>CM060560.1:167470843-169870843 GCA_030625065.1 Alectoris magna | reverse complement strand
TTGCCCTGTTCTTGCACTTCTGACCGTTCTTGTAGACGGAATACCAAAATAAGTGGATCTTTGGCCTGAACTGCTCCAAATGTGCCAATGCTCTGATATTAATTTATGATAATTATTACAGTAACTTTTAATTGTTATTCAAATGTAATGCATTTGAAAGAACTTTGCATACATTGAAATACTAATGCTTCATTAGTGACATTTAAGTATGACTTCAGAAGGACCATTAGTGATAATATATACAACTATTAAAATAATAGTTGCAGACAAACCACTACTTTTGGCATTTGCTGTGACTTCCACGTTTTTAATGAGAGAAAAAAGAAAAAAATCTTATTTTCTGAGAGTCGTGTAATAAAAATTATTCCAAAATCATTTTGCTAAGGAACTGGAACCATAAAGCATACCTTTATTTTCCATAGAAATAAAAATTCACTCTTGATTTAGTTTGCTTTAGAAGATGGGAGAACATGTTGGTGTGCACACAGCTGACACAATCATATTGTCTGTGTCTCTTGAAATCGACAAAACAAGTATCATTTGAAGCTTGAATCGTGCTAGAGGCAAAGGAAAAAAATGATGCAGTGAAATAGAACATTAATGGGTTCATATCTGTGTAGTCGGCTTCAGCACTTTCTGTGTAATTTTAACCATTGCACATGCACTAGGATTAGGATTTTCTTGCTGACATAGAGTACCTCCTTGTCAATTTTTCATTTATATTTTGCTTACTGGGAACAAACTCTGTGACCTAAAATGTAATTCCTAAAGTCACTTCTAAATTCCACATTGTGTTTTACTTCACATCGATGATACCTTCTGTTGCATGATTGGAAGATACTAAAGACTAATCAAATCTATTTCTATTATAAAATTCAAGTTCTTATGACAAAAACTCAGTCTTTCTTCCCAGTCCTGCAGAAGTGCTAAGAAATGCTACAAATTAATAATTCTTGGTGAAGAAGACAGCCCCTAAAATCTGCTTTAGATTATTCCTTTTCCTAATTTTCATCTTTTACTGGGAATAGTCATGAATTGCAGACATAATGAGAGTGAACTAATCCTAGTAAGAATGGTATAGTCATCTTCTACCTTCTAACCCCCCCTGCTCAAAAACGATCAGATAGGTTTGCAGCAGAACTCACTGACAGCAGCCTTGTCAAGAAGGACTTAGGGTCATGGTGGAGGAAAATATTAATGTGAGCCAGCAGTGTGCACCTGCAGTCTGTAAGGCCAATTGAATCCTGAGCTGCATCAAAAGAGAAGTGGCCATCAGGGTGAGGGAGGTGATTGTTGCTCTCTGCTCTGCCCTCGTGAGACACCATCTGGAGTACTGCGCCCAGGCCTGGGGCCTCCAGCACAAGAAAGATGTGGAGCTGTTGGAGTGGGTCCAGAGGAAGGCATAAAGATGATCAGAGGGCTGGAGCACCTCTCCTTCAAAGTCAGGCTGAGGGAGCTGGGCTTGTTCAGTCTGGAGAAGAAAAGGCTCAGAGGAGACCTCATTGTGGCTTTCCAATACTTTAAAAGAGCTTATAATCAAGAGGGAGACTGACATTTTACATGGACAAGTAGTGAAAGGATAATGGTTTTAAACTAAAAGAAGGGAGATGTTGAGAAACATACTTCACTCAGAGGGTGATGAGGCGCAGGAACAGGCTGCCCAGAAAAGCTGTGGATAGACCACCCCGCTCAGAAGGCCTGTCTGGATACAGCTGTGGGCAGCCTGATCCACTGACTGATTTAGCGGTTGGGAATCTTGCCCATACCAGGGAGAATAAAACAAGATAATCTTTATGATCCCTTCCAACCCAAGATATTCCATGATTCTATGATTCATTTATGGATACCAAATTTTACCTTACAGATATTTGATGGAAGGTTGTACATTCAGAGAAAAATTACTTGATCTTCTAAAGTGATGGTAGGTACTAAGAAAATGCTGCCTTTGATTTACCTCCCTTGAAAGGGTTTCACAGCAGCCACTTCACACTAAAATAAGAAAGCTACTCTTTGGTCTGCAGATAATAGGAGCAGCTACCATCCAAGCAATTAGCAAACTAGCTTTAGCTGTCAAAAAGAATGTGAGTCAAGAAGGTAAATATGTTTCAGTGGTAAAAACTGCAGAGGAGGAAAAAAAAGAGATGTTTTGGAGCCTCCATTCACTCTTAGTACATAAAAAACAAGGAAGAGAGCCAGTGGCACCAAATGGTGCCACCCCAGGAAAAGGCAATAGGATTGGCAGGGACAAGCCCTCAATTTCTGAAAGGGAAAACTGCCTCCCACTGCTCATTCCTTCTGTGTTGCGGAAAATGCACTGCTGACTGCATTTCTGCAGATAAAGAAGGTTATGCCAAAGAAACACTTGAATCTTTCAAGAACTTGTCTTAAAAGGAAAACCTTGCTAGCAAAGGCCCTGAATGCCTGGCTAAGTACTTGAGCCAAGTGGCAGTGCTTTCAGCAGTCGCATAAAGATGACTGCAGTATATCAGAAGGGAGAACACTTGGATAATGTTTCAAAAACACCCAAAAATGTAAGTGTTTTGATCCAGGAGAGAGTATATATACATCCACAAATAGCAACAGGAATATGAGGTATAAAAATTCAAGTGAGAATTCAAAGAATTGAAAGCAAATACGCTCAGGCTACGTTTTAGTTAGTTCTACTTTTGCACAGCTGTGGCCAAAGTGACTTGGTACTGATTCTTTTGATACTCTGACCATCTGGATTTTTAAACCTAGGAAATGTATACCATGGAGACAAAAGACAAAGATGACAGACAGAAGCAAAGTAATGTAGTGGGTAGAAATTCTTCTATCCTATGCATTTGTTTTCTTGTTTGTTTAAAGTCTGTGAAAAACTTGCGAAAAAAGGGAAAGTCTTGATTGTTGGAAACTTATAAGAAATATATTAAAAAACTCTAATATTCCAGTCATAAATTATCTCTACATATAGCAAGGTTCAGAAGACTTAAGGCCATGGGAGCAAGCAACTTCTACCCACCCTCCCTACCCTCTGCATGAGAAGCTGCCAGGGGAAAGAAACCTGAGAAATACCAAAAATTGCCAAAAGAGAGCTCTCCTGTGTCCCACTGCTCCTAAAGGACACACTGATGTTCTTACTTCAACAAAGCTCAAAAATACAGGGAATATATTATAGAATAATAGAATCACAGAATGGCCTGAGTTGAAAAGGACCATAATTATCACCTAGTTTCAACCCCCCTGCTATGTGCAGGGTTGCCAACCACTAGAATCTAAGGGGAAAATGCAGCAGAAGCTTCACAGCTGTTCCTATGTCTGTGCTACTTTCCTCTGTTGTTTTCTATTTTGCTTTCCTTTTTTTCTGTTTTTTTTTTTTTCTGGCAGAACAGATCTTCTAGTTCATAACCTGGTACATCACAGTTATATCAAAATACACATTCTACCAGAACTAGAGTCCAATCTGAGCAAACAGCAAATCCTTGTTTCCCATAACAGTCTTGGCTTTCTGGGCTGCAGTTCAGCTATTGGACATGTGGATACAGCTCAGCACTCACCTTGGGAATTCCAGTATTTGATTTGTAAGTATCTGCACAGAAGCTGATTTTGGCAATGCAAACACACAACAAAATGGGAACAAAAGCTGGTTCAGAACACCTCTCCATATCATACATTCATCCATTTCACTCAGTGCAATTTTATTTCCTACTCAGAAGTTTTTAACATCCTTGCAATCAATTCTAATCGATCAGCTCCTGAGTGCCCTTTATTAAAACAGTATATCTCAGCGTCTTAATTATTTTCTAAATTGTTTTCTTCATTGAAATAACTTGCCAAGTAACAGCAGCTAATAAACGCAGTGAGCTGATCAAACGACATTCTGCTCCTTCCATTTTCAGTTCTCTGATCCCTCACAGGCAAACTGAGCTCTGTATTCAGGGGCTGCATGGGCTCTCAGCACAGTGCCCAACAGCCAACTGCTGCTCTTTGTGCCCATTTGGTGGTGGTGGCATACACACGGCACTTGGAGTCCTTCAGGAGATGAAGGCACTGTGCAGTGTGCCCTGGCTTTCTGTCTGACAATTTGTCATCAAGGCAAATTGCTGCAAATACTTTAAAAGCATTTTCTATATAAACACATTTGAACAGATTTGTTTCCAGGCAACTGTTGTAAGCTTCTAGATAAATTGCTTCTTACTCATTGCTTGTAAATTAGTTGCAGCTAATTTCTCTCAGTAAATGAGGTCTGCATAGGTCTGATAAAGGGAACTGATTTAGTGTGTTTTAGGCCAGCTGACAGAACAAGTATTGTTTTACCAGTCACCAGCGCCTGCTTTCCCTCTGGATTACAAATCTGAGACAGACACAGAGCAGTCCCAGTAGTACTGCACATATTGCACAGTTACTGGTATGTCTGTACAGTACCGTAATGTGGTTGGAAATGCTGCCTATTCTTTACACTCTTAAGATTGTTAGCGATAATATATTAAAAGCAAGAAAAAAGCAAGCAAAACCAACACATAAACAATCTGAAAAAGCATCACAACAGAAAATAAGCCAGCTCCCAATGTCTGGTAACTCCCAGTCATGCTGGTGGCAACAGGAAAATAGCAGCAAAGTCAATGTTTTAGACATAAAAAGACCACAGCGATCTCTAGTTACAGAATCTGTTTTGTGACAGATATTGTTAGAGGTCAATGTTTAAAAGCCACTGCTCTTTACACTGTGGTCAAATCCCTGTGGATAAGTGAAACAGAGAGGGAGCCACGGCCTGGTCCTGAAAGCAGCGCAGGCTCCCCACAGACAACATATTAGAATAGTATCTATTAATACTGGGATAAAATATAAATATAGTTACATAATAGAATCTTTAATAGTCATATATTGAGTGTTATATCAATGTATATATATATCAGTGTTTATTGATAATAACAATATTAATATGTAAGCCACTCTGAAAGTAATGCGTCCAATTCATTTCCGTAGAAATCACAATAGATACAAAGAGCACAGTAACACTATTTTATAGAACAAATTTTCAGCTACAAAACATTCTTTTTCAACACAGTCACCACCATCAGCTGTATATTTTTGCCAGCAATGAACAAGAGCTGCGTGCCGTGCTCGTAAATATCTCTGCCAGTGGAGATGACCCACTGTCACTGTCACCTCTGCTGGAATGCATCATCCACCATCTCGCTGTGCTCACATCCTCCGGTTAATCTCCAGAAACACTCACAAGTGTTGATAAATGTCAGAGGATGCAATTTTTTCCTTGTTGAGGAATTCAGTGACACACCTCTGCTTCATGCACACTTTCACGTCAGACACGATTGTGTCAGACTGCCCCTCTGCTGCCATCTGTCAGGCAGCAACAAATGTAATGCAATATTATCAGGAAGGTTCAACCTCTGCTGCCATACAGCCAACATCCACCTCTGATGTTGTGGGTAAGTAAAGGTAGTAAAATAGGAGGCATTACTTTTGGAGAAGCTCTCATAGATGGCTGTCTCGGAGTGGTCTCCAGCTTGTGCTCATCACACCAAGCCTGTGGACTGCTTGGAGAGCCCTGGATGACAGAGGCCAAAACTGGGCCAAAATCTATACAAACATTTTAGCAGATGGTGAGCACATACCCAGCCCTGTGAATACCCTGATGTATACAAAGCATACGGTGCCTTCAGCCTTGGACAAATGCCTCACAAAATCCAGATCTACAGTTTAATGCTTCTGGATTGGTACAGCTTTCAGAGCACAGCATCCAGCAGAGGAGGAAGCTTTTCCTGGATAAGTGAGTTTAGAAAGGAAGGCAGAGGGGAGGCTCCTGCAGGTCATCCCGTACAGACCATTGGGCTGTCCATGGCCCCAGCATGGCATGTGCTGGACCTCACACCTCCTGCCAAGCAAAAACGGGTAAGGATGCTTGCCCTGAAATACAGCCACTGCCTTACCTCTGGAGACCAGATCAAACCACTCAGAACCACAGCCTGCCTCTAGAACTTGCCATGATCAGATTTCTTTAAGGAAAGATGCATGGGACCATATAGAAGGCAGACATCAACCTGAAATGAGGATCTTATTTTCTGGAGCTGGTGGATGTATTTTTCACATAATTAGAATTTCCAGATAACCGAGGAGGAGCCCCGTAGTGCTGCTGCATATTTTCAGCCTTTTTTTATCTCTTGTGCTCAGGTGCTTTGAACTATAAGCTTCCCTGGAATATTTTTATATTGAGAAATGCTAATTTAAAGGAAAGCTTGATAAAAACAAACTTCCTTGAAAACAAATCTGATTCAGTACATATTAAAGTAAACCCAAGGATACCAATTCTTGCAAGCACTGGGAATTTATCTCCTTGCTTACTACTTCAATTAATATGCATTAACACTCACAGGGCAATCTAACACTGTATTCTCTATTTGTAGATATTTTCCCATTGCTATTACTCAAATAAATTCATTTGGACATAATCTAGGCATAGAACCCCAGTCAATAACTGTAAATAATTTTCTATGAACTAGAAAGTTCATAGGAAACAGTTAAAATGCAGAAAAAGTATTAATTCACACACACACACACACACACACACACACACACACACACACACACTATTGTCCCAGAGTAGCTCTGATTACAATGTATTACAGCAATCTGATTTTTAAAAGCTTTATTGTCCTTCATCCCTTTGGGTATTACTTATTTCTTTGCCATATCCTACTAGTTTTGTACAGATGTATAATAGAAAATTAATAGCTTTATAATGGTACTTTTCAATATACTCCAGCTCTTGTTCCTGAAAGTGAGTTGATTTCTCCATCCTCTTCCTGGCCAATTTTCTCAGTTATTCAACAGATGTTTGCATATACATCCTCCAGTCATTTCTATTGGTTTTAGTAGAATTTGGGTCAAGAGTTATGTAAGAAGACAGGAATAACTTTTTCATATAAATTGTCTTTTCTTCACCCTTCTGGTGTGACTCAACAAACACATGCATAATGGAACTAATTCACCCTTCTCCTTCCTTGTTACCACTGATGGATAATGCACAAAGGAACATCATCTAGCCATCGCTAAATAGGGAAATGCATTGTAGAAAGGAGGAATACAGATTCAAGCAAGAGAGACTTAGATTTTTTTCTAAAAGTGCATAATTCACTTTCTCAATAGGTGACACAGAAGTGCCATGTTTCTTGAAGCTCCCAAAAGAAAAAGCAAAATCATCTTCCACATTTTGTCAATTGGTTTTAATTGGATAAGAACCCCTTTTCAGCTACAGGCAACTATTTTAAAGCTGCTTTGGATATTTTTTCTAAATATAAATGATAGATGAGAAATAACACTTCTCATTTTTACATGATACGTCTCCCAGATAGTTAAACTTGGACTCCTGTTATAAATATTTATAGATACCTAATGCATATGTAGAAACAGCTTTACCGAAAATGTTGACTCAGACAATTAGCTTACCAGCTGTTACTGCTTGTTATGAAAGTTCAGCCCCCCATTTGGATATCTATCGTGAGAGCAATTTTTGACAAAGAAAAGAGAGAAAGTAAAAGTAATTTATTAGATCTTCAAGCTACCCTAATCATTTAACTAAATAAGATCTCCTGTGCTTTGGAAGGAATAGTTTGCCTTTCTTGTTTGATGGTGTGTCTGTGGGTCTTCTATGGTGATTATTAAGCTGCTTTCTAAAGCCTCTTCCTTTAAGCCATGCGTGTCCAACTTTTTGGCTTGTCTGGGCCACACTGACTGAGTAGGACTTGTCTACGGCTGCATCTATGAAGCTTGCTCCAAAAGTGATGCCTCCTATTTATTTCCATATAAACTACACATATTATATAAAGAGCACAGGAACACTATTTGATGGAGCAAATTCTCTGCTACAGAGCACTGTTCTTCAACACAGTCACCACCGTCAGCTGTGTATTTTTCCAGTGACGAACAAGTGCTGCGCTTGTAACAATATGTACCAGTAGTGGTGGACAACTGTCACTTTTGCCACTGCTGAAATGCACCAGCCGCTGCCTCACTGTGTTCACATCCTCTGTTTGGTCTTCAAAAACATTCAGTAAGTGCTGATGAATGTCAGTGGGTGCCATTTTTTCTGCACAGAGGAAGTCAGTGACACACCTTTGCTTCGTACACAATTCTGTGTCAGATGCCATTGTGTCAGACTGCCCCTCTGCAACCACCTGTTGCACAACAACAAAATGTAATGGAATATTGGTGAGAGGATTGAGCCTCTATAGCCTCTACCATCATGTAATGGGTGAACAGAATAAAATAGGAGACATTACTTTTGTAGCAGCACTCACATAAAATGTATAATATAGTTAATGTATATAAGAAACAAGACTTAATTTTTATTTTTCTTTAAGACATACGAAAGAGAGCCACAAAAACATAAAACTAGTGGGATTTTTGATCTTGTTTTTAAGAAACTAATGCATAAGACTGGTTCAGGGGCAGTGGTTGCCATTCATCAGTGATTTCTGATGAAATATTGTTCTTCCTGGGTTTCATCCTTAATAATAATTGTTCACAAATGTACGTACTGCCAAAAAGTGATGATATGAGCAAGACGTTACTGTGAAATAAGGGATATTTTTCTTTGGTAAGAGAAGGCTTATGAAAGTCTGGTAGAGAGACATGATCAAATTTTTCTTTGAGTTGAATGTGTGATTACATCTTTATATATCCCATTTGAAAATTTGCAGGTAATGTCTTTATGTTGACTGAAAATGGAGCCTCAAACATAAATGATGATATTTTGTAATCTTGAAACCTATTCCCAAATTCCTATATCAAAATGGAAAGCACATCTACATGTTCTTTGTTGATCACTGGACTGCGTTTTGCCAATGTATCAAAATCCATAAACCTATTTGCCATAATGTGAGTTAGCACTGTACTGCTCAGTCTGCGTGCCCTGGTTTCAGTCCAGATGGATTAATAGCACACTGACATTTGTTTGGTGCTGAGCCATAGATGCAAACCTGGAGCCAGGTTGGGCTGCTCATCAAGGCAGAGCCACCACCATAATGGTGTGCGGCAGAGGCCAGGCCACAGTGAGAGCTATGCCAGGACACATGAAGGTCATGGGCCACAGGATGGACATGGATGACTTAAGCCTCTTCAAAAAAAAATAAAAGCTGTAACTAACATGGATGTCCCTTTTTTTTTTTTTTTCCCACTAAAATTTTCCTTGAGAGACAAAAAGACATCTTCATCTTTATTCCAATAGCCAACACAGGAAAATGAAAACTTACGTAGTCTTATTCCTGAATGTGGGAGAATGCTTCCAAGGAGAATACTGTTTCCTTCTGAAACAAATTAAAAATGGTAATATTTGAGGAGGAGAGGAGGAAGCAGAGGAGGAATGTTAGAATATTTGACCCTGAAAACTTCATTTCAGGGTTTTCAGCCTCTGCACTTCATTGTATGAAGTGGGATTTTCTAACCTCCCTTTGACATTCTTCTTTTCTCCCCTAATTTTAGCATACACTCACATAAACACCTCAGCAAAAATATTGCTTCAAGTCTCTACAACTTTCCTGCAAGTCTAGTAATAAAAAACATGCTAAAGACCACATTTCTGTATTTAAATCATTGCATGAGAGCCTTACATGAATTCATAGTTCTTAAAGCTTTATGAAAAAGCATGGTAAGATGACTCAAACATGCAATAAAATTTTTTAACAAGCCCAACTCTAGTCTCAAATATAAACTTGTTCATCAAAATTTTGGCTTAAAATCATGCTTCATTACTTTAGAAGGACCTCTGGATCCTGTCATGTGGAACTTGCAACAAAATCAGTTGCAAGAGGAGACTAAAGAAGCCCACTTCAGCAGTATATCGCTGTTGTACACAGCTACAAGTCCCGAGTAGAGCAAATACCCTCCTCAGGCTCCCATTATGGGCTAGAAGGAAACATCAGAGCCGATGTTTGATTCCTCATTACCTATCAGGAAAATCTTAGAAGATTTTTGGTCTTATCATATCTTTGGACATGGTTAGGGTGTGTGAAAATAACAAGAGTGGGCTTAATGGTCTCAGTAGTTACGATATGGGGAACAAGTGAAGGAAAAAAGTGAGAACAGGAGATCTTATTTTATTCTTTCATCAAGAATTTTTACCTTTTAGTGAGACTTTCCCAAGACCCTTGAAGCATTTTTTCCTTTAAGGTTGATTGGCTAAATGCATGTGGACTGAGCAGTCCTTATCTGTTTATGTAATCAGAGGCAATCCTTTCATTATGGTTTTGAACAGGGGGTAGACAAAAACTGAAGTCTAGGCTGGAAGGAACTATTGAAGCTATTGCTTTAAGAGTTAAAAGTTTTAGTCCATTTTGTAGATGGGATTTTCCAATAAATTGGGACCCTTTAAGGTGCTCTGTCTGCTCAATTAAATGTTCAGTCAAACCAACAGAAGAAATTCCTAGATGTCTGAGCAAATATGACACTAAATTAAATAAAACTGCTCTTGACTGCATTCTCTTGAAGTAATTAAAATTTCCCAAGCTAACAACTTGGCCTTGAGTAAATGAATGATTGTTTAATGCCATCAGTGGCTGTGAAAAGTTCATTAATCATAAATAAAATTGGTCTCACTTGGAAGACGCCTTATTAAATTAGTTGTCTTGTGTAAGCATACTAAATGGAAAAATGGCACCTTCAAAAAATTACAGCACCTTCCAAAGGCTCTTATAGAAGATACTACAGTGAGTTAAGACATTACATGAAGCTTACTTCTTGTGGAATTTTGGCAGTTTGTGATCACACACAAAAAGGAGTGTTAGGCGTGTGACATTACAGAAATAAAACCAAAATCATTCCCCAAGTAGGTTAGAATAGTGAAAGCCTCTGTAGAAGTGAAGCTTTATTGTATACTAAAGACATTTACAGAATGCTTCAAGGCATTCATAAAGAAAAAAGGACAGCAAAAATGTCTGAGAAATAAATGAAGGATTTCTCTGTTCTTCATTTAATCAAATAGAAGAAACAAATCCTTTATACCTCAGTAGTTTGACAGTATTCCTTGTGGCACTGTATGCAACAACAGTGTCTGGGCCTAGAATAGGTTAAGTTGGGGCTTAACTGTAATGTCATCAATACTTGCACTAAACATGATATTTCAGTAAAAACAAGGCAGGAGACCAGAAAGAACAATACTCAAAATGTCTGTCAAAGAACATGAGCTCTTCAGCTGGAGCGGAGGCATTCTAGTCCAAAGTAAATCTGAAAGAATCCATATTAGCTCCTTCATTCCTCTTGCCCTACAATAACGATTAGAGCAGATTAATGGGTTAATTGCTCATTAATTTCATAATTCCTTCTTCTTTACTTTTTTTTTTAAATTTTTTAATTTTCTTTTTTTCCCCAAGGGGAAATCATTGTAGCTTTAAATGAAATGATTCATAGTTCATTCCCTGTACAGATCTAGTACTGGTAATAGTACCGGTAACTAGTAACAACTAGCACCTCAAACTGATGCTCTAGGATCCACAAATCTTCCAGCCACCTAACTTACAGCAAGGTCCATGAAGTCCCTCAGTGGATCTTCCTCTTGCTTCCTAACTCCACTTGTCAAAATAAATGCTCCTTTTTTATATGGAGCTTTCTATCACTAGTGCATTGTAAAGCCATAAAAAGACAAGTAGACAATGAAATTGCAATAATTTCTGCTTCCATAAAGTACAGAAATGACATATCTGATCATCCTAGAACCATTTAGTTATATATGAGCTTTTTCAGCCACCCTTCTGTGTATTTATCATGTCTTTGCTTTATACTGTCTACGTTAAAAAGCATTCATTACAGAAATGAATTATACCATCTGGTCTAGATGACAAAAACCTTTTTAGATAAGAGCATTTTCCATCTAATGGACACTAAAATACCTAACTATAAGACTGTTGTTGTCAGAATGGCACCAAAGTTTACAAAGTGTTGAAGAAAATGTGAAAACAAAATGATGTACATTGCACAGTTCAGCCCTTCTGGTACCTGTGAATGAAGTCACATCTTTTTTATTTATCCCAAGCAACAGGAGGAAAAAAATGAATTCAAATGAATTATTGCTCCTTGGGTGCACTTCAGCATAGGACAGGGCCCCTGCTGCATTTCTAGAGTTGGCATGGCTTTGTGCCCGAGCCCAGGCTTGCTCTTACCTCATTTTATGCCGATCTGAGAGTGATCAGAGCCTTCTCATTCTCACCTTCAGGGTGGTGTGTACAGATGCCACTGTCTTCTGAAATACAAGAAAACATGTCATCTCTGAAGGAGTGCTGCTGAGCTCATGCATTATCTTCAAGAGCAGTCTGCCAGTCCCTGATGAATCTAATCATATAATCCCAATGGGAAAGACTAGTTTACATCCTTGCGTGCCATCTGTTTTGTAAAAGTGTCATCTAGTGATACCACTGGATTCTTTCTAGAAGGGCTGAATATTTTTGCAAGGATTACATGGGATTTTTCAGCAAAGAAGATTTATACAGGTTAGATTTCATGTAAAAAAAAGCTATAAACTAACAAAATATATGCTAGTGATAATAAGAAGGATTTCTATTCTAGTGAAATATATGGCATAGACAGAGATTATATTTTAGTTCCATGTTATGGAAGAAAGATACCCTTCAGAAATAAAATGTGTCATGTTTGAAATGGCTCAGGAATTAAAGGTGAGACTGTTTCAGTTCACTTCCTCATTTCCACCAGCACATGCCTTATAAAACTGATGTGCATCACTGAAAATTTTGTGTTACCTGCACCTGCCAAACTGCTGCTCTCCTTCAGCTCAATGGGCCTGTGCAGGAAAGCCACAAGAAAGCCAATATCTTATCTTCAAGGCATGCAAGGGTTGTCAGTTTATCCTGCATTTTTTTCTTGGACCAATGAACAATTTTCTATAAATAATCCTGACCCAGACTAAATATGGAGTATATCAGCTTTATTGTTGTCACATAGCTTTTCTGGTATGTCATTTACACAGAAATACAGCAGAAACTGTAAAGATAAGTAGACAGAAGAAAACTCAAGCTGCGGTACGCTTTACTTGTTTTTGTGTGAGCAGTTTTGTCCTGGTAAAACTTTTGTTACACTGGAAGACATACATCCTTGATTGTATTTTTTTTATATACAGTTTGGACTACATCTGTACCTAAGCCTGCACAATTAACTCCACCCCCATAAAAAACATGCATCACATCCCTATGAAAACTCCCTCCAGCTTCACTTCACACTGCCAATCACCAATTCCCTCCTAAAAGCACTATTACTGAAGCAGCAAATGATTCTCCCAGTAATTGTCTTTTCACCATGAAGATTAGTTAGTCTGTATAATAAATGAGGGACAATTTTCCAAGTTTATATGTTCTTTTAAATTACCTGTTATGCATGGGATGACTTTCCAGCTTTCTGACATCAACTTCTGCGATGCCAGTCCATTTAGGACAGCAATTAAATTGGCTTTGACAGCTATCCCAAACAAAAGAGAGAGAAACATAAAATGCATTAATTCTTCTCTGGATTAAAACAGCTCCAGCACTACCTTCAGTAGAGGTCCAAAATCAAAGCATTTTGGAGAGTTTTCTCATCTTGGGATCATTATATGACATATTGTTGCTAAGGGCTTTGCTGTAGAGCACTACATCAGTGATTCTGAGCAGAGCTCTGTAGCAGGTATGAGGATGGAGTATATAGTTTTTATATCGTCCACCACAGAAAATAAGCCATATCTTTGAGAAGTTATTAAGTTAGGGGTGAATGCAGGGAAAGAATGTAACTTTTTGAGTTTGGAGGATTTCTAAAGGATTATGAAACACTGTGTCTAAAGGAGATGATATTACTTTTCTTTCTTTTTTTTTTTTCTTTTTCTGCTCTCTTTTAAAAGTCAACAATCAGATTATCAGAAATGCAGAATATGACAGTTGCTTTGTGCTGACCACTTGGGAGAACTAGGCTACTCAATTAAGGAGATAAATAAATCCTTGAGAGCTTTAACTTCAGGATCTCATTTACCAGATGTCTGTTTTTCAGTTACTTCATGGTATCATCATTGATGACATTATCCAGCCCCATCTAAGCACACTGCTGGAAATTAGCAAGGCTCCCTGGCATGAAGAGAACACACCCTACAGAAACTTACTGCAATTGATGCTGATGCTGATGATGAATAAGCAGGAGAGCATCCAGTTTATTTTTACTTTTTCTATCTTTAAAGTATTCATTCACGCACATCTGTGTGCCTGTAAATGCACTACAGTGTTGGATGACGAGTCTGTTGCCAGGCTACTAAAAACATGTGCTTTTATACATCTAAAAATAAATTTAATTCTGTATTTAATGATGATACTTTCTCTGTATTCTGAAGCACACACGATTATTGCAGAGCACTTTGGGGCTTCAGGAGGATGAATGTTTTACTCCCTATTACACAGTTCCATTGTTAAGACTGTCACAGAACCTACAATGGGGCATGAGTGTTCTTATTTCATATATTCTGTTCCTTTCTTGGCAATTGTAAAAAACAGAGCTGGAACAGACTTTAAAGGTCATCTTACTTATTAGCCATTTTAAGGCAGGAACAACTAAATAACTTCTGGCAGATATTTGTCAAACAAGATTTTTAAAGTTTCTGCTGATGGAGATTCTTTGACCTTCCTAGGCAACCTAATCCCGTGCCTAAATATCCCTTCGAAAAATTCTTTCCCTAATTTCCAACCTAAATCTCCTTTACTGCACTTTAATTTCATTACTGTTTTCATGAAATACAGTTCACGGGTGTTCCCTAGCCAGACAGACTGAAAAAGAGCAGTCAGCAGCAAAATTAGGTACCTGGCCTTTTTCTGACTACAAAGAAAAGTTTATTTCCAATAAATAAATGCAGATGCTAAAGATATTTTAATTGATTTCCATATATTCAGAACTCGGTATCTGATTTCTTTTCTTCCAGATGGAAAGAAGCACCAAATAAGACATCTGACATGAATATGATGGATTGTCAAGGGAGGTCATTTCAGAGGCTATACTGGGAAGCCATGTTCAGCTTTATGTCCAATTTGCCCAAATTGCTCCTTGGAAGGCCAACTCTTTCAAGATGGAAGTTGATAGTGGGTGTCTTCCTACAGTCCTGTGTGAGTACAAGAGCAGCTTTTCCCTGAAGCAAGGATGAGGAATGCCCCCAGAGCCTACTTCCGAAGAAGATTTGTGCAAAGCCCCAGCATGTGGAATATAGTGATGGGAGCTGGTGTGGCATTTCTAACACTGTCACAGTGAATAACATATTTTGAGTAAACAGTGAATAATTTGTCTAGCTGCTGAACCAAAACAAGACTAGAAAATAAAGCCAGAATTATACAAGTAGTGGTATCAATGAAGCCTGGCTCCTTTAAGATTTGTATCTTAAGGGTGATCACAGGCATTAATTCTACAGCCTTCCCACTGGGCCACCATAAGTATTTGCCTCCTTTGTCAAGATACTGGCTTTCAAGAAAACTGTAAGTCCCAAACCTACTTTCAGATTTGGTCAATTAGAATTTATTACCATGCTAGACACATGCCCTCCAAAATAAGGTCAATGTTAAATAAAATTATTGCTCAAAAGTAAATAATAATCTGTATTTTGAAAATGTCACAATGAAATGGTACGACATTTTCAAAATGAGAATGACAATCACTGCCTCAGAACACATAAGATGTTAAGCTGGGTGCTGTAAAAATTAGTATTAAGGGAAAAAAAAGCAAACTATCAAGAAAATGGCACTGCCCCACTCTCGGCAGAAAGTCTGTTCTATCCTAGAAAGTGATAAAAGAGATTTTGCAGTACTAGAAAATCTGTAAAAGAACAAAAAAATACCACAAAAGAAACCAGTGTTGGAGGATTTGGACAGGTCACCAATGATTTGAAGCGACTTATTGCCTTTTTTTTCTTTTCTTTTCATTAGGGGCTGGATGAAATCAGCAACAGAGGGGGTTCAGTATTGACTGACGTTTCTGTTCAGAGAATATGATAGTTCTTCCCATGGAAAAGTTACAAAAAAATTGAAGCAGTGACCTCTCCAGTGCCCCTCAAACTTCAGTTAAAATATCCCACTTCATGACTGGCATCTTAATCTAAGTAAGTATTTCTTTATCATAAGATCATAGGATCATAGAATCACAGAGTTGTAGAATTGTAGAATCATAGAATGGTTTGGGTTGGAAGAGACCCCAAGTATCACCAATTTTCCACCCCCCTGCCACAGGCAAGACTACCAACTTCCAGATCTAGTATAGACCAGGTTGTCCAGGGCCCCATTCAACCTGTCCTTGAACTCCTCCAGGGATGGAACATCCGTAGCCACTCTGTACAGCCTCTTCCAGCACCTCACCACTCTCTCTGTGAAGAACTTCTCCTGGCATCTAATCTAAACCTTCCTTCCTTGAGCTGAAAACCATTCCCTCTTGTCCTACCATTATCTACTCGAATGAATAATTGATTCCCCTCCTTTTCATAATCCCCTTTTAAGTACTGGAAGGCTGCAATGAGTCTCCATGCACGCTTCTCTTCTCCAGGCTTAACAAGCCCAGCTTCCTCAGCTGTCCTCCCTGTCTCCTGTGCTGCAGCCCTCTGAACATATTTGTGGCCCTCCTCTGGACCCTCTCCAACAGCTTCCCATCTTTCCTGTATTGGGGGCCCCAGACCTAGATGCCTCACAAGGGCAGAGTAAGAAGGGACAATCACCTCCCTGTTCCTGCTGGCCACCCCTTTTCCGGTGGAGCCCAGACTACCAATGGCCTTCCAAGCTGCAAGCATGCACTGCTGGCTCATGTTCAGTTTTTTATCCGCCAGGAACCCAGTGTGAATGTCCAAAACTGCCCTGGTCAAAAATCTAAGCACATACGCTCCATGAATGTCCTATAAGTTTCCAAAAATAAGTCCTCTAAAGGGACCAATCTTTTAGGGGGAAAAAAAAAAAAAAAAGTACTATTTAGACGTAGTGCTTCCAATAGCACTGAGCCTCTCACTGGACAGTTTAAATAAGTTTTGGAAGGGGAAAAAGAATGTTCCCAGAAGTTGCAGCATTTCACATATTTCACATTTCACCTTGTGTCTAACCAGCTTTTATTAGCATGTTGGAAACAGCTGCCAAATCAATGCTTGGATTTCTGAATTGCTTCCCTAAACCAGCTAGTCTTCCAGTGCAGTGTAAAAGCCCTGCAATTAGTGGACTTTGTACTGCACTCAGGTGGATCAAACATCCGATACATAGACAAAATACCACAAATTGTAGGAATTTATGGGAGGGATCACAGGAGCTCTTTCAATTAAATTCAAATTGTCTGAGAAGTGGATATCCCCATATTATCGGTTCTGTCCCTTATCTAGCGATTGCAAGTCCTACAACACTGGAATAGAGTGGGGATCCACATCACAGCACACTCACTGAAATGTGCACATTTAGTTTGAATTGCTTTCAACAGTGACTGAAGATCATTGGAATAGATCAGGAATGTTTATGCGCTGTCTATCAAAGTCTTGGGTTAGTTGGGCAATACTTACAGGTGAAATGACTATTTCTGGGGACAAAAGCTGCAGCATTGGGTGCAGGTGAAGCCTGACGGCCATACAGCCATGTCACATCACTTGGAGGGTGTGAACTGCACTCAGCAGAGCATACAATGAGCAGCACTCGCAGTTAAACTTTCTCCTCAGTATGTTCCAGTTAAAAATAGCTGGAGTTAGGGAGAGATGTTCAGTCAAGTTCCTACTGTTGTAAAGTAGACTTTACAGTAGACTAGGCTTTTAAACCATGGAGATCCACACTTTTGGAGCGTAATCATTTTTGAGCGGCACTGTTGCACAAATGAAGTCAAGATGGTTTCATACGCACAAAGATTTATTAGAGTGGCTCAGAGCTGGAAGGAAAGGACAGGAAAGGGAGAAGGAGAGGAGCAGGGAGAGAGGGAGAGGAAGAGGGGAAAGCAATAGGAAAAAGGAGAGGGGCAGAGGGAGGAAGATGGTGTGAGAGAGGAAGAGGGAGGCAAGCTGTTATCCACAGACAGAAAGAAAAAGCATCCACAGAATCCTTATCTAAATGCTCTCACCAGAGCAGCTGTTAACAATAGCAGAGATGCCAACATCAGCATGCCTTTCTCCTCAGTACATTGTACTGTGATTTGCTCAAAGTCCCAGTTACTTGTTTCAATCTACAGTGCTGTTAACACTGGCTGGAATATGCTAATGAAGTTTAAGTGTTGTGTATCCACTGGTTATTACAGGTGTGCCCAACCTGCATCCCACAGGCCACACACAACCCAACAGAGCTCACAATGTACCCCCTGCCCCCTTGAATTGAATTATTGAATTGAATTATTGGCTCCTTAAATTGAATTATTGCCAATTCCAGCACTTCCTCAGAAGTATGGATGCTGATTATGGGGACATCATTTCCTTTTCTGAAGGAAGGTGATGAAGTCAGGGCAAAAAGTCTTTATGATTTGCAAAGTGAAATCAAGTCCTTTAGGAAATCAGAAAGAAAATTTCAGCAAGAGTATATAATTACAAATGGCTCACAGACTTCCTGGTTTTGGTGGATTTGATAGCTCATTTAAATGAGCTAAACATGCACCTGCAACTTGAAAATCACATTACCTGTACTATGTTTCAGACAATAACATCATTTAAAAAGAAACTTAAATTATGGCAAGTTTCTGTTGTGGCGAATAATGTCATGCATTTTGACACATTAGCAAAACACTGTCCTGAAGCAGTGAAAACCATGCAGCCATGCTTTCAATTTTGAGACAGAAATTTGAGAATAGGCTTCAATATTTCAAAAGAAAAAATCATTTTTGTACATTTGCAACTCTATTTTCAGTCAACATAACATAAACACATCACCTGCAGACCTTCACATGGAATGTAGAGAGCTGTAATCATGCATTCAACTCAAAGAAAAAATTGGTCATGTCTTTTTACCAGACTTTCATAAGCCTCTCTTCCCAGAGAAAAATATCCTTCACTTCACAGTCACGTCTTGCTCATGTCATCTCTTTTTGGCAGTATGTACATTTCTGAATAATTATTATCAAGGATGAAGGATAGGAAGAGAGTAATATTTCTTCAAAAATCTGACAAACACCTTGAGAACTCACTCGGAATGGCAATCACTGCCCTTGAACCAGCCTGATGCATTAGTTTCAAAATAACAAACATCCCACTAGTTTTATGTTCTGTTGCTCTGTTTTTTTATGTTTTAATAAAAAATACACACACACAAAAAAATAAAGCTCTGTTAATTACATATGTTAACTTTATTATATATTTTATATGTGATCCAAGACAACTATCACTAAATGTAGCCCCAGGCAAGCCAAAAGGTTGAACAACCATGGGTTGTTAAGTTCCTGAGCACAAGTACTGCTGGTCAATATTTATCTTTTATCTAAATGACTGTGATATACTTTGCTGTGCATTGCTTTTTCTTTTTCTCTTCTACAGACTAAAACCGTCAAAAGAACAGATAAAGGAAAGGGTGTGGGAGGAGGATGGGGAAATGTAAAATTGTCACACTGATGATCATAACCTCCTATGAAAACTCACAACACCGAGTTCAAGGTCTGTGAGATTAAAGGCACCAGAATACCACAAGGGGAAAATGCACCCATAGTCAGTTTGGAGAAACTACAACATGGCAGGTGGAAGACAATATTACTAAGGCTGAGACAGCAAAGCACCTAAGGTACTGTATGAAAGCATCATGATGCTGACCATCTTCAAAGCAAAACAGGATTAGCAGACAATATTACTTTTCAATTTCTTTTGTGGTAAAGTCTCGCCTAATAGTACGAAAACAACCCTGGAATACAAATAAAAATAAGCAAGTGGACCTGAAGCAAACCTTTTCTTCTCGGAAAAAAGCAAAAAGAAATAATAAACGAACTCACAGGCATACATCTGTGGGGTGATGCAGATTAAAAAGTGCCTTTGAGAAGCAATCATTAATATTTATAAAGAATCTCAGCTGCAGTTGCCAAAAGATGAAGGGAATCTACAGGAAATTTCAGACTCACAATAAAACAATTTGGGGTTATAAGAATAACAAGTTTGCATATGAAAGTAAAATGTATTAGTTATCTGAAGTTATTGTGATATATATTCCTCTACAGTTCCAGTATTTTTACACTTAGAGAGGGAAGATATTTTTTTTAAACAAACCTTGCACTGAGACGTGATAGATTTTGGTGACTTGGAAAATCAGTACAGGCTATCATTAGTCAAGTCCAGCAAAACATATCAAGAATTTCACATAAAACAAAGCCAAAATGAGTCCGCAGACTAAGATTTCAAAGGAAAAATTAGTGTTTAATGTAGGGTTTCATCCATATATTCTGGCAGTAAATAATGTAAAATTATTTCATCTTTCCTAAAGGAAAGAAAGAAAATTGTTTCTTGTTACAGACACAGACAGTGATTGCACAGATGACATTTCCACAGCAGAGGCAATATTCCCATATATAAAATGTTGCTTGAAGTAAACTTTACACGTAGAAGCTTTATAAACTGAAAGTGCCTAACAGCTTTTACCACATAAGATGCAGTGGAAAAAAAAAAAAGAGTTCTAGAATTAGGCTGTTAAAGAGCAAAAAGGAATTCAGCTAACAACAAAACTTAAGCAAGGACCCTTCCTCTTGCTGGCATTAGCAGCATGTGTCCACGCTAATGGATACAACACTCAAGTCTCAGGGGCCATTTTATTCATAGGCAGTTCAGTACCATGTAAAAGGCTAGTACTCCCATACAAAGCTTTCATTTCTATTTAAACATATCATGGTAACAAATCAAAAGTCATGCATTGGCTTTTCACCTTGGAAAGAAGTTAAGAACATTGGCAAAGAAATGTGCCTTCATACTGCTTGATGTTTTCCTGACTTACAAATTTACATATGCTACATTCATACTGTCTGCTTCAGGCAATCAGGTCTCTATTAAAGAATCACAGTTCTCACTTTATTCTGTAAATGTACTTTGTCCCCAGCATATCTTCTCTCCACACTCAGAGTTCTGACTTCCCCAATTGTAAACGCTTGGGTCCAGAAAGGGAGAACAATGTCAAGATGGTCAGTGCGAGTTTCTCATTCCCCTTCAGCAGTGATGAATTATATCATAACACATGCCTGAGAGGAACAATACAGGGCCCTTCTTGAATCATATTCTTTTTGGAGGTAGCATCAAGCAGAACCCAAATTAAACAGATTAATGTGACAAGAACTACTTCAGTAATGAGCTGCTGTGACATGATCTTTCCTTTGGAGAAATTTCAAGCTAAAGTGACTTTAATGTCTGGCTGAAATTAGTAACTTGGTCAGCACATCATTTATTTTGTTTCCGGGAAACCATGAACATTACCTTAAGTATCTTAGAAATAAGCAGAAGCAAATGCAGGACAAATGTGCGACTAAGAGATATGGACATAATCACACTTTTATGTCCACAAACAAATGATAGGAAATGCTGGTTGTAATTGCAGTAATTTCAGATAGATGGGGTTGATTTATTTCCCTGCAAATGGTACACCTGAAATACTTGAAAAGGAAAATGCAACACAATTCTACATGTTCAAGGTCACCAGTAAATACTACCCATGCACTGACACTCAGATAGGTAAATAAGTGCTTTAAGGGTGCAGTGATAGAAGCAAAGTAACATCTTAAGTGTTTGCAGATGCAGTATCAGTAAACCAGAAAAAACGCTACTCCATTCTTGGCAGGTATGAATGTGAAGTTTTAAACATCTGTGCAGGATGAAATATAACCAGAGAAGCATTTGTCACCTTTGCTACAAATCTTAAGATGCAGTTCCAGCCGTTTAATTTCCCTTACCTATAGAGGACATTTCCAACTAAAAAGAAGTAAATTCAGGTATTTGCGTCCTGTCGGTATCAGTGAACACTTTACTGACAAGCCCCTCTACTCCACTGTCAGAGATTTAGGATCGACCATATTTCATCACAGAGAACATCTCCAGAAGTGCCTACGATGAACAATATCTCAATACCCCATGATCTGATAATTTTTTAATCTAGTGAGATGGAAATATCCCATGAAAATATTTGCTAAAGCAAAGGTAACTGAGCAAACGGTATATTAAAGATTCATATCTAATAGCATAAAACATAAAACTCAAATAAAATACGTACATTAGTAAAGGCAGAAAATCAGCAGGCTGTGAACATATTGTCACTGGAAGACGATGCCACATCTGTCCAGAGATTGCTTTTAATGATGAGGATAATCTACAGGCAATATGGAAAAACACAAACAGATTCAGTGACATTTAATTCCACTGTGCACATACAGACACATGCAAAAACCCTGGAATACAAGAACATTAGGTCTTCAGAATCAAATGATTAAACAGACAAGCATCAACCATATGCTGTTCTGAGTAATCATAATGAATACCACATGACATGTATTTACGTGACAGTGTAGAAGCCCACATCTTTCTTATGCCTATATAGCGGAATGAATGTAATGACTGATTGCTGTTGTATTTTCTGAGAAACTTGTGTCATTTAGTACATAGGGAAAGAGAATTCAAATGATTTGTCTTTCTGTTTAATGATCAGTTTAATACTGATCATTTGGCATGCTCTGATGTGTTTCATGCCAATCAAAATTTGCATTGAAGAGGGGAATCCTTCACAGTCTTCCTCTCCTCTACTTCACTTCCCAGTATCTAAACATTGCTTACATATAAATGAATTTTCAGAAAATCCTGGTGGGACGGTGAGTATTACTGCCCTACTTCACAGATATGAATCTAAGGCACAAAGAGAATGGGAAGGAGCCATTAATTTCCAGTGTCTGATTTGAGTTGCATATTCATTGAATTTCTGGAATATTTATCCTTACGCAGAAATAAGTACATATAAAATACCCAGTACACCCCTTTTCAGGCACAGGGCACACCATACGATCCAAAGAGGGAAAGATAGTCTTCACTCCCCATCTTTTTTTTTTTTTTAATGGTCTTTCACATGTTTTGGATTTAGACTTTTAAATGTAACAATACATACTTGGAGTTCAACTGTGACAAATGGCTGTAAAGAGCTGAATGCTGCTCAGAAGTGCCCATAGTATCCTGCATTGCTGAGGAGCCCACAGTCACATTTTGTACTATTTGGAGTTTCCTAACAGTTGTAAATCTCCTGGATAAATATATCCAAATATAATTCTGTCCTGTGTTTCCCACTGTGCTCTAGTTGGGAAAAAATTATAAATAGACACAAGAATTGAAAGACTGCCAGAGATCTGTATTTCACTACACTGCTTATATGCAGAACTTCTAATGATGGTTAAGTCTCCTATATGTTTTCACTAAAGACTGGTGACAAAGCAAGATAACAGTACAGTGGTGCATATTCATGTTATATGATGAGTAGAAGCTTTATATGTTATCTTATTTCCTGTATCCTAATCAACCAACTAAGCAGTAGATCACCTGAAGCAAACCACAATACCTGTTAACTCTTTTATAATCAACATTAGGCAGATTTCACCGTGATTTTAAATTCTGCAGGAACACCTTATTTTTAATTGATCTAAAGTAGACTTCTGAACTGTGTTTATACAGATAGGCTGTGATTACACAGAAAGATTGTTTTTTTTGACACCATGTGACACGATACAAGAAAGATTCACTCATGGAAGGGGACAGACTCTTTAGCAGGGTCTGTGGTTACAGAACAAGGGGAAATGGTTTCAAGCTTAAAGAGGGTAGGTTTAGGTTGGACATAAAGAAAAATTATTTTACAGTGAGAGTGGTGAGGAACTGGAACAGTTTGCCCAGGTTTGTGGAGGATGCTCCGGCCCTGGAGACTTTCAAGGTAAGGCTGGATCAGGACCTGGGCAACCTGATCTAGCATATCCCTGCTCATTGCAGGGGAGTTGGACTAGACAACCTTTAAAGGTCCCTTCCAACCCTAAGAATTCTATGATTCTGTGGTTCTATGGTATCTGACATATACTAAAAATGGTTTCTAATGAGGTAGCCATGGCCAGTTCATTACAAAAACAGACTTTTGTACTCTCCATGTAAATATCTATCTAACAGGAAATATTGTTGAGTTATGAATGGAGCTGCAAATTGCTGTTAAATGCAGGCAAATTGCCTGTATTTATGTTGTTCAATTCAGTGCCATGGCTAATAAGTAGTGTTGTTTTAGGTTGTTTATTACTATGGCCAAGTTATAAACTTAGTCAATATTTAGTCATTCAATTTCTATTTTAAATAAAAAATGATTTTTTTTCATCTATTCACCATCTATGCAATGAGGACTTACTTACTTTCATAGAATGCATCAAGGAGGATTTCTTCAAGCATACGCTGTCCATGGGGCAGCTTCATTTTCCACAGTAGCTACCACTCGAGTAATTAATCTGCTACTCAAGCACAAGGAAGATTTGGTTTGGAATCTGATAGTCAAGGGTCTCTTTGACTGCAGGGACTGCAGTGTGGAGTACATAAGGAATGTAAGCAGCAGACAACCTTGTATGAAAGTACAGGGAAGATAAATACAGACTGTTCTTGAAGGTGTTAGGTGATATGTTGAGAGACAGGAGTCACAAGCTAAAGCAATGCAAACTCTAGGTCTATAGATTTTTTTTTACATCCTGAAGGTTGTGAAACACAAAAAGAGATAGCACAGAGAACGCGTGGAACCTCTGTCCGTGGTCCTGAGCAACCCCACTTTTCTCAGACACATTTCTGGAGCAGGATTGGAACAGGTGAAATTCAGAGGACCTTTCTAACTGAAGTTATTCCAAAATCTCCAGCTAAAGGCCATGGAATTGAAGTAATTGGAGTGAAGCTTGTTCATGGAATTGTTTGACTATATGCAAAGATCAGTCATCAAGTTCACTGAGTTGTTTACTCCAAACAAAGCAGAAAGCTATTTTATTACCCAACTTCATTGCAACCACTCTTTGGAGCTTTTGCAGTAAGTACAGCAGAAAGACCATAAATAGATGAAGAGAGAGTTCAAAATGATTTTTGATACACTGCTGTCAAAATAAGAAGTTTCATAAGTTCCCTGAGTATTTTTTATCTAAAGACTCGATAAGGTTATATTCTTCCTTTCATTTCTTCAAAGTACTAGAAAAAGGAATTGGTCCAAAATGGTAAGATCTTAACACATGAATCACCGACTCCATTAATTTTTAATGTTTAAATGAAGTAAAGATTTAAAATATTTATCACACTTCCTTTGTTCACAAATGTATCTCAAAGAAATAAGGACAAGGACAAGAAATAATCTGTCACTTGACTGTCACAAGGGTTTTATCCATATTACTATGGCTATCTGTAAAAATCTAGCCTATTTTCAGACAATTAGCGCTAAATCTACCAGCTTCTGATGTTGTATTCTCCCTTGTTATGGAAGAAAAAAAGTTCTATGTAACATATGACCTTTCTTTATCCATTGAATATTTAGTCTTAACCACGCAAGAAGATCCTGCTATTCAAACTTGGTGTTTTATCAACTGCAGTTCCAGTTTCCAACTTGGGCTTATGTGGACCCTCAGGATGTCATGTCTGCTGATCTCTTACTTGCCTTCCTGTCATTTTGAACATATTTAAGATCTGTTTTCAAAGAAGGTTAATTTTAAAAATCTTCTTGTCTTTTTTTTTTTTTTTTTTTTCAATTTATATGCACTATGGTACTGGCTGGAGTGCAGGAAAGGTGAAGGGAGTACTGTGCCCTCCTCCCACTGCTGCCTTTGGATGTGGTTGGGCTCCCATTTGAATCAAAAATTGAATCCAAAATCAAAAACTCATGGGTCCAAGAGTAGAGCCCTGGCCTAAACTTTGATTTCCAAAATGCATACCAAAAGCAAGTTCATATGAATTTGTGGAACAGGTTCAGACAATCCAACAAGAAAAGTGATTCCACAGGGTTGAAATCTTCATTTTAATTACTAAATCCCATTCAGGCAATGTGACAATGGCAGTTCAACACACATGATCTGAGAATACTCATAGACCAATGCTCCCATCCTGTTTAAATCCATAGTATCAAAATAAAACAGAAAGATAAACAGCATAAATTGCAATCTGTAATAAAATAAAACCATCAATTAAAAAAGATCAATATGTTCCAAGTATCCATAAAAAGTTTTCCATTAGACTATCAGAAATTTGTAGCATCCCAAAGTTTACATCTTATAACTGCAGATCAGATGCAAAAGTAAAGATTAGTCCATGGAGAAACACAGTCCGGGAACCAGCTTCTTTGCTATTTGTATATTGGCATAACTCAGATGTGCTTGGGAAATATAATACACAAATATTATGGCCTTAGAAAATTGACTTGGAGAAATAGAATAAATTAGCTTCCTTAAATCCTCCACCAGTGATCTTGCCTAGCTACAAATGCAGGTCTTTGAGCCAAAATTACATTGACAAAGTTTATAATCTATGCAGCATGCTCTGCTGGACAAGTCTCCAAGCGATCTCAACTAATAAAACATGTTTTGAGAAGGGGATTGGACAACATTTCTTCCAGAAGTCCTTACTAACCTGAATTATTTTATGATTCTATGATACAATACCTAGAGCTTTTTCATTTAAAGTTAATCCTACAGAACGTTAGTATAAATCCTTGATTTTAGATGAACATGTTCCTCAAAAAGAAACAGCATCAGATGCAATATTTAGACAAACTTCTAGAAGAAATGATCGCAATTTAGGATTTAACTCCCAGTGAGGTGCCTTTTAAATGAAGTATACTGTCTTCTATAGGTGGCATTTACTGTGGGAAGAATATAATTTCATTTTATTTATTACACCTTGAAGTACAAGTGTGCTAACTCTTGCTGGAATCCTTACCTTGCATTGCCTGTGTTCCTTTTGGTATGATAAATTCCCACCCATAAAGAAAGAAATTATACGCTGAGATTTGTTATGTTATTATTCCATGAGAGATTTAGGAAGCAACAATCTTGTTGCTTGGGTATTACCTACCTGTTCATGTGCATTTGAGCCCAGGAAGTTTTAACCCATGATTCTTCTCCACATAAAGGAGATTTTGTCAGTTATTCAGAAGAAAACTACATCTAGTAGAAATACATGTCACAAGTTCAGTTGGATGTAACATAATAAAGGAGATAGATAGAAAATTGACACAGATGTTGTTGTAGAGGGCTTATAACACTTCATGTTTGCTGAGAATCCACTCATCTGTACGATCATTTCAACAAATGGTGTGAAGGCTGAGCTGTAACTACCCAGACAGTGATCTCAGAGCATTCTTCTGAAATCTGTGGCATACCCAGTCTGCTCTGGTCTCATGAACATTTACTTAAGCCTAGATATTTTCCTCAAGTAATCACATGCAAATACTCAGTTCTGCTTCAGGACTGGTTCACGATTTTTTCCTCTTCCTTTTTACAGCTCTCCTCCGCAGTTGCACTGGGGTGAATGTCACAAGCAATCTACCATATTGTTAACAAAATTAATCTAGTGCACATGCAATCAAATTAATGGATAAAACTACTTTCCACAGTTCACTTTCTTCAAGCAAAGATCAGAAATAAACTCTCGTTGAGTAATTGGATCCTTATTAGTTTGAAGACCCTCTGTTCATTTAATTGACATTCAATATAACAAGCATGGCATGCTCAATGAATAAAGAGGATAATATGTTGACATTCTTATTAATACCCAGTTACTTTGATGTAGGCTGGCCTGTAGAATATTAACATTAGAGCTCAGGCATTACACAAGGTTCATGCTTATAAAATTTGCTGTAGTTTCAATTTAAGAATACTTCATAAGAGTTAATTTTTTTTCTATATGGTAAATTTCTCATGAAAATGCTCTTCCAAATGGACATATACCAAAAAGTAACAAGACTTACAAGAAAGTTCATATATGAAGCTAACTAAAGCTAGGCTAAATTTCTGAGGATATGCACTCACTTGTGTCCCTGTTACCATTTCTCTGTATTTTCTGTATTCATTGTATTCCTCTATTTATTTAAAACGTACTTTTAAGTTCCTCCCTCCTTTCTTCCAGCTAATTTCTTCCTTTTCCCACCTACATCAGCCCTGCTCTTTTCAAATTCAGCAAGACAAACTAAAGTATTTCTAAGAATGAGAATATGGTGTATAGAATCATAGAATCATTTGATCTGGAAGAAACTTTAAAAGTCACCTAGTCCACCTCTCCTACGATAAACAGGGACACGTACAGCTAGATCACATTGCTCAGAGCCCTCTCCAGCCTGGCCTTGAATGTCTCTAGGGTGGGGTGTGCACCACCTCTCTGCGCAATTAGTTATACTTATTGTGAAAAATTTCTTCCTTATATCCAATCTAAATCTCCCCTATTATAGTTTGAAACCATTTCCCCTTGTTCTATCGCAACAGTCCCAGTTAAAGACTCCGTTCCCTTCTTTCTTATAGCCTCTTTTCAGATACTGAAAGGCTGCTATCAGGTCTCCCCAGAGCTTGCTCATCTCCAGGCTGAACAGCCCCAGCTCTCTCAGGCCTCATCTCAACACATTCCAACAGATCCATGTCTCTCCTCTACTGAAGATTCCACATTTGGGTGCAGCATTCCACGCGAGGTCTCACCAGCATAGAATAGAGGGACAGAATCACCTCCCTCACCCTGCTGGCCATGCTTCTTTTGATGCAGCCTAGGATATGGCTGGCTTAATCTGACTCATATTTAGGATTACACATGTAATTAATATCTGTTCTTTAGTAGATAAACTGTTCTTTGAGCAGCTTGTGTTTAAAAAGGTTATGTCTTGCTAAGATTGCATTTATCTTCGCCTCCTTCTTTAACTACACAATTATGGACATCTACGAGGGCTGCTCTGAAAGTAAAGTCTCCTGTTTTATTCTGTTGGCCCAAGGCAGCAGAGGTACATGTTGGTGGTATGGCAATAGAGGTTGAAATTTCCTGCCATTATTCCATTTTGTTGTCGTGTGACAGATAGCAGCAGAGGGGCAATCTGACAAAATGGCGTCATGGAAGCGCATAAGTAGCAAAGGTGTGTCACTGTATTTCTCTTCATGGACAAAAATGTATTCACTGACATTCATTGATGCTTGAGAAACATTTATGGAGAACAAACTGTGAATGTGAGCACAGTGAGGTGGTGGGTGGTGCATTTTAGCAGTAATTAAAGTGACAGTGGGTCACCTGCATTGGTGCGGATTTTGATGAGCGCAGCATGCAGGCTTTTGTTCATCACTGGTGAAAATGCATAGTTAATGTGTCTGTGTTGAAAAATACTATTTTGTAGCTGAGAACTTTCTCTTTCAAATAGGGTTATTTATTTTGTTCTTTGTAGCTGCTGTAATTTTCACAGAAATATATAGGAGGCATTACTTTCAGAGCAAAGAATGTAGAATACACATTGTGTATCACACTGCATTATGACTTACAGGTATAGGAAACTTTTATAGCATTATTTGTTCGATGCCTAGCTGATGAATGTAGAAAGAGATGCACTGTCATTTACCTACTAGCATTAATTCTCAGTGCAGTGTTACTTTTGGGAGCCATGTTTTGATACCTGTGATGAGACTGCTGAAAGACAGACAGCCTGGAAGTCTTTGTATTCAAAACCTGATGTTCACAGAAAAAGTAAAATGAACTGTTGGGAAAATACTCATTCTTGCAGTTTACTGAGCAACAAAAATCATTTCTTTGTTCCTGGAAAGGCAACAGCACAACTTGTTCCGGATGCTCTCCCCAAATAATTGAGAAGAAGGTTATCATGAGTAGTCAGTATGGATTCACTAAGGATAAATCATGCTTGACCATCACATCCTTCTGTGATGTCATGACCAGCTGGGTAGATGGGGGAGAGCATTGAATGGTGTGTACCAAGACTTCAGTAAAGGCATTTGAGGCCATCTCCTGCAACACCTTTGCTATGAAACTTAGCTGGGAGGACTGACTGGAACACCAGAAGGCTGTGCTACCATTTAACAAGATCTGGACAGGCTGGAGAGCTGGGCAGGGAGGAACCTTAAGAGGATTAACAAGAGCAAGTGTGGAGTACAACCACATGTAACAGTACCGGTTTGTGGATGACCCACTGGAGAGAAGTTCAGTGGAGAAGGACAGGTTGGCCATGAGTCAGAAGTATGTCCTTGTAGAATAAAGAGCATGCCCAGCAGGCCTAGGGAGGTGATCCTCCCACTCTGCTCTGCCATGGTGAGGTCATGTTTAGACTGCTGTGTCCAGTTCTTGGCTCCCCAGTTCAAGAAAGACAGGGATCTCCTAGAAGGAGTCCAACAGAGGGCCACAAAGATGATAAAGTGCCTGGAGCATCTTCCATATAAGGAAAGTAGCCAGGGTCAGTTCAGTCTGGGGAAAAGAAGACTGAGAGGGGGTCTGATAAATTTTTATAAATATCTAGGGTGAGGTGGGGAACAAATGGATGAGGCCAAGCTCTTCTTAGTGGTGCATAGCAATAGGAAAAGGAGTACTGGCCTGAAACTTGAACATAGAAAGTTCCATACTAACATGCAGAAGAACTTCTGTATAGTAAGGGTGATGGAGCACTGGAACAGGTTTCCCTGGGAGGTTGTGGAGTCTCCTTCCATGGAGATGTTCAAGACCCATCCAGATGCCTACTTGTGTGACCTATTGTAGAGAACCTGCTTTAGCAGAGGAGTTGGACTCAATGATCTCTTGAGGTCCCTTCCAACCCCTGCAATTCTGTGATCCATAATTTTTATCCTATTATCAGATTTCATTCCATTCTTTTAGTCTTAAAAAAGAAATAAATACTTTATGGAATGAATAGTGTTCATCTATCCATTTATATAGCACTCTATATAATCAACTTTAAAGAACAGTTTTAAAGGTCTTTTTTTATAGCATAGGTGACAGTATGATAATGAAGAGTATTATTGCTTTATCTAATACTCTCCTCCTACTGGACAAACAAATCAGTAAAGACCAGAAATCCAGTTATATGGCTGCATACCCCTTGAAGGAGAATAAGACGTATATCTTGTAACACCTTATAACTCCTTCCTGCAGATATCAGATAGAGTGTGCCAGGGAGGGCAGCCCCTCAGGTCAGCTCACACAGATTTTTCCAGAGCGTTACATTGCACTGAATCCTCATGTCTTCAGCCAGACCTAAGATTCAGAACCCCAAAGGTGACAGTTTGCTATCTTCCACTAATTATTCATTGGCTTTGAGAGTAGAATTCAGTCTTTACAACTTTATTATAAGAAAATACTTCCAAACTTCAGAAAAAAACTCACAAGGCTAGGGCAAAAGAGTTGCTAGGTTGTTCAAACAACAATCAGTTTTCAAACCACAGACATAAAAAATATATATATTAAATCATATAAGCAGCTTAAAATTTGAACTGTGCATGTATCAAAGAACAAATTGCAAACTTTCACAGCTACTACACAGTCTGTAGTTGTTCTCAGGAAAAAAAATAGCACAAATGCTTCTGCAATTGTGTCACAGATTGGCATCATTCGCTGACCTTCGCACCTACATTTTCATCTGTCTGCTACAATCTATTTTTCCATAGCAAATATGTTGCAGAAAGAATGCTTAGTAACTAACGGTTCTCTACAGTCTTTGCTTCTGTAAATGTGCTTGTTTGGTATTGAGACAGGCTGCAAAGGTGGGACTCAATTACACAGCAACGAAAAATCTGGCAGTACGTGAGAGTTGTGTTGACATTGCATGGCATAGAAATGGTACTAAGACTGCATATGGGACATATTAGTGTGTTTCTAAATACAGTTTTAAATATTAATTAATAATAGCAGAAATATTACCATTTCCTCACACATCACAAAGGAAACCACAGGTTTTCATGTGAGTCCTTTTTTACCAAAACTCAGCTTAAAACAAAGATATGATAAACTTGCTGATGGGAATGTCCTGTGATTCAGCAATGATCATTTTTTCACTCTTTGGATTTTCGAGACTTATACCAAGCAGTCTCATCCAAAATAACACTGGACTTGAAGAAGCTTTATAAGAAACTCTTCCAACTTACCCTTCTGATAAACGCAGAATTTGTTTGTCAAAAACTGTAAAAAATTAGTAATTGTTTTCATACTTTGATTTAGATTAAGGTTTATGCTTTGTAGTTTTTCTTTTAAAATAAGGCTGGTTTTCTGATTTAACGTGTCCATCACATCACACACTAAGCATTTTCATCTCAAGGTGATCATTCAAATTCTGATCACCCAGCATGCCTTGGGGAGCACAGTCGGGGTAAAAGCTGGTGCCAGTAATGAGCACTCATCTGAATCATTTGCATTACCATTTATACCAGAGGAGTGTGACATTTTGAAATAGCTTGAATTAATAAAATGAACTTACAAATTTTGAGAGTTCTGAGGCATTCTGTGAATGTAGAATTTAAAGTAGCAGAGTTTAAAAGAATTTTTTAAATTATTTCTATTTCCCCACTCTCATTACTATAAGGTAAACCATCATTCGATAATAATGTGAAGGATACAGTGCTAAGGCACTAATTTTGAAAATAAAGAAAATGATGATTCCACCCTATTGTACTGTTACATTTTCTTCTAGCTTCATAGAATATTTATAATAATTTCCATTGCGTTCAGTGTTAACAGAAATCTTGAAATTTCTAGGATAAATAACAACGTTTGCACAATTTCTGTCTCTTTCAGATGAGGGAGGTTGATGAACAATTTGAATGCAGTTCAATTCTCAAGTTTTTGAGTGAATCCACCTCTCCATCTAAGACGCAAACACATATATGAGCTTCTAATTGGTTGATTTCTTAACCTGTGGAAAAAGGCAATATTTTAGATCTGGAGACTAGTAAAGAAAAAAGCAATGTTGCAACTTCTGCATTTCAACGTGTAAAGACACCTATTTTTATATTGATTTTTTAAATTACAGACTGGTGGACATATATTAGAAATATACATCTCCTTCAATAGCATTTGAGGGATAGTCCTTTTATACCTCTATATAATTTATATATAATGCACATAAAATACTGTATTCCTTTTGATCAAAATCTTGAGTTAACTCTTTGTTTTGTATCAATTAATTTATTCCTTCAGCCTCAATGCAGTGTAAAATTCAGTCGGACTGCCCTCATTTTACATTTATGATATTCCTCTCATCTGCTTTGATGAGAAAATCTGAATCTACTGAATTAATACATAAGTCAAATATTCAACCAGTCTGGTTCCTGCATTTTGTTGACTTAAAATGTAATTTTTTTAAAGTTCCAGGTTAATTAAAAACAAAATTCAATACTTGTATCTTAGAGACAGTCCTTGCTTAAATTGTGAGTAAGATGATCTTAATTGTCTAATTCCCAGCAGAACAAAATCTACCACACAGCAACCCTCTTCTATCACAGAATCATTAGGGAGTTTCTACTAAAAGTATCAGACAAAGGTGGCATTGTGGCAAAAATGAGTCAAAAGACAAAGACTGTAACAGTTGAAAAAGTGTTCTGAGTATATATCAGAGAGGTATTTGTACTGCATTCCTATTACCATTGGTCATTTGAGTGCATTTAGATCTTCCAAATGCAAAGCATTTGGAAAAAAAGACTGACTTCCTCTACACATTTTCTGCATTGACATTTTTGTGCTTAGGTGTGCTTTCTTTATGATGTGTTGGCAAAATAAAGACAAAAAGAGCCTCTGTCAGTCACTGCCTGAAAATATTTAGAAGTCGACAATCTAACACCCAGCATCAGAGATGCACAGCTGTGCCAATTCCTCCCTGTAGTCCCACAGAATGGGGGAGAGGTGGAGGAGGAAAAGTGAAAAAGCACACCTTTGTAGGACATCTCTATGTGCTAAAAAATGGGATCAACTTTCAGTCTGTTTGTCACTTGCTTTGCTTTCTTTGTGCCCAATCACAAATTCACTGTTTTGTTTCATTTAAGAAAAACAAAAACAAAAACAAAAACCAGAAGAAATACCTAAGGATATGCTTGTGCTAGTGTTTTCAGTGCGGCATTCCCTGAGACAGTACGTGTGCATGTCTACAGGCAGTCATCCTAGTTAATAACATGTGTTCTATTTCTAGTCATCCATTTTTGTCACTGTTGGCAGTCTAAATAAAAATAACATGCTTCAGCCACCCAGTGTGTACCTTAGTGCACACACAATTTTAGTGCATGCTGAGGGGACTTTTATATTACACGTTATTCCAATTTGATCTCCACAAATCTTCACTGGATGGAAATGTCAGGGAAGTTCTTCTTGCCGTGCATGCTCCATCTGCAGCCCGTAGGAGCAGCCAGGCTGCCCATAAGCAGCTCCATGTGATTAAGGGATGTATTAAGCCCATGTATACTGACATTCAGGCACTTCTGGAGCTCTAAGTGTTTGACTTCCCACCATCTTGTTCCTTTAATACAGTCTCCGCGCGTGTGTCATACAACCCAGTATTACTGCTCTGTGGGAATGGAAAAACACATCAAGCCCAGATGGGTATTAAGCCCAGAGGAGTTTTTAATCTCTTCTTCTTACAGCAAATAAATTAAACTCCAAGATACCCAGGTGCTGAGAAGAAAATGAAGATTTCTTTCCTGAGGTTTTGCTAACATTTTTTGTGAGCAGATAGTTACAGCTGAACACGTGGCATCTCAGAACACGAGATTTCATCAATCTTGTTCAACAGAGGATTGAAAATATGAATCACATTACCATCAGACTGGAATTTGTATTAAATGTATCAATAAGCAGCGTGCTCACATCATGACTGCTTGCCAGAAGGCTTGTATTCTCAGTGATGGACTACAATTTTTCTCATCAGTAAGTCAAAAACTGGAGTCACTCAGCATTATATCATTTGAGGCAAGACATCCATCAGCATATTTAGAGACATGGGCACACAATTCAAGTATACTGCGATTGCTACCAGATAATCTGTTCCGAGTCTCTCTTCAAAGTTAAGGATATAGATAATAACTGAACTCGAGAATAAACCAGGAATACAAGACCAGCATCTTAAAGTAACAATTTGTTTTAATGTATACATGATGAAGTATATAAAAAGCAAATTAATTTTTAGTGTTTTGTGACACCACTTTTCTTTGGGTAACTTCACGGAATTCATTGGCTAGGATGTTAATCCTGGAACAAAATTAAATATCTGTTTGTTACTTATATAAAGCAACAACGTCAGAAATAAAAGTAGCACTTGTGATTGAAATCATGCTTTTTATGTTAATTCAGCTCCAGAAGTACTCTCTGTATGTTATACTCTGCCAAGTTTGTATTTTACTTAAAAGTGAATGTAGGTTATACGTTGATTTTATTTAAATAATAGTGATGGTGATGATAACGATGACGATGACAACAATGATAAGACAGTGAAGATGAAAACAACAACAATAACATCAGACTTTTCTCTTAACTTCTTTATTTCTTTTACCACATGAATTCTCTTGACAAGTTGTTACTGGGGTGTAAAGTGATATGTCTTCTCAATACTTGCATCCAATTGCACAGACATAATTTCCATAGATCTTCAGGGTCAAATGATTTTTCCAAAATTTATTTCTCAAACTGTGTTGAAATGCTTCCTCCACAAGGTTTTACTGATTCCTATGTCAATGCATCAGAATTCAGATTTGCTGCTGGAATAGGAGTAATCTACAACTTTAAAAATTAATCTTAAGTTTTGATGAGTATAGTAAAAGGAGTGAAAGAAAAAAGAATTCTCTAATTTTGAAGAACCTTCAGAGCATCAGCCATGATACAAAAAACATTTTATAACTACAACGTCACTTGGATATGTTTGCACTGCGTAGCTAGGGCAACATCATCCCCCTGTACTCAGCTCTGGTGAGACCGCACCTTGAGTACTGTGTCCAGTTTTGGGCCCCTCACTGCAAGAAAGACATTGAGGCCCTGGACTGTGTTCAAAGAAGGGCAACAAAGCTGGTGAGGGGTCTGGAGCACGGGCCTTATGCGGAGCTGCTGAGGGAGCTGGGATTGCTCAGTCTGGAGAAGAGGAGGCTCAGGGAAGACCTTATTACTCTCTATAACTACTTGAAGGGAGGTTGTTGTGAGCTGGGGGTCGGCCTCTTCTCTCATGTAACTGGTAATAGGACTAGAGGGAATGGCTTCAAGCTGTGCCAGGGGAGGTTCAGGCTGGACATTAGGAAACACTACTTCTCTGAAAGAGTGGTCAGGCAGTGGAATGGGCTGCCCAGGGAGGTGGTGGAGTCACCAACCCTGGAGGTGTTTAAGGAACGACTGGATGTTGTGTTGAGGGACATGGTTTAGTGAGACCTAGTGATGACTGGTGGATGTTTGGACTGGATGATCTTGTAGGTCTTTTCCAACCTTGGTGGTTCTGTGATTCTGTGTGACACTTACTTAAGAAGCCTTTGGTTAGAGTTTCATCACCTCCGAAGTACATTATGGACTGGAAAATAACAGAGGTTAATTAAATCAGTTACTATTATTTAAAGTCAGAAAGCATCTGCTTTGGTCTGCTGTGCTGGCAATAAAAGGAATTAGAAGGCTATGGGTATGGCCTTCTTAGTTTCACTCAAAACCCATTCTTTTTTTTTGGTTCCTGTGAAAACACAAATGAATATAGATTTTACAGAGGAATTGTACAGTTACCCAGAATTTGCTTTCTTAGTGAGTTGACCCCCAAAAATTCCTCATGTGGCAATAGCAGGAGCCTTCTATAAGCCCAGGAATAAGACACAGCTGTTATACTTTTATTTCAGAGAGGTCAAGTGAAGACAATGTGGGGTACCTTCACAAGAGATTAGAGTGGGCAGAGTTCAGGCACATTACTGTGGGTTGTGAGGCTCTGCCTAGCACTTTAAGGGCAGAGAGGAATCTGCTGTTGGCACCTATTGGACGGGGGAGGTCGGTTTTAGGATGGCAGAAGTAGTTTTGATGTGAGATCAGAAATTATATGATGCTTTACTTCTGATTTTCTTAAAAGTTCAAGTTGTCTTCAGTTCAGTTCTGTACAGATTGGCCAGTAGAGTGGTAAATAAATGATTCATGACCACCTTAGTGCCATACAGTACCCATTTGAAGTTTTTTCATTTGAAATATTGTTTTGTAAATTATACAAGTCATCTGTTTTACAATCATGCATCCTTCCTGTGCATGACCCAGACTATGCATGGCCAAGTCCCTGACTTAGGAAGACAACAAAAAATGGCTTTGTCTTTTATTTTATTTTATTTTATTTTATTTTATTTTATTTTATTTTATTTTATTTTATTTTATTTTATTTTATGTATTATTATTATTATTTTAAGTAATCCAAACCACTTTACTTTAAGAACTGAATAGCTGGATCACCTTCCTTTGCCTTTGTCTGAACACGATACTTGTTTGCCAAGAATAGCTAACTTCTGCATGCTCTTGAGAATACTTCTATCCCGGCCATGTGTTTGGGGCCTAGACAATACAGCCATCTCTGCATGCCACATCTGCCTCGCACAACAGACTGCCATCTCCAGCTTGGATCTGCACTTTATGCTGCCAGTCTTCCTCCACTAACACAGAGACAGGAGCACTTTATTTGACCTGATAATCAGCAACTGTCAGTGATCAAAGTGAATCTGGCAGGACATTGGGAAGGCACCATCTTTAAAATTTGTCAGTACCTTTTCACTGAAAGATTAACGGTAAATATTAACATCCCAAATGTCTGACTTCAGTATTCTTGTATACAGTACACAAATTCACCTATTCAGTATAAAAACATCTGAGCTGAAACTAGCCGTGAAAAAACAGCAATGGTTCTGTTGAACAACAGTATTTTCAAAACACGCTGAAAAGACTGCAAAATATGTTGGATTTTCCTTTCATTCTCCTAGTTTGTGGTTTGTGTGTATTTTTTTTCCCTGTAATAAATAATACATGTGGAATTGACAGATCACATTATCTTATATTCTTATTACCTGTATAAAAAAAAAAAAAAAAAAAGTTAATTTTTAGGAAAGAACATAACACTTTTTACCAAACTCTGCCTTTTCTAAGTGATAACAAAACCTGGGGAAAAAAAAATTGAAACATAACAAATAAAAACAACAAACAAGCAAAGCCACATACCCAGAAATCAGGCTGCACTGCCAGTATCAACAACATAGATATTCAGTTTATGCATGAACTTGCAAACTGCATTTTCCCTCTCAGAAATTAATTGCTGTGAGAAATCAGGATCTAAGCATTGATGACAAAAACTTTCATTTGGTCACTGGATCGTTTCATTCATGTGTGCTTCCACAGTACCTCCAGGGTCCTTTAGGTTCAAGTTGCTGATTCTCCTGCATGGATTAAACACCCTGGCCAGACAACAGAGATGTCTCAGAATCATCACTCTTAATGAGACACTGTAATGCCTATTGGAAATCAAAGTGACAGTGAATTAGGAAAGATACAGGCCAACTACAGAATCAAAATACAGGGGATAATGAGGTCACAAGATATTCAGACAATAACAATAAAAAAACTGAAGTCCAAATTTGCAGAAGGAAAAAATCTGTTATATTTTTTAATGTCTTTTTCTTTAAAAAATAAGAAAAGTCTGGTTAAAAACACTGAACTAGAAAAAAATATATGTTATTAGTATCTTTTTTACATCATTTGAAATTTTGTGACTGAAAATTGTCAGCCAAAATCAAACTCCTCACTGAGAGTGCTTGTCAGGGTTGAGTGATACCCATGGGGTGCACAGGACAAGCTGTGGAGGCAGCCTGAGTCCCCTGAGGGCCTTTCCCTTGCAGAGTTCATCTTGGTTCTTCTTCCCCAAAGTATCGATGAACCGGCTGATGGGATGATGACATGGATCTGCAATATGCAGTCCAATTCATTTGCTAGAAAAAAAAAAAAAAATATCAGGAGCATCTGCTGCTCAAGTAACTCCTGATGGAACAAAAGCAGAAGTGTTCATAGCCTGTAGTTTGACTCAGTAGTACAGACACTTTATTTTTCTTCTTAGCAGCAGGACTGAACCTCAGGGGAAAAAATGAGAAAGAAAGCACTTGAGAATGTAAAATATCATCGTTTTATAACATTGCAGACAGTGAACACTCTTCTTTTTAAGTAGGTGTGGCGTTTCATTCAGTATATGATCAAAATATCTGAAATACTGACACTTGATATTGCTCCAAGACTATTGTAGAATGCATTAAGCTACTGTTATTTGAGAAATCAAGCTCTGATAAATTATTTATGAAGTAACATATGTGAGCAATGCATAAATGAAAGCAGTAGAAGTTGTATTTTTTAATAATCAGAGGCCAGAACAGCTGATGCAGCATCAAATGTCTCCACTTCAGTCTCTGGACAGTACTGTGACTTATGTCAGTTACAGATCTAGATGTTTATTTGCAATAATCTGAATATCTATTTTCCTTGAATATTTATACTTTCTGAGTCTTTCAATGTGCTTTTCTGCAAATCTGGTAGTACCAGGTCATAGGTAATTCCCCGAAGCCTTTCTCCTTGTACTTCCCTTTAACACTGCATATTTTACTATGGAATGCACTGTAATCAAAGGAACCAGAAGGACAAAAGAAAAGAATTTTAATCCCTGGATTAAGTCAAAAGGGAGAACCTAACAGAGAGTTTGTTTGAAAGAAAGTTCTGGAACATGAGCAGTTTAACACAACAAATATCCTATTGGCAGTACAGATTACATTTAGATCTTCATACTCCAGGACACTGTCATTTAAGTTAATAACTGCTCTAAACTGGAATATGTTTTGGGGTAGAATTAATCAAAGTAACCATTAATCAAAGAGAGGGATGAGGGAAAAAAAAACGTAAAATAAAATCACAACCAACACAACAATTGCAGTTGGAACAGCCTTTTTACAGTCATCCCATTCCTGTCTAGCTCTGGCACCTGAAGTATAACTATTCAATCTGTATTTACTCAGAATTACTTTCAGTACAACTTAAAGGCTATTTGAAAAACACTCATATCTTTTCCATTGAAATTTGAGATAGCTAGCACTTATAAAATGAAGTATGAATAGCAGTAACAAAACATTGATATAATGTAGGCAGATGATGTGCAAGCATTGCCAAGAATCTCCATAAATGCAGCTCTGCTCTCACCTGAAAGAGATTTGCTAATATTCCTTCCATACTGCTCTAATTAGAATTTAGACACTGAAAGGAAATAGCTTCCTGAATAAAAAGTCAACACGCTAGAAAGCAAACAGAGTTCTGAAAGAACAAGATGCAGATTTATTTTTACCACAAAGGTGAAATGATTGAATTTGAACCTGAATAGGTTTTAGCCCACTGTGAGTAAATCACATACCAGAACAAATGGGTCTGAATACAACCTGCACAAAAATAGGCAGAATACCAAATAGAAGTGTACACCCATGGCAGTCATTTCTATTTAAGGCATGTATATGTGTGTATCAGCGTGGAGAGTTTCAGTCAACAGGAAAGGCAGGGACGATCATGTCCTGTATTGATGGCTATGTAATAGGAAGCCACAAACCTGGAATGTCACTGTACTGCATTTGAAACTGAAATAGCTGTTCACAGTCACAAGGACACTGAGTTATTTTCCATAACAGGACATAAAGCTGCTCAGCATTTTATAAACGTGTATAAAGAGTGAATATAAAACAGGTACTATGTACAGCTGGCAATTGATCTTTCTGACTTTCTGCTGCCTTCTCAAGATTTGCCAAACCATCCCCCAGTCACATTAGAGTCACAACCAATTCAAAGTTCAGTTCAAGCACATATTTAAATCTAATTATATGAGATTCTTTTGCAACTTTCTCTCAGTTTGTTGGGCAGGTTGTAAAACTTAGTGCTTAGAGATCCAGAATCACAGTAGTCATGTAAGACACAAAATATCCAGGTTGGCTTTCTATATCCTTGACAGTCTATACAGGAATTCATTTTGATAGCACGGTGATGATAGAAGTATTGAGTCAAGCTTGTACAACACAGAAACTTCTGCATATGCTACAGAACTACAGAAGAATATATTTACAACAACAAAAGACAGTTTTCCAGCTTCAATACAAAATATTGATATGTCTCTTGAACATAGCAAATGTAACAGAATAACAAATAACATTCAACATTTATGCACAAGTACTGTTTTCCTCAGGGTCTCTGTCTACAAGATGAATACTTCCTGTGACCACCGACTCCTCTTGAGCTGATGTGTTCTCCAGCTGCTTATTTGTGCAATATGGAATGTGGCCACAAAAATACATGTAAATCCATGGGTTGGTGCAACTATTTAAATTGCCGAGAAGCATGATAATGGTGAATGCTGATCCTGGGAGGAAATAGTTAAAGGAGTAGCAGAGTAAATAAAGCATTCACAGAACCATAGAATCACAGAATCATACATTCATACAAGTAAGTAACATTTTCACTGCCTGATGCTTTCTGATGTACCTATTCCTATTTTAAATTTCCAGTAATACTGGGAAATCCTCATTCATTCAGTGCAGTTTGTAATTGTATAAGTTACAAAGCATACTGCATGCTTTTCAGAATTAAATAGTTCCATATAGCTCTTTGTTTTTCTTTAAATTTAAAATTGATTGCTAACCTGCTATACAGGTAGAGACAAATAGAGATACAGATACCGATGTAAATACATGTAGAGTAATGCTCAAATTCACACAGTTAGAAAGAATTCACAAAGATCAGGTTTTTTTTTTTTTAAATCTATGTATCTATTTTATATCTATATATATATTTGAGTTTTCAATAGGTGAACTTAAATGAAGACACATACCGAGTCTACCTTTTACAAAGAAGCAATAGTGCAAGTCTGACAAGATTAATCCTGTTTTAGCATGGTGTTTACAGTGTACCACAGATATTTCATCAAAATAATTTCAATATTAAAGTTAAAAATCAGATTTCTTATAACACCATTGCTCCATACACTAAGAAATGCTTGTTTCATTACTGTGAGTAATTAACTGTTTCTTTTCACCTCGAGAGCCCAAAATGCTGCTGCCGTAATATCCAAAAACCTTTAAAAGTCTGAATTGAAGCCCTGCCACATTACTTTCACTGTGCTGTTTATCAATCTTTGACTCATTCATCACTCAGAACGCACACACAAAACACCTACTTTCATGATGTTTTCATCACATAATATGTAAAGTTCTCTGTATGTAAATCAGCATAGTAGCTAAATGATACACAAATCATAATCAAATGCTATCGTAACTTTTACACAAAAGCAAAGTCCACATATGAAGCAATGTAGCAATGGGCTAGTCTGCCATGAAGCTATTAGAAAGGACAGAGTTTCTTACCTTCAGTAATGCCACTGGGGAACCACACAGACCACAGCTGTGCAATGAAGAATGGTGACCAACAGAGAACATACGCAACAACCGTCACCACTGTCATTTTTACAGTCTTGATCATAGCCTTTGAAATACAGTTCACACTGCTGGCTCGGGATGGCAGGACTTGCTTCTGATTCGTTACTTCGTATTCATTCTGTTTTTTCACATGTATATTTCTTTTGATTATTTTGCAAATCTTAACTTGGCATGTGATAAGGATGGTCGAGGGAATGAAGAATATGACTACAAAAATCCAAGTCACATATGCCTTTGGGCCCCACGGTTGAATAAATTCAGCCCAACATTCAAAAATACCTGGAGATATTTCAGTCTTAGAAAAGATAAATACCTGTGGTAGGCTAAGAATCAAGGATGTTGACCAGCTGGTGCAAATGGGAATGTTCCACAGAGCTCTCTTCTTTTGGAAAGTGACCATAGGGTAGCAAACTGCTTGATATCTGTCCACTGTCATGACCACTATCATATAAGTAGAGGCAAACATGCCTAGCAATTGCAGATACTTGATAATTCTGCACAAGAAATCTGGCCCTATGAAGACATCTGTAATATCCCATATGAGTTGAGGCAGCACTTGAAAAAAAGCTACGACTAAGTCAGCTAAACTGAGGTGCAGCATGAACACATACATCCTAGAGAGCTTCTTTCTTCTTCTCCACAGCACCAGAATGAGAATAAAATTGCCCACAGACGCTGTCAGAAATATCACCCCCAGTACAGCAATCTCTACTTGAGCTAATTGCTCATCTCTTTCCGGTCTTCCAACAGGATCTGACTTATTTGTCAAACTCAGGAATCTGTGAGGAGGACTTTCAGTCTGATGTGTGCTATCCTGCATAGGAAATGAAAAATTCTTCATAGTGCACAGAAGCTACTCCCAGTAGCTGCTACTTGCGACTCAGGATGAAAGCTGTGAAGTGCCAGCCAGCAATAAACCAGCACGGGTTCAGGTTTCAGGATATCTTCAAACAAATCTCCTCCTGCTTGTGCGAACTAAAGCAGTGGACCTGTGTCTCAACGAAATTCTGCCTCTTGCTGGAGTGCAAAAAGGCTTTATATAGGCTCCGAGTGGAGCCTTATGTAACTCCAGAGTCATCAAGTAGGCTGCCGGCACCCGAGCCAATAGCAGCGCGAGCCACACAAGTGGGCGAAAGACATAAATAAAGGGAGAACTTCACAGGCTCTACATAATTAAATTACTCACTTCAGTCAAAAGCTTAACTTGTAAATAGCTGTGGCCAAAATCATGCTTAAATGATATTACTCTCGGGAGTGTGTTCAAATATTTTTTATTCAACACAGAAGTGTGTGCTTCAGCTTAATCAGAAGGAATGTTTGTACGTAGATGGAAAGTTAGGCCCCTGAGCTCAGATGCATCGTAACTGCAGTCCCCTGGGTTCCTGGGGCAAGATCACATCCTAAATGCAGCAGAGACAAATAAATACATTTTTCCAAAGTGGTTTGTTTTGTTTTGGTTTGGTTGTTTGTTTTTTTGAGTCACCTGATTCTGAAAGGGAAAAAAAAAGTTTCAACTGCCCTAAAAATAATGCTTTTATTTCAAGAAGAACTCAAGCTTCAGATGGTTTTTTTTTCTTAGTAAAATAAAAAATAACACATGTAAAATAAATTATTTTAGTGGGACCATGAGTCTACTGAGAATTTAATAGGAAAAGAAGTGAAAATTCTGTGGAAGATTCAACTGAGTAAAAGGTGTTTACAATAAAATACTTTTCTAGGGTGTCTATTCAATGACAGTGATAAAGGCTGAGAGGTCATTTTTCACTGTCCAATCCTTTTTATTTTTGTGCAGTGAGTTGTATCGCAACCATAAGAGCGTCATTGTTCTTTCAGTGTAACTTTTGCGTGTTGGTAGTGGCAGATAAGAATAACAATATTGATTTAATTTCATTTGTTCTCCCTCAGTTTGTCCTCTCAATCACAAAAAGATGGATTTAATAAAAAGAATTAATGTAACATGAAAGATAACACATATTTGTATGCAAACTTGTCTGAAGATAGAGCACTCATATCCTTTTGGATAAGGTCAGAATAGTTGTAATTTGCAGTTCTTCTGAAGAGGTAACTGATTAGGTTATAATTCTGTCCGTGCTACATGAATAGCACACTATACATATACACTATAGCACCTCTATACTGACTCATCATTGTGGTCAAAGACTAAAGCAGCTGCGGAGTCACATGACCAGATTTACATCTCCTTGGCACTGAATGTTTTCATCAACAGACAGGGGTAGGCATAAACAGGATGTTGAGAGACTCCAAAGGTTTGTAGACACAGTGACACTTCTTTTCTCTCCATCTTTTTTCCCCTTCCATCCCACCATGGGACTGACATTAATACCTCAAGCAAGGCTAAGCTTATGAAAGCAGACAAAAGACAAGCAGAACAATCTCTGTAATTTTTGCCACTGACAGCAGCTATTAGTATACTTACTCCAGATTTGTCTGAACACTGCTGCAGCTGCCTGAGTCTCTAACAGCTTCTTTCTATGATCATGTTGCAAAGACTATGAATCATAACCACTTAATCTAATATATCTGATAATTTTTTCCTAACTGGAAGGCTGTCTGTAACAAACTCAGATTCCAAAGGTTGCTTCTTTTTATTTTCCACCCAGCCTATAATACATCCCAAGCAGTGGGATGTAGCACAACAAGACTATAAGGGAACAAACGATTTTGCCTTCACCCTTTGCTCAGTAACTTTCAGGAGAATAACTGAGTTGACCAAAGTCTAAGAATGTCAGGCAATTCTTCTGGTTGCAAACACTGCTGCAGAGCAGGCTGGCTGATCTTCAATTCTATCTCCGGGTGAAGACAAAAGTTCAGGTGTGTGCTCCAAAGTCATTTACCCTGACAATCTTACTGTATGAGTTAATAAAAAACCAGGCATGTTCTTTGTTTTTTCTAGCAGGCTGAGTAAACACCTACATTTAGGCAGTGTTAGAACTAAGTGGATTGAAACATGAACATGCTGAATAGAAAACAAAGCCCAGGGGTAGGTAAAGAGGATAAATTTACGCTTCATGATCTGAAAGATGATCAAGGAATTATGTCTAAAAATACTAAATATGAAATACAAGTCATTTCTGGGATAGTATTGGAAGACTAACCAGAATATAGTACCATAATCATATCTGTACAATTTTCACAATGCATCATGTGTGAGTAGATGTATCTTGAGAAAACATGCTTTTTCACCTACACCTTGGACATCAAGAACCCTGGAAACACACAGATCTTTGGAGGTTTATGTGTGGCCTCAGCACCCAGAGCCTGGGCAGCACACATGCTGTAATAGGTGTCAGACCCAGCATGTGGACACAGGCTGAAGGGCAAGCACACTGCAACACATAACCTTTGTCATGTTTATAAAAAGGGAGGGGCCCTTCTTGTGCAAATTGTCCTAGTGATGTAAGACTCCACTCCATCTTGCCTATAATTAGTTCAGTGTATGTTAATGGTTTCACAACTTTATAATCGCGCCCTTTCCAGTCTTTTCATCCATGCTAGCTGACATTTAGGATAATGTTATATTGAAATTGATTCCACTCTGGGAATATAACTGTCTGTGAAAAGAAAAACAGAATAACAGATGAAAATGTTTAAGCAGTCTTAGCTGTTCTTTTACTCTGTTAGTACTTTCACCTCTTGCCCAGCTTTGTATCATTCCCAATCCTATCTGTCCAAGTTAAATTCTTTCCCTAAACTATTTACTTTCAGTACAGTGGGAAGGTACATTGTAATTAATAACTCCTGAATTTCTCAGTTTAGGCTCTCATCTAATGTTTGTGAGGTACACAACTGGTAGTGAGGGATTCAGCTCACAAATTAAGACACTTAAATTTAGGTGTCTGCTTAGAATTTCAAAATCACATGGTTGTTCAGCCTGGAGGGCCCCTTTTCCAACCTCCTCCTAAAAGCAGGGTCAACACTGGATTCAGACCAGTTTACTTAGCAGTTGTCTGGTCACACCTTGAAAACCTCCAAAACCAGATTCCGCAGCACTCCTGGGTAATCTGTTCCAAATACTTACTAATTGTCATAGTAGAAAAGCTGTTGCCAAAAAGCTTTCCTTCTGTGCCACCAGAACGTCCCCTGCTTCTGACCCATGTCTCTCATGTTTCTTCCACCATCTCAGTGAAGAACCTGGCTCCAGCCTCACCCTGAGCCTCCCTATGGGTACTGGAAGGATGCTACTAGGCCTTCTGAAAGCCTTCCCTCCTCCAGGCTGGACACATTGCACCAGGAGCCCTGCAGAAGACACTATAGTCAAGGAGTTAGGGATCTTGACTAGGCCGTCTCTGCTCTGCTGGGCCTTACACTTAAATCCTGTGCTTTGTGCTGATAAATGTTATTATGCAGATGACATTCTAGCCTGTGAGAAGATATATGATTGCTACACAAAAGAAGAGGCACCATGAGGTGGAAGGAAGGAGGAACCTCTTAATAGACAGGATGCATAGAGCATGCTAGGGGAAGATCTCTCCAGTGCTACACAAAAGCGGTGTTCCCAGCCTCTGATTAGACCTGACATGCTCACTGTCTAAATATTTTTTTTATCTTCTAGCCCTCAGAACACCTCCATGGCCCTATGCCAAGCTCCCTTAAGCTCATCAATATATTCCTCTATGGGGGCTTCAAAACTGGTGGCAGTGCTCCAGACACAGCATAAAGAGTGCTGAGTAAAGGGGAATAACTATTTCTCCTAACCTATGGATTACATGTGAGCTTTGTATCTCAATTCTCATAACATGCAAAATAAATAAATAAATAAACAGAAATCAAGTCTTCGCTTCAGTTCTTAAACATAGTATCACCTCACTACCCTTATTGTAACTTTATTTTTCATATATCCAGTCTAAATCTCCTGTATTAGTTTGAAAGCATGCCCCCTTGTCCTATCACAACAGACCCAGTTAAAGACTCTGTTCCCTTCCTTCCTGTAGCTCCCAATTAGATATTGAAAGGCCTATATTAGGTCGCCTCAGAGCCTTCTCCTCTCCGTACTGAAGAGCCCCAGCTGTTTCAGCCTGTCGTCATAGGAGAGGTATTCCATTCCTTGGATCATTTTTGTGGCCCTCCTCTGGATGCACTCCAACAAGTCCATGTCTCGCCTGTACTGAGGACTCCACATCTGGACACAGTACTCCAGATGTGGTCACACCAGTGCAGAGTAGAGGGGCAGGGTCACCTCTTTCACCCTGCTGGCCACACTTCTTTTGATGCAGCTCAGGATACAACTGGCATTCTGGGCTGAGAGCATATTGCTGGCTCATATTTAGCTTACCATCTACCAGTACTCACAAATCCTTTTTGGCAGGTCTGTTTAATATCCTTTCATCCGCCATCTTGTTTCAATAGTGGGGTTGCTATGACCCAGGTGGAGGACTGGGTCTTGCACTTGGATTTGTTGAACCTCATCAGGTTTTCCTGGGCTCGCTGCTTGAACCTGTCTGAGTCTCTCTGGATGACATCCTGTCTCGTGGGCATACTGGTGTCATCCACAAACTCACTGAAAGTGCACTTGATCTCACTGCTGATGTCATTGATGAAGACATTAAAGAACATCAGTCCCGGTAAAGATCTCTGACAGACACGATTCATCAATGTCTATCCAGCCATTGGCAATAACAAAAAAAAACTTCAAAAAATGATCAGTTGTTTCATCTCAGGATAGGCACGAGATAGGACTTTTTATTAAATACAACCTGTGAAGACAATACATTTCCATTCTTTTATTTTTGCATAGTTGGCTACATCTCTAGAGGATTTTGAAGAAATCAAAAATTATTTCCTTAGTGGTGATGTCATCCTATTTCTTTTAAAATCTTAACCTGTAGGATAAAAAAGAGAAGTGTGGAGATTAAATTATCAAGAACGTGGTATAAACACTGACTTCTTACTTGAAATGTTTTTACATAAAACACTTTGTTAGTAATATTTTTTAGAGGAGACAAAAAAAAAACAACCATACTCTATTGAAATTACTGTCATGGTAGAGAATACATTCTGTGAGATCCATTAAGTAACATAAATACATAGTGATAGCAAAAATGTAACTCATAGTATAATTGCCAGCGGATGGATTATTTCACTTAGTGAAAGTTACATGAGTGCTCTGTCAGGATTTACGCTGTAATATGGATGCATTTGCAGTAAGGTAGTTTCATATTTTTCAGTATTAAAATACAGTTTTTTTCCAAATACAGAATATAAACAACTTTGTTGCAAGCCATTTTTACTGGATTAAAATTATGACCATCATTTTGCTGCTGTATTGGTACAACTTTCTACAGTTCTGGTTTCTTAAAAAAAATCCCCCACTAATTCAGTATTTGTATTAATGTACATGGTTTTTTGGACAAGGAATAAAGACTTACCCTAAAACTATATAGTTCGAAAGTTATTAGAGAGGATCTATGGAAATAAATCAAATGCAACAATTAGACCCAAAGTGCAAAACTAAAGACACAGAAAAAGAATATTGGAAATAGTATTGCAGGCAGCACATACACAGTCATCCAATAAAGACAGCTACTAATGCTGTTGTCACAACACGGTAAGACCCAAAATGACAAATAGTGTCAATAACTCTATTCTTCAGAAGGAATTGAGCTTTGATTTGGACAAAAGAACTTTTAAGTGAGAAGCAGAACTCTTGGGAAACACAAAAGACTGTTAGAAAGTAAGTCTGGACAATTCAAATTCCCAGCAGTATTCAATCCAGACCTACTTTAAACTACCCTAAATTTTAACTTTATAATAAACATGGGATAAATTTCTCTCCTGCTAAACATGTATATAAATGGAAAGTGGAAATTAAATTCTTCAAAGTAGATCAAGCTCTTAGTTGTACACACACCTATGTTTTGTGTGTACACCTGTGTGCATACCTGTGCAGACATATGTGTGTGCAAAAGCTGCTCTCCCTAAACACAGTTCAGATGCTGTTCACCTTCTGTGAAATTATGTTCCGAGTAGTATGCTGTGTATTTGCAGGAAGGGGGCTATTCATATAGCCCCATATATTAATCTTACTTACTTCAATAAGATTAATAGCAACGTAACAAATCCAGCTTTATATACTCAAAATGTTGGACTGCAATGTATTAAATTGCTATAATTATTCTTAGGCAATATTTTGGACCAAGACTCCCATAAACTAAGTGCAGCAGGAATTAGCCCCAGGCATTAAAGCTGGAGAAAAACAATAGGTATTGGCCCCCTCTGGCTCGTAACTAGATTATTACAGGTACTCATCACAGAACAGTAAAGCCATCTACGTAAATCACTACGTGACTCTTTTTAATCCCTAAGGATGTTATGTCCAAGAGAATAACTTTTTAACCTTTTCCAGTAAACTTAAAACTTTATTATTCACCAGCTCTGATCTCATTCTTTGCGCATGTTTCTGATTTCAGAGCTGTTACTGACAGCAGGGAGTGAGAGTCCCACTTGGCCTGAGGACTAAGTTTGCTAGATTCACATGCTTGAATTATGGTGGTAGAATTATTTTCCACAGACTATAGATCATTCTCCAAATAATACCTTATTCCCATTGCCACAGTAAAAAATTGTGCAACTTTAATAAACTGTGCTTAACTGCACAATACTGAGCTTTTGCTGGTATTTCTATAACTCTCATCAGGCTACTTTATATTGAGACATAAATAAATCTTTATAATTTAGGTATGTAAGCTTCTTCCAAAATTTGTCTCGCTAATTTGCAGCATTCCAGGCAGTCTGGATAGTCCATTAAGGTACTGAATGGCATGCCAGTTCATCTGCCACCAGTGCAGTGGAATATGGCTGACAGAGAAGGATACCTGCAGGAGCCTCAGTGAGGCACTGGGCAGAGCTAACAGAAGTGGTGAAACAATGTGTAACTTAGGAGAAGGAGTTCTGATTTAGAGACTGAATGGTTTTGAAGAATAATGACAAAGTACCCATTCAACAGATGAGAAGCTATAAATAGAGTTTTTGAACACAGGGACAAATGCTAAGAGGGAACCTGGCATAATACCTCAAGACCTGGTGGAAGGGTCAGACTTACCTCAGTGCTTAAAATAAAGACAAAGTAAACAGCGATGAGTCAGTTCTTCATACAACACTGAATAAGTAATAGCAAACAATAAGGACAGGGAATTAATTCCAGAGTACCTAAAAGAACTGTGTGTTTTGACCTCTTCCATTCTTGCCAAGAATTTTGTCTGACATGTACACAATTACACGCTCAGCCAGATGCTGCAATAATGAAATTCACATCTACCAGTTCTTGCATGCTGAAAGATAACAGAGCAACTATTATAGTAATCACAGAGGGCTAAAAAGGAATTGTAATATGACCTCTAGCATGAGTCTGAATTACAAACTCTAAGTAATCTACTGTATTATTCATAATTACTATGTAATTATTTGATTAGTATATTCTTATTTTTAGCAGCCAGGTTTCTAGAATGCACAAAGGCCCTGATCACGGCCAGAGACTGATGACTATGGGCTGTGGGGGAGCAGAAAATCAAGGGTAACTATAGGAATATTAAGTAGCAATAGAATCCAAAACCCTGATTTAGGGATCAGAGTTCCTTTGTGGGAAGCAGGAAACTGCTTGGAAGTAGTGAAGCATATAAATGAATAGAAAGGGACATAGTGGAAATTTCAGAACCAGGTTCTGTTTGAGTCTTAACTCCCAGCTAAGGTCTGGTATCTTCATCCGCTGAAAATGCAGAGCCTGTAACTCTAAAGGTGTCATAGAACCATTCCTTTGGGGAACACACTGGGACTCATCCAGTTCTTTCAAATGGGGTGAGAAAATGGAGTTCCATGGGTAGGGAGAGGAGAAACAGCAGGAAAAGGAAGAAAGAGGAAAAGGAATAAGGTCATTGATAATATGTAGTGTAAAACTATTTTGAACAGAATATTTGAACAGGTGATGTAGGAAAACAGTTCAGTGCAATTTTCAGAAGTTTAAAAACATATTTCTGATTCCATGAGAAAACTTATTGCTGCTTGGTGTATTTGCAAAGCAAAGTGTAAAATGCTTTCTCCTTCTCATGTTGAAACGTGGTGACTATGCAGAAAAGGAGGTTCATGGAACCAAGAAAAAAACATGGAAACCATAGGTGATTTTTAAAGTTCCCTTCCAACTCAAAACATTCCATGACTGTCTGAAAAAGGAACACAGCTCTACATCCTTGTGGCTAAAGCACTCCCATGGAAAGAAGGACAGGACACACTCTGGTGTTTGGTCCTGTATGTACTTCTTATACCAAAAACTACTGCAAACTGAGAAGAATCTGGAGAACTAAGATCAGAAGAAACGGTCATCTTTGTGACTTTCTAACCATGAGATAGAAAAGAAGTCATACGTAATTTCAAACTCACCTTCTGTATTAGTACTTTTACTTCTAAGGTTTGAAAAACCTCAATAAGAAATATTTAATGAGAATAGTTTTCTGGTTTTAGTTCATGAGGTTGCCTGCACTGTGCAGTGTATCACTGAAGGGAGCCAGGCTGGTACAGAATCTGTGCAGCCACAGTAGCAGCAACAACAAGGGAAACGCCAGGTTTGACTGGGTCTGACCAGTATTAGTTCTAGTGTTGTATATGCGCATCAACGTTTAATAGCAACCAAGTATGTGCTGGCTACCAGTTCTATAAATGCACCACACATCTATGCATAATAAGCAACGCAAAGCACAGCAATTCAAGACTGTTTTGATAGCTAACAGAAACTCACGCATGCACGGAGAGTAAATGTTGCCTCCATAGTGCAGACAGTATCTCGGAGCCTGCAGCAGGAACGCTAGCATGATACTGCAGGTCAATGGATTCACATTTGGATGGATGATTCAGAGCAGATGTACCCTCAGGGACTCTGACCCTCCTGATAAATGAAGTGTCAAGCACTTATTTTGGAACATGCCACTGGGAGAGGAATGGGGTAATAGCCCAAAATGTTACTGGCTGATAGATCATTATATAATTCATGTTTAATACTACAAGTTCTATGAAATTGAGTTGCCTCCTTAACAAATGTTAATTCTCTATTACTTTCTGAAGTTCAGTTACAGCAAGGAGCAAAGTTGCCTAATTACTGATGTAAGATAAAGATACTAAGCAGTTGCAATATAAGTTGTATATCGCCTGTCTTTTTAATTTACTGAACTGCATAACCACAAGACTACTGGGCAAGGATAGCTATCTCTGAATGATCTTCTTCAGTTTGATTTGTTTAGGCCCTTTTTAGGGCTTAGAGAATTTCAGCCATTCTTTGACAAGAGCAAAATATAGAAGGGAAGTAACTGAGATAAATAAAGCAATCAGAAATAAATGTCAGAAAGTTTCATTTGATTATTTGCAGTATTTGTGCCAAAAAACCACACATTCAAATGAAAGGCTGAAGGAGGTATCAAAGCTGTCATAAGTATGTGACCAATAGACTTCATTCTTATTACTATGAGAACAGTGTATGCTTATTCAAGTTGCAAATTAATTTTTCAATATCGTATCTCCGAGAACAAGGAAATATTTTCCCATTTTTGTCTGCCATCTAGTGTTAAAAGGCAGAATACCCGTGTTTTGCATTTAGGCAGCTTAAAAACCTTGGGAACACTACGCAGCTTCTGTCTGTCACACTACACTGATGAAAATGGAAAACAGCATTTTCCCAAGGACTTAACTGAAGATGCTATATTAAAGCAATTACCCCAGATACCATTATTAGCAGAATACTGGTCTATCGGTTCATGTTAATTTGCCCTAGAGATTCGAAATACTTATGTTTGTTCCCCAGTTTGTGTGTCTTGATTACTATGTGTTTCCAGGACACTATCCATAATCAAATGGGTGAGTAAGAAACAAAACCACATGTCTACAAAAGCTCAAAAGATATACATACTTACAATGTCTTCATACTATGTGCACAGTGAAAGTATTTGAAAATATATCTTTTCAGACATAACAGCTTGCCCCTGGAAGTTGATCAGGTCTAATTAATCTAAGTTGAAGTCAGTGGTCTCTGCAACTGAAATAGTGTCACTATCTAACGGGTTACTCAGCCTGTAGATGTATGGAGATTGCAACTGTGGCTTTGTAGGATTCCATAATACAAAAAGACACAAAGGCTTTATCTTCTAAAAATTTGTGTTTATCACTGATCACAACAAATCACCACTAGCAAGTATACTATGATTAGTAAGGTGAATATCTAAAGATAAATAAAAAGCTGTTACAGATATTAAAGGAAGGAAACATATACACAGTAGAAAATAGGAGTATAACACTAATAACTAAACAGTAGCAACAATTAAGAACAATAGAAAGGCAATTAGATGTAGAAAAATCATTAATGTAGCATCAAATAGAGATTGGCATTATAGGATCAAAAAACTTATGTTATGGAGAACAAACAGTGATGTGAGCACAGTGAGGCAGTGGGTGGTGTGTTTCAACACTGGCCTCAGCAACACAAAAGAAAAGTCTTGTTTTCAACAGCCGCACACAGCTGTCACAGTGGAGTGTCTCCATCAGCTATCATGTGATTTGGCGGATTACAACCAAAGAATATCAGCTTCAATACACTGGAAACAGCAGTGGCTATGCTGGAATATCACAAAGTTTGCGGTAAGTAGGTCCCACAAGTGCTTGCACAGGAGCAGAAAGAATGTCATATGCAAGTTTTTCAGGACCCACTGGAAACTCAATACAAGGCTGAATGCGGCAATTTCCTGGATCACATTATTACCCATGACAAGACATGGTGCCTCCACTATGACCTAGTATCATAATGGCACCATGTGAATTCCCCTTCAAAGAAAAACTTCAAGATGGAGGCATCAGCTGGCAAAGTGATATGAAGTCTTTTGCAATAGGAAGGGAGTGATCCTTCTGGATTTCCTGGAACCTGGACAAGTCAGCAGCTCTGACCACTACATCACAACACTGACTAAGCTGAAGACTTAAACTTCTTAAGTCAGGTCAGAGAAGAAGACAGCCTTTCTCTTGCAACATAATAACACCAGAACCCACACCAATTTGAAGACCATGGAGCACTTCGCCCATCTTGGCTGGACTGTCCGACTACACCTACCATATAGTCTGAATTTGGTGCCTTCTGACTTCCATCTGTTTGGGCCAATGACAGATGGATTGCATGGGCAACATTATTCCTAATAATGATGCTGCCATAGGAGCTGTGAATCAGTGGGTCAACTCCACTGGAACAGCCTTTTATGAGTGCAGCACATAGGCTTTTGTTCACTGCTGGCGAAAATGCACAGTGAATGGTGATGACTAACAAGAGCCAGCAGTGCACTCTGGCAGCTCGGAAAGCAAATGGGATCCTGGGCTCCATCAGGAGAGGGGTGGTCAGCAGGGATAGGGAGGTGATTGTCCCTCTCTACTCGGCTCTTGTGAGGCCCCATCTGGAGTACTGTGTCCAGGTGTGGAGCCCTCAATACAAGAAGGACATGGAGATTTTGGAAAGGGTCCAGAGGAGGGCCAAGAAGATGATCAGGGGGCTGGAGCACCTCCCCTATGAGGACAGGCTGAGGGAGTTAGGCTTGTTCAGCCTGGAGAAGAGAAGGCTGCGGGGTGACCTCATTGCAGCCTTTCAATACCTGAAGGGAACCTACACCCAGGAGGGGAGTAAACTCTTTGAAAGGGCTGACAATAGCAGGACTAGGGGAAATGGATCCAAGTTGAAGGAGGGAAGATTTAGGTTGGGTGTTAGGGGGAAGTTCTTTACTAGGAGAGTGGTTAGGCCCTGGAACAGGCTGCCCAGGGAAGTTGTGGATGCCCCGTCCTTGGAGGTGTTCAAGGCCAGGTTGGACGGGGCCCTGGGCAACCTGATCTAGTAAATGTGCATGTTTGGTGGCCCTGCTAGGCAGGGGGGTTGGAACTACATGATCCTTGATGTCCCTTCCAACCTGGGTAATTCTGTGATTCTGTGATTCTGTGACTATGTTGAAAAATAGTGGTTTTTAACTGAGAATTTGCTCTATTAAACAATGTTATTGTGCTTTTTGTATCCACTGTGAGTTTCATGGAAATTAAAAGGAGGCATTACTTGAGTGACCTATGAATGTGTATATATATATATGCATAAAATCACCAGTACTAAATGACCAAACCAGCCCAAGAAAAGATGTCCTTGTCTTACCAACTCAAAGGTTCTAATTAAGAAAACTGATCACAGAAGAGACGGATTACTCCAGGAAGCAGACACAGGAAGAGGACAAAAGTGCTGGACAGTCTTGCTTCAAAGCTGGTCCACATCACAGGGTGTGGAGTGTCACGGAATTTAGGGCTCAGTTCAAGAGTTAGGAGTCAACTCGATGGTCCAGTGAAGTTTCAATATATTTAAAACAAAAAAGAGAGAAGCCTGACACAAATAGAGGCATAGAGAGAGGCAGAGGGAGAGTAAGAAAGCCTTTGATTTTTTAAATTGTTAGAGGGATAATAACCATTAAAATGAAAGAACATTCAGTATTGTCTGAAACTGGAAACTGCCACTTTTTAAGGGACCAGTCTGACAGAGCTTGAGTTGCTAGGCATTCAATCTAATAGACATCCGCGGACAAAACATTGATGATCACAGAAAAACTCTTGGTTGAAGCTTTACAAAGAAAGTATTGAAACAAATGAATTTTTAAAATAGCAAATGTACATTCTATTAAAATTAAAATATATCTCAAGATGTGAAAAAAATGGATCATTTTCATACTATATGAAAAGTACTTCAATTGGAGTTTGTCACCCTCTGAATATCTTGAGCAGATTTATCTCCCTTATCTAAAAATCAGGTGCTTAGTCAGATGGGGTGAACCAGCTCTCCTCTGAATTTTAAGAGAATCCAGAAAATCAGTTTAGTGGAGGTGCCTATCTTTTAGATAAATGGATAACGTGTCTTATTAATGTCTCTATTAAGAGTATGGGAACGCACATTAGTAAGGGAGATTTAAACGTGTACATCATGGTCAGGCATGAAACCAAACTATACTTAGAAAATGAATGGAGTTTAGATATTATTAACTAACTCCATCCATTCCAAGGAGTAACTGGTCAAGAAATTAAAATAGGATGGTGGATAATCAGTAAGTCTACCCATGGAAAAACATGTCAGATTTCTGTGTACAAAAATCAGTGGAAAGGACCACCAACTTACTGGAGATTTAATTGATAGAGAAACATTAACTCTCAATTATACCATATTCAACTGTGAATGCAATCTGTGGCAGTAGCAATTATAAGAGAATGCAAAGAAGACACTTTATCCACTGGAATTTGAAAGACGGTTTGGAAGAATGCAATTAAATTTGAAAAAGAATTCCAGTCCTGGTGGTATTTACTTAATTTTACTTATGATCCCATCAACAATAAAGCCACCAGTTTTGTCTTAACAATATGGTTATTTTGGTATATATCATATATCCAACCATTGCACCAGGATTAAGTCACAATGAGACTAAACTGTATTCATTAGAACACAAAAGTGTGGGCCAAACGAGTCAGAAACAAATAGCAAACATATGATGTTAAAGTGTGCATTGCATGGGAAGGACGAGGTATAAGTCATGATATCAAAGCTGAGACGTTTGTCCTGACACTAAGCAGAATGTCCCAATGAACACCCTGAAAATGTATATATTTGAAAATGATGTGCTTGTATAAGAACCCTTTGTGATTTTATAAATATTTGTGCTTTTAGCTTTACTGAAATTATGGCATGCAACTTTAATTATTCAAGTCCTGTAATGTTTTATCAGTTATTACCATCTGATTACATTCTGAGTCTGGATTTGTTGCCTGCTTCTATTGGAATGAATCATACCAGTGAAGAGACTGCTGCGATGAAATGCCCCGTGTCAGCTGCTGGAGTATGCCTGAAACAATGGACTAAAAGCCTAAGCGCCATTTATCATGATGCAGTGGAGATGTACCATGTTTGGAAAGAGTGTGAAAAAATGGAGAGCATGATTGGTGGGAAGCTATTCTTGAGTGGTCACTCACAGCAACATGGATTTTTAATGTAGCAAGGTGGGGGTCAGAATCCTCTCCCAGGTTACAGCAATTGGACTAGAGGGAATAGCTTTAAGTTGCACTAGGGTAGGTTCAGGTTGGGCAGTAGGAAAAATTTCTACCCAGAAACAGTGGTAAGGCATTGGTACAGGCTGCTCAGGGAGGTGGTGGAGTCACTATTTTTGGAGGTGTTCAAAAAAAAAAAGATAGCCGTGGTGGTGAGTAGCATGGTTTAGTGGGCATGGTAGTGATGGCTTGATGGTCGGATTAGATGATCTTAGTGGTCTTTTTCAACCTTAATGATTCTTTGATTCTATGAAAGACAATGCTAAACTGGTGAAACATTTGAGAAGATGTGGATGCACAATTTGTGCCTGCGAATATGTGAATATTCCCTTCTTGTCCAGTGTTTTTTAGGCTTTTTTTTTTTTTTTTTCTGAGTTGTCTGGTTGTTCTGCAAAGCTGATGAATCATAGGTCTCTGAACATGCTTAGATCAACAGGTTTGGACACGCTCAGGGAGACCTACATGCAAGAATGTTTGTGTTTGCGATCAGACCTGAAACGTGAAATCCCTTAGAAGAATCTTTTCTGTAGAAGAGGTGGTATGTACACATCTCAGTGGTAAAATGAATGCCTGAGCTGGCACAGAAGGGCTCATGGGAGAACTTGTGATTGTTCAGGAAAGAGCTATGTACAGATAAAAGGGATCTGTAGCAACTTTCATGATATTATTTGGCAAAGAAAAGCAGGATGTGCATGAGCAGTATAAGGCTTAAGGGAGCAGATCCTTCTTCTTACTAAAGTTGTTGGTCTTCTTTTGCCTAATCCTTTGTTGCTATAAGAATGCAATTTATCCTACATAAAGCCAGCTCAGACTGTTGCTTCAGATGAGCAACTGCTTCTTATGAGATCCACCTCCATTCACCACCAGGCAAACAAACAAGGAGTTCTAGGGTGTGCGCCAGGGCACACACAGCTGGGGAGGCTGCTTTGGCTTACACTGCTAGCAAAGAACTTACTCCTGTACCATAGCCTAAGATCTATCAGGACTGTGATGCTTTTGTAGCATAACAGTAAGTTATGAGTTAGAAACTCATAAAACAATGGACTACCTGCATAGCTATGTCTGGCACTTAGGGCAGAGGCCATGACTGCGTCACCTGCATCAGAAATAGTGTGGCCAGCAGAACTAGGAAAGCGATGCTCCCATTATATGTGGCACTGGTGAGACTGCACCTCACATACAGCGTTCAATTTGGGGCCCTTCTTTACAAGGACGGTATTGAGTTGCTCAAGCATGTGCAGAGGAAAGCAATGAAGTTGGAAAAGGGACTAAAAAATTGGAGTGACCGATGTAAGTGGGGCTGTTTAGTCTGTAGATGAGGAGGCTGAAGGGAGTCCTTATAGCTCCTGTAACTATCTGAAATGAGGTTGCAGTGAAGAGGGTGTTTGTCTCATTTCTCAGATAACAAGTGACAGAACATGAGGTAATGGTCTCAAGTTGCACCAGATGAGGTGCAACTTGACTGGACATTAGGAAGAATTAGGAAAAGGTTGGTTGAGCTTTGGAAAAGGCTGCCAAGGTAAGTGGAGAGGGTCAAGTTGGGTGTTAGGAACTAAGGCTCTTCACCACAGGGCAGTGGGTGTGGAACAGGCTGCCCAAGGCAGCAGTCATGGTACCAAGTTGCACAAGTTCAAGAAGCGTTTGGACAGTGCTCTCAGACACAGGGTTTGAATGCTGGGTGGTCCTGTGTGGAGCCCGCTGGGCTCGGTGATCCTTGTGGGTCCCTTCCAACTCAGGATATTCTGTGATTCATCAAATATTCAGAAGTTGGGAGATGTCCTGTAGGTAGCTGAATCTGTTTGATTCTGATACTAATTACAACATGCAACAGACATAAATATTCCTAGGGCAAAGAAAACATCAGGTAAGGAAATTAATTTTGCCTTTTAATCACTGAGAAAGATCAGAAGTAGGTGATGGAACCCCACCTACAAACAAAACACTGACTCTTTTGGGACAAGGTGAGGAGCTCATCACCCCACGGTGTCTTCACCCCTTGCGCACCCAAGGCTGCTCACTTAGGCAATTCCTGGACAATTACACTTAACGCAGGTGGAAAGGCTGCAGTCTGCCCCTGCTCTTCACGGCCCCTCACTCCCAACACCTCCACAAGCCGCCTGAGGAAAGGACGAAGAACCGGCTGGGCCACCACCTCCCTCCCTGCCTGCCTGCGGGCAAGCTCAGCTGTTTCAAACCGTGCCACCCAAGCCGTGCCATGGCGCACGTCGCGCCCCAACTGCAGCTCGCGCGCATGCGCACCCACTGTCACCACCACCCCAGCAGCGACCTTTCCCCGCCAGGCTCCACCCCCAGACACCTCGCGAGGATCACGTCACACCACCCAGGCTCGCTCTCCCCCTCTCACCCCCCTGCCGCTTGGGGGATGTCAGGCTCAGCTGTTTCCGGCGCACTGGGAGTGCCGCATGCGCACTCTAGCAGCTCCCCCGTTATCGGCTGTTGTTGTCACCGCCGCCCTACGCAGCCGGGGGACGCCCGGTGAGCCACAGCCTCCGCGGCCGCCTTGTTCATGAGGACGGCGGCCCGGGGAGAGGGGGACAGCGGGAGCCGCTGCCTGACAGGTACCCACCGGTTGACAGGTACCCACCGCCGCCGGGCGGAGGAGGGGGCGACAGCGCGTGGCAGGCACGCGGGGGTGGGCGTGGGGCGAGGCGGAGCTGGGCGGGCCTCACCGCCCCCTGACGCGGCGCTCGCGAAATCGTTTCCGTGAAGCGGTGAAGGTACAAACAAAGCACGCCCTCCGCCCCTTCCCCCAACGCCTCCTCGCCTATATCAGCCCCGGGCCGGTGGCTGTGGTAACGCTGGACGAGTCGGAGTGGGCACGGCCTGGGGAGACCGTGAGTAGCAGCCCTTTGCCTGCAGCTGGGCCTGCCTTGGCCTCGCCGCGGCGCTTGGCAGCAGTTGGGCCGTGGGTCGCCGTTTGCCATTGAGGTAAACGATGGGTTTGAGCCCGCGTGTCTGCGCGGATCGTGAATACTGTGTAGAGCTACGAGCCACCCTGGGGAAGCTCGTGATTTGTTTGTGGAATAAGAGTTATATAGTGAACTGGATTTAGGATGGGATCACTTCATTGAACTTAGTTCAGTATTACACAGATTTGATCAAAGCATTGGTGCTCTTTCTGCCCTGAGAGGGATTCCTCCAAGAGGTGATGCTATTGTATCATTTTCATTTGGAGGTTTGTCCCTTTGCACAAAACCAGTTGCTGCCTATGGGAAGGACCAGCTAGTACTTTTATGTGTATCACTGACTGGTTTTGGTTAGGGTTGCATGTTGCTCAAGGTGAACATTAACTTTCATTAAAAGCTGGGTCTTTTTGTTTTTGGGACTTTACTACCAAGTGTCCAGAGCGCAGGTATCACTGCTGAAAGGTTATTTATCTGCCTTTACTGGAGCAGTAAATAAGCTGCATCAGCTTTAAACTCTGAGCTTTTAGTCTAACTTGTTATTAATTTGATGTTTCCATTATTTTTTGTTTTTTTTCCAGGTAACGCCACAATTTGAGGCTTATTTATTGAAATAGATTTTCCAGGATGAAGTAGACAAACTACATAGGAAAGGTGTAATTTATGAGTAATGACAGTTCATTTGTCTCTAGATGCATATTTGTTCTTTGTAATTAACCCAAAAAGTCTTTGGTGGAAGCAAAGAAACAAGTACCTGTGTTTGTATAGACCTAAAGTCTGCTGGAGGATAAGTCATGCCATTCATCTTAGAGTTTTTCATACCAGTGAGCCTCAGTATAAATGGGCCAGAAGCAGAACATTGTGGTATAGCAAACACATTTTCAGTCGTGACTTTTTGTACTACAGAGTTTCTAAACTTTTAACTTCTTCTTCCAAAGGACTTACAAAAGTGAACAATCGCATGTCACGAATTAAGAATACTATAGAATCTGTTTCAAAGGCAGTGTCTGGCACTCACAGTGAACTGGTTTCACGAATAGCTCGTTTAAAGTCACACTCAGGTACTCTAGGAAAGGATACTAAAAGTAATGCAGATGAAAATAACCTCAATGTGAATCTGGAAAGTGGTAAACAAGTCCCAGATGCCAGAACTCAGGAGGATTGCAACAGAGGCCTAGCTGCCAAGAAATCCAGTAACACAAATGAAAACTTGGAGTTTGTTTTAAACAGTACAAGTGGCACTAATCAAGATATTCCGGAAGAGTCAGCACCTGATAAAAACCACCTTTTTCATATAAGCTACATTTCTACAAGTTTTGGGGAGACTTATAACTTTGTTGCAGATCATATCAACTGGTACTTCAGTAATAGTTCTGTTATGGATCACGAGAAGAAGAGGAATGTCTTGTTAGAGGGCCCTAAAAGTGAAGCGAAGCTCGATTCATCAGAGAATGCTGTAATTAGTAAAGAAAAGACATTGAATTCGGCAGCTACTTCGGCTTCTGAAACAGAGACTCAAGGTGCTGAGAAGTCAAATGCTGCTCTTCCTGTTTCCACTAAAAAAAGTATTGCCAACTTTCTTTCCTATCCCAGTAACAGTGTACAGGCTTTTGTAGACAGTTACATTGGTGGGTTGGTACCCAAGTTAAGATCGGATACAAAAGTTGCTGCAGAGGAAAAGAGTAAACAGCCCGAGCAAGAAGGGTCTGTGAAGGATGAGGAGGATGAAGTCAAAGAGACTAAGATTGTGGAAGAGAGGGAAAAACATCTGTCCATTCAGAGAGAAAAGGCAAGTCTTTCAGTGTTGTTTTTACAGATCTGTTGTTTCTACGTATATTTTATTTCTGTGTGTATATTCATGTGTACATATAGTGTGTGTATGTAGGTCATATCTATATGCATTATGTGTACATCTGGGTATTTATTCTTGTAGTAGTTACAGTAATATTATGCTTTTTCATGATCTACCTGCTGTAATTTTGGAGTTGTCCTGAAGAAGCACCCCATTAGGAATACTGATACCAGTTTGTTTGGTGCATTGTTACTGTGAGCATTCTTATTTTCTGGTAGACTAAGTGTGTTTGTGTGTAAGGAAACCTTATTTGTGTTCTGTAGCAGACCTTTAGTACAGCAAGTGCTGTCCAGGTTTTCTGTGAAATCTTAAAATAACCTTTTGCAGCTAGTTGTGACAATTTGCGTATGTGTCTTAGTGTAGCCCTATGTTCTTTGTGTAACTTTTTCTGTTTTAGATCATAGCAAGAGTGAGTATCGATAACAGGACTCGAGCTTTAGTTCAAGCCCTACGAAGATCCTCAAATCGAAGAGTCTGTATCAGCAGGGTTGAAGAACTGACTTACCATCTTCTGGAATTTCCAGAGAGCAGAGGAGTTGCAATTAAGGTGCAAACAATTATGCTTAAACAAGTAATAAATATCTATATCAGAGAAAGTCTTATAAAGTAAAATTTTCTTCAGTGTTTCTATGGGCTAGGCACATTTTTTACTTGTGAAGAATATGGGTTTTTTTATAGCTATTTGTTTAGATGGTTCAAACAGATCTGTCTGCCAGCTATCAGTAATTTAGCTTTAGACTCTTAGGATTGTTATGTTTAATTTAGAAGCATACAGCATCATCACGTGGATAGATAATATAGCTTATTCTAGTGGTAGGTGATGGTTGTACACTGTGTTCTGTTTTGCAATTGGCCAGAAAGGAATGTACGGTACAGTTGATCTCTGTGTGTACAATAGTTGTGATGCTTTTTTTATGTGTTCCCTGCAAGGAGAGAGGACAGGACTGGAGCATAGCCATCAAATAATAAGTAGAACTAGATTACACAAACTTGTTTTCTTTCCTGCCTGCAGTGAGAGGACAGGAGGTAGGTGGTAGACTATTCCAGCACTACTAACCAAATCACAGTGCTTCAGTCCCATGTCTTTTCCCAGCAGATGTGACAAGTGGCTGACATGAGCTGTAAAACTGGTGCAGTGAAGTTCCAGCCAGATGAATTACCCTGGCTGGGCACAGATCAAGAATGTACATGAATAGTTATGAATTATTTTATTGTGAGAGAATATGCTTGCTACTCCCACCTTGATTATAATCATATTTATCTTTGTAATAATAATTCCAAATGTAAAGATTAGTCAGTATGAGGAAGAATTTTAACTTTTGTTTCTTTTCATATTATTGTACTACTTCAAATGCACTTCCTGCTTTGCAACAGAGTGATATTTATCCAGCAAAATCTGTGCTTTTAGCTATACTTTAATATGCTTAGTACTTAAATTTCTATTTGGGAAACGTGAAAATGTCAATAAAACTAAATTGGAAAATGCAACAACAACTGAAATACCAATAAATATATTAGAAGGATTCAAATTTCAGCTTGATTGTTGAATTTTGTTAGCTGGCTTTTTTAACAATAAGGAGTATACAGCATAATATTGGAGACATTTCTTCCTTATGTTAGATATAGAGATGGGTTTAAAGAAGTTTTCCTTCAACTAATATACGGCTATTACTCTAAAATGCAAAACTAGTAAATTTGAGTGTGAATTCTTTCAGTGTAAGCATCTCAACAAATATAAAGTTGTTTCCTTCTGACTGCAGGAAAAGATAATCCCATGCCTATTGCGGTTGAGACAAGCAAATGATGAAAGTCTTCAGGCTGCTGTTAGAGAGACTTTGGCGGTAATTGGATATACAGATCCAGTGAAAGGCTGGGGAATTCGAGTCCTTGCTATTGATGGAGGAGGAACAAGGTGAAACTTTTATATACTCATAGATTTCTTTTCATAGTGTATCTGGAAGTTGAATTGCAGTTTCTCTTTAATATTTTTGTGCCTAAACATGGAATTTTCTGATTTACAGTTCTATTGCATTTGACTGTTCAAGTGATAGGTACCTACTTTTGCATGTGTTTGTGCTTAAACTTCCATCAGTATATGTACCACAACTCCTTAGCTGCCTGTGCTCTAGTTCTGTGTTAATTAGTACACCTAATGGAAGAGCATCAAAATCATGTGCGTTAAGTTTAAAATCTTGTTTACTGAAAGCTATGTTTTGAGGCATGTTTGAAAAAATGTGTTTAGCAAATATTTACTGATTGATTTAATCTTTATTGTTAGAGAGCAGAGTATAAAGTCCATAACATTAACAGTTTCACCAGCATTGTTTCCTCACAGTATTTATTTACGTGCATGCAGTAAGAGTGTGGTGCAAACCTGATGTTTGCACTAAATAGAAGTATTTTAAAAATACGGGGCTACTGTGTTAATATAATGTATAATTATTATCAATATATCTAAATTGTATATTTTTTCTTAAGTACTTATAAGTTTAAACTTGTTTAGTGGAAAGTATTCTGTAGATTTGACTGTAAAGGTATTGTTTTGTTCCTATAAAACAGTAATGCGACGTAGTCATACACACAGTACCATCAAATTAATATAAATTTATTAATAAAATGAATAGGAAGAAAAGAGTTTTGTATGTGTCCCCTTGTCAATTGGAGGAGGTTTCTTATTTTGTGTGGTATGTTTTTCAGGGTAAGACTTTCAAGAACTTGCTACTGATTTGGAATTTCCTAATGTTTCCATTAAAGCATCTTATTTTTAGAAATCAGAATCTATATCTATACCATAAAAATGAAACAAGCCCAGAGAGTAAGCCTGATCACTGACTGCTGTCTGTTGCATGGCTTAATTGGTAGTGTTCAGCTGATTTTGTACAGGGCTGAATAGCGCTCTTCAACTCAAGCCAGGATGGGGTTAGAGGTAGCATGCAACAGGCGCTGTTCTCAGCAGAATGTGTTGCCAAGTAATGCTTGCTTCAGGGCTTCTTCTGCCTTATGCAGTTCTTTAGCATTGGACTGGAAAGGATTGATACCAGTATGTTTTCATTCCCTGAAATATTCTTGGTTCTTAATGTTGTAGATATCAGTCATAATTAAGCCAAGGTAGGTTTAATTAAATCTACGTAGTATAAAACTTTCATTGTGTATGAATGTGTTGGGTTTTTTGTGTATTTCAGGGGTTTAGTTGCACTTCAAACACTACGGAAACTAGAGGAACTTACTGGAAAGCCAGTTCATCATCTTTTTGACTACATTTGTGGTGTAAGCACAGGTAATTGTTAATCCACAAGTTGGAGTTGTGTTATGAATACAGTAAGAACATCTGAAGTTAGATGCAGACTTGGCAAAATTTGCCAGATTTATGATTTTGAGTGAAAGCTGGGGAAAGTACTGGTTTAACTCCTAAAGGCTTTCTTTTTTAGTTCTTCTACATCAAAAACTTTGGGTCATTCGTGATATACTTGTTAATTTCGCCTTAAGAAGAGAAGGCTAAGAGGGGGGGTGTTATTGCTTTTTTTAACTAGCATGAAAATAGAGAGAAAATGAGACAAGACTTCATGAAGGTACACAGTGATAGGAGAAAAGTTAACAGAGAAACTGGAATATGGAAAATTATGATTAGGAATCACCTTTATTCTTACAAAGATGATGGACTGTAAGAAGAGTTGCCTGGTCAGACTGAAATATCCATCCTTAGAGATGCTCAAAACTCAGATGGAAAAAATCCTGAACAACATGTTCTAGTTGAATTAGTTTCGCCAGGAGATTGGACTAAATGACCTCTAGAGATTCCTCCTGTGCTCAGTTATTACTCTGTGACTCAGTAAGGTGCCTCTCCCTAGGAGGCAAGAAACTGTAAAGATAAGCTTCTTTTAGAAAGACCATCATTGCTTCAGGATGTTATGGTAAACCAGTTACAGTGCATTTGTTTTATAACATGAGAGATGCATTCAATAGTTCAGTTTCTCTAGAAACCCAAATTCTTTTTTTTTTTTTCTGCCCCTCATACTTATCCTCCAGTACAATTCAGTTCTGAAATATATTAAACAGATCATTATGGGTAAATATATTGTCCATGCTTTCAAAGACAGAAACTGCTTTGTAGGGTTAAAATAGAGAAGGAGACTGTGTTTGTGTACTAGTCATAGTTTGTTTGTAGGCATGTTATGGCTGCCTGTTTTATCTTAAGATATTTTTGTTTTTGTTTTTTTCAGAGACCACTAATAACCTAATTTAGTAGTGAAAAGTTGTTTCGAGAATATTTAGGGAAGTTCTGTTAGTGAAACTGTCATTTTCCATCATGATAAAGATGTTTTATCTCTAACAGAGAGGCTTAGTATTCTTACTTGGTTCAATCCCACTACTCTTTATTATACTGCTAATAAATGCTTAACACATTCTTTTAAGCTTTACTTCAATTAGCAAGTTTTTGTCTGCTAAGCCCCAAGTGCAACACATGACAGTGTTGGCTGGGAGAGATTGTGAATGTTTGTCAGCATGTGCTAGATGTGTACTTGGCCATTGTGATTTGCATCGATGGTACTTGTATTTATACTAAGAGCATTTGCAGATGCTTGCAGCTGGTTGAACTGTGATTTTCAGAAGTGATGTATTAAAAGATGAGATGGATGCCTCTTATGTTACAGATCTTCTTTTCTGCTGCATTACTCATCTCTCTTAGTATCCTTTAGCTGTGTGGTCTTTGAGGGTTAGGTTTTGCTGTAAATTCAATATTGAAGTCTTTGTAGTTAACTTCTACTTCTCTATAGTGACCATCGGGTATAAATGTGGCATCCATGCAGGAAGATCTGTATAATGATGCTGTAATGAGCCCTGCAAACTTAACTCACTTGCCTGTTGCTGAGCACAATATCTGGGTCTGGAAGTACCAGGAAGTCTTCAAGCCCATAAAGTGCTGCAACTATGGCCACTGAATGTTATTTCTTTATGGAGAACAGAGTTGATGTAAATGCTGTACTGAGTTTGTGCTGTGCAAAAGTCTGAAGACAAAAGCAAGGAGTACCATTTCCTCATGAACTGAGCTACTAGGAATTCCATGTGTTTATCACAGAGCTCTGGAGTGTGGTATGTTTTCATAAGTGTACACAGCACTTAACCTTTTGAGGACTTCATACCTGCACGTTTGCTTGTATTTTCACTTCCTGCAAAGTCCCCAGATACGTCAGTCAGAGATACTTCTCAATAGTGGTGTGCTTACAGTTCAGTCACATGGAGCAGTTTATAACATCCTGAATATGTGATCAGGCCAAGCGCACACTGCCATGTTTTCCATGTGTGGATCTCCTCCATGAATAAAGATTTAGGAAGAAGTCCTATGTAATTAGTAGTCTTTGTAAGAATTAATGCCATTCTGAAGTATTGTGTGGTGGATTGGATCACTGACATGCTCTGGTGCACTGGAAAACAGTATACTTAGGGAACCACTCATAGAATCACAGAATGGCCTGGGTTGAATAGAATGTCAAAGGTCATCTAGTTTTAAGCCCCCTGCTATGTGCAGGGTCCCCAACCACTAGACCAGGCTGCCCAGAGCCACATCCAGCCTGGCCTTGAATGCCTGCAGTGATGGGGCATCCACAACCTCCTTGGGCAACCTGTTCCAGTGTGTCACCACCCTCTGTGTGGAAAAAACTTCCTCCTGATATCTAACCTAAATCTCCCCTGTCTCCGTCACTCCATTTCCCCTTGTCCCATCGCTATCCACCCTTTCAAGCAGTCTTTCCCCTGCCTGTTTATACTCTCCCACTCATTTTACTACAGAGTCATCTGAACTGTAGTGATCTCTTTGATCAGCAATTCTGAGTGTATATGAAATCTGCATAAGGATCTTCTCCAAAAATCCTCTGAAGTTAAGAGCAATGCAGGGTTTTTTCTCCTGTGCATTTTCCTAGCCTTCACGGATTTGTAGGTTAGGAGCCTCCTGAAACTAAGTTGGCATTTCTATTAATGGTTTGGGTGTTTTTTTTTTTCTTTTTCCCCCCCCATGTTTTCTTTCCAGTTTTGAAATGCTTTTTAAACACCTTCCTGATGGAAGAAATATGTTTTCAGGACAACTTGTAAATACGTCAAGTCGTGATATTACAGAGTTGGAATTGACCTTAGAAGCCTATCTCATTTCCCAAGAGATGAATAAGCTATGTTTGTTTCAATGCTGACAATTGTCAGATTTTGTATCATAACAGATGTCTTTAGAAACCTTGTTCTAGCACTGTGTTGTCATTAGACAACAACATTTCCAAAAGGTAATGTCAATCATACTTTTGCAGTTCAAATGCATTTCCCCATGTCCGAACTCCCCAGGGACATAGATGACATTGTTTGCTTTTTCTTTGAAGCAGTCTACTGTGCATTTAAAGGCTTTCATTGTTTATGTGGTCTTTCCTTAGAAATTGATTACCTTGACACATGGTGGTTTGGTGGGTTTTTTTTTTTTTGTGAATATATGTATAGTTTTTACAGTTGATCCCTATTAGGACCAGATATAGAGCTACTGCTGACATCTTGCTGGTGCTGAGTAAGGAAGGAATACTTTCATCCTTTAGCTTACATTCTTGCCTATCTTATGTCTTACTAGCCTGCTGTGTACTCATGTTCTTCAAGATATGCTCCTTAGTCTCTCAGGTTTTATTTAGCTGTTTTTTTTTTTGTTTGTTTGTTTTTTGTTGTTGTTCTCTAGAATGTTGGCAGCCAAGGCTTAAATGGTAGCTGGAGTGTAAAAGTATGTGGTAACAGACCAGAATGTGGTGGAAGCTTTAGATGTGTTTTCTCTGGGTCATCAGGTAGAGTGTATACTATACTTTTTGATTTTTAACTTTACTCTCCTGGGAGTGTCTTGTTACCATCCAACAGATTTCAGTAAAGCCCTTTAATGGGTAACTCGACTGATACACTGACTGTTGCCATTTGTGTGATAACTGACCCTGGTTTTTAAAGCTGTTTCTCAGGTGGTAATGGGGAAAATGTTTTTGCACTTGGTATTCTGCAACTGTGCTTTTTGGAAACTTGTTTTTTCTTAAAAGGGTAAGTAATTCTTTTTTTAGGCACACACTAGATGGCAGTGTGTATGAATAGAATAGTTCGGTTCAAAGAGACTTTATAAGATTATCAAGCCTAACTGCGTGACCACTACAGGGTTAACCAAATGTTAGAGCGTAATAGTATAACACAGATTCCTCTTCAACACTGGCAAGCTTAGGGCATTGTTGCCTCTCTAGGAAGCTGTTCCAGTGTTAGACCACTCGCACAGTAAATACATTTTTCCTAATATCCAGTCTGAACCTCCTCTTGCACAGCTTTATGCCATTCCTGTATGTCCTGTCATTGGTTCCCAGGAGAAGGAACTGACATCTTCCTCTGCATTTTCCTTCCACAGGGAGCTGCAGAGACCAATGAGTGAGGTCATCTATCAGCCTCTTCTTCTCCAGGCTAGATATGCCAGGTGTTCTCTGCCTCTCCTTGTAGGACATGCCTTGCCACGCTTTTACCAGTTCTGTTACCCTCCTCTGGAAGCTTTCAAGGACCTTAGTATTTTTTTTTTTTTATACTGTGAAGTCCAGAACTGCACACACTGTGGTGAAGCTGTATCAATGCTAAACGTAGTGGAAGAATTGTCCCAGCTGACTGGCTGGCTCTGCAGTATTTAATGCACCCCCAAAATGCAGTTTGCCCTCTTGGCTGCCAGGGTGCACTGCTAGCTTGTGCTGAGCCTTCTGTCACCAGCACCCCCAGGTCCCTTTCTCCTGAGCTGCTGTCAAGCACCTGGTCTCCCAGGCTGAGTCTGGTGTTTGTCCATTCCAAGTGCAGCAACTGCCTTTTTACTTTTTTGAACTTGATGCTGTTGATGATCACCCAATGCTCTGTTCTATCTAGATCCTTCTGCAAGGCCTCCATCAATGATTATAAATGGTTGCAACCAAATATATTCCAAAAATAGTCAGAGCTCTCCTGTTACAGAATTTTCTAGAAATTTTCTTTAAAGAATTGAGGAGTTTCTAAGATAGAAACATTTAAAAATATTTGGAGCATTGCTACAGCACAGGCTATTCCTACACGTTTTTCTTTCCAAATAAAGTAGTGGATTAAACCTGCTTTCTGCAATATATGTTTTGGCAGGGATAAAAGTCTGCAAAACAAAAGAATAGCATTTGTCAATGTCTAAAATTCTGCTTTTGAAAATAGACTCTTCGTATCTTCTAGTTGTCCTTTTAAAATGTTGTTTATTATTTTTGAACAGGAATTTGGTGTTAGAAATGTCAGTTGATCAGCCTTTTAAAAACAGACATTTTCTTAACCTATGAATGTTATGGTAATTAGTAATCCATCATTATAATCTCATTACATGCTATTCTTAACACTTCAAAATATTTCTTTACAGGAGCTATATTAGCTTTTATGCTGGGGTTATTCCATATCCCTCTGGATGACTGCGAAGAACTATATCACAAGTTGGGATCAGATGTTTTTAAGCAGAATGTTATTGTTGGAACAGTTAAGATGGGCTGGAGCCATGCATTTTATGACAGTGATATCTGGGAAAAAATGCTCAAGTAAGTTGTTGTTGTTTTTTTTTTAAAGAAAAAAGTAAAATAATTTACTGTTACAAGTTTGATAGCCTTCATTTTTTTGTTAGTGTCTCTTTAGTAAGTGAACTGTTAAACAAAGAAAAATGATTAGTGTATATAGTCTCATTCTTTTGAAATAGTAGTTTTAATATTTACAGAACAATGAAATCCTTCAGTGTATTTTTTTCTCAGGAGCAGAGTAAGCTTTTAGTGCACTGATTTCTGATCATACTTTTGAATGCTTGCCAACTACTTGATCTGACTCATTACAGATCTGCATCAAATTTTACTAGCCACCTGCTGTGCATTTTTTTTTTGTAAGGAGATATAGTAAGAACTGAAATAAGTTGTAATAGGGATATTACATGTTAGCTGCTCTACTGAGGGGTTTTAACCATTTCCTGTTCCTATAAAAATCTGTCAAAATTGCAATGGAAAAAATATTCACTATGTTGAAGTTAGCAATGTAAAGGTATATAGATGCATTAACAGGTATTGGGGGGGAAAAAAACATCATTGGAAGGAATAATTATGTATTATGTGTTCTGTTATTTTTCATTCATCTGTATTCATATTGGTAGTTCAGTTTTTGAGAATTTGTAGTGTAAGCTGGCACTGCTAAAGAGAGAACAGAAATGACTTAATATGAGAGCGGATGTAAAATGGTAAAAAGCTTATTTGGATAAGTAACGAGTTTCTTTCAATGGCCTGTGCTTCTCAGGTTGTAAGCATCTCACTGCTTTACTGAAGTGAAGAGAAGCTTCCGAACATTTCTTGTTGTGCTTTTGTGTATTTTTAGGAATAAATTTTGTTGATGAAATCAATATTATATTCTTCTGAGAAAGCTAGAGTTGTTTTTCTGCCCAGAAAATTGTAAAATTACGAAAGTTAGCTCATGACAGTATTTTGTATGCTTTTAATTAAAATAAAAATTCTTTGCAGCTGTGCGTAACACAAGGGTAGTAAACTACTTCCTACTACACGAGGGAAGTATATTCTACTCATTAATAGTACATAAAAGGCATTTATATTATTCATAAATTAGATTAAAAAATAAATGTACTGATCATATAATCATATAATAGAATCATAGAATGGCTTGGGTTGGAAGGGACCTCAAGGTTAATCTAGTTCCAACCCCCCTGCCTCAGGCAGGCTTGCTTAGCAGCTAGATCAAGTACTGAATCAGTTTGTCTGGGGTCTCATGCAGCCTGGCTTTAAATGCCTCCAGGAGCAGGACATCTGCAACCTGTTCCATCACCTCACCACTCTCTCAGTTAAAAATTTCTCCCTGACGTCTAATGGAAGGGAGATTTAGACTAGTTTAAAACCATTCCCCCTTTCCCTGTCTCTATCTTCCTGTGTAAAATGTTGATTTCCATCTCATTTATAAAAATTCTTTTGAATATTGGAAGGGCACAATGAAGTCTCCCTGCAAACTTTTCTTTTCCAGTCTTGAACAAGCCTGGTTCCTTTAGCCTGTCTTCATGGGAGAGGATCATCTTCTTGGCCCTCCTCTGGACCCTCTCTGAAAGCTCCACATTTTTCCTGTGTTAAGGGCCCCAGGCTTGGACATAGTACTCCAGAAGAGAGGGAGTCACCTCCCTGTCCCTGCTGTCCACCCCCCTTTTCATGGAACCCAGGGTACAGTTGGTCTTCCGGATTGCAAGTACACACTGCTACCTCATGTTAGGGGTTTTGGTTGATGAAGAACTTAAGTCTTTCTCAACAGAGCTACTCTCAAGGAGTTCTTGTCCCAGTTCATATACATACCTGGGATGACCTTGACCAAGGTGCAAAACTTTGCACTATGTGTTATTGAACCTCATTAGGTTTTAAAGTACCCGCTGTTAGAGTTTATTAAGGTCTCTTGGGATGGCATCCCTTCCTTCTGCTGTATCAACCACACTTCTCAGTTTGGTGTCATGAACGAACTTGCTGAGGGTGCACTTAATCCCATAGTCTGTGTCTTCGATTAAAATGTTGAAGAGTACATCAGTTGCCTTCCTTTTGTCCACCCCATGCCCACTCTATCATAGAAGGCAACTAGGTTGATCAGGCATGATCTTCCTTTATTGGAGCCATGCTGGCTGTCCTAGCTCATCCACTTGTGCTTCATGTGCCTTAACGTCTCTTCCAGGAGGATTTGTTCCATGATCTTCCCAGGCACAGCGGGTGAGGCTCACTCACCAGCCTGTAGTTCCCCAGGTCCTCCTTCCTCTTGTAAAGATGAGTGATGCTTCCCTTTTTCCAGTCCCTGAGGACTTTGCCTGACAGCCATGACTTTTCAAATATAGTAGAAAGCGGCTCAGCAGCCACCTCAGCCAGCTCCCTTAGGACCCTGGGATGCACACATTTGGCTCCGTGAACCTGTACACATTCAGTGTCATGAGTCAGTCTTGGACTTGCTCTGCCCTTACAGTGGGGGCGAGTTTGCTCCTGCAGTTCCTACTCAGAGGCTCAGGTTTAGGGATATGGGGATCTTGCCTGCCAGTGAAGACTGAGGCAAAGAACTTGTTGATTACCTCAGCTTTCTCTGTATCTGTTGTAGCCAGTTCTCCTTTCTGATTTAGCAGGGGAGGTATGCTCTCTTTGGCCTGTCTATTCTGACCTACGTACCTGTTGAACCCCTCCTTCTTGTTTTTAACATCCCTTCCCAAGTTCAGTTCCATCTCTGCTTTGGCTTTCCTAATCTTATCTGTGCAAGTCCAGACAGCATCTCTGTATTCTTCCCAGGTGACACATCCTTGCTTCCACTCGCCCTTCTTTTCCCTTAGTTTGACCAGCAGGTCCTTGCCAAGCCACACTAGCTTCCTGCCTCCCCTGCGTGCTTTCTTATTCTGAGGGATGGAGAGCTCTTGTACTTCCAGAAGGGCATCACTAAAGAGTAGCCAGCTTTGTTCCACTCCTTTTGTCTCTAAGGACTTCCTCCTATGAGAAGTCATATCAACAAATGAGTCTTTGTTAACCCAATTTTGCAGTGTTGAAGCGAGATGCTATGGCTGTACATCATTTCACTGAAACGGTATGGATTCATGTGGGCTTCCTTGCAGCCTAGTACCAAGAAAGAAACTGAAAGGAGATATAGTATCTCTTTATGGAAATAAGAAGGTTGGATCTTACTTTCAGTAAATGCATGGGAAAACTGTTTTGTATTTTGTTTTAAATTTAAATCATAGCTGTGTTGAGTGAATTTTTGGTTTAAATGGTAGTTAGGTTTGTCAACCTTGCTTGAAAGAGTACAAATTTACAGTATATAGGCATACAATACACATTCAGCATTTAATGGAATTATTTCCAAGAAGTAATCTTGCTGAAAATAATCAACTGATGTTGTATTCATTCATGAGGCATACTATGAGTTCTGTTTATGAAAATTACAACTGATTTTGCTTAAATTCTTATTCAGAGTGCTGAAGGGTATCAATTTTGTCTTACGTAGGCATTTGTTTTAACTTTTCAAATTGTAATGCAAGTAATCAATAAGGAGAGTGATTTTTAATGATTTATTTTCATTCCTTTGCGAAGACAATTATTCTTACTGTGTATCAGCTTGTAAAATGCAATATTGAATCGCATTTGCAAGGAGAACCTGGCATATTGTTCTAGTTCTTCAGTTTTCTTTTGGCTGTTTACATGAACTAAGAATTCATATGTTTGAGCACTCACTGTATAGACTTTTATATCTTTACTGTAAGCAAACACAAGTCAAAGTTGCTAAGAGGTTATTATCTAGTATACTGATAGCAGCTGGTGTCCCGTACCTGGGAAGTTACAATTCTCATTAGTGATTAGAATACAAGATATGGAAAAAATTCCACCTATAAAATGAATGCTAAATGCATACTGAATTACTGTTATGGAAAATATTCTTCTAAATCATACAGGATGGTGCATTTATTTTCTTAGCTTTTGTTCTCGTAATGGAAAACATTTACTTTTGTTCCTATAAAGCTTCTTGATTGCTGTTTGTTTGGTTTTTTTAATTTTTAAATGCAGCAAAGTACTTTATTTTGCTCTTGTAAAGTAGTTGAGTAATCCTAATGATTTTTGGTTATGTGAAGTGAGTAACTGAATCAAGACCTCAGTCACTCTTCAAACTCATTCCCGACAGTCTAGAAAGAATGAAGCTTTGGTTCATTTAAATTAACTGCAAAAACCTGATTATTGAAGTGAAATTCAAGCATTGTTTCTTCTAAATGCAAAATTCTTATAAGGGGTTGTAAAAATGTGTGTCTTTTGTTCATGATGAAACTCACAGAGCATTTTCATTTTTCTACATTCATTTGTAGAGAGAAAATGGGCTCAAATCTAATGATTGAAACTGCACGAAATTCCAAATGTCCGAAGGTAAGTACAGTGTCCTAATGTAAATACTAACTGCATGCTCCATGAGTGCCTGCCTGTTAAGAGTTTAACTTAAAATATTCTTCCCGTGATAATACTTTATGAGAAAAACACGAGTACTGGTAAGTTTTGCAAGCATCTGTGTAAGGCAACCCATGCTTCTAAAGAATAAAAATTCTTTTGAAGCTTAAATTTTTTTGTAACCATTTTTTCATATTTTTAGTTAATACTGTAAGTTAGAAGATGTTTTAGGTTTGTAAGCCAAGAAATGGTAAATGGCTCTATGTCCAGGTGGAGGCTGGTAAGGAGTGGTGGCCCCCAGGGGTCTGGCCCATCTTGGGACCAGTACTCTTTAACATCTTTATCAGTGACATAGATGATGGGGTTGAGCACACCCTCTGCAAGTTTGGAGACGATGCCAAGTTGAGTACTGCAGTTGATATGACAAAAGGAAGGGATGCCATCCAAAGGGACCTTGACAAACTTGAAAGGTAGGTGGGCCCATGTGAAAGCTATGAGGTTCAGCAAAGCTAAGTGCAAAGTGTTGCACATGGGTTGGTACAATCTCAGATATGTGTGCAGACTGGGAGAAGAACTTGAGACTAGCCCTGCCCAGAAGGACCTGGGGGTCCTGGTGAATGGAAAAACAGCTTGAGCCAGTAGTGTACACTTGCAGCTTGGAAGGCCAACAGTGTCAAGAATAAGGGCGCATCAAAAAAGGGGTGGTCAGCAGCGTGAGGGAGGTGATTGTCTCTCTCTACTGTGCCTTTGTGAGGCCCCATTTGAAGTACTGTGTCCAAGTCTGGAGCAAAGAAAGATGTGGAGCTTTTGGAGAGGGTCTAGAGGATGGCCATGAGGATGATTAGAGGTCTGGAGCACCTCTCGTATGAAGACAGGCTGACAGAACTGGGCTTGTTCAGTCTGGAAAAGAGAAGGCTCTAAGGAAACCTTGTTATGGCCTCCCAGTGTTTAAAGGGAGATCTTAAACATGAGGAAAATTGACTTTTTACATGGTATGTAGTTATAGGGCAAATGGGAATGGTTTCAGACTAATGGAGGAAAGATTTAGATTAGATGTCAGGGGAAGTTTTTGACTGGAGGTGATGAGGTGCTGGAGGATGTTGCCCAGAGATGTGGATGTCCCATCCCTGAGGGTTTTCTAGGCCAGGCTGAATGGAGGCCCTGGACAACTCAATCTAGCATTTAAGCTGGTGGTCAACAACCCTGTCTGTGGCTTTGGGGTTGGAACCAGATGATCTTTGCAGTCCCTTCCAACCCAGGCCATTATATGAAATGCTTATGTCAACTTCCTTAAGTTTTGCAAAGGTAACTTTCAATGGAAGAAGATTCTAGTGTCTGGAGATCCCATCATATTAAATGTGATACATCTTACTGTGCAGTAAGAGAAAGGAGTCTCTCTCTGCTTTATCTGGATAACCAGGTTTTCTTCAGTCTTGTTTGTTAACCCCGAGATCTCTACTCTTCCTGTATCTGAAGGGCACCAATTAATTGGAGGGATGTTATATACAGAAACAGCATGAAAGATGAGAAAGCATGGGTATTTTATTTTTGGTGAAGGATAGGGTGTGAAGAAAGAAGAGAAATATAATAGCATGTATTTCAAAACAATCTGTAATTAACAGGTGTTTTGGTATCACAGCACTATATTCTATGCTTTACTGTTAAATGGAAGATATTCACATTTTTCTAAACATAGAAACACGTGCTTGACTGACTGCGTTCCTAGCCCATGTCTAAAACAAGGACATGAAAAGGATGCAGTGGTATGTTACTTTCTGAGGGAGAAGCTAGCCTACACTGACTTGAAAGTTATCTTTGAACTGAGATCTTTGGCCTCATTCCATGTTCTTCAGTAATAAAATGTGACTATAAATAGAATTGAAATTAGTTGTTGGTAGTCATCACTCTGTAGTGTTTGCACTCTTTACAAGGCTAGTAAAATCAAAGTAAAATACACAGTTGCATAAACTGTGCTGTTGTTAAATTCCTGAAGACATGGATTCTTCCAAAATGTGCTCAGTATTTTACCAGTTGCACTTTGCTTCAAGAAGTTAAATGAGTAGTAAAAAGAGAAAAAAGGAAGAAACTCAAGCATTGGTTTGATAGGTTTATTAAATTTTTCCAAGTATTTTTTCCTTATGCTTCCAGCAGTGCTTAGAACCAGGCCCTCTTTTGGACAAAACAGAAAGGTTTTTTTTCTCCAACAATTGATAGAATACAATCATGCATGCATTTTCCTTCTGTATTTTTTTCACACAGAAGTAATACTTGTCTTGGTTTTTTTTTATTTCCAAAGGTGAGCTTACTGTAAATTAGATGACTGACTTAGCTGCAGAGTGGAAATGAATGCAGTGATATCACAGTGTCAGCTGCTAGTAGGGCTGGTGCTGAGTAATGTTTCACAGAAAAAACCCTACTCTGTAATGAATAGTACACAAAATAGAATTGAACACCCACTTGTCTGCTGTATTGTTCTAAACAGTGTCAGGCAGACTGGCTGTGTCGTCACTAAAAGGTCTTGCATATTCTAAAGCTTATCCATAATTATAGGTACACCCACCTCATGTGATTATATCTGGAAAATATGCTGATTTTTGCTATTGTACATTTTTTAAATGGAAATGCAGCTTTGACTTTTCACATAAATTTGTCTGACTTAAAGATGTTTCAGTGTCCTCACAAAAAACCTTGAAAGAAAGTCTTTCAAAGATTTCTTGTTTCTTTACTGAAAGAGATCCTTTCTGCAGTCCTTTAACTGAAGTTGCAGTGTCAAGTAATTGTTTTCCAGGAGAAATTGATTGATGTGCCAAATACATGTGTTTCATGCCATTGTTATGTTGTTGGATACTAACCTGTGAGTTCTCATGCACTTGTCACATTTGTTAAGATTGTTCTCTTAAAGTGCATTGAAGACACTGGAATTTGAAATGCTATCTACATTTTTTTATATGTGTTTAGCAAACATGAAGAGTATTGAGTTGCAATGTTTTCTGTAGCACTAACATTAATTCTGTTCATAAGGATGAAACGTTTTTAGTTGCATAGCTTTCTGCTAAATATTGGTGAGTAGATACTGGTAGAAACATAATAGAAACAGTGAGGCGTTTAAAAAAGCATTCTCTTCAGGGAGGTAGTGTTGTTGGGTTTTTTCTTTATCTTTTAAAATTTACATAGGTGTTATTTTAAAACTTAGTAAATATGCACTGAGCAGAGCTCCTGAGGAGCATTTAATGTATAAATTGTTTTTTTTTATTTTTTTTTTTTAAGTTTGGTAATTTGTCCTTATCTGTTATAACTTGATTTTAATCCTTTCAATTCACTAGGTAGCTGCAGTAAGCACCATTGTAAACAGAGGAACGCCACTGAAAGCATTTGTTTTTAGAAACTACAACCACTTCCCTGGGGTTAAGTCTCATTATATTGGAGGCTGTCAGTATAAACTGTGGCAGGCCATTAGAGCATCATCCGCTGCGCCAGGGTACTTCCAGGAATATGTTTTGGGCAATGATCTTCATCAGGTAAGCTGGAATCTAAGCCTTGAGTAAATATTTTTCTGGGTATAATGCTGGAAATCAGAATTAATCAAATACTTTTGTAGCAGAAAGGAAATCTAGGGTAGGTGGGAGCAAGGAAGAAGCCTTCTTTCATGCATATAGCCTTTATAGAACCAGAGAATGGCACTGGCTTAAAAACTGTGGGCTTCCTAATATGACCAAGTTCTTCTACTGTTCCTTTCTTCTCTGCCTGGAGGGGAAGTTTATATGAGTTGTAAATGGCCTTTGACTTCCTGCTTCCATCTGGTATTTCATTGAGCATTATTTCACTAGGTGGATGATATGGCTTTCTATTTAATGGTACTGCAAAGTGTGAGAATTTGAAGTTGCGTGTTTCAGTGCTCCTTTTTATTACTGAATAATTTCTTTTTAGGGGTCTACTTTTACTTCTTTCTACTAATAGCTTATTAAGTTCTACACTGATTCTGAGTTTAAAAGCAAAAAGAATAATCTTACTGCCATAGCATCTTTTAAATTCAGAAGACAGCTTCAAAAGAAAATCATTTGAGTGTGATGTATCCTATTAACAGTGAATGCTGTTTTATTGTATTACAGCTTCTTTTGGTGACCATGAGTGGTAAAGAGAAAAGGAAATTAACTTTATGTAGTACGTTTTTTTTTCTGACCTTTGTTGTTGTCCTCCAGTACCTGTTGATTGTTTGTTCTGTAACTCTGAATTTGAAAGAATCCTTTTATAGTGTTTATTTAAAAGTAGTAGTGCTTATTGTGGAAAAGATATATCTCATGCAGAAAGGGATGTGAAAGGTGACTGGATCCAAGGCCTTCAGTAGAGGCAGTGTAGGATTGCAGTCTTTCTAAAGAAAGCATCTATTATATTTCCATCATATTAGTTCACATGGTGGCATTAGTCTTAACTCATAGATAGCAATGATGGCGTATTTGTGTGATGTGTACCATAATTAAGCATAAATGCACCTGGACTGCATCCAGAATTTCTTCTGTTATTTATTAAAGTACTGTGGAATCTCATTAGCATTGTCATATGCATAAGTAATACGGAAGTTTAAAGGCTAACAAACAATATGCTAGGAGTCAATAAATGGAAGCATTAATAGAAAGGCAAAACCGGTGAAGTTTAATTTGAAAAACTAAGCATAGGAGGAGAGTGCAGAAACTTGTGTGTAATGGTCCTGTGAAGAAACCGAAAGTAAGTCTGTGCACATTTTCTGCCTAGACTGAGCTCTCCTGCTTGCTTTATCAATGTTATTAGGAGAGGGTAAAAATACTTGAGGAAACTGTAGGCTGCGGCTTGTAGACTCATAAAGCAGTATGTATGCAACATACTAGGATTTGAGGGTATCTAACATTTCATATAGATTTATTTTTCCAGTGCTCAGTTTCTCTTTCTGTAATGTACACAGTTGCAGTTGCTGAGGTTTCTGGAAAGCTTAATGAGAAAGTTTATCATAGATCTTACCCATTTCTTTTAGTGTAAGATCTCTCTTTAGTGTGTAATGTACTTAACTCACTCATATTGGATGGATTTATCTAATTTTAAACATTAATTAATGGCGACTTCTTATTGGCAGTTATGTCTGTGTATTGCAAAAACATCAAATACTCATTAAATGTAATGACTGAAAATGGTGAGTTCAAGAGGTAAGCTATATCTTGAAATAACATTTATAAGGAACTGGCATAATTACATTCAGATATATAAAAATTATTTAAGTTAGGGGTAACATTCTCATGAAGGGTAGGATAGCCTTACTGCATCAACCAGATTGAGAGTACTTTTATTTTCTTCATGTTGTTTTTCCTTTCTGCTTAGGGCCTTTTTGTTTTTCTTTTTTTTTTTTTCCTTTAGTATGCTGAGTCTGGTTATCCCCAAAGCACATAATCAAATACCACCTGAAATAAGCAAATAGGTTGTTTTATTTTTTTTTTGGAAAGCTAAAAAGGGAGTGGCACATCAGATACTCTTTTTTGAAATCTTGAAACAAGGTCGTCTTCCACCTGTCCAAGCAGAACTGGAAAGAGAGCTGGTTTAGTCTTTGGAGCTGCTCCAAGCTGCTCCTTAACTACTTGGTCGGTCAGGGTTGAGCTATGCAAGGCACTTTTCTTCTTCTCACCATCCTGCCCCCTCTTTCCTTGAGTTGAGAGCACATCAAAGTCTGTCTGTGCTTCCATATGAATAATAGCTGTATAGTATGATTTTAAACTTCTACAAAATACTTAACTGCCAGGCTTCAGTGAAATGCATTAAAGTGGATAGTAAAACCACCTGTATTCACTTTAAGTCCTATTTACCAGACTAGAAAAAAAAATTATGATTAATGTTATTAGAGACCAGGTCCAATATTCTCAGATATAGAGTTAAAATGACATCTGGTTCATTTTCCTTACTTGGAGTTCTTTGGACAAAGCCGTTCCATGTGATTGAACCAGCGCTGCCTCACAAACTCACAGTTCTTTTCTTAAAGCACTCTCTTTGGTGTATTTGGATTACTAAAGAGCAAGAGATCAGGATGTGGCTTGCTTAATTCTACAAAATTCCTGAGGCTGTAGATTTTGTATTCTCTTTGCAGGGAGCTCACAATGGTAAACTATGGAGAATTAAATATGTTTTCAGTATTAAGAGTTCATTGTAGTAGAACAAGATGTTAGATTTTCTAGTTATTCTTCCACGTAATCTGAAAATTTATATTCTTTATAAGCATGATATGTTAACAGTCGTGAACTCTTTAAGATTCTTCTAGGTTGTTGTCTTTTGTCTTTCAAACCTTACTGATTGTCTTTCCCAGTTTACGTTTTTCTTAATACATGGGGTGTGCTTGTTTTTTAATAGACAGCAGGCTAGCAAGGTTCTATATGGCAAATGCTACTTAACTATTTGCATGCAGATTTGAGTACTGGATTTGATTTGCATCAGTGCACATTCGAGCTACCTTGAATTACCTTGTTTTGATCCTGAGGAAAGAACCTCCTTGTCTTCAGCAAACTGTTACATGTATGTGTTTGAATGGAATGGTACTCCAATGGAAAATGTTAGGTGATCAAGGAGTTTTATTTCTATTAAGTATCCAAGATTGAGAACAATACATATGCATAAATATATTCTAAATGGAATATGAAATTCAGTAATATTTCTGGTTAAAATGGCTTTGTTACTAATATTTCAGCTTCAGGATTTTTTTTTCAATAGGTTAATATAGCTCTTGTGAGTATTAGTAGATTTTGTCAAGCATCATTATTGTAGAAGTTCACTATAACTGGCCAAGAATATTAACATGATGTATCTTATACGATGCTATCATACTTCATATAGAAATACTTACTCTTTTCTCTTTATCACTTTAAGCCTGCACACTAACAGATTGGACTGCTTTTAACTACAGAAACGAATGAAGGATACCATTGTTAGGCAGTAGTACAATGATTTTTTTTTTTAATTCATCATATAGTATGCATTCATTGTATGCCAAAAGCTTTAGTATTGTAGTACAGTGTCGGAAATATGATGGTCTTTGGTGGATTTTTTTTTTTTTAATGGATTGGGAACTTGTATTAATTTGTCAACGTAATCTTTTCTAGTTTAACCTATATATAATCCACTTCTGCACTGCTCGTATTTCTACATGATTCAAAAAATAGAAAAGGCCACAATGTGAAAATACTTGTAAAAAGTCTTGAAAAACTCAGAATGGTAAATAAAATGAGATTTGCTTCTCAGCTTCATCATTTGGGACTCTAAAGGATTTTATATAGATACCAGGCTTTATATTGGCTTATAACTCAATTGTAGGTTGAAATCTGATTGAAAGACACTCTGTCATTTGACTTGACTTCAAATGTGTGAAAATACTTAATTTTACAATGGAAACATGGTGGATTTTTTTTTTTATAGTCAGTCTGCATATTCTCTTTTCATTTTATCTAGCCTTTGTTAAAATTGATGTCTTTTTTTTCAGAGTGCATGAAAGAGTTGGATGAGAGCTATTTGTAAGGTTGAGCTGGCTGTACGTGCTGCAGTTGTGCCTGAGCTAACTGTGGCTGTTCACTTTAACGCTCACATTCCCATCCATACATATATATTTATACATGCATGTGTATTTGTGTACACACACTCACACCCTTTCTCTGGGAACATTCCAGTCTCACTTCCTGTATTAGCCTCTGTAAATGTTTGAGAGGATTGCAGTGTGTTAATTTATTAATAATTATTTCTATAACTCTTATATAACTGCTAAAAGATATTTCCAGATGCCTGAATGCTTTGTTTTTATTTGTGCAGTTGATAGCTTGATGCCAGATGTGTTAAGTTTCCATTTAAAAAAAAAAAAAAAAAAGCAGTTAAAAAACACCCAAATAGCAATATTTACATTCAGGTCAATCGTGCCATGCTATCTTGTTCCACTCTGTCAAGAAGGAAAACCAGCGCAGCTGTTGGTAGATGAGGGGAGGAGGATTAATACTCTTTGTGGTTCAAAAGAGGAAGACATTAGCATTCAAAGGGATTTAATCCCTGTAACATGCTTCTCCAGGAACTGTGCAAGTCGAGAGAGACCGAGTCATGATGTCACAGTGTACAAGCTGTATTGCCATGTATCAGCTTTTTGATATTAAAATCTATTTAAGAAGCACTGAGTGTCTCTTAAACTCTCTTCAGGCCTGCTACAACCGGTGATTTTTTTTTTCCCCCCTACTTCCCGCAGAGGGGTGTCATTTTTTTTTTTTTTTTTACATTGCTATTTTCTTCTGTAGTGTAAAAAGCGTTTCCTTTTTAGCTGTTCAGCAGTGTCACTTCAGTAGACAGTGCAGTATGCTGAGCAAATTGCCAATTAAGTAATAGAGCAATTTGAGATTTAACAATCATTATACGCACTTCATTCACTTGGTTTTATGGTTAAAAACTAAACTCGTACCACAGGATTAATTAGGGCATGGGGAGAATGGGAAGAAATTTAACAAAGCCATATATTTTTCTCAAAAATACACTCTGTTTAACACAACATCTTCTTACAGTACGTTCCCATGATTTCACTGCTTTGATGCAATTCATGTAATAAAACCCTAGTGTTGACTTACAGCAGTGTTCAAATAATGGTATTTCCCAGACCACCTTTGAGCAAGATCAAATGCTGAAGCGGTTAAGAAATTGGCAGCTAATCTGTTAGTTGAGCTTTAATAACCCAGGAGAAACAATGCATGTGGTGAGAATGTGACCTAGAAATAAAAATATATGTACAGTAGCATATGTAACTAACATTTCAAGTTTTACCTCAGTGGAGGGGGGGGGGAAAAAAAGCATTTTCTTCATATTCTTCAGACTTTTTCCTGTCCTTTTAGTCGGTGGCAAATTTGCAAGCGCCATTTCATGTTTGTAGCTTGTTATGAGAGAGGCCTTCAAAAGTGATTCGCTTAATAGATCCTACCCTAATTGGTTTTACATGGTAGCTTTTAAAATTAGATTCAAGGGTACTTCCCAGGCTCTAAGAAGACATAGAATATAGGTCACATTGGAGTTCTTTTCATTCTTAGGATATGCCACGGTGATCAGCATGCTTATACAGACTGTGCTTTAATAGGTGTATCTTGTTCTCACAACGATAGAAACAAATATTTCTTTGTTTCTCTGTCTACTTGTTGCCATACACATTTTGTTCACTATGTGGATGTATGCAGTTCGTTTTCTCCTTTGGATTCTATGGATTTGGTTAGCAGCTCATAGGGTGAATGGCCAAAGGGCAGTTTACCAGCCTTCATGCTGCGTTTACTGCAGCAGCTACTTTGCAGAGCAGGCTGCTTATAGGATTCCCAGCAGAGACTTGCTGAATGACTTGGTTTTGGAAGATTTGCTTAGTGAAAGGAAGCAGAGGGTGTGTTTTGTTTAGGCGTTTAATTTGGAAACATTGTGATGTGAATCTACCATGATTCAGAGTGATAGTTTGTTACTGTAAATGTAATATTTGTGCGCTTACATTTAAAATAAATAAATAAATAAATCACTCCCATAGGAGCTGTATTAGGTCGCACTATTTATTAACTTTCTCACTCCATGTGTCCTTATTAACACCATTTACCGGCTAATATTTGCTATAAGTAAATCTTGTAAAATCAGAGGAGACTGGTATAATAAAAAAAAAATTAAGAGCTGAGGCAATTCAGTAGTGCGTCCAGTCAGTATAGGTTGCACCTCTCAAGTGCTGACATCACTGGCCGTCATTTCGTAGGAGATCACAAAGGACTATTTTCTGTCAGTTAGACCTGTAATTTTTAACTTAGGCTGTACATCTGTCTAATAGTGACTTGAAAGGGACTGTGTTTCCTTATGAAATAGCCTTGTGATAGTCACTGTGGAGGAAAGCCTAAGAGAGCACTGTTATTATTGATGCAGTTACCTTGTGTATGATATATGGTGGTCTGATGCATGTTGCAAGTAATCACTTCATGCTTTGTCGTATGCCATCAGCTCTGATTTGCCTTCTGCATTGTAGTTCAGTTTAGGGAACTGCCCTCTTTTTGTGATGGATGCAGGTCTTAGTACCACAGTGGAGATACTTTTCACCATGCGTAGAAAATGTGCGTGAAGTTGATTGGTTACTAACAAGTACATTCGCATTAGTTGAATAGGGTGTAATGCCTAAGCACTGTTTCCTGTGCTGAGCTTCTCTTTTAGTGCATTGATTAATCTATAGTGCTAATTTTGCAAATCCCAAGCAGGCTGGAGATCTCTTTGATGATTCTTTGCGTTGCAGTTTTTCTTCTACTCAGTACGTGTTCAACTATGTCTTTAGTAGTGTACTCTTTCTGTATCTTACATCATATTTCATATTGTTGTCTAATATCTGAGAATTATTTCAGCTGGCATTTCCTTAGGGGAAGGAAGCAAGAGAGTACAGATCAAAACAGTTTCCCTTGGGTCAAATCCAGTCCTCTGTCATTGTTGCCAGCTACATTATAGACTGTAGTTCATAAACATGTAAAGCTGTCTTTGCTGTTGCTACCCTTGTGGAAGGTTATTTTGAGAAGGGTATTTCTTCATCTTTTGGCCAGAGGATTTCGGATTTTGTTTATTTGTAGCTGTTTGTAGCGGATACAAGTTTTTCTTGTGCCTGTACTGTTTTCCAGTTTAATTAACTCTTCTTTTACCGGTATTTACAGCCCCTCGTAATTGGAAATACAAACACTAGGTTGTTCATATCAAAATGCTGACTCCTCCATGTCAATTACCTCCACTAATTAACTCACTTTGTCTTAAATTTTGTCCATGTTATGATCAAATCCTGTACTTATGAACCTGTTCTGTTCAGTTTCAATGTAATAAAATCTAATATTTGCATCACGAAGAATGAAACTATTAAATAATAGAAATAGTTTGAATAGTTTTGTTTAAGAAAATTAATGGACTAATTTCATTTGACTTCACAGTATGAAAGGTAAAACTCCTCTTTACCACTGCCTGTGCTTCACAAACATAACAGGGGGAACAGAAGTTGGGATGTGTGTTTGGGGCCAGTGTAGATTTAACCACAGCCCAGCTTTTTTCACTTACACTGCACACTGTGATCCTTTCTTGTTTGTTGTTGGGGATCCACGTTTTAAATTCTGTCGTTCATTGCTTAATTAATGTAATTAAATGTAGTACACGGCTTATGCCTTTAATATCTGACCATATATTTCATTGCCCAACAATTCTTTCTAGCAAATCTTCACCAATACAATGTAAGTACGTTTTGGGTGTCTGACATAAAAATTAATTCAGTAATGTCTTCAGAGCAGCTGGTCGTTTTTTGTGAATTAATGACCTGCTGGGATGAGTTAATATTTTAAGATAATCACCTAGCACTGTACCTCTGCCAACCATTCATTCTAAAGAAATGTCAAGAGCAAACATGGCTAATGTAGAGGAAAATAATGTAAAGTATACTATTATATATTTAGTAATAGCAATTGGTAGCTCTCAGAAGCATTTAGCATGAGATCTGTATGTATGTAAACAGTGTAGTGTGGCATTGCTGATTTTTAGAAAAATAAGTACTGTATGGGAGAACAGTTATACTGAAAATTAAACTTAGCTTTCAGTCTTTATTAGATACCTCCTATATTTTATATGATGTGATCTTAATATAGGGTGTTTTTTTCAGCTGATGTAGAAGTACGAATTTAGCTTTTAAAATGTTCTAGTTTTTTACTAATCAAAGTCAAAAATAATGGAAATAGTAATATGAATGTCTCTTAATAATGCAAATACAAATGCGTCTAATTGTATTTTCTTCACAAGTACTTTCTAAAGAGTTTTTCTATTTGCCCATTCAGATGGCACCAGTTTTCTGCTCTAAACTGGAGCAGTTTGTCACAGTTCCAGTGTTTGTGTTTCTAGTGTCAAAAAAAAGGAAAAAGATAGCCCTTATAAAACGATGAGCAGAACACATTTGAGGAATATTAAAGGAGCATCTGAATTTCATTCAGAATCTCATTCTGAAATTCTTAGAAGTTTGGTGTACGGGAGGAATGCATTTGTATTATTTGTATTCACACTCCTGTCTTCTACACTGAGAGCATCCCCTGCTGCTCATATGAACATACTGAGCTGATTTTGCAGAATGATTTGGCAAAGGTTACTTTTTATTTAAGGAGATGAGGCTAAATGTTTTTGGAGTGAGTGAATTTTTCAGAGCACTGATCTCTTACCATAGTGCGGAGAGTCTTTAAGTCCTCACTTGAAACAGTAAACCTTATTCTTTATCTGCATCTGTTAATTATTTTTATGTTGATTTTAAACACAGAATTTGAGAAATACTTTTCAAAGTCTCTTCAGAATCTTAGCTTGTCTTGTCTCAGGCTGTGACAGCTTTGTACTAGTTCTTTTCCAGTCCTTCCATATTTACAATGAAAGTAAACAACAGAGCAAGTCTGTAGAAGTGAGCTAAAATGCAGAGCATGTCAGCATAGGCAGTGAGGTGAAATGGTTACTATGGAGCCTGCAAACTCAGCTTCCAAATGTCTGACTTGGCTTTCTTAAGTCATATCCTTCACCCAGTGCTAGATTATTTTCTTCACAAAGCTTGACATCACTTAAGTGAAACTTAGGATGTCACAAGCAGCAGTTAGAAGGCACAACTTGAGACTGACAGAATTAAGAAATGGAACGATATCTTATGGGTAAACAATGTGTTCTGAACTTTGTTTAAAAACAACAAACTATCCAAAGCAAAGTGTGATTCAGACTGCCTTTTTTTTTTTTTTTTAACATCTTCAGTTTAAAAGTGTTTTTAAACTGCTGGTTTGAATGGCTGAGCGGTGATTTTATACATGTTCACCATACTTATGTACATGAGACAAGAATTTTCAGAAGGTTCTGTGCTTCCAGGCTCCTGAGTGGTCTGGAGCACTTCTATTTGAGATCTCTGCATTTTCTTTCAGATTATGAAATAAATGGGAAATATTTGACAATACTGAAGCATGCGTACCTTAATGCCTAGACCTGCATGAGCAAGGAATCCTCACCAAAGAGTAATTGGAGTGTATGCCTACAAAAAGTGCACTTCTCCTGCTTTAAATAAATTGATCTGGTAGTCAAACCACAAGGGAGCCTTCTCTGCTTTCTAACTGTCAAAATACTTGAAGAAAATATTAACTACAGCTCTAGCATAGCTAACTAACATTGGGCCCTAAAACTATGGTTATGCTTGCATTGACAAGTTTCATAAAAATCTGTATTGGGAGGAGTGTTTCATAAAGTTCGCTTGGGAGTTACTTGATAAAATGTTAAGCGAAGTATAAACAACTGAATGTTTGCCACTTGGAAAGCCTTTGGCAAAAGACTGAAAGCAAAGTCTGAGTGCCTGACTTCAGTGCTTTGCCGTCACAACCAAGCTTATTTGTACATGTATTAAGCTCTACTTTAGGATTTGTTTGATTACCTCCATTATTTTTATCACATTTTTTAAAGTTTTCTTCCATACTGTAAACCTACATGATTTCGCTAAGAAAGTTACCTGCACCTCTTCTGCACTTGTTTGCATTAATGTTTATACTCTAGCACCCTGTGCTTAGTGTACTGTCTGCAAATTAGGTGACTTAAGTGTGAAGTGGTTTTACAAAGTTCAGAGTATGAAGGAACAGGTAAGATTTGCCAGTGCTCTGACTGTAGCAGCACAGGGAAGGGGTAACTTTGTATGCTTGGGAAGTGAAGAAGTTTGCAGTTGCACTGAGGACTAACTGAATGAGAGGAGAAGGTTAAATGTGGTCAAGGACAATCTAAGAATGGGAGAACAAAGCAAATGAGTCACTGGTCTACTCTGGCTGGTTGCCTGGCACATAGTCAGACAATTGCAAATTTTTGTGGATGTTGATCAGCAACTTTGTCGTTTAAAGAGTTGCTGTAAGTCAGTCCTTCAGCTCATTTCCAAGGTATGCGCTGTGTGTGAAAAATGCGTGTTAGTTATTTGTTTTTTTTTTTTAAAGACTCCAGACTGTACTGGTGTAGTTCCATATTTTGTAAGAAAGGCTTTGTTTGACAGCAAAAATAACACGCATCTACGATTCGTATGCTGTTTCTTTAAAGAGTGTAGAACCTTAGGAAAATGAAAGAGAATGAGGCCTCAGGAGGTTGTCTGGTCCGGCCTCCTGTTCAAAGCAGGATAAACTTCAAAGTTGGGTCAGGTTTCCAGGGCCTCGCCAAGCTGAATTTTGAAAATATCCAAGAACAGAGATTCTACAGCTTTCTTTGTCTGCACTTTGTTCTGTGCTTTTGAAAAAGAAGACAGACAGAAGGCTGTGACTTGACTCCTCTTTGACTTACTCTTTTTTCAGGCTAAATAAATCCATTTCTGTGCATCATCTGCTATGTCATGTTCTTCAGTCCTCAAACCAGCTTAGTGGTTCTTTACTGTCCACATCCCATTTCTTCAGTGTCTTGTAACTGAGTGTCCGAAACTGGACACAGTATTCCCAGTGTGACCTCACGGGTGTTGAATTAGAGTGAATAATCGCTTCACTTGAATTACTGGTTGTGTTATGCTTTTAGCCCAATATGCTATTAGTATTCATTCATGCAAATATATGTTGATAACATAGTAGTATATCTAATATACTATTCATATTGTCTCTCTTTGTTGTCTCTCTCGCAGACAGTGCTATACGATAGCAATATAGGTAGAAGGGGCAATATGATCTACTAGGAACTTAAAAGGTTTGGGGCTAGGCTTCTGAAGCTCATATTGTAATTAAAACCATTGCTTTATATCAACAAGATTTTTGTGATGCTGTACGTGGCATAAAGAAGCTGTTTTATTTACATTATTTGTTTTTGTAGGAAGGCATTAAGAAAGTAGAATTAATGGGTCCATTAAATCTATGCTCTTCAATTATACATAGGTTGCTCCAGAAGTAATACCTCCTGTTTATTTCCATGGAAGCTACAGGAGATACAAAGAGCACAATAACACTATTTGATAGACCAAATTCTCAGCTACGCAACACTTTTTCAACAGTCACCATCATTAGCTGTGCATTTTTTCCCACCAGTGAACAAAAACCTGCATGCCATGCTTGCAAAAACCTGCAGCAGGGGAGATGCCCAACTGTCACCACCTTCACTGTTGAAGTGTGTCACACACTGCCTCGCTGTGCTCCCATCCACTGTTTGTTCTCCATCAACATTCTGCAACTGTTGATGAATGTCAGTGGATGCAGTTTTTTCTACCTGGAGAGATTCAGCGACACACCTTTGCTTCATCTGCACTTCTGTGTCAGACTCCATTCTGTTAGACTGCCCCTCTGCTACCATCTGTCACACAACAACAATATGGAATGGAATATTGGTGAGAAGGTTCGCACCAACATCTGCCTCTGACATTATGGACTAGCATAATAAAGTAGGAGGCATTGCTTTCAGAGCAGCTCTCATAAAATATGAGGTGTTACTTAGGGAGCAGACCTCATATGTCTCAGGAAGGAGTTTGTGTGCAATTTTATGAAGACAGAGCAAGAAGACAATTATTTGGAATCGGGAAAGTCAATCTCTGGTAATTTCTGATCTTAGAACTGGATTTTGTTTTTGACCATTTTTCTTAAAATTTATTTACATGTGAGATCATTGAAACTAATTTTAACATGCGCAATATTTTTAATGTGACAATTTCGTTCTTTGACTTAATGTGTTCTAATGTTTCTGGAGCTGCAAATCATTATTTAAATTATCGCAATACTTCCTTCACTGAGTCTTCTAAAGTCCAGTTGAATTAATAACGTTATTTACTGATTCAGCAGTTGATCCTTGAAAGCAGAACAGCAATAAGATGGACATCTTTGTCAGAGTAAGCTGATTTGAATCACAATGTTAATTGGATCATTATCAATAATAATCTGTTTGAAGGTGAAGAAAAGAAATGAGTTACCCTTGTAATTGAGTACTACTTCTGACTTTCCAAAAATAGCATATAGTTATATTAATTCTAGAAATTAATAAAAGGTGTCTTAATGAATAATTACTGTTGTTCCAATAAACCTGAATTGGAAAGCGTTTAAATATGAAAATAGCTGCAGAAAGCTGTTGGTATTATTGTGGCGCACCTTTGATATGTGTGTGCTGTGTCAAAAGATGTGTAGCCAGCTGGGTGAGGGAGGTGATTCTACCCCTCTACTCTGTGCTGATTAGGCATCTCCTGGAGTACTGCGACCTGATGTGGAGTCCTCAGTACAGGAGAGACATGGACCTGTTGGAGCACATCCAGAGGATTGCCACAAAAATGATCAAGGGATGGAACACCTCTGCTATGCAGACAGACTGAGAGAGCTGGGGCTGTTCAGTACAGAGAAGGCTCCAGGGAGACCTGATGGAGGCCTTTCAGTATCTAAAAAGGGATTATAAGAAAGGAGGGGACAGACTGTTTAGCCAGGGTCTGTGGTGTTAGGACAAGGGAAGTGGTTTCACCCTAAAATAGGGGAAATTAAGATCAAAAAAAAGAAGAAAGTGTTTTACAATATGGATAGTGAAGCACTGCAACAGGCTGCCCAGTGATGTGCTTGATGCCCCGTCCCTGGAGACTTTCAAGGTGAGGCTGGATCAAGGCCTGGGCAACCTGATCTAGCTGTGGTGTCCCTGTTCACTGCAGGGCAGTTGGACTATATGGCCTTTAAGGGTCCCTCCCAACTCAAAGGATTTTACGATTTTGTGTTATCTTTCTTTGGTGTTTTACTTGTCAGTTTGATAAAAAAATACAGTGGTATTCTGTTATTAACTATGCCCTATATTTTGATAACAATAAGCTTTCCCATGGTGGGAAAAAAAAGTCACGTTTAATTAAATTATATTGGCAAGAGCAGTGGAAATTATTTGGTAAGAATTTTTTAATCTAGGTTATAAAGAAATAAGTAAGCACCATTAAGTTAAGTATTCAGATTAAGATTCGTGGGGAATTATATCAAGGACAAAGACATCCTTGTATTTGGTTTTCTATGTAGAATTAAATTTATACGGACGCAGGGATAATGGGCACTGAAGACTATTCATTTTAGCAGTGTTTCGAGCAAAGTAGACAGTAGTCCAGAAGCAGTTCAAAGATCTTTCTGTAGGTTGAAATAGAAGCTTGATAAACAAAAAAAAACCCAGCTATATCTCAGCAGTCCCGTTTCTACTTATCTAGCACAGCTGTAGTTAATAAGTTTCTGTAAAGCGTGCAGCAATTCTGTAATGTTTTTCATTCTAAGCTCTGTTTGAATGTCATTGGTTTCTTTGCTGTGATAAATTACTGCTCTTTACTACAGAAATCTTGAAAACAACTAGTCTCGCTATGTTCATACATCCTACTGCTTGTACTCCAAAAGTATCTCTTGGTATGCTCTTCTGAAGTTGGCTGTCTTAGAAGCCTAGAAGACAGAAGTACCTACTAAACTAGCAGAGATGTACCAATTAAGTGAGCGAGTTCAATGCAGGGCCACAAAGATGGTGAAGGGACTGGAGCATCTCATATGAGGGGAAACAGAGCAGGGTCTGTTCAGCCTAGAGAAGAGAAGGCTCGTAGGGGAGGGGTGTCTTACCAATGTAAATAAATAAAGGTTTGGAGAGAATGTAGAAGAGGGAATGCCCTTAGAAAAGACGAGAAGTAACAACACAAAACACATTAAATTCCACCTGAACTGAGGAAAATTATGAGGGTGGTCAAACACTGAAAGAGATTGCCCAGAAAGGTTTTGGAGTTTCCATGTGTGGAGATACTCAGAATCCAACTGGTTATAGCCCTTGGCAGCATGCTCCAGCTGATCCTCAGCAAGGACGGGGTTTGGACTATATGATCTCAATATGTCCATCCTCATCTAAACTATGCTCTCACGCCAGCAGAACTGACCAGAGATTCAAGAGGTGATCTGACAGTGTCCATAAGCCCAGGAAGCTTAGCTATGCAGCTGCTGCAGAGCATAAACAGAACACTTGCACAAAAGATGGAAATTATTACCTGTTTCATTGAGATGTTTTAATATATAAATGCTATACCAGTTCAGTTTATAATTACAGTTTTGTTTTATTTACATCATATATAGTATTAACCCTTATATTTATTTTTAATTTACAGGATGGAGGCTTGCTTCTAAATAATCCTTCTGCACTGGCGGTTCATGAGTGCAAGTGTCTTTGGCCAGATGTTCCACTGCAGTGTCTGGTATCGCTGGGTACTGGCCGGTACGAAAGTGTGGGGAAGACGAATGTCACATACACCAGTTTGAAAGCCAAACTCACAAATGTTATCAGCAGTGCAACTGACACAGAAGGCTAGTGTCTTAATTTGTCTTCATTCTCTGGCTCTTTTCAGCTTTTTGATGATTCTTATAATTTCAAGTCAGAGAGCAACTTGCAGCATTTTGTTTTTCCCTTTTTCTCTGTCTAACCCACTGAAACTTCTGCCTAGGTCATATAACCTGTAGCAAGATCATGTTTGTTTGACTGTATTGGTGTGAAAATCGAATTCAGACAAAAGGAGAGTTTTAAGTGGTTGCTTTCAGGAAGCCGTTTTCACCCAGCAAGTGTTTGGAACAGGTTGTCCAGAGAGGTGGTGGATGCTCTGTCCTTGGGGGGATATTCAAGGTCAGGCTGGACTGGACTGGACTCTGAGAAACCTGATCTAGCTGTGGTTGTCCCTGTTCATTGCAGGGGGGTTGAACTAAATGACCTTTAAGGGTCTCTTCCAGCTCAAACAATTCTATGATTCTGTAATTTGGATTATAGCAAGAACACATGCATAAAGCATGTCTCTTCTGAACTCATTACATATAGCTAGTGTTTTAATACTAGTATTACAGATTTTCTGGAGATGATAATACGAGTGCATTTCTCAGTGTTATCTCCATGAGTCTTCATCATCACTGCGCCATTGCTGAGCTCTTCAAGCTCATGAGGTCTCAGCTGTTAGTAGGCAGCTGATGACACGGGTATACTGCAGGTACCTGAAAAATGAGAATTCCACTAGTAATCCAGCACGATTTGTACAAGGGGATATTCAGAGGGGGAGTGTTAAGAATGCAAATAAGGAAATAAGAGAGTGAAAGCTGGAAGTAGTCATGGAAATGGAAGTTTAAAGGAGATAAGAGAGATCTTAAAGGAAGGAGAAATGAGGTTGTGGAAGGAGAAGAAAAGAGGAAGCAAAGAGAGGAACAAATAAATCTATTATGTAGCCAGTTTATTTCTGTACTGGTTAACTTTCAGAATTCAAACATTCTAAATTAAATGAAAATTTCAAAACCAAAACCTGTATTCATATTTAATAGTTGCAGTTTAAAGAAAGCTTCAAAGCTACGTATTTTTTTACTTCGGACTTTGAGATTAGAGTTGAATATATAGCTCTCTGTTTCATAATACCTTCTCCCATTAATATTGAGTGTAACAAATCATGAGTATCCTGAGTGGGGATATGTAAGGTACGTTACTGCTGTTCAGAACGTGTTCTTTTTCATCAAGGAATGAACATACGTGTATCTGGATAGTTCACAAAGTCTTCTTGATTATCACAAGTGCAGTTGTCTTAGAATAAAAGATGAAACTTTTCGGCAGAAACAGAGCTATGGGGTTGTTTGCAAAATGAGTTTTATTTATTTGTGTAAGACAGTAGTGGAAAAACAAATGTACTTAGCAAAGCAGCGCATATTTATACTTTCTGTGTCGTGTCACTCCAGGGCACTTGTTCAGGTTGTTGGACTGTTTGCCTCTCATGTAAATGTAACAGTTTCCTACATTTCTTTTCAATGCAGAAGTTCACACCATGCTGGATGCACTGTTACCACCAGACACTTATTTCAGATTTAACCCTCTGATGAATGAAGACATACCTCTGGACGAAAGTCGGAAAGAGAAACTCAGTCAGCTGCAGACAGATGGAATTCGCTACTTAGAACGAAATGAAGAAAAACTGAGAAAAGCAGCAAAAATATTAACGCAAGAAAAATCAACTTTACAGAAATTTCACGATTGGATCAAATTAAAGGCTGATATGTATGAAGGGTTTCCTTTTCTTTCCAAATTGTGAATACGCGATGCATGAAAGTCTGTAAATGTAAACCTTATTTCAGAAAACCCATTCAGTGCTGTAGAGGAACAGCGTTCATTGTGGGTGAGCAACATCTCTGGAAGCTGTCCGTAGAACTCTGGTGCAATTCAGGATGGCTGTTTTGTGCATACTTAATTGATATCAAGTTTCATGGTGTTAATGAACTCTAGGGATCTGACTGTTGTTCTTATTCAATTTGTTGAAGTCGTTAAAGCTGAAAATTATGAAAACAGTGCGTTTTTCAATGCGTGTATCATGTCTATGGCTGGATCGAGACTCTGCCAGCCACCAGGCTCACTGAAAATAAACGAATTAATGACAAATAAAATCCTCATTTGCTTCAGGGTAGGCAGCATACTTGTTAGGTTCTTACGTAGCCTGTGAGTTTAATAGAAATGAAGCAAAAAACGAAAAAAAACCCTTTGCCTGTGTTAATTGCACTTTTGCATTTGAAAGATAACATCAGAATTCTTTTTTCTTTTCAATGGTTTTTGTACATAAGTGTTCAGTAAGATGTTTGGATGACTATAAATGGCATATTAAATTATGAAGATTATCTGATATTTTTAGGACTTACTGCCTGTTTTTTTGTGGGTTTTTTTTTTTTTTCCATAACTTCACTATTTGGTTTGTTCATTATTTGGAAATAATCCCAAGCCCTCCAACTTCATTTGAGCTGCTGTTCTTATCAGAAGGTAAAGGAAATAAAACTTTAAAACAGTTCACTAGTTATGCAAGTGAGAAGCTTATTATAGAAGCTTCAGTTTTTGATGCCCAACTTCCGGTGTCAAGAAAAATTTAGCAGTTGGTACCTGAAATAATAAAATATGCATCGCCTTTTATCTTTCAGCTTTCATTCGTGCACTCTCTTGGAATCATGTTGGAGTTGTGAAGTTTTATTTACAGCTTACTATGATGTTACTACTCATTCCATTGCAACCTCTTGCTCGTGTTAAGCGAGGGGTTGTGGTAAGCAATGCCAATACTGTACATTAGTGCAACATTCTCAACAGCACTATCAGAAACACTCTAACTGCAGTGAAATGCGAGTCAGCTGCTGTCACGTGTTGGGCATCAATATAAGTCAAGCACGTTTCTCTGGGTGACTTTTTACATCTTAGTAGACAGCTACACGGAACTGCTTACTGTGTAACATGTCCAATTTCACCAAAGAGCAGCATTTGTCCATTTGCCTTTCAGGGGTTATAAACTGCCATCGCATTTTCTAAATATATTGCTTACCTTGACAGTCACCTTCTGCACTTGTCTTCTTCAATCAAACGTTAGTAGGTTACTTTAAAGAAAGGGACACGGAAGAGGACAATGGAGATCCTCAGGAGCTGCCACATAGCATTTTGTGACTGTGGGGGAAAGTATTTGATTTGGGCTGGTTTTTATTTTTCAATGTGAGAAAAAGTTTTACCTGTCTGAGTGTTTTGTTTATTTCTCTACTCAAATACCCATTGTTTTCTAGTGTTCCCTCAGTTCTTGTTTGGTCAGTGAAGCTAGCAGGTGCCATTAGCACACAACAAGCTGAAGCCTTCAGTTTTTTATTTAACTCCTCCCCATGCAAACAAATTCTAGGTGCACAAAGATTAAAGAAGCCTTTACTATTCAGCATGTGAGGAAGGGAAAAGAGGAGAAACCGAGAGAAAGAAAAGTTCTACAGCAATTTAAAGATCAAAGAAGTAAAAGAATGTGTGGTTTTAATTCACCAGGGTTTTGTGCTTGTTTTTCTTCTTTTTTTGTGTTGTTCGTATGGTGGTGGTTTTGGTTGTTCCTTTTTTTACTGTGAACAAAAATAGTTCTTTGAATAGGGCAATAAAAAGTTTTATGATCTTGATACAACTGCGCTTTATGCAACTTCCCTTCTGCGTTCCAGTTAGTAAGAACTGACTGATAGAAAACATGATCAAGTCTTTCCAATTGCTGCAAATTTAGGCATATAAAAAACAATGTTAACATTCATAGAATGATAGAATGGCTTGGGTTGGAAGTGTCCTCAAAGATCATCAACCTCCAACCCCCTGTGCTGCATGTAGGGCAACCAGCTTCCACATTTAATACTAGACCAGGCTGCCCAGAGCCCCATCCACCCTGGCCTTGAACACGTTATAGTGAACAAGAGATGCTTTGCATAGCATCATGCTGCATTACCAGTATCCTGAATCATGATAGGCAATGTGGGATATTCTCTTGAAATAACATTCAGTACACTTACTCCTCTGGAAAAGGGGCAAAGTCAAGCCTTTATCCATAAGGATTCTAAAGACAGTATTAGGAATTCATAAATTTCCTGTCGTAGCTTTTTGGCATTGCCATTTGTTTCGGAAAGCACCAACAGAGAACAAAGTGATGAAATCTCAGTTTAGTTTTTACAAGAATGAAACCTGTGAGCCACTGGTGTTGGACACTTGGGTAAGTGTAAATGCTGATCGACTCTATTAATATGAAATCCCTTTGCAGGTGGAATATCTTCTCTGTTTTCTGCAATGCAGGAATTTTTCTTCATTTGGAAGTGCTCAGAGTGCTCTGTTCTTTAACATTATACTAGAAATTGCTTAAAGAGCGTGAACTTGGTAAAGTACTAATGTTTTGAATGAGAACAGATTTCATATTAGCTTCACTTAAACATTACATTATTTCTGCTTCAAGTGTTCACTACAACTGTTAAAAAAAAAAAAAAAAGGATTTCATGTAGAGCCTTGGCCTTTAAGCCTTTCATAAGAATGCCTTAAACATATTCTAGGCTGATGAGAGCGGTTTGTCTGACTTCTGAGATCCCGTATTTAAGAAATTAGAATGTATTTGCTAGGGCATCAACCTTGCCTGCGTGTTAGAAGTGTCCTTTACACAGGGATATGCATAAATGCATTTAATCAGTGCTCAGGAGTGGAGGCAAAATGGCACCTGCAACTGTTTGCTTCCTCTTTGCAAAATCCCAGTGTCAGCCCACAAGTGAGGATACGTGGAGTACGTGGCCTCATCCTAAACCTCTGCAGAGCTTATGTATGTTCACCTCTGCTGTGCAGTAAGGGAAGCTGGCTTATGAGTTACGTATTTGAGATGAAGTAGAGGAGCATAAAGATACCTAATAGCAGCAATAGAACGTAAATCTCATCTGAGGAAATGGTTCACTCTTGGGACTAGACTAAAACAATCACAGCTCTTAAACTGATGAGGCCGAGGCTACATGGAGCAAAAGATGTCTGTTTAAAGCAGGTTCATTCTGCGAAAGATTTCTTGTATAGTTTAAACCCATTGCTACTTTTTCGTATATCACTGTCTTGAGGGGCCAGAAGGAATTTATTTCAGATCTCTATGTGTGATTACACTTGGAAGCTACTGTTCCTTTTCCTCCATTTGTTCTTGACGTAACTATATGTTCTTAGGTTTTCTTTCTTTTTTCTTTTTATTTTTTAAGTACCCATAAAGTAGAGTTGAGCTACAGAGTAATTAATTCAGACTGTTTTAGGCCACTGTGTATACATTCACAGGATGTGTGTATCGAATCCTTTCAAACTACAATCTTTGATCCTCGGTATTGCAGTGCTGCGCTGTCTATCAGGCACTAATTAGGAGTTTGCACTCCCTTCTAAACCATTTTAAAACATGCAGGCATGAGAGATGTATCACTCTGGCTGTAATTAGTTTTTAGTTACTCACAGATATGAGCAGTTTCCAAGGATTCTCACTTATCCTGTTCCTACATCACAGAGTACAACTATTTACAGGAAGTTTTTTGAGGCATTCGATGTGGAATCCCAAATGATACTCTAATAGAAGAAAACGGAATAGGGGAAGCTGTAGAGGAATCAACTGGCTACACATGGAGAAGGACTTTAAAATTAAAGGGGCTAATAGGTAGGCAGCAGATGGTCTAGATGTGGATCACACACCAGCATATTTTAACTAAGCACATGGATGGAATGAAGAGCACAAGCACAGGTGAATCCAGGAGGGGTCCTCAATATTTTAAACAAGAGGAATTCAGTGCAGCATGAATCTAAGGAGGAAATAAATAGGTTAGAATGAAAGCAGTGCCTTTGAATAACACCGGTGTGAGATCAACGGAGGAAGGAAGATTACTGTAATGCAGAAAATCGAGTTAAAGGAATCCTGCCATGAAGAAGTACCCTGAGGAATGGTGGGCATTTATCCATTTAACTAACAGAAACTGAGTCAGCGAATTCACAGCTACAAAACCAGGTGTACGTATCAGTGCACCTCAGGGGATGCCATGGACAGACAGATAGGAATAAAAGCGGAATATGAGATATCAGTGTGAATTTTGGAAATTAACCCACAAGAATATACTGGATAACCATTCCAGGTTACTTGGTGTGAGAGCAGAAAACTAAGTTCTTCTACCCAGATGTCTGATCACATTTGAATATGCCAAGTTTGCATACTGAAGAAGAAAATCAGCAGGTTCATGCTTTAGTTTAGAACATGATAATACCAAATCTTTGTAAAACTGACATAGTATCCTTGGTCTGCTTGTGAGGAGCAGGAAGAAGGAGTCTAGACAAGGAAATGAAAGGGTGAAGATGTAAAATAATGTCTCTTAATGCAATGTCAGAAAGAGAAAATGCCCCTTGGACATGTCTTAGTTTCTAATTGGCTATGCAGCAAGAGATACGAATTGAAAGATGATTCATTACCAAAGGAAAGAAAATCAAACTTTTACATGGTGTAATGTGAGGCATTGATTTTAGGATATTTCCTGTCAGTGGCAATTCAGTACTAATATGAAGGTACCAATTCTTTGCAGAAGGCACAGGCATCAAGAGTTGAATGTAATTACAGCTGGGACACTGCTGTTAGAGACATTCAGACTAAAACAGATGCAAAGAAGGGCTGCCAAGGGGACTGTTAAGAGAGCATGGTTTGTTTCACATTCCAGCTTGGAAAGCAAGGACTGGAAGGAAGGTATATACTGTTGTTCCTTCAAGAGGGAAAAGGTAATAAGGGAAAACACTTCCATAAAACCAAGGGCATTTAAACCGACCGCTACCAAACTGAGGCAGAAAATGAAAAGGTTCCAAACCCCAAAGCAGCAACGTTACAGAATATAGCAGAGCTATGCAGGGAATTAATGGGGAGAAAGAAACTCTCTTGCTGTAAGTTTTAAAACAATTCCTGAATAGGGTTCTATAGTGCGATACTATAAGGGCTGCAGGCTTTAAGGCCAGCAGAATCCTGCTAACCTGTGCAGTAAGAAAGAGCTCATTAACCCCTTATATGCAACAGACATATGGACCCCTTATTAACACCTCATTAACCTCTTATATACAACAGGCTTATGAACACATGCACGAGAGGGAAAGGTATTCTGTACAGCTATTCTGTAATCTTCAGAAGAAAAAGAAGGAATCACCTTCCTTTGGTTCCACTGAGCACCCATCCTCTGGATCCTATAGATATACTTAAAGGATGGTGGCAACAAAGATGACAGGAGACATCAACGCTTCCTTTAGTGCCTTCCAGCAGTTGTTCTGCACTACAACCATAGAATCATAGAATCCTTAGAATTGCAAGGACCTCTGAAGGCCATCTAGTCCAACTTCCCTGCAGGGAACAGGAACACCACAGTTAGATCAGGTTGCGCAGGGCCTGATCCAGCCTTGCCTTGAAAGTCTCCAGGGATGGGGCATCAACCACATCACCGGGCAACCTGTTCCAGTGCCTTACCACCCTCGCTGTAAAATAATTTTTCCTTATGTACAACCTTAATCTCCCCTCTTTAAGCTTGAAACCACTTCCCCTTTTCCTATCATAACAGACCCTGCTAAAGAGTCTGTCCCCTTCCTGCCTGTATCTCCCCTTTAGATACTGAAAGGCCGCTATCAGGTTACCTCACAGCCTTCACTTCTCCAGGCTGAACAGCCACAGCTCTCTCAGGCTGTACTCTTAGGAGCAGTGTTCCATCCCTTGGATCATTTTTGTGGCCCTTCTCTGGATGTGCTCCCACAGGTCCATATCTCTCCTGCACTGAGGACTGCATATCTGGACACAGTACTCCAGGTGAGGCTTCACCAGCACAGAGCAGAGGGGCAGAATCACAACCCCTTGCCCTGCTGGCCACACTTCTTTCAGTGCAGTCCAGGATATGGTTGGCTTTCTGGGCTGTGAGGGCACACTGCTGACTCATATCCAGCTTGCCATCCATATAGCAAGGAAAAGAAGCATGCCAAGTTCCTCCTCCTCAGGTGCTACAGAAGCAGGGTAAGCAGGACCCTTCCTCAGCCCAGCCCCACCAGCGGCCACATCCTTGTGGTGTAATGTCAGGGGGCTGCTGTTCCACTGCTGCCCTTTTTCATGTCTTGGTCTCCTCATTACCATGCCTGCAGTTGGGTATCTCCCGGTGCTATTCAATTTCTCTGTGCTGCCTTGCCTAGTTGTTACGAAGACAGTTCTATAATGTTATTTAATAAAGTTGTCAGGCATCACATGTGAGTTATCCTTAGTGATTTTCAACACAACAGTATGAAAATGAAGCAAGTACTGAAACAATCCAGTACTGGAAATGCATGTTTAATCTTTAGCAGTAATGCAATTTTGCTTTTTATTTATGATTTCATTTAATTTATTGCTTTCTTGTAAGACTGTCACATATGGCTATCTCACTGTATAATAGCATAGAAAATACACGCCAGTGCTCCAAATTTTTTACTTTTCAGGAAGAGGCTGTAATACAACATCTTTATAGGCACAGAGACAAATGGAACATATTACTGAGATCATTAAAATGCAGTGCCAGAGCTCAGCAAACTCATGATTTTAACAATGAAAAGCTTTCTTGGTTTTGTATGCTGAAAAAGGAACGGCTTTTTTGCTCTCACACCATTATTTCATTATTGGTTGAGACAACGGCTGCAGTAAGGATTGTCAGGAAACATGCTTTCAGAGTGTCTAAAATGTTGACAGCAAGAACTTTCTTAAAAACTTGACCAGTGTCCGCTCTCAGTCATAATCTCAGAAAAACTGCTATTGCTCCTTGCTTCCTCATTGTCTGCTCTGTAGAAATCAGAAACCCATCCTGTCCTTCTGTACATACATCTCACCTGAATGCATTTCCAAGCAGGTGGGCCAGGCGGTCAAGGAATGCTCATAATAACAAAACAAGAGGACAGGTATTGCGGAGGAAAAAAATCAGAAATGCAGAGAGCTGAAAAGCCAGGTGCGGAGTACTGCTGTCTTCCTACAAGGAAAGGCAAATAGATCATGTACTGCTTAAATGTGGAGTCACAGGATGAAACCATGGGCACGACTAAACCTGACCTTAAAGGATTGCTTTGCAAAGTTTGTGAAGATAGATATAAACATGTCATAACTTCGCAGCTTGAGCACTGTGTCCATTCTAGCTGCTTCATTTCTTATTGTGTGTTAAAGCCCTCACCAAACAAAGACAACTAAGCTTTGAAATGATCTGGTTATAAATACAGCAAGAAAGACAATAAATAACACTTCTTTAGACTGGGTTTTCATGAATTTGCACTAGATATGTCATAAATCCTTGGGAAGAGCTACAGATCAGCAAGGAAAGCTTAGATGAGATTAGCAGGAAAAACACGCTCTGAACAGCTGTTTATTGTGTGGGCTCATGTATACGCACACACATACACACACATATATACATATATTCATGTATGTTAGATAAAGAAAAAAAAAGCAAGATGAAGTATTTCCAGTGTGATGCTGTTCCCGTGCACTTTATGTCTAGCCTGTATGCTTCAGACTGTCTGAGGAAAGCTTTTCCTCATCTATTATGCAGTACTCAGCTTGCTGCAGCCTCTCAGGTAAATGTCAGCTCTTTTCAAACCAATACGGCAGCCTCATCATAATTCAACTTCAAACAAATGTTATTAAAAAACAGAATAGTTTCCAGAACTGTAAATACCCAGCATGCTAGATTAAAATCGAGGGGCTGCTACTGTCTTTTGTCAGCAACTGGTGTGAGTGGTAGACCCAGAAAGCAGCACTGCTTCATGCAGTCACTCCATACTCAGGCAGCAGTCAGTTATTCAGCACCCGCTCTCTTCCTTCACACTGGAGTGTACTTCACATTAGTAGTCAGCGCTTTCAAAAAGGATGCTGTACGGAAAAAGATGCCTCTCTTTCCTCCTGGAGATAATAAGGAAGAAGACAGAGATCGTTATAATCCAGGACACAATGCCTCTGTTTTCCTCACTCACAATAGCTGCTTAGAAAGAAGCAGCTTGTGCATCCAGGCCTCAGGAAACAATACCCCATAGTCAAAATACCCCATGGTCACAGTAGCCTGCACCCAGTTAAAAGTAACTACAAGTACCAGAAAGGACAATTTCTCAGGTTCACAAACTACTTTGAAATGTCTGATTTCCAATGGAGCTTAGACTGCCAAACACTAAAGGCAATGGGAAAGACTGGAGGTACTGACGATCTCTGCAGAACATCCTCACGGTGAGTTCTCCATTGCAAAAACACTACAGAAGTGCCAAGACCCCAGAACAAATAAACCCCCGGCTGACAGCCCATACCTTGTTCTGGTAACCTTATTCTAGTAGGAGCCCTCCTGAGTGCTCACCTCTGACATCAGATGGCCAGCTGACACAGAGCTATTCACCTAATGGGCATTTCAAGAGCAGAAGACTCCCATGCCCACCCTCTCTTCCAGACAAATTCGCTCTACAGCAAGACAAGAAAACTCCCAAGCTGGATTCAGCATTGGGCTGAGGGATGTTAAAGCAGGTTTTCTCATGTGCTATGGAGAGGAGACTGTTTCCTGAGCAAACACTTAACAGTGTCATCACAGGATGACATGGGGATAGGTGGGCTGCCATTCCAATCATGGTCAAGTTCTCTATTGCATGAGTGGGCATTCTCCTCATGGAGGTGGAAAAACATAATTAGTCCCAAACTGGTCCTAAAATGGGAACTTAAAAGTCTTGTGCCTTGAGGAGCATAGTCCCAGAACATCAGCAGGGTCACTCTCCACAACCCCTAAGCATTCTTTAGACATATGCATGGCTCCTTTTGGATGCTGCCAGAAGCATTCTATGCGAAGACGATTTGTGCTCCTCTTTGCAGTGTAGGTATATGAAACTGCAGAGCGGACCCAGAGCTCACATGCAGCAACAAACAGAACTTCTAATTAGGTGCTCTTAGAGCTTTCTGAAAAAAAGAACAGCTCAGAAGTGTGTACTTTATCATGACAGTTCCTGGACAGCTTTTCTTCCCAGTCACCTAAAAAGAAACAAGAATAAAGACTTTCTTTGGAAGGTAAGTCACCCTGTCAGACTGTATTTGTAAAAACAAACTTATTGCATATCATAAATCTTTTCTCCAGAGCAGTAAACATCAGATTAGAAAATAACTGAATACTGTTTGTTTTGTAATCCGATGCAGATATGCTCAAGTAGCTTTTTAGAGATAAAGCACCGCAGCCTTCATCTGGCTTGAATTAAATACCTGCCAGTCCATGCCTTAGTGTCACCCTTAGCGTTACCATGTCCACAGTCACATATTGTGAAGGTCGCAAAATCAGATCACAGGTCCCCTGTGAGTATCTGACATCTTTGGGATTTTATTCAAGTATGCATGTCAGATCTGGGCATCTAATCTCTATGCATATGTCTCTATCATTACTAAAGCATGACGTCACGATAAACAGTGGCAAGCACTCAGCTGTGCACTCAATCACATCTGTTCCTCAGCTCTGAAGATGTCCAGGATCTCACAGAATTGCTCGGAAAAGTCATCTTGCCTTGTCAAAGGTCTAGAACATTTGTTGTGAATCGAGGTGTAGGTTTACTCCCCTAGGGGCATGACGTAGTATAGCATTTCTGCACAAGTTCCAACGGGTACTGCCTCCAGATCTTCCATTTTCTTTTCCCAGAAAATATCTTTCTTTTTTTTCTGTGTCATTGTTCCCATTCTGGAGAATTCTGATTTTTTTATTTTTATTTTTTTAACCTTTGTCCTGTAGGGCTCCATATCTGGTTTGAAACTCTGACTCCCCTGTACATCTACTGCTGTGCATTTTAAAGTACTTTCAGTAATGACCACATGGCTAATGTTGCTGTTATAGACAATAGTTAAATGGCTTATAGAGCAGTCTTTGTGCTCATCTATTTCTCCATTTCTTTCCAGACAAAAGCGTACTTTCCTAGGATAGCTCTCTTCATGTTCCTTCTTGACTTTGTGCCATAGAACAAAACATGATAAAAGTGTTACAGCAACAACAAAAGCAAAAAGCATTAGCCTCATCTCTCCTGCTCAAAAATGTCAATGTTACAGAATTGCTAAAACTTCGAGCTGAGCTCAGATGTTTCTCAGAACAACAGATGACAGGAGAAGTGAGAAAACCGCCATTACGTTGCTAAAACAAGAGAAGATCATAGATTGTGTCAAGGGACTGTTTTGGTGTTTGGATTGGGTTGAACTTTAGAAAATAAGGGAAAATTGGGAAAAAAAACCATAAAGTTTAATGTCACATGTAATATACATAGTATGTTTTTGGAGATAATTTGAGATGGCAGAAGAATCTGTTTGCCTTGAAAGCGTACATTGAAACAGTGAACCACAACTTGTGTATTGTTGCAGACATTTGTATATCAGGAACAGAAATCATTCTTGAAGTGCTACCTAAAATAGTTATTTGACATATCTAAGCATGTGAGGAAACTAAAATCTGTTTCTTTCATCCACTGCAGTGGAAACAGCGAACAGGTGTGTGCACATATACAGAAAATAATGGTACATACTCCATGCAGGTAAAGTTTCATATGAGGAGTGCAGTCATTCTTCTGGCTCCATTTTTGGCACTGTATTTGATTAAGAAGTCAAGGAGTCGGTCCCATGAATCCAGAGGTTTCCTTTGCCTGTCCTAAAGCTGGCTGACCCACCTGGCCTCCAGTTCTGGGTGTCAGAGCCACCTCCACCAGACCAGTGAAAGCCTGTGCTGTATCGCTTGTCAGCAGGTGGGGTTTACAGCACCAAGGAGAAACAAAAGTGCATTCCTTACTTGCTTCTACTATGCCTTTATTATTAAGGGAGTGAAAAATCCAGTTGGTATTAGAGAGTTGGTGTAAAACAAGAAAACTTCTGCTAATAAACCAAACATCAGACAGTTTGTGCTCTGTCACTTCAACCATATGATTTAAAAGCATTTAGCTGATAACTATATTAATACATTTGGCATGTTTTCAAAGTATTGAGGGGAACTCCTATACTGAAAATGATGGACTTCTGGAGCAGTTGGCATCACAGCCAGCAGGAGGTGAATGACTGTCCTTTAAAATTAGGAAGGAGCAGGTAGTTCAGAAATGAAAGACTGACAACTTTAGGAACAAGCATTGGAAGAGGACTTATTTCCAGTGTGAGGAAGGCATGAACACCAAGGATCATTGATCAATAACTAAATGTTTTCATTTATTTTAGTGAGATGCATCACACAGCTGGGAGATGATACCCAAACTTAACAGTAATTGCTGTATATGACACTCGCTCTTCTAGTAAAGAGTAAATAAAGGGTGAGACAGAGAAGACATTTCCAGTATTCTTCTCATAAATTGTGCCGCATTCCTTCAGTTTGTGAAAAGAAAATGACACTCTCTTCCTGGAAAAGAATGGAGTATGTTTCTGTCTGAGTACTTCGAAGTATTTTATTTGACAGATTTCTTATATATATTTATAAGACAGATTTCTTGAACTCTTCTAAATTCCCAACCCATACCTAGAAGTCCATGCAAGAAATCTGTGCTAGAACATTCCAAGAAATCAGCTCCTCTCTAGATGATCATTATGGTCCTTTTCAACCCAGGCCATTCTATGATTCTATGACTCTATGCTCTCCAAAGAGCTCATGATTTGCAATTCCAGTGATCACCGCATCTTACAAACACTATTTAGTGATGGGACTATGAGAAAGCCTTTGGATTATTGACTAACTTTATTCCCAGCTAAAGCTGAGAATTACAGCCTAGATTATTACTGAGGCAATGGGCTGTTGCTTTTCCTCCTATCCTAGGTGCTTTGCCTGACATTTTCAGGGTCAGATTTTTTTTTTCCTTTTGTATTTTGGACTAACAAACACAAACATAAAGTGAGAAACATTTCATACAAAGTAATTGTTGTTTTCTAGACCTTTCAAAATACAGTTATCCTGATATGATGACCAATGCAAGAGAATCTTACAAATACGTTTGGTTACTCAAAAACAATGCTGATTGTTCTCTGGCATCTGTTTTCAGAAAGCTATAAAGACCATGAACAGCAAATCATTGATGTCTCTCCTCTGGGAGTTTAGTAGAGCCAACAAATTTATCCAGAGATTTTTCTCACTTTAAAAGCTTCAAGGAATCCGAGCGTAAGCCTTTAGGGCAATAGTGTGTTTACAATTTAAAAGCAATCTCATCCTCAGAAGATCCAAAAGACTTAGAGAACAAGGTGTCTCGTAAGCAAGCAGACCAGAAAAGCCATGTTGGCTTTTTTTCTAGTTCAAGACTAAAGGATAACTTCAAAAAGACTTAACTGATGTAATTTTTTAGCAAACTTTATGTCTTCTTTTCAGTCGCTCAGGCAAAACCTTCCTTCATTCCAAGCCTACACGTGATCAAAATTCATATTCATGGGTCGGGAAAGGGAGCAAAGCTTACTCTTTCACCAACTTTACTCTTTTTCACTGTCATCTGAAAAGGCTTGAACACGTGCTTGCGTGTGTGTCTGTCTATCATTAAGGTTTTTTTTTTCACATTACACATGTGCACAGGAAAGTGCGTGAACATTTGGTGGATTGGAATTAAGAGTCCATTAGAGCAACAATAGCAATAGCTCTAATAGTTGTTATTAGCCATTTTCCAGAATCTTGGAATGATTCCTTGGTGACTTCTATAGTGGAAGTCTCCCTTAACTTGTCAGACATTTAGCAAAAAGATGGGACAGGTTAAATCATACGGTTGGGCTTAACCTTAAGCTCCTGATTTTCAACACAGACCTACTTAGCAGTCAGCACTTTAGAAGTCCCTTGGAATAAGATGCCTGGTGTCTGCAGACTTTTGATCTTTGTGGAAGCAGTGTTTCAAGAATTGTGAACCATGAATTAGGATACTCAGAGATTTTTAAGGACTCAACCAATCCTTTCAAATGGAAAAATAGGAACACTAAGCATGTACGCAAACCATGTTTGGTATCTGCAGAAAGTTTAATCTGTTGTGTGAAGGACTTCCTTCCTTTGTTTATATGCCAGATAAAACATAGGTCCTGGTGAAATCAATACCCAATTTCCATCAGCTTGTGTCATTTCATCGTGTTGAATACAGCTGTCAAAAATGACTGTAGTTTCCGTAGTATGCTACAGATCACATTAAATATTTATTTCATATAATCCTTTCTCTCTCAAGTTCCTGAAAATTTATGAAGATCTTTTATGACCCTTGAGATCACCTTCTAAGAACGGCCAAAAGTACTGTTCTCTGTATGCTTTGGCATCTTTGTGTGTTTAAAAAGTTCATCTCCCTCTTTTTCCTGTCAAAATTGCCCTCTAAAGCATCTTTAGAGCACTTCAATCTGATTGACTGAGCCTCACACAAAACCAAGATGGTAACGTATTCCTGTAATCATAATTGTCCAGCGTGTTTGCGAAATATTTTTAATTCCTTTTTCAGCCTTTGCAACCTAGCAGCTAAAAAAACAAGTATTCCAAATTAAAAGACTGCTGTCATCTCTCCTCCCAAAGACATTTCACTTTGCATGGAATACACAGGAGAGAATGCTCTGATCATTAGTCAAATTGCCAAGCTGCTGGGCAGAAAGGAGACTAAATATCACTTCAGTCCAAAAAAAACAAACCACAAAAAAAAACAAAAAAAAACAACCAAAAAAAAAAACTAACAAGGCAAAGGATCAAAAATGCCATGAAGTATCTGGTGTAGGTATAGGGTTAAAACCCATTTCTTCATAAATAGGCAAATAAATATATTAATTACAGAGTTTCTGTGTGTTTTTGTGAGATGTATTTTATATGTGTAAGTTTACTTTCTCCCAGGATTTGACTAGCCTAAACAAGGTGCAAGAGCATCAGTAGAGTGGACTGAAACCACCTCATCCTCAGATTCTCCTAGATGCTGTTCTAAGGTTTCTGCCCTGAGAAATGAAGATTCGTTCTGCTTCATTCCTTCGCATTCTCCTGACCAAGTCAATAGAAGACAGGGTAGGTGATAGCACTTGTAGCTCCTTCTATCCATCTACTCCTTGAAGAACAGGACCCACTCCTTGCATTCAACCATCTAACTCCCGAAGGAAGTTTCAGCCCTGTGATGGCAGTACAACATGTTCAATGCTTAGTCACGAATTGCCTTTTGAGAAAATAGTTCTGAGGCCTAAAATTGAGTATTATTTTTCAGTTCTTGGCAACATTTCTGTATGATTCTCTTGCTGGCCTAGTTCTCCACATATTTAATATCGAAACACATCCTTTGTGTGGTTCTCTGTGAAGGCTGATTTTCATAGAATCATAGAGTCATAGAATGGCCTGGGTTGAAAAGGATCTCAAAGATCATCCAGTTTCAAGCCCCCTGCCCCAGGCAGGGTCACCAACCACCAGACCAGGCTGTCCAGAGCCACATCCAGTCTGGCCTTGAATGCCTCCAGGGATGGGGCATCCACAACCTCCTTGGGCAACCTGTTCCAGTGCGTCACCACCCCCTGTGTGAAAAACTTCCTCCTAATATCTAACCTAAACCTCCTGTTTTGTTTTTGTTATTGCATACCAAGCAGCGCAACTTTTAATATTAGACATTATCACTGGAGCTTTTGATACTGACTTTGAGGTACGTCTCACCAGTTTACTTTGTGTGAAACACTTTCTGCTACACTGTACTCCACTCACCACTGTAAAACCTCAGACCAAGTGAAACAGTGGCATAACTCACATAAAAATCACAAGAGATATTCAGCTGAGAAAATGTAGAGTATTAAAATACAGGCATTTGCTGCTGAGCGAGACACTCTCTGGTCCTGTTACAGTCAATGGAGAGAAACAGGCATTTCTAGGATGCAACTCAGCTCATCCCAATGTAGACATCTAAAATAGGTTAGATGAATCATACGCTAGAAGTGTCTATTTCTGGTTCCCTTTATGCTCAGTGGAGAGAGTGACTAGCTCAGATGCAGACGTTGACATAGTAGACATCTAAAGTTAGGTGAGATGAACAAACCAAGATGTCTGTCCATGCCTCTTAAAACATTCTGGTCTAGGAACAAAATAAATAATTCTTTTCAGCTAATGTGAGTCTCTTCTACTTTAACAAACTTCGGAATGTTTAGTTGTTAAGTTCTTCCTGAAAACAGTATGCAAATGCCCAGATAATTACCGATAGCTATCACAGACAAGTTTTTGATAGCTTTTCCTGTGTCACAATACTGCGACCACATGTATCAATTTTGTGTATCCATTAACTGGCTGTATTATGCACCTGATCATTGCTTCCCTAAACAAAGACTATTAAATACTCAACAGATTTTTTTCAAGTATGGAAGTTGATGATAGAAAAGTAAATGAATTAAGGTTCCTGTTAATGCTTTATGAATACTAAAACACTTATTTTGGAAATAGCTATTCCTGGATCTAATTGCAACAGGCAAAGTGAGGAGAAATGCTAAACAAAAAATAAATTACAGAATTATGATTCCAGAGATGATGCAAGGCAGCAGTGAATCACTCTAAAAGGTAATAATCCTTCAGCCACACAACTTCTGCTCACATGCTTCTACCAAAAAACCCACCTATTTATTTTTGCTTGATGCCACCGTCCTACTGCCAGTGTTGATGGCACTGTTCTACTGTTCTACTGTTCCACAGTAGATGCCATCACCAGCAGGAGTAGCTCCTAGCTCTGCTATCTGCTGCATAAATACTAATTTTTTAATGTAATACTAAATAATAATAATGATATGTATGCCACCATTTGGAAAGTTATGCTTTATGCTGTTGAATGTATGCATTTGTTTATCTCGGTAACAAGAAGAAATGGAATTTAAATTCTATGGGGTATCATGTCACCATAGCAATTGCAACATATCAGCTTAATCATACATCGAGGTAGAACTATCTGTTACACCCTTCATGCAATGCTTGAAAACTCTTCATTTATTTGGTTTCTGCAGTCTAACACACACCAGGTGGTTTGCCACAGCCCAAATTGATTTGCGTTTACAAAATCCATCATACGTGGTTTCTACCATCCAAATATGAACCGGATCTCCATTTCTACACTTAAAAACAAACCAAATAAAAAACTTTCAAGCCTTTCCCCTTGAAGTGTGCTAAGTTTCTCAGTCCACCTCCTGAAGCTTTGGCTCACCATGTTCTCCAGAAATTTGGCAAGGATGCAAAAAGACAGCTGAGAAATCACGCTTCTCTCAGCATTTTATGCCCACGTTTTCTTGAAGACAGAACTGGCTACATATTCTCCCTAAAAAACAGCATTTTGGAAGCATAGTTAGCCAATATCCTAACGTTTTTGGCTCTCTATTTACACATTGCATGATTTTTACTTAAGCCATGGTGTTTCTGCATTAAATAAACCAGCAAAGGGAATACTATGCTAAGAATAAATACAAACAAATGAAAATAAAGAACATACAGGGCTACAGAGTAAATTCAAGCACTTACTTCCCTCTCTTTATAAAAAGGATTTTCTTCACATCCTTTTAATCTTCTTTACATATTCAGCTCTCAAACAAATAATACTCTGGCATCAGATTGATAGGAGCCTGCATATCTCCAGAGTCTGAAGCAGTAGTGTCTGACTTATTATTTATCCCTTGGATATTTATACGCATGTGCTATATCATTTATAGCATCTGTTATTCATCCGGAGTGCTGTTTTTCAGTAGGTCAGCTGTTCAGATTTAACTTGACAGCGTCATAATTGGTTCTCTGCAGAGATGCAGGATGAGAGCTTTTTGTTTACCTTGGGCATTGTGTTTTGCTCTATTAAGTAAGTTATCACCGCGGAGTTCACCTTGAGAGCTGTTTCCTGAAGCACATAAAGAAGAGTTAACCCCTATGAAAGTTACCACCTCGCAGTTCACAAAAGGGTGTTCCTAAGATGGCTGATAGCACACTCAGCAGTGGCAGATAATCACGTTTATCATGTGTTAAACACAGTCTTGGATTAATTTTGAGCAATATTGAGCATAGCCTACAGGAGTCTCAAAATGATATTATTATGCTTTCTGACTGCTATTAAATGAGCTGCAGGATGTGAAAGGGAAGTGCAGGTGTGCACTGTGAACACGCCTTGGCTGAGATGTGCCTTCAACAGAGCAGTCTATGTGAATAGGAACTGGAACAGGCTGGACTATAGCGAACAAGCTGCAAAGGGAGGTGGTGAAGTCACTGTCCCTGAAAGTGTTCACAAAACGTGGAGATGATGAGGCACTGCGGGACAGGCTTAGTGGGCGTGGTGCTGCTGGGTTGGTGGTTGGACTAGGTGGTTTTAGAGATCTTTTCCAACCTTAACGATCCAAGAAACAACCCCCAGTTGAGACTCTCCTCCAACGGCTCTGACCCACAGCCGCTCCCTCAGCGCCCGCTCCTCAGCGCCAGGCATCCCGAACCCGTGCGCTGGGAGCTCAGCACTGCTCGGACGCGGTCGTGCCGCGGCCCGGCCCGTGCGGCAATGCCACGGAGCGCTGCGGGGCTCCCGCCGCTCCCAGCAGGCAATCCGGGCCTCCGTCCTCCCCCAGCCAGCCTCGTTCACTGTATTGTTGTACCCGGGGCGGCCGGAGTTCCTGGCTGCGGTCCTGCAAACACCCGTGTTTAACTGTACGCATGGGAGCAGCGCTGCCGAGCTCAATGGGACTATTCTCGAGCGTAAAATAATACCCTTGTCTCCCGTTTGGGAACTTGCTGAGACTGTCTATTTAGAGGGGCACTGCCGGGCTAAAATAATGCCTCTATTTAAAACGACGGGCCCGGACGGCGGGGAGGGGGGTGCCCCGCGGCGGTCCGGGTTCCCCGCCCGGACGAGGACAGGGGGGCGGGCGGCCGCCGCCCGCGCAGACACCCGGGGAGACCGCTCCGGTCCACTCCGGGGATCCTCCTGATCCCCCGAAGGCCCGCAGCCAGGACGCTATCACGGCCCGCTCTCCCCGGTGCTAACGGGAGCGGGGCGCTGCCCAAGATGGAGGCCGCCGCCCCTCCGCCTCAGGTGCGAGGGACCCCGCGCCGCGGCCGCAGCGCCGTCCCCGCTCCCTCCTCCGCTCGCCGCGCGCGCTGGCGCAGGCGCGCTCCTTCCCCGCCCCCCGCGGGAGCGCGCGCCCCGGTACGGTCGGGCGGGGGCGGCGGGGAGATGATAGGCGCGGGAGCGCGCCCGCCGCCTCTCTTCTCGCCGGGCTGCCGGGTGTGCGGCAGAAGGAGGCGCGCAGCCGCGGGTCTCCATCGACTGTATCTCGGGTGGAGGGGCCCCAGCTTCCCGTGAGTACCGGGTCGTCCCCCTCACCCAGCCCCGACGGCAGGGAGCTGAGCGGGAGCTGCACCCCGGGCCGGGCGCGGTGCGGAGCCCGGCGGCAGGTGCCAGGCTCGAGGCACCTGACGGGGAGGCGCAGGCAGCTCGGGGTGCAGGTGCGGGAGGCGGGCGTCGTAGGTGGCCGCTGCCGGCGGGGAGGGGCGCGGCGGGCCCGGCTGTGCGGCTGCAGAGCGGCCCGGCTCGGCTCGGCTCCTCGCGTGGCGGCGATTCCGCCAGGCGCGGCCCCCTCCCGGTGCCCGGAGGTCGCCATTTCGCGCTCGGCGGCGGCCGGGAGCTGTCTGTGCTGAAGTGCCGACAGCGGTCGCCGCGTCGCTCCGCCGGCGGCAGCCCCAGGTGAGCCCCGCAGCGCTCCCCGGCCGGAGCCGCCCCCGCACGTCTCTCCACGCCGCCTCCCATTGCTGCTGTCGGGGTTAGGGGGTGAAGAGAGCCCAGGGGGGGTCAGGATGTACGGTGTCCTGGTGTCTGGTGGCAACCGGCGTAGAAAATGGCAACGAGAGCGCAAGTAGCGATGCACCTGCTCCACGGTTATAAAGTCATCGTCATTAAGTGAACGTTCTGCGCAACTTTCCGGCACGGTGCTGTTAGTTCTGAAGTCTGAAATGCGTTTACGCTCCGTCTCGGGAGCCTGGGTTTAGGCGCTATCTGATTAATGAGGGCAAGCTGTTTAAATATTTAAGCTCGTGGTATTCCAGCCCAGTCAATAGGGCTGTTCCACACGGACAAATGCAGTGTGACAGCAGTGTTGTTCCTTAGTTGGCTGAGTAGGGAGATAAAATCATGGAAAGCGTGATGTGTTGCTCCGTAGTGAGATATGCCGTTTGTGATTTGTGGTTCTTATGTTTGTAAATATCCTCTTCTTCGTTCTTGCTTTAAACAACCCTTCTGCTGAGCCTAGAAGCGAACTGCCTGGCTTTCTGTTCCTGTGCTGTTGTATGCTTAGAAAAGGTGGATGAAACACGAAAAGAACGTCGTCAAATCTAACAGGTGCAATATTGTTTCAGCTTCTTCCATTATTTAGCATGATCAGTGTGGTAGCTTATGGATCATAATTCTATGGGGCTGTGCATGCGGTAGGTCAGTGTGTAACACCAGAAGGCATCTGGGCTTCATGTTGAGTTGGAAAGTGGCAGAGATGCCAAGAGATGCATCTGCAGGTGTTTTTTTTGGCAAAAGGTATCAGCTGTCAGAGAAACTGTAGTGTGATACCTCAAAGCACCCACAAGTCAGAAAGCTGACATTCTGATTTTTGCCTAACCTGATAATTTGCGTGTGCATGCACTTTGTGCATTTCACAGAATTGTAGGTGTTGGAAGGGACCTCAGGAGAACATCCAGTCCAACCCCCTGCAAAAGCAGGTTCCCTGGAGCAGGCTGTGGTAGGTTTCTTTAGTTGGTGTCCGTCCTTACTTTTGAGCAAAGCAAGAGATCAGAGTTGCTAAAGATCCAAAGTCTATGGAAATTATTTATCTGAATTTAGAAACGCTTTGATATTCTCTTGGGTGTTTAAAAACTGTTGTTGGACTGTATCAATAGGGTTGGCAAAGCATGTTTTGAGAATACTGAATTTAAAAGCAAACCAAGCAAACTCTGACAGGAAATGGCTTAGTGGTGAGAGAACCCAGGATCTGTTGAATGAATTTGTATTCTGGATTGTGCAAAGGAGATTTAGCTCGAGGAAAGCTGTACAGCTGTGTGTCAGCATCAGATGATGTGGCTGTGTGTACCAGCTGGTGCTAATGATGAGGCTAAAGCCCTCGTCATAACTCAGAGTAAAGCCACAATTAATCATCCTCACGTTAGTACTTTGTTCTGTAATTAGTCTCACTGGTTACAGTAAAAATACTCAAAAGTAATCACGCTTAAGGTGAGGGAGATCACCAGAATCTGATCTTTAGTTATTGTTCCTTATCTTCTCGCAGAAAGGGTAATGTTTATCACATTCACTGCAGAGCTGGTTTGCAAAAAAACTGATTTTAGCATGGAAATCCGACTTCCTAAAATGGTCTTTATTGTCAGGCATGAAATGAGATAACAGATCCAGTGGTACTTACTCATATCTCCTAATAGCGTGCCGTGCTTTGGTCTTTCTCTCTGGCACTCAGAAAGGCAACAGCAGAAGCGTTAATAACCGAATTGCAGGTTCCTGGAATTAATGAGGCATCTCCCTAACTGACAGTCCTTATTGGTTTGAAGATTCTCATTTCGAGACAGGAAAAGGTAATGCAAGTCTCCCTGTTCTTTTTGCTATGGTGAAGTGCATCTCCATAGTATCTGGATGTAAAATGTACTGAGTGTGTTAAGGACTGGGGATTTCTTGGTAGAGCTCAGATGGCTCAGTCAGCCTGAAACCCAAATCTGCTGTTTGCAGCTGTGGAGCCGCTGTTCTCTTTTGTTTTATTAGGTTGTCCCAAATCATCTTGGGCTGTAATTATTTACCTTCCAATATATCTGAAGAGCTCGGTAAACATATCCAGTGAAAACCAAGTAGTGCAGTTTAATTTTGTCATTCTTTATGAAAAGAGTTTGTAAAATGGGAAGCTGTACAGAGACAGTACATCCCAGTAATGTAAGCTGAGGGAATAATGTAGGAGGCTGTCTGCTGGGCAATATGCAGTGAATCTGATTTTGCCTTCCTGAGTGGGCTGATAGTATTCAAAAAATTCTGTTATACTTTCTCTGCACTGATAATTTGCTGCATTTTAAATTAGCGAGTATGTTTATTGCCTATTCGCTTTAGTATTAAAGGTGCTGTAATTTAATGCATTTGTGAATATTGTGTTTCTGTTTTTGTTTTGTTTTTTTAATACTAATATGGTTTGGAAAGAGTTAATTGTCAATAATAAGGGTGTCATGATTTGCCCGATTTGCCTTGAGTTTTGCCCTACTGCTTGTGTAGCAGGAAAATATAGTTGCAAGCTGGCTGTATTGCTTTCTTCTGAGCTACTGAGGGCTGGCTGGGCTTTCAGTTATTTACCTCCATAGAAAACTGGAAGGAAAAAAGTGAACAAAGGAGGTCTGTTTTGCCTGTCCCACTTGCTGGGCTGTTGTCTTTGCCCTTTTCAGTGAAGAAGGGGGTAGAGCTGGGTCAGAGTTGAAGAACACTGAAAAGGAATTCAAGTCTCATATTGAAATGTGAACGATAGCTTAGTTTGAGAGCCGAACGCGCTTGTTTGAGTTGGAGTTTTTCTATCTGTGGGAGCTGTAACTGACAGCTGGTGACGGACTGTCATGTTGACTGCTGCAAGGTGCAGCTAGATGTGCGCTCGGGCCCTGATTAAGACGCTCAGTAAACAAGTACATATCTGATGAGACGATTAATACCGGAGATAGTGATGCTAGACAGTGCGCAACACTAGACACTTGATTGTGCGAGTTAAGGGCAAGCCCCTGCAGCTGGCACACATTCAGGCTTGCTTGTCTAGCCTAATTGCATTGCAAATACCTCTCTGGATTGCTCTGTAGCTTCTCCCTTCTCGTAAGTATTGAATAAGTACAGAAACGTTCATCTGGATCTTCTATTAACTGTTACAAGAGGCTTTCAGTTTTGTTTTGTTTTGCTGTATGAATCAGGATAAATGTATCTTACTATTCACTTTGTGAATGCACTGTTTTCTTACACTGTTTTGGTTTTGAAATGGCTCAATTCATAATGTGATTACAGCTTTCCCCTTGTTAACTTTTTAGTAGGGAAGCATATCAGCTTGAATTATAAAATGTTTCTGTAAGAGCTCACAGTACCCCCATTCTACTTTAAGCCACCAAACTTTGTAGAAAAAGCAGCATTTCATGCAGAGCATCTCAGAAGCACAAAAATAGCCAAGCGAGGAAAAAAGGCCATTTCAACTTATAAGGACGTGATAACTTTAAAAAACAGACACATTAGAAAGGATCTAGCTGTCTAGATGGTCAATTAGAGCAGACAAAATTAGCACTGATGTGGTGTCTGTAAATCCTTGTGTAAGGCTGCTGAATTTGGATGAGGTCTAGTGGGAATGCAGGTGTTCTCATACTTGGTCTGCACCATTAGGTGTACGTGACCTTTTAATTTCCTCTGGTTTGAAGCGTGTAATTGTTACTGTTTAACATCTTGTTTGAGGAAAACAAAAGTTACCTTGCGTAACCAGGAAGTTTGGGATCTGTCTTTGGCTGAATAATAGGCTCCCCTGATCAGTTATCCAAAGTGTTAACATAACCATGTTCCTTTACAGACTGTTACTGAAGTGTGGGCCTGACAGTGCTTATACATTAATACGGATATTTCTTTTTTGTGAGTGTCTTTCTGAACTATAACTTTCACTTCCAACTTCCTTTTATCTGTGTTCAGCATTGCATTTGTCCAGCTTGAGTCTGAGAGCTTATGTGAAGGAGTTGCCTTTTGAGTGTCACAAACCTGTGGAGGTCTGTATATGTGTACGTGAAGGCATTGTGAATGGTCAACTAGTGCAAAAAACAACTGTTGTGCAAGAAGTGGGGTTAGGGAACACTTCTGAAGCTGGAGAACAATGCCATGGATTTAACTGGCCTGTGCATAGGCACTGGCCAAGGGAAGTCTTCCAGCTGAATGTTGTTCTGTAGCATGGGCAAAGTAACAGAAATGGATGAAATGCTAACCAAGAGGCTGACTGAAGTGATGAATTAGGAACGCTGTTTGAGTAAAAGGGTAACGAACAGAATGTATTACAGTGTTTTTCATCAGAAAGAAGTGGTAGAACTGAGGGATTTGGGAAAAAATATCACTGGAAGCCTTTGAAGAAAGGCAACAGTGGAATAGTCAGGGAGCATACATACAGCTTGTACACTGATTAAAAGGGATTTTTCAAGAGTGTTTTAAAATGCCATATGGTTCAGTTTCATTTTATCAGTAGTCTCACACATTACATGTTACCCCTAGTTGTAGGATAGGCAATCCTCATCCCTACTCTGAGAGGTTGTGTCTAGTAGGGCTAAAAAGTGGAGTTGCCTATCCTGCTGCTGTTCACATCTCTAGGTTAGTCAAAATACAGGAGGTAACCAGTGCCTTCCTCATTCTAATTTCTGTGGAATATGAGCAAGGCAAACATGTTGTGGGCTGTTCTTTGGGCGGGATAACAAGGTCTAGTGAGTAGGTTACTGCTGCTTTGGATAAGCTGGGGACTGTAGGTTCCTGCCCTCAGCCCACTCCGTTTATGGACCAGTGCTGGGGTCTGCAGACAAACTGAATACAACAGGAAGCTTAACCCTATTGAGTTCTTGCTTCCCTATTGAAAACTGAAGGTATTTTCTCTTCTTCCTTAGCATAGCTGAATTGGTAACTTTGTTGTGATTGTTACATACTATCAAAATTTGGTTCTTGCCTTGGGTGAGATGGTAATATGCTGTGCTATTTTACCATTTTTTAATCTTTTATGATTGTGTGTATATATATATATATGTACATATAGTTTTTACTGAAGCTCAGAAAAGGGAGCGGCATTCCTTTTCCATTCCTTTCTTTCGAATTGTATAGGACTTGAGTGAGTTTACAACAAGGGAAAGAAAATAATAGAAATAGAGGCCTATTGTTTTTCTTGTGTCTTGGAGCAGTATGCTTTGTGTTCTGGGTCCAGCTGTTCTGAAGAGCTGTGTTGACAATGCACGGTGAGCCCTTTTCGTTTGCCTGTACCATAATGCGCTGCACAGTCTTGGGGTTTTCATGTTCTGAGTGATTTGTGGCTTTCTCGAGGGTGCAGTGGGAATCATTCTAGCATTCCTGTGGTCAAGTCTGTAAGTCATGAGGACCAGGGCCTTGTCACATGACAAGTTGGACTGGACATGAAGTTTTCCATCTGGTGAAAAGATTCCTACTTCTGTTAACCACAGTATTTATGATTGGTCAACGCTAAAGTTTAGAGACTCCAAAAGGCAAGGAATACCTTAGCAATGAAGGTGGAAAGGAAGGATGTGTCCTTGGTTGTGGCTGTCACACAGAATTCATGGTTATCTGAACTCTTTCTTGTGCAAATGCCATGTTACTCTTGCCTGGGCATAGGTTTGGTTATGTTTGTAGGGGTTGATAAGGACAGTTACTGTTCATATGATGACCCAGCCCAAGTAATGCTACAGGGGTTTCTTTATGTGTGTGAAGGAACACTCTCTTCTTATCAAAACTGGTTGTACTTTGTTTGACATGCTTTTCTCTGCTCTTGTGTAGGTTTTGGTTACGTGCTTAATGCAACAAACAAAACTAATTTTGGTGGTTTGTGTTCACATGCCAAATGTGTTTTGAATCATTTTGAAGATTGCCTGTGTGGCTTTTGGCATATCTAATGCCTTTAAAAACATCAAATAATGAGGTGAAGGGATTACCACCTACTGCTTCTCTGAAGATGAAGGTTTAGAGCTGGGAAACAATTTTCTCTAACTCCTTCCTGGTTGTATGATACCATGAAAATAAGGAATTTGAATGACCATTCTTCTGTTATGTGAAATAACATATCTGTTAGAAGAGCAGTGTTCATAACTGAGTGAAAGACAATAAATTATCCTTGCCAATTGAATGTTTTTGTCTGTATTGATCTTGCACGATAGACAACATCATGGAAATTTCTGTAGCAGTATAAATCTGAAACCTTGATGTGCACATCATCTTTTAAATATCCGTCAAGAAGCTCAAGGTGGCTGAAAGCTAACGATGTTAGACCTTGCATGTGGCAATTCTATAAAATGCATTCATAACTTAGAGGGGGGAGAAACATCTGGGGAACAGTGAAGGTGATCTTGACCAGCAGAGGGCAGACATATTGTTTATGGAGCATGGAACAAATCCTTAGAAAGGAGATTGTTTATGTATGTGAAAATACAACAAAACAGAAAGTGAATGAACAAACTATAAATGCATAGAATGCCCTAAGTATTATATAAATGCTATTATGTTTTGTTACTGTAAGATGAAAGTAAACATGTCTGCTTATAACTGGTCTGTGGCTGCATGTTCATACAAAGGAAGCCAGAAAAACAGTTCATTAGATCACTGAACCCAATAACTTTAATTAAAGAGCATTTTCATGTCCATCATCATTTGAAAATGACAAGTATATCCCTTGTTCAATAGTTTCTCTCTTGCAGTTTGAGAATAACTTAATTCTGTCTTCATGTTATTGCAGAGATTCCTCAACATTTGCATGTTCTTCTACTGTTTTTTGTTATTAATAACACTTAGGTCCTTTAGAGCATGTAGTTTCCCTTCTTAGGGTATCATGGAAAATATTTAACATTATGGGCCTAAGGTTAAGTACTTCAATGGAAGTAGCCTTTTTCAGGAGTTCTGATCTGTAGTTCCTAGTTAAAGGTGATGTTCGGTCATTTTATATATAGCTTTCCTGCTACAAATGCAGCATCCTGATTAAAGCACGTTGTGCGTTCGCCTTTACTGTGTCTTGTACCTTCTCAAGTTACAGTGATAGTCTCCTTCCTTGGAATTATTTTCTTTTAAAGTCTAGGCTGCCTTTTTAAGAAAAGCAACAGTATTCTTTATCCTGTGGTTTCAAACTCACGGGATTCGTTATTGTTTAGAGGCAAATCGTAAGAGCTTTCCTTGTTCTCTGGGATCTTGATTCTGCTTGTTTTGGGAGTGAAGCATCATCAAGATAGCTTTAAATGCTGCCCTGGATTTCTAATTTCCCTGCTGTTGCTTCCAGCAGACACATTTCTCTTAACAGCAGGGTTTCTGGAGAAGTTATTTCTATGGCTGTTCACAGATATCATTCTCAAAACTTTAGCTGGTGGAATTTTTCTCCCAGTTAGTTCTAAGATTTTATGTACTACTTCACAATCCTCCACTTGGCATTGAAATATGGAAGTTGTTTTTTTCATATTATTAAGGAAGATGCCCTGGCAGAATTGGCAGCATCAAATACTCAAGAGTATCACTGGAATTCATGATTTATTAATATTTGCATCTTCATAGTTCAGTTGGCTAATGTGTCCTAGCTTTTTTTTTTTTTTTTTTTTTTTTTTTTTTACTATAAGCTGAGCAGCATCCAAAAGTAAACCTGAGTTTCTCTGAATAATTGGTCAACTTTTGCACTTGGCTTTTCAATGCATTGTTGAAGTTATAAGACTTTAGCTTCACAGGGGCTGAATTCTGCTGCTTAAATACAATGACAGGAACATTACTGCTGAGAACAAGCTCTGTAGCTGCAAATGGTTGCCAGGGTTAGTCCAAACGTTAGTATTAGTAGATTAGTCGTAGTGTTTATACATAATATAGATGCTTATATTTGTTTCTTTTCTCTTCTGTGAAGTTGAGATACTGTCATAAGAGTAAGTGATTTCTTTTCCCCCTTGCTTTGAAACGCACACCAATAAGTATTAGCCACTGCTGCGAAAAACAGTTTCATATGGTAAGCTGAAGTAAATAACACCAGCCCTTTTATTATTTTAGATGGGGAAATTTTAAATTAAAAACTACTATGCAACTTCCCAACTTGGCCGTTAATAAAAATACATGAACTAGGATGGAGGAGATAAGGATAAGAAGTCCTGAAAGCCGAAGGTGGTTTGGAAAATAGCTGAGTGAGAGGAAGTGAAACAAAGGCAAATAGGTCTCTTAAACTACTTGCAAATAGCTGTTAATAGAATGGAGTTACGATTGCTTGTTTACTAAAACATAACATCAGGTTACTGTTTTAATGAATGAAGCTTGTAACTATGAAGTATTGTATGGACTGGCAAATAGTTATGCTGGAAAATTAAATACTACAAGAAATAATAAGTTGAAAGATTGCTCTCATAAAGATTGTACACCTATTCCTTGTCTTGTTGCTCACTAGATGAAAAATATTTCATTGCTGGTGTCGTGATCTACACTCCTGTGATTATTCTATGTGCTCAGGATAAATTGTTCTTTTTCTAAGAAAAAGCTTAAATGAAGACTGGAAGTAGGGGGCAGGTATATATGCAAACAAAAATGGTTTCAGTGATTGAGTATTTTGAAGTGTCTCTTACTTAACCCAGAAACTTATCCTCCCTCCTGTCCGATAGACTCCCATAATTGAAAGTGAATGTATCAGCATCTAGGTAGGGGTATAACTTACCAAAGGAAAGGACTGTTTGTGTATAGGAAAACTGGATTGAGATTAAGTATAAGAAAGCAGTGGGTATTTCAGAGCAATTCCTAATGTTTCAGTGTTATTTTCTGGAGTGATTTTTGATTTCTCCCAAATGCAAGATTATGGAATTCTTTAGTTGCATGCAGATAGGTCAGATAAGGCACAATTATTGAGCAAGGCACTTCTTATTCAGTCGAGTTAAAGTACGTGTTTTTTTGACCTTCACAGTATTAAAGCTAGGAATATCATTGCTTGGTCTGTCAAAGCAAAAAGAGCTGTGAGCAGATGCAGTTGTATTCTGCCCTTTTATAGACTTCAGAATGTAAAAACCTGTGTATGAATTGTGTATTTTCTGACTATGGTTGGGAGTGCACGGGAGACAGGTGAGTGTACTTTTCTTTAGTTGATGCTGTGTTGTACAAGGACTCCATGTTGACCTTGTGTGTCACGAGAGAGCACTGGGACTCTCTGAGCACTTACTCTTCAGCTTGCGGCCTGGATTTGTGTCTTCTGTGGCAGGACTGCTTGGGCTGTCAGCAGTTTGTGCAGTAGAAGTTGGAGAGTCACCTCAGGTAAGGCTGACTGAAGTGGGTAGTTCTTGGGTGCACAGGTGCTGCATCTTCAGCTCATTAACTGTAGAAGCCCAGGAGGTTATGAAAACTAGGAAGGTAGGGATGAGTGTCAGCAGTAGGTTGGGCATTTGGGGCTGTAACTCATGTTTTGGTCACCTAAGCCAGCTGTGTTCTAGTTCTTTGTAGTTATATAGGCAGCAGTGTATAAAATACAAAGGTAAATTATATCAGTATCACACAGTTGACTTTATTCAGTAAAGCCAAGATCTGTACAGTAGAATAAGTTGGGAAGGGACAGAAAGAACGGATGTTTTGGATTGTGGATGTTTGCTGCCTCAACGTTACAGTTTGAGAAGGGGATAAAAAGTCAAAGAAAGCTGTGCTGTAAGGGGCCGGGGCTCATTTCTCTAATATCTGGACTTCTGTGATCTATACTGCGGTAAAACTGGAAAAAGGCTGCATAGGATAAATGCAGCTCAAGTCTGGGGAATACCTTGAGTCATGCATGTTTTGAGACTAAAGGAAATGAGGAGGAAATACAGTGTTACAGGCACAGGTCACTTTGTGGGGTGAAATTGCAAGCGTCATCTTTCACCGTTCAAACTGGAGAAGATGATCAGCTTAAACGAGATCCTGTTGTTTAATTATGATGTGAGAATACTTAAATAGGTCAAAAAACCAATATCGGTTGCTAAGAGAAAAATCACCTTTGCTATACAGTGTAAAAGCTCTTAACAAGAGTCTGTCTTGTAAACTCAGTATATGTTTAAGATCTTAATACTGGCCAAGCTGGAGTGAACTGCAACTTAACAGAAGAACCTGTTTCTCAAAAGATGCAGAATAATGCTGTTCCCTGAGGTTGTGTGTTTGACTTATCCTGGGAGGTAAAGGATGGAGCGAGATATCTGTTTCTGAAAACATATCTAAAAACATTGTTGAATATTTACTTTCATTGGGAGTATTTTTTTTCTGTGATTATGGGGAGTAATTTATAATTTGCTGTAGTGAGCTAATGCACTGCTTTGAACTGATATTTTTATTATTATTAAAAAGTAGAATTCAGATTAGTGTAATTATGAATTTGCATTTCATAATGCTTTATCTAATTATGTTCATTTAATTTTTCTCCAATTTAAATATTGTTTGATTAAAAAGGAACTAATTTGATTGAGTTGGTCTTGCATTGAAGTATGACTTGGAAATTAAAACTTACGTGTTTTAAAATCTATTGCTGTTCAGTATTATCAATTTATATATTTTAGTAATAATCTTTTCCAGTGATATTTAGTGTTGAAAAATAACCCACCACTGTTCTGAGAGAACAGAAACTCAACTTTTGTAATGAAATTAAGTTTCTGAACACTAATCCTTTACCAAAGACTTGTGCAGTATCCAGAAGGAAACACTTGCAATTCTTAAGCAGCATCCAGAAGACCATCGCTGGGAGTTCCTACGTCTTCTTTATCCCCGTTCATACCATCTTAAGGTAGTCAATCTTATTTATTTTTACCTGCTATACAGGCACTGGTGAGTATTTAATAGTAATTAATAGCGTGTAAATCTTACTTTGAGTGCAGTTGTGTAATAGTAAGCATAGAACTAAAAAACAGAACTTCAAAGTTCGTTTTAAGAAGGCTTACAGTCTTAAATATGATTAGACAACCAGACTTTGAAGTAAATATTTTTAAAAACTTTGCTGTATAATGACTCCGAAGCTTTCATATAAAATGATTCTGCTAATTTCTGTATGTTCATTGAGGCTGTAGCTGTCTAGTATGTTACTAGGCACAATCAGATGGTAATTGATGATTGCTGTTCAAAGACACAGTTAATGAGTACAAGGGAGTATGGTTTTATAGCACTAATGTTTTTAAAAAACATTAAAGCTAGCTCCATTAAATATGTTAACATGTTGTTGTTCTGCTGTTCTACACCAGAGTTTAAAAATACTCTGAAGGAATGTCTGCTTTTCATATTTCGCTTTCAGAAGCATTTCATGTAAAATATCTAACTAGTCAAAAGTTTTCTTTGCATTAAAGAAGCTAGATTTTAGTTTTTTAATCTTACTGGGGATGAGACATGGAATACTTGTATCTATACCCAGCTAGTTTAATTCTGAATAGTGCTTTATTACTGGAACTATGTTGTAAAGAAAATATCCTTCATGGATGGCTTAGCTAGATGGCACCGATGAATGGCTTGGAGAGCCAGAATGGACAGATTATCCACGCTGGCTTTATACTATGTGTGAATGAATGGTATTCTGCTGCCTATATTCAAACTTTTAATTAGATTGATAAATACAATATCCGATGACAAAAAAAAAAAAAATTACTTCATTGTATTTTCAAGAGAGGTGGGGAAGGGAAGGCTTCTTGTACATCCGATCAACTGTCCTGAAAATTGTCAGTGGTTTTGATGTTACACTGGTAATTTGTAATGTTAGAAGTAGCATCATGTACTAGCTTTTTATTTAAAGCTATCCACTGTATGTATTTCTGTTTATTCTCCAACATATGTCTAGGCCTGGAGCCCCCAGCACAAGAAAGATGTAGAGCTCTTGGAACGAGTCCAGGGGAGGGCCACTAAGATGATCAGAGGGCTGGAGCACCTCTCCTATGAGGAAAGGTTGAGGGAACTGGGATTGTTTAGCTTGAAGAAGAGAAGGCTCTGGGGAGACCTCATTGTGGCCTTCCAACACTTGAAGGGAGCATATAAACAGGAGGGAGAATGACTGTTTATAAGAGTGGATAGTGATAGGACAAGGGGGAATGGTTTTAAACTGAGACAGAGGAGGTTTGGGTTAGATATTAGGAGGAATTTTTTCACACAGAGGGTGGTGATGCACTGGAACAGGTTGCCCAAGGAGGTTGTGGATGCCCCATCCCTGGAGGCATTCAAGGCCAGGCTGGATGTGGCTCTGGGCAGCCTGGTCTGGTGGTTGGCGACCCTGCCCATGGCAGGGGGATTGAAACTAGATGATCTTTTGAGGTCCTTTTCAACCCAGGCCATTCTATGATTCGATGATGTGGTTGTTGATAACGTTAGTTTATTTGGATTTGGGAATATAACCTTTTTTTCTGGTTATATATTAACTATACTATGAATCTTGAAGTGCCCAAATTGGCTTTCCTCTGAGCAAGCTTAAGCCAGAAAGTAATATTGTCTGATTTTTCAAGTCAGTATTATTAAATACATTTGCCTGCTCATAGTCAACATTATAACTGATCTGTTTTCTGTTCTTGATTATCCAACCTCTGGGTTGCCATAAACTGTTGTTTCAGGTTGGGTGAATGAAAGTGTGAATGACACCTTACAAATAATGAGAACATGGCACATCAACTTTGGTTCCCAGTGGCTCCTACAGTGCAACTTCTATGCAGGAGGTACTGCTATCAATCACTATCAATTCAAGACAGACAGTATATAGGTTACATCTCAGGATCGCTGTTGGGATCACATAACCATGTATTTAAAAGAATAAAATAAAAAGCCAGCCTGGGCAGTTTGAGATGCAGGAGTGATGAAACAGGTAGGATGGGTTAATCTGAAAACTTGTAAGTGGTAGATGTAGCCTTTGCTCAGGAAATCCTGTCTGAGTAGTGTTTTAAAGTACTTGCTGGAGTTGTGATGCAGTGACCTTCGAGTATTTTTGGGGGAGAAAAATAAATGGAAAAAAATGTCATCACACAATTCTCTTTTTTTGTTTCTTTTTTCTCCTCCCTCCATCTGGTGTCATTACTTAAAGGCATTTTTTTTTTCATGTAATCTTAGATGGCAGACCAGAAAAAGCCCTTACATAAACTGGGAGTAGTGCCTCAAGGATTAATCTGAACACTGGATTGGGCTTTTGACCACTTTGTCCTTTAGTTCAGTGCAGGTTTAATAAAAATAAATATTTTTAGGTATTATGCCAGAATATTTAATCTGGAAACCATTAGGGAAGCAATACAAATGCAGATGAAGTAGGCTTAATATGACTTCCAGTTTTGGGAAGTGACTTCAGCATTTTCCTTGAAGAAGGAAGTATAATCCTTTGTCTCCAAATAACTTTCTTAATATTGTTGCATTGTCAAACAGCTGTTTGTTGAAAATTGAGGTAAAAGTAAGTTGTTGGGTTCTGTTCCATAGGGTAATGCTCATCTGGAGAATCTAATCTCTCAGTCCTTTATTGGATGGCAATAGGAGTCTTCAGCTGGATTAGATGAGATTCCCCAAAACGTTTTCTGTTATTTATGTGTGATCTGCTTCTGTTGGTTATGTTAACCTTATGTTCAAAATACTTCCCAGCTGTCTTGCACCAATAGAGGAGAATGTTGTGTAACCAGGAACAGTTTAGGCTGCCTTGGGTTGTCTCTGGGAGTGTTGGATTCTCAACCTGGGGTTCTAGTAATTCATTTAAGCGCGCAACTAACTCTTCTCAGTTGATCTCTTCTCATGAGCTGCCTGGGCAAACTTCAGTGGTCACTACAGTTCCCAATAGGAGAAGTCCTATAGCCGTTAGCCTGGGTCCTGGCTGTAAAGGCAGCTGGGATTGCCATCAGCCACCACTGTGCACAGGTTGGTCCATAGGCTGGTCTGGGAAACATGACCCACTGCAATGCTAAGTTAGCATGCTGGATCTGCACATAAATGCAGGCCTGATACCCAGGGCTTTAGTATAGAAGTGAAATAAAGAATCTGATGCATATGTATTTAAAAAAAAAAAAAAAAAAAGAAACTTCTGAAAAGTATGTATTTTCTTAAACTAGTAAACAGTATGTCTAAAGAGAAGTTTTTATACTGATGTTTATTACTCATTTTACAGCTTTTGCCACTCACAGCATGTAATATTTCAAATAGAGAATTAATACAGCCTGTGAAATTGGATGTCCTTTTTCTGGTGACGGCAATGGTATAAATGTTTTTACTTTATCAGGACAGTGAACAGTAAATTTAAGCAACAGAAAACGCAGCAAGCCTCTGTGCTTTAAGTTGATGAAGTCTCTGGGAGACAGAGCTGCCATAAACCTATCCCTCTGCCTTAGGCATCTGCTTTTAGCTGCTGTCAGAGATAAGACCTGAGGCTAGATGGACCTTTGTGGTTATGCAAAGTGAATGCCAGGCTTGGTAGGACACATGGCACTTGTATTTGCAAATTATAGATTTAAAACTAACCAGCTAGTGATTTGGAAAGCTACTGAACTCTGTGATTTTTTTTTTTTTTTTTTTTGAGAAAAGTTAGTGTAATAATAGAACATATCTGTGAACGTAGCACAGAGTGTGTACATTTATGTATGCTCAATGTAAATTCCTGTTGGGTAGTGAGCCGGCCTGCCGAACACAACTTTGTTACTAGCATTTTGCTTCTTAATGAGGTAGATATGCTCTGAAGACCAATCCAATGAAGTGTTTACCTTCAATTAAAAGTGTTAAGGATTTTGTATCTCACTTGAAATTTGATCTGGTGCTCAGCAGAGAGGAAGGCAGCAGTTTAAGGTAGGTTTCCAGAAGAGGTATATTACCACTTTGAGGTGATATCACTCAATTCATTTTGGAGCAAGTCTACAGTCTTCTATCGGTAGATGTTTCAGAGGTATTGGATGCTGCAAAACGATCACTGGTCAGAATTCAAGAGGTGTGTTAGCATAAAGTTTAATATTAAACTTTCCGACTTGAAGTTACAGTTGGCTTTACTGATGGCAAAAATTTGTGTTACTATACCATCCCACACAGATGTCAGTAATTCACCAAAATGCAAAGTCAGGCTCTGTTTTAATTTCATAGGACAAGTGATGGTTAGTATATACTCATATATACTCGCCATATATACTAAAAGGTTAAACCTTGGTTCATATTATTTGTATTTCTAATGATGCAGAAGGTCTATTCATACATTAAAGAAAAAGCTAAAAGCAATTTTAGTGCTTGAGTGCCATTCCAGCTTTGGATGTTGCATTTGTGAATAGAAGACATTGATTTGATGTCACAAGTATTTTTTAACAGGATTACAAAATACAAATAGCATTATATAAGACGGATTACCTGTGGCTTTAATATAGGGTTGTTTTTAGGCCAGAGGCTACATTTTGCTCAGTTATATACATTTGTTTATAACCAAGCACATTAGGATTAGGTTTAGCAGCATACCATTTTCCAAATCCATACTATTTTCAGGTTAGATTACTTCATCTTTTGGTTTAAAATTATGAACTTAAAATCTAAGTTGTGATTTATTTTCTTCAATTGCTTTCAATATAGATAGCTTCTTGATCAGGATCATTAAAAACGACCTGATTTTCAATGCTAAGTTTGCTTTTCTTCATTGAACCATAACTTTTTTTCCTGCAGAGAGCCACTTTATTCCAAAACCAACATTAAGACCTTACGTATTTCCTGTACATCAGAAAATAATGTGGACAAAATGCCATTGCACATCAGATCAGTGAAGTATTGGCTTTGTACTGAACTACAGGGAAAACGTTACTAGCCTTTTATAATTTATAAAAGGCTTCGTACATGCAGTACTGCAAGTTCTTGACCTTTTAGTGAATGAAATTTCAGGAAGCTTACGTAGCTGGTACAGAATAGCTTCATGTGACTCTACATTGTTGTCATTGCTTTATTCTCTGAATGCCTGAAATGTGCCACTCCCTATTGGATGGGCAGAAGAGAGAAAGTCTTTTACAAAGGTAGTGTTTCCATTTGGAAAGCTGAAATCTTTGAAGTGTTCAGAAACAGCCACTGTTCACTACTGTCAGATTTAGCTAAAACAAACAAAATACAACCCCTCCTTAAAATAAATAAATAAATAAAAAATAAAAAAAACCAAGTTCATTTTTTCCATTTCCCCATGACTTATACTCAGTTTCATTCAAATATATTGACATCTTCTAGTTTGAGCAGTGAGGTTTCTTCCAAAGCTTTTCTTACCTAGGTATTTTTCCAGTAAGGAAAGATTTGGTGGTATTTTCGGAATGACAAGATACATTTAGTGTACGTGGAAGGAAAAGGAGCAACGGATTTAAGCAGGGATGAAAAGTTAGTATTGCATAAATGCAAACAAAAAATAGTTATTGCTAGCATTTTAGGAAGCTCTTTTGAAATTCCCTGATTTTGTAGTTTTTCCTGCGTTGTGACTTTTGTATCTCTTATTACAATGTGGTACTTCTTGCATTGGCTTAATTTTCATTTCTGCAGAGCTCTGTTCTAGGAGTACTGAAATATGACGTCCACGTGTTACAGGTGATAGGAAGTTTGAATGTTATGAAGGTAATCTGTGTACCTTCTTGGAAGATAAATTCTTGTAGCGTTTTCAGTCTGCCTTTTCTAGGTGACATTTGGATGGATCCTGATGCATTCCAGAGGGGGTGATCCTTGTTTCTGAGAGATTAGAGAAGCAGGGTGCTGACTTTGAGGATTGTTATGGTGGCGATAATTTCTGGTAAAAAAAGTTGGCTGGAGGGACATCTTAAGAAAAGTTCCTTTTGCGTGATTGCATTCAAGTTATACCTCAAAGAGATAAAAATACAATGGAGTTTGAAGGTCGATGTTCTTTAAATACCAAGGAAGCAGCTGAGAAAGCCCATGGCTTCCTGCTAAGCTCAGCTCTCTCTCTACCCCTCAGTTTTAAGTAGACAGGAATTAGTCCTGGAGACATTGTGCACTGAGTTATTAAATGACAATCTGATCAAGGACACAGCTGTGATTTGTATGACTTTCACATCTCTCTCTTCGAATGTATGAGACTAGTGGGAGTGACATTCTGTTGTTGTCCTTATGGTCTCTTGTGGTCCTCAAGTGCTGAAAAGGAGAAGGGGGATAGTGTTTGGAAGGGGAGAAAGAAATCTCTATGAAGTCATTTGTCAGCTTGCTCCAGGCAGTAGTGATGCAGTCATTTCCTTTAGTTTAAAATGAAATGTGGGTATTTCCATTGAAACGGGATTATTCACAGTAGTGGCTGAGTGTATTTCAGTAACTCTGTCCTCAAATGAGATTTTTTTTATTTTTTTTTTTAATTCTTCTTTATGCTCACACACTAGCCCCAGACATTTTCTATGTTCTCTTCTGATGGAATTTGGGCAAACAAAACGTTCTTAGTAGGTTATGTGACAAAAGTTATTAAAGTGAGTGCATAAAGTTGTATTTTGAAGTGTCAGTTTTGAAATGTCTCAAAAATACACGCAATATAGACTAACCAAGCTCCGTGTCTGTTCTTGTTTGTTGTGCTGTACCTATGGACCATGAGTTCTCAATGAGACCAGGCTGTTCATTTCTTCTCAACCTGCTTGGTTCAGAAGTAAGGTGCTTAAGCAAGCTTTATAAAATATTAAAAAATAAATTGTAAGTGGGAGATAATAGTAACAGCCGTATGATATGGACACTAATGTTTCCTCTTTGATGGTTTATCATCAGTGCACTTGTTAAATTTGATCAATAAAGCTGCTTCCTGTGGTAAATAATCCATAGAATACAGTGAAATGGGAGAAATGCATGCAATGGCAAGCTCTTCTCTGTATTATTACCCTCTTCCTGCTACATCCTCAGCTGTTCTGAATGGGAAGGGTAGAAAGAAAGAGACTACCTCTGTGAAGTGGTTTGCGCAGACCACTGCCAAATGTTTTCTGTACTGAGCCTACTGAATTAGTAAAAGATGATATAGGTGCTGAACACTTGTGGAAATCAAAATGGTCGTTTCCTTTCACAGACAGATCTTAGGTAACTACCCAGGCCTTGAATAGTAGGAGATTATGTAAAATCTACATTTATTTTTATATATACATCTATAAATACATGGCAGGTTTTATTTGTTTGCTAGCTTTTGTTCTTTTAGAGGACTTGTATTGCAGAATCCTTGGAATGGAGAAATCCTGTACTTAGTAAGGTGAGAAGGAGTAAAACTTTTATCTTCTGAAAGCTGATTTTTCATTTTCTACAGAGGTTATGTCTTGCAGTGGTTTGTGTCTAGAACGTTAAATTTTTCTGTAATATTTTCTTGGTGTTCTTTATTTTCAGAGTGAATTCTATGAATATTGCCCTTGTGTGCATCCTTCCAGAAACAGCATTTTTACTGCTGTTGAAGTAAAACCTAAGTCCAACATCAGTTTTTTAAATCAGAAAATGTACTTTGTCATGTCTGATATTACTCTAGGCCTTACTAGAAGGATAGCTAAAACTACAATTTACATTGATTCTGAATTAATCCATTCTGTAATTTGATGCAAGAAACTGATATTCGCATGGGGTTGTAACCTCTTTCATAGTGAACCAATTATAAATCAGTTTTCTTTTTTTCTATCAATCATGTATGCATACATTTTTTTTTTTCTGTAACATTCAGAATAATGAAGTCTTTGATTACAACATCTCCTAGTCCTGATAGCAAAGATTACAATAGATGACATATAGAGATATATTTAATCTGCACATATGGCTTGACATTTCTTGGTTTTGAATGCTTTCGCCCATTGTCAAATTTGGTATTTATTAATGAAATAATTTAGTTTTAGGGTTGATTTCCACCCCCTTCCTCCTTGCTCTACCTCTTTCCCTCACTCCTACTCAAAAATAACTTCAAAAAATGTTTTTAAAAGACTCCTTGGTTTTGGTTACTGGCTAATCCTGATGGATGACTGAGACTCTCCTGATCTTACAATAAACTATCTATGGGCTTAACACAGGCTGGAACTTCTCATGGGTACTATATTCACCAAAGCTAAGTGCGTCTGCCTTTCTTGTCTACAAAGGCAAATCACCATGATGAATCCAATGGTCGGAGATGATGTAGCCGTTGGCTGTCACTGCTGGTTCTTGACTTTTCCAGTGTGTACCCTGTGTTAGGGAAATATGTGTGAAACATCAGCAAGAAGGAACAGCAGGAAAAAAAGTGGTGAGTGCTTCCTAAGGGATACTGCCGCTGAATGAAGCGGTCCTGTCCTCTATTGCCTATGGACTCACAAAGCTACATATGTTGGCTTCTGTCCCATTACTTTGTACGACTCCTCATAACCCTCTGTGCTGTCTCTTGGTCTCTCTGAGTGATCTGCAGAGTGCCTGTGCCACAGGCATGCCTAGTATGAAGCACAGATGCAAGGAGGAGGCTTGACTTCCTCAAGTCAGAAATTCTTTCCCTTTCTTCAGGCTGATACAGAGAGGGGGTAAACATAATAGATATATAACTGTGGAGTGACACCTGTTGCTTTCCACCATGTCCTTACCCCATCAGCTCATTTGAATGCAAGGAGGTTGAATGCCTCCTTTTCAGGAAGAACCAGTGGTCTGGCAGCTCCAGAAAAGTCAGCTCTTGGAGCTGAATTTCATCTTCTTGGATGGATTTAATCTTTTTTTGAAGAGACTGATATGGGTTCCTGACCAAATGGTCATGGGTTTGCTTTATGCTGTGGATATGTCAATAGTCTGGCCTTGTTTCCTGATGCTGTTTTAAACCAGTGTGACCCAAACTACTGCTTACTCAGCCCATTCTGAGAACTCAGACAGTTAGCTATAGATAATATCACCTAATTCCACAATGAAATGATAGGGACTGGGTAGTGGAAAACCTCCTGACAAGAGCTGTTTTGCTTTGAATAATGCGAACGCTGCATCCTCCTGGTGAGCCCAGAGCTATTCCCCTGTAGCCATGGGTCTTTGTTGCTGCTCCTGACAATCTGCACATCCTTTCAACAGTGTAATTACCAGAGCCCTGCTGCAGTCAGGCTGAAATGTGAGGTGTACATCTAGCTGATGTCATTTGCTCTTGTGTATGGAAAGTTTCTACAAAAGAAGGTTTAGCTGTTTTTCTTTTTCAGGCACACTAATGATCAGCAATAAGATACTATAAATCCTTTTGCAGATTGCTGCTTACTCCAGTCCCTCTATAAGAAATATGAGGGGGAAAAAAAAAGGACAAAACTTTTTTTTGGTGGCAAGCAGTGTCTTTAGTATGATTTCTTCCGTAGTCGTTTTGAGAAAGCAGAGGTTGATTTTCAGTAGTTCGTTGTGGCTTTTACGAATGTTACTGAGACAGTAACTGTGTATTATACTCTGATTTTCAGACCTCTGTCTATACAAGAAGGTATCTGTTAAGTTTATACTGTGTTACTTCTGATAAGAGAAATAACAAATTCGGTGTATGAGGAAAACCACAAGACAGGAAGATAGCTTTCAAAAATATTGATTTCTAAAGAAGTGTTTTTGTTCACTATTAATGTAGCTTACTGAATTGTTTTTAAATTATGTGAATATGTATTTTAAAAGGAGTAGTAAGATAGTTTATAAACTCAAGCATAAACTTATTAGTGTATTCAATTTTGATAAATAAACTGCAGGGTGAATGAAGCTACACTCATAAATATGTGAAATAAAGCCAAATATACCTAATAGAAATACAAACTGTGTGGGTTTTTTGTTTTGTTTTGTTTTTTTATCTAGCCTTCTTTCTCCTAAGCCTCAATTTTAGGCAATTCTGCTTGCTGATTAATGTGTGTGGAAGGGAAGATGAGAAAGAAGGCAAGGTTGGATAAAGGCTGTTGCCTCATCTGGCTCACAGCTGGTGCCATCCTTTTAGAAGAGCTCTGATTGCAATAAGCACGTGCTTTAATTGCCCTGCAAGATGAAAAGGCTGGGGCATCCTATTAGCATTTCTCACATGACAAAATCAAAAAACTGCTTTGCGTGTTTCTCACTATTGCTTTAGCTTTCAAATTTTTATTTAAAAATAAGTGTCTGCAGCTTCTAATCTCCATGAATTTTACACTGCAGTGGTTCAGAAGATTGTGTCATCGCTCTGAAATATTTAGTAAAAAGATCCTATTCCGAGGCTTAATAATTCCTGCCACATTATTTTAGCTTAAGTATTTAAAAGTCTTTCTCACTTTGTTTTAAAAGGACAAAGGACAATCTTAAAATGATAATTTTCATTGATATTTTCAAGGTGGTTTTTTTTCTTTTTTTTTTTTTTTTCCCTGCCAGTAAGTGCCTCTGTCAGCACACTTCAATACTTAGACATATTTTACACATAGTTAAAGGATTAACTGGAAATACCTGTTCTTTAAATGTTGTGAAATCTGCTACGTCAGATGTACAGGAGATTTCAGTTTAACTACATGCTAGATGAGGAAAACACTTTCTCTTCTTTTTCTGTGCCTGCTATCTGCTAATTTTGCACCAATGTCCCCTGAGGTCTCTGCAGACTTGTAGACGATTCATCTTGTAGTTTTGATCATCTTTGGTTAATCTCTTCTGATTTGACTGAAATTTGAGGAAATGGTTTTTGAGGGATGGCAAATACAACACAGAAAATATAGATGTATCATGGGTTTATGCTGTGTAAGCATGTTATGTTTTGCTTTTTTTTTCACTTAGTGATGAGAGCTGTGCTGATCTTTCTTAGAAATAATAATTATAAACCTAGTATATAATTCTTGAATTTTTAGAAGTTAATTCTGAATCTTTGTCTGAATTTGTTCTGCTATTTTATTGTCCACTGGTTTCGTGCTGTAATTCCTTCCACTATTACTTGTGGTCAGTTCTTGTCTTTATGGTCATGGTGCTTTAGGAAAACGAGCTGCCTCACAGTTTGGTCTTTCTCCAGACCATTTTTGAATAGCTTAAGAAGCATAAGCCTGAACATAAATCCTGTAGGATTTCCTTTCCTTGTATGACAATAGTGCTTAGCTAGAATTTTAAAACTACCCCTCATATTATAAGTAGAATCAGTAATGACAACTCCAACCTTGTACTTGTTCCTCTTCCTTATTTGATGTGTAGTCTGTCCTTAGTAACTAGTGTTTGATAGCAATAAATGCTAGTGGATGTTTGCTGTGCTCTGGTTGCTGCTGTTTTAACCTTTTTTTTTTTTTTTTTTTTTTTTTGCTTTGGTGTCTTAAAACACAGAGCAGAGTAGTTACGCACCAGTAGCTGTAAGCTACTGAAACTTGGAACAGGGAATGGAGAAGACAATGTACGGAAAGTTACTTGAACGAAATCTTCATGTAGCAGCATGTCAATCAGTATGTTTTTTTTTTTTCCCCCAAGAGCTAATACTATATAATAGGATTTTTTCAGTGTTTCTTTTTTTTTTTTTTTAGTGCAAAGTATTTGGAAGTCCGACAGCTGATTACTTCCATGTTTTTTGGTGGTAGAGCATCTCTAACGCTTAATTCGTACTTCAAAACAACCCTTTCATAACATGGAAGGACGCGTCCAGACTAGCATTTACAATGATTTATATCAATTATTTTAACTACTGATTGCATAAATTCAAATTTCGAAAGCATGTGACTTCTCTATATCAGAGAATGTGCCTATCAATAAATAACTTTTATATACAGATGCTTGTTGCGCTTCAGTGGTTAGATGTATGTTTATAGTTGAAGATAAAAATAATTCTCATCCTTTTTTTGGACATTACTTGCCTTTGCAGTGTAAGAGCAGAAAAACTAAAATGTCTTGAATGTGTGAAATACCAGGGCCTGGGTGTCTGTGTGGAGTGATGGCGTTTCATTGTGGGTGTGTGAGCAGCTCCCAGAGTCCAGAAACCTGGGTGTGGAGATAGGGCAAGCAGTAGCATGGTTATGGTGAGAGCTTCCCAAAAGAGAAAGGGAGGATGGTTTCATTCAGTGTTTTCAATAAGCATGCTTGACTTTTAAATTCATTTCCAACCTCTTATCAAAATGGCTGTAACTTCAGGGTGGGGTGACTACATTGTCCTTCTGTGCACTCATGCTGAGAAAGCAGACTGATTCAGACTTCTGTTTAAATAGTTGCATGTGTAGAGGTTCTTCTGTTTTTGCAATGTGTCAGTGGTTGGACTGGCAGTAATTCTGCTATAGTGTAATCTTTTGGTTTTGTAATTTTTTTTTTCTCTTATGATTCAAGTTTCCAGTAAGTTGCAAATAGACATCTTTGTTCTTTATTTCTCCCTCCTTCCCTTAATCTCTGTAAGTATAAGGGTTTCATTGGACAGGACAGTAAGAGAGAACGGACAGTTGGAGAAGCAGCAAATGAAACCTCAGAGCTCTCAAGGGATGATAAGCAGCTGGTAGTGACCAGATAACAAAAGACTTCTTTAAAAGAGTTGTGGGGAAGAAGTAAAGAGTGAGAAGTATTTTCAGCTGTGTTGAGAAAAGGAACTGCAGATTAGAAAGTTATAGAAGGGAGGAAAAAAGGGAAATGGATTGTTGTAAGGAGAAAATTTGAAATAAGAACAAGAAAGTAACCTCTGTAGTGCAACTTCTCAATGTATTTATAGGCTTACATAGACATTTGCGTAAGTGGTCATGGGATTGGAAGCTAGCGTTAAGAACAAAATATGTTGTGCATATTTCTGTATATATTTCTGTTCATTTGAATTGACTTTTGAATGTGCAAATTCTTTCCCTACAGGAAGTTCGGATCAAATGGCAGCTTCAGTTCCTTCATTTGTTATTACAGAATGACGTAGATCTGAACAGACAGAGAGAAAGCAGTAGCCTAATCGAAGTGGAATATGTAGAGGTTTTTGCAGTTCTGCTGTATGCGAAGTTAAGATTAGAAAGGCTGAGGGTAGCTTATATTTAAGAAATTGTCAGTAGGATCTGGAACAGTTGATTTAGACATCTGAACTACATGAAAATATGCTTAAATATTGCCCAAAGCTTGAATTAAGATGGCTTTGTCATTGTCCTCTGAAAAAAAGGCTGTGGAAGCATGCTTACGTGGTTTATGCAGGTTAGCAGGGTGAATTCTTACTGCTGAGGAATTGTGTTGGAGATGTAGGATAAAGCTAAGAGACTGGATATTGCTTTTGAACAGATATTGCCTGAAAATACTTTCTGTAGCTGCAGCTTTCCTTTTTTTCCCTCCTTATTTGTTTGCTTGCATAACACCACATCTCAGCAAATCTAGTCTGATCAACAGATACCCTGTTTATTCTTAACACACAGTTACCAGAATTTTATTATGAACCAGGGCAGCTAGTACTTTACTGATAGTGTCAATGCTCTGGGCATGCTAAAGGTCTGACTGCCCATGGGTAACTAGAAAGGAAACAGTGGCCTTGTTTACTGTCCAGACATCTCTCTCACTCCACCACCACCACCATCAGCCCAGTTTACTTGTGTACTCGCATGTGTGTGTGGTTCAGTTCTCCAATCACGTAACAGGGGAAGACTTCAAAAAGCAGCCAGCAGGCAAAACCACTTTAGGCCTCTGCCTGGAACAGTGTTCTCTAGCAGCGTTAGCCACTCATAAAGTATTAAGTACCCCTGCTAAGTCAAAGGCTTCTGTTTGCTTAAAATCTCCCTGGTCATTGTCCTCACGGGGAGCTGTAGTCTGACAGGCTGGAGTCAATTTGTTCATTCATAACCTAAATGAAAGCCTTGGTTCTAGCTTTATTAAAGTTAATTAAAATGAAGATTGCCTTTGTAAATGAAGAGGAGAAAGCTACGTGCATTTTTTTTTTCTGTAAATGACCGATGTTAATTGTTTTTCTACTGCTTCTTGTGAACTCATACCTTCTATTTATATCAGGCCCGTTTATTCAGCTCTTTATATTTTTGAAGCTGGCTCTAGATATGTCATCTCCTTGCATTAGTTTCTGGAGGGACAGCTTTTAACATTAGTAAATCATTCCATTGTAAATGAGACAAGTGTGTAGAAAACATGCCTATTATTTCTGTGGCTAATTTTTACTCCAGTTAATATTAACAAGATGCTTCTATGAAAATGTATTACAGCTAACCTGTAAGAAAAAAATGAGTTACTGTGGATGAGTTACTGTTTATTGTATGTTTTTATATGAACGTAATTTGAAATTGTCTAGTATTTACCGATTCCTTTGGCTTTTTTCAATCTTTGTTGCACTTCGACCCTCAGGTTTGCGTTTAGGTACTTTGAAAGGAAATGTAAAGATTCCACATTGTCTCTAGGGTGATAACTGGATTTGAGAGAAGTTTTTTACTCCGTCTCTTTTTTATCAAAGGGATAAGCAATTAAAAACACAAAAGAAAATACTCCTGTACTCTTTTTCTAGGTTGGATTCATTAAATGTGTAACAGGCTGTTGTAGCACCGTCTCTGTGATCATAGACGTGATGATAGAAAATAGACTTGGCAGATCAAGGCAGTGTGATGAGCTGCTGAAGATGAATCTGTCCCACGTCTTTTCCCACTTTCCCTGAGGCAATTCTTCTCAGCACAGTAACCTATTTCCATCTTACCGGGCTATTTTGCAAATCTCATTAAAATATGATTAAAATGAAATGCAACAAAACTTATAAGACAAACTTGATTAGAAGATGAACTATTACATTCGTATTACCCCTAGGTACTACTTGATAAGTGTAATTTAAACTTTATTCGTATTTGAAAGCAATTATCTGTTCTAACTAAAACTTCTTTTCTCGAAAGCGTTAATTTTATTCTCAGGTTTAGGAAGATTTGAATATCTTAATTTTCTTGGTAGTTGATTTATCTTTGTTAGAGCCAGAATTTTTACCTTTTTTTTTTTTTTTAATTTTATGCATACTTTCCATCTTCTGAACATGAGCTCAAATGCAGATAAAAATAATGTTTAATCTTTAGTTTAACGTCAAGGTCAATCTTAGACTCTTGCAGTGTTGATAAACTTATGTGTTGATTGACTAAACGTGTTTATAGAAAGGGATTAATTTACCATACCAGTTATCTCCTAAAATGCAAGAGCATAAGAGGGGGCTGGCTTTTGAATTCTGGCTAGGAGGAACTTGCAAGTCTGTCCTTCCTGAACATGCAGAAATTCAGTTGGGAGGAAATTACGTTTTCATTTGGTTCTGTTCCAAAATAGACTTGTGGAATTTCTTCTTGACCACTTTCCTACACTCAGTGGATTGTCTCCTGTGTCGTGACACATATTTAAGTTAGACAGGATGTATTTTAGCAGTTTGCCATCTGTAAGCAGTTGTTGGGCTTGCTGTTGAAGAGGGAAACTTGTGAGAAGTCTCCTCATAAGGCCTCTCTTGTTATTTAACCACGCAGGAATAGATTCGTTTGGCTTGACATTTGGTTCAGATGGGGCTTGGTCTGGTGAGGTGATGAGATGGGAAGTGAGTCACACAGATTCCAGTTGGAGAATGTTATCCATTATTCCTGCTTAGATCTGATAGTTATTACCACGAGACTGTCAAGTGAAGAAGTCCCTCTCCATTCCTTTCCTGGTGAGTTATCTATCTTCACTGATTTCTTTTGACTAGATTACTAGTTTTTAGTTAGAATCAGCTTTTTAGACCATACATTCTTAGGATATTCCCTAATTGATATCTAATTGCTGTTTTTTTTTTTTTTCTTGTTTTCTTTTTTTTTTTTTTTCTTCTAAGCCTGGCACCCATACCCAAGATTCAGTCCTAATTCCATCTGTAATTTAAGAGTCAGAATGCTGGATCAGACTAGAGGTCCCAGAGGGCTCAAGTATAAGCAGGCAAGACTGGCAATTCTACAGTGGTATTTTCATCTTGATGTGTTGGAGGGTATTCTGTTGGTTGGTTTTTTTGTTTGTTTGTTTTATAGCCCTCAATACCATCCTTCTCTTCATCTGTCCAATGATTTTATGAACCTGTACGTACTTCTGCTGTTCACAACATTCTGTGTTCTGTCTAAATTGCATTTTTATCTTCACTATACCATATATTAAAGCTTACAGTCAGTTCTTAACCAGCCGCTTATACCATCTGTTCTTTTTATGCCTTCTAGTCCCCACCACTCCAACCATCTTTTTGTTGGCCTGAAGGTAGCAAACTTCTCTCCAGAAATCATTTAATGGTCCTATACAGTCATTGCTGCTTGCTTCTCAGCAAGTTATCTTGTTCTGAGCTGGGCAGAGGACAATTGTGCGTGTTGTTCAGGAGACAGGTGTCCTACAGAATACGCCATCAGGTAGAGTGTATTTTCCCTCGCCTCATTATTATCAGTTCCCAACTTCTGGCTTGCTTTTTGATTGCTTGAGAATTGAGCTGACGTTTCTGAAGAACTGTTATATTGCCAAGATCTTATTTTTGGTAACAGTCTGCCTGGAACTTGTTAGCAAATCTGTTCGTGGGCGGTGTCCCAGTGTGTGTTCCTCTGTTTTTTTTCTGCGCTGAATTTCATCTACTGCCCTATCACCCAGATGGTCAGTATTTCAACTATTCTGCTGATCTCCACAGTTGACCCTCATCTTTGCTGCTCTAAGCAGTATGCACAGCACTTGGTCTCACTGGTTGCTCTCATTGTCAGCACTTAAAGCAAGGAGGAAACAGTGCCCGCATCTCTGGGAGTTCTGGCACAGATGTAGGGACCTTGCCTGATGTGAAATGTAACTGATTGGTTTGGGGGGCTTTCCCCATGACCTTTCAGCCAGTTATTTGACTTTCCATGGGGTTTTCCTTTTATTTCTTGATTGCTCGGTGGATTTTTATTTATTTAATTCATTTTGAAGACTTTGATAATGTTTGTGAAAGCTTTTCAAGACTTAATAATGTCTTTGTAGGCTAAAGCTCTTTTTTTCCTTCACTGTGCACTTGCTAATTCCTCTTAGTTTTATATGTATTTTTGTATTTGTTTTTTTTTTTTTTTTTTTTTTTGACTGTAATGAAAATTAAATTCATGCCTGAATGTAGTTGGAGGCTTTTTCTTCCCATTGCTGAGAATGGCGGCCTGAATGTAGAGACTCTTCCATTTGTACTTAATCCATTACCAGTGCTAGTATTTGTTCCATAGGGAGGTGCTGCAAAATAATTTACTTCTCCAGGTATTTTACTGGAAAAACTGGCTCTGTCATTTGCAGTGTACAGTTATTGTCTGTTCATGCATGGTAAAATCTTAACATCCCCCAAATGACTGGAGTTTACTACTGCCTGGTAACTTTTCACACCTTGGCATATTTTGTTTGTGTGTATGGTATCATTGCAAACTGCTCTTAGAGAGGGCAGGTGTTGGTTTTGTTTTTCCTGTATGTGTGTGCCTAGCTAGCTGTTTGGGGGCTTAGCATAGAGAAGCAGAGGTGTGCTGTTCCTCTCTGGTATCTGACAGGCTGGTTTGTATGTAAAGCAGCTCAGTATGAAAATTGATGTTGCTGTAAATTGATCTGGGGCATACTTGTACCGCACTACCTCTCAGGCTGGAACTATCAACACAGACTTGAGAAGAAGCCAGCTTGTCTCTGCAGTTGAGATCAGCACCTGGTTCTGTGCTGATGGGGGTTTCTTGCACCCGAGTTTCTTCAGATGTAGCTGTCTGTGCTTTGTGAGATAAGGCTGTTACCTGAGGCATCCTGGTGCTGAGCACAGCCTAAGTTTTATTATAGAGAACAAAAGCTCATAAAGAACAGGGGCAGAGGAAAAAAGAAACAAGATTTTATGATGGTGTTAACACACATAAGTTTATTGAAGTCTCCACCAATTTTTGGATGCTGAATCATTTCCTACCATCCTTTTTAAATGGAGAAAGATAGCAAAAAAATGCAGTAGAAAACTTTGGAAAATGCACTTGTAGCTGAAGACTGAACACTTAAAATAGAGAAAATGGTATGGTGTTCTAGGGTGGGCTTTTTGCCCCATGGTATTTTAAAACATTCTTGTTTATTGAAGTATGGGAAGAAGTGGAAAGCAGAACTTGGGTGTCAGGCTTAGCAGTGATTCTCATTACTTCCTTTCATGTTTCTCTCCATGCTTCTGTATAACCTCAGTATATGGGGCCATGATTTGTGTGCTTGATAGGCATCTTAATTTCTTCAGTAAATAACCATGAACAACTAATTTTTTTTTTCCTCCCGTTTATTAGGCTGATGACTACAAAGTTATTTAGCTTGCCCTGTAACAGAGTTGTAATTGACTTTGATTGAATTCTGAGGCATAGCATTGTCAATGTTTCATATTCCTTTTTTTTTTTTTTTTTTTCCGTGCAAGGCAGGCAAATGTGCGTATCTGAACTACCTTTGTTAAAGTAATCAATGAAGTTCAAGATGATTTATGGAAAGCAGTGGGTGACCTCTATTTGTTGGAATGTCCTTTGTCATCCTGATGTTTGCCAGGCAGTGCTGCTTTACAGCAGTGGGCTGTGAAGAGCAAGGGTGCATACAGGGTGGTTCATGCAGTGCTGAAATTGAATGATGGCATGAGAAGCTTTTCTGAGTCTAATAGCAGGATGCAGAGATTTTTTTCCCCTGCAAATAGAAACACTGTTGTCAGGATATATCAACTCTTTGTTACTATAGATTTCAGACCTGTATTAAATCAGCTTGAGAAAGTTCTTGAGACTCTGCCACTTTCCTTTCTTATGGTAAATGCGTTACCTCATTTAAGTTTCTTCAGGAAAGACGTTGTAAGGACTTTTGTGTATCATTAGATAGATGATCCATGTCATATATACAGATTTTGGAACATCTTCAGTGTCTTTTTAATGGCACCTGAACACAGAGGTTGATGTCTTTAACTGGCAGGATTTCACAATTGCATCACTGTTTGAGCCTATGTATGCACTTTTTTTTTTCTGTACTACGCTTAAGTCTGAAAAGTAATGTATTGTGAAATACTGTAATTTAACTTTATTTCTTTAATGCAGGGAAGAAAAGCATCCATGACATCTGAGTGCTGACTTCAGCATTTTTTAGTGTGAAGGAGAACAGCGACAAGGCCTCAGTTTCAAATAATGATTCCCAATTCATCATTATTTGAGAGAATGTACTGTATTAAAAGCTGTTTTCCTTACATCATTTTCTTTTGATTTAATAGCTATTGAATTTGACTTGATCTGTTTATGCCTTGTGCTAGCGTGTATTGCTTTGGAAGGCCTCGTTAGCTGTCTATCTTCAATTAAATTACTTCAGCCCACAACAGGATTGTAATTTAGTTCATTACACTTTCTAGTAATCAGTGATATTTGGTAAATTGTTGGATGTTGTTTGATTAACTTAAGTAAATTTGCCCATTTCCTCCAGATGACCTTTCAAGGAGCTTTAAACCTGTGTTGCTTTCTAATATCTGGCCATAAAATATTTTCTGAGCACCAGAGAAAAGCAGAATTCAGACAAGGTGTAAGGAAAAACATACTCAGTTACTTTTTTACACTTGATGAAAAGCTTTTTTTCAAATGAGCGTGGTGCAAAATACACTTCTAAAAGTTCGTTTTCCAGAGGGATTGAGATTATTGCTGTCAATTCACCACATTTCTGTATTACCTTTGTGTCTTAAAGACAGAAACTTAAACAATTATTTTGTAGTTTCTCACTAAATTTCTTAAAAGGAATGTTTAAAACAATAAACATTAAGAGTATTTAATCCTGTCTGCTTATTATATTGTTTAAATAATCAATTCATTATGAGAGTGCGTTATATGGATACATTCGTACCAGCAGCAATTTACAAATTGTTCACTTTGTATGAATTACTCAAGCTCTTATCATGTAGTCTTAGTCCAAGTGTGTACTCTGCAGGGGGCTGGTGGAGGAAACTGTCAATGAGAAATATGTGGAAGATGACCTCTCTCTGGAGACGGAGTGATCAGTGGGCAGCTGCAAAGAGGTCTCTGCAACAAAGGCGAATGGTCAGAAGGCTGAGAAAGGAAGGTTAAGACAAATGGATTGTCTATGGGATTGGATCTGGAGCTTTTAAAACTTACTAATATAAACATGAGAACTTGAATCAATGGTCAGTGTGCCTCGTTCTCACACTCAAAACTTTTTTTAATGCTCTGTGGAAAAGCTGAAATATCAGTTTCAGATCTCTAGAACACATAGCGTTCTGTTAAGGTTTTAATGTTTTCAAACAAAAAAAGAAAAAACCTGTTGATTGGGTTGAAATGCCTCTTCATCTGCTGTGTTGTTAGAACTTATAGATAAGCTAAAAGTAGTAGGAAGTTCTCAAAGTGCAGACTTTTCCACCTGAGTTAGTGTTTATGTTGATTTTTCTCAAAATATAAGCAAAACCAGAAATAAAGGAAACAATTGAAGAACCATGTATTTAAAATACAAATCTCCATTTATCCAAAGCTATGATGACACTTAAAATATATTAAATACTCCCTGGGCTTAAACCATCAAATATTCAAGTGTCTTTCTTAAAGATTGAGATGGAGTTTATCACATAATTGAAAGATTTGTATACTTCAGTGTCTAATTATGATCTATTAAATTTAATATAAAAGGAGAGCCTGCAACAATCCAGCTTTGCTGCAGAGTGTGTATGGTGGGGTTCTTTGTGAAAAGTATCTCACTGTAGGTATATGGCAGAGGCTTGCTTTTGTTAAGGTCAGCCACTTGGGAGTTCTCTATTTAGTGAATTGTGTAGGTTGTGTAATGATTAGATGCCAAGTCACGATCTAGCACTTGGAGCTAATTTTACTTCCAATGTGCTGCTTTTGAATGCAGAGCTCTTCATGCTGACACTGTTACGTTCCCCTGTAGCTGAGGGAGGCTGCTCCTTGCTGCCAGGTTTCCTGCAAGGCTCTGAGCAGGACAGATGGGGCTGGGGCACTACAGTGGCTTTGAAGCTCAGGCCCTGAGAATCCCAGTCATTTTAGGGGCTGATGGATATGTTTGTAGTAAAAAAATCATCTGTTACCTGATGTTCTTTTTGCATTCCTGAATTGCATGCTCCTAAGGATGTGGAGCCTGAGACAAAAGTTAAATATTGCTTGTTCTGACCAGCCCAGACATTGCCCAGCTATCTGAGCCAACTCTGTGCTGCTCCAGTTCTGTATACAGCTCTTCTTCCTGTCGTTCTTAAAAGTGGAAGGGGTTCCCTGGTTGCTAGTCAGAACTGCATAAAGTGACTGATTAAGCACTGTTAGGGTCTGCTTTCTCTTGTACCCTGGCTACATCTGTACCGCATGGTATTTGGCTCTGGGTCTCCTCTGAGCCCTGTGTGGTCATCCTGTGCTGTAAATCAATTGATATTTTTGTGAACAGGCAAGGAAGGCTTAGTTCTAAGTATTTGATGTAACATGAAGATTGTGATGTAGGATGTTCTTGGATAGGCATACTGTGTGTCCTTGGGAGAAAGAGAGTATTTGAGAGTACAAGGGCTGTCAAAGGTGGTGTTAGAGGGCTGCTGAAAGAACCAGGACTAAGACAGTCTTAATGCTGTCCAATGCAAGCAGTGCTCAAGTGAAGAATAATTCTAAAAATCTAGTTGAGGTGACCTATAAGAGCTATGTAGTAAGCTAATAAACAGTCTGGGTGGTCTAGCAGCTTGGGGCTTTATTAAGACCCTGGTTATACTGCTAGCATTACGCATGTATTCAGTGTGTGATTTGGCAAAGGGATCAGCTCTGTAAAGCTGAGGAATGGGGAGAAAAGTGTTAGCCTGCAACACTGGAAGCTTGTTTATGTGCGTGGATTTGGAGGAGGGAAATGAAGATTGAAATAGATAAGAGTAAAGCTGGGAAGAGGTGGGTGACCAGGGGAAACCCCAAGGAACTGGAAAACAAAAGCTTGATTTGTAGAGAGTGTGACCCTAAGTTAAAGAGTAGCAGGGCAAGAAGAACTGTTTGTGAATGTCCTACCCCTGGACTGAAATATGCTTCTGAATGGTATACTTCACATAGCTTTGAAGGCTGGCTCCAAAATTTTAGAGTTGTAACTAATTCTGTATAATCCACTGCAAAAGCATAAGTTGTCTCCTTGTTTTTTTGGCAAAATGGCATTTGCTTTTTGAGGCTTCTTCTCTTTAGATAACTAATGCCAACCTTGCTGTAGCAGACCCTAAGTTTCCAACTCTGTGTTAAAGCTGTGGTTATTTAGAATTATGACATATAAGGGAATTTTTATCTCCAATTTTTTGTCTGAAATCTTAGTATGGAGGTTTTGCTGAAGGACCTACGCTTGCAAAATTTAGAATTCAGTAGAAACATCAGAATAAATTTGCAAGCTTTAGTCTTATAATAATATGCATTGTAATCACTACATGGTAAGGCATGCTGAAGTTGATGTAATAAATCATGTTTACACAAGGGGCAGGGATGAAATTGCTGCTGGAAAACTTGATTTTAATTATTGATATGGATATAGGATAACACTTTGTTCTGCCATATGCCATTTATGAAATATACATGGAATTGTGTGGTGGGGGAAGTGTCCCTACAAGAAGCTGGCAAGCATGCCCGTAGCATTAAATATCAAAACCTTCTGATAAACGTTTTGCAGAAACTCTGTGGCATTGTAGGCCTGACTTCCCTGCTGTTTCTAGCACAAATGACCTAGTTTCTGTGTCCAGGTACCTACCAATAGGCTTCTGAGTGTTTTGGCATAGTTTTTAATTTTCATTTTGCAAATAAGTGAAGTTAATTGGACTTCAAATAGTATCTCATTGTGAACATCTGAATTGTTAACTATGCTTTTAACACAGGTGGGATGGCAGAATATATACTTCTTTTTCCACCAAGTGACTGGCACTGTTACTCTGTTTAATGTCACCTGAATTACTCCAAGTTCAGCATCTTTAATGTGGTTACGCTGAGACTGTTGGGGTCTTCGTAAAAACAACCAAGTAGTCCGAGTGGCTTTATAATTAAACTATCCCCAGTGTGAGGTTGTTTAAATATATAACAGAAATTGTTTTAAATGATGAAAAATATAGCATAAAAGCCATCAGTTTTTCTATGGCTGTGTAATCAACTATATTTTGAGTTATTTTCTTTTTTTGTTGTTGTTTTTTATAAACTCGATGAAGATATCTTTATAGTGTTGAACTGTCAGGAAAGCAGAACTTTTTAAATGTCCTCAGGAAATTGGAAGTCGAAAGTTTTGCACCAAATGCTTTGAACTTGAATCTCAATCTCCAAAAAAGTTCAGATGCTCTTTAATGTTTTATTTTGATAAAATAGACATCTTGTCAGTGTTTAAAGTCAAAATAACATTAAATATTTAATGACACCATAGCTTTAACTTCCTGTGTGTTTTTAAAGCTCAGTACTTCAAAATGTGGTAGTAGATCTCTGTGTTAACCTTGACTGATAGATTTTATAAGTCCTTTCAAGTAACCTCTAGCCACTATTTTATTTTATTTTTTGTTGAGACTGTTTGAATGCTAGTTCCTGCATTGGATTTGGCTTTGTTAACAATATACACATCATCTCTTGCTTTTTTTTAGAATTTTGAGAGTGAAAGTATTGATTTAAAATTGCTTGCTGCCTGTGGTGCTTGTGGCCCAAGTATTATTACTTTGCTGATAAGAAGGAACTGTGAATGCACACTGTCTGTGCTGATGGATTATCATAGACAGTCTGTAACAACGGTGAAGAAAGAATTTGATTTCCACTTGCAAAAACAGTACCATTGCAACATAGGAATGAAATGGACTTTTCTTTTTAAAACATAGTAAATGTATACTTAATTACATATTTATAGAAATTCTGGATTTAGAAGGCTCACTAAAGGCTTATTCACTGAGTAAAAAATGACCTACCTGAAAAATGATATGTCAATACAGAATGTTTTCAATTCTTTGAGACTGATTCATAATTTGGTATAGGCTATACTTGCAGAATTCCAGTAAGACTTTTGGATTTACCATAACATAGAGCTTTGCCCAGCATGGGTCCTGAACTGAAATGTTCCTTTATTGTTATGGTCCTCTGTTTTACTCACTGAAAGCCACTGATTGGTGGTGCTGCCTAAAAATGGAGTGAAATAACCTGAATATGTTGCAATAATAATAATAATAATAAGGGGGAGGGCATGGGGCAAAGGGGCAGCTCTTCATGTGGACATTAAATAGTCCTGTGAATTTCCTCCTCCTCCTTGCAATATGTAATTTTACCTACAACTTAATGTCTGTTTGAAATCTGGTTTGTGAAGATATGTAATAGCATTTTCTGTCTAGACGTGTTCCTGATACAGTGTATTAAGGTAAGTAAATGAAAACCTTCTGTCAGCAAGAAAGGTAAAATATAGTTGTTAACAATGCCATTACCTTCCTGGTTTCTGAAGTAGATAAACCTATTTTCAAGAACATCTTATTTTTTCCTTCATTTTGATGGGAAAGGATTTTCGTTGACTTTAGGAGGCAAGAAAAAGATCCCTGAGTAAAATGCAATGCTGAATCTTCATGTGTTTTCAAATGGTAGGTTAAAACATGGCCCAGTACCACACGTCTAGCTGTGGCCATGTCTGATGAAGAGGTAACATCCCTGACTATTGGGGTGTGACTTCTGGGAAAGATGAGTTATACGTTTATGTATACAAACCAAAAGAGTTAGAAGAATTTGCTGTCATCAAAGGCTGACTTTACCAGTCCTGTTAGAGAAATAGGTGAAGATCATTGAATCATAGAATCAGAAGGTTGGAAAGGACCTACAGGATCATCTAGTCTGACTGTCCTCCCATTACCATTGCTACCACAAGCTACTAAACCATATCTTGTAGCTCCTCATCCAGACGCCTCTTGAACACTGCCATGGACAGCAACTCCACCACCTCCCTGGGCAGCCATTCCAGTGCCTGACCACTCTCTGAGAGAAAAAGTTTTCCCTTATGTCTAATCTAAACATCCTCTGGTACAACTTGGTGGCCATTTCCTCGGGTCCTGTTTGTTGCCTGGGAGAAGATTATTGCCAAACTCTTCCTCATCACAGCCTCCCTTCAGGAAGCTGTAGAGTGCAATGAGCCTCCTCTTCTGCAGACTAAACAATCCCAGCTCCCTCAGCTGCTCCTCATAAGACTTGTGCTCCAGACTCCCTCTCCAGTTTTGTTGCCTTTCTCTGGACACGTTCCAGGGCCTCGATGTCTTTCTTGTAGTGAGGGGCCCAAAACTGAACATAATACTCAAGGTGCAGCCTCACCAGTGCTGTGTACAGGGGGATGATTACCTCCCTGCTCCTGCTGGCCATATTATTTCTGATGCAGGCCAGGATGCCATTGGCCTTCTTGGCCACCTGGGCACACTGTTGGCTCATGTTCAGCCAAGCACCCCCTGGTCCCTTTCCTTTTCACAGTCATCCAGCCACTCATCCCCAAGCCTATAGCAATGCATGGGGTTATTGTGGCCGAAGTGCAGGACCTGGTTCTTGGCCTTGTTGAACCTCAGCACAGCGATCCAGCTTACCTAGATCCCTCTGAAGGGCCTCCCTACCCTCAGGCAGATCGACACCACCTCCCAACTTGGTGTCATCTGCAAACTTACCTAGGGTACACTCAGTCCCCTCATCTAGGTCATCAGTAAAGATATTAAAGAAGATAGGCCCCAGTACTGACCCCTGGGGGACACCATTTGTAACAGGTTGCCAGCTTGACTTAGCATTAACAGCATTAACCACTACACATTGGGCAGAGCCCTCTAGCCAATTCCTTACCCAAAGAGCTTACCTGTCTAGGCCACAGCCAGTTCCCCAGGAGCATACTGTGAGAAACCGTGTCAAAGGCTTTCCTGAAGTCTAGGTAGACTACATCAACAGCCTTTCCCTTGTCTACCAGTCTGGTCACTCTGTCATAAAAGGAGATGAGGTTGGTCAAGCACAACCTGCCCTTCATGAGCCGGTGCTGGCTTGGCCTGATCCCCTGGATGTCACACACATGCCATGTGATCTCACCTAAGATGATCTGCTCCATAACTTTCCCTGGTACTGATGTCAGGCTGACAGGCCGGTAGTTTCCCGGATCCTCCTTACAGCCCTTCTTGTAGATGGGAGTCACATCGGCAAGCCTCCAATCCTCTGGGACCTTTCCACATAGCCAGGAATGTTGATAGATGACAGAGAGTGGCTTGGCAGTCACTCCTGCCAACTCCCTCAGCACCTGAGGGTGGGGCACATCCAGTCCCATGGACTTGTGACAGTCCAGATGGAGGAGGAGCTCTCTAATTGTCTCCACCTGAATCACCAGGGGTGTATTCTGCATAGCATCCCAGACTTCCAGATCAGGGTGTGAAGTGCCCTGATTATAACTGATCTGCCTAATAAAGGCAGATGTAAAGAAGGCATATGTAATTGGAGAGAAGGGCTAGAGTAACTTCATTGGAACTGGTAGTTTTATTGACGGGAAGAGGTGTTCAATGCAGGTTGGAAAGTAAATTAGAGGAGCATATGATGAATGAATGTTAAAGCTTTAACAGACCATTCACAGATCAGTACTATATCATGATAATGAGTGATGTTATATATTGAATAAAGTAATGGATCAATTTGAGTCATGTCCTTAAAAGCCCCTCAAAGGGAAGAAACAAAGTCCATTTGTAGTATTATTTGATTACTATATATTTTATAAGCTCATCAACCTCTGAACCTTAAGGCTGCATTTGTTACATGCATGTGAGATCTGCACTTTTGAAAAGGAACATGCTGCATTTTGTTACCTTGGCAAACTGCTGGAAATCATTGATTCCCAGGTTTTAGCCTTTTGGAAGCCAGGGCTGCAGCCTCTCCTGTGCAAGTAAAACCTATTCTGTATATGGAGAGCACACTAAATTTGTATGTCAAGTAACTATTTTACAATTGTGTACATGCTATATGATTTGGTCGTCAAAAAGTGCTTAAAATGGGCTGTACTTAAATATAGAAATTATATGTAAATGATATTCCTCCTCCTCCAAATAAAAAGCTAAGTAACTTTATCACGGATCCCCAGTGATAATAATAGTACCTGTGAGCTCACATCACGCTCTCCTAGTGGAAGGAGGAGGCTGTGTTCCTGTAGAGCAACTCCCTTGCTTCAGGAGCCCATCCAAGGAGCTGTGCCTGCTGAAGCATAAAGCTGCAGCAGGGCTGCCCTTCCAGCTGCTCCAGCTCTTTCCAGTCATGCTGAGCCAGATCCAAAGCAGTTTTTCTGTGTGGGAGGCAAATTGCAGATAACTGAATGGAACAGTTGGCAGCTTCAGCTTCTGAGGGGTAGGATCATTCCAGACACCTTCCTTCTCAAGCTTCTGTGTAAGAAGTATGGTGTGTGTGCCACTTGTTCCCTGGGGTGGGGCTCTAAAAAAGAAAACAAAAAATCCTTATGATATTCCATTGCCCTCTGAGGTGGGAAGATAGTGACTCTTTTGGGCTGCTGTTCTGTAAAGAACATCACTTTAATGGCATAACAGATGTTAAAGCAAAACTTCAAGTAGTTAATTTTCTTCTTCTGAATATGTATTTTATAGTAAGACAAATAATGCTTCTAATGAATTTTGTTACAGATTTCTGGGTTTTTTTTTTTTTTTTGTGACTGGTAAAGAGTTGATTTCTTTGATACTAGCAAAACAGACTTCTGCAGAGATCACATTCTTATGAAGACTCTTAGGCTTTCCTTAGTCTGTAAGAAATCATTTGACAAAGTGTGTGAGATTGGGAAGAACCATGAAGGGAGTAACATCACTGTTTTTGTTGTTGTTTTAAACTCATTTTTGTGTGTGTACATATCTCATCTGTTATTGTACAGAGATGAGGAAAGGGGAAAGACGGCATCTTCTGTCTCCATGAAGAAGCTGTGCCATCAAGGAGAAAATACTGAAGGTTTAGTCCTGCTTTATGTAAAGGAGCAAATGCTGCCATGCAGTTTTTCTCTGGCTGTGATTATAAAGAGTACTGTGCTGTGTCAGTGCCTGGGAGAGACCAGTCCTTTCCAATAGTAGGCATGCTCTGTGAGAACCTCTTGAGAGCAGTCCTTGGGAGACTCAGGTGAATAAACTTAGTTTCTAGGTGCCAGTCAAGATGCAGTCATGCTTTGAGCAGAGAGCTGCTAAATTTGTTCCAACTGTTTCAGGAAGGGGAGACAGCTCAAGAGCCTCAAGTCAAATTAGAGACGCTACTGAGTTGTTTGCTTCTAGGTATAGTGGCAGATAAAATTGGACAGAGGAACTGAGATTTGGCCTAGTTCCATTTAGCTCCCTCTTTGGGCATTAATATGTATGTACATTGCAGGCAGAAGTTGAAATAATGTCCTTTATACCAAGAGAAGCCTTTGGAAAGATGAAGCACCTTGAAAAGATTTTTGCAACAAAACACGACTCACCATATTCCTTTTCTTTCCTTTCCCTTGATCATAGACCCAATGTCACCACTGCCGAAGCATACCATCCGCTGTGCTCAAATCCACTGTTTGGTCTCTGTAAACGTTCTGCAACCGTGCATGAATGTCAGTGGGTACCATTTTTTCCATATGGCACCTTTGCTTCATACGCACTTCCATGTCAGATGCCGTTTTGTCAGACTGTTCTTCTGCTGCCATCTATTGCATGGAAAAAAAATGGAATGGAATGTTGGTGGGAAGGTTCAGTCTCTGCTGTCACACCACCATCATCTGCCTCTGACATTGTGAGCCATCAGAATAAAATAGGAGGCATGACTTTCAAAGCAGCCGTTGTATGTATTGTTTCTTTCCCAGAACCAAGATTCTAACTATCCTCTTCTGGCTGTAATCCTCCTCGTTTTATTCTCTTCACATTCTCTCTCTCTCTCTCTCTCTCTCTCTCTCTCTCTCTCTCTCTCTCTCTCTCTCTCTCTCTTGCTTCATTCAATCTTTTTGTAGTTTAAGATGATTTTCGTTTGGTATTTCAGTAATTTCTCCCATTGTTGTAATGTGCCATCAGCTAATCGGTTCTGTTGCTGATGCTGTGAGGGGTTTTGTGTGTGCTGATATATTTTATTTTCCTGTCCTGGGGCTTATAAGCTGCATGTTTGTCTATACGTGTACTGTGTTTCAGTGGCTCGTGTGTTTAAATGGCCTTAGGCATCCAGTGGTCAGGGATACTCCCTGTTCACAAAGAAAGGGAAAAACAGTTCCCTCATGAAAAAAGAGAGAATAGTGCTGGAGAAAATCTTAACGCTGTGAACCTCGCTGTGTAACAGCCTCATCAAATGTAATATGAAAGGAGGAAAAGAAACCCATTCACTTGTGTCTCTGACAATGCCAAGCTGTATGTGCTGTAGCTGCTAAAATAATAAAGTGAATGAACCTTGAGTTGTTTGAAGAGGGCTCTTCTCAGTCTGGAGTCACTGCTGGGAAATCTTACTCTCCTTGACAACAGCTCTGTGTGCTAAACAGCTTAAATGTTATACGTGTGGGAAAGGTCTCTCTTCAACAGATTCAGTGAAGTCGTAGAGTCATAGAACAGTTTTAGCCGTTTTGTCTTAGTATAGTGTCTGTATTCCCTAGTCTTTCCAATACTACATTTTTTCATACTGACTTAATTTTGACACAAAGCAATCAGTTTTCCAGTTTGCTGACTGTCTGTGTTGAGCATTGTGAAAACATTTTGCTGTATTGTGCTTGTTGAGGGATCTTGACTTCATACTAGCACTTAACACTTACTGGTCACTCTTCAGAATTCATCTCCCATCCCAAATATTTGGAATGCTTTTTGGGAGTGGGGTGTACAGATAGCAGTTAACTTTCATTCTACGTTTTGATGTGGCTGGATAACTTTGTTATGTTAGCATGCCTCTTCTGTCTTTAGGCTTAGATTATTTGATGTTAGATGATTCAAATCTACCACTCCGTTTCTTCCTGCAATATTTTAGAGAGGCCTTGATTGGCCTAACTGCCAATGTTTAAACATTGTGGGATCATGTGCCCCATGCATGGTGCTCCTGAATCACACCATCTTTCTAGAGTTTTAGACCCCATGTCTTTTAAATACTAGGACAAGGTTAACTACCAAGCTGCTTGAAGAGCTCAGCAGAGTATTAACACTAGCTAAATTTTGGTATGACTGTAACCTTAGAAAGAGTTTGTGTTTTTTTTCCTGAGTATTATCAAATGTCTTGGAAGAGTTGAGGCCATTTGGAAGGAAAAACAAAAAATGCATGAAAAGGAAGATGGATGAGAAGTCAGCATCATCAGGCAATTGCTAAGTATTTTTTGGAATCTATTTCTTCTTTTCTTTTTAACAGTGGGTCTCAAAACAAGGAATTGTGCACTACATACGCACATTGCAGATATTTTTAGCATAAGGAGTTCAATAGGTTAAAAAGTAGCTTTGTTAATATGTAAATTGTTCAGCAAGACATTCCTAATGGCTATATTAGTTTAAAGGCTTCCTGAGACTAAAATGGTAATAAGATGTAAAACAAGATGCCACGGGTAATATTATGATTACTGAAAAATTTATGTAACTCAATGAGCATTTTTAGAGGCATACATGATTATTTCTGTCAAAGAAAAAACTTGCTGTTATGACTGTTATGACTTATGATATGTTATATCTCATAATAAAAATGTATTATGGGGTAAGAAAACCAGTTCATAGGGTTCTTTTTAAGTCTCCACCTTAAAGAGTCTGTTTTCATAGCTGCCATGCTGACAAAGCCAAGTGACAGATTTTTGCTGTGGGTTTTGAGATTACCATTAAATATAGCATCTCCTTTTTTTGAATGTTTTGAGTAGCCCACTGAGTAGCTACTGTCTGAAAAGTACGAATCACAGTGGGAAGCTGAAAGGGAATGGGCCTCCAGAACATTTAGTGTTTAATGGGGCTACAGCTGTAGTGAAGCAGTGTGCAGAAATAATTCTGATTAGACTTGGTCAATCAGACAACAAAATCAGACCTGCCCCTTCATCATTCAGCTCTAAAAATTAAGAAAATAACTTCTGCTAAAGCCCAGTTAAAAAGAGAATGTCTGTTCAATCAGTTATATTTTAGCTATTTTTGATGAAGTGTGCTGCCAAAAGCTGAGAGGAGCAAACAGTTAAGCTACTCAGTAAGAGAAGTTGCCTTTTTCATTTGGGGCTTCATTTTTGGAAGGAATGATAGAAGGTATGAAAATAGTGATCTTTTACCACTGTTAAATATTACTAGATGCAAATAACATTGCAACTTGTTTGTGGCGTAGTAAGTAGTTTATTATTTACAGTTTCACACCAGCTGTTTTCATTAGAATATACAGTTGTAAATGTGCAATTAAAAAGCAATCTCTTCAAATGGCAGAGGAGCCAATTACTCTTAAACAACTTCGAATGGTTTTTCCTAATGAGCACTGTACTATCTGATGACAAACCTTCACATCAAAACCAAATTGCCTGTAACTGTAACCTCTGTTTTTCCAAGATTTTGCATTCTCAGCAGAGTTCTTTATATCTCCAGAAGCATGGGGTGTGCCTGAAGTGGAACTCAATTAAGATACTCAGATTTTATTTCATTATGTTTAGGTGGTCAGGTGGTTGTAGTTGTTATGAACCTTACTGGCAACTTTCTTTGAAGTAGATTCTGCTGTAGAGATTGTGCTTTTGTGAAGCAAAGCATTGTTCTAAGCAAGTCTTGAAATCGGAGTAGGTTTCAAAGGAGCAGATGAAGTTATTGTTCAGAGCTAATGCTGGTGCTAATAAATGCTGACAGGATTCCAAGGCTGCTCCCTAGAAAAGCTGCAGCTCTCTTGAAGTTAGAAACATTTTACATTTTAACTAGACTTATACACTTTTTTTTTTTTTTTTTTTTAAGATTATTTCTTTAGGAGTTGATAATAGGCACTGTTCTATACCAGCATTGCTCCAAGGTAGTTCCTTGGAAAACAGAGGTGGTCCAGAGATTGGTGTGATGTGTGAAGTTGGTGGCCTCCTTCTAACACATTTTCCTTTATTTCCTGGTACGTGTATGCTTTCTTTCTCATGGAATTTCACATGTCAACATATATTGGTTGATGTTAGTGAAAAGCAGAGAGATGCCCGTTGGCAGCATGTGGTCCAAAGAATGGACAGAAGAAATGGAATAAGGCAATTCCCAGGCAGTTATTTAGGAGGAAATTCTGCATAAGGTGAGATCTAGATCAAAATTGTTGTCATTTTTGTATAAATATATATGCATTTATTTTCGTAGATAGAAGAAGCCAATTACTCTTAAACAAACAGAAAAAAATGCCCCGATACAGTGAGAATCATTTTACTGAAAGGCTCATGCAGCTAAGCAGATTTAGCTCTGCTTTTAAATAAATACAGGGAAATGTTTAACCCCCTTTGTATGGCCACAAAGCCTGTGCTGATCACACAGAAGCATGGGAGGTCGAGGACAAAGCCATTGGCTGCTGGAAAGGGCTTTTTGTGTGTGCTTCTGCACAGCACTGTGACTGTGGGGCTTAGCAGCAGACTCTTGTCAAGATTACAATGTGGAGGGGAGCGTGTTACAAATCCCTATCTCCCACTAACAAAACAAAAGAAAGAAGATAAAAAAAATTAAAGAGGAGGTCTGTATAGCTATATGCACAAGGTAATGGATCATTTCCCTTTTTCTATTCTGATTCTTCTTGATCTGTTACGTGGTTGAGGTTTGTGTACCTTGGTAGCAGTTAGCTAGGTTTATTGAGTAGCAGGAACGTGGGGAAATGGAGTTTAAACTTCTGATGCAAGAACAGACCTATTCTGTGTAACTTATTGAAACATTTACCTTTGGTTAGCCATCTAAGTATTGAAATGAATACTGTATAATTTATTTCCATGGAGGAAGGCTGTGGCTTTGTACCATATTAAAGATGAGAACAAACATAAATTCTGTTTTGACTGTTGTAATGTATTGAACTAGTTTGTATAAAATGAACACGTTGCTGGAAAAAATAGTATTATAATCTGGGCTGGACTACTTGCTTTAGAATATGTATTTGTGTGAATTTATCTACGAAGAATGAAAAATTGAGCAGTTATCTTTGATGTATTTCCAGGATATGGATTTTTTTTTTCCCCCATTATTACTTTGTCAGAATCATCTGGGGCTGAGCACTGCCAGAAATACGATAGATATGACAGAAAGATGAATCACTGCCCTCATCAACCACCAGGGTAGTTTCTTCTTTTCTGAGGTCTCCTCATCACTCCTTAATTCTGAAAGAAGAAATGACATGAGGGTGAATGCTAGATCTCTGCAGTATTGAATAGCATAAACTTGTGCTTAAATACATTAAATATATTTCAGATCATAAAGCAAATATTTTTCCAGGCCCTCAAAATGTGTTGCATTAAATATTTTCCTACAGTGTTGTCAAGAAGGAAGAAGCTGAATTATATATGTGTGTGTGTGTGTGTGTGTGTGTGTAGTATTAGTTTTAGAAGAAGTGCATATTGTCCCATTTTACTGTTGTTTTTTAAGGTTGTGTTAAGAAGATAAGAATGTTCTACCTTTTGATGAATATATGGAATACATTTTATCTAAAACCATTTGGCCAATCTGATTATAAAATAAAAATGGAATTTTTATGTTTTGATTTCATAAGAATTTGAACTTTTTAATATATTTTTACTGCAATGCATACTTTCTCATTCTAAATTGTACTTCTCTGAAATCTATCAACGTCATTCGTTTAGATGTTTTTAAAGCATTAAGACTATGTAAATTCTAGTTCTTTCACAAAATTTTAAATGAGTAAGTACACAGTAAGGATAATGATCTGGTCTGTAGAAGTAAAGGCTAGATTTTATTTCTTCAACGTTTTTCACCCAGTAAGTGATAAATAATTTTCTTCAACTTACTTCACCCAATCTGTGGACTTCTTTATAATATGGTTTTTACACCATGTTCTTAACCCTTTTATTTTTATTTTTATTTTTTATTTTTTCATTCGTGCTGTCTTACTCATGACTGCTCAGCAATGGTACAAATGTTCCTCTTTATTTGGAAGCCAGATACCTAGTTACCCATTTTCCATATGTGAAGTCCTGTGCATAAGCTGTACTGAGTCTATTGTCATGCCTAACTTTTAAACATAATCCTTGAGGCTACAGCTGTTTTTACTGGTGATAACAGCCAACTGGGGACAAATTCCTGTCATTCTGATAGGATAATTGGCAAGTCTCTTATAAAAAAGACTGGCAATATATTACCTAATGTAATCTGAGTTTCATCTGGGTATCATGATGTGTCTGCAGCCCTAATATAGAGCTAATTGGTGTTGTAGTTCAGAGCATCTCAAGGGAGTTGCATGACAGTCCACCAAAGCCATGAGTTTATAGCGTAGCATTGTGTGTGCTGTGTGGGGGCACTGGAGGTGTTTGGGGATGCATTGACTTGTAGCAGAAAGCCAAAACTTGTATGAGCACAGCCCTGTGGATGTGGCCCTTAGGATGGACTGTTCCCCTAGATGTGGATGATCTAGCAAGACAAAGCAGCTGGGAGGCAGTGTGAGTGGCAGGACAGATGTGTCCATCATCTTTGTGTAGAAAGGATATGTGTGATTATGGTCATACTCAAGGGTTTTGGTCAATGAGGAGTTGCATATAGCAGTTCTGAATGCAATTTCAATGCTGACTTTGGCTAACTGAGGTCCTGTTAGTATGCGATGAGCTGGACTCCCTGGAAAATATGGGTACAAAGTAGGAAGGCATTTGAGTGCCTAAGTAAAGATAAAGGCCATTAAGTGATTTTCACTTCAGTGAAATAAATCATAGATGCTGAACTTCAAAAGTTACAAAGACAGTGTATTCTTTCCAGTGCTTTATTATGTAAGAGCAACAAGTCAATTAGAAAGAGTAGAATAGGCAGCAATGTATGAGAAGAGTGCTCTTTTCTACTGGAAAGAACAGATACAAGAGAGGTCTGCTCAGCAGTTAGAACTTTGCTGTGTTACAGAACAACTTAAAAATAATCTGGATTTGAAAATACAGAGAAGGAAATTGTTAGACAGCATTATCAATTTGTCAGGAAAATTTCTAGTCTTTGAACCTTGCTGTCTTGTAAGTTCTACTCCATATATGCTTAACCACAGAAATATAAGCAACCTCCTTCTCAATGAAAGCTCAAATATGTCTGAAGTGGGGCATTAAAGTAACAAAGATTGAGAGAAGAAAGGAACTGCTTGCAGAGTTCTCATGAATAAAGGAGGAAGATTGTATCTGAATTCACAACCAGCCCTCTCCTGCTGTGTTCTCTTTCTTTGTGTTGTACTTTTAATTTGGGAGATTTAGTGTCTCGTCCCTGATCAAGTGGGTGGCATCTGTGTACACAGTAGAGGGGTTGGAGCTAGATGATCTTTGAGGTCTCTTCCAACCCAAGCCCTATGATATTCTCCTAGAATGCGTGAGATTGAATGAACAGCTTATAAATTGACTGTAATCCCAGATCTTTCACTGGCAAGAGTTATGGCCAAGAGCTTTCCCTGCAGTAGAAGCTTACTGCCATTGTTGTTGTGACCTTCCAGTAGATGTCTTGGAAACTTAAACATTTATATCCTGAAGAACACTGCAGAGAGTACTCAGTATGACTTAAGCTAGGTTACTGAAATTCATGAAGATATGGTTAGACTTTCCCACTGGCTTGGTCAGCTTTCATGCGGTGAGTTTTTCACTGGATTCAGTGAAAACTTAGGTACAGAAAACATTGAATACTGAAATGGGTGATCTGGTTTGAGCTGATCTAGCTATGTTATTTTGTAGAGCTAAATGCAAAACATAATTTTAAAAGCTATGGAGTTGGGTTTTTTGTTGTTGTTGTTTTTGATGACTCCCGTTTTTCCTTCAGACTGATGCATGTAAGTTAGCTGCTAGTAAAATAAGTTTTCACTTAGCTAACATAACCCATCCAGGATTTAGCGCTGCACCTTTATGAGGACAGATCTGATGTATTTATGGTATTTTAACAGCAAATCTGATTCTTGGCCTGTGTAAATAATTCAGGTTCTACGTCATTTTTTGCAGGCAAGGCAGTAAGGCAAAAGACCGGCTATACAACAGAGAGGAGGGAAAGTAAATAAACAGATCGTCTTGCTTAGAAGGTTTTTTTTGTACAAAGGTAAGAACTTTCTCCTTCAAATGTTACTCTCCCAATCTAAATTTAGTGGAAAAAAAACTACTGGCATTGACTTTCTATGTTTAAAGTTTCTTTAAAGAACTGTCAAGGTTGTCATATTATGTACGCTGCGTTTTGCTGCATTTCCATATTTGTTTGGGTTAACAAGTTGTAAATAATATAAACTTTAAAATGTCAGGACAGCTTTTACCTGAACTGCTCAAATCAAATATATTAACTGGAAAAACAGCTAAAATTATTTCATAGCTTCACATAATTGAAGGTAGGCTTAATCATCTCTGATGTTCCCTGCTGGAGAGAACAGGTGTCATGACAAATCAGCTAGTAAACAAATCAGTCTGAGAAACAGAATTTAAGGGAGACTTAAAGTATTTTTGTACCTAAGAGATTATCCTTCTAGTGTAGGTCATAAATTTGGTGATAGGGATATTCTGAATTCCTCAGTCTCGCTGTTTTTTCCTAAGATTAAAATGCCAGTTTTGGAAGTTTTTGAAATAAGTTTTGATTTTTTTTCTTTCCTTAATCTCAGCTCCTTCCTGCTCTTGTATTTTAATTGCATAAGTCTTTCCGTATACGAACAGAGGTAGCCTTACTTGAAGTCACTAGTAGCTGCTGAATAGTCATCTGTGTTTTAATATCTGAATTTACTGAATAAAAAAAAAAAAAAAAAATCTGATTTTGGGTCTTGAATACAGTATTGTATACAGACAAAAGGTTTGTTCCAGTAATCTTCAGAAGTGCGTGGGCGTGGATGGCTGCAGTATTTCTGCCCTCATTTGTGTATTCAAGCTGACAGCATCTGAAAGCGTCAGTGCATGGTTTAAAACAGAAAAGTGGGTAGACACTGAAACTGTTTACTGGTATTGTTTCTAAAAGTAACATTTGTATATCCTTTCCTTCCAACAAAGACTTTTTTTCTGCTTCAGAGATCTCTTCTGAAATGGTTCATGTGTTAGTCACTCAAGAGTTAAATGTGGCTTTGCGTAAAGAGGACTGTTACTGTAAGGTTTTGAAACTAGACTACTCTGAATAAAAGATAACCATTGAAGATTCTGAAAGGCTTTTTGGATGGTAATCAAGTTAAGGAAGTTCTAAGGTTCTTTTGGCTTTCCTGTTGGCTGCTTTCGCTCCCCAGGATCCTGGCACCCTATCCCTGTGCCCTCATTGCCTCCATAGCTCTAGTTCCTGGGTCAGGGAATGCCACCATACAATGGCCCCCCAGAGCTACTTGGATGAGTGACAACCAGCCAGCTCCAGAGTGACAAGTGTTTGAATGTCTAATTGGGTCAGTGCACAGGTGCCTGCTCCTCATGGGTGAGATGTTCTAGCTTTCCTCTGTGGCGTTTTCTTGGTTCCTCTCATTTTTCCAACAGTTGTAAAGCAAAAATCTCAACACGTTGTTGCAACAGAATGGGCATTAGGAAAATAAAAGGACAATTTTTCCCCCTAGACTGTTATGGATAAGGTAGCATTACTGCTTGACTACTGACTAGCTAAAGAATCCACAGAAGTGAGGTATATATGCTGATGCAAATAGATACTATAGTGCACAATACAGTAAGTTGATTGGTGAAACAAATGCACTGTCTTAGTCTGTATTTACGTAGCTTGTATATTGGTTAGAGTCTTGTGCATCAGGAAGTGTACAATTCCCCCTGTGTGACATTACAAGCAGTTGGTGTTTCAGCTGCTCTTGCTGGTTCTGTAGCAACAGCAGACTTGTTAAGGGTGCACCTTGCCTCATTATCCTGGTCATTAATGAAACTGTTGAACAGCACTGGCCCCAGTATCAACCCCTGGGGCTACACCAGCAGTGACTTGCTTCCAGCTGGACCTCATGCTGATCCCAGCCATTGAGCCCAGCAGTGCACTGAGCTTTCAGCCTCCCTGTCCTCTTATCTAGTCTGTCCTTTATCAGTTTGCCTATGAGGATCTGATGGGAGATAGTGTCAAAGTCTTATGAAAGTCAGGATAAACAACATCTGCTGCTCTCCTGTCATTCACTGAGCACGCTGTTTGCTGGTCTGTGTGCTCAGAATGCTTGAGTCATGGCAGGTCCTGCTGGCAGAGCCATGCTGTGAGGTTGGTGCCTCCCTAGTTCAACACTTATTTGAAACAATGTTGGCAATTTTGATTTGACCAGCTTGTGAGTTTCTAACATAATGATTTTTTTCAATGGTGTATATTTAAAAGTTTGAAAAGTGGACACTTGAATATTTTCACACTTGACAATGTTTAATGTGGTGTGGGCAGCAGCATGATTATTGTCAACATCATTTATATAGGAACTGCTTACATCCCTACCTGCTGTCCTTATTAACAAAAAGACCACTGACAAATGCAAAAAATAAGGATCAAAATGGAGTATGTGTATGATTTCTAAGGTAATTGTAGTTCATATAAAGTGGTTTTGCCTGACTTTTTTTTTCCTCGCCTTATTATCTCAAGTTTCCTCATATATATAAATTGGTTAAAATAAATTGACTCTTTCTTCAGATGCTCTTTTTTTTTTTTTTTTTTTTTTTTTTTTAAGCTTTTTCTGTATGCTAAGACAGGACAGCATGTGAAGAAAATACATAAACCTCAGTCACTGACGCATAGGTTTCTTTTTATAAGAACTTCTGTTGATGATTAAGGAGTGTCTCTTTTATGCTACATACATTTGAGTTGATTTCTGTGGCAATCATGAAAACAATCAAAGAATTCATAAGTGAACATTTAAAAACATTTTGAACATAATTTTAAAGTGGATGGGAAGTTGAGGGTATAGGAAGGACAAGAAATATTAAACCAGTCTTTGTTCTATTTTTGCTCTGAAAAGCACTCTGAGCTTTCAGCTTCCTGCAAGAGAAATAGTGAAGGATCTTGAAAACATATTTGAGTGCATTTCAGTGCTGCATTTGTACTCAATAATATGCCACTAGGATTGTCTGTTAAGCAGCAAACAGCTATCAAGACCTGGATATTTTCCATCTCATTTTAGGTGCTTGGATATATCAGGTGCAGTAACAGCATGTTTTTTTACTTGCCCCAGCAACTCTATTTGACAAATATACATTATGTGATCTTCAAAGGTCTCCTCCTCTTTCTGGAAGTTGGTGGTCCTGAGTGTGGCAGGGGGGTTGTAACTTGGTAATCCTTGGGGTCCCTTCCAACCCAAGTCATTCTGTGGTTCCTCAGTGTTTCATAATTCAGGGATCTGAAACCAGACAGAGTTTTCAAGACAAATACCTGATGATTACCAGCTGGAGCAATACCATAATTTTCTTCATTCTGCTGACTACGCTTCCGTTAACGCTCCCTCTGACATCCACAAGCACTTGTTCCTGCCCTGTCCTTCCCTTGCTGTGATTGACACTCATGAGTGAAACTGTCTTGTATTGCAGTTGGGTCTTTGTGCTGTTTATATATATATATATATATATATAGTATAATTATAATAATAATTTATATATATATATAATGTATTCAATTATTTTCATCAAGGGCTGATTGTTCAGTTTAGTACTACTGCCTTGTGTGAGAGCAAACAGTGAAAATTTAAGAGACTAGCAAAAAAGATGTCAGCTGAAGCAAGAAATATGAAAGTTAGGATTAGACAGTTTAATACTGCATATTAGCTTCACATTGAAAGAGTGGAACACCTTCATACAGAACATAAAAGGTGCATCTGTTGTAAAAACAAGTTTGGTGGACAGTTGGTTTAGATTTTGAGAATGCTATGTGTGAGCATGCATATATGAGTTTGGTTTGTTATTTTTGTTTTTTGTTTTCCACAGAAACAGAAGTCTTTCTTCAAAGCACAGCTGATTTGTTGGGGGCATTAATAGGAAAATGTTAGTTCTGCTGTCTATGTAACAGGCACCCATATCTCAGTTGCTGCACTTCTGTTAACTTACTGGTAGATACTGTATGGCTGAATTGATTACGGACTGGAATAACGTCTTTGTCCTGTATAAAAGAGGAATTTGTCTATAAAGAAAGAGGTCTCATAGTGGATACAGTGTTATTTTTTCCTAGAAAGGAGAGATGGGTGAAATATTTGAGTTACGCTTGAAATATGAGAATAAAAGCAAGGCAAACTAGCTGATAAATTTGTAATCTGTCTAGGTATAAATCCTAGAAGTTCACTGAGTTATGTTAAGCCTAACAAAAAAATGATCACATCTAAAGGCAGGATTATTATAACCGGCTGGTGAAGCCTAAGGTGAAAAAGAAGTATCCAGACTTAATCTTTTTGTTACCGTGCCTTGACCAAGTTTATACTCTACAGGACCTCTTTTTCATGAGTCTTGTAAAACATTCATCCACATTCTTTTCTTTTTGTTTGTCAGCCAGAAAGCAATACTGCCTACAGTCTTCTGTTTCAATTCCCTGTGACTTTAGGGATTGATATTGGGAATGTACAATGGCCTTAGCACTGACCTGACTTGATAGTTTATAAAACACTAAGGTACTGCTAGGCAACGTTACATATATTTGTGCAAAGTCCAATTTTCATAAATATTTTATGGAACATGTTAGCACGAGAAATAGGCAAAGAAACACAGGACTAAAAGAGACTGCAGTGTTATACCAAAACGTTTTGAAAAGAAATCCCTGAATAAATCTTTTTACCTGGGTCTGTCATGTGGAAAGCTTGGCAGTGCTGAATTTGTTATAGAATGGTTTGCTACTGCATAAGCCCATGTTTATGTTTACAGGGGTATGAAGTAATAAAGAAGCTGAAACAAAGAATGTTATTAATTGAAATTTCAGAAAAAAGTATGGTGCTCCACAACATGGAAGATGAGCTTAAAAAATTAGTTGGTAAAAGACCAACGGAATGGATTACAGGGGGATAAAAAGGGCAAAGGATAACAGTTCAATATGGAAACGGATGAATTCGTTTTGAAGTCACTATTTTTAATCACTATCTGCAACAATAGAATAAAAGAAGATGCAGTTTCTTGTTTTATTATAAATTTATAGACGAGTTATTAAACACAATGGGCAGATGATATTAATGGATGATCTGAATAGATTTATGCATTAACAAAATGCAATTATAATGAGTAAAGGCAGCAAATGTTATGCACTTTAATATCTGGAGGGCTTTAGCCTTTGTTGAAGAATGATGTATTTTTGCAGAGGAATACAGATCGCCCCTTAATTATCTGAATATTTTTCTAGGCTTTTGTGACAGGAGTGTATTATGTCTAAATAACTATGAATATTAAAGTGTCTGGTACAGTGCAACACTGTTGGTATTAATTTTGCACTAATTATTTCAAGGAAATCATAATCTAAAAGCTTTAAGACTCTAGAATCATTTTTGCATTATTTGATGAACTGCATGTTTAGCTATGAAACAAAATGTTCATGTTATCGCTATTAAAAATTGGTAGTAGATGAAGAGGCACCAGGAATGTATGAATTTATTTCTATGAAGCTAGGACTGTAATGGGATAACAATTATAGATCTGTGCTTAATGTAGAAGGAATGAAGGCAAGTACAGGGCTGTAACTAACTTCCCCCATCTTTTGATTCCTCCCCCCAAATCTCCTTGTAGGCACGGAATGGATAGAAGATCACTGACTGTTGAAAGTAATAGTAGTTGATCCTCTGAATGAGCTTTAATCGTGGCTTAGCTAGTCTTCAAATCGTAGACAATGTTTTCTTGTACTATCTCCTGGAAAATGTATTGGTACCTTGCTAGGATCCATTGTGTTACATTGTGATTCTGTATGTTACGTTTCCTGAGCCTCAGATTATTCTTGTAAAGCATACGGAAATGTTGAGTAACCAAATTGAGGTTCATGCTCTGCACTTCTCGCAACATGATATACATACATCTCCTAGAATTGATTACTTGACTAATTACCCTCCTCAGAGGAGGAGACTTGTGCATAATCTCAGGTCAGTTGTAGACGGGACTGTTTTCTTCTGCAGTTCTGCAGTCTGGGCTGTTTACGATCACATGCATGAGGAGGCTCAGAGTAAAAGCAGTTTTAGTGTATCTTGCTCCTTCTTGTCATTCAGAGGAACAGTGTTGGTGTATCCTACCTCCTCCCCTACTGCCTTTTTCCCTCCAGAAGACTAATTACATGTGCCTCTGCAAGCAACTCAGGCCAAACTTCTAACAATTTAACTTTGTTCTCATAGCTTTGTCTACTTTCTAAAATAGGATTTGAAAAACAAAATCAAAAGTATAATCCCAGCAACATCAGCATAATCTATGGATTGGAAGATTGGAGAGTTATCTGCTTCCAGCAAGACACTGTACATCAGTTACATGAGCTGTTTAGACATTATTTCTTATTTGTTTGTGCTATAACAAGTAATTATAAGCCTTTTCTTGGTCACTCATTATGGTGGAAAGATGAAGTTTTGTTTCCAGATTTTCAATTCATTCCTTGCTGTTAAAAATTCCTTTCATGTACAATCTCTCAAATATGTGCAATATTTTCAGTGAATAGTTTTCTTTCTCTCATTTATACCCTGGCCCAGGACAGCCAGAGAGCTTTTTATCTCTTGCTACCCCATTGTGCTGCATAAAATAATGCAAGAACCTGAGTGAAGGCAGATGGGGAAGGAAACCAATCAGAGGTGCTTGTCAATGGAGGATTAATTTTTAAGTTACAAAACACAGTAACAACCCATAGCCATTACATTTTTCTAATATACAGGTACTAGATTTTTTTATTAATTAAAAGAAAAAAATATCAGTCTGTACTTCTTTGAATGTATTAAAAAATCTGCATTGAGAATCTGATTTTGTGTCTCATAAGAGCAGGTCTTCCATTTCTGAACCATGCTACATTAGATATGATTTGTGAAGTGGTATGTAGACCCATAGATTTCATATGCGCAAGAACTGGTAATGTGTTCAATGTACGTATATAGTTTTGGTTTCTATGCAAGCATACTCTACCAGAGATTGTCCTTAATGAACTTTATGCCTGCAAGGGAGGGATAGATGCCCAGGGTTCGTAGAGTCACTTCGCTATGTACAATGCATTTCACTGCATATGCATGTGTTCTGTGAGCGTGTGTCTGTGTGTATGCGTGAGAGAGAGATCTTGGAACCACAAAATTTCTGTGAATATCAAATAGTTTAAAGCATCTGGGTGCCAGTGGAACACTGGGAACCCAGTCAGCAATGGATCAGTGGAACTCCCAGACCTTCATGTTCATTCTGTGTCTCTCCTCCTTTGCTGCATCCTTCACTGGTCAAAGCATGGGCTTCTTGCCTTTGTAGGCTTGTGAAACATCCTTTGGGTCAGTGACTGCTGTATGCATGTGATAATTCTTATTTGATACCAGCCTTTCCTAGTCCTGAAATGAGTCAGTTTCTGAGCCATCTTTGACTCCTGTTCAGACTTGATTATATAAATATTTAAATAAATCTCATTGATTTCACATCATAGAATTGTTTGAGTTGGAAGAGATGCTTAAACATCATCTAGTCCAACTCCACTATGATAAACAAGAACTTCTACAGTTAGATCAGGTTGCTCAGAGCCCCCAGACAGATCTTGAATATCTCCAGGAATGGGGGGGCATCCAAAACAGAATGTGCAGGGGTTGGAAGGGAACACAAGAGATCATTGAGTCCAACTCCCCTGCTAAAGCAGGTTTCCTACAATAGGTCACACAGGTAGGCATCCAGACCGGTCTTATATTTCTTCATGGAAGGAGACTCCACAGCCTCTCTGAGTGACCTGTTCCAGTGCCTCACCACCTTTATTGTAAAAAAAAACAACAAACAACTTCTTCCTTATATCCAACCCCATTTTCCCCTCTTTTAGCTTGAAACCATATCCCCTTGTCCTATCACAACAGACCCTGCTAAAGAGTCTGTCCTCTTCTTTACATACTAAAAGGATACCCTCAGGTCTCCCCAAAGCCTAATCTCTTCCAGGCTGAATAGCCCTAGCTATCTCAGCCTGTCCCTGTGGGAGAGCTGCTCCACCCCATGAATCATTTTTGTGGCTGCCCTCTGGACGCACTCCAGTAGGTCCACATCTCTCCCATACTGAAGACTCCACATCTGGATGCCCTACTCCAGGCCAGGTTTCACCGGTGAGAGCAGAGAAATATATATTTCAGTATTTTAAAAAATGATGGAGAATTTAGAGACAATTTCACTGTTTCTCCTAAATTATTTACCATACTTGTAGATCTCTTACTGTCTGCTGCTCATGTGCTACTCTATTTTTTTTCTGTGCTTTCCTAACTGCTCTGTTGCTAGGACATGCTTAAGTATCTACCAAGGTTACAAAGTACGGAATGGGAGAAGCTTCTCACTGAAGTAAGAAAAGCAGTAAAATAATAAGTTGTATGAAGATTCTGAAATAAAATATTTGAAGCAATATCTTTTGTTTGTGTTCAAGTATGAGTTTGCTTGCAAAAAGCTTACCTTTGATTAAAAATCAAATAACAGTTAAGGTTAGCCCTTCATAACAATATTTTCAAACGCCATGATAACATCTCTGTAAATATCTGGTGTTTATAAATCCTGATTTTTCTGAATTGCAGTTTTAAAAGTATTCACTAAAATATTCATAATGGAATGTGTCAAGCATGATTAACTGTCTATATTCCAGTGTAAGCTCTTGGGTTGTAGAAATGTTTCCAAACTTGACAATTTGAATAGTTTACTCATACCACATCAGGCACTACTCCACTGTATTTCTAATGTTGTCTTCATTTGAATCTTGACAACTTGAAACATATGGTAAGCAGTTAATTTGAAGAACCTAACAAAAATGAAAGAACTGTGTAATAAAGGCTGAATAATGTAGATGTTTAAATTGTACAAGAAGTATGCTTTCAATTTTCAAATTTGAGTTGCTGTGCTTATGTAGTTTGATCCATTAATTATCCAAATAAACTGAATCCTGATTCTCAAAAGTGTTGCTCTGACGTAACTTCATAACTGGATCCAGTAAGAACTGCTAGGTGCTTGCATGTATCTGTAGTTTCCTTGATGACCATAGTCCGGTCCAAAATTAATTTTATGGATGAAGGCCTGTAGAGCAGCTTTGCTATAAAAGGTGAACATGTCTTACAGGCTCTTTTCTCCTTTCCCATGGAACCTCTCAGGGCTGGTGTGTAGCTTGAAAGTGTTGTTGATATTTTTCTGGGCAATTAAATTCACAGGTAGTACTTCAAAGGAAAAAATGGATGCTTGTCTGGAAGGAATGGGTGTTTTCCAGCTAGAGAAAAAAAGAGAGAAATGTTACAAGGACGATGTAAGCCCTGTAGGTATTTTTACATAACCTACCACCAACTGTTCTATTTTCCTTCTAATTTGAGATTGTTCAGACAAGTTTCTTCAGTCCTGTAAATGGAACAGCAGCTTTCAGGCCGCAGAATTGAGGCTTCTTCACATCTGCAGAAAGACTGAGTGCTTCTGCTCGTTAGTATCTTTCAAGCAGCTGTAAAACTGGGATTGAGACATATAGTGGATGGTGATGTGGAATAACATGGCCACTGTTCTTCAAATTAGTTTACAAAGTTTAAGAGCAGCATCAGATGCACAGTATTTTCTATTGAAAGATTAAAGGTAGTATTTTGGTATCCTTCGGACTTCTTACTATTTCTTTTATTCTTTGGTAATTGGAAAACATTGAAACAATGTTGAGGAACATTTGCAAAGCAGTGAAGAGTTCTAGATGTGCTACAACAAATCTTTAGTTAGTGAAATGTTCATGAATTCTACATATTACTATATAAAAAATCTTGGAAAGAAATGCCAGAAGATGTTAAAAGTGGAGGTGGGATTCTAAGAGAACCATAAAAGAATTATTTTTCTAAGTTAATAATTAATCTGTGTTTCTTTCTTTACAGCTTCCCCAAAACAATAACTACAGTGAAATATAGTTGTGATTTTGATAGTTCCATATATTATGCTGCTATTAGTTCTTAACTTTCAAACTAAGAATTTTAAGCTGAAGCTTTTTAAAATTGGTTTGCTCGCTACAGAAGTTTGCTTTGTTTAATTAGTTGAAAATTAACACAAGATTGGAAAGCTGATGGGGCATTTTGTTTGACTCATTTTTTGGCACTGTTACAAAAAACCCCACAAAACACCAGTGAATAGCTCGTGCTTAAACTATAAGGAAACAGATCCACACCTGTTCTTTCACAACAGTCCTTTAATGGTGTTTGACACTTGTTCACTGGTTTTCCAAACATAAGTTATGAAAAGGATATTAAGAGCTTGATTCTTTATACTGCTGTTGCAATAACCATGCCAAGAACCTGTGTGAAGCTGCTGGAGCACAGGTGTGTAGGAAATAAAAATGGGAAAGGTTTAGTCTATATGTTCTAGAGAGTAATTCTAGAATTACTGTTTCTGTAGAACATAAAAAGGTTTACCACAATCAAATGTATTATGCTGACTGAAGCAGCCATCTCCATCTTTTCCTTTTCCCAGTGTTACTGCAACATTTAGATAATGCATCTTGAAACTGAAGTGAGATCTATTTATTAATTTAAAGCCTTATCTTTTGAAAGGCCGGAAGGAGTGATGGAGTGGGAGAGGATTTTATGTAATTGTGTCATGATATGAAAGCTTTCCTGTAATATGTAAAAGGAGAATAACCATTAAAAAAAAGCTTCCTTTATTGTGCTATATCAAAGTGAACAAACGCATACCTGTTGATAAAACAGCTATGTGTGTTACTTGAAAGTTCCAAGAAGAATGGTTAATTTAATTATTTCTCCCAAACGCTCTGTAGCAAGATCTGATGTTTGCTGAGTAGGGTTCAACATTCTGAGCATCGGAAGTAGCTTCCATAAAGCATCAAGTATTCTATCAGAGTATGGGTCTTCTTTTGGAGGGCAGCCAAACACAAAAAGGCAGCTAGATTTTCAAAGACACCATGCTGCTATTCTTTGCTGAATATAATTTACAGATGCAGATACTTACATTTCCTTGATTGCTTAATGGTCCAGCTTCAGGAAAAACGTAAATTCCTCAGAGTCTTGTGATTATGGCCTTTTGTTGGCATAAACTTGAACAAAACAAACAAACAGAAAATCCTGGAATACAAGTTTCTACCTATTTCTTCATTGCATTGCCACACTTGTGAACACAGTATTGCCCCTTCCTTCTTATACTCTCAACTATGCTATCATGCCATGGTCTCATAACGGCCTAAGAGGTTTTCAGCTTCAATTTCTGGTTTCATGCTAATATAACAGTAGTTAAAATTCCCAGGAGAAAGAATTAACAATTTTTCATTAGTTTCCATTTTTTTTATAGGTATTTCTTCACTGAGGCTGTTGTGAATACTGTGCACAAACATTTGCCTATTTTGTGTTCGGTATAATAGGGAACATAAATGTCCAGTCAAAGTGCAAAATGCATATGGCCTTATGGGTTGGGAAGCCCTTCTTTTTTGTGTCTCAGTTTGATCCTAGTTGTTCAAGTAGGGGCTGTGGCTTGTGTGTATGGTGTTGTGTATTGTCATATTCATCATTCATCAGAGAACCCAGCATTGGTTGGCTTTCAGCTAGCAGTAAGCTTCCAGTGAAAACGAAAAAATATTTTCTTCCCTCGAAGAATATAACTCATCAAATATTGCAGATGTTGAGTCACACACAGATCATGAGAACAATTACAGCAGCTTCAGTGGAGGTCTTCTCTGCATGCCACAAACCCTGCCTTCAGGGCTGCACAGCATCTTAAGAAAGGATTTTGCATAGAGAAGTGAGACAAAAGTTGAAAAGAACCTAGACATAGGACACAGCTAGACTTCAAGGTCAATATATGGTGTGTGCGTTTATACCTTGACAGATGTCAGCTTTTATCTCTGTCATTCACGGCTGCCTTACTTGTCTGTTCAGTCCAGCAGCCCAGTGATGTGCCTTGTGTGTGACAGCCATTTCCCAGGGCTCTGCCAGATGGGTGTGTGGCACCTTGGCTAGGAGGCAGTCTGCTGCGCCCTACTCTTCCCACAGATGTCATGAAAATGGACTGTTTAAAGCACATTAGTATGGCTTGACTTCCATTTTGTTTCCAGGAGGCACTTGCTTTATAGTTGTGTGCAGCTCTGATGGTACTTGTTTCCAACCCTTATTTGATTCAGGAAATGTATTTGAATATAATCCTGTCAAACTGATCTCAGCAAGCAGAGTTCCTGTTGACCTTACTACAACTGGGATATTGTCCATTGCCATAGACCATCTGTGATGAGATTACATTCTCTTCACGTTGTGGTGGGTGCATGAAAATTGACAGAATAAGCTTTAAGTTGTATAATTTACTTTCTCAGTTGATTTTTGTAAAGCTCTTTCAGTCTGAGTCAGTGTAGGAGGAAGACCCACAAAGACCCACACAAAGATGTTTATGCGTTTTTCAACATTGCTTCCTTGTAAAAAGAGTGGCCATGAGGGAATATAAGAAGCCTTCTGTGGCACACTGTACATTACTTTGCACAACGAACACACATGGCTTTTATTTATCACTAAAAAGCAGTTCCGAAGCCATTGCTTTTTCAGGTACCATAATCCTTTTCCATTCGTTTGCAGTAGGAAATGACTGAAGGAGCACACCGTGCTGTGTTGGTGTAGTTGCTGCTTTCTAGTATGGTGACTTCTTAACTTAGTGTGTAGCTGATGTCTTTTTCAAAGAGCTGAGCCCTCAATAGAACTTAATGCCAATCAGTCTGTCTACTTTTCTCCTGGTCAATGGATGCTGACTTCCTTCCAAATTGCATATTTGACCTGTTTAAGTCTTTACAGTTCCTTTATCAAGCTTAGTTGGAAGAGGATCAGCACTGTCCGTAACCTTACATGTAGTATGTTTGTGATGAGGTAAAAATGAACTGAACACAAGCCTGTAGTGGTGGACCAGAAGCCAGTATAAGTTGCTGGAGACTTGGGGATAATTACTCCATTTTTGCATATAGATTTGGGCACATGGGGAACATGGTCTAGCATTCATAAGCCCAGGGATGGAAAACTAAAAGTTTTGCAACCAAACTTAATAAGCAGAGGCAAGAAGAGTAATTTCAGTTTTGAACAGAGCTAACCTAAAATCTCATTAATATTATGTGTGTAATGTAATAATTTGGTATGTACTGACACTGTCGACACTGTCCTCACTGTCATCAGAGGGAAAAAATGCTCTCAGTGTACCACTTTGCTTTTAGTCGAGATGTAGTGGGGGATTTTAGACTGTTAATTAAACACCAAGGATTGCATACCCTCACTGTTATAAGAGATGAAATCTGAAGTTCGTAATATAAGGATTCTCCAAAAAGAGTATGCTTTTTCTTTTGTTTTGCAATCCATATAAGTCCTTTGTGAAATAACAATAATAAAAAAAAGCTACTATATTTGGAGAAGCACCTAGGGATCATCAACATTTTCAGGTGTTTATTAAATTACCAATCTCTGTAGCATTTCTGGATTCCATAGGAGAAACTTTAGATACTGCACACTGAAAAATACATCATCTCACATTTATTCCACAGAGATCTTTGTTTTCGGATTCATGAAGTCTTGTGGATCTTAAAAATTAGCAGATGTGAGCACTGTGATGGCTCAGTAATGTCATCTGTCTGGTATCAGAGGCCCTGTTTTGCAGTAGCTTAAGTGTCTTTTGATATGTGCTGCGGTCTGGTAATGTTGTAAAGCTCTCTGACTTCACTGAAGAGTAAACGACTGGGTATCAGCAGTTTCTAAAGCCTTTTAATACTTCAGAAAGAATGGATAATGACAGTGTACAGTAGTAGAACAAAGAAACAAAGACTGGATATAAAAATGTTGATGGCCACTTAGTTTCTAAAATAATTACAGTTTGTAGGCTTTTGGTTTTTAAAAGTTTGGCGTATAATTGATTTTGCTGAATTTCTATAAAGTGTTATTCATGAAACACATTTCTGCAAAAAGCCATCATATGTTTAGCCACAGAAAGAGAAAGCATTTTTAAAGTTGTTATCCACTCAACTGTCATTATATTCATTTATTATTGAAATGCCACCGAAACAACTGTGCATTTAAAAGGAAAAAATATTTTGAAAGAGGATGCATCCTTCTCATATCAAAGTTTATGCTAGACTTTTTGCTGACTTTGTACAGGCAATTTAACCTGCCCTAATCTAGTGGCAAAGTGAAAAAAGAAATTATGTACTCTGCCTGGCAAAATACAATAAAAATGAGATTTGTATATTATTTACAAGTGCTTATTATATAATTTCCATTAAAACAAGTCACAAGAGGCTGGAAAAAGAATGGACAAGCTCTCTGGGAACAGTAGAAAGTTCCTGTTGTAGCCTGTATCCTGTACTGCAGCACTTAATCTCAGTCGAGCAGCAAAAGGAAAGAGTCTGCCTACTCTCACTACCGAAGGAGTGCATTCATCTCTGTTCAAAAAGTAAAGGAAAAGGTTGATGTCTTTTTCATTGAATTCTTTACTAAATAAGACTACATGTAAAGAATTTAATCATAAATTTCTGTGTAAAGCATCTTTTAAACTAGAACCGGTTCAGTAGAATACTTCCTGCAAAATTTCAGGTATTTGTCAACAACCTTCCATAATTGTTAGTGACACCACTGTTGTTTCATTTTTAAGAAGCTAACTACCTTTAGAATACGAAAAAAAAGTTTATTTATTGCCATCTTGATACTGTCATCTTTATCTACTGCTCTTTGTAACAAAGTTAAAGAGCTAAGCATCTTTCCACTCAAAATGTTTTTCCGTTCAAATGAAACACGCAAAAACAAAGAGTTTCTTCAAATTTAATAGAAGACTAATTTGCATGTATGCTTGCTCACATTGATGAGAACTGAATCAGCTGAAGACGACAACCATGCTGAAAGGGAGGAAGAAGATTTAACATAGGCTGAAAAGTGTCACTACCTAAAACATGCCCCTTTCTGAAACCAAGAAACTAATCTAAGTTAGGATACTGCCTGGAAAGTCTATACAGCTTTGAGCAAAAGAGAAGCAGCTTCTGATTTATTTTTGAACAGTAGACTCTCATATATAAATGAAATACATCAAAAATATATATTTTTATTGGAATAACCTACAAACCAAGATGCCTCTTGGGCAACACTCATGCCAAAATCAACATTTCCCATATTATTCTGTACTGACAGTGCTTTTAGTCTTTTCTTTGACTCTACTCTGAAGTCATTTTTCTTGGCTTTGCAGACTATTCTTCACCAGTGCTTCAGCTGGGAACGTAGTCAACTTCGAGTGATGGGAATACTTCAGTAAGGCATTGACTCAGCTCAGGTCCATAAAGGCTTATGCTGAGGGTATGTTTATAAAGTGATGTTTTGATTCATTTAATTTCAGGTTGTCATCCAAAAGAGTGGGTGATTTCTGGGTGATTTCTGTCAGATAGGAACCTAATCTTTTCTTTCCTTTTTTTTTTTCTCCTGGATTGATGAACTTGAAAACCAAAGGCAAGGTGAGAGGGTAGAAGGTTGCATTGAGGCACAGAAAAAAGAGCTCCAGACCTCTCTGTATCTTCTTGGCAACTACTTGTCGTTAGTTCAGAGCAAGTCAAGTATGAAAATCCACTGTAATTTAAGTACCAACATTTTCACTTGGTTGAAAGGCAGCATTGGAGGGAGTTGTAATAACCACCTTCACAAAAAAGGAAGCGTTGCCATTGAATGTATAGTCCTGATTTCTCCTCTCCTCCTCTCCATTTTCTTTTTATATTGTGGAGTTTAGCTAACTCTGTAATGTTCTGACGTTTCCCTGCAAAGCAGAGAAGTATGACTTTAAAGAAAGTGTCTGTTTCTAGTCTACATGAATCTTCATTTTTATACCCGCAGGTGTGTAGGATATGTGGAAGATAGAGGAATTAAATGTACCCTCCAATAAAGTACTTTGATGATCAGGAGACTGCGGATTCAATTGTTGGCAGAAAAGAACAAAACACTTTCATATTCTGTCCCCTAATGCTTTCATAGTGGCAATGAGAACCGTATGGCTAACTTCATTTTTTACTCAGCAGTTAAGTTAGTTCAGATTTAATCACGTATTTTTCTCAACTAAGATTTCATTGGGTGCTTTTTTTACATCAAGGCACCTGTACTATAGGCATTATAATTGGGTCAGTTTAAAACAATATTTAAACTATTTTTCTATCCTTTTTCAATCTTTGGATGTTTCCTTCTTTCTAGTTTCCCCATGATGTTAAATATTTCTGCTAAACCAGTGCAGTGACTTAGGTAAATTTTCTCTGATTAAACATGTGAGAAAGCACACATTTGAAGTTCAAAGCATCTCAGTAATGCCAGCTGATGGCTTTATGTCTGGAAATTCTGGTTTTTTATATTAAACAACAGGTATATCACACTTTTCCCAGCATATACTTATGTGAATATATCTTGCAGTGTTAAAAACAGCCAAGATTTTAAACCAATGAGGAAGAAAGGAATGTAGTTTAATTAAGCAGAAATTTTATTATCTTACATGGCAACTGCCCCGCAGCAAGCATTATGTGTTGAAACACATGTAATTTGTTGGACCCAGCCTAATGCTGAGAATCTAATACCAAGATTAAAGGATAGTGGGAAAAGGTCTTACTATGTCTTTACCTTTACTACAGTTTTGTACAGGATGCTTCCAGACAGTCCCTTTTTACAGCAACAAGCTCCCATTACAGAACCAATTACAAACTTAAAAATAGAACGTGTGAATTCGGAGATTCCCTATGATGCATTCTAAAGCCTGTAGAACTTTTCATTAAATATTAAGGGATGCAAACAGGTGAGTTGTCCTTGTGTTCCACTCTTGATTAAAAATCCCAAGACATAAAGGTGTACATCTTAAAGAAGGCACAAAATCTTTCCTTTTCTGCTATTGATGGTTATGGGAAAAGTCTTCCTGTGCTCTATTGATGTGTCCTAAATATATCAGTGCTTGTTTTATGCTTTCCCCTTCTGAGAGAGAAATCTTGCAAGTGTTTTCTTTGTGTCCAATGAATGCTTCACAGGCAGCCAACGTGACGTAACCCCATTCATGAGCATGATCCAACTCCATCTAAAATGTAGCGTGAAATGTTTGTTTCAGAATCTCAAATGACAAAAATACCAAAATAATCCCATAAAAAAAAAAAAATTAAGCCAAAAAAACCCCCAGATCACACCCCCTAAAAACTACTTAAATCCTTGAGACTTTTAATGCCCATCTATTTTGATATTCACAAAGATGTTTTTATGCACTTAGAGATGTGAGTTAATTTTGTACTTCAAATTTTCCTCTGATGATGAATGAAAATATTACTTTCAGTCTAAATGTTGTCTGCACAAATTGAAACCAACTTAATTGTAGAATATAATTATGAACTGATTTAGGCTAGAAAACAGCAAACTACTCAATCTTTGCAGTGAAACAGTTTGTGTCAATGTACTGCTAAAGAAGGAGAGAATAAGTGGGAGTGGAGAGCTCCAATTTTGCCTCCAGCTGTTATCAGCCAGTCTCAGCTGTCGAAATGTCCCTCTCAAAGAGGGTATTTTATTATTAATTTAGTATTTTATTGCAAAGGAAAACCATATCTCAAAATCTCTGCCTGTATATGGGGTGGATAGTTCTTAGTTAATGTCTGATTGATTTCTTTCTCGATTGTTTTTTTTCTCATATACCTCCTTCATAGGTAGCTACTTTCTCAGCTGCATTGAAAGCAGTTCTTCCTCCTGTCTGGAGGCATCCAGCTAGCTTACAGCTTTCAAGAAGAAGGAAAAGATAGCAGCTGTCTGCCTTCAAGAAGGGAAGGTGCTTAGGCCAGGGGGAGCGAGAGAAGGTATACATTCCCAATGGATTGTCTTAAGGTCCTGCCTTGATTTCTTGCTTCTTGCCGTAATTTGATCTCATAGTGGATGCATACAATTGCAACCCTCATAACCATAATGAAACAACGTGCTCAGTAGAGTTGTCTTCTTGCTCTATCTGCATGCCCTGTGAAGGGTTTCCCAGAGCACTATTAAGCCTTTAATTCTTTCCCGTAGATTGTACAAAAATTACAGAAGTTGCCCCCACAAGTCTTGCTTTCAAATACATTATTCTTCTGAGATAATCTGAAATGGGAATTGAAGGTGTGGAACCCTTGGGAATAATGCCTGCAGGGAAGTTTAAGGTGAGGAAAAAAAAAACCAACGGCTGATTTGAGAGATTTAAGAACAGGAGATCAAAACTGAGATTTCTCCCATTAGTGCAATAGTTTCTACATGTCCTTACAGACCCAATTAAAATAACATTTGATTAAAATGAATAGAACAAAGCACTATTTTAAGTGATGCTAAGTCTCTGGATAAATTGAAAAACCAGCAAAATTTAATTTTATATTGAAGATTAAAGAGTACTTTCTGGTCTTAGTTATATCATGGTTTCTCTGGTGTATAAGCAGTAAGGCAATTCAGTGTAAAATTAAAAATCTGAGGACAACGGCATCTCTCTCTAAATTTAAATTAGCATAGCTGAGAAAATCATTTTAGCCTTTAATGTTGATCTATAGCAATTTTGCATTCTTCACATGTTGAAATCCAGAATAGTATTATGCTAAAGCAGTTGTATCACTCATAGGTATTACACAAGAGGTGAATGAGCAGTTCTTTGTGTTTTCCTGTGTAGGATCAAAATCTGAAGATGTGCAGAGGCCAGGGGTCTGACTAACAAACTGCCTTGATTCATTGTTATTCTATGACTAGATTGACTGAAAAATTAGTTGCAGGGTAAGAGAGTTTATAAAAGCCATAAAGCACAGCCAAGTATTTGATGTCATCAAAGCTGATTCTGAATATTATACTTATTTTCACTTTTTAAAGGACTTGTTTTCCCATTCATAGTTTCTTGAAGTTTATCCTTCTGAAACATTCATATTTTTTACTTTATTTCTGTGAAAAATGCACATGAAATATCACAAGTATGCGAAAATTATAACTGGCAGAATCTACTGAATTCATTTTTACTAATTCTGCTGTGAGGAATTACTGTGGAGTGTAACCATTTTACTGAAGAGAAATCTATTTTATCCATTAGATATGCACCAAGCAGTGCATATATAGAAACTTGGCAAATAACCTGGGTTATGGGAGAGAAAAAAAAAAAAAAAAAGATTGTGCTAGTAATGTGATAGTTTTATAATTAATGCTTAATTGTAAGACTGTTTTCCTGAGAATAATAATTCTGCTGTGAGGTGAAATCATACTGCCTTGTTTCTGTGCATTGGTGTCTTGTCATAAATGAATGACAAGCTGTTTTATTTATACTTGATTAAATGTATCCACTCTTGAGTGTGGAAAAAGTAACGCAGTGTACAGTATGGATTGCAAGGCTTGTGGTGTAGTTGTAATGTACTTATGTAGTACTATGAGCAGAATTTCAGAAAGTCTTTTTTTGATGTGATTTGGGGATTTCATGTTTTCCTCTTGCAGTGCTGAAATTTTTCTTTTACCTTGAAGAATCTTTCCTTCTTTCCTTCAATATTTAATGTTAATTTTGTGGGATGATACTAGTTGCACTTAGCATAATGTTCATATAATGGTAAAACAGAGAATTTGAAACTATACATTGAATGGAAGAATAGCCATTGGTGTGACAATGAAGAAATGCGCTGAACTAATTTTAAACAGAAAAACAAAATTGCTATTCTTACCATGTGTGTACTTTGAGATCCTAATTTAAAGGATAAATTAATTGTAACAAACCCAAGAAAATAGCAGTAAACATGACAGTATGAAAGAAATTTCTTTTATCTCCTCTGTGGTAATGTGAATATGCAATTCAAATGAATCTGTGAACATTGTACGTTTTTACATCAAAGTATAATGTTGACTTACATAATAGATATGAAGTCCTGGGTAAGTTTTTTTTTTTTCATTAATGAATCGTATATGCACATAAAAATGCAGGAAAAGCTATTTCTGAGTTAGGATACAAACTAGATTAACTTCTCAGTGAATAAATGAGCTTTTTTTACCCTGAAGGTTTGAATTAATGATTTGTAAAAAAAAAAAAGCTCACTCAGGATGTAGTTATTGGCTTTGTCCTATTGCTGCTTTGTTAAAATACAGCTAAAATTATGTTGTTTTAGTAGTATTAAGTGTCTTTCCTGGTTATTGCAAGAATTAAGCTGCAGGGTTTTCTGTTTGTGTGTTGTTTTTTTTTTTTTTTTTTAAATATATATACAGTAAAATAAAAAATACATTAAATTAAAATAAGTGTTAATCCTTTAACATTATAATTGCAGGTAAACTGTCCAAATTACATAAACGTGAAACACATTTATAAAAGCCCTTCATTTATATTTTGGAATTACTTTTTTTTTTTTTCTTTCTTTCTTTATGTCTCTGGTATTGCAGATACAAGAAAATGGCTAAGGAATGCAGAATTAAAAATATGAACTGCAATAAGGTTTATAGAACAAATCTTTAGAGGCCAAGTTCTGATGAAGCCAGTGGAAGATCTGGTTGAGCAGATATAAGATATTGATAGCAGATATTGAGCAAAAATATCAATGTTATTTCATTGTATCTCTCATTCTAACTTGTCCTGCTAGAATAAGGTAACTTTGGGTCTATCATTTGGGGTATTTAGATAAATAGATAATAATGATTGGGATGGTCTTGGTAGTTGTAGGTAACAGATGACTGGTTGAAATACAAAGGGAAATATTGATGCATCCTTTGCTTCCTATTATTTCGCCCGGGACATTTTTCCTGCTCTGAGCTAAAAATGTTCACTTTCACATTAGGCTGACTAATAGTCAGACTCATAGTGCTGACTAATGAAAAGCAATATCGTGAGGAGGATACCCATCATTTGTGCTGTTCTACTTCAGAGATACAATCAGGGCTGTGGAAGCATCACTTAGATGCAGATCTGTGGTACCATCTCTCAGTGTACCTAAAAGTTGCTGGCATTTGCCTTATGATGGATTCACTGTGGATCCACAACTTATTTGAAGCCTTCAGGTAAATATTCTGTAATTACAGCAAGATTGATGTTTTACCTTTTCCCTGTTTCTTCCTGTGAAATATCTGTACTGCTGTTTCAGACTTTTTTAAAGGTGTAATCTACACTGAAGTAATTTGCCGCTGTGAATTGCCTGTAAAAGAGAATATGGATATAACATGTACCCCTCCACATAGGAAACCATGACAGTACTATTTATTTGCTATGTCCCATCTCATTACCATGCTTTCGGGTCAGTTGCCTGTCCCAGACTTTCCTTCCCCAGCTCCAAGCCCAGAGCAGCACCTACCCTGTGTCTCTCTGGTTCAACCTGCCACCTAATGGAGGACTGACATTATTAACAATTTTAGAGGGAAGAGGACACATCTGGCTAGGGTGTGTGTGCCCTCTTCAGTGAGAATGAGGGAAATCCTATCAGCGTGTAACAAGGAAGGACTGACCCACGTTGTGGTGGCTCTTTCTATTTCTGTGTATGTTGTGGAGAGTAGACACCAGATGTAAGCTTTCTCAAGTGCCAGCTGAATAGGTTAGGTTTTAACTGGGTGATACCAGCAGACAGCAAAGTTGTGCTGTTGTTCACAGCGCATTTTTGCACAATGTTGTGTGCTCCTACCACAAACTTCTGTAGTGTCCCTAACAGCTAAAGGCATTCAGGGACCTGGAAGGTCTGCAAGGTAATGTTAAAAATAAAAACACACAAAGGCAATAGTAAAAACAGAAGACTGAATGACAACCTTCCCTACTTCACTTAGTCTGTAGAGTCCAGGTGGCGAGGTGCAGCCAGCATTTTTTGTGAAGGTGATCAAAATAATTAGCAATTTGCATGTAATGAATTACTTGAGGGCGAGGAGAACTAGAGATACTTATATAGAAAAGTAGTTGTATCCCAAACTCATCAGATGGTCTCGCTCTTTTTGGTGTTGTCAGGGCAGTAGTCATCTCTGCAGAGGTGACCCTCAGCTTGGTAACCTGAGCGTGGTGACCTGGTTGTGAAACATGGCTCAGCTCTGGCAGTATCTGCAAGTTTGGAGGAGTTGCTTTGCGTGTTCAGGCATCACATTTTGCTGCTGGGAAGAGCAGGATGAATGAGCATGAATGAGAGCAGGGACAGACCTGAGCTGTACAGCTGTAATCATTGTTAATGTTACCAGCATTTTCCATGAAACAGGCAGACGCATTTCTAAAGCTTTGAAGGGTGTGAATCTGAGCTCTTGGTAAATTTTCATTTTGGTTTTTAATGGTGTGCAGAGATTTACAACTCACAGCTAACTCCTGTAATAGAATTAATTAAAAATTGCAAGCATGCTAACTTTGCCTGCTAAACAGATATGACATGTAGGTACCCAGTCCCCAGCCCCCATCTCCCAAAAACTTACCCAGGGAGCTTGCTGTAGCTTGTACAGTGTGTTCCCTCAGTGCTGTTTACCCTCCTTTGTTCATGTACTTGTTAGGGTTTTAGATCTGACAGAATGCCTTAGTCCTCAGTTTCTGGCAGTGTCCCTGCTCTGAGTGACCTCCTCTGTAGCATAACTATTCTGACATTTCACGCTAATATTAGTGGTTTCTGCTCTACTTCCCAGAGGGAGGAGTTTCCCTATCCTTGTATCAGATTCTGCTCTTTTGCACAGTAAGCTTTTCACAAGAATATCTCTAGGATTGCAGGAATGCTTCTAGACAGATAGTGCTTTTGGGGTTAGCTGTAGGGATGTAAAGAGGTAATTAACCAGAGTAACACAGAATGTATTATCTTCTGAGAAGCAAGCTCTTTGAATCCCTTGCTCTGACTTCTTCTGGGTTAAAAGAAAAATAATTAAGAAAAAAGAGAGAAAAAAATAAAAGAGAACATCATCATATCTCTTTAGCAAAGAAATTAGCATTTCAGGGAGCATTTCAGCTGAGCATCCCTTTTGCATGTTTATGAGGAACAAATGGCAGGCACTGCATTCAGCCCTCACTCAGGATGATGGTGCATTTTCCTCCTGCCCACACTGCAGTTTTCCTTCTGGTTCTGTTTGCACAGCACAGTATTGCTACAGCAGCAGCCTGATGATTCATAAATTTATTTCTCACAAGCAACAAACACCTCTTTTCTCTATTGCAAAGCTTTCAGAAAGAGATGGGCTACTTGAAAGCCTTGTCTTGTTGAAGTTCAGTCTGACTTAGACCTCCTGGAGGATGATGTAGAGAGCAATCAGATCATTTGCACGTTTCTAGTCATGTTAAAGCACGACCTGAAGAGCTATTCTAATAGTGCAGCTATGTGGGTACCTGTTTTGAAAACCCAGGTAGCTGTAAAAATGTTTTTTCTTACTCTGTTTTCTTACACTCATTCTAAGAGATTTTTAACTCACCGAGAAATTTAATAATCAAGCTGAACTCCTTACTTCCCTTTATCACTATATCTAGGGATGCACTTCAAGCCCAACTGTTATTCTAAATTCATTTGAGTTGTGTTTTCACTCCATCCCGTGTAATCTCAGTCTTCAGCTGCTTTACAAAGTTGCATTCTGTTCAGTCACTTTAACCAATGTTTTGAAGTAGAGCAAAATACACATACATGGAGAAGAGGCAATGCGTATTTGCAGAGGCTATTTGCTCATGACACTAAAGGACTAATAAAACAAATGACATTAAAACACAATTCAAATGTTCTATTCTATCTTCTGTTGTAAATAAGGAGGGAAAAAAAGGTGAAAAAGACTGAATGCAGTGTAGGATTTAGGTCACCAGAAAGCACCCAAGCAAAGCGGAGACATTTGAGTTTAAATTTCAATCCCAAAATGCCATTTAGCTGCCAGTTTGACTCTGAAGGCATCTAAACTTGCAAGGCTTACTAGCTTCACCTCCCTGTTTGAGAGGTATCCACAGCTTTGCTCTGCTGTGTATGTAATCGCTCCAGTCAAAGCAGCTTATACTTTAATCTGAGCAGGATCTAGAACACAAATGCTCCTCTGCTTAAATCCTCACAGGGCCCAAATCCAGTACAGGTCCTCAGGGAATATTTAAGACAACTGTAAAAGGACAGCTCAGCCCTGCTGTGGTCTTTTAAAAAACATTTCTAAGTGGCTGCTCTGAAGATAAGATTTCAGTCCGTGGATTGTGGCTGATTCTACACGGTGACCTATAGATGTTTGAACTTTACTCTTAGGTGTTTTTTTTTTCTTGCTCAGCGTTTTTGGTCACTCCTAGAACATGGCATTGGCACTACTGAAGCAGACATTTGAAATAAGACTGTGATGAGTGGAATTTTGAAGGCCTACATTCATGCTTTTTTAGCTGTATCCCAGTGCTCACAGTTTGCTAATGAGCTGCAGTTCTAGCTTTAAAGTGTTACAGGATTCAGGGAAGAACAACATGAAAGATTCCCTGAAGAAAAGGGGAGAAGTATTTGGAGAAAGTAAAATAAATAAATATTTTTTTAAAATCAAAAACAACAACAAAGTGAACAAATGAGGACCCAAACTGCCTGTTCCTTGTCAATGTGGAAAAGATAAACAGTGTCTAAAGTGAAACACAGGCTTCCTTCTGTCTCCCATTTGCTGTATGAGAGTACTTCTTACAGAATTTCTCAAACTGCCATGCGCCTTCATTTATATCCTATTTGCCCTAAAAAACCACTGATAAAAGACTGATCAGGTGTGGGCTGTGTAAGTCTGTGTCTGCTGGGTGGGTGTCAGCCCACCTGGTGCAAGTGCAGCCCACCAACAATGTGAAATGAATGGCTGATGGTGTTTTGGTGTTGCTCCAGTAGCTGTTACAGACATTACACTAAAGGCAGTTGGGTCCCATTGTGCTGGGACTGTGTAGATGTGTAGTCGGCACTGGCACTTGTGTGAAAGAGCTTCTGTGCTAACAGCAGATGTGTTGGCCATTGCCACAGGGGACATAAGTAGACCAGTACTGGGTTTATTTTTAAAGGTATAAGTCTTAAGAACAGAACAGGATTAGCACTGTGGTGTGAGCTACTTCAGAAACATTTTACTCTTTTACTGTTAAAGTATGATGAATATCACAAGAAATTTGAAGAGAAAGCATATTTCACATGAGCATAGAGAGCTTTTTTAGTTACTAGTAGCCATTAATGGATATTAAGCAACACATGTTGGAGATACGTGTTTTTAACCAGCAAATCTCGCTGTGATGAGTCTGGCTTTGAGTTCTGGAAGAGACAGTGGGGGAGATTTCTGGTTCACAGGTTTTCATTTTTAATACGTTCCTTGAGACTGGAAGAAAGCTGGTGTTCTGCCCAGATTCAGAGCAGACAAGCAGATTGAGCAGGGTAAATATAGCCTGATATAAATCATGGTGAGCATATGGAAAGAGCTGATTGAGGATTCAGCTGATAGGGAATTAAAGGCCATGAGTGAAATTAATTCTACTCAACATAGTTTTATGGAAAGTAGGGCTTGTAAAACAAATAATTTATGAAAACCTGATTTTAATCTTTTAATATTTGATAGAATTACAAGTTTGATAAGATAATGCAGCTGATGTAACAGACTGTGAAAAGCATTTTACTTATTGCCATGTGAAAATGATTAGTAAATATAGAAATTTAACTATATAATAAAATGGACCGGACTTGAATGATCAGCAAACTAGTTAGAAGGTCTGAATGTGTAACAATCACTAAAAAAGCATCAATGACTATGAGGTTTTCCCATGGGGTTCTCACGAGGAGCAACACAAAGGCCAGTGATATTTAACATTCTGTCTGCTGACTCTATCAGTTGTAATTTTACATGTTGAGATTAGCAGGTGGTCTGAGGGTTGGCAGAACAGCAATAACCTTGAAGACAAGACAATCATTAAGGCAGATTGAGATGACTGAGTGAGCCAGATTTTTGTTTCTAAAGAATGTGAGATGCAAATAATCCATCTAAGAAGGAAGCTAACAGGCCATGTGTTTCTGACCTAAAGTGTCCAGACCTATGAGTCACAGCAAAAAGATCACTGGCACCAAAATGTGTTTTGTACTGCTGCCAAATGTTCTACCTCGGGTTCATCGGCACTTTCACTCCCTCAGTTGTTGTCCTTCTGCAGCTCATTCATGAGAAGTGACCATATCATTTTTGAAACAAAAAATAAAAAAACAAAAAGCAGGGAAAAATTAGATGTCTCTCACTTGATCCTAGCTCCTTCTGAGTACGTGAGATGCTGTCCCATTGAGATCCAACATTACACCTGATGAAATACTTAATGTTTTCTTACTAACCTTGGCTCCTTTTTCCTACACCATAGCTTCAACCTTTAGTCCACGCTATCAGTATCTCAGCATGAGGAATAGAAGATATAGCAAGTGATATTTTATTATGTACGTAAGAAACGTGTAAACATTGAGAATCTTCTTTTGTGCAAATCAGTCAATAGTATGAGCTATCAAAATCTATGTGTTTTCCTATAAAAAGGATAGGACAATATGTCTGAGTTCTATGAGCGCTGTTAAATAAATCAGCTGGAGGAGAAGGCAATCTGCTATATAAATATTTCAGGTTTTGAAATTGAAGCATTTACATTGATCTGCATTTAGAGGCCTGGCCTATTTTGTAGTGGATAATATTATGTCAAAACAATGTTTAGTTCCAGTCAGCAGCTGTTGCATTCATACTAAATTATGTCAGATTTAATTATGAATGTATTCAACAAGAGCATGCAATTGTGCTGACAAACCTAAAATCATTTTCAGTTAAATATGTCCTATCACGAGTCATCTGGGCATGTTTTCTCTCTGCAGTGACAAATCAGTGTTCAAACTCAGCTTTGTAACTCCTGCCTGTTGAATTCCCATATCACATCCAAACATCGCAGCAGCAAACTCAATAGATATCTTAAAGGAACAATGCAATAGCAGCAGTAGATGATGGGGGGCATTTTCTCAAGAGTATTATTTTCACAAGCACTTTAATTGCACGTACCCAATACACTGCTTGTGTATTCATTTGTACTTGTTCAAAGGGAATGCAGTTTAATTCTGAAATATCTCAAATTACTACAGTGCACCCTTTGCACAATGAAAGAACAAGACCGTAAAGTGGATAATTAGATTCTCAGAGTTTCCTAAAGAGAATGAAATTTTGCTTGGGGAAGAACCAGTAAAAGTCTCAGTTCACTTGCAAAATAGTTCAAAGAGTGTCCCCTAAATCCTTAAGGTCAGATACAGAGAGACTGTTTTGTAAAAACATACAGAGTTAAGAGTTGAACTTGCATTGAAGAAATGAGAAGATTCAGTAAGGATCAGGAGAGCAGTCTGTGGAAACCTAGTCCCTGTGAAGAAGAGCAGGCAGCTGTAGTCAGATGAATGAAGTTGGCGCAGGGACCATAGGAAGCCAACCAGCTTGCTTAGGTGCTACCGCTAGAATGGAAGAAACGTTTCTCCCCTTCCCTAGTCAAAACATTCAGCATTTTGAAGTGCTTATTTAAAATGCAAGAGGGTTCTGTTTATTTTTCTAGGAGAGTCTTATCCATTCATCATGGTTCCCCTCAGTGCACTATAATCACCTATTAGGTATTTTGGAGTTAGGCTGGCCACCTTGTCTATGCTGTTCCATTTTGTATAAATATGTATGCAAGCATTAGAACATAGGTGTTCTCTCTTCTGATGAGTTTTGTAATTGCCATATATACCATGATAAGTACATGGTTGTTTCAGTATGATATGCAGCAGTGTAGGTAGCTGTGCCTATGAAGAAACAGTTTGCTGTCTCACATGCTGCTGTAGTCAGTAGAAGTTTAACCTGCTGGGATACTTTGATTGTAGAACAAACACTCATAGTACAGCCAGTGACAATAAGAATCAGTCTGATGTGCTGGTGCAGGTTGTGCTCTACACCTCAGTGCTGGTTTCCATTTCCAGACTCCGATCAGAAGACTACAAAGAGAAAGCCCACTTACAGCAGAAATTAAGAGAGATTTTTTTCTTTGAACTGAAGATTAAGGCAAATCTTTAACACAGACTACTTTAGGTGACTTCAGAAAGCACAAATGATCTTTCTATATAGTATTTTTTAAGGCAACTGCTTCTTGGCAACTTTTTCTCCTTGTAGATGTAATTGCATTGTGTTTTCCATTTGTATGCATAGTTGGGAAATGCTCTCTACAAGGTAAATTCACGCTGATCACTATGAAGTTTCTGGTCAGTCTGGCATCTGGGAAGTACTTTCTCAGCCAATGTCTGATTTTTGAGAATCAACATTTGGATTTCTAAAGCTATATTCTTACAGCTCTTTGTAGGTCAGCAGTGATGATGAGATTCACCAGCATCTAGCTTTTAATACTTCAGAATTGTTCTAAGTTATAACATGATCCTGGATGCAGTGAAAATAAGAAGGGAATCAGAATCCTTCTTCTACTTTGGTTTAATATGATTGCTCATGCTTTTTTTTTTTATAGAGAAAAACCTAGACCACTTCAAAGAACAGATTTCCCTTGAGTTTTGTTTCTGCCACCTCTTTACATAGTAAAGGAGAAAAAATCATAATGTATTGCTAGTTAATTAGATTTTGGTGTTCAGGCTAGATATGACAAAGTACCTACTTTAATGTTATCTGTTTTGACAGGGGTAAAAGCCTAGGTTCCTATACAGTACGTAAACAATCTCTTCAGCATGGCAATCCAGAAAGTCTTCTGTGTTCAGAAGGGTATTTGAAAGGGACTACGTGGGCATTCAGAGTTCTAATCTTCTGAAAATACGTCAGATTACTATTTTCTATAGTATGTGCTGGTTTTTACCTAGGACTGATGATTTAGCCTTCTTAGAAAACTCATTTGCATTTCCATTCAACAAATTTGTAGGTGTTCACGAAGTAATTTAGGAGTTGCTGCAAGTGTTATGATCTAGGTGTTCTAAGAACTTTTGGATCTTGACTTCAGTAGAGTACGTGGTGTAATCACCCCTGGATATTATAAGTAGATTGCTGATATTTAATAATATTAATGGCATGAGATCATTCCCCTACATGTTGTTATTGTCTCTTTATCTACCAGGTTTCTTGTCTGTATTTACATAACTATTCCAAGCTACCTAATCTAATGAAGTTGGACTTCATTCATCAAGTGTGATCTACTCAGTAGAGCCTAAAATCATGATGAAAATGAAGAGCATATCTGCAAGCAAAGCTTCCTTGGTTTTCTTTCTGTGCCAAATGATTTCTGCATTGGATGTACCTCTTGATTGTAAGTATTAGCTTTTTAAATAAGTGCAGAGTGTTGGAAAATTAGACAGAAATTTTCTGTACAGGAGGATGAAGACAGCTCCAACATGGAACTAAACATGGACTGTGTTTGCTCAGTTCAGTCAAGACACTGTGATGATGAATGTTTGCATGAATTTACTGAAGATTTACAAAAACCGCCTACATAAAATTTCTCACATTATTCACTTGAGAAAGGTTACACAAATACACCAAAATTAAATAGGCACACTAAATAATTTATAATGATAAATAGCATTAGATATACAATGTATATTATCATTATTTATTATATTGATCAAAATGATCAAAATGAAGAAGGGCAGAGAATCCTAGTTAAATGCTGTTTATCTGTGAAATGACTATCACATTGGCAATTCCAATTGACTTGAAATGGGGGAGCCAGGCTTTTCTCAGTGGTGCTCAGTGTCAGGATAGGAGGCATTGGGCACAAACAGGAACACAGGAGGTTCCCTCTGAACACCAGGCAGCAGCGACAGAGCACTGGCACAGGCTGACCAGAGGCTGTGGGGTGCCATTCTTGGAGACCTTCAGCAGCCACCTGGACTTGAGCCTGCGCATCCTGCTCTGGGTGTCCCTGCTGAGCAGGTTGGGCCAGGTGGACTCAGAAGGCCTTTCCAACCTCAACCATTCTGTGATTGTGTGTGAATTTGTTAAAAACCCTGGAGCTGATTTGATATTCAGTAAAATCTTCAAATACACTGTGGAAGCATCTTTCTTTTTGATCCAAGAGAGTAAGTTAGTCTCTTAGATTTTCTAAGCAGCATCTGGAAAGAGTTAAGTACCCAATTTGATGATAAAAACATGAGCAGGAAGGAATAATCAGCCAGGAAACATCTAGAAGGGGGGAAATCCTAAGATCTGAAATTCTTATGTCTTATTCTGGACTGTGTCAGTGAGGAAGCAGGCCTTGGAAGTAACACTCTGTGCTGAAAAGGAAGCAATAGCAGCTACTTCTTAAAGCCGTAATGGTTAATTCTATGAATTTATTCATGCTCCAGGTTGTTATTTTCTACTTATTATAAGCATGATCACATTTTCAGAATTCAGTGAACCATGTTGCACCTCACATTGACTATTCATTTGTTAAACTAATTACCAGATAAGAGAACATCAGGGTTGGCATTAAGTTGATGAATTAATACATCAGTAAATTCACCTATGATTCTAATCCTCATGGCTTTCTTTACCCCCATGGTTTTGACACTTGCCTACCTTCCATAAATACATGTTTTTCTTTAATAATCATTGACATAAAGTGAAACTGCTTTGGTGCGATTTTCCACCTCCAAACGTATTTCCAAGCCTCTCAAATCAATGACCTTTGTTTCTGTAACATGATCAATATATCTAAATGACAACAGACTTGTAGTGCTGTGAATGCCTTTAGTGCCTTAAACTGAGGTTTATAGAGAGCTTTAGAAGTGTGATGAGCAAGCGACTTTGTGTTCTAAATGTAATTTTTCTCCACAAATGTTTTTGCAGTCTAGACATATTGTTTTAACATCTTGTAGTTTAGAAACTAATGTAAATTGTGCACCATTCTAATATTTTCTGAACCAAGCAGCACTTCAGGTTAAATTAACCAAAAATGCATCAGCAGACAAAAATAAATAGCTGTTTTAGATATATTACATTAACTCTCAATTAACATGTTCCACACTGTTTAATATTTAATTCTGTGTTTAATTCTGTATTTATTTCTGATAAAGTCAAACACCTAAAATTTTGCCAAAAATTAGGTTAACCAAAAGTATGTCTATAATTACATTATTGTTATTTCGTATATAATGGCTAGAATGGTATCTGGGAGGGCACTAAAAGGACTGTGTTCTTCTTTCTGTGGGTCTTCCCCACACACCAACTGCAGAGACCCGGTGGTAAGATCACACTTGATTAGCTGATTAGGTTTCATTTGTAATAGGTTCCTATGCTCTTCACTGTCTCAAAGTAGGTAATGGATGACTGGCAGTGTAGCTGTTTGAAAGCAGTTTCTTTGCTCTAAAACATTATTGATGAGAAGATATACATGCAAAATATTTGAAATAAGCAATAAAAATATGACAACCAAGACAATTTATTCCCCTTAGTTATTTTTCAAACTAAAAGAGATTGCATGTCTGTTGAGTAAAATTAAATGCTTTCGTCTTTATAAGAGTAATTTTAGCCTGAAGCTTTCTCTTTGTTCTTCTGTGTGGTCATATGGGTAGATTGATTTTGACTGTAGCATGAGGGCAATGCACTCCATTAATTCTAATTTGCTATCTCCTCAGTACCAATGTTTTGTGTTCTTGTAAGGCCAAAATCACAATATTGTGGTTGCCCTTAAAAAGTCAGCACTTCAGGGAAGTTCCTCATGAACTTTGCAATGGAAATTGCTACTGGAAGTTGACATCATCACCACTGTTACAATACTAAAAGTTTTCTTTTTAATGGTGACCGATTTACTTGCCAGAGATACTTATCTTCCCTCTCAAAAATTATGATTTTCTTTTTACTAACAAATGTTTCTCTTTAATCTCCATTTGTCCATTCATCTGCTGATTCTGATGGGGGAATAAAAGCAAAACTTCTAGAAGAATGTAAGTTCCTGTCCACAAAAACTAGACTGTGTGCTGATGAAAATTAATACTGGCCGTGTTGCAAATTGAGTATGCAGTCGAAAATGTGTGATTCTGACATTTTGCTCCTAATTTGGTTTGCTGTAGCTAGACGCTTTGTGCATGCAGTGTTCAATAAATGCTACTTTACGTAAATCCTTCTTCTATTTTGAACAAATGGATTTTATGATTTTTTGATTGTATGCTATCTGAACATTAAAATTATAAATATCAGCATGAGCAACGTTTTAATACTGCTTTCAGGAGTAAATATAGTTGATAAAAGAATAAATTAATTGGAATATATCTATATGTGTTTTACATGTCTGAGTTGAAGAGGTCATGTCCTTAAAAAACAGAATATACAGTTTTGTTGGTAAGCCAAATACTCTGTGGGATGTTCTTATGCAGCTCTAGTGTCCTGGTCAATTCAATGAGTTTTAAGTTCAGTGCATAGCACAGCAGGGCAGCCTTCAGGCCTCTTATGTGCATGAGGTGGAATATACCATATGTGGTACATTGCTCATGTCACATCCCTTTTCAGAGTATTCTTGCATTTCCCACGGAAGTGACCAATTTTTACTGGCTCTGTGAACTGCCTTTGAGATGGAAAAGGGCTATCTTCACTGCCTCTTTAAGTATGCAAAAAGTCATCATCAAGTAACAACATTACCTTCATTATTTAATCACACTTCTTCTCTGCAGTGAGGAAGAAGAGCAAAACCTAACTGTGCATGGCCTGTTCTTCCCTGCTTAGCTGTTGCATCTTGTTATGATGCATGCCATGATCTGAATTTTCTTTCTGGCTATTTCTTGTGGGCAGTGCTTTACGGACCACTACCTCTTTCTTCAGAATCCTTTCTCCATGTATATTTGTAGGGAGGACTTAAAATAAAAGTCCCAGATTTACAATGATAACTAGCTAGAGTAGGTATGAGGACACAGATAACTCTAATGATTGAAATGCTTTGACTAGAAATGACCCCAAAGCAGTAGCAGAATGTATTGCTGGACAATTTGCAAAAATTTGCCCAGGGATGTTAGCAATGATGTTATTAAACTGTTTCCTTTAGTTGACGCTACACTGTAAACAGATTGATAATGCTGAGGTAGTCACATTTCTCACTATCTTGATATCACAAACGGCATTTATCAATGAAAAATGCACATAATTAATAGATTATAAATTACTTTAAATAGGTAGACGTCATCCAATTCATCGAACAAATAGATTCTGCTTTACATCACTAGTTTTGAAATTATCCATAAATCATAAATACTAAGTATTTCTTTCTCTTGGGGCAATTCATGAGATTGACTATATTTTTATTATTTTTATTTTAGAAGCATTGGTACTAGACTTTTTTCTTTATATTTACTCTGTTTGGAAACTCTTGGTTTCTATTTTTGAGATCCTTTATGCACTATTTTATTTCTAACATTTTTTACTCCTGAAAAGTAGTTCCTCAAAGCATGCTTTGTAGATAAATTCAATGTCTTGGGCACGATACATCTGTGAAAATTTTACAACCATAGGGAACACGCAAATATATCAAATATTTTAAAAAGCAAAAGCAATATAGAGATTTTTTCTCCTTCTGTGTGTTAAAAAAATGTTTTGTGTGGGTTTATATCTCACAACTGTTCATTTGGGGTGTGCTGGACTTAGAATTCAAGTGTCCACTAACTTCATGAAGATTGTTGAAATCTGATGTGTAGAAATTATATCCATCAAGCTGAGATTCTGCTCCACTGTAAGTGCTAAAGCTCAGTTGGAAGTTAATAGCAACGCTGTGGGAGGAGAGGGCGTCAACCTCCAAATACAAAGGATACTTTAATCCGATGCTTTTGTTGATGATTTTGCTGCTTGTAGTTCTGCTTTCTCCAAAATCTTACAAATCTGTCTTGCTGATTCTTTGAAGATATTGTTAAATTCCTCTTTGTTTCTTGTGTTCCACAATAAAGTGTCTCAACCTCCAACGATAACTCAGCAATCTCCAAAAGATTATATTGTTGACCCTCGAGAGAATATTGTAATACAATGTGAAGCAAAAGGAAAACCACCTCCTAGGTTAGTAGTGACTTTTATTTTGCTTTTTTTGACGGGGACCTAATAGCTCGGGAAAACTAATATAAAAGAATGTAAATTTTGTAAACAAGAAGTATATGCTGGCATACAGAGAAACATGCATGTACCCCCACCTCTGTAATTTAAACAGCTGGCAGAAAGTGGCATGTATTTGACTATTCTTATCCTTGAGATTTAAACTTTTCTGTAGTTGTCAAGTAACTGTAGTGTGTTTGTTTTTTTCTCCTCAGAGCTCTAACAACAACAAAATAATACTAGATTGTTAAAGGAGCAGATAGGTAAATGCCTATGAAAAGCGTTAAAAGGCATGCCATACTACAACATGGAACCCATTCCTGATTCAGGCATAGTGTCTAAGAAGAATCCACACTGAATAAATTCAGAGTGAATTCAAATTTAGTGTTTTCTAAAACACTCACTTTTATGAAGTTCATCTTGGGATGCATATGTATTTTGTCGTAATTTGATTATTATGTATCCATTGTCTAAACAATAAGACCTTCGTTTACCAGGTGTATTTCATAGCCTTGAGTTCCGTGCTTAGTGAAAATAACACTGCTACATTCAGATCAGATTCCTGATCATCTTCTGTGTTAATACAGTATTTGAAATTAGGAGCTTCTAAATATTGGTGCTGAATACCTCCACTGGAAGCAGCAGAAGCAGTGATGTATTCTGTCATTACTAGTAACTGCTTCTAATTTCTGGGTCACTAAACAGGAGTCTGCATGTCTGTGTTCTCAGTAGTATCACACTACAATTTATTCACAAGGTCAACCTATAATTGCTTCTCAGACACACACTAAGCTCATTAGATGTACTTCATGTGAATAACCAGGTTTTTTCTACATTATTCTTTCTGGTTGCTTTCAGACCATGATCATTATTATACTGGGTGGCAAAATGGCAAAGAAATATATTTTCTGTGATAGTGTCGCCCTGTGTAGTGTTCTGTTAATGGCAGGAGTGCCAGAATGCTGCCGTTTTTACAAGTATTTTAGATTAGCAGGCATCTCAAGACTCTGAGCGTTGACCTGGAGGACTGGGTGATTACTGTATGCTTTGAGACATCTGTACCGCTTCTGCAGATGCCTCTTCTGAGTACCTTTTTTGGGGTTGGATCTACCAAAGAAGCTAAGAGCACAATCTAAGAGACTGAATATATCACACTGCAATTCCAGGGCTCTCTGCTGCACAGCCTCACCTTTCCCATCAAATCTGTGGCTGCCTTGTTCTGCTACAGAAGAAAGGGCAGGACTTAAGTGCAGGCTTTTCTAAGGGAGAAAATTAGGTTGCTCTTAGTTCTGTGGATTTTAAAATATGAGATAGCCAAGTAACTTTGTTCAATAACCAACCTGATCCATTGGTCTTGAGTCTGGTTCTGCAAATGCATATTGTAATTTGAACTGCTTCAAAGCTCTGAAGATCAGCTTTCTCAGCCAGTGAATTGTTTTGGTAATCCATGGTGACTTTTTGTTAGTGAGAGCTGGCACAAAGAATGATGGATATGCTGCTTCCTCTTGCTTGAACAGGAAAGATTCTGACTTTTATGTACCTGAACTTCAGGGGTGTTCCATCTCTCATTTGAAGCTGTTTCCCACACTCCTCAGTGCTGTTGGTAGCTGGAGACTACAGACACTCTGCATTCTGCAGCTTTACCTGTAGAGCCCTGAGAATCAGGTTCACTTTTCATTCACTGTGCACCCAAGTCCTCCCGTACACACTACACAAGTGTAACAAGTATGAGAACTGTCGTTTGCAATATTCAAAACTGAGTGCTTGAAACTTCACAGCCATTGGTCTAGTTCTGTGTAACCATACTTGTGACCATTAACAAATCTTAATTAAAAATTAAAAACCTGAATTAAAAATTAAAGAATCAATGTTTGCAGTAGCGTAATTTGCATGCTGTGAATCTCTGCTTTTTACAGTTTCTTAAATAAGTTCTAATAGTCTTCATTTTAAGTGGCTACTTTTCAAAACATTTTCTTTTTTGAGTAACACCAATATAAACCACATTAATTATGGACTACCAGGCTGCAAAATTTCATTTAATAAATGACACTTTTTTGTGTTAGAATAGTGAAAAGGAACCAAACTCACTACAATCTTTAATTCACATGCTGAACCTTAAAAGGGCCAAACCAATTAAGAGAAAAGGTTTCCTGCTGGGGCCTGAGATGACACATTTCAGCCCAGAGCTAGTTTCTAAAGGCACATTTATAAAACCTTTCAACAATAGGTTTTAAAATGGAAATGCTAATGCTGCTTTAGCAGTATCAGTTCTAGCAGATGCTTCTGTATCATCTCCAGTCGAAAAGAAATCAATTCTTTTCCATATACGATTAACTTCTGCATTTTTCCATGTAATTTTTAAAATAAAACTGCTGGTTTTGAAATGGTTTCTGTTAACAAGTTGAGCCAAGCCTATTATCTCAGACTATTGCCGTATCTTTTGTATTAAAAAAGAGCTACATTTACTTTATTGATTGATTCAGTTTGGGAACAATTCTTACTTTCCTGCTAAAAAATAAATACCGTTTATTATTGAAAATGACTTTTGTTTAAAAAAATTATTCATATAATCTACAAGTGGTAACTCAAGAAGCAACTTGTATTTTTGCTTTTGTTATGTAGCTTCTCCTGGACACGCAATGGAACTCATTTTGATATAGATAAAGATGCACAGGTAACAATGAAGCCAAATTCAGGAACCCTTGTTGTAAATATTATGAATGGTGTGAAGGCAGAAGCATATGAAGGAGTATACCAGTGTACAGCAAGGAATGAAAGAGGAGCAGCCATTTCCAACAATATTATTATACGGCCATCTAGTAAGTTAAAATCTAATATTAATAAAACACGAAAGTCTTATACTTGTTTGTTTTCCTGTGGATATTTTGCTTCATTTTCTTCTTTTCTCTTTAAAAAAAAATCTTTTAAGTCATCAAAGTGATAATATTAGAAGGTGTATAATTGCTAGGATTCTGATTTGATAATGCCTCTCCCAAATTCCTTGGAATATTTAGTAACCAAAATGCATTCATGATTTTTTCTTAGTACAGCTTCATGATCTAAGGTGTTTAAAATTGGGTTGTATTTATGAAATTATAATTGGAATAAACTTTAAATCCTAACTGATACAGGCAACATTTGCTTTCTTTGTGATTGTTGCATTCCATAGTTTTTATAATTGCTTTAATTCAGAGCAGATAGAGAACAAAAGGAAGATAAAGCTCAAAGATTTAAAGTAGTGATAAACTGCTTCTACAGCTTTTCTCAGATCAGTTTTTTCAGACTTCTTAGCTTAAAATGTGCCATTCTGACAAGTTTTATTAGAACATGTATAATACTATTTCAGGAAGATTTTTTTTCTAATTTTGTGCATTACATTTTGTTTATCGTAAGTAAAATTTTCTGATACTGTTGTAGATCCATTGGTGATGAGGCAAAATATTTTGAATCAGTGATTATACATTTAGTGAATTGTTGCTGTAATAATTATTTTAAATAATCTGTTTTTCCCCCCAAGAAAGCATTAAAAAAAACAAAATTAAATATTTAGTAAATACGTTAAGGCTTTACTTTCTGTTGCTTTTAGTTCTTGTCGTTTTCTGGAATTCTATGTGTATTTCTTCCTTAAATTCTGGATTTTTTTCTCAATTCACAGTTTGTATGTGTGTTAAAATTATTTTCTCTAGGATCCCCTTTGTGGACTAAAGAAAAACTAGAACCAAATCATGTTCGAGAAGGTGATTCCCTGGTACTAAACTGCAGACCTCCTGTTGGATTACCACCACCTATAATATTTTGGATGGATAATGGTGAGTTTGCTTTTTATGTAGACTTAGTTTACTTTACATTTACTTTACACAGTTTTACTATGTATCTGAGTGTTGCTTACCAAGACCACAGGTGATGGAGTTTCCCCCTAAGTTAAAATACAGACTTCCCAGTTCTAAAGTAAAGAATAAACAAGCAAACATGCAGCTTGAAGGCATGAAGCGAGAATTAGCTGGAGATCTTAACGTAAGCTGTGGATTAACACAGTGGGAAAGAATGGAAGGACAAGGGAGCTCTAGAGAAAATTTCTAGTCTATGTATTTACAAACCTAGAATAGAATAATGAAAAAAATGTGGAGTCTGCAGATCGTAACAATGGAGAGAAATTATAGTTGAAATAAATGTTTTCTTGTTTTTCCTCAGCTTTCCAAAGGCTGCCTCAAAGTGAAAGAGTTTCCCAAGGTCTCAATGGAGACCTTTACTTTTCTAATGTACAACCAGAGGACACCCGTGAAGACTATATTTGCTACGCGAGATTTAATCACACACAAACTATACAGCAGAAACAACCAATTTCTGTAAAAGTCTTTTCAAGTAGGTATTGCATCACCTAATACTTACATACTTGCATAGTATTTATCCAGAATTCTCAGGTGACTTACCAAACTTCAGTAGTTTTATGCTAGAGATTTTGTTGGTTTAATTCTGAATAAGAAATTGCATTACTTTTTAAAGCTTAAAATGTAATCTCCAGTTTTCTTGATGTATAATCCGTTTTAAAAGCTGTCATTTTTCCTTTTATTAGGCTTTGTCTTTTGAAGAAATATTTTCTAGGATATGAATGATTGAAAAAATATAGTGTAAAAATAACTTTTTAAGTGGTTTTCATATTCAAGAATATCAATCTGTTACTGCTGTAACTATCGAAATAAATTAATCAACCATTTGATTAACTCACCGTGGCCATAACATCACCTTTTGATTCCCAAAACTTTGATTTATCCCTCCTGTTTGCATTCTTCATGATATTCTGTTTATTTCAGTGGATTCATTGAATGACACTATAGCTGCTAATTTGAGTGACACTGATATTTATGGTGGTGAGTTATACTGCTCCTCACTGATACTCCTTGTTTCACAGTAGCATTTAGTTAACTAACTTTACCTCCGTAGCTGCTTAACCTTATGCTTCCTTTTCAATTTCTAATGAAGGTATCTTGAATGAAGTTCTGGTGATAATACATGCAAAATGGACTGCACTGTCCTTTCAACTTGTTAATATTGTAATGTTACTGTAGTATATGTGTCATAAACAATACCAGCTCCTAAAATAAATGAGTCCTTTCACACTGGGGCAGATTTTACAAGTTGTCTATTTGCTTCTGTATTATGTTACTTTTTAATTTTTTTTCTCCAACTATTAGTTTGGTTTGTTCATTATCACTGGGACTATTCAATATCACATGCTGCATAATAGATAACAACAATTAAGCGTTTGACAGATGCACTTCACATTTAATAACTTCTTAAATGTACCGTTCATTTTTTATGTATTTCATAAATGTCAAACTGAACTGAAATTGATTAAAATCTAAACACCTTAATACTATCTGTGTAAATAACCTTGTAGGGAAAAGATGTGTTTGTTTGGTGCTTGAACTTTTCATTAATCTATGTTGAATGGTGCTTTGTGTATTGCAAATTAAATTCACCTGAACAGGTATTTGTGCTTAGCAAGGCTGACTGTGGAGTAAGACCGATGCCACAGCAGTTGAGCATCTGGAACTCCCCACTTAATGTTGTTTGAGATAAATGTGTAATGTTTGCTCTGCTTTGTCTTTCTGTCAAGTGAGTCTCTGTATATGTTAAATTGTAATTTACCATAATCTGAACCGTGTCAGTGACACAGAATGTTTTAATTCTCTGCATAAAAAAAAGATCTCATTCAAGAACAGACAGTAACTATGAACCTGAGCGCAGGATGATGTGTTAACTACAGTTAATAAGGAGCACAATTAGTTGGTTCACAACTCAGAAATATGAGAGAATTCCTTGAATTTTCAGTCTTGCAAAATGAGACAGTGATCCTTAGTGCAGAAACTGGATAGACTACTAAGAGCCTGTGACAACTGACTGAGTTTGTTATGCTAGATCTCCCTTTTCTCCCAACTTTAAGTTACTCAGGTACTGTTTTTAAGGGGTTCATGATAAACACTGTATTAAAATTAAGTGCTCTCTTTATGTCAATAAATCCCAAATAAACTAATTTGTTGTATTTCTGCTCACATTTAAAAAACAAAACAAAACAACGGTAGGTTACTGTAGTGATTCAGAATGCTACTGCACTTTAGAGCTAGTTGATCCTTTAAAAAAGCTTTAAAAAAACATTTATGGGAAGGCACATGAAACAACATAGTAGATTTCAGAGTATAGAGTGTAATGTCAGAAATGGGTCTTACAGCTATCTGTTTGCTATGGTTAATTCTTGTGGGTAATCAGTGGTCCCATCTCTAACCTGGCCTTGAGCACCTTCAGGTATGATCCATCCACAGCCCTTCTGGACAACCTCTACCAGTGCTTCACCTCGCTCTGCATAAGGAATTTCTTCCTAACATCTAACCTAAATCTCTCCTCTTTTAGTTTAAAGCCATTCTCCCTTGTCCTATTACTGTCTGCCCATGTAAAAAGTCAGTCTCCCTCCAGTTTGTAAGCTCACTCCAAGTACTGGAAGGCCACGCTGAGGTCTCTCTTGAGCCTTCTCTTCATGTAGGTGTTCAAAATTCTAGCATTTACCTGTTTGAAATATGATTCTGGTATGTCTGTCAAAAGACTAACTTGTTAAAGCGTGTATTTATGTAACGTGATACTTTTATTTAAATGGACTATGTGTATCAAAATCTATGTCCAAAATGTGAGAATGGATGTATGCATTTGATCAGTATTAAAATAAAGTCTAGAAGTTAATTGTTTGAACTTCTCTTGTTCCAGCCAAGCCAGTTACAGAAAGGCCACCAGTTCTTCTTACACCAACAGGCAGCACAAGTAACAAAGTGGAACTGAGAGGAAATGTTCTCTTGTTGGAATGCATTGCGGCAGGATTGTGAGTGACTTTTTATTCCATGTTTTTCTAAACTGAAGTACAGTATTGGTGGAAAACATTTCAGAGGTAATTAAGAAGTTAACACTGTATAATCTTAAGGATTTAAAGAAACAGGAATATAAAATGGAAAACGGACTTGAAGGAAGTCCTCCGTTTTCTCTAAAATCAGCAGATTTTAAAACTGGCTATGAACTTAAATGTTTTTCTCATTTATCAAATATACAAGATGGCCTTTGCTTTCAGGACACAAGCAAGAAAAGTCATAAGGTAACCTTGGACACTTGTCTTCACGTCTGCAGAATTTCATTCAGGAAACAAGTCTGATTTCTTCCTATCTATACAGCCATTAGGCTCTGAAATGGTATTTAAAAAAAAAAAAAAGGATAAAAATGTGCTGGTATAATCCAAAAAAGCTGCTTACGTGTGCAAATAATTACTTAGGGGTTATCTAGGTGGGAGCTGTTGGAACATACCTTCAATGACTTACATCCAACTTCTTATTGTAAATGAATTTAATTGGTACTTGTTTCTTCAGCGTAATGCATGTTTGCCTTCACTAATTATTGTGCAAGTAGAAAATTACCGAAGAGCAATTTAGCTTCATGAACTAGTTTGCTCTTAAATCAGTTTGATTCTCAGGAAAAAATCAGCGAATGGTTCAGTTAGTGTGGTAGTGGAACATTTTTATTACCAATTTATTTCAAAAACGTTAAGTATATTTACAGCGCACAAAAACATTCAGTGCAGATCACTCTGACATAGCAGTGAGGTAAACCAGCCAATGATGCAACATAGCATCATGTAGAGGTATTCACTTTCAGAAACTCCAGAGGGTATGCTCATCTACAGTTTGGCATAGCTTGATATGGGGGTCAGTGCACTGTTTCTGTCACAGCTGTGGTCTCTTCAGGTGTCCTTGCATTAGCACCACTAGCATAACCACAGCTGTGAGTGGGAATAGAATCAGATCATGTAATCTTCATCCACCATACAGTTATAGGCTTTTTGGCAGCCTGGCAATAAATTACTCAGAGGTCCAAACTCCAGTAAAATGGCTGAATAAAAACAGGAAAAAATAAAATATCATGCTTTATATGGATTTGTGTCTTTGTAATTTTTATGTTGCATAACTTTTTGTCTCAATAATTCAGTGAGGGAAGTTTAGACTGTTATCCACAAGAGGCCAGATTCAGGCCTCTTGATTCATTAATGTTTGGGAGCAGATATTCTACTCAGTAAGTAATTTGTGTCTGGATGAGTTGGAAAATCTTTTTACTTCAGTGGCCGACATGGGGCAACACCAGGATTTAGACACAGTGCAGTGACAAGTAGCCATACTTGAGATTTGTTTCATCACAGCTCTGCTGTAATGTTTATTATGTTCATGAACCATTAAAATATCGCTCCAAGGACAGTTGTAAACTTGTCATTATCAAAAGTTACTCATAAGTAATCATAATAAAAAGTGTAGGTGCAGTAAGATATGAAATACATTTGTATCCCTTTATTAACCATCAAGGTTTTTAGATTAATCTGCAGACAAATGTATTCCATAATTATTAAGCCTACGAGCAGATGGCCATCGACAGTGTTAGTGAGGCTTGTCATTTCCTAGAAACAAAAGCTGGCATACTTTGCACATTTGCTGGACATGCCCCAAAAATCTGAGTAAAGTCTTTTAAATGAATTGTTTGTAAAATATATCTTCAAATATAGAACTCTCATCTTCCTTGTTGGCAGTCCCTTAATTTGATCTGCACTTTTGCTTCTCCAGACCCACACCAGTAATCCGCTGGATTAAAGAGGGTGGCGAACTGCCAGCCAACAGAACATTTTTTGAAAATTTTAAGAAAACTCTCAAGATTATAGATGTCTCTGAAGCTGACTCTGGGAACTACAAATGTATAGCAAGAAATACATTAGGTTCTACTCATCATGTCATTACGGTAACCGTAAAAGGTAATACTTAAGTAATCCTTAATTCAATACTGTCAGTGTCAAGAATGCAAGATTGAAATATGCTTACTAGGATAGTGAGTTATTGCTGAAAGGATGGATGATAAGAGTAATCAATAGCGACCAATAAGCCAACTGAATTCTGCCATCAGATGGATTTTACCACCTCTAACTTCCATTTCTCTTTTTATTATACTGCTTTGTCAAGCTACATGCTAAACTGGGGCTGTACTGTAGCACGGGTAAAATAATTCTTTAGCTGTATTCATTTTAGGTCTTTTGATTAACTGTCATTAGACTGCTTCTATCCTTTGTTGCTGGGTTTTTGTTTTGTTTTGTTTTGTTTTTTAATCTTCCTCCACATCTCTCTTCTCTCTTCTTCATTTTGTTATTATTTTATCTTTTCTGCTCTCCATTCATACAGCCCGGATTTTTTTCTGTTTTTCTAGTCCTCTTATGCTCCCTTTCCTCCTTCAATGAACATGCCTATTTCCTATTTCCTTGATGTCTCCTGTCTGCACTATTGTCTTACTAGTTCCAAAACCACAATATTTTTGTCCAAATAGAAACCGGAAGTGTATTTGGAGTAGTCTGAAACAAAAAATTTGGGATGACAGCTAATTAGGCATTTACGTAATTTGTAGCGCTCCCTTTGCATACTAAATAGCTATTTGTATTACACTAGTCCAAGGTCACTTTATGGTCATATTCAAGAACATAAGATTTGTTTGCACGTATCTCCCAATGCAAAATCTGAAGTTTAATTTTAAATTGTGATAATATATCATAGATGTGTTGTTGTTTTTTTTTTTTTGTAAAAAATAATTAGTTAATTAAAAATGATGACGTAGATGCAAGTCTTTCGGTAAAGGCAGTGTTCTGCCCGTTTTGATCTTTGTGTGCTTTCAGTTGTCTCACATAAACATCTGACCCTACGGAAACCACCCACTGAATTCAGCAAGACCAAAGATTTTGCCATTTATAAATTTCACCCTTGACATGAAATCTTTTTGTATAATCTATCCTAACTTCAGTTCTAACAGCCTAACTACTGAGAAAATAGATGTATCTGAAATTAATCAAAAGACCATTCTAGCCTCTATAGATGCCATAGTCAGATAAATCTTGCTGTCTTCATGAAAGGCAGTTTTTGATTAAAAACCAGTAGACCTTTAAGAAAGAAAGAACATTCTGTTATTTTTCTCAGGATTTTGAAGTAAAAACCTAACCCCTATTTAATGCAGTCAATAGATTAGTTTAGCCAAAGTATAATTTATCAGATAATCCTTGAATATCATATGTAGAAAAAAAATTTAACTATGCAAGTGCGTGTCTGTACCTATGCATATAGTTTGAATTATTTTATTGTTTCCATTGTTGAGCCTCATGGTTTTCTGTATATAATTTTGTAAAATGATTGCTGTGTTTCTCTTTCTGACTCCAGCTGCCCCATACTGGATAACAGCACCCAGGAACTTGGTCTTATCTCCTGGAGAAGATGGGACATTGATCTGCAGAGCTAATGGCAACCCAAAACCTAGCATAAGCTGGTTAACAAATGGTGTTCCCATAGCAAGTAAGACTTCTAACTACCTTGTGGGAGGATTAATAAGGAAAAACAAAAAGTATTAATTTTTATAAAAATTATAAATGAGGAACGTGTTTGAAGTTTTTTTTTTTTTGCCTGACATGTAATAATAAATTATAAGTGAGGTGTCAAAAATACTATAGTTACTAAAGATGGAATAACAAAATGTGCATTTAATGTGCTTGAGAACACTGGATTTGTGAACGTACACCTGGTTATCCTGTCTGTTAGCATGCATACAGAGAGCCATAGCAACAAAGCTGTGACATTTCTTTTAGAGGAGTATTACTGAGGTATCATTTCCACCACTGGCATTCATGTTGTCCAGTTCCCTCATTTGCTGCCTCAGAGATACACATTTTTTGTCTAAATCAAAAAGATGATGTAAAAGTCAACACCCCTGTGAATGTTCAGTGCACTTTTGCAGGGTTTGCAGATTAGATTGTGTTGGAGCCTTGCAGGCTTCAGCGCTTAGAATCATAGAATCACCAAGGTTGGAAAAGACCCACAGGGTCACCCAGTCCAGCCATCTACCAATCACCAGTAGTTCTCACTAAAGCATGTCCCTCAACACAACATCCAAACACTTCTCATATGGCCTGTGCTCCAGATCCCTCACCAGCTTTGTTGCCCTTCCTTGAACATACTTCAGGGCCTCAATGTCTTTCTTGCAGTGAGGGACCCAAAACTGGACACAGTACTTGAGGTGCAGCCTCACCAGTGCTGAGTACAGAAAAACTGACCAGGTACATCAGCAAGTGCCTGGAAAATAACATGTGCCAAGCAAATGTCAAAGAAAGGGAACCTGTAAGCCTGTGAAACAGTTCCTCTGTGTATAAGTAAGAAAAGCATCCCAGAATTGATGACTAAGTCAGACATGTTAGCTGCTATATAAAGCATGGCTTTACTTGGGAAGAACTTGCTGGAGAGTGCTGCAGTGTGTTGTTGGTTGTTTTGCATTCAGCATGGCCACCACCATCAAATACCACTTGGTTTGTCTAGATTTATCCTTCCTTTTTCATAAAGCAATATAAAAATAATCCTGTTTCCTTGTGAGAGATAATGTACTGTAAAATACTGTACTGTTCTGACCCACTGATTGTATAACTTTGACTTTCAGGGTTTTCAGGAAGTGTTTGAGAGGTGTACCAAAACTGGGTGTCACAGAGATCTCTCTGTGAGAATATAGGAAATAGCAAAAAGCAAACAGGAACTTTCATTAGATATATTCAAAATATTTGCGGTACAAGAGAGCTAACACTGAACTGCGGGGGAAAAGTGTGCAGCTCTGGGGGAAAATCTAAAGGTATTTACAGAAGACACTCTATGATTCTAATTTCAGCAAGGATGTATGTAATAGCAAATTAGTTTTCAGAAGCCAACAGTGTCTAGCATGGTGTACATTTTAATCTTTTATACCAAAAGCATGAAATAAGGGAAACTATTTAAACAATTATTTAGCCAAGAACCTATTTCAGGGGTATTAAATGCAAGTTGAGATCTCTGGCCTGAAATTTCAAACAAGAAGCTTCCATTGTTTAAGAAAACTATGTAAGCTGACATTAAGCACCATTTCAGAGAGCTATTTCTCATCTCACCAAACACTGGTAAGTACTGCAGGAAAAAAGGAAAATAGCAAAGTAATCTTGTGCATGCTGTATGTACATAAATAAGAATTTCTGCTTTATACTTGAATTTTTGTACCTATCCTGTACTTACCACTCTGGCTTTTAGGTAGTCTCAGCATCCTTATTATTTTTATATAGTTGCCATTAATCTTGTTTTCTTTGGTCTCGTTTGGTTTTGTGGACACTTTTGTCTTGCGGATAGTTTACCCCTTCAGCACTCCTGACTAATAACATCTTTTGCAGATGATTATAACATTCATCTTTGCCTTGTACTGCTTCCTTGTCAAAGCTGTAGGAGTTGCTAATGAACAAGTAGATTTTCCAGAAAAGCCACAATTCATCTTGCAGCATTTCGGGGTAGCTGTAAAACATTAAGAGATACAGAGTTTTCAGAAGCAGCTGCATGATAACACCAAATTTCCCAAAAATAAGGGCAGCATGTGTTGGCTCGCTGGCTCTGAGGAATCAGTATATGGAGTTTTATTGAAGGGAGCCAGGAGAAATTAAAAGACTTTAATAAAATTACCCGCTCAGTCTCAGTAGGAGTGAGGGAAAAAAATAAAAGGCCAAAGAATACAGCAAATAATAACTGGGTAGCTAAGCATTGTGTTAAGGGTCACTTTCACTTCTGAGGAAGGCTGAAATTTCACCATCTTAAATAAATAAGTTCAAGTTCAATGGGTGCTTCAGGACACTGAATCTGTCAGAGCATCAAAGAGAAAAAAGCATCATGATCACAGAAACTGCAGTTCTTAAGATTCTTGTGATTTTGTGTTATTCTGAGTTATCAAAAAGCTGGTATGGAGACTACCAAGTACAGTATGCCCTTTTGTTCACTTGTTAGTAAATGACAGAATTGAGCCCCTCTTCCAACTGAATGATTAGCAAATCACTGTAAAAGGAAACTAAAGCAGCTGTTTCAGCTTCAGGGCAGTGCTGAGCGAGCTACACCCATGGCAGGATTTCAAAGAAAAAGAACTACATTTGAATTTCAAAGCCCTGCTGTCATCATATATCCCACAATGTGCCTCCTGTGGCCCACTAATCTGTTTGCAATACTTTAATTTTCTATTGGAAAGCACAACTGGGAGATGGTTAATTCTTCCGGTTTTGTTTTTCCGTAATACATTCAGGCAAGGAGGGGGAATGTTGAAGAAAGAACTATCCATCCGTGTCTCAGTGAAAGGGTGAGCCTTAAATAACAGAACGGGAAAGAAAAATGGAAAAGGGAAGAAAGATGAAGACCAGATTTGTATCAAAATAAAGAAAAAAATTTACATATTTTAAGCGTCTACAAAAAAAGAGAAATGTTCCAGCTTATATTACCCAGCATGAAGGGATACTTTTAAGGGAAGATTTTAAGTTTATTTGAAATCTTTTAGGACATTTTCTTGGACAGTAATGCTTGGAGGAAAAAGTTGCTCTAATTTTAAAGCAAGCTGTTCTGGGCATATTGGAGTGATAAGGAGCTAACCTTCTAATGTTTACTCACAGGAGTAATTTGAACCCACATGCACAGTCCCATTGAGGTCAATTAGAATTACTTTTGCAAGTAGCAATTGAAAGTTCGGGCCATGACTCTACCTTGCCTTGTGCTTCAATTAACACTCCAGTTCTGCATTATTTATACTGCTGTATAATCCGTTGCGTTTCAGTGCTCAGATATTCAACGTGGCTTTACAAAAGGGAAGCCATGCATAAAGTATCTCAACTTTTAAAAAAGTAACAACATGGATTAATTGGGAAGGGGAAGCGCTTTCATAATTGGACTTCAGAAAGACATTGCAAATACTGCACAAAAGACTAATTTATTGGTTCAGTAGTTCATAGTTCATGATGAACTATTAAATATTAAATACACACTTAGATTTAAACAAAGTAGTGCACTGAAGGGCACTGTTTATCTGCTTTCAAAATGTGCTTCACTTGTTTATATCACATTTCACATTGAATCTTGGTTTGAGTTAGTCTCCATTAGTAATCATATTGAAGTTAATGGAGAAACACCAGCCCTTAAATTTCCTTCATGAAAGGCCTTGATAATCCCTGGCTCGGGGATTTGTTGTCCATCATGCTCTGTGTGGGTACACACACATGCTGTTTGTGATGGACGTGGGAGGGTGGGGGGAAACCTGCTAGACTCTGATGCCCCAAGGAGATGAATCTGGCTTAGGACTTGCAGTAGATAGTAAAACCTCTGATAAGCAGCTTTTTTTCATTCTGCACAAGATAGTCAAAATGCAGCTGTGGCCGTGGAGTTAATACTCTGCCATCCCTTTGGTGTTAATAGTATGATTAAAATCAAAAGCTTGCCGTGGAACAAGGATTGCAGTGATGACTGTGAAATATTTCACTGAGAATCAAGTGGGATTATTAAGAAAAGGGCGCTTCTTTCTTGCTCCATCTCTTCCAGATTTAAGTCTTTGAGAATTCACTGTAGGTGATAGGGTAAGGCAAAGTTGAATTACATAAGTTTCTTGCTTAGTTTCAGTCTTGTATGGTCCTATAGGTTTTTAAATCTTTCTGACGCTCTGTACTGCTCATCCTTGCTGTTTTACTGCTAGCTTTTGTCCAGATTTACCCAACTCTGAAAATATAGTCCAGTGTTCCTCTGGGTCAGAAGCTTTTCTGCACATACCATTGGAACTGTATGCATCTGTGTAGAAATACGTCCTGTTTCTATGACATTCTCCTGTTGTCATAGCTAATCCATCAGAATACAAATGCATAACATTTTACAAACAGTTCTTCATAACTACCACTTCAGTCTCTCAACTGTAGTTATTTTTAACCACAGAAAGATCTTCCTCATTTTGAAAATTAATTGTCAACATGAATTTTTTGGAGAAAGAAGCAAGTCAAGAAAAACTGCAGATTATTTTCAGCGAAAGTTACAGTAAAAGTGATCATCTGATACTGTCAGAACCTGAAGGTCATCACTATGCAAGGACCATATGTTTCTAAAAAGCCCAACTGTCTTTACTTTCTTAATATTTTTCAACAGTAACAGGGCCTTCAAAGCTATCTCTGAGGTCAGATTTGAAAATGATGTGTAAAAAGCCAGTGGTAATCTCAGGCCCTATTTACATTAACTATTATTTGTCCATAAACTTAACAACAGAACTGTAGTATTTGTAGAACCACTGCAACAGATGCTCAGTATAAAAATCTAAAATAATTTCCTCGGCATCGCTAAGAAACTGATGCAAAATGAAAATTCAGCTTTACTAAAGAGATGAAACAGAAACCGTGAGCTTAAGCAACAGACTTTCTGTTCCTGAACTGCTATCAATTTCTGCAGCTCCTGTGTAGTTTTCTACACTGGAATGATCTTATTCATGAACTTAAAAAAATATAAAATGCTATTTGAAAGGTTTTTCAACAAGCATATAGAGTCACTGTAAATACATAGCAGTAGTAATTATTTTTATTCGTAACTTTGATAGAATCATAGAATGGTTGGAACTGCAAGGGAGTTTTAATATAATCTAGTTCTGGCCCTCCCATTAGACCAGGTTGCTCAAAGTCCCATTCAGCTTGGCCTTGAATGCTTCCGGGGAGGGGCATTCACAGCCTCTTTGGGCAACCTGTTCCAGTGTCTCACCACACTCACAGTATAGAATTTCTTCCCAATATCTAGTCTAAATCTGTCTCTTCCAGTTGAAAGCCATTTCCCCTCATCATGTTGCTACATGCCCGTATAAAAAAAATTCTTCCCCAGCTTTCCTGTAGGCCCCCTTCAGATTCTGGAAGTCTGCAATTAGGTCAGCCCCAGCTCTCTCGGCCCATCCTCATAGAGGAGGTGCGCCAGCCCTCATATCATCTTCGTGGTTCTCCTCTGGACCTTCTCCAACAGCTCCATGTTCTTGTGTTGGGGGCTCCAGAACTGGATGCAGTACTCCAGGTGGGGTCTCAAAGAGCAGAGCAGAGGGGCAGAATCATCTCCCTCGACCTGCTGGTCACACTTCTCTCGATGCAACACAGGATACAGCTGGCCTTCTGGGCTGCAAGCACACGTTGCTGGCTCTCATCAGTCAGCACTCCCAAATCCTTCTCCTCAGGGCTTCTCTCAAGCCATTCTCCACCCATCCTGTATCTGTGCTTGACACTGCCCCGACCCAGATGCAGAACCTTGCATTTGGCCTTGTTGAACTTCAGGATGTTGACATGGGCCCACCTCTCAAGACTGTCCAGGTCCCTATAGATAGCATTCCTTCCCTCTAGCGTGTCAACTGCACCATTCAGCTTGGTGCTGTCTGCAAACTTGGGTGCACTCGATCTCACTGTCCATGTCACCTATGAAGATGCTAAATAACACTGGTCCCATCGCTGATCCCTGTGGAACACCACTCGTCACCGGTCTCTACTTGGACATTGAGCTGTTGACCACAGCTCTCTGAGTGACCATCCAGCCAATTCCTTATCCAGCAACTGGTCCATCCATCAAATCCATTTTGCTCCAATTTGGTGACTAGGATGTAATGTGGGACAGTGTCAAACACTTTGCACAAGTCCAGGTGGATGATGTCAGTTGCTAAAGATGACGTGATTTGCTTAAGAAAATACAGGCTGCTAAAGACAATCTTGAATATTTCTGCTCTTCTCAAATTGGAAGTTCTTTGTTCTTAATGTATTCTTCTGTGACATGTTACCGGTCTGGGTAAGGTTAGTTCTTATTCATGTTGAAACTGTATATGTACCCATTGATACAAGAAAAATCAAGCAAGTAAGTTTATTCCCTTCTTCTCCAGATTGTTTTCAGCCAGAGGGAATCTCTACTACAACAGCTGAAGATGACATCAACATTTTCACTATAGAATAGAAACAGTTTGTATGCAAACTTAGACTGTAATCTACAATATGCTTCTGGGAAAAAGGCAAAAAAAGATATATTACCTTAGGTTACATCATGCTTCTCGGGCAATGACAAAAAAACACCTAATTCTGTGCACTATGGGGCCTGGCCTCTAAGTTAGCAGAGCTGAGAATATCTGATGTCAGCTGCAGCTCATAAGTATGTTGTTGTATTTCAGAATGTGGTAACAGTATCTAATTTCATCTTTTCTGAATTTAAAATTATTAGCCTTTTTGCCAACAATTATAAATTACTGAGTAGCAATTGAAGGTGTATACTTCCTTCTCAGGGAGTAATTTCTTATTGTCAGTCTGTGTTTTTAATTAGATTATTTTAAAATCACAGAATCATAGAAAAGTTGGAAGGAACTAGAGGTCATCTAGTCCAACATGCCTCCTCAAAGCAGATTGTTATTTGCATCACGTTGCTCAAGACCGTGTCCACTCCATTTTGACTGTCCCTAAGAACAGTGGCTCCATAACCACTGTCTGACCACCCTTACAATTTTTTCTAGTTTTAAGCTTTAAGAAACAATAACAACAGCAACAAAACCTTCCAGCAATGAATCATATCTTCCAATTGTCCATAAGGATTTGAGCTAAGGAATTGTAAAATCAATAAATCCATTATTTCATGACTTACTAGTTTTCTGCAAAAGAAATGTGTCCTTTTAGAATTTTGTTAAGCTGCAATTTGTATCATTTATTTGGACTGATAATGTTATGTTGCAGACTGCATTATCATTTTACAGTTCTTCTGATCTTTTGTTTAGCTTCCTGAGATTGCACAAATAAATAATTGATCAGGAAAATTAAATACTTCAGTAGAAAGGGGTAAAAAAAAAAAACAAAATTTGGATTATTTTCCTATTTTAAGCATAAAGGTGTGTTTTAACTGCTTTTGTTCAGAAACCAGATTTCTTTCTGTCTTTTTTTTCCAGAAAATACAGAAGAGCCTTAGTAGTTCTTTAAACATACTAAAAAAACACGTAGTTGCCTGGACTGTCAAAATTTTGTGAAACAAAGTGAGTGTGTATGTTCAGACAGACAGATGGTATTCAGAAGTATCTCACAACGGCCTTACCTTCTCTGTAGACAAATAGGCTGTATTTGACTCAATGATTTTGAGACTGAATGTTGTCTGATATAGAAGTGCTCAGCTATCCATTACAACAGCAGAAATTCTACAGAAAGTCCTTACAGTTCGTATTCCCAGCCGTACACATCCATTTTAGTTATTGTGTAGTTCTTTGCTGCTTTCCCTGTTGGTGCCAAATTCAGATCTGTCAAATACGTCAAAAGGTTTTTCTCCTTTTTGTGTAGCCATTCTGTATGGTGACCAGAGTACTCATGAAGGCAGACAAGCAGTGTGTGAGTGCAGAAGGATGATAATTGAGTGATGCGGCATCTACCTTCTAGGGCCTGGCCTGCAAGATGTAGTCTAGTACATGGGCAAAGACATATAGGCTGTGCTTGCGTTGCCTGGAAATATTAGGTGTGTCAGAAGACAGTTGAGTAGATGCCAGTCTCAACACAGGACTCTTGATTCAGCATGCAGGTGGCTGGATAAGAGAAATAAGCACTGTCTGACCTGATACTTTCTTCTATTTTTGTTGGGTTTTTTTCTTTTTTTTTTTTTCTTTTCTCCTGGGATCCATGACTTAAAATCCTTTTCTGACAACGGGCACCTACTTCCTTTTCTTTGAAGTGCTGAAGAATGATCTCTTTTCCTTAAATGAAGCAGTGGGAAGGGAAGATGCTACCTTTTTTTTGTACAACTCAATGCTTACCCCATGAGGGGCCCTACCAAGCCTGTAAGTTAGAAAGTATGGGATGTATCCGGACTGGAGGGATGCACAGAGCATGGGACAGGAAGGAGCCATGAGCCTCTGCCTACTGGGGGGATGGTTGCGTACATTTTCCATGTAATGGTGATGTGTGTACAGAAACAGGATGCTTCTCACAGGTGACTAGACTGCCTGCTGGGCTACTCACTGCTCCACTGTTTTCAGCCCATGAATCTTTTAGTGAACATGGCACTTACTTACAAGTTGAGTACTGAGATACTGTCTGAAACAAAAGGCACTATCACTTACAGAAAATCCATGTCAATTTTTTTAAGTTACCTTCTCCATGAATCCAAAGAAATCAGGAATATTTTTATATGAGAATGTCTTCCACAAATGCACTTATTTTCTCAAACTCCAACAATTGGTGTCAATCTCGATGATGCAAACAAACTATGATGTTCTTATTCACTTTTCATATTAATATAGCAATACGTTCACCAATGTATCAATATTAATAATGCTTTGTTAGATCTTACTTAGCTATTTTAAACATTAAACTATAATTTGTGCATTTTTATTTGGTGCAGCGTTACGAGCTAATTCTGCTATACCTCTGTGACTCCACTTGTATTATAACTGATAGCCATTATTCTTCAGTTATATCCCAGAATTTGATTTTCAATTCTATTCTAGATTCTGGGATGCAAGAGCGTTTTGATGCACCTCTTGCTGCTATGGAATAGTTGGAGAAATGGCACCTTATAATAGTTACGTAAGGGAAAGAGTGCCACCTACTGAATTACTGCCACTGCTTTTGTGAAGACTTGATTTTGTGTGAAAGAAATGTCTTACTCTGAGATAGCTTGAAATAGACTATCTAAATAATTTAGATAATTATTTAGGTATATAAAAACAGATTTGGAAAGCTGAACAATTAAACTCTAGGGGCTTTAAGGTTCCAATTGTAACATAATTTTCTTCTGAACTTTTGATGTTCAGAAGTATTTCTTTATTTTTGTAGATAGTGTTTGTAGTTCCCTGAATTTTGTTGTATCTGTGTATTTCCTCCTTGTTGTGTGCAAAATATAATCTCACCTTTGCTTCTTTGGGCAAAAACAAACACAATAACACAATACATCAGCAAAAGCAACAAACACAAAAAACCTTTTAAAAAAGGGAAGCCTACCATCCTGAATTAAATGTGCATAGAGCTGAAAGAACTTCCTTAATCATTCTGGAATTCAGATCTTACACAGTGAACAAATGTGAAAACAGAGCAAATGTCATATTGGTCTCACATATTATATCTTTCTTTCAGTAGCATGAAACATGTAATGCAATGGCAATTTAAGAGAAAATAACTCTTTCTTTTCTTTACACCAACAGTTGCCCCAGAAGATCCTAGCAGAAAGGTAGATGGGGATACCATTATTTTCTCAGCTGTGCAAGAACGGTCAAGTGCTGTTTATCAGTGCAATGCTTCTAATGAGTATGGATACTTGCTGGCAAATGCATTTGTGAATGTTCTTGGTAAGAAAAAAATGCATACATTTTTCAGTCTTCTTGATTATTCACTTGTCTCCTGCTACTTACATGTATACCCAAGCATTCACTGAGGTTTTTAGTATATGGAAACTGATATATTTCCTGAGTCTTGTAAACGCCCCATATACAGATACCTTGGGGTTTCTTCTTGGTAAGGAGCATAGTTGTGGAATCTAGAGAAATTTGGAAGAATTTTTTTTTTTTTAATTAAATCATTAAAAAAACTAAACAAACAAATAAGGTAGGAATTAATATTCCTTACGATAGAATGTTTCAGTACACTTTCATTTATTTGTTGGTGTTTTGGGACAGTTAAATGTTTGTTACGTTAGAAAACTACAGTATAGAGCACATTCCACTCCTACAGCGATCCCAGATTCAGGTAATCCCTGGACAAGGCACAGCTAAACTAAAGATTATCTATAAATTGCTATTGCAAGGAGTAATGATTATGCATTAGTCTTGAAGGCTTCGAAGGATGTGTTTTATGTTATGAGATATTGTGGCTTTAGTATCTTCCCACTGAATGTAACAAAAATAGTAGAAGGATGGCCCCTAAAGACTCACCTGAAGGAAATGGCAGGTCCTTTGATTGAGAGACAGTTTATTAAATGAAAGAACCTCATTTTGGGATTTCTGTTAAAAAATGTAGGTGTTTCACCAAAAATGCCTGTTAGCTTCGTTCTGCCTGGAGGTTTGCTTGGAATTATATAGTTCACTCTGTTCCCAGGAGTTTCTCTTCATGAAGTATGTTCTAATTTAAGTTTTCCAATAGAAACCACTGGCTTTAGTGCCTTATAAAATGTAAACAGGAAAGAAGCACTTGTTTTTCAGATGAAAATACTGCTACATTGATATTTCCTCAGGCTGCAAGCAGTAGAATGTAATTGGACCCTAGACTGAGATCAGAAATACTTCTTCAGGCCCTTCTTCATGTCTTCATGTTTTGTTTTGTATCTTTGCATCTATATCCAGATATCTTTATCTTTTCAGCTGAGCCACCAAGGATTCTAACTCCTGCTAATAAACTGTATCAAGTCATCGCAGATAGTCCTGCATTAATAGACTGTGCTTATTTTGGTTCACCTAAGCCTGAAATTGAATGGTAGGTTATAGTTGTTGTGTTTAAGTTATGGAAAAGAACAAGTTGTGCCTATGGAAGCAAACATTAATTATACTTGACGTAGTGACATGTTTAAGTGTGAAGTTTAAACTTAAATTTAAACTTGTTTAAATTTCATTATGGGTGCTGTCTGTATTTGCTAACATAGAAGTCCAAGTTTGCATTTCCTAATAATAAAATATGATAGAATTTAATTATGGCGTTGGGTAATGGTGTTATCTTTCGCTTACAGGTTTAAGGGAGTGAAAGGTAGCATCTTGCGTGGAAATGAATATGTTTTCCATGATAATGGAACCTTGGAAATTCCAGTGGCTCAGAAGGATAGTACTGGTACATACACATGTGTTGCAAGGAATAAATTAGGGAAGACACAAAATGAAGTGCGATTGGAAGTTAAAGGTGAGCTATGAATCACTGTTTCATCACAAATTACTGTAGAACTTAAGGCTTTCTAAATATCTAATAGACATTTCAAATTTCAGACCCAACGATGATAATTAAACAGCCAGAATACAAAGTGATTCAGAGATCTGCCCAGGCTTCATTTGAGTGTGTAATAAAACACGATCCTACCTTAATGCCAACAGTTATATGGCTGAAAGACAATAATGAACTACCAGATGATGAAAGGTACAGACAAAATATTTCATCTTTATTTTTTTCTTTTCTTGTTTCTTCTGTGTGCTTCTTCTCCTGAAATTTTGAAGGGCACATATTGGCCTACTGACATTTTCCAAGCAAGAGTGTCCCACATTTGATGACTAAAAGACTTATCTAATGTGGTGAAAATATTAAGTTAGAAGTCAAAATAAAATGAAATGCAATTTTTTTGTATGTATACATTGATCCTGCATATCAATTATAAGCATAAGAAACTAATGGGTAAATTAAGGCATTTCTTCTGTAGATCACAGACAATTAAAAGTAGTTCGAGTATATTTGGAAATAAAAATACACTAGACAAAAGATAGGCAGTTACTATGGAAAGATGTTTAAGAGTAATGCAGAAAAACGTGATACAGTTCCTTAGCTTACATTGTTGTCTAGATCTTTGCTGAAATACACATTTTGGATTTGACAGTGCTTTAAGCATATTTCTTATAGCAGTACCAGTTATTGAAAAGTCATTGGCTGAATCTATTGTATTTGCAGGTTTCTAGTTGGTAAAGACAACTTGACCATTATGAATGTAACTGATAAAGATGATGGAACATATACTTGCATAGTTAATACTACTCTGGACAGTGTTTCAGCAAGTGCTGTGCTTACTGTTGTTGGTAAGAATACTCTAAAAAATTATGATAGCAGAACTGCATTTAATTTCTGTTAAGTATGAAAACAACATTCGATTTTAAATAAAAAGCTTAAAAATAGGTTTTGGTTGCTAGGATAGGACAAAAGAAATTTCACCTATTTGTATGTGTGTTTCGTTTTTAAAAATATAATAATCTTACCCTAAAGTTTGCTTTTGAATCATGTACTTACAAATGGATCTGATGGCTTCAAGACACATGCAGTTTCACACTGTATAGGTTTTAATTTAATCACACCTGTACTAACATGGTAAATTATGAATTTCTAAGTACTTGTTATTTCAGGAATCTCTTCTGCAGCTAGATTACTCCTCAGTAAGACTGAGCATGCTTGATTGTTGGACTTTTCAATGATTATCTTATTAATTTTTTTCTCCCTGTTAACATTTTATGATTGCAGATTTTTGTAAAATGTGTTAGTTTGCCCCTTCTCCCAGTTTATTAGAAAGTTTTAAGTAGATGTCCTGTATGGTTATTGCCTGGGGAAGTTAAGTGGAACTGAAGTTCAACATGAGAGTTGAAATCAAGTATGCTTGTGTTTTAAAATTGTACTGTGGTCTTATGCATATCCAGGAATGACATCTATTCGAGTACTTAGAACCAACTTGTACTTGTTTATAAGTTTTTGTAAGATTGCTTACTTTAATTTCTTGATCCATCTATATTATAAAAAGAAGGATAAATTATTGTAAAATGCTTTTATCAGTTTTCAGTTTAAAGTTCTCAATTACTCCAACTCAACTATTTACTCTAAATAAGTTTGCTTTTCTTTATCTCTAATTGTTATGATCTTTATCTACCTACTATATTCTGTTCTTTTGGCTACTAACTGATTAAATCCTTTATATTAATGTTCTTTTCAGCTGCTCCCCCAACTCCAGCTATCATTTACGGTAAACTAATACAAACTTCCCTTCATCTGCCAGATATATTTCTCATTTTCCCATTACAAAGTACAACATCTTTCCTTCCCTCCCACCCCACCTTTTTTTTTTGTGTGTGTGTTTGTGTGTATGTTAGTTTGTTTTGTGATTTCATCTCATTTTATCAATTGCTTTGGTGTTGGAATGTTAGACTTTGGAATTTTACAGTGCAGGGTGCTTTGTATTTTAGAGAATAAATGATTTAAAGTGATAAATTACTTTTAATTGAGATTACAGTGTGGGAATATTTTCTGATGGTGAACACTGTAATGCAAATCAGTTATATAATAAATGAAAGTCTTAGAAGGTAAATCCATTCATTTGTTGAAAGCTAATTCACTATTGAAGAACTCGTAACAAATAAAATGTAGTATGTTTTTCCTTCAATTTAATCATAGCTTTCTTGGTCTGGTGTATTTCTGTCATAGTTTGTCTACATTTTATCTCATACAAAATGGATAGGATCTTATTGCGTCATTTATGATTGATGAAACTGCCAAGTAAGGATTGTGAAATTAAAATACACCAAAGACTCTGTCAGTCATGTAGAGCCTTAAATTGGACATCCTACCCCCTTTTATTTGATGGCTTTTTTTTCTGAATTTGGATTTTTGAATGCTATATAATATGCCTAAAACTCTTCTGAGCGTTGAGCAGTTACGTAGGTCCTGTCATGTGCAGAGAAAATTCTTATGCATTCTTAAATGAACCTACTCATTAGTCTTGATATTCATGTGACAATCCATATATTAAATATTTTCTTCAATTGAAATGAACATTTACATCTTCATGCATTATGAAGGTGTATTTTATCAACTTGTTTGATATTTCAGGATTTCTAAGAAGTACAACAACAATAAGTGTCTCAGCAACTCAGTTTCCATTTGCACTATACTTGCTTTGATTTCATAAGCAACATATTTGTAGTGCTTCTAGAAAAGCTTTTTTGATGTGAGTTCTTTATTTTCCATTTTATTATTTCTATTTGTAATAGATTACTACCACATAAACTAAACATTGTTTCATATTTCTTTTCTTCTCATTACATTTTTATATCACAGTGCAAATTCTTGTTACTGTTTATAAGTTTCCAAATACACCACTTTGTCCCCATTTCGTATTTGTTTTGTGACAATTGCATGCTAATAGTCATGAAGCCATGCTTATACAAGTCAGTAGATCTGCACTGCTGTATTTGTCAGCTTCTTTTGATTGGAATGTAGGGATTTTTTTCAAAGATGAAACTACATATTCTGACATGATTATTTGTTTTGTGTTTGTTCATTTGATTTACAGCTCGGCCAAATCCACCGCTTGACTTGGAATTGACAGGTCAGCTAGAAAGGAGCATTGAACTCTCATGGGTACCAGGAGAAGAAAATAACAGTCCCATTACAAGTATGTTTGTCTGTGTCTATTGTAGCAGCAGATCCCAAAGAGTTTAAAAAATTTTTCTTGTGTAGCATGGAAGAATGGCAAATTCATCTCTTACAGTTGCCATTTATTTACATTAAAAAAATCACTGATTGTCCTCTACTGCAGAGCCAAGGTGAAAGACATATTTACTGCCCTGAAGTGCTGGACTTTTATTCCGAAAACCTGTGCTAGTTAATGTAAATGTTGATAGTGATGTGAGCTCTGTCTGACAAGGTTCAGTCTTATGAATATGTAGAGAGCAGACTTGTTCATTAGTTGAATGAATAAAAAGTTACTTATACGCCCTTTGAAAGGTGAAAGCTACTAACATCTTGCTTTAACACTTTCATAATTCCCATGAACTTAAAATAGCATCAGTACTATTATCTTTAAATCTTATTCATCACTATTGGTAACAGACCCCTATCCTTCATGAAAATATAAACCAGATAGGTTTTTTTTAAATTTGTTTTTCCTAGTCTAGAGAGTTGAGGGAATAGAGTGCGTCCATAAGACAGAGAAAATAAATGTTTTAAATCTTTTTAGACAGGAAATTGATCTAAAATGTTCTAATTTCTCACAGTTGAGCTCAATGAAAGCACTGAAGTTTTATGCTTTCAGATTTGTCTAATGGATATAAACTCATAGTTTGCTTTTTAAAATATAAGAAAACATTAATATAAACATTTGAATTATATTTGTTTAGTTTATTTATATACTCTTGTGTCGGTACTTTGATTTTTTTCCAGACCAGATGACAAAAGCCTTTTTTTTTTTCTATTGAAATGCAGTCATTCTGACTTAAGAGAGTTGATAGCAGGTGATGGTTCATGTCAGAGATTTTCCAATGGAGACATCCAAATACTGGAAATTTTACTCTTCCAATTTAGTAATGCTGGTATTAATTACAGTAAATTGGATGTGTGGTCCCCTGAGAGGTTGCAAAACAAAGCATTTGCTTCATAAGTAAGGCTAATATTGTGGCTACTGTTACCAGTTCAAAAAAAAAAAGGGGGGGGGGCTCAAAGATAGCGCTTCATTATGAGTGATCCTTTTGAAAAAGTAAAATGATTCATGTAGTAGAATCTGTCTTCTGGCTGATTGACAGCTGAAAAAAAAAACAACGTAATAATGTATAATGATTTTTTTGTTGCTGTTCTCCAAATCTGTCTATCCCTGAGGTTGTATATTCTGCACAGACTTGATTGCAATTAATAATATTCACACAGAAAAATCTCAAAAAATTAAGTTTCTGTACATGAATTCCTTGACTTATTTTGAAGATACTGAAAAGACCACTTAAAAATCTTGCTGAAGTATTGGTTCTGTTCTTGACTCTAAATAGTTATTCACTGATCTGACTGAGGAAAATGGAATACTCACATGGTTTTAATATTGTATAGGTACTACGATAATGTCATCTTGATGTAACTGGGAGCAGTGTATTTGTCTACCAAAATACTACTTTTATATCAAAATTCCAATCTTGTCCCACTTTCTTGCTGTGATAGTTCAAGGGTTCCTGTTAAATTAAAATCCATTACGTAGGAGATAGCTCTTGTAAGAATGTGCTACCTGACATCTGTATTAGTAAGAATACCACATAACAAAAGCACAAGTTCTTCTCTTATATTTCCATCCAAGCAGTACTTTTGAGATCCACATTACATATGTCTCCTGTGTTCTTAAACTTCAGTTTCCATGATTTTTAAAAATGTTAGCTGTATTACTCAGTTTTAATTAGCTTATTCAAAAATGACTACACTGATCTGGGAAGGTGTTGCAAGTTTTGACATAAAATTGGATTCAATTTCTGTTTGCAGACTTCGTGATTGAGTATGAAGATGGACTACATGAGCCGGGGGTATGGCATTACCAGACGGAAGTTCCTGGATCTCAGACAACCGTACAGTTGAAGTTGTCTCCATATGTCAACTACTCATTCCGTGTGATTGCTGTCAATGAAATTGGTAGAAGTCAGCCAAGTGAACCATCTGAACAGTATCTGACAAAATCTGCAAGTAAATAAGTATTCCTGCTTACCAGTGATTAATCTGTATTATGAATGGCATAGAATTTGCTTGGAATGGAAACAGCAGTCATTCTTGTTCACATGTAAATACTTTGTTTTTAGACCCCGATGAAAATCCTTCTAATGTACAAGGGATAGGCTCAGAACCTGATAATTTGGTAATAACATGGGAGGTAAGTTTGGGTTTTGTTTGTTGTTGCCACTGTGAGTAGCATTTTTATAGAGAATTTTTTTAAAGAAATAATGATATACCTAAGATTTCCCTGTGAGACAATATGCGCAATGTGTGTTTAAAACATTCTTCAAGAAGAAAAAAACTAGACATTTTCCATTCTTCATTTTCAGGGAAAATCTGAATACGTTATCAAAGAAAAATATTTTTTCAAGGTGCTATATTTTCCTTGAGTGATTTCTCTAAGATAAGGCACTAAATTGGTAATACAAGATGTTTTGCTGCCAATGTAGAAAAACTTAAGTATGTAAATTGAGGTTTATCTCAAGTATACTCTTAGAAGGAATTATAATGTAAAACTTAATTCTCAACTTTTGTCATAAGCTGAATTGCTGTGCACAATTCCTCTGAAAAAAACACTTCTGTTTCTGTCATGCCCTTGCCGTCACGATAGGAGCTCAAGAGAGCCACTTAAAACCAATTTCACCTCCCAGGCAAGAAAGATTATCTAGAGACACACAATTTTTAGGGAACTGTTGTAAATCTGTTTCTCCCTCTTCTACTTCTAGAAAGTATATTTGAAATATGTACAGAAATCCCACTATATGGTTGGCTAATAATTAGCTGTAATCTTATTCAAAACTTGTAATGCAATTTTTACTAATACTGAAAAGGAACTGAACCTACCTCATATAAAAGGTAAATTGGAAATTTCAGCTGTGTTTTTTGTCCCAGAGCACAATGGTAATTTTTCAGTAAAATTCTAAATCAACAACTTTGTGACTTTAGATTTTTTTTCAGAGGCTGCAGAATATTTTAAAAGCAGTTTGATTTACTCTTTTATTTCAGTCTTTAAAAGGCTTTCAGTCTAACGGACCGGGACTCCAATACAAAGTCAGCTGGCGCCAGAAGGATGTTGATGATGAATGGACATCTGTTGTAGTTGCAAACGTGTCTAAATATATTGTGTCTGGTACACCAACTTTTGTTCCCTATGAAATAAAAGTACAGGCTTTAAATGACCTGGGATATGCACCAGAGCCATCAGAGGTGATTGGACATTCAGGGGAAGACTGTAAGTTTCCTAGTTTGACTCTGTAGTATTAATTAAAAGCAACTAAGTGTGTAACCTAAGTGGGAATTCAAAATATTGAAGTATTAAAAAGGGATATAGTCTTTTTTTTTTTTTTTTTTTTTTTTTTAAGTTAAAATGAAGTAAGTTGGGAATAATAAGCATTCATAAAACTCTGTAGTATGTATGTTGAGACTGTTTTTTTAGAACATGGGATCAACTTTTTAACCTGCCTTCTCAAAGGAATGTTATGAGTCATTCCAAGAAAGTATTTTCATGTGGTGTTTGATCCTAACTCAGTACCTTTCCACACAGTGCCAATGGTTGCTCCAGGCAATGTGCAGGTTCATGTAATTAACAGCACATTGGCAAAGGTGCATTGGGACCCTGTTCCATTAAAATCTGTCCGAGGACATCTTCAAGGGTATAAAGTAAGTACAATCAAAAGGTTGCTATTCTCATTTATTAAAATAGAGCACTCCTGCAAGGTGAGATTGTATCCAAATTGAAGTAACTTGATATGTAAGAGAATTCTTGCTTTTCAGTGAACTCCTGAGTTTTGCTGACAAGAGCAACAGTGTTGTTAAGACTTATTTAAACTTTGGCAAGGCTCCAACTTTGTAGTACGCCTCCTGTGACATTGTCCTTGAAGAAAAAGGAGATGTTTTTGCAATCAAGTTTGCACACATTAAATAGATTAAAAACTTACAATAGTTTTACAGATCTTTTTCCAAAAGGATATTTAGAGGATAAGGAGAAATAGTTTCTGTTGGAGTCTCTTCTAGGTATAATACTATTGAGTGACTTTTTAGCAATTGTTCATTTTCTATAATATGATTAATCACATCATTCTGATGCATTAGCCAATTGATAGCTTAGTGCTGTGTCTTTTTAGAGGCCAAGGGAAAGCTCAATGTAGAGATACAGGAAATAGTGGAAGATATGGAGTATATCTGAAGGAAACTTTTTTGTAAGGTATTGCATTGACTTTGGTGATAACTGGGTAGGTTGTGTTGGAAACAAAACACTGCAATTAGAAAAGAAGAGAAGACTTCAGTGTAGGAAACTGGAGCAGCTGGCGACCTTCATAGATCAGGGAAAATCCAGTCGTGAAAGTTGCTTCAGAGTTTTTGCATTAGAAGCTAATCAGAAGAAAATCAAGAGTTGAAACTTGAGCAGTATGACATATTGGCTATGGAGTGGACGGTGGAATGAGAGGATACATTGACCTCCCCTGCAACAGCAGTATCAAATAAGTAACTACTTATTCACTCATCTGTAAGTATACTAATAAATATTTGCACCAGAACAGACAAGTTACACAATCTGAACTAGGTTACCTTGTAAGACAGACTATTTTGAACTACTTCTGTTTAAATGAAAAGAGAAAAATAAATATTTGAAAACTGACAGAAGGAAAGAATATTTGGAACAAAAGAAATGCACATCATACTTATAAATTGGAGGACTAGAATTCAAAAGCAGTGAATCTACACTTCAGTGCATTACAGGTTGTTGTGTTCCTGATAGGTGAGTATGACTTATCTGGCACAAAATACCTCTGTCTGAAGAGACATAAGCTAGTTCTTTAATGAGCAGATGTAATATTTGCAGATAGTGTGGTACTTTGTCCTATTTAATAAATCTGTCTGAGAAGCAGGACTTGTTATACTTTTACTTCACTATCTGTTAGATTACAGTCTCATATCAACCTGGTATTTCAAACAGGTAACCAAAAGATCATCAATTATGTGATAATTAAAAGTTAGTGAAGTTATTGCTCTCTGTTAATCCAGCTACCACAATGCTATTGCCCATAATCTGAATCACCAAATTTCTGTTAATGATAATTAATTAAAAAAAAAAAAAAAACAAAACCCATGGACAAAACCCTTGCCAATGCATCCAGTGTTTTCACCCTTCAAAGGCTTTTTTACAGGGAGCTGTCATACTCCCAGGTTTTCTGTCCTGTATTTGCACTCTTCTCTTTCCATTAGCATAAGAAGTTAGTCATACCATGGTACCTTTTCTTTGGTGTGTTAGTCCTTCTCTGTATCTGGTATGTTTGTTGAGTTGTTTGGTTTGGTTTGGTTTGGTTTGGTGGTTTTTTTTTGAGGAAGAGGAGAACTGCACAGTTACACAAAGCTAAGCAATGCTGAAACTAAAATAAGTTTGGCAACAGTCATAAATAAAACAAGCTCAAGACTGCAGGACTGACAACTGACCTGACGACTGAGTAATTTTGCTATAATAGCTAGGATAAATGAGACAATGATATATCCTTGAATAAGTTGCAGATGCAGCAAAAGTTTCTTAAATAATTTTTGCAGATACAACTAAATCAAGCTAAAACTAGATAAGGCATGACATGTAAGACTTAAAGAATAGTTAGTTACTGATACAAAGCTTTCTCTGAAGTCATGTTGAAAACTTGTCGTGGGTGCAGAGTTTGCCTTAAGTGTCTTAGTTACTGAAATAGCTTATGAAGCATATAATTATATCTTTTTAAGCACTTCAGAAAAACTGTGCTGGCAAACTTAGGCTTTTCTCAGTAATAAAATGATTTCAGATATTAGCCCAACACGCACATTGCATTAGGGATGGCGTTCTTAGTAAAGGAAAGGGAATTTCTCAAAAGAGCCATGTTATGAAGGCAAATGGATGAACAGAGCAGGAAGGTATCTAACTAGCAGCAGTCTGTACTACACCACTCATATTTTGCTATTTTATTTTATTGATTATTATTGGATATACTTTGGTACTATGAAGCAGTTCAAACTGAAGAAAAAACTTCAGTGTTGCTGCTGCTGCCATTTTTTTCCTGTTATTATAAATTCAGTGGTTATTCAATAAAGTAAGCAAAAAATGTGATGCAATGTCTTTTAGTGCCATATTACTCTTCAAGATCACTGCTTATCAAGACCAGCTTCAATTCACAGAGGATAAGGAAAAGGCAGAGGTTCTGAATGCCTTCTTTATGTCTGCCTTTAAAAGTCATCTCGGTTATTCCCAGGGCTCCCCACGCTCGGCCTTGGTAGTCTCGGCTGGGGAGCAGACTGAACCCCCTGTGATTCTTGAAGAAGCGGTCAGGGAATTACTACTCCAACTGGACTGCCACAAGTCCATGGGTCCAGATGAGATTCACCCGAGAGTGCTGAAGGAACTGGCGGAGGTGATCACTGAGCCGCTTTCCGTTATCTTTCAGCGCTCCTTGTTAACGGGTGAGGTCCCAGCAGACTGGAGGCTTGCCAACGTGATTCCCATTTACAAGAAAGGTTGTAAGGAGGATCCGGGGAACTACAGGCCTGTTAGCCTGACCTCGGTGCCAGGGAAGGTAATGGAACGGATTGTCTTGAGGGAGATCACGCGGCAGGTGTGGGATGACCAGGAGATCGGACCTAGCCAGCATGGGTTCGTGAAGGGCAGGTCCTGCTTGACCAATCTGATCTCCTTCTATGATCCTGTGGCCCGTCTGATGGATGAAGGAAAGGCGGTTGATGTGGTCTACTTAGACTTCAGCAAAGCCTTTGACACTGTCTCCCATGCTATTCTCCTGCAGAAGCTGGCAGCCCGTGGCTTGGATGGGTACACTCTCGGCTGGGTAAGGAGCTGGCTGGAAGGCCGGGCCCAGAGAGTGGTGGTAAATGGAGTCAAATCCAGTTGGAGACCAGTCATGAGTGGTGTTCCCCAGGGGTCGGTGCTGGGGCCTGTCCTCTTCAACATCTTTATTGATGACTTGGATGAGGGCATTGAGTGCGCCCTCAGTAAGTTCGCGGATGACACCAAATTGGCAGGGAGTGTGGATCTGCCTGAGGGTAGCGAGGCCCTGCAGAGGGATCTGGATAGACTGGTGAGCTGGGTCGAAGCCAATGGGATGAGGTTCAACAGGACCAAATGCCGGGTCCTGCACTTTGGCCACAACAACCCCAGGCAGCGCTATAGGCTTGGGGCGGAGTGGCTGGAGGACTGTGTTGAGGAAACAGACCTGGGGGTACTGATTGATGCTCGGCTGAACATGAGCCGACAGTGTGCCCGGGTGGCCAAGAAGGCCAAAGGCATCCTGGCTTGCATCAAAAACAGTGTTACTAGCAGGAACAGGGAGGTAATTGTCCCCCTGTACTCGGCATTGGTGCGGCCGCACCTCGAGTACTGTGTTCAGTTTTGGGCCCCTCACTGCAAGAAAGACATTGAGGCCCTGGAACGTGTTCAGAGGAGGGCTACGAAGCTGGTGAGGGGTCTGGAGCACAGGCCTTATGAGGAGCGGCTGAGGGAGCTGGGATTGTTCAGCCTGGAGAAGAGGAGGCTCAGGGGAGACCTTATAGCTCTCTATAACTTCCTGAAGGGAGGTCGTGGTGAGCTGGGGGTCGGCCTCTTCTCTCGTGTAATCAGTGATAGAACTAGAGGGAATGGTTTCAAGCTGCGCCAGGGGAGGTTCAGGCTGGACATTAGGAAGTATTACTACTTGGAAAGGGTAGTCAGGCATTGGAATGCACTGCCCAGGGAGGTGGTGGAGTCACCGACCATGGGAGTGTTCAAGAAACGTTTGGATGTTGCGTTGAGGGGTATGATTTAGCTGGGAAGTATTGGTAATGGTTGGACTGGATGATCTTCTAGGTCTTTTCCAACCTCAATAATTCTGTGATTCTGTGATTCTGTAATTTCAGCCTAGCTAGTGACAAGTGATCACCCAACTCTAATAATGTACTTTTGAAATGAACCATACCTGATGAGTTTCAATACTAGCAGTACCAGTAAGTCAAGCTTTTCTGAACTTATAAATGGCTTTCTGCACTAGTTGATAGGATTAGAGTTAGAGGATGAGGGCTGGCAGCATTGAAAAGCATTAACTCTAGCCATGCAAAACATCATGGCCCTTACCAGGGATTGGAGTGAAATGGAAGGTAGCTATCATTAGAAGATGGTGTTAGCGTAACACCTCTTCATAAGAAATGTAGTTGGGCCTTGTAAGACCTAACAACTCCCTTTATGAATTCAAATGTGAAATCACAGCTTCCTTAATTAAATAAATGTTTTATATTTGGCAAAAAGTAAAACCAGAAATTTACCCATTTACACTGTTTTATCAGTTATAATGTCTGATCTTGTGTGTGTGAAAATTATGCTGTGAAAGATGAAAAGTCACGCACTTTCAGCAGATATTCCAAGGATTAACACAGATCTTTGTAGGGGCAACTGTTAATGTCTTTCCAGAAATTGTGGTAGACTCTGTGTGGTAAAGACAGTGCAGTCAAGGAGATTTCAGTATTTACCTGTGAGGCTCATCTGCAGTTTCTTAAAAACAAATTCAGCAAAATGGACATCAGAATCAACCATGTGCTCTGATCCTTATATCATATGAAAGGAGGAAAAGTCCTCCTGTCTCTACATGGATCTTTGTATGACTGTAACTTCGGAGGCCTTTCATGATTTCTGTGTTTTTCCAGCCTAGAAAAATGTCAGATTTTTTTCTTTTCGAATTAAGAACATCTACTGGGCCTCCACATCACAAGGAATATACCTGCATAGTCAGGGGAAAATTATCTAATTGTGTAACAAGACAGCAAGGCTGCTTTGAAAGCTGTGTAAACTTCTTACTGAAAGTATGGATTATATGAACTTAGATGCCAACTTGAGAATCATCTAATATGAAGGCTGTTCCAAAGCAGAATTTGGATCAAACTGGCTTTGATTATGAGCAGGACTGGCAGATGGTAATCTTCACCCAGTCGTGTAGGTACAACTTTCTGGATGAGATTTACCCCTGGAGCTCTATGTTGTTTCTCTGAATAGACAGGCTGAGGCCAATGGGTTGAAGTTGAACAGGACCAAGTGCTGCGTCCTGCACTTTGGCCACAGGAACTCCAGGCAATGCTACAGGCTTGGGGCAGAGTGGCTAGGAGACTGTGTAGAGGAAATGGACCTGGGGGTATTGGTCAGTGCTTGGCTGAACATGAGCTAGCAGTGTGCCCAGGTGGCCAAGAAAGCCAATGGCATCCTGGCTTGCATCAGAAATAGTGTGGCCGGCAGGAGCAGGGAAGTTATTACTCCTCTGTACTCAGCATTGGTGAGGCTGCACCTTGATTACTGTGTTCAGTACAAGAAAGGCATTGAGGCTTTGGAGTATGTCCAGAGAAGGGCAATGAAGCTTCTGAGGGGTCTGGAGCACAAGTCTTATGAGGAGCAGCTGAAGGAACTGGAATTATTTAGTCTGGAGAAGAGGAGGTTCAGGGGTTACCTTATTGCTCTCTACAACTGCCTGAAAGGAGGCTGTGGTGAGGTCTGGGTTCGACCTCTTCTCCTGTGTAACTAGTGGGGATGGGAGGGAATGGCTTCAAGTTGTACCTGGGGAAGTTCAGGTTGGATATTAGGAAAACTTTCATTTCCAAAAGAGTGGTCAGGCGTTGGAATGGGCTGGAGCTGTTCAAGAAACACTGAGATGTTGAACTGAGGGATGTGGTTTGGTGGGAAATATTGGTGGTAGGTGGATGGTTGGACTGGATAATCTTGAAGGTCTTTTTCCAACCTTGGTGCTTCTATGATTCTCACCTGAGCTTATTTAAATTGTGGATAATCCTACATATATAATTCATGGATATGCATGGAAAAGCTTAACTTCTGCATAATTGGAATGCCTCTATACTCACTGTAATTTATTATTTATTTATTTATTTTTTCCTTAGGTTTACTACTGGAAAGTACAGAGTCTATCCAGAAGGAGTAAACGACATGTAGAAAAAAAGATCTTGACTTTCAGGGGAAACAAGACTTTTGGAATGTTACCAGGGCTAGAGCCCTATAGTTCTTACAAGCTGAATGTTAGAGTTGTTAACGGTAAAGGAGAAGGACCAGCAAGCCCAGACAAAATATTTAAAACTCCTGAAGGAGGTATGAAATGGGAATAAAGTCAGATGTTATGTATTCAACAATAGAACACTGAGGATACAATTGCTGAGTTTGTATCTCAGATATCATAAAATAATAATATGGCTCAATATTGTAATATTCTTAATAATTCATGAGCTGTTTTAAGTTCATCTACTTTGTGTTTACCATATCTTCTTCTTAAAAGTTCCTAGCTCACCCTCCTTTTTGAAGATTACTAATCCAACACTGGACTCTCTGACTCTAGAGTGGGGTTCACCTACCCATCCAAATGGTGTTTTGACATCATACATACTGAAGTTTCAGCCAAGTAAGTTAATTTTATATATATTGCTCTACCTTTGACAATATGTTCATCAAACAGCAAATCATTTCTTAAAAATAATGTTAAATTTATTATGTATAAAAAAGATGTAATTGTACTATAGACGTCATGTTTGAAGAAGTTCGATATATTTTGACAACGTATCTGATCCTATTTGAATAATTCTTCTTGTTCAAGTACAAGTTAAGCAGTTTTCCGTTAGTTTTGTTTCCTCAAACCATGGTTCACAGGAAAACGGAGGTAAAGATTCACAGATAATCAACAGCCAAATCAGAAGCGCTTGTAAATCCTATGCTGACTGCAGAGAAAATATCACTAGTGGTAGATCAAAATAAATCCAATTATATTGTTGTCTGCCTCTTCGATTTTAACAGTATTCTAATTTAAAAATAAAAGATTTTGTATGTGCCATTCATTCATATCAGAGATATACAGGATTTAAATTAAAATGTGCGTGATATCCCTTCAGCCTGTCACTTCCTTAGGATCCACATGCCCAGAAATTAGTCAGTAAAGACACTGGGATTTAGGAATTACGTGTGCATGGTACATCTTAAGGTAGATTGTTTTGTTGAATTTTTTTGTCTCTTTCATAGATCCTTTTTACACAAAGGTGCATTTCTTTGGAAGCTATGTATTACCACTCCTATAACCTGAATTGAGCAGTGCAGCAGGCAAACATATACAAAAAAAAAAAAAAGTTAAGCCTGTTTTAACACAAAGATAATGTAGGCAATTTTCCAAACTAATTCTGTTGGTTTTTTTTTTTTCTTTTTTTCTTTTTTTTTCCTTGCAATAACAGTTAACAACACGCATGAATTAGGTCCCTTGGTAGAGATAAGAATACCTGCCAACGAGAGCAGCTTGATATTAAAAAATTTAAATTACAGCACACGCTACAAGTTTTACTTTAATGCACAAACATCAGTTGGATCAGGAAGTCAGATAACTGAGGAAGCAGTAACAATTATGGATGAAGGTAAGATCGGTATGTATAAAGAAAACCCACTGAGTTTAAAAAAAGACTAGCAGTTTGGTTAAAAATATTACTACTGCCTTCCATTATGGAAGTAGTCCTTGTAAAAAAAATTCTCCAGGGCTCTTTTTTACCATGTTAAACACTAATGAAATACTATATATAGTTTTTAAGAAAAGATGTGCAAGTTTCCCTACTGTAGTAGAAACCCCAAATGAGGTGTGAAGCCTCTCCTTTCATAGTAAATTTGCAAGATCTAAGCCTATGGATTTCTGGGCTTCAAAATTTCATGTAACTTCACATCCTAAGGGATCTTCCTCCATTCACCTGTTCTGTTTCAGTCACCTGCTTGGGTCACAGAGAATAATAAAGAAATAATGCAGACACTCTCTCGGTGTCTGCAACAGCTTCTTTAATGCCTATTTTTTTTCTATTTTCCCTTAGAGCTGGAACAAAAAATACAACTTCATAAGGTTGCAGAAGTAAACTTGTTATCTGTGGCCCATGTAACGGGTGACCCTGTATATTTAAATAGTTATATTGTTTGATCCCACCACTATTGCTTTTATGTTTGTAACTATTCTAGATCTGGGATTTTGGCAGACGTTTAATTGAAGATGTTATTTATTATTTATTTAAATATGAAGGCTTAAAAATTAAGAGCAATTTCAAACAAGGAAATGTGGGGGGAAGGCCCTTTATGATTTTGCACATCTCAATATAAAAGTTCTACTTTGATACCATCTTTTCACATAATTTTATGGTTAGTGAATTTGCAGTTTATTTCAATTGCTTTAAATGAGTTGATATGCAATACAATTTTTCTAATAGTCTATTGAGGTTGCATATGAACTACATGTATTTTAAACCATGAGTCTTAACAAGCATGACCAATGAAATTTAGTAAATGCATGTATATTAATTTTTGTCCTGTAATAGTCTGTCAGTGTTCAGCATAAGTGGATTGTTTCTAATTTATTTGAATTAATACATTTTTTCTAGTCTGCATGCTTTTCTGGTTTATAATAAAATGAGATATGTTTGTTCCCTTTGGTGTTTTACCTAATTATATAGTGTTCCTATTCTTGTTTTCCTCCATTTAAGCCGGTATTCTTCGTCCTGCCGTAGGTGCAGGCAAAGGTAAAATAAAACTGCATGATTTGTTAATGTGTGGGTTTTGCAGTGCTTAAAATGGGGAAATTGCAGGGGTCAGGATGGAAAATCTTGAACTACACATCATTATACAGAGTATGAATCAGTGCTGCAAGAAAATATTTCTGTCTAAAAAAAAAAAATAATAAAGGGAATACAGAATGCTTATTAATACCTTTCATCTGCTTATTTTGCCACAGAGTTCCAGGGGAATTCATTAGCTTTGCTTCAGCGAAGTCTAATTATTTCTGAACACTTAGCAGATGTATCTCACGGTCATAAATATTCAGGGTCCAGGTGCACTAGCACTGATGAACTGGAGTAGAAAAAAACAGCACATCTACAAAGGAGATTTTTACTGCTCGTGCCCTGTGCATTTTTTGTTTTAAGAAAGTAGGTGCACTCTCTTTCTCACTGCTGATTAATGCTATCCATTTGATCACATTTATTTCATTTACAACCAACTATGCACAGGAGACAGATGAGTGACAATACCTTTTATGTACTTCTCAGTTCAAGCATCAGATTGAATATAGAGGCAGGTGACTTCCTGTTCTCTTAGGTTCACAAATCTTGTGAGTGAATGCTTGAAGTGAGTGGAACATATCATGATCCTTATTCTTGAATTCAGTAATACTCGGTTCTTTATAATGCTGTTCATCTGTCAAACCAGGTATTCTTCACCCAATTTTTATGAATAAGGTGTTTCTACACCTATGATGTGTCATCACAGGAGTGCCATTAACACTTAAAAACATCTGTGTTTCAGATTCTCAGACTATAAAAATCCCAAATCAAAATCTCTATGAAAGTTTCTATCATTTTTTACAAACTTGGAAGAGACAGCAGTAATGGTTTCACATATATTTTCTTTCCACTTGTTGATTAGGTGTTTTAACAATGATATGGTCATGAAAATAGCCACTCATTCATTTCATCAATCAGCCTGGTATAAGAAAAGTCAGACTATATTTATATGCATGCAGTTGTGCATTTATATATTGCACGTATACATGTATATATAAGTGCTTTCTAATATCAGATGCTCTTCTGGTAAGTTATGGAGTTCTAGATTTATTTTAATGACAAGTCTTTATTACAGTTTTTTAGCGTAGTTACAGCTAGGAGGCAGCACAATTTGGAACAATGAAACTGGCTTGTAGTCCTGGACACAGCCGTAGAAATGTAAATTAAGTTCTCATTATTTATAGCTGAGCACAAAAACTCATGCAAGGAAAAATAGATTCTCTGTGTAAAATTGCAGTCTAATTATAGCTGTTCCACCGTCTGTGGCTATCAGAAAGCATCTTATTTGTATGATCAGCTGGAGCGGCTCACATTTCAGAGCTGTCATATCAGATTCTCCAAAAACTTAAGCAGATGGCTTCGTTTGGTTTCATGCTGTTTATGGTTTCAAAGTTTTCACATATCCCTGTTGCATCTAGCTCTTACAATTGCAAAGAAAACTTTGGAACTGCAAACAGGACAGAGCTAAAGCCATAACATCTGTTAGGATATCTGAGTTGCACCAGCTTTGAGATAAATGTTCTCAGTGGTTACTTACATTAACACAATTAACTATTTTACTGCTAGGAAGGAAAAAGAGGATCAAATTATCAAGATCAAGTGCCAAATTATTTGATCCTGTGAGTGGGTGGATTTGGAAAACAGAAATCCTCAGCCCACACAAGAAGCAGTGAATTTTTATTCCTCCATTAAGTGCAGAAGGGCCTATTAGTAGATACAGTTCTTACTGATGGGTTCCACAGTCAAGCCAAGGAGAATGTGAAATTTAGGTATTCTCAAATGTTTTCTGGTCTATCAAAAAGAGCATCTCAACTTTTCATTTTGAATCTCAAGAGTTACGAGAAAAATGCATATAGTCTTTCAATTAGAACACTTTTAACTTGGAAGTTGAGAAAACAGAAGGTCCCAGGTTCAGGCAGCCTAAATTGCAAGGAAAATTTAGAACTGTGTGTTTTGTACTGGGCAGCCGCCCCAGCTGGTCGATCAGAAGCATTGGACACAAGGTCCTAGAGGAATTCAAAATGTCTAAACCTGGAAGAGGTGTACAGTGTGGGACTTATTTCACTTCTCAGAGTGTAAGTATTGTGTGGAGGGAAATAATGCTACAGTAATTCTAGGGATTCAGGGATTTTATTGTAGACCTGAAATGTATTTGCTGTCTTTTGCAATCTTTCCAGACAGTCATGGGCCCTTCATTGTACTGTAGTCTTTTATCATTTAAAAAAAAAAAAAAAAGGTTACCAAAGTCTGCTTACTGCTCCACTTTCAACATTTGTCCAATCTGAGTTTGTCTGATCGTCCTGACTGCACTGGTGTTAAGTGTTTTAAAGTAATTTCTAGATCAGTAAGTTTTAAAACAAGCCTTTCTACCTTTTCCCCATAAGCTAAAATAACAATTCCAGAAGAAAAAAAGGTCAAAGATAAGAGATTGGATTAAGGAATATTTTTATTTTTCTGATTCATTTACTGAACAGATAAGTACATAATACTGTAGCAAATGGGAGGCAATATAGAGAAGGATTTGTCTCCTAGCAATAAAGGTACCATCCTAATCAGAATGTTCATTGGACAAATAGTGTCATTGCATCAAATAGACAAAATCCCAGGGATCTTAGTGAATTACAAGGCATGAAGTTTTGTTCTCTTCTAAAGGGAAACTTAACAAGGAGATTTGTGTCACTGTTGCACAAGCTCAGATGAGTAAATCATTAAAGAGATTATTTTATCGTGAATAAGCAAGCTACTATGTTGTACAATTTGACTTGTGCTGTCTCTCTTCCATTTTAATACTGCAGTACTACGCGTGGAATATTTAATCAAGTTATGGCATTACAAAGAAAGACTGTTTATCTTTTTAGCAAATTGTTCTAAATGTGTGAGTCTGAAAACTGCCTAAAACACCACGCATTACACCCAGTATTACGTAAGCAGTGAGCATTGCTGTTGCCATCTGTTTGTTGGCATCTACATCTAACAACACATGAGGTATGAGAGGAAATTAGGAAATAAGAACCTGATTACCTATGAAATAAATAAAATAGTTATAGAAGGAGCTGGAATCCTTCCCACCCTCTTCTATGAGAATTTTTAAATCAATGGACTATGCAGGAAGGAAAAGAGTAAAAATGAAGTAAAAGCATCTCGAGAATTACTGATTGAAATACTTTTGTGAAAGCAAGAAAACAAGTAGAACAGCCTCTGAGTCTGAAACTTTACTTTTCTTCTGAGTCTCTAGTTTGTAGTTCCTTAGTCTAAGCTAGAAATCATTCTCAGCTGTTATATCTGATGTATTTGTAGAGGATAGGATCTTCTCAATTTTCTTTGTTCCATACAAAATGCTGTTGTTTAAATCATTTTCCCTGCCCACTGTCTGTTTTACCTCATCATTTCTCATCATGTTTCTATATTTTTCTGTAACAAATTCAAGCTGTTTTTTCTCTTCACATGAATTAGTGTTTTTGTACGGCTTCTTAAGCCTCCCTCTCTGGCCTGCTCCATGGTACATACAGGTGATTCTTTCATTTTAGCCTGCTAAACAGTACTACTGTTTTGTCCTCTTATAAGTATACCATGAAAAATGTGTATGCTATGGATGCTAGAGTAGAGAAAACAATTAAAATGTAAAAATTCCTGCAAATACCTTTTGCTTTGTAGACTTCAGAGAAAGTCTATGCATGCTTGAAGTTTATCAATGAAACTATTTTGTTCATTACTTCTTTGTCTTTTGTATTTCTTACATTGTATGAAGCTGCTTGCAATGGATTGAATAGCCTCAGAAGTGACTAATGCCTGTTGCTCAGTGCCAGAAATGGAATTCACTCCTGTTATACTAAGGCTTGAATTTCCTATTCTAAAAGTTGTCGGCTAAAAAGCAAATAAAAGCAAACCCCTTCTGTATTTGTCTTACAGCTTCTGAAAGAATCTGGCACCTTTTTTCTTCACCTTTTCTTGTGTGTTTGTGTCGAAACATCCTTTGAGTTTAGTTTTCGCTTTGTATGTGCATTTCAACTAATTCTTTGTGACACATTGCTTGATGTTTCTCTTCCATTTGAGTCCTCACATGCGTGTTTATCACATACCAGCCATTTCTTCCAGGAAATGTAGTGAATCCTGTGAAACTTCCTACAGTTTAATCACATTGGAGATTATTTAATTTACTTTTCTGATAAACTAAATCTTCTGAGGCAGTATGTATTCTGCTGTTAAGATCCTTTCTTATCTCTTATCACAAATTACTAAATTCCATTAAGTTTGCAGTCCAAGGTTAACTGTATTGTTTGGATGAACTCTGTTTCGGAAAGGCTGTAAGATTAAATACCTCTCTCAAAACAAGCAAACAAACAAACAAAAAAACACATTAGTATTAATTTGAAAAGACAAGAAAATATTACTTTGAGCCTAGGCCTTTCTCAACATCGGAAATTGCTTGAATGCCATATTTTGCTGCAGGAATGAAGCAGTACTCAGAGATGCCAGCAAAAATTTGCATTGAATAGTGGGGTTAAAATAGCTCGATTGAACAGAGGAACTGAACAAGAGTTGGTCTGTATAATAACTGTAAATTATTAACAGTCCAATCCCAATATTTTTAAGGTGAGCCTTTTGTTAGCACTGGGGCACAGCATTTTGTGTGGCTGTAAATCACAACAACACAGCGTCCCAACACTAGATAGACTGGGGACAAGCTCTGAAAGTTGTAACTACTTCAGTGTCAGACTTTCATCACCTCAGGATCCATCAACCAGCATTTATCTTCTAATATGTGTATCCATGTTGCAAATATGGCATACTTAAAAGACTTAACTAAAAATTTCCAGGCCTGCTGGAATCATTAGAACTAGTACTGTCTGCAACAGCCTCAGATTCTTCACCTTTGTAAATTTTGAACTTGCTTGCTTTCTTCTTGCTACCTTCAAGTGGCACAAAAAAAGCAGAGTCTAATCTCCTTGCATTACTATAGTGTATTCACATACACTACATACACTACATTACAGACCAGATTTCCTCTACCAAAGCCCTGACTCTGTTATTTCTTAATGCTTTTGTTGTTGACTTAGTGACCTTGATGGCTTTTTAAAAATCTTGTGCTTTCTTGTTATGGTGTTTACATTGAATAAATATATTCTTAATTTCTTAAATAAGTCTGGTCCCCATAATTTTTGGTTGGTGAAAGAAATTTATATTATATATACCTTTACATACCTCATATACTTTTATAGATGTGCAATAGAGACATCAAATGTGGAAGTAGTTGTTTTAATATAGACTGAAGAGTTCAATGAGCACTACTGAAGTAGAATTAAGGAAAAAAAAAAGCAAGTATGGAAATAAAAGTCTTGATATTGTGAAAATGTATAATAACAAGAACAATTTTTCAGATTTGATGGAATTTGCATCATACAGGTCTCTTTAAGGACTCTCAGGAACAATTGTTTTCTAAACGCAGTACTCATATTACTTAGTCTGTGCATAAGATTTATTTATTTTACTATGCCAAAGCGAGCCATAGGTTATTTGAATCTAATTTGGAACTACTTCCAGTCAGCAGTAAAGACAAGGCCACCTTGTTTTCAGGAGAAAATAGCTTAAGAATGTGAATAAAATCTTTGCAGCAACTTCTTGAGAGTGGGCACGTTTTATTTTCTGGTACAGATGAAGTCACTGGAATTCTGCCACTTTTGTCTTTCATGAGACTACAATTTTCTCTGTAGTGTTTCATGGTATTTTCAGAATTACTTTTTATGCTGTTTCTGATAGAAAAAAAAAAATAAAAAATCCAGCAGGATCAAAATGTTAGTGGAAAACAGAATAAGGCATTTTCAATGAAAAGTAATTTCATGCCTCCGAGAAACAAAACCTTTGTGTTTGCACTAAACTATTTTAATATATTTAAAATATTATGCAAATAAAAAATACTTATGTCCATTCGTAATTAGCGTAATTGGAAAACAAAAAATGAAGTTATGAGCAAAGATGTGACTAATTACAAGATGCTGAAGAGAAACATATTTCTTTTCATAGATGTGGGCATTGTACATATCTGTGCAGAGTACTGTTGTCCAATGAGAGCGATAAAACACTGTATTTTAACGTGCACAGCTTCTTGAATTAGCATTCCAGTGACTGAGTCCTTCACACCAGGATATTTTGATATTTGCTTTCCAATATGTAGTGTTTCTATGTCTGAAGGTGCAGTGAATCCTTAATGGCAATGAAGGTGATTTCAGAAATGTTCCGTAAAAGTGAGGGTCTCAGCTCAATCATTCTTCCATTTGTTTTCAAATACATGCGTATCACTTAGCCATTTCATATTTTAACTAGTAAAACTAATCAAATCCTGCATGCGTGTAGAGTGTGCATGTGTTATTCATTTAACAGGTAAGGTTTTACTGTGTTATTTAAATGTTTCTTTTTGATGTGAAGTGTTTTTACTGTTTATTTTTTTCTTTCCTACTCCCTCTGATGGTGAAGGATACTCAGAAATCCTTTTTGCAACCTCCCCAGTCATGCATACTGTCCGTCCAACTTTCTATAAGGGTATTGTGTTCCTTTTTTATCATTATCAATGCAATAGAGAAAAAATCCTATAAAGGGTTTGCAGTTGAGGCATTTATGGTCCGTTGTGTGACACGTGGAGTAAAGGGAGGTGTGTGCCACTTTCCTACCTCCGTTCTCTCCTACCATTTCCTGTTACCCTGACAATGTTCTTGCTTTTCAACTGTCTGCATTTTACTTCTTGGTGAATAGAAATAGTGTTTTCTGAGACTCTGGCAGTTAGGTATTTTAAAGTGTTTGGCACTGCTCACTAGAGTATATGGATTTTACTTTCTAATTTCAGTGTAGTAACTATGTAGGATTCAATTATCATGCATGCTATTTAGTTGCTCATTTGCAATAATGGAACTGATGACAAGTGTACTATACTTTCCCTGTGTGTGATATAAATCAGCATAGTAACTTCTTAATTTTTTTTTATTTTTTTTTTAATGTATGAAGTCACAATTTCATATTCTGCTTTGTTTTTCTATTGTATACTCAGTGCAACCACTTTATCCAAGGATCAGAAATGTTACAACAGCTGCTGCTGAGACCTATGCCAATATCAGTTGGGAATATGAGGGACCAGATCATGCCAACTTTTATGTTGAATATGGTGTAGCAGGCAGTAAGAAGTCATTTCATTAAATTATGCTAAGTGTTCGGATATATTTTCAAAGATTTTTAAGTGTGGTCCTAGACTGACCCAGTATCAAAGATAGCTCCTAAATGTTTAGAAGTTTCTGTTTGTTTGTTTGTTTTTTAACTGGATCAGGAGTTCAAATAATTTTCATTATAGATAATATCAATGTGTAGTAGTTTTTTTGGTGATTAGATAGAAAATCAGCCTTTGTTCCTTTGTATTATCTTATAAATTATTGTGAACGTGAAATTCTAAGAAAGAAGATTGCTTGAAATTGGTTATGATGCAGTGATTACATGTGTAAAAGTATGAATTTGTACATTAAAATGGGGTGTAACTGTTCTCCTAAGTTATGTCCAATTCAGGAAAAAAAGAAAAAAAAAAACAAAAAAAAAGAGTCAATAAAAACAGTCTTCTTTGTTAAATTAAGCCTTAAGACAAGGTATCTACTGACTTGCATGCTTTTCTTGGCATAAAATAGGTTTTAATCTTTGAGAATGCTTCTAACAATTGAAATACAGATAGTTGCCTAATAAAACCAAGATATTTCTATTCAATTACTCTGTCCTTCTAAAGTTATGACTAAAGGTGATCAATCTGAAAATAAGAATATAAATACATTTTTCTGGATATTACACCAGGAAGTAGCTAAGACTACTGGGAAAATAAGATAGTAATAAGAAAGTATGGTCTGTTCAGATTACAGAGTAAAACTTCTGTGCTAAATTAAATGTTAACTGAAGCTACCGAAGTGTAATCTAATTAAGTGATTAAAATCTATTTTAATGTGTTTTATAATTGCAAGTTGAATAGGCCTTTAAGGAAAATAAATGAAAATATTTCTATAGTACAGTGGAACAAAAGTTTAAAATAGTTTCATAATTAATTTACAGTGTCTTACTTAATATATTGCATGCAATGTACTATTTGCAGTCATAATTTTATACAGTTTTATTACTTTTTGACATAATTTTTGTCAGTCAGTCCATAGCTTAGTCAAGTAACTGTTTATAGTATTATATCTAGAAACTTTCAGTAACACATAGAAAATTAAGATTCCAATATGTTGTTTTCCTAAAATTTTGTAGGCAAAGAAGATTGGAAAAAAGAAATTGTAAATGGTTCTCGAAGCTTCTTTGTGTTAAAGGGTTTAACACCAGGAACAGCATATAAAGTCCGAGTTGGTGCCGAGGGCCTGTCTGGTTTTAAGAGTTCAGAGGATCTGTTTGAGACAGGTCCAGGTGAGGCACACCGTACCAATTCTGTATCATAGTCAGAATTTCAATAGACCACGTGCTGAAACGTTGAACTGCTTCTAGCTAAGACAAGTTGTAGCTAGCATCTTTGGTTTTTTTTTAGAGCAATGTTGAATTGTTTTTTAAACTCCTAGATGTGCTAGCACATTTCATATGTAGATTATGAATGTTTGAATCCTTTCAATTCACTGTACTCTCTGTTCTTTATATTAGAGGCAAGATATTGCTCACACTCCATCTGTGTGCTGTGCACGGAAGATAACCTATTCCATTTATTTCTAATTAATATAACTAGACTGTTGTATTCAGATAACATGTACATTACTAGATTCAAGTATATACATTTAAATCTAACAATCTGCATATCATCAGATTTAATTAAAAAAAAATCTGAGTTAAAATGAGTGTTTGATCAGAAGTGCAGAGTTTGATGCTTTATATAATTTAAACTACTCTTATGAGATTTTTACTTATAAAATTTTATTTTCCCATTTTATACTGGTTTTATAAATATTTTGATTTCACAAACTATGTTTTGTGAGTCAGTAAGACTACTTAAGTTCTGTATCATTATAGTGGCAGTCATTGAAAAGGAATGCAGTGGTAATTTTTTCATAAGCAAATCAGTAATGCTTGTTCATTTCACTTGGAGGAGGAACTCTATGGGAAGTTTTTTTATGTTAATGCTGAGTATGTTGTTGTCATCACAGCATGTTCTCGGTCAGCTATTATTATTTATTTGTATTTGCTGCTCATTCCAAGCATTTTGATCCATGCATAGTTACTTAGTTGTAGTGTCACCAATTCCAGAATGTTATGATTTAAGAAAGTAGTTTAAATATGACAGTATGTTTGAACAATGTGTAATAATTGAGACAACAAAGTAAATAATGACTATACCAGTTTGAATGTGAACACTTTCTAAAATCATATCCTTTTTTTTTTTGCTATGTTTTGTTCCATTTCTGTTCACAGTTTATTATGTTACAGGAAAGCTTTGAAAATACAGTGCTGAATAACAGTGCCGAACAAATATGTATGGGCTAAGCAGAGAGTTTATTTGTGCCAGGGACAACAACTGGTATAAAAGGCAATGGGTAGAATTTTATGCAAATACACAAAATCCAAAGCCTGAAGCAGCAGTAAAGAAGGGATCAAGTCTGCAGCGTAATTTAAAACAAACTGAATGGAAACCTTCCCAAAAGCATCTTTCTGAACAAAGCATACTGAACTAGTAGATAAGGAATTCTGTACATAACTGAGTGAACCTTGGCTCATGTAACTAAGGAAGAAGGGGGTTTAGAGGGAGTTTAAAGACATTGTCTTATGCATATTCTGCACTGTTTGTGATTCTTGATCTAATGTTATACATAGCAGGAATAAAAGATTATCAGGAGTAGTCAGTGTGGATGTACCAATGGGAAACCATGCTTGACCAATCTATTTTTTTATGATGTCAAGACTGGAGGGGAGAGCAGTGTATGTTTTCTACCTTGACTTCAGCAAGGCTTTTGACAATGTCTCTCGTAACATCCTTGTAGGTTAGTTTAGGAAGTGTGGTGGGTTGAGAACTGGCTGACTAACAGAGCTCAGAGTGTTGCAGTCTGCAGCACAGAGTCTAGTTAGAGGCCTATAGCTAGTAATGATCCCCAGGAGTCAGTAATAGTTCCTGTCTTGTTCAACATCTTAATCAATGACCTGAATGAAGGAATAGAGTGTACCCGCAGCAAGGTTGCTGACAATGCAAAGCTGGGAGGAGTGATTGACACACCAAAAGGCTATGCTGTCATTCAGTGAGACCTGAACAGAAAGGAGAGCTGGGTGGAGAGGAGTGTTACAAAGTTCAACAAGGGCAAGTGCTGAAGTCTCCCCCTTCCTGGGGAGGAATGACTGCATGCATTAGTACAGGTTAGGGGCTGACCTGCTGTAAAGGAGCTCTGCAGAGAAGGACCTGGGTGTCCTGGTGAGCAGTAGGTTGACCATGAGCCAGCAATGCATCCTTGTGTCTGAGAAGGCCAGTGATATCCTGGAATGCATGAAAAACAGCATGGCCTGCAGGTTTGTGGGAGGTGATCCTCCTCCTCTACTCTGACTCGGTGAGGCCATATCTGGAGTACTGTGTCCAGTCCTGGGCTCCTCAATTCAAAAAAGACAGGGATCTCCTAGAAAGGAGAGCCACAAAGATGATTAATGACTTAGAGTGTCTCCCTTATGAGGAGAGTCTGGGGCTGTTCAACTTGGAGAAGACTGAGGGTATGTTATCAATGCTTATAAATATCTAATGGAAAGGTGTCAAGAAGATGGGGCCAGGCTCTTTTCAGTGTGCCCAGTGGCAACAGGCACAAACTGGCACACAAGATGTTCCATATGAACGTGAGAAAGAACTTCTTTACTTTGGCAGAGCACTGAAACAGGCTGCCCAGAGAGCTGGTGGAGTCTTCTTCTTAGGAGGTATTCAAAAGCCACCTACGCTAGGGAACCTGCTTTAGGATGAGGTTGGACTCAGTGATCTCCAGAGGTTCCTTCTAACCTCCATAATTGTGTGATTTCTTGAAGAAAAAATGTCACGCTATCTTTAATCTAGATCATACTTTTAAACATTACAAACAATGAAGTAGATATCAAGAAAAATATTGGAAAATGGAATGCTTCCTTAATTAGGAAAACAACTGCAATATTTGGCATATTGCCACTTTTTTTTTTTTTTTTTAAGCATGTTTTCCTACAGAATGCCTTCATAGTGCATGTTTTGTCTTTTTAAGCATACCAGTAGTGTATTGCATTCACATCTGCATTAGTAGCTCAGCAGCAATAAATGTCTTTCTGCCTGTGGCAGATAATTTGCTTAGAGTACATAGGAAATTCTGTGCCATTTTTAAAGTTGCTCTGAAGTCCAGAAACATTTTCTTACTGGATATGCAGTAAGTTAAAGAGTACAGGAAGCTGCATAAGTAAGTTTTCATCTTTGCTTTTTCCCATTTATCTTAAATATTTTTATGCATGAGTTGTTTTGCTTGTTGCTATTTTTTTCTTACATTTGAATGTTAAATGTGCTTTTGCATTTTGCTACAGTATTTATTATACAACCTTTAATGCCTTATTATAAATGCATATGTAAAAAACTCCAAATAATTTTGACCTCCGTATGAAAACAAAATTTATATTACTTCAATTTGCAATTCAGAGGAAGATTGCCTTTGTGATTTTATTTAAGATTGTCCTTTGTATTGATACTTATATATTTACAGTATATAAGGTATAAATATGTATATATATAAAGGCTATGTACATGTATATATATATTTATATGTTACTTTTAAACATTTTAATGTAAAAATGGTTAAAATACTACCTAGAGGTACTTACAGTCTTCATGCAGCCCATGAAAGACCCTCTGGGACCATATATTGCTGATGTTTCCAAGCGTGCCATCTCAGCCTCTCTTAGCTAACAAGTAACACTGAGACATGGGCTTGAATTCTGACTTGTGACTGTTGTTAACGTTTTCTTGTTAGTCTGCTTGCCAGTCCAGCACAGTCTCTTGTCAGCTCTTGTCTGCCAAGCAAGACTCCTGTATTGCTCAAAGGATGCAAGCATGGGCTGATTAGCAGTTCATATTTTCCATGTTTTGTAAGGGGAAGAGAGTGTGTGCTGTATGTATCACATGGACTCATGGTTCAGTGAGCTTGGTCAGTCAGTGCTCCGTTGAAAATAGACTCTCTGTAATGTGTTCTTATGAGCTTTCTCTTAAAGACATGTCTTCTCAAGGAGAGGTGGAAATGGGATTCTAAGACTTTCAAATTTCTGTGTGTAAAACTATCATCTGTGCATTATGCCCTCCACTTCACTAGAAGCAAGCCCATGCACATTACCTAGTGGATATGGGTGAAATCTTGTGCCATGGGAGCTGATACACTGAACAAATAAGTCTTTGTAGAACATCTACATTGGAAGGGACCCGTAAGGATCAAGCCCAGATCCCTAGTACAATCTGATCATAGTGCATAGATCTCTAAGCTGAGATCTGTTGGTCCTTACAAAAATTGGCTTAATTCATGAAGTCAGTAAAAAAATTATACTGAAACAAAATACCATACGAGCTATGCATAGGAAACCTTTGCATGTGACTTTCCTCATTCATGTGGAAAGATGATCTTTGTTTACGTCTCTCAAGACAAGACGACTCTCCACAGGGTTTCAAACTCTTGGGTTTGAGGCTTGGAGGAGAATATATAAGTAAGGGTTCAATGGATGTCCATCTACTTCACCTTCATATCTTCTGTCTATAGCTCACATTTCCACCTTCTCTCACCCTTCCCATTTTCTCCCAACAGCAGATCTTAAGGCCAGTCGCTGGCCAGTGTATTTCCAAGTAGGAGAGTAGAAAATAAGGTTATCCAAGAAAATCCACCTACTGTGTCAGAGACTAGTAGGAGGGTTCCAGCCTCCAAACCACACAGATAACTTCTTTCCTCACTTGTGACTGTAGTGTTTCCTTATTGTTTACATTATTTTCCAAATAGAATCAGCATTTGGAGAGAAACTGTGTAGAGAAAAGCTTCCCAATTGCCTTGTGTTAAGTTCTCACTAATGCTAAATTATGGCAATCATGACAAATTTTAGGATGCTGTACACATTTGAGGAGAGGAAGAACACATTATGCTTAATAAGGCTTTAAAGGATGCTTCATTGTTGATTTTTAGTTGAAATTGAATGTTATGGTCTTGAATGACCCATCTGTTTCTGTTTCTGACTAATAGGTGTGCAGTAGCTAATGGGTATTGCCTTTTTATTCATTTCAATAATGCAGTCTAAGTGTCTGTGTGAATTACAATTTGCAATTTCATTTCAGTAGTTCAATGAATGTAAAACGGTTGAAAATAGTTCTGAAATTCATGAAGAGCAATGCAGTATGTGTACACATTTTGCAAAATAGTTGCTAAGCCTAAATGTTGAAAAACGTCAGCAGAATTCTTGTGTATTCAAAAATAAGTTCAGTGCACTTTTTCTTGGAAACATTTTAAATAATAAAAATATTCACAAAATACAATATCACTGCTTTTCTTAATACTAATTTTTGCAAGTGTATTCTTTAATTAATAAGTGATGTATACCGACTATTATTTAATTTAATTAACATAGAATTTTAATGCAGGTAAACTTCTCATAATGTTTTTTTTCTGTTCTCCAGCAATGGCAAGTCGGCAGGTAGACATTGCTACTCAAGGATGGTTCATTGGACTTATGTGTGCTGTTGCACTTCTTATCTTGATTTTACTGATTGTTTGTTTCATACGGAGAAATAAAGGTGGCAAATATCCAGGTATGATATGTAACAATAAAAGTAAAAGTTATGTACTGGTAATCAATCCTTTTAAGACAGATCTCAGGTTACATTTGCTGCTAGTTTATACACAATTGCATTGTATTTATGAGAAATCAGTCCTAGTGTTTGGTAGGCTCATTGGGAGCAATCTGCCTACTGGTAGAAAACTTCTGTCCCTAAGAAGAGGTATCTCACTCATCCTTAGAGGATTGATTCTATTACTCTACGCTAACACTTCAGAGAGGGTTGAGCTTTCTTTGGGATACTTGCCCATCCTGCCAGGACTGCACACCCCAAGTTTAGTCTTTTAACTCAATAGAAAGAGCTGATTTAGAACTCTTATTAACTTCTTATTGCCTTAATTTTAGCATGTTCTCTTCAGATTACCGATGGCTATAAAAAAGAACTCTATTGTTTTAATATGAAATTATAGCAGCCAGATTAATTTCAAGGTGTTACGAATTATCATGAGGAATGATTCATATCATCTTAATTAACAGTGTATAAACTGATGATGTACAAATTAAGTGTGGAAATGACCAGAATAAAAGATAAGAGGTAATATGATGGATTATATAACTGTATTTGCTGAACAAGGTAATAAAAATATTCAAATTAAAATATCCAAACTTAGTAAAAACAATATTAAAAAAAAAAAAAAAAAAAAGGAAATGAAAAGACAAAGAGAACCATGATGAAGATAATTTTTGACCGGTATATTATTTTACTTTGACAACACTCTTAATTTATAGGAATTTGTTTTCTGTAAATATTTATCTTCTCAGATACTGGCAGGTTTCTGTGCTGCATAGTTCCATGGAGACAAATTACATGCAAAAATTAACACAAGACATAGGCGCTCTTATCAGTGAATGCAAACTGTAAGAGATGTGCAAGAGATAAGATTGTGTTAAATTTTGGTTCTGTTTTATGTGTTTCTGCTTTGCTTTTGATCATGTCATAGAAAGGAAAGGAATACTGAACAGACCAACCCTATTGTTTTCCAATATTAGTGTTTTTGAAAAGCTGTTTAAAATTTCTTGGAGACTATTCCAATACCTTTACTGCATTGTTGGGGCGTGACGTGAAAGCAGAAGGAAACAAGCAGTGAATACAAGTGAATTTGATTCAATTTCATCAGTCAATATGGGAGAAATATCAAGAGGCAATATGGAATGTGGATACTCAGATTTCAATAAACAACAGCTCTGCTAATAACACAAGAAAATAAAATATTTCATATTTTTTTTAACAAATATTTATTTTTAAATGCAAGACAGGGAAAGTTTTGTTCGTGCAGGATGACACGGTGTTTTGTACTTGAATTAAGATAAAATTCTGTAATTAACAGACCTTTTCCTTCAAAAGAAGACATATAGTGGTCTAAGGCTCCAGTTCAATAAATTACTTTTATTCACATCATATTCTAGCCAAATCTGATCGGGTTGAGGTTTTAAAGGTTTCTAGCCTTGCAGTTTAATGATAAAAAATATTATTTCACATATTTTAGTGAAAGAAAAGGAGGATGCACATGCTGATCCAGAAATACAGCCTATGAAGGAAGATGATGGAACGTTTGGTGAATACAGGTGAGCAGCTGATGTGGTTTGTTGTGTTCACTCTTTGTATCACATGCACTTTATGTAACATCACACTTGCAATTTCAAAACTAACTTTATTTCGGTGTTGAGAAAGATTCTGCTACCACTGTTTTGTAGAACTATAGATAGCATTTCAACTATGCTATAAGAAAAAAAATAATCCGAGGTTAAATAATTGAGAGTTTAGAAAAAGCCACTATTGCAAACTGAAATCCAGATTCAAACACAGTTGTCTCAAAGGGAGGAATCTTTTTTTATAAACCCATGTTTCTGATGGGTCATATACAGTGCGCTTTCATCCTTTTAGTTAGGGTACATTTGACATTATGTTTTTTGAAAATACATTTCTAACTGAAGTTTAATAAAGACAGTCTTGTGTTCCACTGACTGGAGAACAAATGCATTTAAAATGCCACTAATGGTAACATCTAATCTAATAACAAGGCAGCAACGTTAAACATGGAGGTGAGGGACTGTCCTACGGGGAAAAACAGATCTTCTTTCCATGCATTTCAGTGCAAGAAACAGAGAAAGCAGCTTCAAAGCATGCAACACAGCTCTTATTCCTGATTCTCTTCCTTCATTCTAAAAGTAGTCTAGCTGAATCTCCTGACGTCACAAGAAACATGCTTTGGCAAGTCCATTCATGGGACTATAGATTATTAAACAGAACAACAGCATATTATCTGGTGTTTTTGAACCACTAATGTGCTTAGTTACTAAATATGTCTATGCTGTTATGTTTTACTTAGATATTGTAATGCATTTTACAGTGTACTCCTGTGTTAAAAGTTATTGTAACAACCCTTTATTCCTTTCAAAATTCTTAACTTACACACATACTTACACACAAAGGGGAAAGAAAAAAACAGTTTTTGCAAGAAAAATTCTCTTGCTTTAGCTTTCTCATGTAAGAGATATGTGCGTATGCATCTGACTGCATTAGATTTCCAATTCTGAATATCATAGAGCAGTTTCTGTTTGTTCTGACTTGTATTTTCTTTTTAAACCAATGCTATTCTGTTCTTCGGTTAATCATTTTTGTGTGCCATTTTATTGCAGCCTTAAGTGCATATGTACTAATCAAATTTAGCTGATAAAAGCAGTAGTATAAAACAGCATTTGGAAGCAGATGTAAATAAGTACTGTATACATTTTCCTATGCAGTCCAATTTGCATTCTCATTTATCACTCCTCTGCTTTTCAGTACTTGGAACTTTCAGCAGCAGAAACTGGCCCTTGTACATAATTGTACGAGTTCTGTGACTTTAATATATGTTTTCGTGGGTCTAGACTAAAATTATTGAAATCTATGTTCATGTGTGACCTGCAGCAGAATTTGAGTTTGTCTCCATGTTGAAGAGACTTAGGTCAATCTAAAGAATCATGTAGTGTTGTATTAAATTATTTTATTTATATACCACTTGTCTGGTGAAAATGGACATTTGCATGCCTAGCTTTCAGACTTGTTCATATGCTCATCCTATTTACCATGCAAAAACTCTTTTCTAAAATGTATTTCTGTGTAATTAGTCTATGTTGGGCTTTCCTCTTTTTTCCTTAGAGACAGGGCAGCAGCAGCAACCAGTCAGATTACAGAAGATATCTTGGCACCCTCTCTGCAGCCCAGCATCCCTGCAGTCACTCAGTTCCCAGTTTGTCTGTCTCACATGGCACTGGTCACAATGCAGTGCTTTTATGAGGACAAAGGGTATAGGGTCTCCCTTGAACAAAAATGTGTTTTTTGAAAGGTTTAGAAATCCAAGTATTTTGAACTTTTTTCGTCACTTCAGGTCCATGTCTGCTTGGACAGGAAAGAAAATGGACAAGGAAAAGAAAAGAAAAGGTAGCTGTGCGAGTTCTTCTGAAGCAGACCCTGTCTTTACCAAAGCAAAGTCTGTGAGATCTGACAGATCCAACTTCTTCAAACGGTCAGGGGATCAATACTCCAACATCAGATCAGAGACCTCCTACACTAGGAGGAAGGCTAGGCAGTCTTCAGAGCTTAGAAGGGCTAGTTCTGTCTCTGCTTCCCTCTGCCAAGAGGAAAAGAGGTCAGACAAATGGATGTACAGGCATGGCTCTAGACGTCATGCTTCCGAGCAACAGATAATGGGTTTGGATGAGGGCTCAAATTCTCAGGCAGGACATCCACCCCCTTTCCACCAACCCCTCAGCTGCAACTCAATTCGTGGCTCACTGGCAAGGCAGCATTCTTCTCTCCTGCACCGGTTCAGCCAGACCCCAGACTGCAGCTCAGATTCAGAAGACACTCAGAGCTCCAACCACAGGAAGGTAAGACCTTCTGCTACTACTCATTTCTCTGAATCTGAAAAGAATTCATTAATGAAATCTGTAATTTTGCCTGAGCTAGCTACTGTCTTAAAGGATGCACTCACAGCAGCCAGACAAAGTATAAATTCTGTGGCACAGGATAGGTCCCACTCAATAAAGCATCCCAGGATACCAATTACAGGAGTTCCAGTGGTTCCTTTAGAAGCAATGGGGAGCACTTGCCAAACTTTTGAGTCTGATCAAATGGGCAGTTTAAGAGATCAAGCAACTTCTGGGAAGGAGAGAGTTGATGTTTACAAGGCTTTGGATGTTGATTCATCCTCTGAAAATGAGGAGGTGTCATCTGAGTCCCCTACAGAAGACGAAGAAGGAACAGATGCTGTACGTAAGTTTGGCATGGAAAATCAGAGTTATCTGTTCAAGCACATGAAAAGAGTGTTAATGCTGAAAACTTCCAAAGGTGAATGCCCTTCAGAAGAAATGCCTATCTTATCTGAAGAAGGCAAGGTAGATAACGCACTTCCTATCCATTCAACAGTGGAAAATCTCATCTGTAGGATTTGGGGTAATCCTGAGGCAAAACACGAAGCCCCAGAAATCCTACATAAGCTGTATCCTCTTCCAGTGGATAAAGCTGCTTTGTGGGGGACCTTGCCTAAGGTAGACAGGCCATTGATTACTGCTGATTCTGTGCTTTCAATGCCTGCTAACGTGGATGCTCTCCCTAAAGATCTTACTGATAGAAAGATTGAAGAAGAAATCAAAAGATCATTCAAGCTGGTTGCAGCCCAGCTTGGAGTGTCTATCTACTGCACTTATGCTTCTAAAGCATTACTGGTATGGCTGGAGGAAGAACAAGCCAGAGTCAAAAGAAAATGGGTCCCATCTGGTGCCATACAGAGGAAGCACAGACTGTGTAAGCTTGCAGCTAATTTTATCCATGATGCAGCTGAGGATTCTCTTAGACTCACAGTTAAAAATATGGCATGCCTCACAGTAGCCTGGAGAGCTATATGGCTGCGTCCTTGGACCTCATCGCTAGATCTCAGATGTCAGCTGCTCTCTTTACCATACACTGGTGGCAAGCTATTTGGTGAATCCTTGGTCCAGATCCTGAAGCACTTTGCAGAACACAAACAGTCCTTACATCAGATGAAAAAAAAATGCTCTTTTGGCCGTTCATTTTCTTATCCTCACAAGTCTCAGAGTTCCTTCCGTTCTCCTCCAAAGTTTAAAGGAGGAAAGGGAAAATACAAGATCTCGCAATCTTTTCATGCCAGCTATGAAAGGACATCTCGTTTTCAAAGAGACATCAGACCATCAAGGGGAACTTTCTAAGAACAGCTAAAATTATCTTCCTTTCTCAGGAACTGGGGAGACTGAAAAATACGGAAATTTATGCTGAATAAACTTCAATATTTCTGGGGAAGTAAGGCCAATGCTTTGAAAATGTATTATTTCAAAATAAGATTTAAATTATTAAATTAATTAAATCTTAATAGCTAATTATGATTTCCTATAGAAGCAGATATATATTATAGGGAGTTTTTCGGCACATTCAGCTTCTAGTATTCCCCGGTATTCTTGTAGTGGCTTGGACTTGTTTGAAATGTTGCAGTCTTCAATGATGTTTCTTCTTCTGAGAGCATATTTTCTGCAGAAAATAGCATATTTTTTTCCATATTGATCTCATGGAGGAAAAAACAATGTTTCTGGAATCACAGATTGACTGGATGTACAGTGTTCCGGTGATCGGTGGCATACACAGTTCCTCTAGAATTACTGCCCTACAATTGCAGTGGTTTTCTCATTTGGAAAGAAACAGTGAATTTTGGACAATGTTTACGCCAAGAAACTACAAGAAGTACAACAAATGCTGTAAATGTGTTTATTTAAATTTAAAACAAAGACTATACAGAGCTCCTGTTCCAGTCAGTGTAGCTATATAAATCAGCCCAAATTTCCATACTGGGTCATAAATCAAGAGAGATTAGGAACAAATGGCATCTATAGACCTATTGATTCACAGGTGGGGAGAGTTTGCAGGCGTACATTTCTTACTTAGCTTTATGAAAATAGAGCTTTTTGCATCTCTTCTTACCTGATATCCCAGTGTATTTGTCCTCAAAGGAAGATCAAACAGGATGAGGCATCTATAGTAGCAGGACTGCTAGTATGGCTACACAGGCTATTATTTGCACATTTTGTTGAATTCCTTTGCCTTTTTTCTTCATCATTTTGACACACGTTATTTTTTCTAGAAATTCCTAGCTATTCTATGGGAGACTTTCTGGAAATGGTTAATGGAGAATTGTGAGGCCAATAGATAATGTATTAGTCTTCCTGCTTTGTCTAAGTTGACAAACAGTGAGGATATATTTTGTAAATACAACAGTATTTTTTTATGTTGTTTTACTGCAGCCTAGGTTTGTTTCCAGGGGAACCTAGCAATGATTTGTGCCTCACAACAGTTATAAGGTTGATCCTTTCTAGCACTAGAGATGATGTCAGTAGACTGCCTCTGGAGGATTCCTGTCTCTGAATAGTCTGATTGGATTTGGCAGTGATCTTACTGTGCCCTCATTCACAACACATGCATTCTTTCTTTGATGGTTCTTATTTTAATTCTTGAGTATCTGTGTCACCTACTTTTTTAAATCAGTTCTTTGTTTTTTACTTTTTCCTCCTGAAATAGCAAGGGTGGAAAGTTAGATTAAATTTATCTCAAGCAGGTTTTTCTTTACAACTTTTTACTAGAAGTAGATTCTTAGGCTAACAACTCTTTCAGCCTTCTGCTAGGAACTTAATCTTCAGTTTTTTCAGCTTCTGCCATGATTGAAGATTACAGACATGCTAAAGAAAATCTGCTCAAAAAAAAAACACCCGACAAAAAAACAACCAAGATAGATTTGCCTTTGTCTTAGGTAGATTGGAAATAGTACGAAGTTTTGAAATCTGAATTATTTGTGTAAGAGTATAGGGAAAAGTATAGTCTGCACAGTCCTCAGGATATCTTAACAATTTAGGAGTGTGAGCAGACATCCATTAGGCATTGGATCAGAGGTTGTCCTGGAATCTACAACAAAGCCACAGTGTAATGTACTTCTGTGCCTTTATTTGTGTGCTTATACTTGAATATTTCCGGTCTGTTGACCTGAAGGCACAAAACAAGAAATTCATTACCAACAGATTTCTTCATCGTCATCCTCTTTCTGCGTCCAATATCTCAGAATGCTTTACCCATTTTGTTTGTTTTGTGTTGCCTTTCATCTGACAGCTGTGCTATAAGGAAAAGTAGTATATTGCTAACCATATATTGAGTTGTTTTGCATGTCCATGAATGTGGCAAAGTTTAGTGGGAACTAGTTGCCTGCTGGACTGCAGAGGCATCGTAATACTGTCTTCCCCATTCTGACTGGTTGCTGCATGTACCCATATCTAAGGAAGAAAAGTTGAAAAGTTGAAAGAAGAAAGGAGATTTCAAGGTACATATTTCTTTCAGTAACTGATGACCTTGTGAAATGGAAATACTTTTTAAAAAATGTTTGTACTTTGCATTTACACATTATTTTTACCTCTGTACTTAATCATTATCTCAAAGTTTACCGTATGTTTCATAGAACTAAGAGGGAAAAGAAATATGTATTAGCAGTCATCTCAGAAAAGTATTTAGAGTTTTAGATTCTGCCTTACTATCAAATTCTTGTTGAAATGGCATGAAATGCCTGATACATATTGGTTCATACCAAAATGTCCGGTGCATTTCAGTCTTTATTGAGCGACTTTCATCCTTAAAAAGCTGGTAGTGTGGAAAATATTTATAAGACAATAAATAGAGGTGTCCCTAATCTTCATTTCACAGTCTTCTGATCTAAAGACAAAATTCAGTTACATTCTCATCTCTTGTTCCATTCCAGTACTTATTGTCTCACTGTTAGCTGTCAGTACTGCATACATGCCATAGTTCAAAGTAGTTCTTAAATTTTCCATTGTAACTTCAGTTAACCCAACTTGTACTTTCTGTTTCAGTTCAGAATATTACACTAGATAAGTTTAACATTCAGCAAGCAAAACCACAAACAAAAACTAAAAGAAGGTGTGATCTGTGCTGGTTGCATTTTGTCTAATTTTATGAAAAGTCATTAACAAGATTAGAAAATCTTGCAGATTCGGTATCAAAATTTCTGACCTTAATGTGTTTTTGCAATATTATATAGTCTACAGCTGAAAGTGTTATATAACTCTTTGGACATCAATATTAATAACAAGACAACTGAGTGGCTTTTGTAGTTTGCCTCTTGGCAGCACACAGAAAACCCATTCATTTCCCCAGGGTGCTAGAGTCCCTTCTCTGTTTTGCACACCCAGAGTTGCAAAAGTGCAGTCCAAAATATTGATGTCTTCACTTTTTTCTCTCTCTCTCCTCTTTGTTTTCTCTTTTATCCCCCCTTTCTTTCCCTTCCACCCAAAACACTGTGTTCATCTAATGCAAGAGTTATAATCCAGTTTGACAAAGAATCAAGGCCCCATACAATGTGTGTCCTCTTCCTGAAAAAGGAGAGGAAAGCACCTTGGTTAATCCCGCTTCTTTTTTTCAATGCCAGAGCCTGGGAGAACTTCTTTCTAGACTTTCCTGGTGCAAAAGAGGAAAGAATCCCCAGGTTCAGGTTTGATTTTACACCTGCTGCAACTGTGCTCTTATACCAGCACCCACCTCCATGCAGGTACACACCTGGGTAAATTTGTGGTTTTGTTTTTAATTATACAGACAGTAGAATCTGTATCCTTACTAATATCTAGAAAAATCACAGCCAGAATGGAACCAACTGTGTAATTATTTATTTCTTGTTCAGTTTGTAAATAAATTTTGGTTCGAAACAAAAAAAAAACACAACAAAGATCAACACAAAGGAAAAGTTTCTATACACATATTTATCAAAGTTCTAAATTAAAATTGAACTTTTTATTGGATTAAACACAAAAATGTCTGAAATGTGGATATTTTTAGTACAGTGATGGTATATTATTTACTTTCTTTATACTTCCAGCCTGGTGAATTACACTGGATAGGATCACGCTTTAGAACATTTACAGTTTCTTGACCAGTTGGATAGGGTGCAAATGCATTTTTAATTTGTTTCCATTCCTACATGTTACATAAGCAATTGTGAAGCAATGTTCTTTACTGAATGCTATTACTAAGAAATCATTAAACACTACAGGTCGTTTTTCTCTGGGAGTAGGACCTGGTACCATTCAATGTGAGGGTTTGGTCTTCATAGCTTTTGTATAGCCTGTTTTAATGACTGTTGCCCTCAGAGGAGGGCAGTGAAGAAAAGACTTTGTTATCTGACTAGGAGACTTGCACTTACTTAGGATTTATAAACAGTCTATTCTTTATTTAACCTTTTACATACAAGTTCCTTCCAAAATGATCTGTCTTTGTAACCTGCTCATGTTTGCAGTGTCATAAACATTTGCGCTTTGCTGCTGGATGACTGACATTTTGGAGCAGAATTCATTTAAGTGTTAATAACCTATATGTTTGCAGTGAGCACAGAAGATCAATGATCAGATATTTATCCTAATGCCATGTACACAGCAATAACGAAAAACAAAGTCAAGCCAATACAGTCAAGTGTATTTGGCCTCTGTACATTTTAATTTTAACATGAAGGTTTTAATAAGATAAGTTCCTACCAATTCTGTGTATACACAGAAAATAGAATCTCTTGTATGCTTAAAAAAAAAATTAAAAAAAAAAAAAAAAAGTAACATGCATATTAGAGGTGTCCTTTCAGAATGTGAAAACTTGGAGTTTTCCAAAGTAAAAAAAGGATGTTGAGATAAGGAATACCAGTTGGATGGAAAGTTATGTAGTGGGTTGCTGAAATACTTCTCGATAGAGCATTTATCAGTGAACACTATAATCTGTGACCTTGTATATGCTATAATGTTTTGATTTTTCTGGATATTTGGAGATAGTAGAAAAAGGAAAGCAAATACATTATTGGACAATCTAAGGTATTTGTTTGTAGGAATTACACAGTTAAAATAGTTTGCTGAACATATATGCAGTGATATATGTGTCTAATAATGTGAATATGATGTATTTTCATTTCCTTGAAATTCTATACATGTTTATTTACATTTTCCTTTAGATGGAAGTCATTAAGGAAAAAAAATTCGTTTGCTCTTTGGTACCTGTATAAAGTCACATGTTTTGTTTAAGACAAAGTTTAAGACAGTTGCACCCAGCAGTGCAGCTACCAGTAGTGTTTTTCAGTTGCAAATGGTTTGGAGCTGCTGCTGAAATCTTCCTCTTGAGACTGAAGTGCAGTGTTGAGGAGTAAGAAAGGAGCCCAGCTACATCTGTTTCACAAAATGCAGGCTTACCACAGCTACAAATTTGTTTGGGATGCTGATGGTGCTGCAGCTTTTCCACTGACTGCAGTACTCTGCTAAATAGATCTTTCATCCCCACCTTTCTTTCCTTGCCTTTTCCTGTTGTGCTCCAAATCATCCTCATCATTGCCTGAACATGTTTTCGGTTATGGATTGAGATAGGAAGATTGATCTCATAAGTAATAAAAAACCTAAGCATGCTCTTAACTGCTCATTTCTAGCTACTGTAAGCTGAACTTGTTTATTTAGCTGTATGCAGTAAACATTTTAGCAATTTTAAAAGCAACTTATTATTGATAAAATACTGATCACTATCAGGATATGGACTTTGCTTTTCTTCTTAGGCTATTTTCATTTGTTTCTTCTGCACCCTTTTAATGGAATATGTAGGTCTCTTGAAAGGTAAGATTAAAAATTGTAAGTCTGGCCTGCATTATGTAACAAATTATTTGAAATGCAGCACTGTTATTTTCTTTGTACTAGTAAAGAAAATCAGTATATTCCATTTAACCGAATTCATTCTTCATTCGTGTTGAAGGAGTCAAAGAAATTAAGAAGTTTAACAGACTAACTTCACAGCACATCAGAACCTTGTTACTTTGAAGAACAAATAATTTTTTTTTGGTAACTTTACAACCCCCTTTTTAATGCTTGCAGTTGCATCTAAATTGCTTCCAAGCCAAGGGCACAAGTCTTACCATTGAAAAGTCATGCACGATGAAAAAAAATAAAAACAGAAAGCCACAAAAAACCCACCTTCCACTGAAGACATTCTCTGTTTAAACCATCACTACGCCATGCATTCATGTCAATTGCATCATATCGATTTGTCTCTACAATGTGTGTGGGTTTACTGAAGGATTATAGAACTGCACACATGCTTCTTATGAACTCTGCATGCATGACTGATTTTGCCTTGCAAAACGGTACATCGCTTAATTCCTTTTGTTTGTTTGTTTGTGTCTCCAGTGATGCAGAGGACCATAAACCTCTAAAAAAAGGAAGTCGGACACCGTCAGACAGAACTGTGAAAAAAGAAGACAGTGATGATAGTTTAGTTGACTATGGAGAAGGTGTAAATGGCCAGTTCAATGAGGATGGCTCCTTTATTGGACAATACAGCGGTAAAAAAGAGAAAGAACCTGCAGAAGGAAATGAAAGTTCTGAGGCTCCCTCTCCTGTAAATGCCATGAATTCATTTGTGTAATCAAAGAACTTGATTCCCTTGTGTTTTCTGTTTGTTTGCACTTGTACATCCTCCTTCTTGTACGATGAACATGCAGGTAACAAAGCTCCTCAAATCAAAGTGTTTATGCTATGTGAACGTGCCGGTCCATACAATTAAATGGTATAATGACACACCAAGTGGGATGGTAGTATGAATCAAGATACAAAATACAAATTTTGTTTGAAACTTGGATTTTCTTACGTTTCTAAAAAAGGAACTGACACACACACACAAAAAAAAAATAGCATTGACTTACAATTTTGTTTCCTGTTGAAAATGCGGTATAATGCATGAAAAAAGATACTACACAATTCACAGTCTCATGTTCACTATAAAAACATGGTTGGACAGTTTGTTATGCGGTCCTCAGCCAAATCCCTGGGTATGAATTCCATTTTCATTGTTAGAGTGTTATAGTAGTATTATATAGAACTTCAATGTCTTTGTGGACATTGTTGTGAAATTGGTGACTTAATGTCTAGCTTTCATATGTCTTTTTGCAAGACAGTTAGGAACACTATGTACAGTATATAATTGCTAAATGATTTTAGTATGACACTTGCATTTGCTGATGCTTAATGAGACCCTATTATCTGCTCTTTGCTCCTATTACTTTATAGCCTTTTTAATCTATCAAGTATTACAGCAGTACAGTGTTCTATTTTTTACATCAAAACACGTTGGATTGATTTTAGGGTATAAAAGATACGCATTGCAATGCATTTTGGAATTTGTACAGTCACTGAAAGAAAAACTTTAAAATGAGAGAAAATATTCCAGAAAACACAGGGCAAAATACATTCAGTGCCTTTATACAATATGCATTCCATAATGCACTGTACTATGAAATCAGTTGGTGCAGTAAACTGTGATTAGCAGACTACTATCATTGCCATAAAGTAAAAACTGTAAAATAAAAAAGTGTTACCAAGCTGTTGTGCTGAAAATTGGAACGTTTCAAATGTTTTAAATTACACAAATGAGAATATGAGTGGATTTTTTTTTCCCTTATAAAAAAAACACTTTCTAGACGGTTACAGCACAACAGGTTTTCATGGCCTTAGAAGATTTATTTAAAGCAAGTAATCAAGCAACCAGAAGTAAATTACTTCCTTACACAGCAAGCATTAAGCTCTTGTAAAACAAAGAGTTAAAAACCAAGGCAGCCAACTACACCAGCAAGAGTGCATCTCCCTCTGTGTCACAGCCCGACCACTGCGGCAGCTTTGGAATTATCTACACCCCGAAGCAGTGTGGGGGTTACAGCTCACAACTGCACAATTCAGTCTGACAAGTGCTCCTATGGTTTAGTGGTAAAGGATTACCATTGTCAGTTACAAAATTATTTTCTTGCATACAATATCAATCAAGTGTTTACCTCCAAATATAAATTTTATAACAACCTATGGTTGAAGGAATGCTCAGTTTCATTTGCCAATAAATTGGTTTTTCATAACTTGCATCAAGTTTAATTTTAAGTAAGCTTTTTATATGTAGATATTTTGTTGAATTTGTAAATACACTTAAAATGTAGGTGCTATATGCTTCTAGGTGTTACAAACAAAACAAGAAAGCTTATGTTGTACTGTGTAAGAAGTACTATAGCCAATGGTGTGCATGGTATTTTAAGGCATCTACTTCAATATAGTTTTCTTTAATTTTTTTTTTTTTGGCTGTGACAACAAAATAGTGAACTGTTCTGCTTTCTTACTGCAGATTCCTAACTGAACCATTCTGAGCTTTTGCCAATGCATTACATCAGGTCATAGCACACCTTGCAGCATCCATGTATATATTGTAGGTAAAGTACAACTGAAGTACTCACAAGTCTATCTGTCATAAGCTTCTTTCGCACCTTTGAGCTTTCTATTGATCCAGTTTTGTTAACGGGAAGCGAAACAAGAAGTGAATTATACAAACATTGACTACAAAGCACAAAGAGAAAATTTCTTAAGATTTGCCAGTGGTTTTGGTAAAAAAAAAAAAAAAAAAAAGAATATAATTTTATTTAATTGTAGATGCTGAATGATCTGTGCATGTGGGGGTAAACATACAGGCTTACTTCTGTAATAGTGCAACAGATTTTGTATTCAAAATAAATGTGGTTTTAAAATTTCACTGTTTGTTCTGTTTACACTCGCAGTAAAAATCACATCTGATTTACCACCTAATTAAGAATTTGAAGTAGGAAAGAGCACAAAGCAACTCTCTCAGAAGCTGTTGCCATGGTGTTACAGGACTATATATACTGCCGCCAAATTATTTATGGAGTATCGCAGGTCTTTACATACAACCATTTGAAAAGAAAGGTGAATTTTATCTGATCATTTGCCATTGAAATCTGCTGCAGCTTATATTTTATTTCCATGGATGCTTTATTTAGTCACATTTCTGTGAAGAAAAAAAAAAGAAACAAACAGTCATGTCCATACTTGTAAGTGTGAATAAGAGGAAACGTTCGTTCCAAATTAAGAGCCTTCAAATAGGATCCTAAAGCCTAAATACAAAATTCGGAGCATTTTTAAATAGGGTATTTAGCAGTACATGAACTGAGAGGATTTGAAACAGCACCTCTTACAGTATACAAAATCCATTGCAATGCTCTTTGCATATCTTGCCGATTCTGTGTATGAGTGGAAGCAGGTTGGGCAGGAGGGCAGTTGCTCTGCTGAGAGGACTGCAGGGGAGCCATGGATTTCAAGAGGCACAGATGCTTCAGGAAATACATCAGAAGGTTGATGTTTGCCCACAGTGATCCAAAAAGGGATTCAATCCCTGAATCAGAAGCCATTCTGTCCACTTCCCAAGCCATTTTTGTAACTGGAACCCCCTGGCTATTCTGATGTCTGTCATCTGCCTAGTCGCCATTTTGGCACCTTCAAATGTCAGGCTGCCTGTTTTTCTGCTCAGGTATCTGTTGATTTTTCCAGCAATGTGCTTTGACTGGGAGATATGAAGTACAGCTGTTTCTGTTTAGAAAAGAGGAGTAATTCCTGGGAAGAGGGATCTGCGCTCACTAGGCTTTGTTGAGACAGAAGATTTCACGTGATAGTCATTTTTGGAGACACACGTATGTTCTTCTGTGAATGCTTCCCAAAGTGTGCTGATACATGAAGTGGCTGCATCTTCCTTTTGGTGATTTTCATTTGCTTTTGCTTTTATTCTCACTGAAGTGATTGTATAAATCCAGAAGGAATTAAAGAGGATATGTCAACAGTAATTTTTCTTGTAATCTTCTGTTCTCACATGGTTCCTAGGAAAACACCTCGGTGTTTCCCTGTCAAAATATAAACAGAATTTAATTCTGTCTTTCCATTATGTTTTAGATACAAGTGAAGAGGAGGTAAAATACCTGGTCTGCAGTCTGCCGTGTTGTACAAATTAGTGTGCCAGGGCTTCAAAGCTGAGCCTTTGAACGGGTGGGCATAAGGCAGTCTGAATCTGTTGTCCAATTTCTCGGAAACTGCTTGGCCTCATGCTCTACTAAGGAATGAACTATGTTTACCTCCGACAGTAAACTGCGTTTGATCTGTATCTTCCTATTTCCTAATCTGAAGACCTCTGAAAAGGGATGCTTTGATCTTGAACTCCCACAGCTCATCTGACAGGCGATAGCAGCCCACTCTGCACAGCGCTGTGCTGTGTGTTTGCATAGCTCTGAAGGGCTTCGAGTCCTCGCAGGATTAAGGAGAAGAATTAAGTTTTCTACATTGCAGCATTCAGAATATATTTCAGTTAGATGGTCTGCAATATATGGGCTGCACTGACAGAGTCCTTGTGGGCATGCCAGCATGAATGGATTTTTGTTCTTGTTTTTTTTCATACTTATCCATTGCTTATTTCACGAGACTTAGAAGAACTTATTCATCTTGGATCCTTTGGCTGAATTTAATTGAAAATTGCCAATAACTGCAGGTTTTGATGGAGGAAGTACTCAGACAGATGGACAAACACACACACACATACATAAGGCAATTGCTTTCTTTCCTTAATTTCTGAATGAAGCTGCATAGTTGCCTGGGAAGAAAATGCTTGTTGTAAGCATAGGGCAAGGCCAACTGAAGAGAATCCCTTCCATTAGCTTAGGAATTCAGTCAGAATTGTTCAAATAGATCAAGAGGAGAGGGAATCTCCCAAGCTCTTCTAGATAAGGAAAATAGGAAGAATTTTACATGATGAGGTCTTCAAACCTGGGATGCCAGAATTGGTGTTTTTGAAGAGCTTCCTCAGAAAAAAAATAGAGGGGAAAGGGGGGGACAGTTAATTGAAACAGCTTGTGGCCAAGTCAGAACAGAGTGAACAGAAGTGACATGGACATGGACTGGAATATATTGACTTCTTACAGTAAGGAGAGCACAGAGCCCTTTGCTCAGCCATCTGGCAGCCTCTTGGCACAAACACCACAAGGGGAACCACTGAAAAAACTGTCTTTCTGAGGTTATTTTCTCTTCCTGGCCTTTCTTCAACATTGAACTCTTGATTCAATTTTATTTTATTCTATTTATTTACATATATTTTTTGCTTTAGTAAGAAAGCAGATTCATCTGTTGTATTAAAATCAGTCAATGATTGTAAACTTTTGAGAAAGGGAGGGATTTGATTTTTTTTTCTAAAACAAATGGATTTTTTCAATGTGATTGATAGACTAGTTTTTAAGCTTTAGAAATAACAGTTGGCCACTAGGGGGAAATCACAGTTACTCGTTAGCAGAAGCCCATGGAAACCAGCTATCTGAAACAATGCATCATCTAAGTTCACATCACATATGAAAGCATCTATAGATATACAAATATATGCATATGTATAAATATGCATATATAAAATACTATGTAATAAGGCACAAATTCATTCAGAATATTTCTTTTTTTACTTAAAAGAAGTGAAACCACTGCCCATGCTTTCTGTGGCCTAAAAGCAAGCATTTTTAAATAGCCTCTACAAGCTGTATCCCCAGCCTTTGCTTTCTCCCCTCTCAGGGTGCTGCTGGGTTACAGAGGGAGCAAGGGCCCTGGCTTTCTAGCCCATGTAAACCCTTGCAGGGAGAAACCATGAGACCATAAAACTGAAGAGCTGAATAGAAGATCATGTGTTGCTGTGCTGCCACATTCACAATAAGCTGTATAGGATATTAAGGGCAGGATATTACTCATTTAATTTCCTGTGGCTATGAAAACTACATCTGTTCTTGTGAGCTGGACGTCTTAGAACCAACAAAAATAACCAGGAATGGGCCACGTCCAGAATCTTTCTTATATTGAGAAGTGCAGTTTGCACACCCAAGCTGCAGTTGTGCTTGATGATCTTTGGAGGTATATTCCAACTGAACTGTTCTATTCCATTCTATTATGGAAAGAGGGGGGTTGATTTATGGGGGGTTGGACTCAGTGATCTCTGCAGGTCCCTTCCAGCCCCTAAGATTCTGTGATTCTGGGATTATGTGAAAAGTCTCTGGTGCACAACAGTTCTCTAATGTTGTCTATGAATAATTTGACAGAGTGCTGTTGGCCAGAGTAGACCCAAGGCAGGGGTTATTTTAACAACATTGACTGAGATGTTAAGGTTGGAAATATTTCCAGGTGCTGTTGATTCTGCTCTTACAAACAGCCAGAGGACACCATTTGGTCTCCCAGATACAAATTGTAGCTGTGTGAATGGAGGACGTAACCGCTACAAATTTTCTCTCCCTATTTCCCCACTACAGGATCACATAACTCCAGCACAGACAAACCCTCAGCTGCAGTCAGAACCACACTCACTGAGACAAGGCAGACTATCAAACATAATAGGGCTGAGCTCAAAAGTTCGCAGAACCTTCCTGGTGCATAGAGAAGGCTTTTATTTTTTTTTGTACAGTGCTGTGCCCAGGAAGCATGTGTGAGGATGAGGAAAGCAAGAACTCTGTGTGTGCAATGCAGCAAGAGTATGGGAAGAGGAAGTACAGAAATTAGTTCCTCTTGTTGTTCAATCTGTGCTATATCTGCAGATATGTTTGGTGCTGTGTAATATTAGTGATATTATTCTAATTTATTTCTTATCATGATCATAAGTGACAGGGACATTTTGGGTAGACTTGCTGTTTGTAAAGTAAGTCAATAAGAACAGTGTGGCAGGGAAGCTTGGTCTGAAATTCAGCATCCGGCCCAGTCTCAGAGGCAAACAAAAATGGCAAATTTTGAAGGCAGAATCAGAATCTGCCAAAACACCTTGCTGTTTTACCAACTACCAGGTCAGGGTATCTGGGCACCAGTGCTTGGCAGCTATATAAAATAATTAAGGTATTTGGGTTTTTTTTGTTTGTTTGTTTTTTAATGTAAATTTGGCTTGTAGCCAATTAGCTCAGATTTTAAGAGTCACTTGAAAGAGCAGACTGCTATTCTTAGCTGAATTTGTGAAAGCAAAAGAAATACATTCCCACAAGGAGGCCACTCTGCGTAATCTATAGGCCAGTAGTCTATCATCCCAAAGTAGGGTGCTTCATCCTGGTTAAATCTGTCAAGATTGCCCTTAATCTCCATGTCAAAGAGGAAAGGCTTAAGGTCTTGTTGCATGTGGGTGAGATAAACTCATCAGGCAGCAGATCACACTCAGCTGGGCCTGCCTTGCAGGGGTGGAGGAGCTCAGTGCTAGGCTGTCCATTTCTGACAGCTGTGCATGCTGGCCATTGCCCTATCACTATTTTCCCTAATAAAGTATCTATCCCTGTCTTTCCTGTAGATCTGTAGTACTGAAATGCTGCAATGTGGTCTCCCCAGCACCTTCTCTTCCCAAAGCTAAACAAGCCCAGCTTCCCTCAGCCTGTCTTTGTGGTCCTCTGGATCTGCTCCAGCAGCTCCGCATCCTTCTTGGTGTGGGGGCCCCAGAGCTGGATGCAGTGCTCCAGGTGGGGCCTCACAAGGGCAGAACAAAGGGGGACAGATGCTTTCCTCACCCTGCAGCCCCAGATACAGTTGGCTTTCTCAGCTGAAAGTGCACCTTGCCAGCTGATGTTTAGTTTTTCATCCACCATCATTACCTTATCCTTTTCCACAGGGCTGCTCTCCATATACTTATTGCCCAGCCTGTGTTCATGTTTGGGATTGTCCCTACCCAAACAATTGTGTGTTTTTGGCATCACAATATGAGAAGTCCCATTTGTCCAAAACTAGATGAAGAATCCAGGACTGGATCCACACTGTCAGACAGCATCATCTTTAGAGGGCCTGTGCCTGCAGGAGCCATCTCAGCACGCCAAGGTCTCCCATACTAGGAGACCGGGCAATGTCCGTTACGCTGAGTACTGCCATGTCTGCATCATGGCAATGCGAGGCAGAATGACCTTCATTCAGGACATGGACAGTTTTGCAGCAGGACACCTGTTGGATGGGGTGTGGAAATGGAATAAGAAGAGAAAGCATAGGATATTCAAAATACAATAGAAGGGTTAAAAACCCCTTAGATGTCTAAGCCAAACAAAATAGAAAAATAATTGTTTTTGTCTCGTACAAAACACAGCAGTACAAGATGTTTGAGATTAAAGGGGGTACCTAGCCAATGTTACAAATAAAGCCTGATGAATTTTCTTGCTGCTGGAGGTGAGAGCAGAGCTTGTGACACTGGAACTGGGACAGATTTCCTCAGCCGCCACTCTGCCAAAGCCATCAAAGCTGCGTTAATTTATACCAGCTGAGACTTATGCTTGTGGCATTTTATGCAAGTCTTTGGGCAGAGGTTTGCATAATGAATTTTTGTTTTTAGCGAATAAATGTCTAATAAAGTGTCAGGGTTTCTCCACTAATGACAGCAGCCTCCAGCAGTGACACAACAGCCCCAGCAAAAACTGCTAGAGACAGCCACATGGCAGCAGGGCAATCTTTCCTTTCTAAATGATGTATTTCAGGCTACGACTGAAGAACATTTGCTAAAAATACTAAAAAAAAAAAAAAAACCAAACCGCTTTCATGATGTAGTTCATTTTTGGTGAGATTATGGCCAACTAGTTGGTCACCATAGTGATCCGTAGTAATGAAAACAAAGTAAAAGGACCATTGAAGGGGCTCAAAGTATACATTTTAATTCTACACACAAAAGCTTTGGGAGAATGATTGCAACATCCTTCTTAATTGTACATAGGATTTGCTGGTTTTGATGGCTGTAATTTGATGTTCTTTGTAAAAGATAACAAGATGAATTGCCCTGTCACTCATCTAAAGCTTTTCTGCAGGTTTGGTTCTGTTTTTTTTGTTTGCTGTCAGGCATTTAATTTTTTTTAATGCATCCAGTAGGATAGGTTTCAACATGATTTACGTCCATTCATCACTGGATGAAGAGGTTTTCAGTAAGAAGTTTGGAGAAAAATTGCTGTAGACCACAGAAAACTTTGTTGAAAATGAGATAGGACAATTAATGCAGCCTAATCCTGCATCTGGCTGTAGTCTTTCCCCATAAGTTAAATTGTAATTTCAAGCATGCTTTCTGTGTGAGACTTGTACTGATATAAAAACACACAGATATTGAATCTGAAATGCTCAACTACTTCAGTGAACAAATGTAAGCTAACGTATGAAATGTGTGTATGGCTATGTTTTAAGACAAATGAAGATGGTAAATGCAGTGGGGTTGGTTCCTGCTGATGATAATGCAAACTGAAATCTATTGCAGCAGAAACTACAGGCTTGCTAAAAACATTGTCTTTAACTCACATCTCAGCCTCACAGAAAGAGTTGTGTCTTCTCTTCCCTGTGCTCAGCACAGTGAAGTCAGTTCTCCGAGCATCTCCAGGCACTGCGGGGCTCTTTGCTGTGGTTCAGCCACACCCAGTGCTGGGAGCGCTCTCTACTACTCTCCCCTACAGTTGGGAGCACACTCAAAGGGAAAACAGTTATGGGGGGGAGGTCCTTAAATAGAGGTTAATGCTTGAAGTCCATTTTATTTCCCACCCCTTCAAACTGCTGGGCTAGTCACTGAATGCTATGTTTTTCTATTCATTCATCTTGCTGGGTGAAATAAATATTGACATGTTAGCTATTGGTAGGATGGATAATCAAACTAAGTACTGAAAATGAATTCCCTGAATGCTTTGTGCCAGCATCCATTAGTGACTGTTACTGACCTGGTGACATACAGATGATGATTCGTAGTGTTTCTTAGTTATGCTCTTACTTCACATGCTGCTCAGCAGTGCACTTAAACAGCACTACTCTATTCACTTTTGGCTTTTTAAAATTCTAGTAGATACTTTAGACACGCAGGAATGATCAGTAACGTAGACATCAACAAGGATTTTTAGGCAAGTTCACATTACAGTGCATCTCCACCTACAGAACACACTTCAGAAATGGATATACCATTATGTTTTAACAACAACAACAACAAAAAAAAAAGCAGGTGAGGTTGTTTTGTCCTCACTGCATGAAGCATTCATAGAGCTAAATCCTGGCAAAGTCTCTGAAGCACGAAAACAGAGCGTATCCTTGCGATGCAGCAGGCTGGGCACAGTCATCTGCTGCAAATCCCATGTTACTGCACAGAAGTGATCTTTTCCTATCTCCATGTCTCATTGATCCTTGCAAACAACAGGCAGCAAAATGAAAATACTTGGCAGGATAAATACATTCATTGAAGAGGTACTGTCTAGATTGAATAACAGACCCAGATATTCTGCTTCAGTTCTGGTACAGGTCTGTGCATCACCTTTGCAGGGAACGTTGGCAACTTCATTAAACTGTGCACAATTGATTTTTGCATCTTCTGAGATCCTAATAAACTGCACACGTCTAAATTTGAAGTGATATCCCAAATCCGATTTGAGGAGCTGCAGTTTTGGATAAACACACAGATGACTTTGAAATATTATTTAATTTCAGTAAATGTCACATGGCCTAGCTGCATGTGACCAGGTGAATTAGCAATGTGATACTGCAATTACCAGTTGCACCCCTACTTTTTCAACAGGAATCCTCAAACAACTTCTAGAACATATGTTGGTGTTTCTGCAAAAATACACCCAGGTATTTTCCATCATCACTTCTCAGAAATGTCAGACAACTGCTGAAGTTTCTCCTTGGTTCCTGTCCAAGGCCCTGTGTAACTTTGAAATGCATTGGTTTTTCTAATGCTGAATTTTGCAGACAACTGAAGTTGAGTTCTAATCCAAACGTGCATCGTTTCTGTCTCATTAATTCAAATGAAGTCACATCAAGAATTTGTTTACCAAGAATTTCTTTGTAACTTTGTTGACTTTGCAGTAGTCTCAGTAGGTTTGTCTTCAATCACTAATTAGAGGCCAGGCTCACCTGAATTGCTGTTAGCTCATTACCTGGCTGTTTTGAAGGGCTCTGTTAGGGTTTTCAGGGACCTCTGAAGTACTTGACTCCCAAAAGACAGTGATGACAGGACTGCAGCTTTTCAGTTCTGTCTCAGCTTGCTCTGTGTACCAAATGGCCAAGGATTGCAGCACTTTAGGGCTTACAACCTGGAAGACGGAAAGAGCAACAGAGCCACTGCTAGTGCTACTTGGCCACTGAAGAGCAGAGTCTACTCAGGGAAGCTACAAAGTTTTTTTTTTTTCTTTGTCTTTGGGGTTGCCACTCCTGCACCATCTTTTATTTGAGCATGTGCATTTTGTTGCACCGCCTTGCTCTGTATTTTGATTGCCAGTGATGACTGTGCCACCCCTGGAGAGCAGTGAGTTGAACAGGGGGGACAATACTAAACAACACATACTTTAAACAAGATAGCCCAAAGCCACTCAACTGTGTTTTCTGGCCACATCGAGAAAACGTGGTTTAGAAAAACAACCTAGACATGTTCCTTATTGCAAGTTGAATGGTAACCTTTCCTACCAGAAAGCAAGATGGAAGATCATGCAGAGCTTGTGTGAGTGCAAGACAAAATCACAGATGGCAATCCAGAACAATATTTTGCTTTTCTCTGATATACTGGCGGTTCTCCACACCTAAAGACCTGATACAGGAGATCCTAATGGCATTCATTGATATTATGTCGTGATGCTTCTTACTGCAGGCTCAGCTTTTGCTCTGTTTGTGATGATATATGATTTTAAGCTTGAGTTAAATTTTCAGATATTGTTTTTTTTTCTCCTCACTATCTTTGTATAGCATGGTCTGCTTAAGGCAGTGTATGATTAAATTCCTTTACTTGCTTGATACACAACAAATCACTGCTATTAAATATAGATGTGATTGGATAGGGTGCTAGGTGAGCTCATGAAGGCTCCCTTTTCCCATGAAAGACTGGATCTGATAATTTTCTAAGGTCTTTTCCAACTTGGTCTGTTCAATGATTCTGTAATGAAACATGCTTATTTAAAATGTTTTCAGAGAGATAAAGAACATTTGTCCAATGATACCAAGAACAGGTATTCCAGGTAAGCAAAATATTTTATTTTTTAAAGTATGAATTAACCAAGGCAACGAACAGGAAAACATGCATAGGTCAGAGGACACGAATGTACCATACGCATATAGGCTGTCTGGTGTATATGATGTAGATATACTAGATGGTAAGGAATGTTTCGTGTGGATATTCATTCAAGCACTAATGCCTCAATGGAACTCAGCGTCAGTGCCAAAGAAAAAGGCACAGGAAGAATGAGGTCAGTGGGAAATTAGGTAACAGAAAGAAGTCAAAGATATAAGGAGAGAGTGAGTGACCTAGTCAAGACTTTTCTACTACAGATGTAATTACTTTGGAAGAAATTAATCTACAAGATCTTCACATTGGTTTTGTATGAATAGTCAAGAATAAATCCATCTAGAATAACTTACTTGCCACAAAGACGTGATGAAAAAAGAATTAACCTTGAGGGAACAAAAAGCAGAAATGAATGGCTGATTGCCCAAACCTAAAAAGAGACTTCCTGCCCACTGCTGCATGTACACTTGTGTGATGCCTTAAAATGTTTTTGTTGGAGTGGAAAAAAAAACAATTTCAGAGCCAAGTAATTGCCACTCTTTCATTGAATGGTAGTTAATAAGACATCCGGGGAGAATTGGGTTGATTTAAATTCTTTATTCTAAAGGGTATTCGGCAATCATGTTCCAACTAAATGGATAATCAAATAAGTCACACTCTGCACTTAAAAATGTGGTCATTGTTAATGGACCTAACATCTGAGAGTATGGCTTTGTCACTGAATGCAAGCACAGGCTCAGTTAAAAGCACAGTCCCTCTGAGCCTTGTACCCACACTGCTTCTGACACCAGCTCTGGGCACCATAAAAGCTGAGAAAGCACTGAGTATATTTTAGATACTCTTATAGGTGGCAAAAATATGTACCTTTATGCTCAGTTTCAAAATGGGTGATTTCCTGTGGTTAGTGAAATTAACCATAAAGTGATCCCAGTAGGACTTTTACCAATTTATGTGGCAGTGAAGTGAAAGGAAAGAAATGGGATTCTCACCACAAACCTTCTTGATTTTTTTTGTTTAGTGGGTTCAAATTTCCACAGCAGTATCTTTCCAGCAACAAGAGTGAACAGACCTGGTCTTCAGCCAGTTCCTATCTACCGGTTCCCACCAAGCTGAGTAAGTCTAGTCTGATTTGAAATAGACAGATAGATAGCCAGGTTTAAACGCTTTGAAAAGTGATCTTAAAATAATTAAATTTAATGCTTTCTTCCTCTTAAAATCTTTAATTTTCTTCCGTGAGATCAGATCGATCACCAGGAAGAATTAGTTGTGGTTGATGTTGTGTTAAAACAGCACAGAGGCTTTGGGAGATCCCAGTGTGTTAAGTGATATTAAAAATTTATGGTAGGGTCCATCCCAACTAGTCAAAGTTATTTAAAAAAGGTCTAGGTGTTGTCTTTAACTTCATTTTTACCCTCTCACAAAAGACAATGACAAGTCATTCCGCCTATTTTTGACAACTCTCTCAAGTGGCAGTCAACTGTTACGCTTATGCCCCTCCCTTAAACACTCCTGCCAAGAGTAGAAAGGCCCATTGCAGGCTTGGAAAGGAAATGCAGTGCCCGAGATTCCTGTGGAATCGCAGAAAGCTTTTGTTGTTCATGGGAATGGAACTATTTGTCTTCTGCTGCTGCCATCTGCAGACCTCTTCTTCTTCCCCAGCCCCAAGAAGTCTCAGTCCCTGTACATACAAGATCATTCTGTGTCGTGTTGCTCCCTATGGGCTGCTGCCTGCTTTGTGCATACAGCCATTTGTGCTGTGAGAATCTGTAAGGAAGTTAAATGATAATACTTTTCCTAAATCTAAAAGGACTTACTTTGAAAATCTACCTAACAAGCAAATACATACATCTATCTAATCCCTTGTCTTCACAATTTGCCAAGAAAATCCTGTTGCAAAGCTACCAGTGGCTACTGATCTGATCACAGCAGCAGGGGCCTGACTCATATGGTGGGGATTATGTACTGCAAATTAATGGTACCTGGTACATTGGTACAGGGATGATGGCAGTGTGTAGCGAGGTCCCATATACTATCATGTATTGCTGTCACAGCTTTGTACTCATAAAGTTGAGAAGGAGCTGGTTTAACAAAATTTGTTCTATACTGAACATTGGATTTATGAATAAACTGATGATTTAGCAGCTCAGGTTGGCAAACAAATTAAGTCACACTCCTGAAAAATTAATGCAGAAAAACATGAATTTAACAACAGATTCTGGACCGTTTAGATTATGAATAGGTTTTGAAATCAATGGCACCTACAGGTTGTGAATCATTACATGACCTGGCTGTAAGTAGCAGCAATTAGCAATCTGGCATCAGGAAACTGGTAAAGTGAGAAAGTTCATCAAAGCAGGAAGATAAATGGGAAACTGCATGGAAAATGACTCTTGTTTTTGGATCACAGATTCTACAGAAAATCAAATGTCTGTCCTTGTAGAAAGTAAGATAGATTTTTCAGACTGTTAAATCCTGGCAAGGGCAATTTGAATCAGTTGTGTCAGAAGTATAGTCATCCTACTGGAAGAACTCCAGAAAAGAGATTAGCAGTTGTTCAAGCAGGAAGTAATAAAAGCAATTCAGCCTCCTCCTGGGAAAGGTAACACCACAACACTGTGATGTTCCTGGGATAATGGAGCATTAGACTGGTGAGTAAGTTGATGTCATTGATAAAAGACAGACTGGAAACCGTGATTACTCCAGTGAAATAAGTTTCACTCTAATGGAAAGGGCATAAATCATGCCATGCACCTGAAAAACAACCTGGCAGTACGCCCAGGAAGATTAAATGGCTCCAAAAGCACCTGGGTGTAACACAAAAATTTTTAAGGTAAGATCAATACTGATATTGTGAACCTATATCAATTGTGAACCTATAGGTTCCATCAGAAATCAGTGAATTATGGACAGTGAACAACATTTCATTAAACTTGCAGTTGCCAACACAACTCCAGAACAAAAAGCTGAATCCTGACCCTTTGGCTCCTTTGGAGACCAGTTTTGCTGTGCGTTGACACCCCCAAAAGGTGAGGTCACACAGCTCTCTGCCACACTAGGTCCATAGCTGTTGGTGATATAATTCCATAGTACTGCACTTTGTTCAGTGGATGTAGAATATGAGCAAGGAAGTGCCCCAGGCTCCTGCTAGTCATGCCAGTTTAGAAAGGAATTTCAAACAAACTCATTATATATCTTTAAATTATAATTCCTAAGAGAACACAGAACATAGAAGTAAACTGAATGAGTCAGACATGAAGATAAAAGCAAACTGAGAATAAAAACACTGATGGCTATTTGGCAAACTAAGGAGAACTGGAGAAACCAAGGAGGGATGATAATGAATGGGAACTGTTTTCACTGGCACTGAACACAGCCACTGTGATTCAGGTTTGGAAGATGCAAAGAGGTCTTAGAAGAGTAGAAGAAAATGTTAATCAGGCTCTAGTTCTGCGTAGATCCTGGATAACCCCCAGGAGTCAAAGCTTGGAGATGTGATAACACAGCTGGCTGTCTAATTGAAATGTTCTCACAGCAATACAGAATAATTTCTAGGAAGATGGACCTGCTGCTGAACCAATTATGACTGTTCATGGACCACACCAAATCTTATGGGCAAAGGTGCTTCTTGTAGCTTTAACTTCAATGTGTATATTTCAGTGTAGATGTCCTTTACTATGACACTTTTCCCTCTCCTCTTTGTTCTTGGAAACAAAACAAAACAACTCTGGACTCTGCAGTGGCAAAGGTTCCCTTTACCCATCCAAAATAGTCCCTTTGCAGTTTCATAGTCTTCACGTTACAAAACCCCCCAAAGAACTCCCATTACTGTAAGAAAGATAACTTTTCTTCCTCAGGCAACAGACAAAGAGACAGACAGATTTGACAGAAGAACTAGAAATATTTGGACAAAGATAAAATAAGAAGGAAAACTCAAAATATGACTGCCAAATTTCAGGAGCGCTAGGAGGAGTACAGTGAAGTTTCGAATTGTGCCAAAGAAAGCAGATCATGGAGAGACTTTAGAAAGATGGTAGAGATGCTGGATCTCTGTCCAAGACAAGGCAGAGAGGCAGGCTGAGATGCAAGTCTGGGTAGAGAGAGACAACAAGCAAAGGGCTGGATATGTAAGGTTTCACGCTGGAAGCTCAGGCTGACTGAGTAAAGAGAGAAACCACATAGGCACAGGAAGAAAACAAAGCTGAAGTGCAGAAGAGGAGTTGCAGAGGAGGAGATATTAAAGAGAGGGATCCAAAAACCTCAGATATGATGGGATATCAAGGAAACAGATGTTGGCTGTGATGCTGAAAGCAGAAGACACATCATAGAGTGGGATGACACCACATTTTTTTCTTCTGAAAATTTCAAAAAGAAAGTAGAATAAATTAAAAAGCAAGAAAGGAAAGAGCTGGGCAGAGAAGTTCAGTGCAGCAGCCATAGAAGGATCATTTGATAGAACTATAAATGCAAGGATAAAATGAGGAGAGACATGGCATGATGGGAACTGCTCTTTTGGAACAAAGAAATTAGATATCAAAATTGCACTTATACATTGGGATTTCTATTCTATAATTACACAAGGATGTTTCCTTATGAATGTATATGGTAAGAAGGGCACATAACCATTTAAAAATGAGATAACCAGCACATTTCAGAATTATCCGCTTAATAAGAATTTCTGCATTTTGCAAGTGTGGAAGCTGCAATATAATTAAATGGGTATACAAACCAAGTTGATCTCATGGTCAGATACAACCCATTGCAGGGAAATGTAATTGAACTTGCCCTATATAATTAACAGCCAACCATCAGCTTTCTAAGCCCCTGCAGAGATGTGTTTTCATTAGCCTGAACTGGCTATTGATAGCTTCCTGTATTTCCAACATCCCCTAGAGCACAAGGCAGCCTTTCATGCATGTATGTGGTCAGCGCTAGGTGGGCAGATGTGGGGAAAGATTGCTAGTGGCCATGAGGTAATGATTTTTAACCGCTGAACTACAGAATCTGAGGTGATTATATAAAATGAATTTGGTTTGTGAAGCCGGTTACAAATATCTTTTAACATCATGAGAAAGCGATACTTTTTGCTGTAATTAAAGAAGTTCATTTACGCTAACTTCTTTTTCCTCACTGGAATGAAAAACAATGTTTAAGGAATAAAGTTATCCACTATCAGCGGTTGTCAAATATTGTAGAAGTTGTAAAGGTCTGAAAGCTCAACCCTGGTCAAGCAAGAAATGAAGCCAGTATGACCAAGTTCCCACACAAAGCTAGGATCTGGATCAAGCTTTGGGTTTAATGGCACCAGGAGCTACAGAAGGTCTGTAGCTGAAGAAGTTCTCACACCTGAAGAAGCCGTACATTGTTTAATAATTTTAGGCTGCCCATATTGATCAGCTTGCAGCCACCAGTTAGCAAGTAAAAGAGGGCAATTTTCATAGGAGTGCAGAGGTAGCTCCCGGTGACTGTATAGTTACCATTTTTGGCATTTGTCTGATAAACGTATTCTAATCCAGCATGTTCATGTTATAAAAATAGGACCAAATAAGTCTTTAGTAATGCCAATGTGTAATCCCATTGTTGCTGTATATAATATTGTATATTTTTGGTGTGGCACAACAAAGGAAATAAATAAAAAACTTTTAAAATAATATCATTTGCTATGAAGTACCTTGTTTCCTGAATTATTGTATGGAGTACAGCTTTAGCACACAGGTTCATATGCAGTCTTTGGCAATCTCAATTTACATGTGTTTTTCTTCAAGTATGTCAGGATGACAGATTGTGCAAAGACAAGATACATCTTATTTTCAGATAGTGTAACTGATCTGCTTTTGTTGGGTGTGAGGTGACTACTCTGCCCAAGCGGAGAAGAGATAACAAATGAAGTCCAGTTGTGCAGTTGTCAGTGCTGAGTCTGAATAGACGATTAAAGTACATCTGAAAAGATCCAGGTACTCCTTGTGATATTTAATTCACAATCCTTACTCATCTGATTGGATTTCTGACTCTTGCTGCCTGACTCAGTACAGCCACAGTTGCTACGTACAGGATATTGGGTCCCTCATCTTCATTAAGTCTTCTCTTCTTCTAGACATCTCTTTAATGTTGGCCTTCCATAATCACTGAAAATCTTGTATTACATCTCAATACTTTCCAGGTCTTTTTCACTGTGTTTTCACAATTCTTATCAGCCCTGACAGCCTTGTCCCAGCCTACAAGACTCAAATTGCTTCCAGCCAGGGAGCACAGACAGTGTTAGACAAAATGTTGTCAAGCAGCTGGTGGTCAGAAAATTGTAAGGACCTGTAGAAAGACTTGAAGAAAATGATGCTTGGATTGTGCACTAATTCTGAGAACTGAAATAGTCGAAAGCCTGACACACACGCACAAACATATATGTCACTCAAACTGTTAAAAAGAGCACAATGCCGTTTGATGGAGCAAAATCTCAGACAAAACTCTATTTTTCAACATGATCACTATCATTAGCTCTGTATTTTCACCAGTAATGAATAAGAGCTGCATGCTGCACTTGTAAACATCCGCAATGTTGGAGGTGAACTGCTGTTGCCACTGCTGAAAATGGTGGTGGCAGCTTTACCTCGTATCAACCACAATCCTTTCCCAGTGAGCTTCTGTGAGTAACTGTCAAATTATGAGAAATCTCTGCTAGTCTGCCTTCCACCAGCAGCAGGACAGCATGGTTCAGACCAGTCTCAGCCATCTCCCAGTGCAGGGCTCTGAGCTCAGTCACTGATGACTGACCCACTTCTGCTGTATAGGTGCAAGGCATGAGGGTTTTTTTGAAGAGAACTGCTGTGAAGTGAGACACTTCATTTCTGGAAAAGGGGAGTAATCTAATCAGGTGGCCTTGTGTTTAGTTAGCTAAGATTATGGCCTATTTTAAAGAGGATTTGCTACAGAGATACTGTATTTCTATGAGATGGATGTTACCTTAAATAAGAGATGACTTAGGTCAGCTTGAGGAAAGCAGAGCTGGTGTAGAATCCAAAAAGCCTGCATAACTGTTCCATCTATATTGAGCTGATAAAACCTCAAAAGCATATTTATTTCAGTTTCCTATCTGTTTACTGCATGTTAGAAGCGCTTATCAGCCCTACTGACAAGCATTATGCTAACGAGAATGAGTAATGTTCTACAGAATATGAGGAATACTGAAATAGGACTGAACATCTTTCAAGTTGTCCAAAGTGGACAGTGTTCCTCCTGCTCTACTTATTTAAAGGAAGTTGTACCCTCAGCAGGGTGCATACGGAGCGGGATAAACATATGCAAAGTAATCCTTGGCTTGCTCTTCATTTGCCCACCCTTTTCCCTCCATAAGGAATATGAGTATAAATATACAAACAATCAGACATAGTGTCACCTGTGGTATATCCATTGGTTGGCTAGGAATGAGGGTGCCATTTGTTTTGAACCCTGATGGGGACACCTGAGTCCCCTCCGGTGGGATAATCCCCCCTCAGCTTGGATAAGATTCCTTGGGCACCTGGTACAGCCACTTCCAGCTCTGGAGCTTTGCATCCAGGCACTGTAGAGCCATGTGTCACTGTTTCCCTGGCCCTGTGTGGAACAACTGTCTTCTTCTGGCTTTAAGTGAGAGGCTAGGACTAGGTCAGCCCATTGAGATAAGGATGGGAATACCTAGCTATATACATATGTCTCACTAGCATTTAGATGTTATATGTCTCATTAGGATTTGGGTGTAACAGGGATGGCAAAAACCTCATTTATGTAATACAGCCTACACAATTCAGTGTGCTCCAAGGGGAGATATTTTCTGAAGACTACTGCCAAAAATACACGCTTAAAAAATTTAGTAGCTTTGGGGGATGAAAATTGAACTTGAGCAGCTATAAGGATGATTAGCTCACTAAATCTCTTCTGTGAATCCTATTAAATACAACTTCTACAGCCTGAAGAGCTTCTGTCCCCTCCCCCTGCTGACTCCCTAGACAAAGGGAATGTGTTGCGCTGGACTAAATGTTACCCTAGCAGAAGGCTTCTCTCACAAGAGAAGCTGGAAAGACACTAATTAGAATAGAATTGCATGGGATTCATTTCTACATGCAAGCACCTTTCTTGACCTGTCTTTGAACCAATTTTAACTCCTTTTCTTTACAGACCTGATGAGCTGCTCATGAATACTTAATAGCTACTGAACTTCCTACACAACCACAGGAAAAAGAAAAAAAATGAAACAAGGAGAATGTTTAGAGATGCTCTATTTCCAGATATATCTTTGTTGTTTTCTCTTTGTTTGCAAACAAAGACAACTACAGCCTAAAAATTAATCTCTTTTTGGACTTAAAAATCTTGCAATACTGTACAGTGGTACAGATGGAGAGAGACGGGGCCTGGTGCTGAGATTATAAGTTCCCTTTAATTAAAGCTGTGAATTCACTGTGACCTCATCATCCTGTCTATGTTTAGCTGAGCTATCTGGGCCCAAGTGATACTGAAGCCTGGACTGTCTTCAAGATGCCCCTGTGCACAACCATAATGTTCCTGTGGGCACCCTCAGATCAGAGATGCAGTTTCTCTCCAAAATAGCGTAATCCCAAAATGCATATGCCAGCACTCTGAACCTCCATGAATCCGTACCAGAGCTATCCTACCCCACAAACATTTTGTAAAAAGAACTGGTAGTTCAGAATTTACGGCCCAGGTTTTAAGAGATGCTGAAAGAGGCACCTAACCATGGTCCAAAGCACTGACATATGGCCCAGGGCAGAACTAGGTGGACTTGCAGGGGCAGGACAAGAGTGAAGAGAGTCATGAACAATACTTGGAAAAGAGTCTTAGGGAGATAAAACATACACCATGCATGATATCCTAAATAAAAAGACAGACATTACAAAACAAAAAAAACAAAAAAACCAAACAACCTAAAACAAAAAATAAAACCAAAAACCATCTACTTTTAAAGTAGCTACAGTTTGTTTGAATTATTATAAGTTTTATTACCAATCACTGTTATTTAATGGGAGCATTTCTCACAAATAACCTGTCATGCAATGCCGTGCAGATTTTCTAATTGCTTAATGAATATGTGGCCACAATTCATTTTGAACTTTAATCCCAGCTGTGGCCATTTTTTGTCCATCCTCAAAACGAGTACACTTCCTAATTCCCAGTACTTGTGGTGTGAATCCAAGCATCATACGGCCTTGGACTGCCAGCCAAACTCACATTAGTCTTCTGGCTGTCTAAACTGCACACAGACCAATAAGTCCAAATGATTTAAGGAAAATAATGGGCAGAGGATGTCGTTGGTGTCTGCTGGTGATGTGAATGTGTGTCCTCACAGTGGCACTGCAATCTCATCAGTGCATCTGGCTCTAAAATATACCAAAGAGTACAAGGAGTCATGGAGACTCTGTTGCATGTTTTTGGGAGACGAAAGAACAGATTTTATTAGTCTGGAAGCGTCTGGATTTGCCTAATGATACATGCATGGATAATCCATTTCTTATGGACTTGATTGCTTGCATTATAGGACACTGAAATAATTACAGAATGCCAGATGTAACAAAAAAATGTAATCATCCTGATTTCAACCCCATTTGTAATCTTGAGTTAGCTTTTTATTTAAGATACACTCAGGACTGATTTCAAACAACAAGTGGGTTTTATAATGGCATGACAGAATGAGTATATATTGTGCCACCAAATCTCATAACTAGAATATGGGATCAGATGAATACATAAAATTTAATTTAAGCTCTGTATTAAAAGGTTGTCTCATTTTAAGTCTCCTCGTCTGACCTATTATCTGTGAATATCTCATTCGATCTTTCTGCAAAGTGAAGGATGGATTATTTTAATAAGTTTGTAGTACTTCTGATTTAATCAGCATTTTAAAGAAGTACGAATGTCATTTGTATTTTCTAAGCACATTAGAGAACATCTATTCTATTTCCATGCCTAAAACTTTGTGCAGTTTTGAATTGTATTTGACATAAATTCCCTACTGAAATAGCAAGTAATGTTGCTGGAGGATGGTCTCCTTTGCGAATAAAAACAAAACTGATTGTGCAGGGTACCTGAAGGTAACTTATTACAGCTTTAAGACCCTCCCCCCCCCCCCCCCCCCCATGGTTTCCATCCAGTTTTTCCATCCAGAAGACTGTCAAGTTCCTCTACTGTGTGTAGTATATCACATATAAAACAGCTGCTGTGATTCCTGTTGGAATAATAGTCATGGGGGGTGATTGTTGTCCCACCCCCCCCCGCCCCACCTGGTGTACTGTATCCAAGTCTGGGGCCCCCAGCACAAGAAAGATGTGCAGTTATTGCAGCAGATCCAGAGAAGGGTCACAAAGATGATCAGAGGGCTGGAGCACCTCTCCTATGAAGAAAAGTTGAGAGAGCTGGGCTTGTTCAGTTTGGAGAAGAGAAGACTCTGGGGAGACCTCACTGTAGCATTCTAATACTTGAAGAGAATGTATAAGAAGGACGGAGACTGACTTTTTACATGGGCAGGTAGTGACAGAAAAAAAGGGGAATGTCTGTAAACTAAGAGAGAGGAGATTTAGTTGAGCTACAAGGAAGAAATTCTTTGCTCAGAGGTACTGGAGCAGGCTTCCCAGTGAAGTTGTGGATACCCCATTCCCAGATGTGTTCAAGGGTACATTGGATGGGGCCCTGGGCAGCTGCATCTCTGCCCATGACAGAGAGGTTGGAATTAGATGATCTTGAAGGATTCTTTGAACCTAAGCCATTCTATGATTCTATTATTCTATTGGCGATCTCTCAGATGTGAACATTTTGTACATTTGGAATAAAACAAAGCCGGTCTTTGTTTTAAACTTACTGTTTTTTCCCCAGTACTACAGGAAAATATTGTTCAGCTTCTCATTACTGTAATGTAGTACCAGTAACAGGTACACATTCCATCCTTCCTATATTCCACATGAAAGAGGCTGTGGCAATCATATCTGAAACGAACAAGTGAAGATGTTTATTTAACTGCAAACATTGTTAGTTTTCTATTTCTAAATAGCATTTCCTAGAGATTTTTCTGCTTAATTATAATATCCAGAATGCTCATGGCACCTTTTCAGAGAAAAGATAAATGCATTTGAGCACACTTTATCTTAAATGACAAATAAACCACAAAATGTGTTTTAAATGTACAGTCTCAGTGTTAGAAAGACAAGCACTGAAAATCTACTGGGTGGTAAAATCAAGCTTTCCTGTTTAACCTTGATTTGCCCACTTATGCATGTATAATAATAGTCTTTGATAACATGACCACAAATTACTCTTTCCACCATGATGGTGTCTCATCAAGTACGCAAAGCAGCATCCTGGAGTTACTCTGGGGATGGGTACCTCTACTTAGTAGAATTACAGAATCATAAAATTATTTGAGTTGAAGGGGACACTTAAAGGTCATCTAGTTCAACTAGCTGGCAATGAACAGGCACGTCTACAACTAGATCAGGTTGCTGGGAACCCAGTCCAGCCTGGCTTTGAATGTTTCCAGGTATGGAGAATCCACCACATCCCTGAGAATATAGGTCATTGGACTTCAACCAGTTGTGACCATCTGATGCTGTTTCTCTTGCCCAGGCACTCCCCATCTCTCCAGCAGCCCCAACAATAATGGTTCCATGTTTTGCCATTGCTTTTCCTGGTCCAGCACCTTGCCCAGCACACAAGTCTAGCAGGCACCAAGTCAGACTGCTTCTAGTATCATGCCATGACCTCAGGTAGGGAGAAGAGTTCTCTAAGGTTGGGCAGAAGGAGCCATTTCAAGGAAAATTCAGCTTTCCACTGCTAAGTCTGGGCAAACGTGTATGGCCAGTATGAGGATGGCTCATGCAACTCAATTTTATTTAGGAACAGTGAGAATGTGAAGTGTGTTTGTACATGAAGATGCCATATGGGACTGGAAAATCTGCAGTCAAAGCTGTATTAGTAAATTAAAGGGTGGTGACACAGTTTTGACCTGGTTGTTTGTTTGTTGTTGTTGTTGTTGTTATTGTTGTTGTTGTTTTAAACAATTCATAAACACAGGTTGGAAATCAGCTCAGCCAGGAACATTTCCCAGCAGGCAGCTGCAATGAACAACAGCTCCACTGCTGTAAGGAGCAAGAGAATATAGTAATGACACGGGCAGTGCCAGACCAGCTGGTCTCTGTACCAGAGATCAGGCACATTGAATTTATTGGCCTGAATAAACCCTGCGACTCTCAGTCATGGTCATTCCTTCCTGACACACTGCACTTTTAAGTTGTATAACAGCAGCAGTCTTTATTCACTCAGGCAGGCAGTTTGCCTGATTTTGAGACAACATGACGGAACTAACAGTGCAAAGAATTCGTTAAAGGAATTAAGAATTCATTAAAGATTTTACTATGTGTGGTTGGGCATGGAAAATGTCAAGCCATATACTCGAAAAACAACTAGAATATTCTGGGAGAACTTGGATAAAATTTCCTAATGCAAAGTATGAGGTGACATTTATAACAAAGTCACTACCCTAGCCACATTTGTAAAAAGGTTAAGCATTACTGCACAGGGAACAGCGTGTGCAGAGATGGGATTTACTTTCCTTAGTTCAAGTAGCAGAGCAGTAAGAGATTCTCAGCTTCAGAGCAGACAGCTAGCTAATTATATCTATTAGGGACACAATGACAATGGCCTTAACAATTTCTAGCATTTTTAACTGTCTCTTGGTCAGGAAGGAATCAAAACATCCCTTCCCCAGTATGTCTCTGAAAGGTCACATCAGTAAGTGTGGTCTTGGGAAAGCTACAGGAATGACATGTGGTGGTCACTAGAGGTGAGACTTTGGCTAAGCAGCTGGGGGCTGTTACTTAGTCCTAAGTTTTTCTAGCTTTTCTATCAGTATAGAGCTCAAAAAAGATTGCTGCCAAACTGTTATTTGGCTATGCTTGTTGTTGTTGTTACTTTAGTTTTACCAGTGTCTTGGCTTCTTACTCACTAAATGGCATTAAAATTCTCATTTACATCGCAATCACTGCTGGCAGTTCCCTCTTTTATGCTTTACTGCATTCAGGTTTGTAGATGGAAGGATTCTTTCAGGACTACAGCTACAGCGTTTTGGGTTGTTCTGTGTCTGTTGAAAACTATCACTTAAGAGCACAATGGTGTCATAGCTGATATCTGAAGCCTATCACTACATGTTTAAAAGCCCTCAGTGCAGTTGAACTTTATCAGACACCTGATCTTCAGCTTCTACTTGAAAACGGTCAGTAGATGTAAGAATAGCAGCTGATCTCCTTGGCCACCTGTGGCCCTGATCTTGATTTGGGCCAGCAGCATAAGGTGAGGGCCAGAGGCCAGCTGTGCAGCACGGTTCTGGTTGGGGGTGGTGGCCAGCACTGGGTCCTAGGGAGATAATGCTACCCCACAAGATGATGACCTGTGAGTTGCTGTGGGTAAGCAGTTATTTTTTGCGTCTCCTTCTGATTTGTACTTATCCTTTTCATCTCAATCTCTTTTGTATTTCTACTGTATTACGAATGTCATAGGTATTTGGGTTCCCTGGCCTGAACCACTTTTTTTTTTTTTTTTTGTAGGAAAAAATCCAGATCATACAGGGTAAACTCCAGAGGTTGACAATCATGCAGACTTCCTGAATCTGCATATTTACTCACCTGCGTATTTAGCTTTTTGTGTTCATATTGTTTATTTTTAATGCAATTTCAATGAGTACAGTCTGGACAATACCAGCTATCTGGAAGTCACCACAAAATAAGTAAATATGCGTGTAAAATATTGATGAAGCATTTTTCCTATGGTATTTAAAATGCTTAGCAGGAAATTAAGAGCTTGATCCAGCAAACTTCTGCATATTTCATTGACCACATCAACGATGGCAGGCCTCTATTTGTGAGGGTTTTTTCAATCCATGTCTGGGTGACAAGAAGGTGACTTAGAGAGGAGTGAATTCCTGAATTGCTTCTTAGCAGTTTACTCTAGGGTAAACTAACTATTTCTGATGCAGTTTCAGCAGTACACATTCAGTGTTTTACTGTTTCAAACAAGTGGTTAATATTTAGTGAATGCAGCATATAGTGGTGCAGTCACAAAGCATTTTTCCACAGCGCAAAGGTATTTAAAACCACCATTTCCAGTAAAAAAAATTAATCTTTTTTTCTCTTGAGTAAGAATATGAAGTTTACCTTGGAAGACCCATGGGCACTATTGTTGAGGATTCAAAATTTCATGATAAGTACAGGAATACTTTGTACTAAGGGAATGGAATTAACAAAGTCTTTTTCCATCCCTACAATTCTTTCCTGTCTCACTATGAGTCCCAAGGGGCTATTTAAAAAAATGCTCATAATGAAGCCCTAGGGACTGCTGTATAAGCCCATTATTCAGAGGAATGCTTTTCAGCTTGGGTTGTTTTTTTTTTTTGTTTTTTTTTGTTTGTTTTTTTCAGAGCTCCAGTGTATCTGACTAACATGTATTGAATTCTCAGAAGCCTTCTTGTGATCTTGCATCACCAGGGCAATTATTCTGTTTTATATGCAAACTAGTCCGTAAATCTAATGGATTTTTTTTTTTTTTGAAAGCTGAAATAAATGCAAACTGATGTTGTGTATATTTTTACTCCAAGGGGTACAAGTCTAGAGGATGGTCTTTGGCAGTATTGATCTGTTTCTGCATTCTGGGTCTTCAAATAATCAAACAAAAATTGATCCCTTATGTGCTTTGTTTCCAGCAGCCCCAGAGCTAAGAGTTTTCTTCTATTTTTCTCCTGTGATTCTCTGATTATGACAGTGTTATAGAAAATAATATTTACGATAGAAATGGAAAATCAAATGCTTCCACTAATTTGGTTCATGCACTGCAGCCATTTCCATGGGGCTTCGCTGTCATGGGGAATCCTATAAGAAAAGTGAAATACAGTGGGGGGGAAAATGCTGAAGAGGGAGGTGGTGACAAACAGATGAAAGCAGAGGTGGGTGAGCCGGGGACTGTGATCCTAGTCAGGACACCTGGCCATCCTGAGGAGACACTGGAAACACCATAAGTGTATTTGGTAAGATACAAATTTTGTTTTATTTAACACAATTGTTGAAGGCTGAGAAAAAGAATGGGGGCAAAACAGTAGATTTTTTTTTTTCCTTCAATTACAAAATCAGTTTTACTGAAAATACTGGAATAAGATAGGCTGTCATTTTTCAGCTAGAAATCAGGTGAAGTGTTCCTGCCTTCTCAGTTTCTTTCTTTTTTTAAATGTTTGAAAATATAAAAATCTGATAATGAATATATAATCCCAGACGCATAATAAACTTTCTAACAATTCATCTGGTGTGCCCAAGGTAAGAAATACTGTGCTTTTCAGTGTAAGTGGTTGTTCTAATCTAAAATAATCATCAGTGCACTGCAGTCATGTACAAAGCTTTATTAATCAATGGACTATTCATCTAAAAAAAAAAAAATAGTGATCCCGATTTTTACGTATTAATTGTTTTTAATGTAATCTGCCTCCAAGATTTATCTGCTGTTATCAGCTGTTATTAGCTCTTTCTAGAAGCTGCTAGTCAACACTGTTGTGTATCCAGTGTTGTGATTGGATACTGCTGTGCTTTGACATAAATACACCAGGTAGAATTTATCTGACGAGATGAGGATATTTGCTGTACAGATTTCCCCATCTCAGCTATTCCTCTAGCCTGGCTGTGCCTAATCAGTGGAGAGAAAGAAGTGCTTGGGTTTGTCTCACCTTATTATTGACATCTAAAGAAAGTCAAATGAACAGCATCTTAAAACTGCTTAGTTATCTCCATTCACCATGCATGAAGATTGCAATGAATGTTGCAGCTGAAAATATTTATGCTGGAGACATGGGTAGGTAAATGAGATGAATCTGGCCACTGCCTTTAAATTTTCATCAGCTCTCTTGTTTCGTAACTTGCAGGTTATGCTATGGTTGAACCGATATGGTACCAGGAAGAACAATAAAGTAACCACAGCCTATTTTGCAATACCTTCTTTTTGAAAGAAGTAGGTGTTTCAATCATCATTTACTTAATACAGAATAATACAGGCGCAATAATTTTTACAGCTTCCAAACATCATAATGTCATGGTCTGGATAACCTAAAAAAAAATATTTAAGACTGTTTTATTGTTACTTAAGGCCTTTGCTACAAGAAAATAGTCTAGTTGGGATTTAGATATCAGTAAGACAATCAGTCACAGGACTGAAGGGGGACTTTAAAGAAATCACCTAGTGCAGCCAAGGGGCAGGATCATCTTCAGAAGGATTACCTGTGATTTTTAAAAAGCTCCCAAGATAGAGTCCTCAGACTATGAGTACCTAAACCGCTGCTTTCTTGTAATTTACAGCCATTACTTCGTCTCCTCTGCTATGGGCTTTAGGAGCAGGTGAACCTTTTTCTTTATTTTTTTTTTTTCCTTCCCTCCCCCTCCCCCTTTTATTTACTTGATTGCTGCCATGTGATCATCTAGTTCTCTTTCCTCTAGGCTAAACAAAATCATTTGGTCCAATTTTCCCATATGGCACTTTGACTTTTCTCAGCACGTGTGTTATCTCTGTCCAAATTTGCTGCACATCCCTTTGCTGTTGTGTCAGAAATTCTGCAGCTTTGTTTTGTTCTTTGTAAGTGCCAATTTTATGGTTTTTGTTTGTACATCAATACAACACCATTTCCTGTGCTTGGGAATCATCGTGAGTAACTCACGAATCCCTTCCTACAGGACAGTTCATAAGCCAGTCAAATTCCATTCCTGTACTTACCTACTAATTTCCATTTGTCAGTGCGTAGTACTTTTCCCAGATAGAATCTCTGCTTTTCAATACTCCATTTTGAACTAAAAATTGTCCTGCCAAATTAACTCCCTTCTATTAAATCATCTTGAAATTTAGTAAGCCATGCATCTCTTCTATCTCTCTGTCAACAATGAAAATATTGAACTATGCCATTCCAGGACAGGCCCTTGATGAAACATCTCTTAGAGCACCTCTCCATTTTGACCCTGAGTCAGTGCCAATTACCCTAGATATGCTCTTCCAACTGCATTTAGTCAGGCCTTAAAAAATGCCTAGTATTTGACATCTACTGCCTTTTATCTGTTAGACTGTTTTGTAAGAGATTACCCTGGACTGATACAATTTGTTCCTGACATATCTGCAGAGAAGCAGACATGTGGGTTAAGAAAAGGATTTAAGTGCCACCTAACTGTCATTTCTGATGCTTAAGAACCACATCCTCTAAACACATAACTCAAAAAACCTGAATTCTCCAGCTGCTATATTCTCTCTAGGAAGTGTGTATTTTTCCAAATTCAGTCTGCACCCCAAAATTTAGTGCTTATGCTCCAATAGGCTTAAGAGTCTTTTAAGTCGAGCTCTGCCAAAAAAAAAAAAAAAGATTTAATGGGAGAGATATGAAGAAGAAGAAATTACACTGCTCACCTAGGACTGAGACCTTCAAGTCGGGTCATGGTTCAGAACTGTTTCTGTATTTTTCCAACAGAACGTTGATGGAAACAATCAGACAAAACCCTACAGATAGTATCAGGCTGAACTTAAATCTCCCTTTCTAAACCAGCCTTTTAACAGAGGAATTGTGTGCACTGCAGTGCAATGATCCAGTGTGTTGTAGTTAGTAGCTAAAATGTTAGGGACAAAGGAGACATTAATTGTGAACTGTAGTTGTCTTTTTTTTTTTTTTTCCCCCCCTTGAGTTACAGAATCCGATAAAGATAATATCTTCTAATTTACAGATAACATTTTTAATTCCATGATAAATGTTATCTTTCATAGATATCTAGAAGTAACAGGAATCAGAATACATATAGCTTACAGCTACAATACGTGACTTGTATGTAAAACTGCCCTTTATACTAAATTTAATAATTGCTTTTATTAAACAATGCTATTTACAGTACCACTGATTCTTTAACTTCTTTTTTTCACAAGCACACTTTATTTTTATATCTCACGGTATTAAACAATCTAGTGAAATACAGATGAAATTCTGTATCTAGGTGGGATCAGTGTGCACAGATCCATTGGCCTTGATGGGATGCATCCACATGTGCTGAGGTAGCTGGCAGAGGTGATCACTGAACTGCTCTGTATCATTTTTGTCAGGTCTTGGAGAACAGGAGGGGGTGCCTGATGGCTGGAGGATAGCCAGTGCCACTCTGGTCTTTAAAAAGGGCAAGGAGGATCTGAGAATTTACAGGCCAGTCGGTCTCACCTCTGTCCCTGGAAAGGTGATGGAACAGCTTGTTCTAGATGCCATTTCCAAGCAATTGGAAGAGAAGTTGATCAGGAATAGTCAGCATGGATTCACCAAGTGAAAAACGTGTTTGACCAACCTCATAGATTTCTATGATGACATCACCAGCTGGGTAGGTGAGGGAGGGCACTAGATGTTGTCTACCTTGACTTCAGCAAGGCTTTTGATACTGTCTCACACAACATTCTGATAACGAAACTGAAAATTGTGGGATAGATGAGTTGATGGTGAGGTGGGTTGAGAACTGGTTGACTGGCTGAGCTCAGAGGGTGGTGATCGGCGGTGCAGTTGGATACCTGTGACTGGGGGTGTCTCCCAGGGGTCAGTGCTGGTTCAGTATCTTCATTAACGACCTTGATGAGGGGATAGTGTCCACCCTGATGATACAAAGCTGGGAGGAGTGGCTGACACACTGGAAGGCTGTGCTGCCATTCAGGAAGACCTGGACAGACTGGAGAGTTGGGCAGCAATAAACCAGATGAGGTTTAACAAGAGCAAGTGTACAGTCTTGCACCTGGGAAGGAATTACTGCAAGTATCAGTACAGGTTGTGACATGACCTGTGGGAGAGGAGCTCTGTGGAGAAGGACCAGGGGGTCCTGGTGGACAACAGATTGGCCATGAGCCAGCAGTGTGCCCTGGCGGCCAAGAAAGCCAATGGGATCCTGGGGTGCATTAAAAGGAGTGTGGCCATCACGTCCAGGGAGTTGATCCTCCTCCTCTACTCTGCCCTGGTCAGGCCTCACCTGGAATACTGTATCCAGTTCTGGGCTCCCTGGTTCAAAAAGACAGGGATCTCCTGGAGGGAGTCCAGCAGAGGGGCACAGAAATGACTAAGGGCCTGGAGCATCTCCCCTGTTTGGAGACTGAGTGACCTGGGTCTGTTCAGCCTTGAAAAAAGAAGACTCAGAGGGGATCTGATCAACGTTTATAAATATTTAGGTGTGGGAGTCGAAGGAACATGGTCAACTTCTTTTCAGTAGTCTGTGGAGACAGGACAAGGGGAGATGGTCATAAACTTGAGCATAGGAAGTTCTTCACCAATATGCGAAGGATCTTCACAGTGAGGGTGGAGGAGCACTGGAACAGGCTGCCCAGAGGGGTGGTGGATTCTCCTTCTCTGGAGGTTTTCGAGACCTGCCTGGATGTCTAACTGTGCAATCTGCTGTAGGGGGCCTGCTGTGCAAGAGGGTTGGACTCAATGATCTCTAGAGATCCCTTCCAACCCCTGCAATTCTGTGATTCATCCAACTCTGTGGAAATCATCTCAGCTAAGCAATTAAATGCCATCACTGGAAAGAGATGGGAAGTTTCAGAGGGCAAGTCACCCTGTCCTAAACTAATTTGATCCTGGAGCAAGGTAAATTGCTCTCTGAAGGCTTCCTTCTCCCACTCCAGTGAATACAAAAGTACATGTAGAGCTTACATTTTTAAGTTTTAATCTGCTGATTTTTAATGAAATGAAGCTACACACTATGAGCCGGATGGATGGCTTGTCTGATTTAGAGCACCAGTTCATAAACCCTGTTAAAATGTGTTAGTAGATAAGTAATATGTAGACATATAAGCAAGTTGTATTTATTTATAGATATATACGGAAATGGATTCTAAAGCCCATGGTAAACTTTCAATGCTATTTCTTCAACCTTGGCACTGGAAAGATAATACTCCATATACTGGAACAGAGATCAGACTGCTCAAAAGTTGAGCTAGCTATATTCACTCCAGACAGCTAGTGAAAGAAGTGAGTTTGAAGGACAAGAATCGGTTGATTCCCTACAACTCTGTCATTATTTCTATCTCTTCATGTTTTCAATTAACTGAGTTAATTCATTAAAATAAATTCAGTAAAATTATTTGTAAAGTATCTTACAAATAGTAAAAAGGGTGGAGAAAACTTTGAAATATGAGCTCTATAAAGTATGCATTTTGTTATATATGCCATTCTTTATTTCTTTACTTTTGTGTCCTTTAAGAAGCAAAAAACATCTGGCTTGAAAAAGAATGAGTGAAAAATGTATAATCTTTTGAAGTGAAAGTTCCTGCTCTTTGAAGTTTAAAGATTAGCCTTTTTTAGATGATCGTGACTGCTGGGCAACCAATTTATGTCAGCCCCATGAGAATTCTTTAAATTAAGTTTAGCAGCACATTGCTGAGAAGATTAAAGACTTTTTTTGGTGCTGCAAAAGAAAAGACTGTACTGGATGAAAATTAGGACATCATAGTTCTTTTTGTTATTTTTTTCTGATGAAATCTGTTCTAAAATACGTGGCATTTCTGTGTGTATATCTGTATAGTGGTATGCATATGTGTATGTATCTATGGCAATTATATCCTTTCTATCCGCGTACAGTCAAAGTGAGGCAAAGCTACAGATTTCAGCTATGTAGATTGGCCTTGCCATTAGCACTAGTAGGTATGTGGCAAACGCCTGTGCCACTTATATTGTAGCTGCAGGACTTAAGCATGCTTTGGAGAATGTGTATTAGTCACATGAAAGCATACTAAGACAGTCACAATGCATGCTCTCTTCAGGACAGAATGAAGGACAAATTGTACTAGATGTACATAGCTTGCTCCAAAAGTAACGCCGCCTATTTATTTCCATGGAAACTACAACAGATACAAAGAGACCAATAACATTATTTGATAAATTCTCAGCTACAAAACGCTATTTTTAACATAGGTACCACCTTGAGCTGATTTTCATGGATGAGCTGATTAAGACTCTTCATTTTGCAGTGTGTCAGCTGTTCATGCCAACTGAAACACAACTTGTCTTTCATGCCACTTTCACCATTGCTGAAATGCACCACCCATTGCCTTACTGTGCTCACATCCACTGGTTCGTCTCCATAAGCATTCAGCAAGCTCCACTGAATGTCAATGGGTGCCAATTTTCCATATGAAGGAATTAAATGTCATACCTTTGTTTCATGTGCACTTCCATGTCTGATGCCATTTTGTCAGACTGCCCTTCTGCTGCCATCTGTTACATGGCAACAAAATGGAATGGGACATTGTCAGGAAAGTTCAGCCTCTGCTGCCATGCCCCAAACATCCACCTCTGGCATTGCAGGCCAACATAATAAAATAGGGGGCATTACTTTTGGAGCAGCCATCGTATTTTATGATCTTCCTTGAAGAACAAGACATGGATTCACAGAAAAAAAAGTAATAATCTCGTGGCTTGGGTAACGTTTAAGAGAATGGTGATAAAACTAAGGTAAGAAAATAATTCGTGAAGACTTGAATTGCAACAAATGTAATTACTGGTATCCTATTTGCACAGTACTTATGTATATAGCCAGCTCTGTATATACTTAAAGAAAATGGAGATGTCTTCTGAATGAGTAGAAGTGTCAGCAGCTGAAGACTTTTCTATTCATGACATGGTCATCTCTCACTGGGACTAAATGAGTAACTATTGGCATTAATAGGTATTATCCTCCATGAGAAACAGCCAGTATAGCTGTCTAGCAGTATGATTTTTTTTTAATTATTTTTTTTAAATTCATTTTGGCTTTCTTCTTTGTGCAGGTAAGCAGCTATGGCATCTAGCGATAGGCAACAGTGGAAAATGTATGTAGGTACAGTATTCCATTAAAAGAAATGGTTAGGTATGTTGTTTCCCATTAAAATTACCCAATTTTGTCATTTTGCATCCTCATAATTCTCTGAATCATTTTCGCAAAATATTTGGGTCATGAAAGAGATTAAGTACAGGAAAGCACCTGAACGATTACACAACAGGCTACTGAAAGTAGTGCTGTAAGATACAGAAGCTAACTTGAACTGTAGGTTTTGCTGTATGCCATAATTTAAGGCCTATAAATAAAATGACCTTTCTGACATTCTTTATTCGCTTTGGAGAGTTTGGAATTCAACAAGGGTAGCGTTCACCTCAGTGGTGGCTGACTCCAAACCTTTCACTTTCATTTGGAAAATTTTATATAACGGGAACAATTTTGTACCATTTGGAAGCAATGAAAAGGAACTTGCATGCATCAGCTTTATGGTTCAGATGTGGTCAGAGTTCAAATTACCTCCACAAATACACACCTGGAATTCAATAAGAGGGAAAAATAGTGAATAACTGTAGAACTGTAGATGTATTGCATTGTTAGCCTTCTTATGGTCATGTAAGCTGCAGCAAGGTATTTCAAAGAGGGCACTCAAGACGTTTTAATGTGTTACCTTCAGCTGCACCACAGCAGTGGGATGAAAGGTTAAATAATTGTTTCTTTTTGTGAAATTGCCAGTTAGAATGTGATTTTCATTTTTTCCTTTTAGCAGTAGTCCAAGGCTGCACTGGAGCATGGAGCAACATATGGTCATTTCTGTATGTTTACAAGCAAAGCCCTTTTTCAAATAAACAGCCATTAGCAAAACAATAGGCGCTTCTAATCTTATTAATCCTTGAAAGATTGCTGAGACGGGGTAGGGGTGCCTAAAGCTCGTACTAGCCTGAGTCTCCATCTTATCGTAATAATGGAAAGCTGTTGTCTTTGCTTCATATTCCCCTGCCGACCCTTCCTCTCCTGGTGGATGCTGTGAGTGTTTGCTGCAGCATACATGAAGCAAGGTCAGTGGCTGCTGTTCCTCTGTGGGAGCTGCTGGCTGCATCTCTGCCTTTTTCCTATGTATGGTTGCATCCTGAACGACTTCTGCCTCTTTCCAGGAAGCAAATTCAGGAATCAAATGTCAAGGGATGAAGGTATGTGTATGAGTTACAGATACAAACTTGTCTTACGAACAGAGTAACAGGCAGCTGATGCTTGCAAATGCACAGGGTGTTGAATCCACACAATTTCTGCTTTTTGCATGTTTTCTGTTTCTGTTTTGCTTTGCTGAGTGTCTGGCTCTACCGAAGGATGCTGGAATCAAGCGAGGGGAGAGGCAGGGATGTTCCGGGCAGCGCAGAGACACCCACTGGTATATTTAAGCAAAAAATTACCCTGGCTCAAAATGCATGTGACAGCCATCTTAACTTCTGGCAATGAAACTGAAACCTAAATTCACTGAGCGTTACGGGAAAACATCCTTCAGAGGGTATCCTAAATATTTAACATACTGCAGCAGTATGAAGCTGCCTGTGTTGTAGCTCTGAGGGGAACCAGCACTCCCTTCAGCAAATCTTCATTGTAAAGTTGACTTTCATGTTTTAGTGCTTCTAGCTGCAAAATGCACCCTAAGGCTGTTTTGGAACCAAGCGCCATTCTGAGCAGTCCTAAAACTGCTCTAAATCATGCTAGGGGCTGAGATGGTTTGATGGTCCTCACTGTACGAAGGCAGGTCTCTAAAAGCTGGGGCTCAGATGAAGTCTCTGCCAGAGTTTCAATGCTTATTAATATTTTAATGCCTTCTGCTTTGTTAATATATACTGATCGCCAATATGTATAATCCAATCTGTCCCCCCTCATATGACCTGCTATACTTTAATGCCCATTTTTCCTTCATGTTTAGTGCTACCCTGGTTGCTCTTCGGTGTGCAAAAATTTGCCTTGGTTCCTATTGCTTTCAAAGCACACTCACAGCAGCAGCTCTCCTCTGCTTTACATGTTTGTGTACACATCCAGCGCTCAGCACCGGATTAAGACACAGGATTTAAAGACCCAGCCCTAAATCTCCAACTCTGGAATGATTAAATGGGGATCTGCTGGGGTATTTTTATGAACTATCATTCTATTCCCTGAACAACAAGCTTCTGACCCATATGCTTCTGGGAGTTATGATCCCATTTTAATTGTCCTAACGGTATTTGCTGTAATCTGCAGACTGTAAAGACAGGAGGTTGGTGGTATCTCCCGCTTTAGGGGAGTGAGTTTGAATCCTTTCAGACATGCAGTGACTGTCTGAGAGGACGACTGAGTGAAGCAGCCCTGGCTCTTTCCTCCCATGCCTCTGTCATGCAGACATGCCAGTGCTTGTGTGTATAGTTTACTGATCCCAGAGAAAGTACATAGAAGCAAGTTAGTGTTCATCAATTTAATAGAGAGGTGCTTCTCTCTCTATGGGTGGCTGTCAGGTAGAACCTAATGCCTGTACCTGTTTTACTGTAACTTCACCTGCTGAAGGGCATCCTATTGTTGCTGGCCCCAATCCACCACCTGGTCTTTTCTTACCGATATAAGGATCTTAATTTCTATGCTAAATGGGGTATAAGTGACGATACTCCAATATACCTACAAGCTCTTTCAGCTGTGTTTACTTGTGTTTGGCAAGGGAACACCTGTATCTTGTCAGTACCTGCATTGGGTAGGACTTTTGTCTTACAAAAGACACCACACAAAAAACTGACAGATAATCCAGGTCCTTCTTCCACGCAGTCTCCTCGCCTCAAGCTGCACAAAATATGTACACTGGGTACCACTCTCCTACAAGGACCTGGTTTCCCATGTGGAGGAATGTATGCCCTTCGGTGTCACTTCCAACAGAAGTTGCTCACAGAGCAACGGGGGCTTCAGGCTGCCAAGCAGACGACCTTGGGCTAGCTGAATTTTTCCACTCCCTGGCCCTTATTTCCGCTACAGCTGTGTTTCTTGCGCTAGAGGCCGTGCGCTCTCTGCTACTGGAAAGGGTCACGGTCTCAACCCGAGAAACGCCGCGTTCCGTTTCGTGTCAAGCCAAGACTCCTTCCCTAGCCGGGAGCCGAGTGCTGACCGCCCGGCGCTGTCCCGGAGGTGCGAACCCGCTCCATCTCCGCCGCACGCCGCGCTGCCGGCGGGCGCAGGCTGCGTGCGGGCAGTAGTTCCGCGTGCGCTTCACCCACCCCGAAGGTACGCGCTGCCCCACGGGCGGCGGTGTGCCGCGGGCGTGCGCTTAGCTCCAACTCCATCTCTCCCCCCCACCGCCCAACCGCCGCGGTCCCGCTCGCGCGCGCGCACAGTGACATCACCCGCGTCCAATCAGCCGCCGCCGCGCCCCGCTCGGGCCCGCCGGGTCGGCACGCGCGGCGGCGGTTGGTGCTGGAGGGGGGGGCTGAGGAGGGCGGCGCGGGGGCGGCTGTCAGCCGTGCCGTGCCGTGCCGTGCCGTGCCGGGACGCCTCTGGGTGGCAGCCCGGCTGTCACGGCAGCGCTGCGCAGGTAGGCACGGCTGTCATCGCAGCGGGACCTTCCCCCGCTCCGCGCGACGGGGCTCGGCTGTGGGGATGGGAGCGGTGAGCCGGCGGCGTGACAACTTTCCTGGTGTGCCCGGGGGCGGTGGTGAGGCGGCTGGGTAGGGGCGCGGGTGGCATCTCCCCGCAGCGGAGCGGGATGGCGGCAGGCCGGGGCGATGCCGCCGCAGTCGCTGTGCCCTCGAGCGGGCGGCGGGGCGGGGCGGTGCGTGCGGGGGGGCGCTGCGGGCGGGTGCCGCAGAGCGGAGCGCCCGCGCCGGGGTCGCCGCGTCGCGCCCGCGCGGTGCCGGTGCCTCGTGCCCGCTGCAGTCCGACTGCGCGTTTCGGCTCTGTCGGCGAGCAGCTACACCGGGCGTTTTCTCTCTGCCCCTTCTTTTAGTGGATATAACGCCGTTTCACTTCGTTTCCCCCCATGTAAAGCGCTAATTGTGCATCTTTTCTGTGCCACTTTCCCGCGAGCGGCCGTAATTGCGGCTGGCTCCAGTAGCACCTGCGGGTGAGAGCAGAAACGCCGCTGCTGGGCTCTGCTCGAGGCATCTGAGGGGTTCAGCCACCTCGGGAGCCGCGGCCGCTCGGCGGAGCTCTGCGCGCTTGTGCTCGCACCCGCCGCAGATGATCTGTGCCGTTAATCAGCCGCGCTGCATTTAGTGATTAAACGGTGAGCTATGGGCTGAGAACAATTTTAACGGTTACGATATTAGAACGCATTAAAAAAAAATATATCTAAAAATGCTTTAGGGTTTTAAAAACAAGCCGTTATGTAATTACTGTGTCTACAACTTAGGCAAAAATTGCCTAAAAATGCATCCACGTGCGCAGAGGTGGCTCCAGGAAAGGAGGTGCTGACAGATAGACTTCACTTAGTGTCAGTCCTTTGTATAAATTACTCTTAGCAGAGTAGCTTGAATAACTCTAAGCAGTTAAAATAACTGAGGAGTTGAAACAGAATGAGCACAGAGGAAAGCATACTGAAATAACCTGGAGTTTTCAAGACGATCCCTTTTTTTATCATTAAGTTATTTAATGTCTTTCTGTACTGCAAGTCTTGTACAGGTCTGTATGTCAGGATGATCTTTGTCCCATCTTGTATGACTTATTGCCAGTAGCTGTCAGAAGAGCTTTCTCTAATGCTGCAGAAGCCTGATGGTAGCGTGGATTTCTTGCTTGTTTATTTGTTTACGTCTGAATACTTACTATCTCTATCTGCATCACTTGATTAACTCTTATATTTGTGTTTAGTGATAGCTGACAATGAATCAAAATACCTTACCCATCCCTATGTTTTTCAGAAAGAGTTTAGCGAAAGACTGACCTTTCCTACATTTGTATTCTCTGCAGTGCTGTTCTACATCAGCAAGAGATTTTAGTTTCATTTCAGACTGACACCAGAAAGTAATTCAACTTCTTTACAACCACATGGTTATGCAAGAAATGAGTTGATTTCACTGGACATTAAACCTTGTATAACTTCTGTAGAACAAGCCCTAGATCATGGTTGCCCAACCTTTTGGATTGCTTGGGCAGTATTGAGCAAACAGGAATTGCCTTGGGATGCATATAAAATATATAATATTTTTAGTATATTTAAGTAACAAAGCTGATTTTGTAATGTATTTTTAAATTAAAACTTAAAAATTTAGAGCAGCAAAAATGTGCAACTAGTGGGATGTTTGACCTTGTTTTTGTGGAACATCCGTCAGGTTCAGTGGCGGTGGTTGCCATTCCCAGCAAGTTCTTGAATCACAGAATCACAGAATTATCGAGGTTGGAAAAGACCTAGAAGATCATCCAGTCCAACCATTACCAATACTTCCCAGCTAAATCATACCCCTCAACGCAACATCCAAACGTTTCTTGAACACTCCCATGGTCGGTGATTCCACCACCTCCCTGGGCAGTGCATTCCAATGCCTGACTACCCTTTCCGAGTAGTAATACTTCCTAATGTCCAGCCTGAACCTCCCCTGGTGCAGCTTGAAACCATTCCCTCTAGTTCTATCACTGATTACACAAGAGATATTATTCTTCCCATAGTTCATCCTTGATAATAATTGTTCACGAATGTATGTACTGCCCAAAAGCAATGACATGGATAAGGCTTGGCTGTGAAGCAAGGCATATTTTTCTCAGTTAAGAGGGGTCTTATAAAAGTCTGGTAAAGAGGCATGACCATGTTTTTCTTTGAGTTGAATGTCCGACTGCATCTTTGTACATTCCGTGTGCAAGTTTGCAAGTAACTTATTTATGTTGGCTGAGAATGGAGTTGCGGAGAATCATTTTTTGTGTTTTCTTTTTTTTTAGTTTTGAAATCTATTCTCAAATTTATTTATCAAAATGACAAGCATGGCTGCATATTCTTCACTGTTCACAGGTCTGCATTCAGCCAGTGTATCAAAATGAATGAAATTATTTGCCATAATTCAAACTTGCTGTAATTTAAGCTTCATTTCAAACACGGTTATTGTCTGAAATGTAGCACAGATGAGGTGGTTTTCATCTTGCAGATGCATGTTTAACTCATTTAAATGAGTGGTCAAGTCCAGCAAAAATGCTAAATCTGTGAGCCATTTTGAATCTTTTCATTCTGGCACAAATTTTCCTTTTGATTCCATAAAAGACTTGATGTCACATTGCAAGCCATTGAGTCTTTTTAGCATTTTACCCCAACTTATGCACCTTCCTTCAGAAAAGTGGATGATGATCCCGTAATCAGCATCTATACTTTTGAGGAGCTTCTAGAATTGGTGATGATTCAGTCCCTTGGACTTCATGAATTTCAGAGCTTTCATGATGATTTGGATGACATTACCCATTTTTAAAGTTTTGCAAATCAATTTTCTTGCTGCCCAATGCAGCATGGTTGATATTTCATCAACCATGAGTTACTGGTGGTAATTGCTTCATCTTCTATTAATTTTATAAGTTCTTCGTTTTTACTGACCATCACTGGGGCACCATCAGTAGCTACACCAGATATGTTGACAAAGGTTAAAGAAAATTACTTTAATGGTTTCTTTTTTTAGTGCTTCTTACAAATCAAGATATTTAGTTGTGTCTTTCAATGGCACAAAAAACCCCATCTCTTCAGTGACGTGATATTTTTTATCAGTACCTCTAAGGAAAATAGCAAAATCTGTAACAGCATTACTTTGTTATTACCAAAGCATAAAATTTCAAATCAGCAGCTTTACTCTCTCAAATTTCTTTTGATAGATGTTCCTGTTTCTTCAGTTCTCCCAGCTATAGTCTGATGAAACAAACTGATCTTAGAAAAGTCAATCTTTTTTATCAAGGCATGTTATGCCTGTTGTGCTTTCCATACATTGCTTAACAAACTCACCATCAGGAAATGGTTTGGGGTTTTTTGCCGTCAGATTTGATTTTGCTATCACATAGCTAGTTTTTATAACAGAGTCCATTTGACTTTTAACTTTTTGAAACAGATTTTGTTGAGGTGACAGACTTTTTTGTTGAGGTGACAGAGTTTTTTGTTGAGGTGACAGACTTTTTTCAGTTCTGCTATTTTGTCTTTATGAAGCATTTGATGATCAAAGGGTTGGAGCACCTCCCCTATGTGGACAGAGTCCTGGGGCTGTTTAGTCTGGAGAAGGCTCCAAGGGGACCTTATAGCAGCCTTCCAGTATCTGAAAGGGCCTACAGAAAAGCTGGGGGGGACTTTTTATAAGGGCAGGTAGTGATAGAAGGGGGGGGGGAATGGCTTTAAACTGGAGGAGGGTAGGTTTAGATTTAGGCTGGATGGGTCTGTGAGCAACCTGGTCTAGAGGGAGGTGTCCCTGCCTATAGCAGGGGGGTTGGAACTAGGTGATCTCAAAGGTCCCTTCCAACCCCAAATATTCTATGATTGCTTGGTATGCATCGAATTTGGCAGCATGTTTCTGCATACAGTGTCTTTTCAAATTGTTAATCTTTGAAAACAGACACTATTTCCTTGCAAATTAAGCATAGTGCCATGTTATTTGTCAGCACTACGCTGTGCCCTCGTGTCCTGGTGCTGGGCCGGGCTGCTTGGTGGGGCAGAGCTTACAACATGATGATGCAGGTGGGCTGTACTGTGAGTGGGTTGGCCATGCCTGCTCTATATTATTAAGATTATGGAACAGAGAACTGACCAGTGGCTTCCCGAGCATGTCTCTTTGATACAGTCTTCATGATCACGTGCTATTATTTTTTTCTACAGGAACCCTGCCTCATTCAGTGCACAAGGTGGATGGAGCTCACCTAACATAGTTTACTCTTTGTTTATCTTTCATATTGATCGATACCTGAGCACATGATTTATTTTCTCCTTCACATAGCTCTACTTTGAAGACAGAACGGATAACATCTGTATGGGCTGTGCTTATGTGCTTATCATTATGTGATCAGGATACCTCACAGTTTTTACTTTATCAAACACTACCTAAGGTGAGAAATGACATTTACAGATGGTGATCAGAGGGTTAGGTTAAAAGCATTCACTTGTAAACAACCTTACTTCTATATATTTGCTCAATTCCTAACTGCCACTGTTTTTACTGACAGTCCTGAGTGCTCCACACATGAAATCACAGAATGACTTGATCTGGAAAAGACCTTAAAGACCATCCAGTTTCCACCCTCCTGATGTTAGCAGGGTTACTACTCACTAGATCAAGCTGCACAGGGCCCCATGCAACCTGACTAGAATGCCTCCAGGGATGGGACATGCTTTGCTTCTCTGGGAAGCCTGTGCCAGTGCCTTACCACCTTCTTAGTGAAAAAATTCCTCCTAATGTATAACCTAAATCTCACCTTTTTTTAGTTTAAAAGCATTCTGCCTTGTTCTATCACTATCTGCTTCTGTAAAAAGTCAGTCTATCTTCCTCCTGTTTATAACTTACAGTCAAGTACTGGAAGGCTGCAATGAAGTCTCCCAAAAGCCTTGCCTTCTCCAGGCTGAACAAGCCCAGCTCTCTCAGCCTGTCTTCATAGGAGAGGTGCTCCAGCCCTCTGATTGTCTTTGTAGCCCTCCTCTGGCCCCTCTCCAACAGCTTCACAGCCTTCTGGTACTGACGGCCCCAGGTTGGGTGCGGTACTCCATGTGAAGCCTCATGAGTAGAAGGGGACAATCTCCTTCACCCTGCTGGCCACCCCTCTTTTGATGCAGCCCAGAATGCAATTGTCCAAACCGCTGGCTCATATTTGAGCATTTCCACAGTGGGAATGGGAGAAAGAGGAATTCACGGTTAATTCCAAACTGGAGGAATTTTGTTTAAGTGGTATACATGGCAACAAGAGGGATGGGGGAAGTTGCAACAGAGAGGACTTTAGTTATTAATGCATTCGTGGCAGATTACAGAGCCTCTCTGCAAGCCCTGCCCTCACTCACTACACGCATTCCTGACTCTTCAGTGGGTAAGATGTGTCCGGCCTGCATTAAATCCTATTTATTTCATCTTCCATGCATGTTTATCCTGTGCATTGAATAAGGCAAGGTAACTTTGAAGAAGTATGTTCTTACTTAAATACTGTTTTAAAGTATATACACTCAACAGGAGTGAATTATGGTTGCACAGACGATAGTGTGTGTCATTTTGTAACATTTGAGTGGTTGATTCATTAACATTAATGATATTCTTTCATGATGATTCTTAAAACCTGGAAAAATAAATGGAAGCAAATTAAAATAAAAATAAAAACCAAACAAAGAAAGTGTAGAAAACTTTCATCTTTCAAAGTAAATTTCATACATTTCCTTATGTGTTACTGCATTGGACCCACAGTGATTATCAGTAGGATGGGAAAAGTAACATCCTTTGCAAAGGCTCTTAGCTAAGAGTGATACTATTAGAGTTTAGTTCCCTTCAAATATGCCAGTAATGAAGCAGAATGAGATAATCTGTGGGGGGATTCTACTGTTATTTATGATAGTGGAAAAACTAGTAAAAAACTCAATTCTTTCCTTTGATTCTGGGTTTTAGAGAAAATCTGTCATATTGGGTTTGTCTTCTGCAAGCGCAGTCCTTTATACTTCATCCTTTAAGTTTCCTAAAAACAATCTCTTTGTTCTTCTATAACCAGTCCAGATATCAGTTCTTTAGATGCTACTGGTCTTTACTCTTCCAGAGTTTTTCTCAGCCAGTCCTGTCTCTCCTTGCTTTTTTCTTGTCAACCTTCTTTCAACTTATATTTCATTCTCATCTTCTTGATTTCCCACATCAGTCTAGACTCTTCGTTTCCATAAACATTTGCAGCAGTTTACCAGACTCTGGTCTTAATTCTTACTCCTCTTTGTAGCCCAGTGTATGGATTTTGTTTGTACTGAAACATCACAGTACTTATTTCCAAGAAGTTGGTTAATTTTGGGTCCATTTTTAGAGATGCAAGAAAATGTGTAGCATTTACTTAATACCTGCCTATGTTGATAGCTTGAAAACAGTCAGTAATGATTTTTGAGGTGTTTTGACTCTTTTGCTGAATAAAAGGAAGGAAGCTTTTTTTTTCTTTATTGTTACATTTTAAAACTGAGCTCAGCACATTTTTCAGTGCAGTTCACAGTATGTATTGTGCTTGTATATACGCATGGGGAGAAAGCAAGAGAGGACAGATGATTTGCCAAAGTTGCAAAAAAAAGTAAACATTGGAAATGCTGAACTACAGAAAGAATCCTAATTATAAAGAAATATCAGCAGTTCTCCCTGTAGTAATATACTATATTTTTTAGGGATACCTTATTCTTTAGGAAGTTATTCTAATTATATTCTATTCTACTTCTAATTCTGGTTAATTCACCCTATCAAGTTTTGCGGGTTTCTGGGGTGGCAGATTAAATATCTTATGAACTGGGGTTTGTTGATGATTTTTTAGGGTTTTTTAATATAGGTTTTTGTTTTTTTTTAAAAATTATTTAATGTTAATATTCTACTGTTTTATTACTGGTACTTTAGTGAAATACGTAACAAAAGTGCGTTGTAAGCCCTTTGTTGGGTTGAAGTCTGAATAAGATTGTGGCTGATAGAGTTAGCACTGCACCACAGTATTTTGTTTACATAAGCAAGTCGTTTGAATGTGATGAAAATGCCACTTGCAGTGATTAATCTGAAATGGGGGGTGTGGAGTTGTAGTTTGCGTCATAAATTGAATATTGTAATTCTTGTGAGAGTATATAAAAACAGTTGAATATGTATAGAGTCTTCTTAAAGCTTGTATGAGCAGTGCATTGTTGAAATGAAGAATTACAAATATTTGACAAGGTCTTTGCTTGTAGTTATGTAATCTTTCCTTTTATAATGGACATATATTGGCCAGATCATGTGTTGTTTCTCGGCAGTGGAGCTACCGTGTTGTGTAAGGGTCATAATTTAGTCATGAGATGAGTGTTCTTTTTATAACTTTTCTGGAAACTTCCTGCTTTACCTTAGACAATTCATTTTTCTCCAGTTTAGGAAAAAAAAAAATTGAGCACAAGAATAACTGTAAGTTGCTGATGACTTTCGGTCAAGGCAGTAATCAAAATTGAGAGGCTTATACATGAATTCACTGCTTGAGTAGTTTCTGCTTGCAATTGTTTTTCTATCTGAGATAATTGAATTAAAGCACTTCAGCTTAACAACTCTTAAATTTTATTTGTTTGTAAAGATAAAGGAAAGGTGGGGGTATCTTTATTTATAAGTAGTGATAATTCTTCTCTTTCATTTGATGAAAGGATTTTATTATTAAAACAACTTTTCTACATTATGAAACTGGTATTATTCAAACAGAATCTCACACACTTAATCTTCTCATACAGTATGTAGATATTTAAAACAAACACTGGAACAGGCTGTTAATGCTGTCTTAATGCTGTTACTTGTTAATGTGTGAATCTTTCTGACAGTGGTGTTTGCTGAATGAAGGAGATAACTCAGGGCCCTTTTTCAAGCAGAGGGATGGAGCAAAAGAAGAATGATTATTTCTAACACATTAGCCTTAGCAAAGTGGGGAATTTAAGATTTGCCACGGCTGGGAAAGAAGTTCACCTCATTTTTAACTTCTGTTTTCTGTAAACCCAATGATATTTGCAGAGCCTGTTTGTAATTTAAGTAATATATGACGCAGGAGTGAATGCACTATTTTTGGAGCTGTCTTGATGTCAAGACAAAGAGAATAAATTCACGTATTGCTTTGTTTTTCTCTTCAGACATTTTATCTTCAAGCCCAATCACACTTGAGGAAAAAAAAAAAAGTTGTTTTTTTTTTTTTTCCATGTGTGCAAAAAGATAAATTGCTTTGTATTTTTAACAGAGATTTCCTTCAAGATAACCGGTTTTCAAACATTTGAAACTAGAGATACTGGCAACTTTGTTTTGATAGAGACAGTCAGTTATTTTTCATCTACTCACTGGTAAAATAAAATGAAAAGAAGTAAAAGGTCTCAAAATGTTAGATATAAACACTATTTTTCTTTACCAACCACTATTAATGAACTTCTTAAGGTGTCTAGTGGGATAATTTATCTGTTGTTAAGGTTTAGTGTTTCTAGAAGTTAGGAACTGCTCCTGCTAGTAATGCTTCTAGATGAAGTACAGCTGAAGTGTAGCAGTTTTTTGCTATGAAGATTTTCAAACAAATCAAAAGGAAAATAGTCATTAGGATAGATGGGGAAGAGCAGCTAGAAATATACATTATTTTCTTTTGTGTATTTCTTCTTGTGAAGAGTAAGTCCATCACTCTTTTGAACTATTGCCAGGCCAGCTTCCCTTTCATTGCCTGTCTACAGTTTAGTTATTTTCTAAAAATGAAGTTTGGAATATTGAACAGTTTCCACTTCACATTTTCATTATAAAGGAGCTCCAAGGGACACCAGCTGCTGTTGAAATAGATCTTGGGAAGGCAGGCATTCTGAAACTCCATTTTCACTTGTCACTTCCTGAGCTCTGCTTCTCTTTGCTCTTGCTGTCTATTATATATTTTCCCTCTGACTTTTCCTAGCCCTGTAATTTTCCCTTTTTTTTTTTTTTTTAACATATTAATGTTTTGAAAAAGTGTTTGATTCCACTGTTTTTATAACTTGTAGCAGCACTATCTCCAGAAAAAGCATAGTGAGGATCATCACAATGGCGAAAGTAGTCAACACCTTGACTGCTACAGGTTATTTTTGAAAGTCACAAACTAAAGAATAATTAATGTGCAAGTTTTAACATTAGCTGAGCATTAAAAAATCTGTATTAATTTTTTTTCTGATTGCTTTTGGTTTTTTCTTGACTCTATATATAGCACATTATAAATGTGCCTGCTGTTGCAAAAATACTACTAAAGAAGAACTAGCAGTTTAGTGCCAGTGCTGGCTTCTGTTCTAAATAAGTGAAATGATAGCTCAGTTATACTTGGATGTTTAACCATCTTCCGTTTTAATTTTGCCTTAAATCTTGCCAGTATTTTATTAGTCAGCGAGATCCTCAGTTCCTTTGTTCAGCATCATAATTCATTGCTTTTCATGGCTTTATGATTTTTGATCGGTTTTCCACATCATAACATCATGTAGTGTACTGGAAGTTAAAGAGTTAATGCTGAAGTTCATTCATTGTTGATATTTCCAGTCTGTTGGTCACAGAAGAGAAATATGAATGAACTGCAACTCCTAAAAGTCTTCATTTTTCCATTTCTGTTTTCCGTTTGGAGGGAAAGATAAAGCTGACTGGGAGTCATGAGGCTGCCCTGCTGTGCTGTCTTTGCTCCATGGCCATCTCACCTACAGCATTAGAGTAAGGACTTTGGTTTTGAAAACTCTCTCATTTCATTTGATTTATTAGCTTCAATACCAATCATATTGTATTATAATGCATTATCTTACATTCCACTGTTATATTTAGTAAATTAAGTTTTTTTGCCTTAGCTCATTGCTGCTGTTTTCCTCCTCTGGGCCCGTATGCCTACCTTTTCCCTTCTCCCCTTCTCCCTTTCCCAGGGCGTAGGTCCATGGGTCCCTTCTCTCCCTTGTCATAGGTCTAGGCCGAACCGTAACATTTTTGGTTCACAGAAATCATAGAATCATTTGAGTTGGAAGATGTCTCTAAAAGTCATCCAGTACAACCCAGGTGCAGGACTTTGCACCTTGCATCCTGCTGTCGATTCATTGATGAAGGTATTGAAGAGCACTGGTAGTAATAAAGACACCACTTGTCAGTGATCTCAGTTTGGACGTTGAGCAATTGACCACCACTCTTTAGGTAAAAATCTCATAACCAGTTCCTCATCCATTGAACAGTCCACCCATCAAATCCATATTCAGTATTCAAGGCCCATCTGGATGTGGCTCTGGGCAGCCTGGTCTAGTGGTTGGCGACCCTGCATATAGCAGGGGGGTTGAAACTAGATGATTATTATAGTCCTTTTCAGTCCAGGCCATTCTATGATTCTATGATCTTTATAATTTGTAGAGAAGGATGTTATGAAGGACCATGTCAAAGGCCTTACTGAAGCCCAGATAGATGACATCAGCAGCTCTTCTGTTGTCCATTGATGCAGTTACACCATCTGGCCACTGGGTTTGTCAGGCAGGACTTGCTCATGGTGAAGCTGTGTTGGTTGTCTAGTGTCACTTTCCTCGCTTTTACATGCCTTAGCATAGCTCCCAGGAAGATCTGCTCCGTGATCTTCCCTAACCCCTAGGTGAGGCAAGAGGTTGGTAGTTTCCTGTTTTGTCCTTTCTACCCTTCTTAAGAATGGGTGCTATATTGCCTTTTTCCCAGTCACCCAGGGACTTTACCTGTCTGCCATGACTCTCAGTTATCATTGAGAGTGACTATATTGGTCAGTTCCCTCAGGGCCCTGGGTTGCATCTCATTGGGACCCATAGTTCCTCGGGTGGTCACAAACCTGATCTTTGCTCACAGTGGAAGGGACATTGCCCCAGTCCCCCGTTCCAACCCACCCTCTCAAGAGGTGTTTGAAGAGCAGTTGCTACTGAAGACTGAGGGAAAAATATTGTTCAGTACCTCAACCTTCTTCTTATCTGTTGTTACCAGCCTGCCTCTGATGCTCACTAAGCGGGTTATGCCTTCTTGGACTTTCCTTTCCTGACTTATGTATGTGCAGAGATATGCCTTACTTGTTCTTCTTTGCATCCCTTGCCCAGTTCAGCTCCAGCTGGGCCTTGGCCTTCCTACACAGCCTAGCAGCATCCCAATATTCCTCACAGGTTACTTGTCCCTCCTTCTACTGCATGTGCATTTTCTTTTTGCTCTCTAGTTTGACCAGCAGATCCCAGTTCAGCCATGCCAATCTCTTGCCTGTCTTTCCTGACTTCTGCACATGGGCATGGAGAGCTCCTGTGCTCCTAAGGAAAGCTTCCTTAAAGATCTCCCAGCTCTGTTCTGTTCCCTTGACGTTGAGGATAGATTCCCAGGGAGTTTTGTTGACTAACACTCTGAGGAGCTGGAATTTAGCTTTCCTAAAATTCTGCATCCTAATTTTACTCTCTATCTGTCCCATGTCCCTCAGAAGTATGAACTCCATCACTGCATGCTCACTACAGCCCAGGCAACCTTCAATCCTGATGTCCCCAGTCAGTTTGCTAGCATTGGTGAGCTAGATTTGCAAAACTTATTGACGGATTAAATGAAAATTCGTAATACATGGCAAGCTATTTATATCATAACCTATTTCTGTCTATTTTCATGCCTTTTTATAAACTGTTTATCTGTTTAAGTGTAGAATTAGTGATTTAGATGAAGAGTTAACTTCCTTTTATGCAGTTGGTATTTGCAAGGAGAACCTGGAATGTATAAACAAAAAACTAGTTAAAGTGGAAAAAAACATAAATTTCACATCTGATGCATTGTTCTAGCCTTATTCAGTCACCACTGAACTAGCATACATATGTACACATACACAAACACACCTGTATATATGGTCTTTTTTGTCGTCTTTTTTTTTTTTTTTTTTTTTTTTTTTTTTTTAATTTTTCCCAGTGCAGTTCTATTTGTCTGGGAGTTACAGACCCTAAAAATATCCCCAAAATAAAGGGAAGCAGAAAATCTTAAGTAGGATGACTTCTAAGAAGTGAGTTTAGTGGTTCGTAACTGCATTATTAAAATGTCAATATAAACAGCTTTTTGAGCTACTTACATTGTATTGTTGAAAATAACAAGAAAATCAAAATACAGATCCCTGATAATGAATGCTTTTTATTCTTCTGGGGTCATTCAGCCAATATGTGCAAAGAATGAGTCATTACTCGAGGGATTTTCCTGAGATCTGAAGTATTTCTCTCTGTTTCTTTGCGGAAAAATCATGTTGAATGTGAATCAGGAGTGAAAGCAGTTTAAGTTCTCCTTCTGGGATAGTGAAGCGGATAATTATTTTAAAAATATTAAATATCTTTTTGTTTTTAATTTGATGGGGATCTGTGTTGTATTAGCTAAGAATACTTGAGATGACTGCAGAGTTTTGGATGAAGAAAATGTGATTGCATTTTGGTTACCAGTGATTTGTCAGTTCATTTATTGGACTTTGTGATTACAGAACCTGATTTTTGAGACCTAGAAGGAAGTGGTATTTCTGAGAATTAGTTTGTGCTTAGTGGTACAGACAAGATACAAGACATGATAAATCTGACTAAACCAAATATTTCCTTGTGGAAATGGCAGCTGTGAGTATGCTGCTGAGAATAGCATAGAGTCCTACCTTATGATAGCATAGAGCCTCCTTAAAGGCATAAAGAAAGTTTTGTAGTTAAAACTGCCGCAGGTTTGTAGTAGAGCACAGCTGTTCCCATTTCCGCTCACATTCTTTTATTGTAGTATGTTCTGTGGGTTCTCTACAGACCAGCTGACCCAGTCTTAAATGTGGCTGAACCATAAAACCTGTTTTGTCCAATTTCTATGAGATCTTATTTAAAGCATTCAAAAGATATAAAGACTTCTTTTATGTTGTTGTTTTTCTTCAGTGATTAACTCCACTCAAATGTGATGTTTGTATCTAAAGTTAAAACAGCTACATGCCATTCAGACTGTGGCTTATTCATATAATGGAGGCACACAGATTCAGGATGCATTTCTTTTAGCTAGAACAACTCTGATAGAAACATACTTACTTCTGTTAATGTATACTTATATACTGTCTCAATTTTATTTACGTTCATGTGAACTGCTTTGGTGGCCTGCTGAACAATTTGTAGATGATCTTATCTTTCGTGATGTTACTAAGTGACAGTATTCAAACTGACACTGATTAGATAAAGCTTGCACAGTCACTAAGGTTCTCCCTGTGCACGGCTTTATTTTTTTATTTTTTTATTTTTTAATTTTTTTTTACACCAAGCACTCTTCTGTGTCTGTGCTAATGTTTAGTGGTACCAATGTGACAAGAGAAGAAAGGAAAATGTGAAAGCAATATACTTACACTTTTGATTGATGGCAAAAGAATTCTAACATATTTTGTAAATCAATGAGAACAGGTCAGAATTTACTATCTGTGCACCCACAATATGTTATGTTACCGAACTAGTGATTTTTCAGACATTCTTCCAGACCAGTCTGAAGGAAGGTTTTCTATTGGTGGATTGATATAAGTACAGATAAGAATATAAAGTATCTTGTAATGTAAATTTTCATTGGCAGTTTCGCACCTATCCTTCAGATAGCTCCTTGCTAATCACTACAGCTCTAGGCAGAACTGTTTTGACACATTTGTGACTGCTTTAAGTAAATCACTTGAAACATTCAGGATATTCTTGACCTGTCTTGCAGAATTTTCCGTGATCGATGTGTTACTGATCTCTTTCTACAGATGCCTCTTTTTAAAGGGGGAACATATTTATTGGTTGGCTGCTAGATAGATACTGTGGTTTTCAGTAGGGTATACAATTAGCCAAAAAGCAATTATTTGACTTTGTTTGGAGATGTTATTATCTAAAATAATAAAATAATTCAAAGGAAAATCTGTTAAAGGAAAGTTTAATTACTTATGTGGCTAATAAGCTACATTTTGGGAATTTTAGTTTACTGTCAGGTTAATTCCAGTTCAGCTTCGTAAGCACAAATCAGAGAATCTGGGGGCAGTTTCTTTCCTGCTCCTGGATAATCAGTTGTTCTCAATTTTTTTGCATGTCACTTTTCTGTGTAGTGCATAAACGTGCGTGTCTCTTCAGTAAGAACACAAAATTCAGTAAATGCTTTTTAAATAGAGTTTAAATAGAGGGGCATTTAAAAGAGAGAGTTTTATTAGCTGTTAGGATTAGGCCTTTGAACTTTATCATCCAGATACAAGTTTTGAGCAGGACCCAGCATTCTGACTGAAGGTGTTTATCATAGTATCACATAAGAATATTGAGGTGTGTGGGCCTGTGTTTGCCCAGAGAGGTTGTTAATGCCCCATCCCTGGAGGCATTCAAGGCCAGGCTGGATGTGGCTCTGGGCAGCCTGGTCTGGTGGTTGGTGATCCTGCACATAGCAGTGGGGTAGAAACCAGATGATCACTGAAGTCCTTTTCAACCCAGGCCATTCTATGATTCTATGACCTCTCACAACTCATGCTCCCTCTAAGCTGTGCTTCAGGGTGTTAGTAAGTTTGTCACGTATGGCTGTTTAATCTGCAGTATTTATTTAATTTTAAATTATTTTCACTCTCATTCTTTGAGGCCATTTGCTGGGACATTTTTTTGTCTCTTTTTTTTTTTTTTCTCTGTTGATGTGGTGAAAGTTGTCAAGTGCCTTCTTTGAATAGGTGAGAGCTATATGCTGCACAGCCTGGTAATTGGCATAAAACTTGGGTAAGGAAATTGCTTCCTTCTCTCATGCTACAGTATAGTCTTTTAAGACAAGTTCTTTTTCTTGTCCAGAGAAAATCAGCAATTATCCAGTCTTCCCAAAGCAAGTGCATACATATAAGCAGCATGATGAATAAGTACTGTCCTCAAAAAAGCTTGCATTTTGCTGAACCATCTAAGGGTTGACAGCTCAGTATCACTAATATTTTTGAAAACCACTCTAAGAATCCTTGAAAGTTAAAGTGGATGCCAGTTAGAAAAACTTTAGCTGTAAATGATTCAACTGATTGGGAAAAGTGAAATAAAAAAAAATATCAGCTTTCAGTTATACAGACTGTGACTCCTTTTTTCCTTCCATGGAAAATAATGTCTGCACTGTGCATCTGAAAATGTGGTTCCTTGCTCCACTCTTTCTTCCCGTTTGCTAAAAAACTAGAGGGAAAAAACCCTTCTCTTTCTCCAAATTAAGACCAGAGGATTTTATCCTGAGATTCCATTGCAAGTCATTCCATCTTTAAGATGATTCGTTAGGAAAACACTTATAAATTAATTTGCATTGGAGCAGTACTTCTTTATGTCACACATTCAGCCTCATGCATAAATATACTTTTATATGAATAGTAATAACACGATCAAGTAAGAAGACACAGAAACATGTAGAAAGACCAGAGAGTAAAAGTGGTACAGTTAGAAACACTAAGGCATGCGGGAGATGCGTTGGAATGTCTTGGCGTGTTCCTCATTGGAAACACCAGCTCCTTCTTTAAACTCATGGTACAAGGAGTTTCCTTTAAAGATGAAAGATATGATTCTTAGGACAGGTGAATAACTATTCTTTGTATAAGACTTATATGTGAGACCATTTAGGAAATTCTGATGGAACCCAATTTCCTTGACAATACAGTGCTTGTTTAGGAGTCTTACCTGTTCAGTCTTTACAGATGATTGAGCAATGAGGCCTATGCAATATGTGTTACCTCTGTTTCTTGGTGTGCTGTTGTTTTTTTGTTGGAGTGGTAGTGGAGTTAAGGGTGAGTTGTGTTTTGCATTATATTACTGTTGAAAGGCATTTAAAAGTTTTTCTAGTAACATTTACTGATGATTTTGGCATCATAGGTGGGTGGAAATCACAGTGCCCTTCAAAGAATTAGCAAATTCACAGAAAACTGGCAGTCTAAGAACACAGAGGAGTCCCTTCATACAAGGGTGTATTCTTCCCTTTCATCTGAGGTGAAAAAGGCTTGGAGTTCGTAGTCTCTTTTCTTCTAACTATTAAGAAAAAAAAAAATTGATTACATTACCAGAAATGACTTAAATTGTGTAAAGAACAAAATCCCACATTGAAAAAGATCTTATTCTGCAGGTATTATAATGCATATAATCTGGGAGTGTAGGAGCTATGGTCCTGATCTCATTTAGAGCATCCAGACATAGTTGTAAATTCTCTCTTCCCTGCTAGGGGAGTGAGTCAGGGAGAGGTAAATCACAATGAAAATTTGTTATACACCTTTTATTAATTAAACTTTTACTGTTAGTAGTATCAAACTATTAGTGAAAACAGATAACGCTTTGCAAAATACACATGCTTACTCCCTCCCCTGCTTTCACAGATGCACTTGCTATCACACACAACTCTCCCAGCTCCACAGTTTGCTCTGCTGTGCAAGGCTGCAGTGGTGTGCCAGGGGCTGCGAGCTGGGAGTTGAGGTGCTTTCTTCCTCAGCAGCACATATGGGCCTGTGGCCCCTGACTGTCCACAGTCAGCACTGTCAGCTCTGATGTTGCACAGCCTCTGGTCAGTACTAGCATGTGCAGCTGTGCTGAAGCTTGCATTACTGTGAAACTTTCCAGCTGTTAATGATAAAGAACTTCAATGCGTTGGTTTACCATAAGATAAAATATATTGCATCCTCTTCAGGTCTTCTTGTAATTCCTAAAGAAACATCAGAAAACTTTATGGATTTCTACTATATCTAACAGGCTGTTGTATCTACAACGATAACATGTGGAATTATGCATTGGGAATAGTTTAGCTGACTTCCAGGAATTGGCACTGACATAAAAACTGATTGTAATGAGCTGATCTGCAGCTGCAGAGAACTTTGAAGATGAGAATTAATTTACATAACATCTTATTTTGCCCACAAAAGAGAACATTAGTTGATCTTTTTAGTTGCCATTAACTGGACAGTTCGTAAAGTACTGTTGGTCCACTGAGAATAAGACAGAAAGATCTGACCTGAAAATGTAAGAACACTGCAATTACTGTTCTTTAATCAACTGTTCTCTAAATGCTCTTCTATCAGCTACTTCTAATAGATATCATTATTTCTCTATATTATATTTGTCTGAACAGTATCTGAACCCTCTCCCTTGTAATGTACTGTCTTAGCTGCTTGAAGTTCACTGTAGGTACCTCTGTAGATTCTTGAGCAGTGTTGTCATCAAATTATACAGCATGTGTTATGTCTGTACCCCATTGGATTATCTTTGAATTTTCTGTTGGAGTACCACATTGCTTTCAATTGAAAGCTATGTATAGCAAGGATACAAATTAAATTTGACTTCATTGCTTTGCAAAAGCCTTTTCCCTAGCTTTGTTTCAAATGGTGAAATGGAATAACAATATGTTTGAAAAAAGAACTTAATTGATGCTTCAGATTTAATGCATTTCATTTCTGATGCTTGGTAAAGGCAGCTTGAATGCCTCAGCATGTGAATAAATTTAGGCTGTGCTTTTCACTTCTGAAAAAAAAAATAGGATCCCATGTGGATATTGACATTAGACATCAAAATAGCTGAATTTCCGAGTCAGGTGGTTTTTATGTGCTTTTTGGTGGGTGGGGGTGTTTAGCCATTTCATGTATCCTTCAGATATAGATTGCAACTGTTATGTTTTAATTTCATTTCAAGACTCTTAATTACCTGAGCATTTCATTTGGCACTGATATGTACCTTCGAGCATATTGGCTGCAGAGTGTTCTCTTGATGGTTTCACTATATGGGGTTGTCAATTTTATGTGATGAATAGCTTGCTAATTATGCAGACATTCTATATTTTGTAACTGTACTGAATTGTGGATTTCGGTCATCTCTGAAAAACTAATTCAGATTCTTTAGGAATCATTAAGCCATATTTATAAATAGCACATTTATATCTTTTTCTGAGTCTTGAAGCAATTTAATAAGATGCTGCAAGTAAATTAGACAATTCTTTTTTTTAATATAAAATGAACTAAAATGTGTGTTCTTGCAGGAAATTCGATCTCTCTTTTTTGTTTGTTTGTTTCCAATTTTGTTCTGAATGATTATTGTAATGTAATAAAATAGTGTGAATTTGTCACCACAATTCCTACCGACATGTTGCATATAAATATCTGGTACTTTAGTTTGTAATAAGTGACAGTTGAATTCATGATCTTACAGGCTGCCCAAAGGCATTGAAAATAGTTAACGAAGACTACTGTGACATTAAAAAACCCAAGGCTGTTGTTATTTTGTGACAACTACTTTTTGTATAACAGTTCTTGGCTTTCTAAATAGTTAAAATCAACACCTAATCAAAATACGGTGAGTGGAGACCATGTGTTGAAGTGTTTCAGTCATGCTTATACTGTTGTTGCTTGGTGATAGTAAGAGAAAAAGTAACATCCGGCAGATATCAGATAGTGGTTGTACCTGTGTTCCCCTAAACTTCATTAGATGATGTGTAGTCATAGCACTGAGTATTCGGGACTGGAGAGGAAGGAGAGGTTTTGGTAGTGTTTAATTTTTTGATAATTTTTCAGTGTTTTTGAACTTCAGTTTCGGATAATGCAGTTCCTCATTTTGATGTAGTCATTCTGCTTTCCTCTAAATCTTTGTGTGACTACTGTTATTAATCCTAAACATTTTTGTTCTTAAATTTCATACTCAGAATTGTTCATTTGGAATAGAATTGAATATGTGGCCTACAAGTGTGTAGGATTTGGGGAAGAGAAGATCAAGTGTTTTTGGCATAGATTTGAATGGCTACTTAATGGCTCTTTGGGTTGGAGTATTGAAATATAGGAACAGTTCAAGTCTAGGAATGGTATTGCTCGTCATTTAGTTACTTGCTACTGACACAGTATACTCACTTTGGCAGTAGAAGAAGAGAGTAATTACATATTTTCATTGGATGAGCTATCCAACCTTTAAAAGATGTTTCCTACTTAAACATTCAAGAGAATCACTCCACTGGTTCTTGGCTTTCTTAAATACCTTTGAGTTAGTTCAGGATTTCTAAAATGCCTGTAGTGATCAGTTAATGAAGGTAGTACTTTTTAGAAGGATGAGTAAAAGAAAAGGAAGATGACAAAGACGAGCTTTGATATGTCCCCCTTTTATAGGTGATTTTTTTTCCTACTTTTACGTGTTTCAGTTTGTGTGCATGTGAACAGGCTTGACCTTGCAACCCCTTTTTCTGAAAATGTCTGCCTCCTCTCAGGTTGTTTATTTTCCTTCCTTCCTTCCTTCCTTCCTTCCTTCCTTCCTTCCTTCCTTCCTTCCTTCCTTCCTTCCTTCCTTCCTTCCTTCCGCCCTCCCTCTTTCCTTCTTCTTTCCTTTCTCTCTCTCTTTCTCTCTCTCTCTCTTTCTCTCTTTCTTCTCTTTTTTCCCCTAACCTATTTCAATGTACTTACCTGATTACAGCGTTTACTTTGGGAGAACTCTGAGTTTCTGGCTGCAAAAATAAGAAAACACACTCAAGAGAGTTGGGAAGAACACACTGACCTCATAACTATTGTCTGAACAGTGAAAATCACAACGGTCCTTTAAAAGCAAGTTCCCTTAAACTATTTGCCAGTACCATTTATCTCCTTTCAGCTCTTCTGTAGCTTAGTGTAACTCACAGCCATACAGAGTCTCACCAGATAATGCCCCGAAGACACAGCTTGTATTTATTATCTTTGTGGGTGCAGTGTTTTATCTTCTGTAAAGATATGTTTGTTATGGGCTTCTTTGTACTCGTATGGGTGATTATACTGAGAAATGCCCTTAGATGTTAGCATGGAGGACTCTGAGCACCCTGTTTTTGTTGTACTGGATTGTGATCCTGGTTTTTCTTCTTTTATCCCAGTGCTTAAAAAAGGTGTAACGGTCAAAATAGCAGAATACAATTTGAATAATTATAATAGATTCAAAGGAGCAAGAGCTCTACTGAATTTTTTTGATCAGTAGTCTTAAAATACTCATCTAATTTTGAATAGTTTTTAAGTTCTGCTTCTGAATTTTGGTAGCTGCTCAAACAACAGCATTCGTTATTGACACGTTTGGGCAGATGGTGGTCCTGTACAATATGTATGAGAATTTTCTTATCTCAGGAATGGAATTTCAGCTTTGACTGTTGAGAGCTGGGGTTTAATGCTCATTTTACCTCTCTGATTCAGACACTGATGTGTCTCTTGGAGAAAGGTCTTTTGGTTATCATTAAGGGTAGTAGATGAAAACTGTTAAGATGGAAGAGGTAGATCTTTTTTACATTTAGTTTTTTAATTTCTCACTAAACGGAGTAATTTAAACTTCAGTGCATAATGAGACCTTATGTCATTGTTTGTTGATGCTGATGCTGTCATTGTGAGGTGGAGTTTGACAAGTCTCTGGTTAAAAATGTGCATGATCAGATTTAATGAGAAAAGAGGTGATAATGCTATTTCCATTTGCATTTGCATATGATTCTATTCCACCAGAAGATGGTTTTGCCTTTGATTTTTATTTTTATTTTTCCCTGTGTAGATGTAAAACTAATTTAGGTGTATCTCCTTCTGTAACATTTACTTTTTAAAAGAGATTGGTTTTTTAACGATTCAGTAAACATTAGGAAGACCACTTTTGAAAACAGCTGTCTCTTATTACATCTTTTAATAAAAAACTTTGTGCTTCTCAGCTGGATATCTCTTACAAGAAAAAGGGAAATTTTTCCCAGAATGCTTATTTTTATTAAAACAAATCTGACATAAATAAGTTTGAGTCAGATGTCTGAATAACTGACAGTTTCCCCAGTTCCAAGGCATGAAACATTTCCATTGAATCAAAATAAACGAAGTGTTATACAAATAGTTCACTATGTAATTCCTTAAAACTTTACGAGACAGATTTGGAAATTCATCCAACTTGTGTTTTTAAATAAAAAGGAACGCAATGAGTTTGTTGTTGTTTCAACTCCTTAGAGACATGTTTCTGTCCTACTAAACACTGAGGAATGAAGGTCCATTTACAGACATTGTTTATAGTTTCCTTTGGGACTTACTAAGAAGTACCACAGCATAATGAAAGAAAAGATTCATAAGAATTAGTTGGCTGTACAAATAATTAATTGTTTCCATATTGATTACAGTGATAACTTATTGCTTTGCTGTCACTGGTAAGACAGAAGTGGAGGGAAAAGTAGAAGAGACAAATATAGTTTAACATGTTAAATTTGTAGGTGACCAAAAGATGCTAATCATACATCTGCTCATTTTAGATGAACAAGCATGAATATATGTTGACACTATCTACTGATGTGCAGGTAGCAGTTGTATCTCATGAGCAGATATATTTTTACCCAAGTACGTGGCCATCCAGCAACAAGAAGCTTCCTAAACATGTGGTGATATCAGCTAATGTTTTGTGAAATCATCCACAGTGATCTTACAATCAAAAATACAATGACGGAAGCTTGATGTTTGAAAAGAAAAAAAAAAAAAAAAAAGTCAGTTAATATGCTGCAAATCTTGGCATGAAGTATAGAGAGTAAACAAACATAGATAAAAATTTTCCTGCTATAAGCCAATGTAAGGCAGTGTGGAAGCAGTGTTCTTTTGCATTCTTGTAGTTGTGATTATTTTTAATTTTTTAATTTTTATTTATTTGTTTATTTGTTTATTTTACTGTTGCAGATAAAACTAACAGATTCAGCAGGTGAACAATGTGGTGAGGTTTTTTTTGGTAATTGTGTTACTTGGCAGATATATACCTTAAGTAAGTAGTAATAATATTTGTGAACTGCCCCTCCCATCTTTAAATGTTAGTTATCTATTTTAATTCTGTATGCATATCAGAAAATTACCATTTTTTCATAGTTTTGTGCTAGAAGTTGTTTTAGTAAACAGTAGTAACATACTAGTTGCAGTGCACTGAAGGACAGAAATGCAATGTTCTAGGATGCATAAATGGCAAGTGATTAAGTTCCCAGCTCACAAATACACATGCTTCCTAAAGTGACACTAAGACTTATCAGTGTGATAGCATGCCTTGCTCTCAGCTCTTCTGAATAGTTGTCAAAAACAATCCTTTAATATTTAATTTGCTTTTCTTTTTCTTTGATAGAATAATAGGATTATGGGTTAAACACTCATTTGCGTGTATTTGTTTTATTTTCAGTCCAAAAACTAGCTATGATTTATAGTTATAATTTGTTTGATAATGAGACTGTTAATCTTGTTCCAAAAGTGGAGGAGTGCAGATTCTGCATTGATTTGTTAAATACTGACCTTCAGTATGCAAGTATCACAGCTTCCTTTAACTGTTTTATAAAGTGTATGATGAACCAAATATTTCACATTTTCTTTGGAAAATATTTAGTCTGAGGTCAACAAGATAGAATAGCGTTATGTTTTCTTTTGTCTGCTGGTGACCATTGGTAGGTAGCTCAGGCATGCCTCTTGCCCCACTGCAAGAAGCTTTCATCTGCAGAAGGCAGTAAAACCTTGCAGGAGGTTGGATGGCAGTGTTTCCATTGGGCCAGTACTGCTAAGGAAAAACTCCTTCAGGGTGACAACTCTTCTATAATGATTACTGTGGAAAAGGAAAACCTGGAGAAATACAGATCTCAATTTAATGTACATGCTCTGCAATCTTTTTTTGCATTGTCATTTAGGAGAAACATTGATTCTGTGACCACTGGGCCATTAGTGCTTTCAGCTCCAACACAGATGAGATTTGGGCCGAATCTCTAATGTGGAAAGAGAAGTACCTATTACATAAGTGGTTTTGTTTTGTAGAATTCTTCTGGCTATTTGAGGTTTTAGCAAGCAAGGTTGTTTTTCTGTTGGTGTTGTATAAGGTACATTTTGTAGTTAAATGTCATGTAATCGCTGTTTCAGATACTAGACAAATATCCAGGAAATATTAGTACTCTTTTCCCCCTCTCATTCCTCTAGTGATGTGTCTAGTAAAAAAAGACTAGAATGCTCAAGAAAAGCATTCAAAAGGAGCTATACCACAGGAGGTATGCACAAACTGATCATAATTGCCTGAGTGTGCTGCTTGTAATAAATGGAGACAAATTACTCTAATTATTTCTGGTCAAGTAGATGAGTCACAGTGCAGTGTTGTAATGTCAGATTCCTCCATTTGCAAGGGCATTACAATTTCTTTAGAAAAATACCATGTTAAACTACAATTAGATGTTGTCAACTAGTTTAGCTTTAAGAAAAGTAAGTACTTTACTAAATTTAATTTTTGTCAGTGTGGTTTAACTTCATAACGTTAGCAGCACAATACTTTTAATGTGGTTTTCCATTTTTGCTCTTCAACAGGTCTACGGCGAGTCTTAAAGGTTTGCTGTATGTCAGGTTGAGGAAAGTGCTTCAAGAATTTTCTGTGTTAGATTATTCTGCATAACTCGATTCAATCTATACTTAATCTAGTATGAATAAACTTTAATTCTAATTGTGATTCTACTTTCTAACATCCAGGCTACTTTTGTTTTCTTGCCTTGGAATGACCAAAAGGACTGTTGTGTTTAAAGTGACATTTCATAAAGAAATTAGTAATCTTGTAAAGATGTGACAGTGTGGATGGAAATTAATGCTGATGGAAAAGGTAATCTGGAACCAGAGAATGACTTTTTTTGTACCTTGATAACCATACATATGAGAATGGAAGACAAAAAGCACAGTGGCTTTAGTGTAGGGATCTGGTTGCATAGTTCTTATCAAATAAGTCTTTTTATATAGTCATATGGCAGTCCATAATTCAAACATCATCTTTTACACGTGAGCTTTCATGTTGCCACTGTATGCCAATTGCACTTTTATTATTTCCAGTTGCTCTATGGCTTTAAGGCAACATCAGCACTGGCAGCAAGTACATCTCTTTTCTGAAGTGTACCTAGGCAAGGTGGCCGTTGCACAAACTCACTGGAATTAGACAGAGGTCTAAATAACAAAAGAAAAAGGTGTATTTTTAAACTGAAAAAAAAAATAATGTAATTTTCACAAGTAGATTTAAGAGTCTTAAACTCTAGTTGCTACTAGTATTTGGCTAGAGTAAAAATCTGTTAACTCCACAAATTTTGAAATACTGATTCCGTCAAGAATAGAATCGTATAGGAGCAATGTTTGGTCTTGATACCTCTTGCTGGTGCTGATGTTAGGGACACTTGCATAGCCTCTGTGCTAGCAATCAGAGAGTGACATGAAATACTCTTCTGCACAGGAACACAGTTGCCTGTGATGGTAACCTGTTTTTGGGATTCCGGTCTGAAACACCTAGAAACAACAATAAAAGTAGTTCAGGAATTGATATTATCCTGGAAACATTTTCTGGGAGACAGCTTGAATGCAGCCATTCTGCTTTAGTGTATAAAGCAGTTTATACACTAAAGGATGGTAGTAGTGTGGATATGCACTGCATAAAACCTTAACTTGACTTCTGTGTCAAGCAATATAGTTGAGGGCATCTTTAATTTCCTAGTGTAGACATATCCATAATAATGTAGAGTAGGTTGAATGACATGCTAAGTTTAGGAAACTGAATATTTTATTGACTAGGCAGAGCTACAGTAAATGTGACACACTTTTTTGAAGATCTGAGAATCTTATTATACCAGTGTCCCTTTTGTATTCCTCTGAATCATACTTTATATAAGTGTTTTTTGTCTTTTGTTGTAGAAAAATGTCACCGGGTCCTGTGTTATTTCTAAACAGACAACGATTCAGCCTAACTGATTAAAAAAGATGCTTAGGACATGTAAGGCCACCTGTGGTTGCTCCAAGTTAAGGACTGAGACTGAGTTTTACTTTATTTAATACCCGACAAAATTGCCTGAGCCCAGGCAAGTGTGGGTTCATCTGCCTAGACTTCTGCATTTTAGTTGTGTTCCTCTCTGAGATTTAATCGTGAAGCTGAAGAAAGCTGTAATGATTAACCATGGATTGACTCTACCCAGGTTTTCATCTTTCTCAAGGCAGATCTTCCCATGAATAGTGAAGCTCTGTTTCTCAGTGAGGAGGAAGACTTTGTACTGACTTTGTATCTGTGCTTCTGATGTAACCACCTTTTTAATTATCCAGTGGCACTTCCAAACTGATTTAAAGAGCCATGGAATGTAAGTGTAGTGTCAAAGCATGCGGCAAACTCAAAAACCAGGTTACACGAATAGTCATGCTGACAGGTTGAGCTTTTGTGTTAGAGGCAAGGGGGAACTGCAGTGTATACAAGAGAACAACATTCCAAGGGTAATCCTTTATTAGAAAAAGGTGTGATAATTGATTTCAGAGAGCAGATTCAAAGGCAAACAGGGTAGGTATAGTGTGTATAGGTAGATTTCAAGGAATGATTGGATGTTGCGTTGAGGGACATGGTTTAATGGGAGCTATTGGTGATAGGTGAACGGTTGGACTGGATGATCTTGTATGTCTTTTCCAACCTTGGAGATTCTATGATTCTATGATTTAGCTGTGTGGATCATGTTACTTTTAATGTTTGGATTCACTGAGATTGATGGTCAATGCCCAGCCCTCGAGACTGATCATTGCATCATAGAATGCCTTAGGTTGGAAGGGGCCTTAAAAATCATCTAATTCCAACTCCCCTGCCAACAGGAGGGTTTGCCGCACATTTCTACAGTACCAAGGCACCAGCCAACCTGTCTGGATTTATGAATATATTTGTGGATATGTCTTCTGAAATCTGGGAAGAAAACTTCTAACTCCAATGTGGTGTTAGAAAGCAGCATTCCACGATATGTACCGGTCAACTTGACAAAGTGTGCTCTCCTGGAGTTCAGGTTCAACATTTAAACAGTTAAGACATACATATGTAGTACAGTGGCATACGTATTCATTCCTTTCCGAGAACGCATTAATATTTGCTAATCTCCCTCTGTGCATGCCCAGTTAGTTGCAATTAGGGTGGTTGTACGACCACTTACTTTATCCCCATTTTTCCATCATCAGCTTCATCACAGAGATGTTTGTCTGACCTTTAGCTGTTTTTTCCTGATTTGGCAAACTTCCATTGCTTGTTAGGACATAATGAGCAATTTCTGAAACAATATATGTGAAAATCTGAGGAAAAATCCTTGCACCTGGTGAAATGCAATGATAAAAGTAGTCTATTATGACTCTAGTGCTTCTTGTGAAGCAGAATCGTTGAGGAAAATAAGGCTGTTCACACACTAAGCAAAAGCAAAGTTGAAATTGAAAGTTTTGGTATTAGAACTCGTTGATTCCTTTTGCTAAACTAATATATTGGTCCCCAAACCAATATACTGATCCCTATTGCTAAACAAACCATCCTATATCAGATAAAATAAGATTGCACTCCGTCATTTAATTCCATTTCAGTTTCTTGCTTGTATATTTTAAATTTTCTTCACCTAGTTCTCTAATTCAATAATTTATTTCAAAATCAGTAATTCTTTGCTTGCTGTCTTGGGTATGCACGCCTTCTAGAGGGCTACAGTTTGTGATCCGCTGTTGATTTACCAAGTTGTCATTCTAGTTTTGTTTGTGAAACTAGAAACTAGTTTGTGAAAATAAATAAATAAATAAATAAATTCAAAGCAACCTACATCCCATGCAAATGTAGGGAAACATAGGCAAATAACAGCAGGTGCCTATTCCTCTATCAGAGGCATTAGCATTTTTAATTATGCGTGAGCTAATTTTAAGCTCACTTAAATGTGTTAATTGGTAAGAAAGCAGACTAGGACAGTGGGGCTCAACAATGGATGCAAAATCTTCCTGGGGTTCTGGGCAAATTCTTGAGCAATTAACCAACAGTTTCTCCCATGGTGCCACACTGATGCTACTGTCAATGCTGGACTTAGATAGTGTAAATATGCTGCAATTATGATTTCGTGTAAATCATATAAGTAACTTAGGAAACAGTGCCATAAGCTCAAAGCATTGGTTTGCGTGAATGGCATGCTAGTGAAAGCAGAAAGTTGCTGTTTTTTGCCTTTAAAAAAAAAAAAAAAAAAGAGTTTTTGTCTTTCTCTTCAGGGTAAGAGACTGTAGTAATGAGGACAGTGCTGCATGTGGATTTTGGTGGCACACTCTAATACACAAAGGAGACAAATCTTAGTCTGTGGAGTTACACTGGAGAAAAAGTACACAGAAGCTACAAATGAACATTTTGGAAGAAAAGGGTTTCAAGTTTTCACATGAAGTCATGCATCTCTCTCCTGCCTTACCCAATCATGCACAACAGATTGCATATCTGTGGAGTATGGGGTAGGTTTTTTGTGGTTTTTTTTTTGTTCATTTAGGTCAGGGTAAATAATTCACATATCTCATTAAACTGTGCAGCTGTATCATTAATCTTATGAATTAGATGTTCATTTGAAAGCAGTGTCAGCATACAAGTATTTTAAAGTAGGTCTCACTAGCTTTTCCACTTTCTTAGGTGAAAAGATTCTCTAAAGCAATGACCTTGACCAATATGTTTGAACAAAGGCTCCTCAGGGGGCCAAATGTAACTGGTATAGAAAAAGCACTGTTTGGTCTTGGGAAAATTATTCCAGAATTTAACATTTATCCTAAGTGAAAGCATTAGTACTTAAATCTGGTTAAAATTGAAAGTTATATTCACGAGGTCATCCCTGATGACCACTAAGTTGAAGCCATTCACTTAAAATACATTTTATAAGTTGAATGAGAAAAGATAGGAAATGCAAAAAGGATAAGAAACTACACAGGCAACAGATGAGTATTTTTGGTATCTTATTTCCTGTTAATTTCATTACCAGCTATATTTGATGCCTTGGTTTATTGTTAAAAAGTGACAAAATTTGCTTATTTATTAAATTGACTGGTGTTTACTGTATCTTTGAATTCACAAGAAGTATCATGAAATACTTCAGCTTTGCTAGGATTTTTATTTGTGTGCCATTTATTGATGTCTCTGCAGAGATAAATGTCATAGTAAAGTGGAACATTAGATTACCTAATTAAGCATTTCAGAGGGATATGGGCTAAAAATAAAATTGATAAATGGTTAGAATTCAAGTTCTTAGTAGTTATAAATGTGGAAAATATAGAACATAACTAAAGGCCTAGAGTTGAATAGGTTTTATTTTAAGAGCTTTATTTACAGCCTGCATCATTGCAGGGAGGCTTTCAGTGATTTCTTTCAGACTTGGATGAAGCCCAATAACAACTGAACCACTTAGAATCTCCCAACAGTTTAATTGCCAATTATCTCATTTTTTATGTGGCCTTCAGTCTTTAGTAGGGTACTTTGTGCAATGACAGGCATGGGAGTAATAGTGAACCCTTCTAGAAATACGATTTCCAGTGTTTTGCATGCAGCATGACTCTCTGAGGGCTCTCTGACATTTGTTTGCCAGCAATGATAATACTATCCATTGTAGTTTTGCTGACAATCAGCAAAATGCCTATGAATTTTTCTAGTATTGTAGGATTGTGTGGCACATGACTGACAGCTGCAAAAATGATATAATTTGGGCTCCGTACAAACATACAGCTAAGTGCTTATTAATAAAGCAACAATTATAAAGTAAATATTATGATGACTTAATGTGCCCACAAAAGTATGAATCATGTTTCTCTTGAAAATGAATGGTGAATTATGAATTACGTCACATGCCAAACAATATTAGAAAAGAATATGACATAGGTAGATGTACATGACTAATGCTTTTGTTGATTTAATACAATTTAAAGTTTGTTAATCCTGTGAAAATGAGTTTCTCTTTCTTTAACTAAAGAGCGCACCATTAAAGTCATTTAATACTCCATAAATCTATTAAATGAAAAAGCCTTAGGATTTACTTGACAGAAAAGACCTATGATGTGTTTTGTGTTGAAAAGTAATTAACTTTAATGCCAGTAATTGCAAAACTTAAATCATTAAATGGTGACTGCTAAATGGGAAGTGTGTGTAAGCATGTTTCAGAGTATATGTTAATGTGATGTTAATCAAAATGTCAGTGTTTTCCTCACATGATTTAGTGTAAGTTAAGTACTAAGTGTTGAAAGTTAAGCCCAAGAAAATCACATGAGGAATTTGATATTTTTGCTCAAAAATAACAAAATAATTTAGTTTAAAATGCAGATTTCCTATGTGTGTGTTTGTGTATAAAAGGACATACTTAGTGTAACTTGGAGTCAAATGTTACTTGCAAAAAAACTTTGTAATAAAAGCAGAGTAACCTGTAAGGCTTCAGGTTGAGTTTGCAAACTGTAAAGATATATATAACTTATGGATTTTCATACTTAACTTTGATTTAGGAGGAAGTTCTTCACACAGAGGGTGGTGACACCCTGGAACAGGTTGCCCAAGGAGGTTGTGGATGCCCCATCCCTGGAGGCATTCAAGGCCAAGCTGCATGTGGCTCTGGGCAGCCTGGTCTGGTGGTTGGTGAACCGCACACAGCAGAGGGGTTGAAACTAGGTTATCATTGTAGGCCTTTTCAACCCAGGCCATTCTACGATTATGATTCTGTGTATACAGGTTAATGAAAGAGTCTGCGAACAACCCCTTGATATTGTCCTTTGCCTCCAGACCTTTGATAAATAATTTCCATTATATTTCACAGAAAGGGAATAAAGTTGAGAACTTGGTTGAGGTGCTTCATAATTTCTGCAAGTAGAGAATAATTTTCACAGGTTGGTGGTTTCTGTTTGAAATCATTAGTCTGTGCCATGGAGTTTGGTCAGTAAAATGCTTGTTAGTCAATTATTGCACCATATGAATTTTTTGATTATCTGGTTAAGCTGATTGATAGATTGTCTGACACATCTGTCCTCTCTCTGGAGGAGTATCATTCATTGACTAACACTGGTCTGTGAGTTTGTTGGATCAGTCATTTCACATGGTATTCCATTAGTATTCTTTTTTATGTTTAAGTAAAGTATGCAGACTATTCTTTTGAAACTTTTGACAGTGTTTAAAGCTATCCTAACTTTATTTGTCACTCAGAGGGTGGTGAGGCACTGGAACAGTTTGTCCAGAGGAGCTGTGGATGTCCCATCCCTGAAGGTGTTCATGGCCAGGTTGGATGGAGCCCTGGGTAGCCTGATCTACTGGGTAGCAGTCCTTCCCACAGCAGGAGAGTTGGGACTCTAGCCTTTAAAGCCCTTTCCAGTCCAAACCTTTCTGTGATTCTGTTATGCAATTTGATGGAAGTATTACTGGTAATGGTTTGTGATGTGTATCGTACAAGGGTCCAAAGTAAGCTATTACTGTGTCCTTCTTTTGGTCACTAAATCATGTCAAGTGCATGGTATTATTAGTGCTTTGTTTTGCTACCTGCAGGAAGCTGAAAGTATGTTACCATTTACTATGTTTGAGTACATTGCTACATGCGTGTATGTATATATAAAAGTTTCATTTAAAAACGTTGTCCATTCCTTTTGTATATACACTTTTCCTCACGCATCTTTTCTCGAGTATTTCAAATACATTGTAATGTTGATTTAGCTTACGATATTTCCATTTGTTTATCATAGAGTGATCTGCTTGTTTTCTTTCCTCCTAAGATTGTCAGGAAGTGTAGTAAATATTGGCAGAAAGCTCTGAGGTGTAAGGAGCTACAGAAGAACAGAAATAAAGCATTAGATGGAGGTGCTGCTTGAGGGTCATACGGAAAGCAAATTTTCCTTTAATAAAAGCACTGGATTCAAACGATTTTCAGTTTTTCTTTATTTACTAGCTATTTTCCAGTAGTTAAAGAAAAAGTGACAGTATGCAACGTCCTCAGCACAGTACAATTAGTTTGTACTATGTAGCTGCAAAACCTGAATAAAAGTTGATAATTTCAGTGTCTAGAGAAATCGTCCTCTGACACGTTCCTTAAAGTTTTCTTCTTGGTATTGTGTTACAGCTAACAATTAGTTGTTGTAGCTCTTGAAAAGTTTTCAAAATACTATCAGGTGAATTTGTAAATTACACTTGAGCTCCTGAGGGAACATTAGACTCCTTTACAGTTGAAGTACCTAATTCAGTAATCTAATGAGCAAGGAAAAGCATTTGTGCTGTAAGAATTATTAAATAAGATACAAGAATCCCAATCAAGTTACTCTTATGTTGCACTGTTATAATTTCACTTGACTGAATGTCTTCTCTAGTGTTCATTGACCTCCAGCTTTCCCTGCCTATTAAATCTTTTCGTATGCTTGATTACTAGACAACTGCACTGTCAAGTGCCTTCAGAACACACAGAGGAACTTGCTCGCTTTCCTTTTATATGTATTCCCTTTCCTTCCAGCCTTAGCCTTCCTCATTAAGTGTAATCTCTTGAGAATGTCTCTGTGAAGAGTTTGGAAACTGCTTTTGTTAGTTCCCTGGAAATGTTGTGAGGTATTTTTACTGTGTCTAACTGGGAAGGCGAGAAAAGGTTAGTATCGAGAATTACACTGAGATTACTTTCCATAATTAGTTCACTTATCTTGATTTCGTCTTCCTTTTAACAGACAAGAGTTACATCAGTTGAATCCCAAATGCAAAGGATTTTCTTTCAATTTGGGGCTTAGAATAAGAAAGCCAGGACAGTGCTCACAGTATGAAGCCATCCGTGCTGACTTCGCACTGCTCATGGCAGCCAGCTCCTGTTCGTTGCTTTTCACAGGTCTGGCAAAGTGAGAGGAAGTTTGGGAAGTTCTTAAGTGTTTTGGTGAAACTTATCTAAATTAATTCAGGCATCTAAAAGTTATTTGTGTCAGCAATCAATTCTGAGTTAATCCCTCAGAAGGAAGAAACAGACATATTAACAGGAAAATTAATTTACCTTCATTCTCTCCTCTGAGCCTTAAGTGAGTCTGAGTGGCCCACGTCTGATACATGTATTAAAAAAAAGTACGGACACCTGAGAACTGGGTGTGGTGTTTTCACTGACAAGATAGCTAAACTATATCTCTCCGCTCTCTCATTTGCCCTCCGCAAAAGAGCTGGGGGAGACAGCACAATGAAAGCAGCAGGCTCATAGGTTGAGATGTGACAGAGTTCCCTCACTAGTTACCGTCATGGATAGAACAGACTCAGCATAGGGAGATTAATATAATTTATTACCTATTGCTAACAGGCTAGAGCTGTGAAAAGAAAAAACACACTAAAAACACTTTCCCCATCCAGCGTCTTCTACCTTCTCACCCCGAACGGGGCGGGGGAACGTGAAACGGGGCAGCGGTCAGCCGGTAACGCTTCATCTCTTCTACAGATCCGCGCTCACTGTGCCCCTGCTCCACAGATGACGCCCTGCCCGAACTGATCGCACGCGGGATTCCCACGGGCTGCAGCTTTCCCAGCACCGCTCCAACACGGCTCTGTACCACGGGGTGCGCCCTTCAGCCGCTGCCCCGCACGGGTCCCCACGGGCGGGAGCTCCGTGCCGGGGTTGCTCCTGCGGGGTATCCGCGGTCATAACGCCCCGCGGGCACACCGTGACCGCAGTTGGGGATCAGCTCGACGCAGTGCCCGCGGGCCGCGGGGGACCGCTGCTCCTCCGTGCGCTTCTCCCGGGCTGCAGGGAGCTGCTGCTCTGCACCCGGCGCGCCTCCGGCCCTCCTCGTGCGCTTACATTGACAGATTGCACCTTCCTCCAGTTATTCGTTTGTTTGTTATTATTAATTAGCCCTATTTATGAGCAAGGTACACATGACAGAACGTGATTGTTCTGATTGACTGTAAGAATTTAAATCAAGTTCGTTAGGTAGGAGGCAAACCCGGCTTCCCACTGCTTCATAGGCGAGAAGGATTGTAGCATGCCAGCACTGCTGTGCCATGCCGCAGCCCCGTGTCTCCCCATGGGACCCAGTGGCAGAGTCCAGCTCATGGGGCGGCTCTGCTCTACCTCTCTACAGATCTTCTGCCTGACTGTTGGAGTGGATTTCTTTCTGGACTACAGAACTGGGCTAGAGATGAGTTGTGCTTTATTTGTTCGTGAGCCTTGCTGATTGCTAAAATAGAGCAGTGACAGAATATCTGGCCGTTCATGTTTTCATTTCAAATTTTAAACATGCTTTCCTAAATAAAAGCAGTCTTTAAATTTCCTGAAATAGTTTGCATCATAACAGTGTGAGTAGTCACACATTTACTATCTTCTAAACTGATAAGTCAAATAAATATTTTTTTTTCCCATTTTTGCCCTTTTCAAAGAAACTTCAGTTTTGTTCATGTGATGTAGAAAAAGGAAGCAGCTTGAACTTTATTTTTTGATACTGCTACAAAGTCCCTACATGAGGAACTTGAAGCTTTGAAAGCCTCTCTTTAGCAGAACTCCATGAAGGGTTTTTTACTTACATGTGCTTTTATCTCTGTTTTCTCTGTTGAGTATTCCTTGATAATTCTGCTTCAGAGTGAGAACAAAGCTATTACTATGTTCTTCATAGTCACATGTTTGTGAATGATGAGCTGCTGGTGCCAGTGCTGGCTTTGTTTTATGTTTATTGGTCCATGCTGTAGTGCTGTTGAGCTTGTCCTGAATTTACTCCCTTGACTCAGAGGAACGTGGTGTAAAGGAGAAACTTCTGCTTGAACAACCTCATGGGTGAAAACTGTTTTCAGCTTACTTTACTGAGAGCTCAGCAGGAAAATGTAATTCTTCATCCTTAAGAGAGCATGCTAAATGTTTGATCTTGTCTTGCTTTGTGTAGCGTTTCCAGTTGCCTTGCTGTTGCAGGAATAGTCCCAGACCCCATGGGGGAGGCTCAGGCAGTGTCACACTGTCACATTCTGTCCCCGCAGTCTGAAACTTCATTACTGCTCTTCCCTTGTGCAGGCTTTCCGCTTTGCGTTTTAGACAGAAGACTTCAGTTAATGCAAAATGATATTCAACTAACTGTGTTAGAAATAAGAAATACTTCCACTTTACCTGGATCATTTCTCACTGTCTTTCTTTATGTTGTATAGTTAGTGAGGTTTAAAATATGATTTCCCCCCCCAAAAATAATTCTTTTTCTGTGTGATCAGTTAAAATGCTTCCTTGCTGCTTTTGTGTGTCCGTATGACACTGCAGGTACTTGTACTTAAGATACCATTTTGATTGTAACTCACATTTCTCTTTTAAGCACAAAGGAAATAGAGGTCAAAAATAGCAATTTTTTTCCTAGTAATTTCTTCACATGCAAAACTTTACAAGTTTCCTTGTGAAAGTTGTTGACTTCGATTTCTAGAGTGCTTTATGGTAAATGCTTATTAAAACTGCTGCATTTTGTAAGTAGAAATTCAATATGCATAAAAATATAGTATTTTATTAGAATTTGTCATTTTAAAGGAAAAATTAAGAAGATGTTAAAAACTAAGACTTTTCAGAGCCCATAAACACTTTGCTTTTTGTCTGTTCTCTCTAGGTGATTTTATTAGTAGGTAAATTCTTTGTCTTATTGTATCAATGATCCACGATTGCATTGATCTTAAAATAAATAAAGATAATTCAGATAATTAAGAGTTCTTTGACATTCAGTTTGAATTTTCATTCATACAGCGTATTGCTTTGCTGCTGAATAAGGACAAGTTAAGTATTTTTGTGTGTGTGATGATCTTCTGGTTTTTTCTTACTGGGCTTTCTGAAGATTTCTATTTGAAATCTGAAACAACAGGGTCAAAGAGCAGTGAGTTAGGGTTTGTTGTTTGTCTAAAAATGTAAGCGTTAAACCATGTGTGCAGCCTGCTGATGTTGTTTAGTAGTAGGAATTTATTTAAAAGTGATAGGTGAGTTATTACTAAATAATATGTTTTACTTCATAATTGAGTTCTTGTGTCCAGTGAACAAAAGGGATGAAACAGGCAAACATCGGATGCATTAGTTCAAATATGATGTGCAAATGTATGTAACAAGCATGCAGAATTGTTTTTACTTTTTTGTTTACTAATGGTAGCTACAAGAATAGGCTAGAACGGCTATTTTTGTTCTCTTGTTTCATACGAGCTACTACAGTCTTTTCTCATCCATTTATAAAAAAGAGGTTGATGGGAGAATAACGTTCTCTCTGAAATGTGCTGTCTGTGCTGAAAGAAATTATTAGAAAGCTTTACCGATCTTTTCAGTTCAGTTTCTGATCTTACATAAAATGTTGCTACTACATGTTCCATAAAACCATTAGGTTTTACTGAGAATTAATTAACCAGCCTACTGTAATCTTAAATTATGACTTTACTAAATAGGAAATCTTCATCAACAGAAAAATGAACTGTTCTTAAAAAATGGTTTTTCTACCCCCTTTACTTTTTATTTTTTAGTGTCTCAAAGCTTAGTAAACATGAAAAGGATACAGACTTTCCTAAGCTGCATTTGCTTTTATTTTAGCAGTCTGTGCAGGAGTGGAAAAATCATTCACACGTAGCTCATCTCCTCTGAAAGCAACTGCTAAAATTAGGTAATTTTCTGTTTAACTAATGGAACTTCCAGCTCACCACCCCTCAGCTTGTGGTGAATGAAGTGTACCACGTTGCTGTTTTCTAAGTACAGTAGATGCTATGGAGATTGTGAAGTTAGTCATTGCAGATATTTTTGTAATTAATGAATTGTGAAAATAGTCAATACTTGTTCACATTTTATTAATTTAATGCATTTTACAGTATTAGCAAATGAAGCAAATTGATTATGCTTTTTTAAATGGTGTAAGTGCTTGGTGTTACAACCTTTCACTTCAGTAACCAATTTGTGTGCAGCCTCCTGGAAAGGCTGCACTCTTGGGAATGGGGGGAATTGCTTTCTTTGCCTTTCTAGACTGGGAAACTTTTGGTCAAATGGAGAGAAGAAAAGAAAGAGAATTAAGTGCCCCAAGTGAGGAAAGGGAGGTTTTCACCGGCACTGATACGTGTTTTACTGAGCTCTTAGTAGGTGAAGGAAGCTACCCTACTGTTCATCTCTTGTTGTTCCTCAGTCCAGTGAGGTTCAGGATACTGAGTGTAGAGTATCCTTATATTTGGATCTTCTTTGGAGAGGGAGCAGTTCCTTAAAGAAATGGTGTTGCTGCACATTGGTATTGCATAGTATGCCATTCACACAATCCTAGTTGTTCCCCAAGCTCTCCTTATTTTAAAACACAGCCTAAGCGTAGCTGATGCTGTTGTGCTAGCTAAGCATTTGAAATGAGATCTGTAAAGCTGCTTCAGCCTTTCTGAGGTTGTTGGCTCCATTTCTGTTTTTGTCATTCTTTTCTCAGTGTTTGTTTTTTTCTTCTTCTGTTTTTTAAACTGTGAAGAAAGGAGAATCTTTACTGTGCAGATCCAGAAGAGTCTTCATAATCTCTCTCTGTTGTCTCATTTTTTTTTCCTCCTTGGAGGTGGCAGACTTTGGAGGGAGCTTAATTTCTCCAGTTTTTAGTCTTAATAATGGAGCATACCTCATGTGAAGGGTTCAGAGGGAGTCAGCTTTACCTACCATCTGAAGTTTGGTGTCTGGTTTTGGCAGTGGTCACTGGGGGAGATGAGCTTGCTTGCAGAACTTAGAGGTATGTTTTCATGTGCATGGTTTTCAAGGTATGCCTTTCCATCTGGCCCTGCTGTCCTGTCCTGCTTACCACTGTGGGCAATGCTGTGGCCCTGGTCCACTGCTGGAGCTCTGGTATGCAGTGTCTTCACAAGCTGCAGTCAGCTGGTCCACAGTGTTTGCAGTCCTGTATCTTCCCGAGACTGGACTTGAACAGCTTAGATCAGAAACATAACCTGGTTTGTCAGGGGATTTGTCAAAGAAGCTTCTTTATCCAGGATAACTTGTTAGCATAACACTTAAGTACCCGCTGCTGAAGAGCTGCTTGAGGGGCCTAGCCAGCTAGCAGCTCAGATCTGAGCTATGTTTCTCCATTAGGGACATTCTGGTCACTTCATTATGCACTGCATTATGCACCACCTGTCAGTTAGTGTCTTGGGTGCAGTGTATTTTCTACTGGTTATATACTTTTCCCATAAAATAGATACATATACACTCTATAGATGAAAGCAGCTGTGTTTTCAACTGTGTATCTTCAAGAGCTATATTTGCACAGTAACACCAATGTCTTTTATAAAATTTGCAATCTTTGTGTTGAGTACATTCATAATGTTTATCAGTTAAGCTCATTGTTAGTCCAGTTGCACACCTGCCTTTTTAAGCCTTCATGCTTAGTTTGTTACTGGCTTCTCAGTCTGCCTTTCCTTTTTCCTCACCCAAGAAGACATTTGAGATTCTGTAGAAGCTTTGGCTCAGAACAGGGTCAGGGACTGTACTTAAAGCTGTTTAATGCTTGCTTGGGATTTTGCCAGTTCCTACTCAGCTTCAGTTTGTGAGGAATCTTCTTGCTGACACCTTTCACCTGCATTGTAGTGCTCTTAGCCCTGTTCCAGTTATTTGGAGCACTAGTTCTGTTGTTGCTGTTTACAAGCATTTCAGATTTCATAATTTCCATGAAGTATTATTAAATATTTCAAATCATATGTTTTATTGCTGAAATTACAGAGAAGCAACCTTGCAGAATTTCACTGTAGGTGTCCTTGTTGGCAGACTGTAACTGTGTATTCATTGTTGCTGTTTCTTCAGTTTTGTCTTCTCTCTTCTTTAATGTAATTTTAATAGATTTGCCTGCTTAAAGCTCTAGGATCCAGTATCTGGTATTGGTAATTCCTAGAACGGTAAAGATAGAATGTTCTGCATAAGAACTAAATTGTGGGAGTTGGCTGCATATAGTTTGACATGAAGTACTGTTTTGTAGTATTAGTAAATGAGCAAAAATAAATATCAGAGAAGTTAACTGCTAGAAATCATTCTAAGAAGGAGAGTTTTCTAAGTGGGAATATTGCTCAGTAAACTTGCGTGGTTAAACAGGATTTCTGCTCCAAAAACAGAGAGATGAATTGTATCCTTTGTACCGTGAGAGGCGATTTTCTTTGCTATAAATCTGCCCTGCCAATGAAAGAGAGAATATCTGGCATCCTCCTTGCTCTGAGCAGGGTCTTATTGTCTCATGATAGTATTAGCACTTGAAAACTCACAGTGATCTGAATCATTCATTGTATTGGTGCAGATAAAAAGGGGTCAGAAATAGCTTGAGATGCTGATGACAACCAGTTTAAGCATAGATTAGGTGTCCTCTTGCTAATCTTGGTCCTCTGAAGCTGTGTGAGATGGAGGCTCCTCCAGAGAGGAACCTTTCCTCCAGATTTTTAACAGAACATATAAAAGTCATGCAGATGACTAATTTGAATGATTAACCTGAAATCTGGCTTTTTCTTTTTACAGAGTAAAGTTTAGATAAAATTCATGTTATGTCTCACCTTCTTAGTCCTGATGCTTGCATGCATTTAATAATCCACTATCTCAAGGAATTCTAATTTTGACCTTCTCAATTTCATTTAATTCATTTAATTGATCAGCAAGTGACAGGAAAGAGAAATCTGTTAATAAACTCTCAGAGAAGCAATTTAAAGGAGAAGATAAATTCTGTTTGTTGAGCTATCTTTTTAGAGAAAAATTCCTGAAAACACTGCTCGTTTCTCTCAGTGAGCAAAGTTGTATCCTAGCTGAGCTAATTAAAATTAATTTTATTACCTAGAATTCGTTGCTAGAAACCTATTAGTCTTTTTTTTTTTTTTTTTAATAAAAAACTAATGAACAAATGTGGAGTATACATTCTAATGTTTTGGTCCACAAGTGCGCAATCAGAGTGACTTATGGACTGGAAAAATAATTCATGCTTAGGAGCTATTTGTGGAAATGTGCTCTGGAATCTTTCAGTGAGCCATTTGTCAGTGTTACATATATTCTTCAGTATAGAGGAGGTCATTACTTTGTGGTTGAATAAGAGCATATTTTGCCTAGAATTTTTAATACGTAATAGCATTTCTGAAGTAAATTGACTTAACAAAGATTCAGGCTATAGCCAGAAAATGCTTATTCTGTTAAAACTCCTAACTGATAAACTACTCAAGTTTTACTCACTTTTAAAATTATTCTTGGTAATCCTGTGATTCCACTTTAATGGCCTGTGACCGTAAGTTGTTCGTGCTTTAAGTATCTATCATTATTCATAACTTCTAAAGAACAATTTAAAATGGGTGGTTGCATTTTGCATCTGTTTTTATGGTTTAATAAATGTTAGTTTAGAAGTAAAGAGACCGTGTATAGCAGGCAGGATAAATCATTTCAGTTTTGGTATTTGTACTCAAAAGTCTTCTGACTTAGCACGGAGGTTTTGGGGATTGAGAGTCCAAGCAAAGGATATTACATGCTTATGTGTGAGTCAGGGTAGTAAATTGGTTCATTTTAATATTATTTCTCATTCTTTTAAATTATCCTAATAAATGAAGAAATAGAGCCAAGTAAGGGCTTTGTCTAAGATAAAACATCTGACCTTAGGTACCTGAGTCCAAAGCTCCATTACACCAGTGATATTGACAACTTTTATTTGACAACCCATTGTGTGACTCAGACTGAAGGTGCTTACCTTTCTCTGTGCTTCATGGCTCATGTTAGGAGCCTACACAGATGGAATGCTTGTGCTTGTAGCTTTGACACCCTTGTGAAGTGCTGTAAGTGGATGTAATGAGTCTTGTTCTAAGTGTTTCTTCACCTGAATTCTCTGAAGAGTTCGGTTTCACACACGTGTCCAGGGGATGTGCCTCATAAATCCATTTAAAAGCAGACCTGTTGAAAAACCCTGGATTGTCTCAGTCGTTATTTTTCCTTAAGAAATAGACATAGAATATGGTGCATAGCTTTTTATACAGAGCACTCACCCAAGAACTTGAACATCTGTTTGTAAGTGCAATGGAACTGTTTTTTCTGCTTCTCGGAGGAGTTCCCAATCTGCTTTGTAAGCTAAATAGTGAGAGTACTTAGGAGGAAGAGGATGACTCCCAGTATTGAAGATATATTATTATGTCAAAAGCAAAGTGTTTTGGAGAATATATGAGGCCTTACACTGTCTTCTCAAGCAATGAGTTGGTGCATTTTTATATGGGAATATATAGTTCTGAAATATGACACTGCAAATTAATTTATAGGTAATACCATGAAGTTTCCATAGCAAGTTTCACACTTAAACTGAATGGAATATAAACTGAGAAATCTGACTGCTAAGCAAGTGAATTCTGTCTAGGGAGGAGGTTCAGATCTGTAAGCTAAATTATAGAGATGACAGGAGAACAGAGAGTGTTTCAAACATTTAATCCTGGTTTTATTTCACACTTCTTTCACACAATCACAATCTGATTTAATAGAAATAGCCCTTACTCTCAGCCAGAGGTCAAAAAGTCAGTTGATGATTCATCCTGCTTGACAGGCAGTCAGAATACAGAATTCTATATTGCACAGAAGGACCTAGTGAACATGTATGAAATTGCCATCACCTTCGTAAGCTTGCCAAGATTATTGGGAACAGTTCTGACTGCATTTAATGCCAGTCAAGTGCCCTTAACTCTCTTTTTAGAGTCAGATTTGTGCAGTGTTCACAGCATAGTCAGAGTTTTTATGAGTGAGAATAGAAGTTGGTGAGTTTGGAAGAGCCATTTAAAGTGTTCAAAAGAAAAGGGGCATTATGTAGTGCTGGCATGGTGGCAGCTCAGGAGATGGTTTAAATGTCTCTCCAGAGCTGTGAATGTCATAGCCAACACCAAAACTGCTGTGGGGGAAAGCAACCGAATAGGGTTGTGAGGGCAGCATTCCACACGATCCTAGAAAGACATTGTACATCCAGCTCAGTGCATCCAAAATGTAAATCTTCTATACAGAAAACAGTTTTCACTTTCCCGCTGTGCTCTGTGTCTTTTACCTTTCGGTTTTGCCTATATGTACAGAAAGCTTTACTGGCTATGTATTCATACCTTCACAATGAGCTGTGAGTAATCCAAAATGAAGATTTAATAGATAGCGAAGCACTTGGTTCAGTACCTTTTCAGACTCTTTAAGCAAGACAGATGGTAGAGATGCTAATGTGAAGCTATGAAGATAACAAATGGCAGTCGAATAGGTGATGTTTTATCTCTTGCTTCTCATAACTGTAATAGGAGGAATAGTCATGGAAAACTACAAATGAAAAGATTAAAAATGGTGATTAAAAAGGATCACCTTTGAAACTAATGTACAGCAAACTGGCAGAACTAAGTGACACAAATACCACTGAGGGAAAGAATAACGTAATAAATCATGACTTGTAATGCTGTCTGGCATTTACAGTGTCTGAGCCTGAAGATATGGAGGATAGAATTGTTGAAGAACTAAGACATCAGATAGCTAATAATGCTCCCGGATTGAAAAGTAGCTCCCAGGAATGCATCAGTAATGACTTGTCACCTTTAAGGGCTTTTAAGACTCATCGTAATTCAAAATGTGCAATCAGTCAACCTGAACCACAACCTCATCACGTATGCTTATCATTTTTAGGATGACAAAGTACAGGAGAGGTCTGGAGAAATGAGCTCCAGAAATGTGCAGAAGCGGATGAGTATCGTTTGACATGGCAGTGTGCCTACAGGTACTGAGTCTATTCCGAGGAATCACAGCTGAAGCCTTCTCTCTCTCTCTCTCTCTCTCTGAGGGGAGCATTTATGGAGACAGGTAACAGCAGTCGCTGGATGAATTCTTTCAGCATTTTTCTAATTCCAATAGCGATAACAAAAAATTTGTGCCCTGAAGAAAGAATGTAAAATTCAACTTAGCTCTGGAATGCTCTTCCTGTATCTGGCCGATGAGAGACTGACAAGTCTCCTATGCTATTTGATATACCTTGTTTCTTAGACAGTAAGAAATGTGTAGTTTCTGGAGTTTAATTTAAGAAATTTAGGAGCAAAGACTATGCAGTTTTTCCAAGTCCTTTGCTGTAGTTAGGAAGACTTCATAACATTATTATATTTTTTATTTGAGTGCTTTATTTGCACAATCCATGAATGTGGTTTGCAGTTCTGCCCTTGAAATGTGTCCTGTGCAATGCTAGCAACGTGTGGTTTTTTTCTTTCTTTCTTTTTTTTTTTTTTCCTGTCAGACACTTCAGCAATTTTAGACATCTTAAAAACCTATTGTTTCTAGTAGAATTGTCACAGGAGTGTCCTACTTTAAGATTCAGTTCTCAGAAGGGCAGATACTGGTTTAAATGCGCGGTTCCAGCAGCAGAATTGTAATGGCTGTTTGACGAAAAGGATTTAGCAAACACAGTCACTGCAGTCTATGGAGAAAAGTATAGCTTTGTGGTCTTCCTGATTGCTTGCAGAAAACTAGAAGTAACATATGAAGTTTTTTAAAGATGGACTAGGGATCAAAGGATGTAAGCTGCCGATCACTAAGAAGTTTAAATGGAAAAAATCACCTTTAGGGGAAAACCTGCAGCTCTAAGTACATACTGGAACCTCCTGTCATGCCTCTCAGTGCCATGGTCTCCATTTTTGCCAGCAGATAATGAAGCGGGCCTAAGCTGATGAGCTTCAGTTTGGATAATGATAATGAAGGAAGGTGACTTTCATTGCTTTCAATTCTGCTCCACCACTACTTCTTGCTTCTTTCCGTAAACAAATTGGCTTAGAATTTTGGATGTTTTTTCCATTAGTCAAATTGAAAATTTAAAGCGTTATTCATTAATAAATCACATTTGAAAGGATTTACATTTTGTTAGATAATAGATCACAAATTAGGTAAAGCTCTATATTTGTTTTTTTTTCTTTCCCCTATCTCCTTTACAGTCTAAATATCTTCTAGTTTGAGATTTTGTTTTATTTTTTTAAAGGACGTTGCAGGGCATCTATTAGAATACGTGTGAGTGTGTAAGTGTTTGTGTAAACGCAGAAATATATTTCCACTAACTGTAGTGAAAAATAGTATGATTTCTCCAAGCAAGGATTTTAGTTGACATAACTTTTTGATTGCATCGTCGTGTGTATTTCTGCTTTCCCCATTCCCTACAACAGTATTTACAGAGTGAAATAAAATGCTGAAGCTCTCCAGAAGTTCTCTAAGCTCCCTTGCTATATAGCAATGGTTACTGCTTGGCAGCTCGAGGATTGTATCAGAATAGCTGGGCAACCAGAACTCGAAGTGTGCAGTAAGTCCCTGAGACATTTTACAGAATCACAGAATCACAGAATTATCAAGGTTGGAAAAGACCTAGAAGATCATCTAGTCCAACCATTACCAATACTTCCCAGCTAAATCATATCCCTCAATACAACATCCAAATGTTTCTTGAACACTCCCACACACCGAACATGGGGTCGGTGACTCCACCACCTCCCTGGCAGTGCATTCCAATGCCTGACTAACCTTTCTGAGGTTAGTCCAGTCCTTTCCTAATGTCCAGCCTGAACCTCCCCTGGCGCAGCTTGAAACCATTCCCTCTAGTTCTATCACTGATTACACGAGAGAAGAGGCCAACCCCCAGCTCACCACAACCTCCCTTCAGGAAGTTATAGAGAGCTATAAGGTCTCCCCTGAGCCTCCTCTTCTTGGGCTGAACAATCCCAGCTCCCTCAGCCGCTCCTCATAAGGCCTGTGCTCCAGACCCCTCACCAGCTTCGTGGCCCTCCTCTGAACACGTTCCAGAGCCTCAATGTCTTTCTTGCAGTGAGGGGCCCAAAACTGAACACAGTACTCGAGGTGCGGCCGCACCAATGCCAAGTACAGGGGGACAATTACCTCCCTGTTCCTGCTAGTAACACTGTTTTTGATGCAAGCCAGGATGCCGTTGGCCTTCTTGGCCACCCGGGCACACTGTTCAGCCGAGCATCAATCAGTACCCCCAGGTCTGTTTCCTCAACACAGTCCTCCAGCCACTCTGCCCCAAGCCTATAGCGCTGCCTGGGGTTGTTGTGGCCAAAGTGCAGGACACAGCATTTGGTCTTGTTGAACCTCATCCCATTGGTTTCGGCCCAGCTCACCAGTCTATCCAGATCCCTCTGCAGGGCCTCGCTACCCTCAGGCAGATCCACACTCCCTGCCAATTTGGTGTCATCCGCGAACTTACTGAGGGCGCACTCAATGCCCTCATCCAAGTCATCAATAAAGATTTTGAAGAGGACAGGCCCCAGCACTGACCCCTGGGGAACACCACTCATGACTGGTCTCCAACTGGATTTGACTCCATTTACCACCACTCTCTGAGCCCGGCCCTCCAGCCAGCTCCTTACCCAGCTGAGAGTGTACCCATCCAAGCCACGGGCTGCCAGCTTTTGCAGGAGAATAGCATGGGAGACAGTGTCGAAGGCTTTGCTAAAGTCTAAGTAGACCACATCAACTGCCTTTCCTTCATCCATCAGACGGGTCACAGGATCGTAGAAGGAGATCAGATTGGTCAAGCAGGACCTGCCCTTCACGAACCCATGCTGGCTAGGTCTGATCTCCTGGTCATCCCACACCTGCCGCGTGATCTCCCTCAAGACAATCCATTACCTTTCCTGGCACCGAGGTCAGGCTAGCAGGCCTGTAGTTCCCTGGATCCTCCTTACAACCTTTCTTGTAAATGGGAGTCACGTTGGCAAGCCTCCAGTCTGCTGGGACCTCACCCGTTAACAAGGAGCACTGAAAGATAACGGAAAGAGGCTCAGCGATCTCCTCCGCCAGTTCCTTCAGCACTCTCGGGTGGATCTCATCTGGACCCATGGACTTGTGGCAGTCCAGTTGGAGTAGTAATTCCCTGACCGCTTCTTCAAGAGTCACAGGGGGTTCAGTCTGCTCCCCAGCTGAGACTACCAAACCAGAGTGTGGGTAGCCCTGGGAATAATCGAGATGACTTTTAAAGGCAGACGTAAAGAAGGCATTCAGAACCTCTGCCTTTTCCTTATCCTCTGTGATCACATTCCCAGCCTCTTCCAGTAAAGACTGGAGATTCCCCTTTGTCCTCCTCTTACAGTTGATGTATTTGTAAAAGAGTTTCTTGTTTGTTTTTACCCCAGCAGCCAGCTTAGATTCAAGCTGGGCTTTTGCCTCTCTGATTTTCTCTCTACACATCTTAACAGCCTCTTTGTAGTCATTCTGAGTTGCTCTTCCCTCCTTCCACAGGCGATAGATTCTCTTTTTCTCCCGCAACAAATTTATATTTATTAATTTAAAATTTATATATTTATAAATATTTATTAATGATTGTCCAGTTATTCCAAATCATGTCTTTAACATTAGAGTGTATCACACAATCACACAATAGTAGGGGTTGGAAGGGACCTCCAGAGATCATCGAGTCCAACCCCCCTGCCAAAGCAGGTTCCCTACACCAGGTCGCACAGGTAGGCGTCCAGGTGGGTCTTGAATATCTCCAGAGAAGGAGACTCCACAACCCCCCTGGGCAGCCTGTTCCAGTGCTCCGTCACCCTCACCGTAAAGAAGTTCTTGTGCACATTCGTGCGGAACTTCCTATGCTCCAGTTTCTGGCTGTATATAAGTATCAGGTTTTGTTCAACTTTGAAAAATAAAAGATTAGCTGTAGTATGGCAAAGCAGCACTGGCTTGTCTTAAAAATCTCTTTTGGAAAGCATACCTTAAAGAGTGGAGTAAGAACAGTCCTTGGAAATTCTAATTCCTTTTAACAAATTAGTAAGAAAATGACTTCCAGTCTTTTTTATTATACCTTCTTAAGGTAAAATACCTTGCGGTATTGGACAAGCAGTAAAAATTAGATCCAAACTGGTACTTATTCAGGATTTTGTTCCTGACAGTCAGTTCATCTTTTTATTTCAGAAAAGATTTCCACTCTTCAAATATCTAAACTAGGGCTTGTGATCTTTTGAGGAGCATCAGGATCTCAGAATGACTGATGTTGGCAGTACCCTCTGGGTCCATCTGCCCCAGCCTCTGCTCAGCAGGGACACAGAGCAGGGTGCCCAGGCCCATGTCCAGGCGGTTACTGAAGGTCTCCAAGGAGGGCACCCTTGGGCCTTTCCTCTGGGCAGCCTGTGCCAGTGCTCTGTCACTGTGCAGCACAGCAGTGCTGCCTGGTGTTCAGAGGGAACCTTCTCCAATCCTGTTTGCGCCCACTGCCTCCTGTCCTGGATCCATCTTCCTTGCACTCTCCCTTCAGGTATTTATGGACATTAATGAGATCCCTGACCCTTTTCCAGGCTGTACAGTTCCAGCTCTCTCAGCTTTTCCTCATAGGAGAAGTGCACCTGTCCCTTTGTTATCTTCGTGGCTCTTAGCTGGGCTCTCTCCAGTATGCCCAGAACTGGACCCAGCTCCTCAGGTGTGGCCTCAGCTGTGTTGAGCAGAGGAACAATCACCTCTTTTCACCTGCTGGCAGTACTTTGCCTAATGCAGCTCAGGATATCACTGGCTTTCCTTGTTGCAAGGGAACACTGCTTTCTTGTGTCAGGAAGCTAGGGACCTTTTTTAACTTGTGGGGAAGCTCTGGAAAAAGTTGAAGGTTAGTAGCTCTGGTTGAGAGGTTTTTAGTTCTTCATTTTAACTGTTTTGGGAATTCCTCTTTCAGAAATTCCCCAACCATCTGGCTGCTGTTTGCAACAGTAGCACTTTTTGGTTGCCACTCTGTAGATCTATATTTGTTACAGTGTACCCCTAGCCTTTGTATTTGCCATATTGAATTACAAGGCTATACTCTGCACACTAAATGGTATCTGTGCAAAGTCTTTAAAACCTTTTCCTCTTTCCAGGAGATGTGCCCTTTTTTTGTTTTTTAAATAAGATAGGAACGGTGTAGGAAAAGCTTAAATAATATTAATAGAAATAATTTGGATGGGTACTGAACTCCAAGTAAAATGATAAATGTGTTTGTCAGCATGATCAGTGACAGTCCTGTTCCATGTCAGGAAAAAAGACAGGGCATTTTCTTATGGTAACTCACCACCATGTATTACTGCTGTGAAATTCACACATCACTATTGTACTACTTTGAATAACATTACTTCTAGAGATTAAATCTAAAAATCTCACTAGAAATTTAATCTGTCCCTGTTACGAAGTACATAGCACATTTCTGTGTAGTAGGATCACACAAGAAGACATAATTTCTGAGTATTTGTAGTTTAATTCGTCTTGACCAGTGGAAGATAAGCAAATACAGTTAAAAAATTCCTATTTTCACTTGCTGATGCGTGTTTATTTTTTTTCCTTAGAATATCCATATTGTTAAATACTACAGTTTGTAGGGTGGTTTTTGGGTTGTTTTTTTTTTTTTTTTTTTGGCATTGAGTTATATCCTTCTGTTGCTTTTGAGAGGTCAGCTGCATATAAGATTTGATGAATGCTTGCCTGTAATTGCAGAAAATCTTCAATGTCTAGAAATAGTATTCATCTTTTCTTAATGTTTACCCTGTCAGATAATTCTTGTCTCTGACTTCCTGATATGTGAAATGGAAATATTGATGCTTCTCCTCAAAGTGCTTTGATATTGCTGATGGAAAGCACTACATAAAAGCTTGATTTTAATATAATTATATCGTGCAAGGTACTGCCCTGTCTGATTATTACTAGATAAAATTCTAAAATAAAAATAAAATAGATAAAAGCTTCATGCAGAGGACTGTAGTCGTGATTTTATTCAGAAATATTTCTACTGCAGATGATGTTATCTGCCTTCTTTCATTAAGACCTTTTCAGGTTGAATTAGACTAAGCCAAAATATATTGGCTTCTCTGTGGCACTAATTACTGTAAGTATTATAAGTTGTAATGTTTAGAGTAGGGGTCATGAGCAAAAGTTAGTGTTTGTTAATGAATTAGGTGTATTCAGTCATTTTTCCAGTGGTATCATAATCTCAACAAAGTTTGTCTTCGGCTTTGTCTTTCGATTCATTTCCTGACTTCAGTTCATTTGAACATCTTTGACAGGCTGGATCTGTGCCACGTTTTTTCATCCGAGTTATCCTCAGGCATTTGATACCTGAACTCTGTAAATGTTTTCACCCAGTTTACAAGGACAGTAACTTCAGAGCTTTAGTGTATGTAGTTTTCATATGCAAAACTATAGCTTAACTGTATTTCCAGCATTGCTATGGCATTTCCTGAATTTTATTTATTTTTTTTTTAAATCATCAGATTCTAGTGAGTTGTTTTATTCCTTCTGTTACCTCATATAGATGAAATAAACTGATTTACAGTTCCATAACTTATGGTAACCAATCTATCAATGAAAGTTATTCAGTAAATGCTAAATAAAGTCACTTTGTTCATTGCTAATAGTAAACATTCAAGACATGACTGACTGCTTTTTTTAGTTCACCTTTTTGTTAAAACAGATAAAGGTTATTTTCATCTCTAGCGTTGCTGGCTGATCACTGTGTTCCATGTCAGAGAGAGGCTTGAATAATCTCTTTGAAGGCAGTATTGAGGCAGAGAATTAGCATTCTCTCCAGCTGGACTCCATTGCACACAGGTTGGTTTCTCATTTGTCGTGGCAGTGTTTTCATTAGGTCAGCTGAAAACTGCCTTTCTCTCCTTCAGAATGCAAAACGAGAAGGGAATAAAAGCAAATGGAATCCTATAAATAAATATTAGATAATGTATATCAATTAACAATGGAAACATTGACATTTTAATCTTATACAAATGTTAATTGCATATGCATGCACAAAAACCTATTAGACATGTTGAGTATTCTTATGTTTAAATGAGGACAGCTAGTGGTTTACCATTTTAAGTAAGTCTGCTGTCACAAAACCGGATTTAAACTTTGCTTTTAAATCTACAGATTGAAAATGCAGATGGCTGAATTCAGAGATTCTATTCATGAATTAGCAGAAGTGCTTAGCAATAGCGGTGTTCCTAGTTATTTGGTAAATTAGATGCTGTTATGAATTTTTCCTTATGCCTTCCGAGCCTAGAGCTCTGACCTTTGAGGTATGCATTAGTTTATTAAAGTTTCTTCAGTTTTGGAAGTGTCCTAAGAAGTGTTTCCCATTAAAATAATGGAACTGCTATTCCTAAATACTGCATTAGTATCTGTAATTATTTGAGAGTTGATGTGTTGTGATGTAAGATGCCTGTGCTTTCAATTGTTGTTGCTCTTCACCTTCCTAGAACTGTATGCATGTGCATACAGTGTGTATGTGCGTATCTCCGTGTCATCTATATTTATGTAGATGCACCCCTGTATCTACATAGACAACTTTGGAGACATGTCCTTTACTCTGGCTTCCTGAAGCCAGAGGGGAAAACTCACCTATAGGGAACAACTAAAATTTGCTTTGGATAGTAGGCAGGAACAAAAACATTTGTATTGGATTTACTTTGTACCTTCTCGAAATCTGCAGAAGATAGGGACAATTTCTCTGTACACAGTAAGGTTAGACAGCAAAATACAGTAGGAAAAGAGACAGTTTTCTGCCTCTGTTCTCTTCTTCCCTCTGAAGTCACTAGAGACATGATCAGATTCAGAAATACAGAGATTTGACAGAAATTTTGCTGGCATTATACGGAAAAGTACATAATAAAGCAGAAGTAATTTTTGACACAACCGTAGTTTAAATGTTCATTGCAAAATATTAACTTCACTCTTATTTTTTACATACAGTGGTTTTGTAAATAAAAATGTCTAAAATAAGGCGAAGGCAGCTTCTTTTTTAATTTTGCATTCTGAATATTTAAATGATAATTAGTTGATCTACAGTTGAAAAGTTCAATTAAAATCTGCTGTTTCATGAATGTTGTTGGATTGTTTTGGTTTGGAAATGAATACTTTATTTGCTGAAAAAAAAAGTTCAGAGAAGCAGAATAACAGGAACTGATGACTAAGGAAGATCAGACAAGAAATCCATAGTGTGTTTTAAATTACTTAAAAAATACTGTTCTTACAATTTGTTTGTTGTAATATCAAGCTGTTACTTCTAGTGCTTCTGGAGTTGGCATTTTCAGTAAAACAATTAGTTGCTAGAAACCCATTATAATAATATTCTTCCATTTGTGTTAGAAAAAAGAATTATATAGTCTGTTGCATCTCTTCAAGATCTCTAGCACATGCGGAATTTTAATAGCATCAATGCTTCAGACTTCTAAATTATATGAATAGTGCAAATAGTTATCAGCCTTGGAAATAACTCCTAGATGCAGCTGGTGGACACCAGGAAGCTATTTATTTTGGATGATACAATTCCCATAATGGAGAAAAAGTGGTGTTTTGCTGTCTTCTTTTTATGTTGTTGATCAATTCTGTTTGCGCATTAAAAATATTGTTCAGTTTCAGATTTCTGATGAGTTCTGTTGATGAACCTCTTGAAGACCAAATGGAAAAGTTCTCTGAAGTTACTGTTGCATTCTTGCGAGCCAGCTATATGCTTTAATATTCTTGCCCTTTATTTAGCCACAGTGATTTGTTTGAGATCCTAGGAAAACATATGCTCCAAAAGTTTAAGATTCATCATTGAAGACTAGAAGTCCAGCAGTCTACCTGACTTGGGTTGGCCTTTGCCTTAGCAGTGACAGTGGCACTGGAAGCATGCACAAAGTAGCACAGTGGAATGCTTCAGAAGGATGTAAATCAAGAGATTCAGTGCTCTTTTCTTTCTCAGAAGAGAAATAGCGCTGATGGAAATAATCCCCTCTCATGTAAAAATGTTGCCTTAGGCAGCTGTAAAATCTGCAGTTCTGATCTTTCTCTGGCGTAGAACTCAAACCTGCTCTGCAGTCCTTCGTCAGGCTTGTGTTTGCTCAGGTCTAAGTATTTGTGTGCCTTTTCAGTGATACTTGAGGAAGTAATCTCTCTCTTGGACACAAATACATGAGAAACCCTTAATTTTACAATGATAAAATGCATGTACAATTACATTTTAAGTATATTGCTCAAAGATAGCTGAGACTTTACATTTAGTAGTAATCTATTCTTACACGTATTGGCTTCTCCAGTGTCATTTCTTAGGCCCCAGCTCCAGATGGGGGAAGTAGGTTCCTTGTTTTACTGCCAGAGGAATCTGGTGGTTCTGGTGTTGGTTGAATGCCATCCAAGTCTTCGTCACCAAATAAGTTGACTGCACCAGCAATTGCACAGGAAAACCTACTGTTTGAAAGACTTTAGCTATTTAGACAGATAATTGCTTGTGGTTGTAATTTGTGGTGAAAAGTTACCATTTACTCTTCCTCGAGGTCTTCAATAACCTGCTGATTATTGTGAAGACCTTTCAAACAATATAAAAATAAAAAAAGAATATTCACTTTTGCTCCAGACAACTAAGTCGTTGGGCTTTATGGTTACTTGTGTTGTCAGAGTATTTTTGGCTGTAAGTCATGCTCCAGACTGGTTTGGTTTTTTTGGGGGATTGTAAAACTAGCAAACAACCGAATACTTCAGTCACGTAGAGAAGATTGAAGCAGAACAGAAAAGAAGGTCTGATAGCTGAATTCCCAAAGAGCTTAAGGAATGCTTCAGTTAAGATGTGGTGGATTTTCTTTCGGAGAGCAATAATCAAATATCACATTTAAAGCCTCATATGAAAACAAACAAAAAAATACATTAGAAAAACTGGAATTGCTTTCCTTTTATACAGCGTGTTTATGTGAATATGTATTTTTTATTCATGTTTATCATACGTGGTGATAAACAGTTTTCATGCAATTTGCAGGAGATTTGTTTCCTTTTGTAAATGTAGCCATCAGTGTGTGATATAGGCTTCAGAAGTACTACATAATTGTTGCATATCGTAAAAAATATTGCAACACTGAAGTCACAAAATTCATGTAGCACCGGTGAGCTGATATTTTTCCTTCTTATTTGTCTATTTCTCTTCTTCTTTTAGTTTAACATATCAAAGCCTTGTGAGATAGCATGGTGTCATTTATAGTTGCATGCTGTATAAGTTTCCCACTTTTCTTGATTCATTCACATTCTGTGTTAGCCTTGTTCAAGGACCTGACATTCTAGTTGCTATTCAAGGAAGAGGATGGTTTACAGAAGTGTGCACCAACATGTTTGTGTGCTTTTTTTTTTTTTGGCTGCTCATGCTTCCATTTTCTTTTTTCAGTGTGTTCAGGAAGAAGAGTGAAATGCCAAACACAGGCCCTGTTCTCTATATGGAAAATACAGCCTGTCATGAAGTGAGAGAGAAATTGTCCATTTATAGGCATAACTGCAGTATTTCTGAAAACTATTATGTGTATGTTATTTTAAATTAAATGATTATTTTCTTGTCCCTGGTAACTTAATAAGGAGTATAAAAAGTTTAAAAAAAAAAAAAGTAAAGCTTCTATTATTTGGTATTATCTACCATATCCATTTTAGTATTGCAGCTGTCAAATGAAAGGTAAGAAAGTGGAAGCAGTGACAGTCCTGAAAGGTTTGACAATACAAATAGCCTTCATCATTAAGAGAGATTCTTCAGTTTAAGGAAGGGCATCATTATCGTGTTTTTACTGCTGTCTTCTGTGATTTTCTTCTTTCTTCCTTTTTGTTTCTTTGTTTTGTATAAAACCAGTGCTAAGAACATTGCAGTGTCATCCCTTTAATACAGCTGGTGTTCCTTGGGGCACTTCTAGTCCCTGCATGTCAGTGTAGCAGAGTGCTGCCTGGTGAGTAGGGCAGTAGGCTGGGAATGAAGAGGCAGTTCTATTCGCAGTGCTGTTCCCTCCATCTCAGTGTGTAACTTCAGGAGTGTTATTTTTAGTTCTTTATACTTCACTGCCTGTGTATGCTTGATGATAATAATGGTATAAGACATACAGTGGAAGAGATACGTGCTGGTTATTTCATGTTTGAAACCAAAACTAAGATTTAAAACAACCACTGCACATAATGGCATTTATAATCTGTATATACTTGCCAGGTCCATCAGGGTCATGGATACAGATGACACAAGAGATGAGGGTGTGCCCATATGCTGCAATGTAACCCATGAGATATTTCCATACAGCTATCCTCTATCTGGTAAATCAACGCAATTGATAAACAGGGCACATGGGCTGGCTTGCCGTGGTGCCGTGCTGATCCAGCTGTACAGACTCTACAGTTGCCACTATTGTATATATATGTTCTGCACTGAGAGCTGCTCCTGGAGTTGGAGCAGACGGTGGAGAGCCCTGACACTGTGCTGCATCATGGCGTCTCCATGGATCCCAATTTCATGTACGAAGAAGCTTCTGAGGTAGGCTGCTTACACTGGGAAGGCAGTTAGTATACATGCTCGATCTAAGTGGCATGGCCACCCTTCTCAAAGGAGCTTCAAAGCTGTACTTAATGATTTATCAGTCATCTGAACTGCATCTTATAGTAGACACGGTTGTGGGCGCCACGGTAAGAGATGTGAAGTGATCCCTGTCCTGCTGCTCTTCCAAAAGTAAAGCAGGTAGAAAAGACTACATTGTGGAAGCAGTGTAAGTTGGCAAACATGACTTTTTCTGAGTGCCCTCAAAGTATAAAGAGAAAGGGAGAGAAAATCAATTTTAGGGAAAGTAATGAAACTGGAGGAACAACAAATCTAGAGAAGACGGTTCTTGTGGCAGCAAAGAAATAGATATAAAAGCAGTCTTGATTTGTACTGCTTATATCTCTTTTCCACTACTTTTATTTCAGTAGAGCATGAAATTAATCATATATAGATCAATATTTTCCGTGTACTTTATATTTGCAGTCTGTAAAATAAGAGATTTTTAAGTGTCTGCATTTTTTACTCCATATTGGAAGGACGAGAGTCACTCAATTTCTACAGATAAAATGTTAATAAAAGCAGCAGATTATTTAGGAGATAAGTACAAAAATCAGAGTAAGTTTTATAAGTAGGTAGGAGATGGAGGTATTTTCAAAGATCTGTCTAGAAGATATAAAGTAGAGCAGCTGTTTTCAACTGTATTATATATGTATCCTTGTGATAATAATGTCAAATAGTTCAGCAAAATCCATTTTAAAAGGCCATTTCTACACTGCCAAGTTCTGTGATATGTATTTTCTTTAGTCAGAATGCTGACCACTGTCAGCAATGTGTATCCTAAAAATGACCTTAAAGTTTATTTGATGCAACACATGAAATATATATACATGTGTATTCTCATGTAAACAAACATTTATTGCCAAAAGCAGTGGTCTGGAGAAATCTTTTCATTTGGAATGAAATCATGTAATACATTTCATCGTGCAGTCACACTAGCTCGCTCTGGCCATAGTGAGGACAGGAAGCTGTGATTACAGTCCGGTATCAACACAGCCCTGGAAGGCTAAGCAGCCTGGAAAAAGTTTGTTGTTTCTAATTGAGCAAAATGAAAAATTTCCCGTAGTGGCTCCTCCCTCTTAAAGGCTGACGAAACTCTGAGTATCAACATACAAGGAGCTCCTTGTGCACCATTCAAGATGTCCAGCTAATGCTCTGGCCTCAGTAATCTTCTCTGGGTGTATATAGTTGTGAATAGTTGGTGCAGGTTATGTGGACTTTCCTTTATGTCCTTTTCACATTAACTCAATTCACTGTCCTTATTTCTTTCCTTTAAAAATCCTTTAGTAACCAAACTGACAGGTATTTTTAGATTACATTGCCTGAATGTAAGTATGCTTTTTGATAAATAATCAGAAGTAAAAGCGTGTTAAATAATAATAAGATAATAATAGAGTAAATAATAAGAACAGTGCAGGTCTGATGCTTTTCTCCCAGTCTGTAAGGGTATTTTTAGCAGAAATTGCTGGTATCTGTTATGTTATTGTGTGGAATCTTGTCTTCAAATCATCTGTACATTGCAGAGTTAACTGAAAGTATAAGGAAAAAAGGGAAAACATGGCATTAAAACATAGCTTAGCTTTTTAAGCCTTAGTAAAGGAAAATAAGAGAAAGAGGAAATATATTTTTCTCCCTTTCAAGATGGAAATATGTGCACAAGTCGAATTCTTGAATTGTTTTTGCTGTTAAAGTGCATATGAAGGTTACCCCTGGAGCTGCTGGCATCCTGTGGATTCCAGCACATTATACAGGTCGCCGTATGTGAGAAACTGATGGTGTGATGTGCAGTATGCTGATGGTACTTTCTTTCCTTCTTGCATCTCCCAAACCTACAACTGTGCTCAGAAAATGTTGGTATGGTCGAGTGGATTTCATTTTTATGTATGCAGTCATCTGCAGCAACAGTGAGTAGCCAAGCATCATTTTCACTGTGTAATTTCAGGGTATGTAATATCAAAGGGAAAAAAAAAAAAAAAAGGTGCATCTTACTCATGCTTTTGTTCTTATATGCCCTGGTGAAGTTTTACCTTAATAAAACTGCAGTGAAGCCACCAGAACCAGTCTTGGGAATTACTCTGTTGATGTCTGTTATTGTCTATTTTGTCAGGGCTAGTTTGGGTAACAGTATTAAATATAGTGTTGTAAAAAAGCCTGGCACTGTGGAAGCACAAGGTTACAATAGGAGTACTTGGTGCAGCACTTCCTATGCTAGAGAACAATAAAAAATAGTACAAGCACCAGAGTTTGTTTCCACTTCATGTTAAAGGGAAGTGGTGGGGAAAAAAACAGCCTTAATCCCTCAAGTTGTAATTCAGCATCACTGTCTCCTTTATGCCTCAGACCATTCCGGGCATAGGTGAATATGTGCGTGTGTCTCTATCAATAGAGCTCACTGGCTGCCAAGGGCTGTGAGAGCAATGGTTGTGCTGGCTGTGGGGAGGTTCCTGTGCTGGGTTTCTCAACTACTCCTGCTGCACACCCACCAAGTTATGCCTCATTGCTGTGTGCTGTGATGGCCCTCCTTTCTCCCCTTGAACTAGAAAGGTAGTGATTGTCCTGGGGTCTTTGTAAGCCATTCTCTCCCTGCACGTTCTTTCATATTAGTTCACTTTCTTCACACTGAGGTTGTTGTTGAGTTATTAAACCTCTACGCAAGTAAGTATTTATGTAAGAGAAGATATTGTGCTGTCAACATCTGCAGCAAACAGGGCTTTATCAATGATCCCATGCAGTCATGGGAATGCTTCAGCTGCGAATGCTTAGGGAAAGCAGCTGCAGAACAAGAAACTAAATGAAACTGTAGCATTTTTTCTCTGTGTCAGAAATGCAGTTTTCAACTCTCGTCTCTCAGAATTCAGGGACAGATTATGCTTTCCTATTTGGAGTATCAGGAGTTCCTTTCAACAATTATTTATTCCCAGCATTCATGGTGTGTTTTAGCACAGCAGTGTCATATGATCCAAAATAGGAAGCTTTTATTCAGCAGTTTACAAATTGATGCAGCAGTCAAAGAAGATGCAGAGCAGTCATTCCTGTAGAAAATACTGAGGACAAATTGCGTAGTCTCCAGTGACAAGTAAAGATCTGTTGCCCTTGTTTTTTTGGGTTTTCTTTTTTTTTTTTTCACTTGCATTAAGAGGTGTTTAATGCTCCTTTAGTAAAAATGCTGTTGAAAGGTACTGCTGTGCTTCCCCCTAGGTTCTCCTTCCTCCTCTTGGTATTCAGTAATGCCAGGGTACCTGTCATCAGTTTATTTTGAAGGCTTACACAAACACAAGCAAAACATACTTGCCAAGATACCACAAGATGATGAGAAAGTAAATGAAAATCCACAGAGTAAGTAAAAGTTACAGTTACAACTATTTTTATTGACTTTATACTGGCAGTGTTTCTTCTACTGAGGAAAGAAATCTTTTCTCTTGCACTCTCCAGAATGTGTTCAGGCAGAGTGCTATGGGTTAGTAATGGAGAAGAATAGATTGTGAATCTTAACTGAAAGGGAGGAAATGGAAGAAGGTGTTTTTCTTTTTTTTTCTTTTTTTTTGTTGTTGTTGTTGTTTTGTTTTGTTTTTTTAATTAAATAGTAGAAGACTTTAAAAAATTAAAAAAATAATAATCTGGCGGAAAGTGTATTTTATGTAATCAAGATTCTGAGAATTCAAGTTTGGATTATTTGAGCTGAAACAGTACTGTTTATATTTTAAACTTGGGAAGGACTTAAAATACAGGCAGTTTGGGATGGCCAGGAGATTCTAATTAAAAGGTGTGAGAAATAATCTTGCATGTACTGGGGGATTCCATGACAGCAATGAAATAAAACACAGGAGACTATATGTACAGTCTTTTGAAAGGTCAAAGCAACAGCTATGCTTGTTAAACACTGTGCAGTTAGAAATGAAAAGCTTTTTCAAGAGCATTCAAGAACACACATAGAGAGGAGTGCCAAAAGACATTTTGGGATATAAACAGCTTCTTTTCAGACTTCAGTAGCTTGCTAGTTTTGCAAGTGCTTACAATTGAAGATCTGATGCAAAGCGTTATGTTATTCCTCAGTGTTGATGGGTGCTTTTAGGTGTTTAGCTAGATCTGTCAAGAATACAAGGCAGGCCAACTCCCATCTACAGCTATGATCTTTCATGAGGGACTTCTGTGACAGACTTTAGTATAGGCAGTGTGCGGGGCGGGTGGGAAAGCAGTGTGTGTGTGGGGGGGGGTGGGGGGGTGGGAAGGATAAAGGTGTAGAGTTAAAAAAAAAAAGAGTTTTTTGAGAGTAAAAAGACTTAGAAAAGTATTCGGGTATTTTCCTTAATCAAATCCAAATCAGTCATGTTGAGCAAAAGGGATACTGATCTGGGGTGCAATTTGGGGTTAGAAAGCTGAAGAACAGTGACAAGCTGTCACTGGCTGCTATTCCTTTGAGAGCCACCTAGCACCTTACCCAACCATTTGGTCCATTTAGTATAGTGTTGTAGCTAACTGATTGTTTTCTAGGGAGGCAGAAAATTAAATAAGCAATGTAATGGAGATCCTTAATCATTTTTAAGTGGATATTCAGGCATGGAGACACACTATCAAAGTCAGCTGTGGTGTATCAGGACAAATTAGTTTGACTCATTGCTGACTCTGCAAAGCTACTAAGCCTAACTCCAGCAGAACCACTTATGTGTCCCTGTACAGTTAAGAGGAAGCAGGTGCTGATTTTCTTGGTAGGATGCACACATTGACTTTTTAGTAAATCAGCAAGTACTTGATCAGTTTCATTTCCTGATATTTCTTCAGTCTTCTCTTAGGGTGATGCAAAATGTTGAGACTCTGCTTTTCCTACTTGACTTTATAGCTGTGAGCAATTGAAAGTCTGGCATACTGAACTTGGCCTAAAGCATCAAACTAAAATACCTAACTCCAGAATCTAATTTATTTATTTTAGTTTCTTACCCAGGTAGCAGGCTACTTAGTGGGTTTCCTAATCTGGAAGTAAAAGCATAATTCAGAAATAGCTTTGGGTTTGAAAGATTCAACTTACTTTGGAGTCAAAGAGTTAATAATGATGATTGCAGTCAGAAGCAGAAGGTCAGAGGTTCAGGATTTCCTTCTTAAGGGTAGAGAAGCAGCACAGCCAATCACAACAGGATTCTATCCTTAAAAGGATGAGAATTCAAAACCTTGTCATCTCATATAAAGAACTGGACTCCAGATTTGTCAATTAAATGTGTATGGTGTGTTAGTTAAAACTGAATGTAGTGCTCAGTCTGTTTCTGATTTTTGCTGGTTCCCGGCTGTCATTGAGTATCACTTACTTGAATAGACTTAACTGTGAAAAAGTTCTATTGAGAAGAATTCCCAGTTTGAATATGCCCTACTTTTAGCAATGAATCTGTCACCAGGTCTATCTGAATTTCAGGATTTTTTTTCTCTTATTTGTCATCTGCTGAGTGTAGCTCTTCTGTCAATTATCTAATTATAGGAATTACAGAAATATAGTTTACTTGATAACAAACAAGGGGTCTAGCAAAATCAGTTTCAGGTCGGTATTCCCTTAAAACCGCACTGTATTGTTGGGGAGTTGTTTCCCTCCTCAGTTTTCTAGTCTTTGAAAAAGAGGAAGTACAGCAGAAATTACCTTTGGTGAAAAACATGAACTTCTGGGTTTTATTGTTGGATTTTCTTGATTAATTGAAAAACAAATAAAAAATGAGGCATCAGTATAACAAAATGAATAAGCAGATTGGTTTACACAGACAATTGGAAACCAGTCTTTCTTGGGAAGCTGAGGAATCCTGACTAGCCTGTTCTGTAATTTTTGTTACTGAATTGAAACTGAAACCCTTGCACAGAATGCTTAACCCTTTGTCCTTTTAATCAAAAACATTTCTCAAACAAGCCTATGCGTAAGAAGGACGTGCAAACTGCCTGTGCAAGTCTTGCTATGTTGGTTTGTAGCGGACACTTTTGTACTACTTCATAAACCATTTTAATCTTCTAGAAATTTGTATTCGCATAAAATCCTCATCATTTTCATTAGTGGTCCATTCTCCCATTGCAGACTGTTACATTTTTATTACAGGAAATTACTTCTATAGGACACTGTGGAGTAGTTGATACAGTAAATGTGTATGATACAGAATAAATTCCCTCCATAAAACTTCAGTTTACTGACTGGCAAAAAGTTGCTACTTCTGAAACTCTTGAAAAGATACTTTTTGCAAGGTTTTCTGTGTTAAATCGCTCTGTAATTCCTAGGCAAGTGCTGACCTGTTAAGGGCTATTAAAGAAAAATTGTACCACTCATATACAATTTTATTTTTTGACCACCAGATTTATTTGGGAGAAATCAAAACAAAATGTAGTGAATAAACAGAAATGTAACAAATTAATTTACAGCCTGGTAATGAGGGGTTGAAAATGGAATGGAAGAACTAATTTTCATTTGCATTAAAGAACAATTTCCTGGCTATGAGGATTTCTTCCAGCATATTAGTGGTGCTAACGGGCTTTGATGTGAATAATTTAGTTTGGGGAAGTATGAGTATGTATCACACTCTATCAACCTCTAGAAGCCTAGAAATCTACTTAATGATCACACTGGTGATTTTATTCTGAGGCTGTTTTTGGCTTTTAGCCAAATTTGAGCAGCAGCGCCAGATTTTTGGGATGTGCAGTAGGCATTGAAGTTTACAAGGCATGGCTCAACCATGCCTTGTAAACTTCAGATTATATTATAACATCATGACTTGAGCACAAACAAAATTGGAGTTTGACAGTGGTGTAAAGGGAGATATATGGTCTTTTGGTGGTAAAAGTGAAATGATAACTTCCCTGTGTGATAAATCAGATTTGTCATTGTGATAAATCAGATCTAGATGTTGTGCATGATATAATCCATAAGCTTCACGGTGCAAATAAAACCTCTGCTCCCTGCTTTCAAAGGCTTGTGCTGGGGATGGCAAGGTTCAGAGCACTGCTCTCAAGAGGGCAAGATTCCCCTAAGCAGACAGCGTTTGTTCTTGTACTTCTTTTGTGATATGGGAAGATGAATGACCTTGACTGAGTTCATAAAATAACAGAAAAGCTAGAAAGATGTAGTCACTGTTGAGGTCAAAGAACAGAGCCACAATTAGTACATGATGCTGTGTCCTGTTTGATTAGTGGGAGTTCTGCCAGAGGCTTCAGTCAGAGCGGAACTCATTTTTTTTTGTGGACTCTTACAAGAAGCCAGATGGAAGTGATTTCTTTATTGGAACAGGCTTTCTAGGAATAACTAGGCAAGCAAACTTGTAACTTAGAAAGAGTAAATGAAACTAACAAAACATAACAAAACTATGTTGTTTTTACCCGGAATGTTTTGGTTTTAGGAGAAAAACAATGTTGATAACATGCCAGTGCTTCTAGTTGTTAGCAGCACTGTACAGAGCCAAGGACATTTTAGTTATTCAGCTTCTCAAACTTTCCTACCAGTGATGGGGGGCTGAGTGGGAAAAAGAGTTGGGGGTGGGTTGGGGGGGTGGGGGGAAGTTACAACAAAATCAGAACAGGTGACCTAAACTTGCCAAAGGGATATTCCATTCCGTATGTCATCATGTGGAAAAAGAAAGTTTGAAAATGGGGAGTTGATCAAGTGGCCCACTGCTGCTTGGTTACTGGCTGGGCATCAGTCGGTGAGTATTAAGCAATTGCTTAATAAAGTGATGCATAAGATATATATATAATTCTTATGATTATGTATATATATATTATGTATATATATATACATAATCATAAGAATTATCTTTTTTCCTTTTTCCTTTCTCTGTCCTAGTTAATAGTTGTTATCTCAACCCACAAGTTCTACTTTTTTTTATTTGTTATTCTCTCCCCGCATCCCACTGGGAAGTAGGAGGAATGGGCAAACGACTGTATGGTGCTTAGCTAATTGCTGGAATAAACCACAATGAACTAGCATCTATTTTTACTAATTCTGATTATTGATGATGGTAAAGTAACAGAAGACTATCAGGCAATGTAGTTGTTAGAGCTTTAAAAAGCCACACAAATATATATAACAAAGGCTGAGAGTAAGAATAGGGGCCAGGAATTTGGTTTCCTCCCCTGAAGGGGAGTGAGATTTGACCTCCACAGAGGTAGGAGGGAATTGGTAAAACAAAGGGGACTGCCTGAACAATCATCTCTGCGTAAGAGCTTAAGCATTTACTGAGTCCTTTGAACTAGAGCAGAGAGGAAGGAAAGCTTATGACTGTGGAGAAGTCTGTCCTACAGGAGCTGCTTGTCTCAGTCTGGTAGACCTATCTGGAGCCATCAGAGAGACGTGTTTTCCTGGGCAAGTCCTGCAGAAGTCATGTGACCAGTGGCAGTGGTGACTAGGATGACTAACGATGCTCCAGCACAAGCTTCTCCTCTTTTGAATGGGGGAATGTGGGGTATGGTCTGCCATAGATTTGTTTGTCTTCCCTCCTCTCCTTTGCATTGGAAAGCTTTGTTTCCTTTTGTCCCTCCCTAGTGCTGGTGACTGAATGGCAAACTAGGTTGGCCTGATCTGTGCTCCAAGATCTTGGAGCAGATTACTTCCCTCATCTCTTGCTTTAGGACAACTTGTTAGCTCATGAATGTTGAGATACTTGATTTGGTAAGTGTTCAAAAGAGGAAGTTGAAGAATAAGAAATCAGACAAAAAAGAATAGTCTGTAGTCCTACAGGCTGAACTGTGATGTACTGGCAGGTTACAGATAGCGTAGAGGAGCCCCAGTGTTACTGGACTCTCAGGGGCCTAACACAAAGTACATAATGTTAACCAGGAAATCATTCATAGTGTTTTACTAACAGTCTTGTTTTCTATATGTGCCCCTTTCATATGCTTGAGAAATTATCTCTATTCTCTTCCCTTTTAGTTAAGTTCATTCAAAACCTTAAAGTTCATATTTTTAAACTTGTTTTTGGCAGTGAAGAAATTGTTTATACGAGATAAATGGGAACAGGTGATCTGAACTTCAGCACAATTAGCCTCCCACATTTACAGTCCTGTAGTTAACTTAATAATGCTTACATTGGCATTCTTCTCACTCCACTCCATTTTGGGGAAATTGCAATGGTAGCTGTAAGTTCTACAAAAAAATAAATATGCTTTCCCTCCACCTTGTGCATTTCATTTCTAATCTATTTGCACCAAACCATCTTCTTTTTCAGAGATAGGCAAGCATTGTTTAGTTCATGCTGGGGGATGGGCCAGTACTCTTGCCAGAGAATCTGAAGGTTGTTCTGGATCTTATCTTGTTATTACTAAGCTAAATGTAAATCCACATCTATATACTACACCATTAGGATACGTATTTTGATGCTTTTATTGCGTTGTTTCAGAATGGAGATGACTCCTTGTTTGTGTAATGCGTCTTCTAATGGATGCAGGAGGTCAGAGTTCTGCATAGGTTTGATTTGGCTGCCTGCCTGATATATGGATATGTTCCCTCTGACTTCTAGATTTTATGCCCAGGGTGTAGACTTAATAGAAGAAAATGGAGATAGACTGTTGGGGATTCTGCAGTAAACAAAATTATCATTTTCTTGGTTGAGAATGCCAGTTGTGCCAAACCGTGTGAAATGATACATAGTAGCTTTACGGAGTGAACTATGGTTCGCAAAGTACCAAGATGAAATCATAAAATTAAATCATTCAACGTGGAATAGAGATGTTATCTCATAAATTGGGCTGTAACGAAAGAGAGGAAGCACGCATTTATTATTTATGACATTTTAAACTTAGTGGAAACACTTTTATTTTGTGTTTTGTTTGTGTGGGGTTTTTTTTAATATCAGAAATTGCCTCTGTGGAAGGCCAGTTTGATAAGGGAGCATGTAATGGAACAGAAATGGTTTTAATTTTAGTTCAGATTGAATCCAGCCCAAGTGATCAGTATCTTAACAGGATGAATATCTGACATTTAGAGATGGTAATTCATGTGACAGGAACTGATGATTTTGTTCAGTTCTCAGTGGACTAATTTTGCATAAAAATATTTTCTGTAATTGATTCATTTCAGAGAAGTGGAAAAAAATACGGTAAATTGGCCTTTGTAACCTGAGAGAAGCTGATTTACACTGGCTATATGTAAATGTGAGATTTACATTAATAGCATGTCAAAGAAAGCCTGTGATGTGCTAAGGGTATCTAGATTTCCAGACAAGTATTTAATGAAAAAATAATCCATAGCCTATTGTTTAGCCTATTTATAAAGAAATGAAACCTATACTGTAGTACAGTTAGCATTCATCAGTACTTCCCTGAAAACTTTTGAACCTACTGCATGAATTTCAATTTCAAACTTGATGAAGGGAACTTTCAAAAGTGTCAGTGACAGAGCAGCAGAGTTCAGGTTGCCGAAGTTTTGGTTACCAGTTCTGTATGTAATGCGCACACCTGCAGGGGTGACTACACCTCATCTGGATCTTAACTAAGATATATGGCAGCTTTTGGGTATACTGAAAATGGAGAGTGATTGATGGAATATGGTGATGAACTGTGTGTGCTGTGGCACGCTTAAAGATGCTGCAGAGCTGGGGAGAGAGCTGGACTTCTAACAGAGACAGTGGAGTCAGTAAAGTTCAGGAGGTGTATGTCTAAGGCTTCTTAATTTGTCTATTCACGCAGCAGCTTCTGTCACTCTACATGTGTTTAAAGATATGCAAGGAAAAACTGCCAAGTGTACTACACAGAGCTGTACTGTTAAGCAACTTGGAAATACAAGTCAGATATAAAAAGGTATTTATTTGCTAGTACCGCCAGAAGTGTACATTTTTCTTGTCCAGGTACTTTTTCTCAATAAAGATGATAAATGGCTTTTCAGTATTTCATAGTAAAAACAAAATGCTTTTAATGTATTGTTCTCTTTAGAGGTTCTGCTCAGTGCCATGCATGATAAATAAAGACTAATAACCAAACACTCTTTTTTTAAACGTTATTTTATTTCATACTATTTAATTAATAGTATGCTTATTCCTGAGGCTTGGTACCTGTGATGGTGGTATTTTGAATATCTCATCTCATTCTGTCAGAGAAACAAATTAGCACCTTGAAGATTACAAAATTATTAGTGATTTTTCATTTTGTCTTCCAGTTAAAACTCTCAGACTGAGTAAGCTATTTATCATCCTGCTACCTGGCAGAAAGTTTAAGGCAATCCTATTCCCATTTATAGCCAAGTCATAACTAAAAATTGTTTGGTTGTTCCCAAGGAGCCAATAAAATGTGCTTTCTGGTTTCATAAGTGGAGTTAAATCCAGAACACTTCGTGGTTCTTCAGCAGACACTGATTAGCTGAAAATCCTGTAATGAAGAATCACATCGTTTGTTTAATTGGTGTTCTACATGACAGAAACAAGGGCAGGTGCAACTCCTTCCTCTCCCCAGTAAATCTGGGCCTGGGGAATGCACTTTGAAATGGTGACGATTTCATATTCTCTGGAGTAGAAATGAATTACTCTCTACGCTCGATGAAATAGAGTTTAGAAGGTAATATAGGTCTAGCTATGAAGCTCAGAAGTCAGCAATCAAAAAACTTAAATGATGTAGAACTAGTAGTTTTCTCCAATCTTTCTTTCTATTGAATCCGCTGATATTAATTCTGAACCTTTCGACAGTTCTTGAAACATTTTTATCAAATTCTACAGTGGGAGATTTAAGGTGTCCATGTACAGAGGTGAACAAGGTTTTTTATCATAACTTTTCCTGAGCAGGTTGGATATGCTTGTTGATGTTATTCTCAAGGCTAAAAGATGATTTCTTTCTTTTACTGACAGAAATACTTTATATGTCTTTGACTGTCCTGAATTTGGACACCTTTGATACATCATTAGAGCTTGGTCCACTCTGACAAGCTGTTTTGATTTGATACTTCTGTTTTGGCAGAAATGCTTGTATTGCGCCCTCTTATAGAAACTGTCCTGTTATCTTTCTTAGTGAATACAGCAGTGCCAAAATAGATAAGATTGAATCAGTAAACATTTGACTTTTTTTTTCACTCCCTGTGATGTTTTGTCTGAAATAAGAGAATGCTTTTCACATTTAATTGAGCCAGGATGTGCTCTGGTTAGTTTTGAAGAACATCCTTTTTAATGAACTCTGAAATAACACCCTTAATTGCAATACTAATGCCTCATTGAAATACTACCTAATTCTTCATTGGTGTGTAGTTCTAATAACCTAGCATGCAAGATACTCTCTTGTCTAGCTTACACAATGAAAGCCACTCATTTACACAAATCCATCGGAGTCATTTGATACTAAATCCGTACAGCCAGAATAGGTCAACAATTTGCTGTATCTTACGCTCAAGATACAGTTTGTAGGCAAAATCTGTTTACAGTCCAAACATGCTCGCTGATTCACTGAAATCTACTAATGATCTCTTTTGTCCTTCACTGAACAGGCTTTTTAAAGACAGACAAATGTCAGTGAAGTCAGAGCAAGAAAAGATTGCTTAGTAATGAATGTCATGCGAGGAATTTCTGATGTTGTGCAGAATGAAATTCACCAATTCTTTCAAAATATCGTCTGCCATTTCAATATCACAATCTTTTTAGAGAAGCTTGTTTACTTGTCCAATTTACTGTTATGCAGGTGGTGAGAGTAGCTGTGAAAAGGATGACTTTTTGTTTTTTGAATGTTTGCCTTGTGTTAAAGTCATGTAGGAATGAGGGGAGGTTGCAGTTCAGGATGCTGCTAACCTGTTGTCTGTAAGACATTTGCTACAATGCTGCGTATCACATATCACAGCCAGTTGCAAAGAGACTTTTTGTTTTCTAGCGCTACAGTGTGTAGTCAATTGATGGCTTACATAGCTAGTAGTTATTTTCTCATGTTTCCAGGAGAACCCTAGCTTGAAGATATTCTTAAATTTTCTTTCTAAAGTTGGAGGCATTGTTCTTTTTTTTTTTTTTTTAAATCCTTATTTAAATTTGTATTAACAGAATGGGTATACCTGGCTTGCCACAGGCAGGTCATTTTGGCCTTTCTGGGGTTGATTTCTGTCTCACTTCAGGAAGGAGTTGAGTTGTAGGAGATTTTGAACAGAATTTCCTACTGTCCACCAGGTAACATTGCATCTCCTGTGCATTGCTAAGTTATGGGTTTCCCAAGAAGTGGAGAGCATCTCCTGCTAAATTTTTGTGTTAGCAATATGCTGTTCAAATGCAAACTGTATTTTAATAATTTTAATATTTTAATGTATTAGAAATTCTCTTTTCCATGCTCGTGCTAAATTAGTGATATAAAATGAATGACTTGCTACTGGATGTGGAGGCTTTATCTCCATGCTGCTCTTACAGGCTCATTCTCTGAAGAAATACTAAAGAAGATCCCAATCCTGCAGGATTGCTTGTGTGAATAGAGTTCCTTCTGTGTAAATCTTCTTGGGATAAAGCCTTTGTTTGTAATTTCTGGGGCAGGAACCATATCTGTCTGCTTTCTTTGTGATGCGCCTCCAGTATGAATGCATAACTAATAATATTCAGTTTTAATTCCTTGTGAAAGCAGTGCCTCCAGCTATGGCCAGTGGCAGTTTTTTTTCCATGAGCTAAATCCAAAATAATTGGAGAGCAAGTGTTACAGAGGCTCCTAGCAGATTTGCCACATCCTGCTTTTTGCGCTGTGAATTGCCTGGTTTGCAGCCTGGATTTGCAATAGGACTGGCTGGTGAGAAAGCAGGAGTCAGAATCTCCACCACTCCCAGATCTAGATCCCCCTGGTCACAGACCTCTATATCTAGTGACACAGCCTGCAGCTAGTAGATGACGAGGTGTTGGTATGATAAACCAAAGCAATTGCAAAAACCGTTTTCCCCACTAGCTCAGCAGTAGCATCTGGAAATGTCTTCTCTATCTGGTCCAGTAGCTCTGGTCAGAGAAGCGCTCATCACATGGAGCTGCAGGTGTTGTGCTTTTGCTACAGGCAGAAGGGCAGAGGTTAGATGTCGAACTCCAATTTTATTTCTAGCCTAATGGAAGATTATATGTAGTTTTGTGATTTTTTTTCCCATGATCTGACAGTTAATAGTTCATGCATAAGTTGACGTTTTGTTTCCATAACACTTAAAAATGTGAATGAAATTGGGAATGAAAAAGCTTCCTAAATATTAAGATAGCATCTGGTTAATTAATTTATTTATACCAGTATAGATTTGAATCTGAATGCATTCCTTTTTTTTTAAATTATTATTATTATGTTATTCTTTATTGTAAGTCAGTCTAAGCCTAGCATCCAGTAATTGAGCTTAGGTTTACAACACCACTTAAGAAAATGCGGTGGGACTTCTACAACAGCCTATCCTGAAGGAGATGATGATGTAGTCTTTTTGTCCAGAGGGCATGCTACAGTTACTTCTGTAAGAGAGTTTTGGACATGCTCCCTCCTGTTCCATAATGCTGGGTAGACTGCAGAAATAGGAAGGCAAATGCACCAGAGGAGCTGGAGTCTCTCCTTGTGCTAGCCGATGTTTTATGTTGTGTGATGGGGAGCTGGGGTACCAATACCAAGCGTTCTCTATACTCTTAAGATCTGTTCAACTGGAGCACATCCATGGTAGATTCACATCAGTGTTACCATCTGTGAGTGGTACAGATGGCTTGGGGGCAGGCAAGGAATATGCCCTCAGCAGTGTATCTGGATCACAAACCCAAGGTGAGAGAAATTAAGCTTAGAGCCATGTTTTGCCTGTTGCTTCCTGACACTGATGTAAAGCTCTTCTTGGGGTGAAAATTAAATGGAATAGCTTGAGTTGAAAGAATACAACTTGAATGTAAAGTTTTTCCTCCTTTATTCCTGATCATTTTTGTCAAAATATCCAGCAATAGATGCTGTAGCAAAGGTAGATGGAAAATGCTTACCAAGGCAAGCAGTTCATTGCTTTACTTGTACAAATTATGTCCAGTGAGGTAATAAAGTATACATTAAAACTTCAGTGATCACCATTATAATAATGTCTTTGTTAAAATAAACTCTCTGAGGATTTATATGAACAGTTGTTTTAATAAATCATATTTTGTGCGTCAGGTTGTATTTCTGTAATTGGTAGGCTCATCCTTGCTGTTTTTGCATGTTTTTCTTTTTACATTTTGTTGTTGTTGCAACTTTCTCAATGTTGACTCTTAAAATTGCTCTTTTTATTAGCAACTACATGGAAGTTAAATATTACATCCATCAAAATAGGCCTCTTGTACAACTGTGTAGTTTGAGGAAATGCTGTTTGAAACTTTCAGGAAAAAGAAAATCTGAATTAAAGAAATAGCTTCATTTTTAAAGTGATGAAGGTCATCAGTTTACACACACATTTATTATAAGTGAATGGGAGATTCAGTCTGAGAGATTCTGTGTATGATTCTTGTGTACATACTGAATAGATTATCAAAATACCATTTCAGATGTTTTATGAGGTCACGCGGGCATTTAATGCTAGAAGATTTTCCAAGAAACAGAAGCTTCTAAAATTTGTGAATGAGGCTGTGTGATTTATTTGGAAGCAGACTTGGTTAAACTTCTAGTCTTGCTGCTGGCTTTTTTTTTTTTCTGTGCAAGGTACAAAAAGAAGTGCATGAGCGTGTGCTAAAGCAACTTCCTGTCATCAGAATTAAAAAAAAAAGAAAAAAAGAAAAAAAAGGGAGAAAATGGGGAAGTATAAAAATGTAGTAAGGTCAGCTTGCATTACAAATTGCTTAAAGGATGGGAACTAAAGTTAGAAAGCTGATGGAAAATTCAATTAGCATCTCAACCAACCACTTAATTTACAATTTTCCAACAATGTGAGTTTAATTTGCGTGGTTTTGACTGACATCTTTCTAATGTAGCATCTATGATTTCACAGGCGTGTCTTTCACATTTCTACCCAAATGGCCACTAAGCTGGACCTCTCTCTGAGCAGGTGCTTTGTGCTGTTGTTGTGCTGGTTGTATCTTCTGTTTTATACTGCAACTATATTATTTCCGAAACTATGAAACTGTGTTCTTTCTCATTGTTTGTGTAAGTCAAAGAATACTCATTCTGGCTTCCTTTTAGAATTGCCTGGATACTATAAGAAATAATTATTTTTTTAAAGATATGAAAAAACTTTTATACTTTTTTTTTTTTTTTTTTTTTTTAACACAGCTTCTTTCTCATGGTAATTTTCACTTATTATTTTCTGTTGATTTTTCCTCAGGTGCAAGTTGAATTTTCTAGCTGTTATGATAAGAGGTTGCAGAGAGAGTTAAACTACGTAGTCTTTTTTGCAAATTTCTGACATTTTTTTAAGGCCTTATGGAAAAGGCCGTACGTGTCAGAACATGAAAATAGATTAGATGAAAAAGTACAGGAAGGCTCTATGGAAAGGAAGCAAATTATCACCGACAACTTTGACAGAAGCTACTAGAAAAAAGTCAGAAGTCTTTCCCGTTCGGAGTCAGAATTTAAAGCTTAATACAGTTTATGTCTTTAGAAGTGCTTGGTCAAACAGTTATTACTAAGGTCAATTTTTTAAGTGTTATAAATAAATGTAGTGGTTTTCAGTTGAGTCTTGATAGAATCATAGAATCACCAAGTTTGGAAAAGATGTCCAAGATCATCCAGTCCAACCATCCACATACCACCAATATTTATTTCCCCACTAAACCATGTCCCTTAGAAACCACATTTCTTGAACACCTCCAGGGTTGGTGACTCCACCACCTCCAGGGGCAGCCCGTTCCAATGCCTGACCACTCTTTTGCAGAAGTTGTTTTTCCTAACAACAAAACCGAACATCCCCTGGCACAACATGAGGACATTCTGTCTGGTCCTATCACTAGTTATGTGGGAGAAGAGGCTGACCACAACTTCCTTTCAAGTAGCTGTAGAGAGCAATAACTTCTTCCCTGAGTCTCCACCAGACTAAACAATCCCAGCTCCCTCAGCCTACTCCTCATATGGCCTGTGCTCCAGACCCCTCACCAGTTTTGTTGCCCTTCTCTGAACATGCTTCAGGACCTCAGTGTCTTTCCTGTAGTGAGGGGCCCATAACTGAACACAGTACTCAGGGTGCTGACTCACCGGGGCAGTGTTCAGGGGGAGTACTCAGCTCTGAGAACAGTATAGTTCTAGATAGATAACAGCTTTATCTGTCTTTGTGCTTTGGAGTATCTCTTGGACATGTGAAAATGCGTAGCTAATGATAGTAACTATGTTGAAAAATAACATTTTGTAGCTGAGAATTTGCTCTATCAAATAGTGTTATTGAGCTCTTTACATCTGTTGCAGTTTCCATGGGAATAAGTAGAGGCATTACTTTCCGATCGATTTATGTAGATAACAGACAGATATACAGGTATCTTTCAAAGACAAATAATAACTTATATTTTGGTAAAGTTAATCTTTTGTGTTTCTTTTGATGTTTTGGCTGATGTACTTCTCATATAGCACCCTCTGCAATGGAGTCATCAAAAGAATATTAAGTATTACAAAAAAGCTTCTTTTTTTTTTATAGCGGAGGTTAATTTATAGTGACTATGCACATCAAATGCCTTATGCCGAACTGATTGGTCCTACTGATTAGTGAAGACTGAAAGTGGCTTTTTCAAGAGCTAATCATGGCTTAGGCATTACCGAGTTCAGCAGTAATCTGTCTGAGTCGCACTTCTCTCTTACCTCATGCTGTTATTTAGGCTGAAGAAGTGAATTTAGATCTGCAATGATCTAAAACTTAATTTAGATGTATGGAGATTCAAGCAAATAATTACTTCATTATCTTTCACCAGCCAGTGAACAGGTGAAACGGGATAAAATTGAAAGAAAAAAAAAAAAGAAAGAAAGAAAAGAAAGAGTATTAGAAACATTTAGGTTGGGAAAAGACTTTCAAGATGATCATCAACTCCAACCATCAACCCGACCTACTGAGTCCCTTCACATGTCTCCTAAATACCTCCAGGGATGGGAACTGCCTACCTCCAAGGGCAACCAGTGCTTGACAACTTTCTCTATGAATAAATTTTTCCTGTTACCCAATCTAAACATCCCCTGTCATAACTTAAGATCTCTATCACCTGAGGAAAAAGATTGACACCTTCCTTGCTGCAACTTCCTTTCAGGTAGCTGCAGAAAACAATGAGGTCTCACCTCAGCCTTCTCTTCTCCAGCCTAAAAAGTCCCACTTCCTTCCACTAAAAAGTCCCAGTTCCTCATGCATCTTGCTTTGCTCTTTTCTGCACATGCTTGAGCAACCCAGTATCTTTCTTGCAGTGAGGGGCACAAAACTGTACAAAATGCTCAAGATGTGGTCTCACCAGTGCCATGTGCAAGGGAACAATTATTTCTGTGGTCCTGCTGGCCACATGATTTCTGATGTGGGCCAGGATGCTGTTGGCCTTCTCAGCCATCTGGACATGCTGTTGGCTCATGTTCAAAGAATCTTCTGTCTGTCTTTGTTAAGTTATGAGCTGAGATAATCTAATCATGTTTTTGTATTACATGATGCAATGTTGTCTGCTTGTTCTTGTACGATGGAAAAAAACAGGTAGAAATACTGTCACTTTCCTGAATGTCTCGGTGGCTCAATCCAAGTAACAACAGGCAAAAAGATAATTCCTTTGTCATTGCTAAACTATGAAAGAAGAGTGTAATCTGAAAGCTCGAGTAGTCTTCTGTGGAAGACAGCTTGTTTTGTCACCACGAGTAAATACTTCTAGAGCACATCCATCCTTCCTCTGTGCCTGTGGTGAGCAGGGAAGAGCCAACCAGCACATCCTGTGAGTGATGTGAGCTGCTGTCAAGGAGCTGGAGTGGAATATCCTGTGGGACATCCCTGCCAGTGCGGACCTGGGTATTTTGTAGGCACATTCAAACTGTTAGCTTCTCTAGTTCATTGTAAAATTTTTTTATTTTTTTTTTAATTTTAATACTTGTCAACAAATTCTAAGGCATAAGAAAGGGAAAAAAAATAATGAAGTTTTTGTGCCTGCTTCCCTGCCTAGAAGACCTACAGAGTTCTTCTATTTTCAGAGTTCTCTGAACCTGTGTTTGGTTTTACTGATGCATTTTTTTTCTTTCACATTTAAGTCCTATAGAGTAGAACAGAGGAAGTATCATTCATCCCATTTCCTATATTCCATTCATAAGCGTCCAGTTGTTGCCTTTATTTCAAGTCAATGCACTGAGCTACGTAAACCCCTCCTCTTACCTTGTGCCCATCTGTCTTCACCAAACTAGCTTAAACATTGTAGTCCTCTGCTAGCCATGTAAGCAAGAAGGTTTTATATTCAGTTCTGTATGCAAGGACAAGTGCTTAATTGTTAATTTCCCACACTATTCTTGGATGTTTCATATTTTTCCTTAATAACTGTACCTCTCTAGATATTCTGTTTTGTAAATTACATATTTCTATGGCTTGTACTTTTTTCTGTTCTCCTCCAACATTTCACACTTGGAAAATACATTTCTAGTTCCCTAAGATCCATAGTCTGTCTTTTTTTCTTTTTTTTTTAATGGCTGCCTACGTGTTTTACAGGCTTTTTCACAGCACATTGTTAGTTAAAACTCACAGAGGTGAAACACTGACAAATGGTGAATTAGTAATATGCATAATTTCCTACAAAAGGGAAAGAAAGTGTAACATTTACCACCGTTTACTTCCTAGCAAGTGTTGCCCTCTTAAAGATGAAATTAATGCCTGTTGATTTCTTTAATGTTCTGTGATTCTGTGAATAATGTTAGCATGTTTTACTGAATAGAATATTCACTGAATAGCTTTCAACCCTTTACTATTAAGAATATGTTGTAAACTGCGGGAACTTGGTTGGCATTCTTATATAATTTTATAAAGCTGTTCAGAACCTTGAGGCTTTTCTTTCAGTACTTCAGTTTATTTTCCACCCCGATAATAAATTATGAAGCAAACATATAAACCTTCCTGTTAAGTGTTAGAAGATTAGAATATATTGTATTATCTTGATGATAAACTACATAACTTGTTACCTCAGGAATTTCCTATTTAATGTAAACGTGTCACTTGAAAATCAATTTTCAGAGTTGCTAAGAATGATGAACCTGCAAATACGTACTCAGCAAGGGAGTGAATGGGGACTAAAATTTAGTTACAACATTTTGTGTATACGTTTATGTAAGACTAGTTTAAATTATTTTTGTCCACAGTCTCTCAAGAATAGTTTACAAGGAGAGAGAAGTAAGAGGAATGTTCATTATAGATGGAATATTCTGATACAATTGGCAGAAGGATTAAATCAAAATGTATTAAAGAGTACACTTATTTTATATAAGTGGGAGAAGGGGTGGGCCTGAAATAATAGTCATTGTTTTTCTTCTCTCAGCATAGTGGAACACTCGTGACATTAAACTTGCAGAGATAACATGCTATTTAATGAGAACGTTGCCGGGGCCACAGAAGTGTTGCATTAGTTTACATAAAGATGCATGTGGGGAAATAACTGGAACTGCACTACTTAATGAAGCCTTGAAAGACATTATTACATTTCCAAATTTGTAAAGAGTCCTAAAACCAGTGAAGACAGATCTGATTTTGTGTTGCATTAAATCAGAGCACAATAGAAACAGAGTATTGAAAGCACTTTGACTAAGCTACCTGCAAAGTAGCATAGGCTTCAGACAAATCCTACTTTGAAGCCTGAGTGCTTGGTTCATTTGTCATCAATTGAATTAGCAATTAGGCTCTATATATCTAAAAGATTCCTTACCTCACATTTACCTTCCTAAATCATTGCCCGTTTGGCTATTAGCATAGCTTAGAAAGCCTTCATTATAATGGGTATACGCTACTGTTTTAAAAGGAAATACAAGCAGGGGAGTGAGCGGCAAATGTGTTAGTTTATGTAGCCAACTTTTGAAGTGAGTACTCTGCATGATATTGTGTACTCGGATTATACTAGATTTTGGAAACATTTGCAAAATTGTGTTTAGTGCTAATGTTGTGTAGTTACTATCTTGGATCCAGTGATCCAAACATACTGTGGTTCTTACACCCAAGCTGCTAAAAGAAGAAATGCAGATTTGGAAGTAGGTAGAGGGTATCTGCAGCTGTGAATCAGAGGTTTGGAAAGAAGAAATCAAAGTAGAAATTGAGTAAAGATTTTTGAATCATTTTGGATGGATATGGCAAAATATACTGAGTGGAGACGAGAGTAGGGAGGGATCAGATGGAATACTGAAAAGGGAAAAATGAAATGTTTTAGAAATGAGCAATTGTGTAACAATGTATCTGATCTGTCACGGCAGTGTAATTTACGGCAGGAGATAACTTCAGGATCTAGTTTATGTGTTACAGAATTAATGACTAAAATCTTAAATGTGCAATTTAAATTTAATTTCAGAGATAATCTCTTATAGCTCATCTGTCAAACAATCAGGAAGAGACAAAAGCACACAAGATGCTTTTGCTTTTGAAGTTTAATGTTACTAGGATTTTATCAATGTGTCTTAGGTCTGTGCAGGACAATGGCTAACTGAAAACCCCCGTGTTTATGACTTGCAAGAAACATCTGGAAGAAGCTGATTGTAAGATCACGTTATGACAGTACGAATAATAAATTCAAACATCATCTGTAATTTAAAAATTGAGTGTTCAGCAACCAGACTGAACTATGTCTTTATTCAATCCTAGATATTGCTTCTGGATCTGCTCTGAAACGGAGTCCACTTTGTTAGAGGTTGGTGACTTTCAGTTCTCTATGTTATTACTGTGTTTAAGTAAGGAAATGAAAGTTAGGAGCTTCTTATTAACAGAAACAGTAATCTCAGAATAATGAAGTAGGTGGTAAGAACGCAGTTAATTCTGAAAGCAGTCTTTCTGACCTCAACATGATAAATTATTGTCAGCTGCGTGGATATATAGCATTTTGTTATTAGACATACATGCAAAGTTCTTTTGATTCAAAGACTTCTCTGGTTTGAATTGATATTTACTATGTATATTTTCTAGAAAGGAGGTTGGAGTAATCTGTACTTCTGAGACTGAACCCTCTATAAAAGCCACACCAGATGAACTTGTTGTATGTGTAACATAGAGGCATAGGATCTGATCTCTACTTATTGACTATTCAGAAATGACATATTAGGCTCTACAACATATGTTTAAAAATGTCAGGTGGTACCTGCTGATCAGGTTTGAGAAGGGTAAAGCCCTTCCTGACATCTCTGTATGTACATATTGCTGGGCGGGAGGAAGCCGAGAGCTCAGTGATGACTATATTCAGTATATAAGATAAACTAACCTTGGGCTGTCCTTAAAATCACGTTACTCTGCAGCAGGCAACATTATGTGTCTCTTAGCTAGTCTTCTAAGATGGGCAACTGAAATAATTGTGGCAACTGAGCAGAGCACAGTTATTTCTAATCTATCTTGTCTGCAAGTAGAAGTTTGATTTTCATTAGGGGTAGGCAATTAGGGATTTTTTGCTCCTTTAGATCACTTAAAGATTGCATTAAGTTGATGTAATATTCCTAAGACTATCACTCAAGTAGGAATATAAGCAAGAGACATTTTAATACAAATTTCAAGCACGAACTGAAAACTCTTTTGAAGTGAAATCCGCTTTCATGTACAATGGGACCAGAGGAATTCATGGCTCCTAATGGCAGCACTTACTTCCCCGGCTTAAAGTTCCTTAGCACTGACACTTTTAACTTGGGCATCTTTTACCTTCTATAACATCATTAATTTTCTGCTGCTGTACAAGGGGAGCACCAGCTCAGAATTGTGCTGTATTGAATCCGAAGATACTTGTCTCTAACTGTAATCCTCTGGGAAGTCTGAAACCTTGGTGTCCTTGATATATTGACAGACATTTTTGTTGGACATCTGTATAGTACTGAAACCAGAGGATCTGTGTTACATATACAAATAACTAATTCTTCTTATGCATTGCTTTTGTGTGTGTGTGAAATGCCGCCTTGCATTTCTATTTCACATACTGCATCAGTTAATCTTGGTATAACGACAAATTCATGTAGGTCCCACGTAACAAGCAGACATTTACAGTAGTTCTGCCCTCTGTGCTTACAAATGCAGTTTATTCTACCTGTTTCCATGAGATGAGGGTTTGTGACACACATCTTCCGTTCCTGAAGCCCATTTTCTGTCTGAGATGAGGTCTGTTAAATTTCACTCATGCACCTTCTCTGTTTGAGAAAGGTTTTGCTACCTTTGTAGCTATGTTGCTCGTGTTCAGTTGTTCCATGTTCGTGTCATACTTTCCTTACTAATAACCCCATAAATTGGCATGGTGCATGCTGTTATTCTCCTATTAAAACACAATCATGCCCCTGCTTATTGTTCTGTACGAATGTGCTTGTGATCCCACGAGCAGCTGGATACACCTGATGCTTTTTGTCTTCATTCAAAATGGCTACCATTTCCTGCTGTTTCTAATTTATAACTGCCATCAGCAGAGATGAATAATGCTTTTATTCTTTGGCTGAAAAAAGAGAAAAATGAAGGATGAAAGCCTTATGGAGGAGGGGGAGGTGGAGATGAAGGATCCTGCACCTTACTGCCATGGCAGAGAGCATTACCTGTGCTTCCGCAGGCACAGGACACCGGCCTGCTGGTCCCTCGGTTTGTGACTCAGGCCAGGGCCAGTACAGCAGGCTGGCAGACCAGGTGCAGTTTTGTGGTGTGCAAGTCCCACCCACTACTGTATCCCAGGGAAGAAAGCTGGGAGTAAGCCACTGGTCTCCTGCAGGACTTTTGCCAAGCTTGCAGAGGGAGCAGGCCATGTGGTAAGCTTGCAGCTCAGATGGCCATCTCCTGACAGTGCCTGTCATGTATCACGACAGAGAGGTTGCAGGAGAGCAGTGCAGCCATAATGTGCAATCGTGGCAGCCTGCACATTGCACTGTGAGCTGATGGGATGAGACAGGACCTGCCAGGGGTTTGTGCAGGGCTCAGGCTGGGGAGGGGTGTGGTGCCATGCTGAGCCATGGCAGCGGCTTGCTGTCTGGCTGCTGCAGGCAGGGTGAGCTGCCTGCTGGGCACCTTGGCTGTGGGCTGACGGGAAGATGTGGCTCCGTGATGTGACTAGGCAGGATGGCCCTCATCTGTTCAAAGGGAAAGCTGGGCAGCAAGTCTGTTGTTCAGCGAGTATTCAGCAGGAGCAATGAGGCCATGCTGTGTGTTGTTAATTACTGCATCAGCTATAGAATCTCACCCAACAAAGCTTTTTGAAGGATGTTATAATCTAATGGAATATCCAAACATTCAAAGGTAATGCTTTCCATATAACCATATTTCTGTGCTGTAGCACGATCACTTTCTTTTAATGAGCAGTGCAATGCCCAGAAAGTATGGAAGAGTTGGATCTGTCTGTGGATGTAATTGTTTCTTTACACTAAATTCTTATTGACAGTCTTTCAGAATTCAGTTTGAATATGTTTGAGTAAGTAGAAGCAGTTCAAATCAACATTTTCTTAGGAAGGCCTACACAAGATACATTCTACATTAATTTCTATAACTGTGCAGCTGCCTTTTATATAGTAGACATTATTTTCAAATTACTGAAGTATGGGAAGAGCTGTGCTCTTGGAAAGGCATAAACAAAGCACAAAGGCCAGTCTGTTTTCCACATAGTAGATTGTTGTTTAAGAGTTTGTGCCAGCCAGTACAGAGAGTGCAATCGTGTCTTACTGCTCTCAAGAGAGATGAATTACACAACTGCCTCAGCTCCTGCTGCTCCACATTCTTACCCATGAATTGCATTGTTGGAATGGCCTACAACTCCTCACTGAGCAGCTTCTAAAAGGGAATACTCTTCTAGTGCAACTGACAAAATGCATGGGTTGATCCAAATGTTATGCCTCCTATTTTTTTCCATGGAAACCATAACAAATACAAAGAGCATGATAACACTTTTTGGTAGAGCAAATTCTTAGCAACAAAATGCTGTTTTTCAACATAATCACCACCATTAGCTATGCATTTATGCCAGTGATGAACAAGAACTTGCATATGGTGCTCATAAAAAAATAAATAAATAAAAAGTCTTACCCAGCAGAGCTGACCCACTGTTTCACAGCTGCTATGATGGTGTCATTACTGAAACACACCAGCCACTGCCTTGTTATGTTAATGTCCACAATTTGTTCTCCAGAAATGTTTAGCAAGCATTGATGAATGCCAATGGATGCAGTTTTTTTCCACATGGAGGAATGCAATTACATACCTTTGCTTTATTTGCACTTCCATGTCGGACTCACTTTTGTCAGACTGCCCCTCTGCTGCCATCTGTCGTTTGGCAAGAAAGTATAATGGAACACTGGTGGGAAGGTTCAACCTATGGTATGCCATACCACCAACATCCGCCTCTGATGCTGTGGGCCAACATAATAAAATAGTAGGCATTACTTTCAGAGCAGCCATCATATAAATGTATAGCACTGTCGCTGTCATGAAAAATCTTCTCCTATGAACTGCTTTGGTTATGTACTGGCTTTCCCAACAGAGTAGTTAATTGTGCTTTTTTTTTTTTTTTTTTAATAAAACTAACAGTTTTTTTAACAACTCTTTCTCAAAGTAATACTATGCATAGCAATGTCTGTTGAAACTGTTGTGAATTTGCAGCGATTGTGCCATCCATTGACATGTAATGTATCTTGCCCTTTTTGTACTGGATAAAGTTGTTATCAAAGCAGCAGTAAGTGCAGAGGGTCAAGCACGTGTATTTCTGTGCAGAGAAATGTTTTCTAGGCTGGGTCACAAAAGCCAGTACCTTGGAGGAAACAAAGTACCTGGAGCGACAGCATGCATTTGCAAGTCCTTGAAATAAACTGTAGCCCTTCATTTGTAGAACAGAATTATATGTCTTAGTAACTGGTTTAAATTTGATCCAAACATGCATTATAAATGATTCATTGTCCCCACTCAGTGCACTATAACAACTATTCTTATGTGTGCTCTGCTAATTCTCGATCGTAATAATGTAAGCATCAATGTACCTTTCTGTATCTCTTTACCTACACTTGTGTACACACGTATAATGACACATAAGCAAAGAACATTTTTATCTTCTTGGTCTCTTCTGGGTGATATCTGCTTTAGTTACTCTAGTGGATGTAGTTGTGTGATGCTTATGCGTGATTTATTTTCATCTGTCCGGAATAAGCTTCAGAGATTCTATGTAATCTCTTGTAAAGTATTTGGCTAATGTGCTGTATGTGCTGGCTACCATCCCAACCCTTGGAAGTTTCTCAGAACTATTAGCATTTCCTTTTAAGTAAAGAGCATCGCAGATATGAAAACACTCAGTGGCAAAACAACATTAAGATATCAGTGGTGACTGTGCAAATTACGTTAGGAATCACTGTGCTGCTGCTGCAGTAGCTCAGAAAAATCTAATATTCATTTGAAAAGTAGTGTTACGAGTTTGCTTCTGGATGCCATCAGGAGAGAGGCCATCTGCTGTTTGCTCTGTGCCATTCTCATGGTGAGAGGAACTGTGCTGACAGCTGATGAGAAAAGAGGCAAGTCTGTTTAGGCAACAGTCGGGTCCACTGTTAGTTAATGGATCAGAAAGGTGGTTCGTGCATCTGTAGGTAAGACTTGTGTTAGCTGGATCTTCTAATGTTCTTAACAGACTGAGTCCAGTATCAACAGGAACTGTAACTGTAGAGCGTTTCTGGAGAGCTGAAGACAGCTCATCTGTTTAGTGGTAAAGTACCCCTGCTTATTCAAATAAATGTTGTTAGTGTTGGTCTTTTCATGCAGAGGCACGAGGGGCAGTGACATGCAGGGGCCATTGCTTTTACTAGGGACAACTTCATTTTGAAAATTAAATTTATTTGTAGAACTGTCACAAATAGATATTCAAAATATAAAGTGTTGCAAGATAATTTATGTCTATTTATTGATGTTACACGCAAACTGATCTAGATGGTAAAAGTGTTTCTTTTCTCTTTTTCCTTTTGGGGTTTTTGCATCATTCTTTTCCATAGTCTGCCATCTTTCTTAGCTATTTTTGTGTTCTCTTGCATTCTCCTTTCTTCTGGGGTAATTAGTTCTACCAAAATGTGGTGGTCATTAACCCTGTATTAGAGACAGGATTTTAGCCAGGGTCTTTCTTGTCTTTCTAGTTAGCAGCTGTTCTCTTTTTCTCTTAGGCTTGCTTCAGAAGGCAGAAAAGCTGGAATCATAGAATTGCTTTGGTTGGAAGGGTCCTTAAACATGATCTAGTTCCAACCCCCCTGCTTTGGGCAGAAGGTAGAAGCTCTTTCACCATGTCTGCTTCTTACGGTTTTTATGGGTTCCTACCAGCGTCCTAGCAAAAACTGCCCAGTGTAGGTAACCCTATAATCAGCAAGCAAACTTCTTGTAAAAATGACTGGAGTGATGACAGGCCCACTCTTTACTCCATCTCTCTACTTGGTCAGCATATGAGAAAGAGCAAACGGAAACAGATTGCCATAAGCAATATTGCATTATAAAAATGTTCTACCTTCTGTTTTGTGACAGAACTTGAGAATGAAAATACTCTTCTAAATGAAAATATTCTTCTGTAGCCACAATACGTGTTTGAGTTGATAATGGATTTAATCCTAAATTTCAAATGAAATAGAGAATATAGACTGGAAAACTGGTATATGTTTCATTTTATTTTGGTTAAGGAGATTCAGCTTTACTGGTCATTTAAATATATTGTGAAGTTTAAACTTACATGAAAGCTGTGGCCTGTAGTTGAAGACTGCCTGTTGCTTAGGGTGTTGAGCTGTGCTCCCATTTTGTGGCTGTGCCCATGTGTTGTATATGTGCTGTGTATTTCTACCTTCTGTGCTCGTTAAATTCCTTTTATCAGTTTCCTTAGTGAAATTCAGCCAAGAAGTATTGGCCCAAACACTTCTTGTGTAGAGAAGTCCTCGAAGAGTAGGAGTAGTATGCTACTGAGATTTCAGGCTTACTGTTAAAAAAATCAGGTTTAAAAGCACTATGTTGACTTAGGTGCTTTGATGTGTTATTAGGAGAATGTGTTACAGAGCTGCGTCAGCTTGCTCTGAATTACTTCACTACTGATAACAACATCTCACAAAAATTGTTTAGAGAATTATATTTAAGGTGTGAGAAGCAACCTGCATATTTCTAAGCCAATTTCCCCTTCTGCTTTATAGAACAATAGAAGAATACACTTTCTAAAGTGATGTTTTTGTAGACTGGGAGTGTAAAATTGGTGTTGGTTCTATGAGCATCATCTTTATCACAACCTCTGTTTTGACAGGAGGCTTTAATTTAGCTTTGTATGTGCATTTCATGAAACGAATTTGCATGTAATAGCCAAACAGCATCTGGGAAATCGTGACAGGAGCAATCACGCAGTGAGTGACTTTACAAGTAAAACAAGAAGCTCATTGCCAGCAGTATTGCTCCACTTTGAATGATGCCTTTCAGAGTGGGGCTGGCCCAGGGAACATGGAAATTCCCCTTGAGAGGTGCAGGGAGGAGGATCGTGTCAGAGAGGTTTTCTCTGACTGGAAGCCAAGTGAAGCAGACATGGAGAGCTTTCTGTCCAAAGTGCTCAGGCCAAAACCTGGACCAGTTATTCCTCGGGGATTTAACTAAGAAATGAGTAATCAATCAAGTCGGTATAGGAGGATAATCTTTAAGCAACTCTGGATTTTAAGCAGGAGTACTCAGAGACTTGCGATTCAAATCCAAAGCAATCCACCCTTAGGGAATGCATGAAAGAGACAGCATCCTTACATTAGGATGGGTAAGACAGGAATCCTGTTTGGCATTCTCTTTCCAGATTAAAACTAAAGCTTGTTTATGTTCCCGACGAAATTTAAGAAAGTAGTGAAACCCACAGAGAGACTCATTACCAGAGTAATGAATAACACGAGTCTTGTGGCTGGCTTGTGAGCTACTGGTCTTCTCTGGTCTGTCTGTTGTGTCCAGATGTAGCTGTGGTAGGAACAGCACTTAGTTTTTGTTCAAACTGCTGAGTCCCACAGGCATGCAAGCACCACAAAAGTTCACAAAAGGATCAGAAATATCTAATCACTCATTTTGATTGGTTTCTATTTAGACAAAAGGCTTAGAATTGAAATTTATATGCATCAGTACAATTAAAATGCTTTCTTCTGGGAGTTTTTTTCATACTTTGTATAGTTATATATGCATATATGCTTTATATAAAATCTGTCGTGTGAAAACTATATATAAATTTCAAAATGTACATTCTAAAAAAAACAACATCTTTTATATTTTTTAATCATTTTAAGCCAGGTATTTGTGTTACATACATCAATAAATGTAATGAGCTGCTAAAATTTTCATAGAGCTTGTGTTGCCTGCACCATTAATGTTGTGTAGCTTTAATTTGTTACGATATTTTAACTTGTTTCCTAAGGAAATAAGGATTATGCAATCACTGTCTGTCTGCCAATCCCGTGTGTTAGGTTGAACTGCTCATCTCGGTTCTTCAGCACAGGGAGAAAGTATGCAAGTCTTGAAGATAATTAAGTTCTTACAAGTTTCATGGTATCTATAGTTCAGCAAAGAGAAAAAAATCCAAATCAGTGTCCTACAGAGTGGAAAGCTGTTATGTATTCTCCTTGGCAGCAATCAATATATACATACCTTCAGGCTAAGCACAGCAGGTGCTATCTTCTGCCCAGAAGAGACGTCAGAAAGTATATGTGATGGAGAGGGAGGCTGAAATAATTTCAGTTAAGGAATGTGAGAGACATAGGAAATCATGTTTCATTACACCTATTGGTTCCAGAAAAACTTTTTTTTTTTTTCATTTCACCATTCATATTTCCATTTTCAAGTAATGTAATTATTGAATTCACCAAGAAAAAGATGCCTCTGAGAAGAGAACAAGTGGGATATTAAGTGTTTTTGTACAGTATGCTTAATACAGCTAACTGTGTTTTGCTTCAGATTTTATCTATAGACTTATTAGCAGCGAGCCATTTTTTCCTTTTTTTTTTTTTTTTTCCCCTCTGACAACAGACTGACTTGCAGCTTCAGAAAATTCTTCTGTTGGTCCTTGACCAAATTCATTGGACATTTTGCATTAGTGCTCGGTGAAATATGCTCTGGAAGACCATTAAAAAAACCCAGCAGATTTCATTATGGAGTCACAGTGTATTTAAACACCCAACTATTGCTATTGTTCCAAGAGCTCGTTATTTATGTCTGTATTCCCATTAAAATCAATATATTTACTGTATCTTGACAAAAGAATTTGGTACAGTAAATAATTTTTAAAAACAAACAAAGCATAACATTAGTTCAGAAACCTTGCTTTTGTAAAACCTTGAGTGGCCTCGTGCATCAAACTAGATTGAACAAAGAATAGCACTAAAGAAAAATTAAATAACCATGCCTTCTACCAACTGGCAATCTACAATATGATTACTAGAAGTGTATATGTGTATAAAGCTTCACTTACCCTTTCGAATTATACTTAAAAATAAGTTACATTGCAGTAGATTTTTAAAATAAGTAATTTAAAATTAATAAAAGGAAACATATTTTACTTACTTATGAAAGTTGTCACCAGAATATAGCATATCTAAAGAGGTTAATAAAATTCCAGAGAACCTTCAATGATTATTCCCTGAGAGAGGATAAAAACAGTGTGTTTATTTGTGTTTCAGGGCATAAGCTTGAAAAAGACTGAAGGCAGAGGTGTTCATTAAGAACATCCAAACTGTTTTCTGTTCAGACTCCAATGTGCTGCTGTTGAATTGGAGATTGGAGTAGATGAAGCTAAGCTCTTGATGCCTGCAGGTCAAGTGCCATCACCCCTAAATCCTGATATTGAGTTCTGTGTGCACTCAAAGAGCCTTTATTTCCTTTCCTTTTATAATGCATCTCATTACACACAGCACAGCTTCTTCTCAGGATTCATTTGAAAGAGAACTGATGCAGACTGAGAGTAGAGAGGATAAGGAAGAACAAATAGAGGCAAGAGGAGGTCTCATCCAGATCTCATCTCAAAGCAGGACTTAACTGAAACATGGCATGTAATATCCTTATAGTCATGTAATACTGAAAATGCTATGCTTGATCTAATTGCTGCTGCACTTGTCTTTTGTAACATCCATTCTGTCCTCATTTCCTGCTTTCCTGATCTGTTCCTTTCTAGGTTCTATTGCATGAGCCAACCTGTGCGACACCATGGCATGTTATAGAGGTCTGGTGTGTCTGTGCCACCAGGTCATGTGTCAGAAAGACTGATGGGTATGCAGCTGTACACATCTCTACTCCTCCTAGTCCTAGCTGAGTGTCTGCACAATCTTGCCCTGCATGACATAGAGTTAAATGTTATAATCTAGACTGTCACCCTATTTTTCTCTAGGAAGTGTTTGCTCAAGCTTGGGTGCATGTAGAAGTGCATGCAATTAATGCAATATTCTTCAGCAGTGTTGTGGGGTTTTTTTTTGTGGGTTTTTTTTCCGCTTATTCTTAGCTTTGGTTTCTGAAACCTTTATGAGTAACCTTCTGCCAGAGTCTGGCAATCCATTTAAGTTCCATCAGCAGTACAGAGTCTTTTCAGTAACTCAAATATGATTTATTTTAGTACAGTTAATGACATTTGCAGTCATCTTTTCTGGTACTGAGTTGTGTTTAATACAGTTGAAACTTCATTCCCTTCCATCTTTTCTGAGTTTCTCAAGTCCTCAGTATGATATTATTTTGTTGTCACTGTCTTGCATGCTCCTTTGGATATCAAGCAGGAGAAGGTGAAATTATTTGATTAATATCAAAGTTTAAAAGTATTTATGTATGCATCTGCGTAATCCACAGATATTCCCTGATAATAATCTAAGCATGATGGTACTCTTCAAGACTGATTAAAATGTATTGTGTATAAACGTACACTGGGTAGAAAGAAGGGAAATAGGTGTCTCTGTGAATGGTGTGTACGCTGGAGTAGAATGTAACGCTCACTGGCAGTTTGGGGAGAGGAGATTAGAGGCAAGAACCTATATTGAGAATTTGGTAGATTACAATATAAATATGTCTGGAATGTGGACAGAGTATTTGAACTGTGAAAATCATCCTCTCGTTTCATTCCTGACTGTGTTGAATTCATTTAGAAGGAGAAATCTCTAGGTAGCATGGTGCAAATGACAGATGAACGTTGTAGGCAGAGTTTTCATTTCCAAATGCCTGATGATGAATTTACTGGACTCAGTATATGTAAAATGACATGCTTTAAATATCTGTGAAGATTTTAAAAATGGTCTGAAGTAGCAAAAATAATATAGAAAAGTAAAAAGCGAACATGATTAGATGTAAAATAAAAAGCGAATAAATTATTCATATTCTCAGAAACTGCTGAAGATCAAATTTATTTGAGTTGTTCAGAATTCATTCGGCTGCAGCTAAAACCAGTTTAAGAAATTCAAAGAAACTCTTCATTGAATACCGCTGTTTTCATAACTAATGGAAGAAAATAGAGGGAGATACATGCTTCCACAAAGCTTTATCTGCATTTGAGGCTTAATACCCTAATTGTTCTAGTTCAGTGTAGTTTTTTTAATTTCAGTGAGCTGGAGAGAGTCTTTGGTCAAGACAGAACATGTTTCCATATGGGATTCTGAAGACACTGCTTGTTTTAAGCAGATAGGTAGGCTTTTGTGTGACAAACATCACACAGATAAACATTAAAATGTGCTACTGCATTCCTTTCTTTTCTTCTGCAAATTGCAGCTGAGCACACCTAACCTGTGTTTTTGGACCAAATAAATAAATAAATAATCTGTCCAGATTCTATAATCTTTCTGGAAGGCATTCTGCCTGCATTCCAGCTTCAGTCCCTTTCATCTTACCAAAGATAAAATGAAGAAGAAAATGCATTTCAAATTCAGATGTGGAAGACCAGGTCCACAGTGCAGGTTCAGGTCAGACACTTCAATCTTGGCCATCCATAGCAGATACGGATCTTTTGACTGTATATTTGTTACATATGGGTTTTGAAAGTACTGGATTCTGCAGTAGGTTTTTTTTCCCCCAAGATTAGTTCCTCTGTGAGCTCTCACTTTTACTTGGTAGTCTTCCAGAAGAAAGCAGACCCTTAGAGAATGTTTGATAATGGTATAAGGCAAAGTTCTGGCAGGATTTCATGGATTACTCTTATAATACTTCTACTTGATTTTTCCACTATACGCTTAACAAAGCCAAGATTATCTTAACTTAGGCATGTCAGTCCTGTTCAAATCCAGGCCATTATTTTTGTGATCAAAATTAACACTTTTGAGTGCTTTCCTGGATTAGGGCCCAGCTGATTGTTACCTCTTTCAAATTAGTGTTTTAAAGCTTCCTTGATCGTCATAATTAAGGGAATTATACCAATAATTATTAATGAATAGTATTACTCTGTAAATTCTCCTGCGAATCTAACTGCATACAGTAATTAGAGCCTCATTCCAGTATTTCAAAAATATACTTCAGCAATTTTGGTGCAATTTATTTACATTCTGACCCATTGATAATAAATTTCTTTTATTTTCCCGGTAAAGAGAAGTCCTTTGTGACTGGAAAGTAAAATGTTTTGATAACATGGACTTAGGATTCTTCCAAACTGCCTGTGTTGAGAAAAATAAGAAAACCTGAGTTGAATTTTGAAATTATCCTTTAATAACGTAAAATGTCTTCCTTTCCAACTCGAGGAAGAAAATCAGCAGAGACTGAGAAGTTAGGAAGCAAAATAAGGACACTGGATCTAGATCTTTGTATGAATAAGGAGTAGAACATAAAAATAAGATTGAGTTGAAGTAATAAAACCAAGCCCTGGTCATTTGCACAAAAATGTCTCACTTTCTGTAACCATTTACACAACTGCTACAGGTGAGTGCTGGAAAAAAATAAAATAAAGGTAGCACTAAGCCCTTGATCCTTCCTGGTGGTATCCACATCCTTCTGTCTTATATCCCTTTGGTGCTGAATGTGCTTGGGAAGAGCTTCAAATAGGGTGCTGCAGGTGTCCTCCGCCACCAGTGGCATTATCAAATGCTGAAGCAGTCCGGGATTGGGCTCATTCTTCTTGCTTGCAGCTGCATATTTATAATGAAATGTCATTTAAAAGTCTTTTAAATAATTTGAATAGACTGAATAGCAGGAGAACTAAAGTGAAGCTTCTGGACGGGAGCACCTGGGACAGCTCCTCTTTTCTGCTCATCCAGTTGAGTATTAACGTGAAGCTGTAGTCTTTTCTCCTGTCAGCAGTTTCCAGCAAAACATCAGTATTGGGTGTCTTCTGTATCCATGCTTGCCATTGGTCTGATGACCAATGCAAAATTGGTGAAGCAGCAGTTCAGGACTGATTGGTGTTCAAGGGAAGAAGCATAATGTCATGGCTGAAGGAAAGCTGTGAAAGATATGGAGAACATGACTGAAGTTGTGTGTGAAGTACATGATATATGTTGTTGCACAACTCATAGTCTGAAGTGGGCAGTAGATAGAGAACTGCAGAAATTGGCTATTCTACGAGATTTTTGGTATTATTTTTTGCAGAAGAATGGTAGGAGTTGGAATTTTTACAGGGAAAATCAAGAAAGTAACTTGTTCTGCTCTTACACTGGGAGGGACTTTGCTCCCCTGACCCCTGCTTAGAAATGCAAGGACATGAGAGGCATGAGAAGCCTGACTGGACATGAACACTGAGGCAAAGAACTCATCAAGTATGTCTCTATGTCTGAGGAGGCTAGTTCTTCCTTTTGATTTATGAGAGAGAGTACACTCTCCTTTGCCCATCTCTTCTGCCCAGTTTATCTACAGAATCTTTTCTTGTTTTCCACATTCTTCACCAAGTTCAATTCCATCTGCACCTTGGCTTTCCTGACTCCATCCCTGCATATCTAGACAGCATCCTTACATTCTTCCCAGGCCATTCATCCCCACTTTCACTACTTCCACTTCTCCTCTCTTCTCCCTCAGCCTGACCAGTAGGTCCTTGCTCAGCCATGCTGGTTCCTGCTTCATCTGCCTGATTTCTTATTCTGAGGGATGGAGAGCTCTTGTGCTCTCAGAAAGGCATCCTTAAAGAGCTGCCAGCTCTTTTCCATTACTTTATCCCTAACAACAGTTTCCCAGGGTATGTCATCCAGCAGTTCCTTAAACAGCCTGAAGTTTACTCTCCTGAACTTCAGGGACTTGATTCCATTCTTTGCTAGGCGTGTATTCCTTGAGATCATGAACTCAGCTAGGACATGATCACTGCAGCCCAGCCTGCTTCCGATCATAACGTCTTTTATGATCTCTTCCATGTTGGTGAGCACCAGGTCCAGCAGTTCTTTCGCCTCTGGTGGGTCTGTCCAATACGTGAATTAGGAAGATGTTATCAATTGACTCCAGAAGTTTCATGGGCTGCTTGCCCCTCACCATATTGTTTTACCAGCAGATATCTAAGTAGTTGTAACCCCCAATCAGAATGAGAGCCTGCAAACGGTGTACCTCATGACACTGAAGCAAGATCTTATTAACAGGCTTCCACTGATCAGGCAGCCTGTAGCAGACCCTAGTCACCAGATGCCCTTTATTGGTCTAGTCCCAAATTTTAACCAACCAACATCTCAATATGTTCATGACTGTCTCTCAGGGAGCTGCTCTTTGCAGTCTATACACTTCTTAACGTAGAAGGTAACTCCCCCACTTCTCCCACCTCATCTATTCCTTCTAAAAAGCTCATAACCATTAATCATGGTATTCTAATTACATGAGTCATCCCATCATGTTTCCGCGATAGCAATAAGCTTGTAGTTTTCCAATTGTATCACAGTTTCCAGTTCTTCCTGCTTGTTTCCCATGCTTTGTGCTCATTGGTATGGAGGTGCTTCAGCCACATTACCTTCTTGGAGGAGCCCTCCCAAAAACTTCTGGGACAAATCAGAGGTTTTCCCCCATTGCTTCCTAAAGCAATGGTATTCCCTGACTCTACTCTGCTCTTCAGCAGTACATCCCCTTTCCCCATCAAATCTATTTTAAAGCCCTGGTGATGAGCCCCTCCAGCTTGCTGCCTAGTATGTTCATCGTAAGGTGCAGCAGGTTGAGGGCCCCTGCTAGAACCTTGTTCTTCTTACTTAGCTTTGCTATCCTGCATCTTGCTGTAAACAGACTTGCTATCACTGTTCCCCTTCAAACCTAGTTTAAAGCCCTGTCAGTGAGCCCAGACAGCTCCTGGGCCAGAATTCTTTTCCTTCTATGACCTAGGTGGACCCCATCAGCAAACATCAGGCCAGGCACTGAGTAAATCACCCTATTATTGAAAAAGCACTGCACTGGCACCAGATTCTCAGACATGTATTGATCAGATGGATTTTCCAGGTCCTTTCAGAATCCCTCCTTGCCATTGAAGGGATACAGGAAAATACCACCTGTACTCCCACCCTCTCCAGTAACCACCCCAGTCCCCTGAAGTCCATTTGGAGAGCCTTCAGGCTTCTCTCATTGCTGCCAGACTGAACTATCAGTATGGGATAATAATCAGAGGGGAGAACAAGATTAGGTAGTCTCCTAGTAATGCCCATGACCCAGGGAGGCAGCATGCGTCCTACAGGTAGAGTCTGGCTGACATATGGGGCCCTCCATTCCTCTCAGAAGGGGGCCGCCCATGATGATTACCTTTCTTTCCTGTTTGGTGGAAGCAGTCAAAGTATGGAGTCGACCTTCTTGCCTTAGACAATAGCAGATGTCTTTGCATGTCTTTGTGATGCACATAACTAATTACCAAGAAACAGAAGTTTCTCACACTTGGACACAGTGCAGTACTGCTGAAGTTAATAGAAACTGCCCATACACTTAAGGCGTAATTGGAACCCATAGGTAAAAAGTGGTTTTTCAAACTCTGACCGTGGTTTATAAGCTTGTATAGGTCATTTAAATGTCACTAATTTGTGTTTTGTGCAGCATGGCTGCAGTTTTGTTTTATGTTAGAAAATGAGATGAACACTTCTCCATTAAGAGACATCTAGCAAACTCTATGCTCTTATCACAAAAGATGGCCAGCTTTCTAAGAGGTGATAACAAATCAGTAGTCTGAAAATACTTTGGTAAGTTCATAATTGAATTGCCCAGAGGATTCCTGTCCGTTTTTATTGTTAGGTTATCTTAGGACATTACTCATTCTGATAGGGACAAAAGCTTTTATGTGCTTTTTGGCAGAAAATACACTTGAAAACAGGATAAAGAGATGGAACATGGCCAGTTGCACTCTTAAGAATTCAAGACTTAGTTGTTTTGGTTTTTTTTCCCCACTTTAAAGATCATTAAATACATTTATATTTCATACTGTAATGGATAAATTCTGTTCCTTAGTTTTGAAGCTGTATGCCTGCAGTTCTCTTATTTTAGTGCATCATCGTGCTTGAACAGATTAATACTCTGTGTTACAGAGTATATTATAATACTATGTGGAATTTGGTGAATCTTCTATATAATGAAACTGTTACTGAACAGTTGGGCTGTATCAGTCAGCTTTAGCCAAATCTTAAGTGCCAGATGGTATATTTACAATTGTATTTCAGGATGTGATCCCAGTTTTGTTAGTCAGTTCCCTTAGTTGATACTGCTGTTGTAGGTAAAGGCTTTGTGTTCAGAAAGGAGTCCATCATTTGATGAAAATCTTAGAAATTGTAAGTCCATGTATGCAATTAAGCAAATGTACGTAGCCTATGGGAAGCTAAAAGTTTCACCTGGGATAACTAAAAGGCTTGTTTTTATTGGGTAGTTTGACGCAGTTTGTACTTTTTATTAACGTTGCCACTTATCTTCACAGATGCTAAAGTGGGTTCCTGTAGATGTCCATTCAGCAGTTCATTACATTATCTTTGATATATGTGCTTTTTCTGCAGAAAAAAAATAGTATCTGTTGCTTGATAATTCAACTGTAAAAACAAAGCAAAACAAAAAATGGAAATGGAAGTTAACTTCTACAAATCGTAAGGCCCAAACAATTAATTTTCAGTTATTTACCTGCAGAGTAATAGAGAGCTGTAAGAAGGCAAAATTGCAATGGCTTTTTTTTTTTTCTTTCTTTTTTTTTCTTCATTTTGCTGTCTGTTAGCTGATACATCCATTAGGAATGGTATTTAGTCTTAAATTCTATTATGGTTTAAATGGAATGTATTCCTCATATTTGCCAAGAAGCTGCTGTTACTTTTTTTGTAAACCTCAGTTATTAGAAGAGCTTTTTCAAAGGTTTCTTTAATTAATTTTCGTAGGACTGTCTCCACTGCAGAGACACAACATGATGGTCTACAAAGGTAGTGGGAGATGATTGCAGTCCTAGAGACATCCCTTTGCCAGCCAATGACTAGAAACTTAATATGCATTAAATTGCATACATTCCTTTCTATATGTCAGATTGTTAGCTGAAGTTTTTGTGTATTAAAAAAAGTTGGTGAACATTTACTTTTGTGTATATAAGATGTATGTGTGACAATATGTATGTAATTTATCACTTTAATTGTATTTTTGTTTTGATTTCTACAGCTAAAATGATGTAAACAGCAATGTTAGTCATTTGACCAAAACAATCAGAAAAAAAAAGACACCTGTTGAAAGGTTTCTTTGTTTCCTTCACTTGTTATTTACATAATTAGTATTTACTTATTCCAAAACAGTATTTCCTCAGCGTATCCCTTACATGCCAGCATTTTTCTTTTGGACTTGAAATTGGACTTCTCCTGCCTCAAAGGCATCTTATTGTTTTTATTAACATTGGTATTTCTTTTAAAATATGCAAAACAGCTTTAGTACTCAATGTGATGTTTGAGGTCCTTCATAATTTGCAGTCCATATCAAGCGCTGTGAAAAAGTGTTGCCTACTATCCCTTTGCTACAAAAGTTTGGATAGAATCATAGAATCACAAGGTTGGAAAAGACCTACAAGATCATCTAGTCCAACTATCCTCCCATTACTGTTGCTACCACAAGATACTAAACCATACCTCGTAGCTCCTCATCCAGACACCTCTTGAACACTGCCAGGGACGGCGACTCCACCACCTCCCCGGGCAAGCCATTCCAGTGCCTGACCACTCTCTGAGAGAAAAAGTTTTTCCTTACGTCTAACCTAAACCTCCTCAGGTACAACTTGTGACCATTTCCTCGGGTCCTGTTTGTTGTCTGGGAGAAGAGGCCAAACTCCTCCTCATCACAACCTCCCTTCGGGAAGTTGTAGAGTGCAATGAGGTCTCCTCTGAGCCTCCTCTTCTTCAGACTAAACAATCCCAGCTCCCTCAGCTGCTCCTCATAAGACTTGTGCTCCAGACCCCTCACCAGTTTTGTTGCCCTTCTCTGGACATGTTCCAGGGCCTCAATGTCTTTCTTGTGGTGAGGGGCCCAAAACTGAACACAGTACTCAGAGTGAGGCCTCACCAGTGCTGTGTACAGGGGGATGATTACCTCCCTGCTCCTGCTGGCCACACTATTTCTAATGCAGGCCAGGATGCCATTGGCCTTCTTGGCCACCTGGGCACACTGTTGGCTCATGTTCAGCCGACCATCAACCAACACCCCCAGGTCCCTTTCATCTTCACAGTCATAGTAGTCTGTTCATTCAGTTTCCACTATGGAAATACCGTGTTCTCAGTGTGTTGATGACATCTGCCTTTAGCTGAAAAGAAGGTCATGGAGGGGGGCGGGGGGGGGGGGGGGGGGGAAGAGGTTGGTTTTCTTTTTACTCCCAAAGTAGTGAAATTTACAGATTTAATTGATTTCACACTAAATTCTCACTGACAACTGAGATTTTTCTACTTCTGTTAATTACTAGGTTCTACTCTCTGCAATATATGGTGTATATTTAGAGCTGTGTGTTTGCAGTTAGTAATTTCTCAGAGATCGTTTCTAAGGAGAGAGTGGAAAATTAAAAACATGATTGCGTTTGGACCTGGGAGTGGATATTACTGCAGGGCAGATTCTTCTTAGGAGAACCTGAATATGTATCTTCTTCATATTTTATTTGAAGGAGCATAGTGGACCAAAAGCTAAAAAGAGGCACTTTTGCAGTTTGTATTTATATGTTTATTTTCTCTTTGCTCAGATAGGACGAATGCTGTGTGTTGTGTGGTAGAGCATCTGTTGATTCAGAGCACTGTAAACAAATGGAGATGACAAAGGCAAAAGCCCTGTTCTGGCAAAGCTGCGTGCGGGCTGTTTGCTGGTAGTTGGCAGCAGAGGATGATCATCACTGACAATGCAGGCTGTTGGTGTCAGGAAAGTAGGAGGTGTTCTGTTTATTTCGTGTCACTTTTGCTTCTTTACTGACAAGCTACTGATCTAAGTTGACCTGCATTTGAAAACACTAGGTGGTACTGACTGGCAAGTATGTTTGACACGAGGATGAAAATTAAATACTGGCCTCCCATCTAGGCTTTCCTGTCATTTGCATGCAGACAAACTCTATCTCATGCTGCGTATCAGGGAACACAGTGACATTTTCTTCATTCAAATGTGTAGTGTGACATGCAGAGCTAGCAGGGATCAGTGGACTGTTATGGGCGAGTGCACCCACATTTCCTCCATCCATGCAGTGGGGAGGAGAGCAGCCCATGCTGAAGAAGAGCTGAGCCATTCACCCTTCCCCAGCAGCTTGTAGGCCAAACTAGGCAGAGGCTGAATGTTCAGGTTCGGCTCCTGAGGCACAGGGCTGCCAGAGAAGCTGGAGGCAGCTCAGCTGCATGCCTCGTCTCTCCTTCCTGACATGCTGCTCTCTAGTGATGTAGAGAGGATTTCATAGGTAAAGATATTCACCATTCCATTCCCTGGAAGCAGAGCACAAAATGAGATACATTGCATGACAGGCAGGTAGGTCTGTTGCCTTAAGCCCTTGCTTCTCCCCTCAGCTTCAACCACCCCATTTTAAGCCCTCTGTTTGCTTTCAGTCCAGGATGCCAGTGAGTCTCCCCTTATACTCACTCCATCCATTTTATTGCACTTGCCTCACAACCCCCTGCTTGTTCACAACCCCCTGCTCACCATTCCCTTCCTATCTCACTATTCTGCTGACACTTTTGGTAGCCTTTCAATTTCACAGTTTCCATAGCTTCTTTTCCCATTACTTAGACCAAATTTCTTATCATTTTTGTGTATTTCTCCCTATTGCTTCTTTTTTTCTTTTTCCTTCCTCTTCTTTTTCCCTTTCACCTCACCAGTCTTAATGGAAAACCTCATAATTCCTCTCTCCTTCTTGCAGCAGATGTCAAGATCCTGAGTGCACCAGGAGGCTTCCCTCTCCGGAGCTGGCTCCAGGTGTTCAGAGCCAATTCAGAAATGGCTGGGCTGTGTAGCCTGGGATCAGACTTGTATGAAAGCTGTAAGAAGCCTTTTCAAGGGCTTTCTCCTTTCATCTGGAAGCTTCTTGAAGAACCCTGGCCCTTGCCTGAGCTTCAGCTGCCCTTGCTCTGCCATCTTCTTGCAGGACCAGGGACCTGCCCTGGTTCCTTGACCGGAGACCCAAGCCTATGGCCACCCTGCTTGCTCTCAGTCTGGCCCCATATGATTGTTCGAAGGCTGTGGGCTTGTGCCCCAGGGCTCAGGGCCTCATCTGCTACCCACTGCCCCCAGCTCTCCTTCTCCTATCCTCACCCTACTGCCCCCTCCCACCCAGCCCCTTCCAGAATAACCCCAATAAGATCTCTGGATACTGCATTTTGTTTCTTGTTTGTTTGGTGAACTGCTTGTAGTGAAAGCATTTCAGTCAACTGGAAACATTTGTTGGCTCGAATTGCATTCTTACAGAGCTGGCAGCTGTGAACATGTTGCTGTGTGCAGGCAGCAGACTTGAATGTTTGCTTGTACTGATGGTTATTTGGCTTTTTCTGCTTTTCACCAAAACATATAATTCAATTGATTCCTGTGGTGCTCCCTGCACTTTTGTGGGTCTATGGATAAGAGTATCAGAAAGGTCTGGCTTGAAAGTGAAGCAACACAACAGGGAATTGCTCCTAGGTTGAGTATAAGGGCTTTCTTTGTTTATGCAGTAATGGAAGTTGTTAGGGTGATGAATGAGGACCAGTAAACTTTGCTGTGGAGGAAACGAATGATGGATAGGAAAATCAATCTAGAGGTCAGAAGCAACTTAGAGGAAGCACTCACAGTAAAGTGTGAAACCAGCTGTAGTGAAGATATAGGAAAAGATTTTATCAGACAGATTTTTTGCTACGCACAAGAGTTCAAAATGTATGTGGAAGTTCAGTGCTGTAGTAGGATTGGGCTGTAGACTCGAAGGCAAAGATGTGACCAGAAAATCATGTGAAGAGAACAAAAGAATGTTTTTTTCACTAGTATTGTGAACTTTATAGGGATATATATACTTTAGGTCATGCTAGTTTGGAAGCAGTAGCAATTTGAAGTAAATAATTCTGCAAGTGTGGGAACGTATTTGGAGGGAAGGTTCTGTGTGTTATCTTGGTTGAAGTCTTTGTTGCTGTTGTAAACAAGCCCTAACATGAAAGTAATGCTCCCTCCAGTTCTGTGTGTGTAGCTAGCTCCTGAAAGGCAAATGGCATCTTGAGTATCACCTGTCTCATTGACCTCCACAGAAGGAGAAATGCTTCTTTCAAATAGAGTATATGAGCATATACAGAGTGGAATTTTCTCAGTACTTATGGGCTCTCTTACATATCAGATGTATGGTGTGTATATATATGTACATATATACATATATATAGTAGATGTCTATTATAATAATCATAGTAACATTCTATAATATCAAGTATGATATCTTAAAACTAAACTGATGATCCAGCGTAGTACATATAGTAGAGACAATATTTGCATGCAATTTTTATCATTCTAACAAATAATTTATTTCAAAACAATAATTAAAGAAGACATTTTAATATTAATTGGTGTCTTCGATATTTCAGAACGCTGATTTAAATAGTAAAGCAGAACATGCAGTTGTGCTCCATAAAGGAACAAAATTATGTTTTCGGCTTAAATAATTGAGCTAGCATCCCTGATTTTTTTCAGCCCTGTACGACTCCTCACTGGGCATCGTGGGGCAGCAAAAATTCTATTCCTGAGTCCCCAGGTTCTGTTAGATAACTCTTGTTAGATTCCCAATCTGCTGAGCACTCTATGCCCTTCAGTGCTGTTGATTGCAGTAGTACTGAAAAGCCACAGTCATGAACAAGAGACCTCTTTGAACAAACAAAACAAGAAGTCTGTTGGTCTCCCAGTGAGAGTTACTCATAAGTAATCATGAGTATAACACAAAAGGCAAAGACAGATGGAGAATTGCAAAGAAATGGTGAAAAAAATCAGCCACGAAGATAGGCAGTTGTCTCAGCTTTCCCAAGCAGCCTACATTCTGTCAATTTCTTTGTAATTACCATAGAAAATAAAATTTAAGAAAGGATTTGAAGGAGGATAATGCAGTGACTTTGCAGGTGTTGCAAAAAAGAGTTCTTCCAAAGTATGAAGTGTAATGGGAGGAAGCATAGAAGTGCTTGACTGTAAACTTAAAAAGGGGCTAATGAGAAGTAACTTGAAGACTAATTGTAAGTTGGCTGTTGAGTAGGGAGGAAGAATAATAATGAGAGCACTTGATATACTAAGGAAGGGAATGGAGAAATGCAGGGAGCAAAGTCACACAGTCAGAGTAATGCACCAGAAGAATGGTCTTTGCTGCAGCACACAGTGCTTTGCCTGTCCAGGACAGAGAAGAAGATTTGAGACTAGGAGAGTCTGCAGAAGGTTACTAATTAAGTGCATTTTAAAAGATGATACATAAGCAGTATTACGCAGAAAGATTCTACAAGAGTTGATCTGTATTTGATGACATAGAAGATTGTCTGAGTTGAAGACAGCACTCAGGCATGTGTCTTAAATGGTAGTGATTGAGGAGGGATCTGTCAGGATGAGTTTGGAGGTGGGTCATGAAAACCCTAATTTAGCAATGTTGAGCTTAGACTGATGCCTGAATTTACAGCATCAGAAATATTGGCCAGTTTGAAAAGAATTTAGTAGTATTGAAATAATGGAGTAGAGGCATAGCATCAAAAGAGGAGCTGGTAGCTGATACTGTGTTTTCAGATTACAGTTTTACAAATGCTATAGATTTTAAGAGTTGCTCCATTTGAATGCAGAAGGTAAAAGCCAGCAGGAAAGGAATAGAAGAACTTCATGTAATAGTATTAAGCATCAAAGGACAGGAGGCAGAGGTAATGGTGACTTCGGAAGCAAATGAAGTTCAGGGAAAGACAAGGCAATTTTTGCTTTGTGAGAACGGGAGGGGAATTAAGGCAGGTATTACAGGGAAATTAGAGATTCTGAAAGAAATCATGAAACTGTGGGAGACGGCTGTGTCTTTTAGGAAGGGGGAACATAGAGCACACCTGAGCACAAGTATTTTCCGTGTTTCAAAGGTAAGACAGGGAAAGAAGGAGAAACAAAGGAACAAAAAAATCATGGTGCTGTTAGATTTCTGTTGGAAAAATAGGTATGTAAAAAGAAGTAGCGACAGTAGCGTTTGAGAACTGGGATCAAGGAGTTAGAGTCATTGTGGATGTGATAAATAGATGGCTGAATAAGAGTTATCTACCTAGGAAAAGTGAAGGAGGACAGAATTTGTTGTGGAAGAATAGAGTTTTATCTCAGTACTGGCAGAGGAGCAGAAGATGAAGATGTCGATGATGAACTAAGGCTGGGGTTAGACCATAGTAAGGGAGAATGACAAAAGAATAAATAAAGAGGTGCATGAAATGGGGATTCAAACAATTAGTTACTGAAATAAAAAGAAGATTTGTGAGATGGCTGCATGAAATGGCTTTGTGTTCTTTTAAAACGGGTACTGTATTTGCAAGTACCTGACAGTCTGCCATATAGTGCATCTTAAAACCTTCCAGACTCATGAACACTTTCCCATTAAAATCTGGGCAGAAGCTTCCTAAGTCTGGAATTTCTGCTTTGAAAGAGTAATGTGCTCTGAAGGCTGGTAGGCTAGGTGTAGTGTGCTGAAACATCTTGTGTTTGTGTCTGTAAGCTTCTGATTTCTACCTAGACATAAGAAGATTGTCAACATCTGGTATGAAAAGCGTACAACCAGTGTAATAAAACAAGGAGAGTTGGTGTTTCCACTACATCTTTGTTTGACACTGGCAAAGGTAAATGCACATGCAAGGCTTATGTCTATCAGCATGGATTGTCAGATTTCTCTGGGATGTGTGCTGAACATAGTGCCTCCATAGGTAGTACTTCAATGTAATAAAATGCATCTTTGTTTGTCCTTTTATCTATGTTTCCTAACATCAGAAACAAAGCACTGATTTACCCTGTTTTTAGACGTTACCCATCTGAATAGTAAAACCCTCTTTTTATCTTTGTATTTTTCTAAAGAAAGTGGCACCAATTTCTCTTCTTATTGTCTGTGCCTCTTAGGAAAATCTCTGATGGGGGGAAGATTTACTTAACTTCTATTTCCCAAGGCTTGTAGCCTTGCTTAGAGGAACCTGTATGAATTCAAAAATACCAGGCAAACATTGCAAAAATTTAAAGAGGTTTTTTTCTTCATTAAAATACGTAAGAATGATTTATTACAAAACAAATGATATACATGTGGAGATGTTTTACATTTCAAATAGGAGTATAAACTTGTAGTGTAATGTGAAATTTACCTTTAGCACTTTGTAAGAGGAAGAAATATTGTTCCTTTTTAAATTGGTAATCAAAGTCAGCACTCTGGACAGAACTGAAATTTCACTGATGTCATGCAATTACATATGAGATCAGCTCTAAGCAATTACTCAAAACGTAGGGAGAGTAGGAGATGTCTAAGTATATGTAATTGCCCAAAATTATCATGTCTCCTGCCCTGTGCCTGGGAAAAACGCTGTTAAACTACATGCACGGTAGATACAGTGCCAGATTTAGGTGTCTAAACTTAGTGTTCTGCATGTTGGTATGCATATGGGATTTACACGTCTGCAATCCAATCATAATCAGTAGAAATCTAGTCAATAACAGTCAATAGACATGAGAATGCTTCAACTTCCCCTTTAATAGACAGCAAGAGCAGGGCAACTGAACAATTGTTATAAATCTTCTGCCTGAGGATGGGGATGTTGCTTGCATCTAGCTCGCTAACCTAGTGTTGTCTGGAGCACAGTCTCAACCTAGTAAAAAGTGGCAGGTAACCACTGCAATGATGAGTGAAGGTAGAGTTACTCTTCAGTGCTTTGTATGTGCTTTTTTGGTTGTTTTTTTTTCCTGGTAAATTTTCCACTTACATTTGATTAGAGTAAGAGCAGAGTGAACTCATGGGGACCGTATGACCTGAGGCATGAATCTAATCTCTCCGAGATTTCTTTTTATTGTAATCTGATTAATTAGCTTGTTAGGATCAGAATATCATTTTTTTCTGGTATGGCTTGTCAGAGATTATTGTGACCCAGAACTCAGGATGTGGTAGTGGCTGAAGATGTTTTTGCTTCTGTCTGCGATTTATCACAATGTAGGGATTAACTGTATTGTAGCCCTTGTAGCTGTTGGGAAAAAAAGGACATAACCGATTTCTCAGTGATTTCTTGTGACGCCTTTGTCAACTCACTAAAGTATATGGACGTACCTTAGCCTAAGTGAAAGCTGTAGATACTGGATATACGGAAAGGCTATTGCTCTGGTGAGAGACTAATCAAGCCAAACTTCTTCCAGATTTTCCTTTGAAAAAACCTCTATTCATTCTGGTTTCCAGATATTACACAAAATCCTGCTATTCCAGGCAATTTTTTTTTTGTGTAATCACCTGAGAGGACTTTGAGAACATACAATTGCAGTACTGGAGGTAGTTTAGCTCAACTTCGTGTTTTCATGAATTTATATGTTGTCCCTGTTGATACTACTGTCCTATCAAGATTTTTTGGTTTAGCCAATTGTACCCTATTCAGTCCCAGCAAGATGTAATTATTGTAGCTCTTAAGGACCTTTTGAATTTCTTTTCAAATAAACATCAGTAAGAGTTATTTTTATGATGATGATGTATGTTAGTATATTATTATCCCGAAATAAAACCATGACACATGTATTTGGGGAAACTGCGAATTTGTTTGGTATGAACTCAGGTGACTATGCTGTTTGTCAGCACCAGTCTGACTATGAAGTTTCCTATTATTAATAAATATTATTAAATATTATTTAATATTATTTTGGAGCTTCACCTCAGTCCTGGCTCTACTGTTTTCCTTGTGTCTGTCTTCCTTCTCTCATCTTTTTCTTCTGGAACGATGTGTCATGTTTTTTCTGTGTGGAGGGAGAGGTGTGTGGGAGTTGAAGGGTGGGGTTGCCAAGAAGTGGCTGAAGACAGCAGTGGCGACAGGGCTGGGATCTGTGGATGAGGTTTGTTTAAATGCTGCAGGTGCAAGAAAAGGGAATATACTGAAAAGGATGGAAGATGTTCAGATCTGTGGGAAGAAGCAGAAACTTTCGGACTTCTGTGGTTTTAATTGATGTGCTGGATACAGATTATGTGAATTATGCTAGACAAAAATGATGCATATGTGCATCTCTTTTTGATTGAATATAATGTGTTATAATAAAAGGATTCAGTGAGAGTGATTTAATCCCCTGGCACAAACAGGCAGGTGTATATGGGTCAAAGGCTTCATCACAAAGTAGAAAGGTTTTATATTTTCTCTTTGGTTTTGGAGATTCGGTGTGCTTTGAACGTGGAGTTAGGAAATCGTAATCATTTCTCATGCTGTGTGGAGTTTAATGGAGAAGCAAGCTGTGGGGAATACAGACTTGAAATAAAAGGCTCAGATAATGCAGCATTTTTCAAAAGTCAAAGAAATGTAGAGTCCAGATTAAACACTGCAATATGTAAATGCCACGCCACGTATGTTGGAGTCGTGCTTGAGTGCTGCAGGGGTGGGAAGCTCATGTCTGCATCCCGTTTTGGATGGAATATTGTTTGTTGCAGTAAGCCAATTGCCTAGCCCAACTGTTTCTGTGATGAGCTGATCAATATCCCATTACTGGATGTAACAGTTGCTGCAGGAAGCGCACAGAAGATTTTAATGCATGAATTATGCATGCTGTGCTCATTCTTTAGTCTCAGAGCAGAGTGGCAGAGATTGTAAAGATGACTGGGGTAGTTTCTTGCATAAAGTGACTGCAGCGAAATGCTTCATATTTTCATGCACACAGGCAGCACTGAGTGGGACGGCCTATTTACGAAGATATAAATCCCCGAGCTTACAGCACAGAATGCTTGATTTGAAAGCATTGCAGTCATGCACAGAGCCAGTTTTCCTGCTGCCTAACCTGCTTTCTGCCGGAGGTTGGCTGAGGGATGCTAACGGCTGTGCTTTGCTCTGAGGTCACAGCTTGAAGTCTTTTTTTTTTTTTTTTTTTTAATTTGCTTTCTGCCGCAGGAGAGGATCTGTGAAGTTTATTGGTGCAACCATCCTTGTATTTTTTCAAAGGTACAAACTTGGGATAGTTATTATGAACAAAAGGACAAGAAGAAATTCACCACCTAAGGTAAAACGGGGTATTTTTCCTTTGTAGCTGTGAGTGCAGGAGGGGGAATATGCTGAGGCAGGGTTATGATGATGCAGTGTGGTTGCATTGACTCAGATGTCTGTTCTGGAATGCAGCGTCAGGATTCTTGGGGGGATATGGCTGCATGGATTCTGCGGGTGTGCGTGTTGGAGAATGGTTGTTTAAACACTGCTGAGAATAAATAGCGTTCTACTTTTTATATCCTGCAGTTTGTTCAAGAGCGTGCATTTCTGATCAGTTTTTGTCTGCTGTAGATGATTGCATTGTAGGGAGGGGCATAACAGACGCCGAGTTTAATCAATATAATAACACGATCTATTTCATTAGAGGTCCTAACTGAATAATGATAGTGTAATTTCATTGACTTTTATTCCTCTATTTGTAAATTCTCTGTAACATTTGCAAACTACAGTGAAGCGCTGTCTGGCAAACAAGGTCCCAGAATCTATTGCCTGGCTGTCCTGTAAATAACTGTGATCAAACTGTTACATTTTGGATAAAAGACAGGGCTGTTGTGCAGGGAAGGGAAAAACCTGTCCTTTTTTGTCCTTCAGAAAAATAGGTACTGTCTGAGTTTTTACAAAGGCAGCTATTTCTAATTATGTCATTCACCGGGGAAAAAAAAAAAAAGACAAAAGAGAGAGAAAGATATTTTAAAAGCATTTATATTATTTTTATTTTCACCTTTGACAGTTCAGGGTATATGCAAGCAAATTGTTGTCTAACCAACGTAGGGTAGCATTAAATATACCACCTTTTAAAAGGAGAGCAGTTAAATTACATAATTTTTCCTTATTAATAATTTAACAAAATGAATGTTTAAAACCTTATACGTCCTTAGTATTTTGTGCTTACGAAAATTTTCGTAATTTATAAAACATTATTTTGGAAAATACAGTAGAAATACTTTATATTCAGTGTTCAGCAACTTGAAGGTATAACCATGCTTTAAAATAGATATATTGTCACAGAACATTGAGGAATAGCTAGTTTAATAAATCTGAAAGCTGTTTGCTGTGTGATCTGGATTAGTAAGGTGCTGCCAGTCAGCATTACAGATGGCCACAACAGCAATGCCATGTGCTACCCTTCCTTGTGTAGATGCCTTTTTTTCCTTGAATTTACATTGTTGTCTGACATTTGCATTTTATAGCACTGGATGCTCCAGTTGTGATGCCAGTCCTTACACCACGTTGCATAGAAATACTTAAGGACCTCTGCCTCAAAGAACAGTGTGTGTTTGGCTATTAATTACCTGGGAAAGGGCCGTAAGGAATGTATGAGGAACTGAATAATCAGCTGGAAAAATGTTGTACTAGAAATCAGCCAGTGCTAATATTGCCCATTTCAGATGGTGGGATATTAATATTGCTTACTCATGTTCCCCTAAAAAGCCGTCAAGCAGTCATCAGATTGAGGCGGTGTTTCTGAACCCTTCTGTGTGGAAATGCCTGCGGTGTTGGGCAGTGCCCAGGTTAGGTTCCCTGCTGCTTCTGCAAGCTGTACCCTGCCTGCTTGCACAGGGCTGTGTCCTTGCATCCTTCCTGAGCTGGGAGAAGCAGTCTGAGGAGTGAGGGATGTGTTCAGCCCTCGTCTCCTGAAGGCTTCCCGGATGCTGAGTCACAAGTGGGCCAGAGAGATGCTGCCAGCCCATCAGCAGGCATTTTGGCTGTGGCAGCCAGGAAAGCACACACATTTATTCAGGAGCATTTATTTAGGGCAAAGAGAGAAGTGGGGGAAGTGTTAGAGATCCTCATTGGCAAGCACCACATCTCGAGCATGGTGAGTGCAAACGTTGCTGGGTGTGCGAGCTCAAGGCTGGAAGTCCTGGGGGGATAATGGGGATAGGAGTGAAAGGCTCACATCGCAGTAGCAGGAAGAATACATTTGTTAGCAGCCGCTTGCAAATGTGGTAGTCATCCTGCACTGGTCTGCAGGGTTGATTATATCTTCTCCGTCTCTGCCGTTTAGTGTCACCTGAAATGCATAATTTGTAAATAAAGCAGACTTTCAGCAAAGAAAATAGGTATAAGGAGAGAATAACTGACAGGAGGAAAAAGTCTTCTTAAAATCCTCTCATGCGGTTAAGCAGAGAGTATCTAATTGTATCACAGTAACTAAGGAAAACAGTAGGGACTGTTTTTGCAGAGGATGACTTACATAAACAGAGAAGGTTTGCACATTCACATACTGAGTTCAGAGCATATATTGCTTACTGAAATATGGCTCTGCTGTTTCAGTGCTTCGTTAGTTTTTCCAGATAACAGGATAAACCAGTTACTTATGTTCTTTGCTTATCATATTTAAAAGCTACTACAGTCAGTCATGGAGATGCAGACAAATGTTAATCTGGTAAGAATATCCTCATTTTTTTCTCTGTCCTCATTTTTTTTTTCCCCCACTGAAACAGAGTTACTTATGCTATCTGTGTTTTAAAGGAAATATACATTAATAAATGGTAAAGAAGTGGGAATACAAATTTTCTGTAAGAGATAACGACTAGGATTTTCCAAGGCATTTGAGACAGATTGTCAGGGTCCACTGAAATTTGCTGGGGACTGTGACATTAAATCCATTTAGCTGAGATTTCCAGAGAAGCATATAAAAATATTTTAGTGACTACAGAGAAAACAGCTTGAAGAAGAAGGAAGGAAAACTAAAGCAGACCAGCAACTCGTTGCTGTTAATGTAAGTAATTAGAGGAAGATCTGATTTTTATATATTTTTTTTCATTCTTCTCCCCTAGTTCCTCAGGTTACCATGTAATTATATCTTAAAAAATATTCAGAAACAACTTAGAGTATAACACAGAGAAAAGGGTTAACAGAAAATCTTCCAAGTATCTTATTAGTAAGGGATGTTGTTGGAAAAATAAATTTTAACGGAAGCAGGATTCTCCTTCATTAACCTTTTGGAATATTCTGTGTCTCATTCTCATTATAATGTCAAAGATTGAGTAACAGAATGTGGTTTTCTCAAGTCCTGACTTTGCATATTTTAACTAATATAGACCTAATTCTGGGAATTTGTCTTGTTATAATTACATCTGCAATCAGAGAATTGATGCCTGCTATCAGAGCTTATTGATTTTGTTCTCCCTCTAGGCTGCAGAGCAGCTCCATTCAGTACAGTTAATAACTGGAGGGGTGACTACTTATAAAAATCAGAAGCTTCAAGTGCTGATGCTTAGCCAACGTGTGAACCCTAATGAACGCTCATCAGTTCTCAGTTCCAGTTGTAGTGAAGCGGCATTGTCATACTTTTGAGTTATGCCTCTATGAGAAATAAAATGAAAGATTTTTTTCTCCTGGTTTATATTGCTTTTCATTTGTTTCATTTGAGAGGCAAAGCAGGAGAGACGATACTGGTAAAAAATTGTCAGGAATTTGTGCATTAATAAATGATAACGAATTGAGAATTGTTCCAAAAAATAGTAGTAAAGTCGTATGTTAGCAATTAAAAAATAATTTCCCTATCAGGAGAATGCATGTAAAGTGTAAGTTAACAAGGGAGGTAGTACTTTTTTTCCTAACTTCCTAGTGTTACATACACTGTTACTAGTCATTAATTTATTTTTGCATTTCCTACTGTGTTAGGGAAGAGGTCACTGAGTATAATCTGATTGCTTGTGACTGAATATATATTCAGAAACTTAAAAATTGGAAATTCCTTAGAAGTATTTTAAGTGAATAACTATGTATATGTCATTAGTGCTTATTAACTGAACAGTGCAACTGTATATGTGCACGTATATACATATGTGTATATGCATGTGTGTGGTACCTGCTTACTCAATAGATCTGTTGTTCTTTTATCTCTGGTTTTTCAGCTGTTTTCTAGGAATAGCTGCTTTTTAAAATCTGATATTGTTTCCCTGTAAATAAAATGAAAGGGATGACCGAGCTGGGTTCTGCTAAACATCACCCATTGATTGCCCTGAAAACTCATTTGCTTTGGTTGAGAAGCAAGAGAACTGAAACTTCGTTCTCCCATTTGCCAAAGACATTAATCTGAGTACAGTAATATTTCACTGTGTTGGAAACAAGCTCTTTAATCTCAGTATCCTGGAAAAGAGCTCTTTAATCTCTTAGGAAAAACTGCTAAGAGGAGCCAGTGTGGTAGTATTTCAACAGGTAACAGTGTTTTTACTTAAAATAAATAAATAAATAATCTATTGACACACTAAATTACTTTATAAAAAACAGTTATTCACCTGCCTTTAGAGATGGAAGGTATAAGCTCATTGATTAATGTAGGCCACTGAAGCTGCACAGTTTTTCAACCTAGCTTTTTGAACTACATCTTTTTTAGCTTAAAAATTGGTTTAGTGCCTTAAAATGTTGATTTGGAACAGATACTCCTTGTGCCTCCAACAGCAGCCATGCACAAGGGGCATGTTAACTGGTGGCACAACATGGCAGGAAATAAAATAGTCATAGACAGCAAAATCTGTTCCTCCAGGGTTAGTGTTTATGGCAGACAGAATGCATTAACATAATTACAGAGAAATTTGCAGACCTGTCAATAAAGAGAGTCCAAACACAGGCTTTTCCTTGGGGTGTGAGAATCCTACCTGACCACAACATTCTTTCCTCTTTGGGCTAGCAGCTCATTTCCTACCCAAGACCTTCTTGAAGAGGAATGGGAATATGATCTTATACATTAACTATAAGGCTGTTCCCCTTGCACCCTGTTGCAGGATGAAATGATCCTTGGGCTATTGGTTTGTTTCCTTATAGAAACATCAAGCAATCTCAAAACATATTGCTAACACTCTTTGACATCAGATGAATATCATTAGCTTGACACTTTTTTGTGTTGTAAGGCTGCATACTAGTTGTTCCTGACTGGAAAATGATGCTAGAAATGAAATATAAAATTTGATTGAATTAACCAATAGAAATGAAGAACTGTATTATTAAGTGTACATATCTAGCTGCAGTGATGATTATTTGATATTCTAGCATTGCTTTGGGAAAATGTAGGCCATATTTCTTTATAGGAAAACACTGAAATCTCTGTAACTGAGACTGGTTAAGTGAGTAGACCAGAAAATAATGAGCTTATGGTTAGATACCTTCATTGAAAAGTGCTTTACGGATTTGAGCAACTTATATCCAACCAGTGCTGAATTCTAACCTAAGCTCAGGAAGGGAGGTTCAGCTGTTTTTAGGGACCAAAGTATGTAATTTTTTTGTATTGGGGCTGGAGCTAAACTCTTCCTGAACATGCTCTTGATATAAGTTTCTGTATTTCAAAGACTGGGCTCTTTTGAAATTGTTCTTGGTGGATGACAAGGATTTCATAGCCACAGGGAATGACTGCAGAGCAGTCACAAATCTGGCCACTGTTTGTCCTCCTGGGATAGAGCGTGTTGTTCCCTTTGTGTCTTTGATGAGAAAACATCAGAGATGGGTATGAAGTCTCACTGAAAGCTGAAATTCAATAGGACAACAGCCAGGGGCTGTGACTGGCAGAACTGCCAAACGGGAGAGAGGTATCAGTAGTGTTGCTTCTTGTTTTTACTTTTCTTACTTCCTTGAGGAAATTTGTTTCTTATAGTGACTCAAGCTGAGGCCTTTCTGCTACATTCATGAACAATTTAACGGGAATAAAATCAACAGAAATTTCCATCAATGTTTCTGCAGTGACTTTCAGTGGGATAGGAGTGTATGGGATGGAGAAGGGAAAACACTGAGAAGAAAATTAAGAGCTTTTCCAGATTCTGTAGGATCCTGCTAGGGTATGGTCTGTTTGGAGTGTCTGGAGGACTATTTACTATTTAGTATTTACTATTTAGTACAACAACTTACTGATAGTATTGACTAAGATCTGATGCTGCTAAGATATTTGGTTATGCAGAATAATATTTATATAAATTGTGATTTGACTAAGCAGCCCAAGAAATCGTACCATATATGATTATTAAATCTCATATGAACTAGTAGCTTCAAAGAGAAGTTCAGTATGAATAGAAATAATACCATAGAAACGTAAACTTCTCCACTTCCCTGTACAAGAGTTCATGGGGCTCATTATAAACTGGCACTGGCAGCCTCAAACCAACCAGTTGTTTGATTCCTCCCATAGCTAAGATTTCAGATAATCCAGCAACCGCATGGTCAGTAGAATCCTTTAGCTGTGCATGGGAGCTATACCTGAACTGTTTATGAATTACGCACAGCTCAACAAGTTCATGTTGGCTACTACTGCCAACACTGTAGTTGCTAATGTCTTTTCTTACCTGCTGTAATGCCATACGTTGAGAATTATGTAGGGTTTCTCTTGGACAACAAGAGAATTTCTGATGTTAACTTGCATAAATAAATGCTTTTAATATTTTGGGACCCAAAGAAATCCCCTGCTAGCTTTTTAAACCTTTTCTTTTTTTAAAATCTTCTCAGCCAATACATGGCAATATAAGAAGACAAGTGATCTGATCCTGTGAGTCATTACTGTGTTCATCAAAAAAGTGCATAAGTTTTTATCTTTCTGCCATTTGCTCATTTGTTGGCAGTGTCACAGAGTTGTCCCCACACATAGCTTGGTGCAAGTTTGTGTTTCAGATTCCCAAATATTTTTTTACCACTTAAGAGCTTGGAGTTCTAATTGTTAAAGTTGTGATGGAAATGCAGCATTGATTTATGGATTTATTTGTAGAATTACTTCTGTAATTTTTCTCACTTCTGGTTTCATATTCAAGCTTAAAACAGGGAAAGCTGTGCTGGAAAACCGGTAATATTGTTAAGTTACTGTTTCAGAATAAACTAATACTTTTGTTAACTAGGTATAAATATTTTATCTTTTACCAAAAATGCATGCTACAATGGAAATAAAGTTGTTCTACTGCTTAGCTTTTAGAGCTTCAAATTTGGAGCAAAATCAGTTTATTTCCTACCTGTTCCTGTACCTGTTTAGAAGGAAGCAATTGAAAAGTACCTGAAGAAGGAAGAGGATTTAAATGCTGCTAGTTTTAGAGAAATGCTTTTTAGTTATTGCTTATCTTTGTGCCTAAATATATGCAATACTAGACTACTTTGGAACAAGGTATTTATGCACGCAAAGAGTGTGTGAACTCCCTTGGTGGTACTTCTGCCCCCTAACTCACTTAAGCATTCAGTGCTTTTCAGCAGGGTATTTGTGGGTCTGCTGGCTGAGGCGTCTGTCCGTCCTAATGTGGGAATGGAAATGTGCTTCATCAAAGCTGAGGTTCCAGGAAAAAGGGATGTGTCTGTTCCCTGGTGAATTGCTCTTTTCTCCTTCCTTCTTTCCTTTCCTTTTTTTTTTTTTTTTTTCCATCTCTCGAGCCCCAGTCAGCCCAAGAACCATCTGTAGCCCAGGAGGCTGTAAGCTGCTCTCCTGAAACATTAGGAAGGGCGTGGAGGAGAAGGAAATCTACACAAAAGCTGTCCATATATCTTTCTTTAAATAGCAGAGGTTCTGCAAGAGTTTCTGGCTCTAAATATTCTGTCATCCTTGTAACATGCCAGGTAGCTGGAAAGCAGCCTAGCTCCCTCCGCTCTCTGCCTTCCTGTCTCAGGGGTGAAACAGTCTTACCTCAACTCAGCATTCAAACAACCCATCGCAGCAGTACTAGGTTCTTTCACTCCCAGAAATTTCAACACTTGAGCTTTGGAGCACATCATCCTCTTGTTAGACAGCTTCAATGCTGTGTAGTAAAAGCATTACTGACTTCTCTCCTCCCTTCTTTCTTGCTTGCAGAAGTGCCCTAGAACCTACACATAGGTTTCCCATTGTATAAGTTAGACTTAGCTAATTCATACCTTGATAAATGATATTTGGCACCGTCTTGTTTATTTTCTTGTCATGATTTCTGTGGTAAGGAGCGTGGAAAAATGCAGAAAGATAAATTTAGCATTCAGTCTATTTTTGGCCTCCCAAGGATTTTCTTGTCTACTATATAAAATTGTAGTTTATTGATGAATTCACTAAGTGTAGGATAACAGGTTCTCATCCTGATGGGAAAGTCAGTGAAGTGTCAATATTTACAACCCTTCAAAGGATAATACTGTGTATCATTGTCAATAATGGCAGGACTGTGGCACGTCAGAGCAAACTGCTAAAAAACGTGTCTGTAATCCAATGGCACTGGCACAAGTGGCTGCAACTCATAAAACAGCTTCATAATGTGGAGACAAGCTAATTTATGAGGAAGTACACATGAGGGAAGTTTTTCTGTGGTGGCTTAAATGTGTTTTCATGCGTATATGAAAGCAAGAGAATACAGCAGTTTTCTTTTTTGGGAATACTCCTTTACTTTCTGTCTGCCAAGTGGAGAGTTCTTCCAGTTCTTCCAGGCGCTGGACTTGCCCTGATTCTCATAGCAGGTTGTGTACTAGACCTGCTGAGTTGGGGGCAGGATCTTCCTCCAAAACTGCAGCTTACAATGGAATGCAAGACACTGATTTCAGCCTGTTTTCAGCTGTTCTTTGATAAGTCTTCCAGATTTGTTTGTTTCCCATCTGGAACTAACACAGGTAGCAACAGGGCATTCCTATATGTACCTTTTACCAAAAAAAAAAAAAGAGTCACAATGTTAGTATTGGTGGACATTTGGTGTTCTGGAGTGGGTGCATTGGCTGGATGACTGTTTCTGGCTCTCGTGCACTGTGGCACTTTCCTCCTGAGTTTTACCCATATAAAGCATTCATTCTGCTTTTAGAATGTTTCAGTGGCCATCTGCTTACATATGGCAAGCACCAAAAAGAAATATATGCTTGATTCATCATGCATCATTTTCTGCATTTGTATCTAGCCTGAAAAAAGAAAGCCTGATGTGGCTTTGCAGGAAATAGAACATTTTCTGGTGAAATGTATTATTCAGACTCTTAAAACTTAGAGTAGATGTAAAGTGTCTCTGGCCTTGGAAAGAGATACGTTAGTGGAGTGAGGATAAAGATATAACAGATCTCTGTAAAGTTATGAAGGGCATGCAGAAGGTGAATTGGGATGACAGTTCACCATTTTCTATAGAGATTTCATTTGAAGCTCCCTTATTCTTTTGTGAGAAAAGATTCAGAGTACAAAAAAAAAAAAAATGTAACGAATAGTTAAACTGTTGGTCTTGTTGCTACAGGATGCATAAGTGCAAAATGTTCTCATTCAGGCTGAAAAAGTGATGAGATGAATTCACAGAAGAGCAAACCATCAAAAGCAGAAAGATATTATCTCTGGTAGAGGAAATCCCCAGATTCCAAATTTCTAAAAGAAAAGGATTTTCTGGGGAAAAAGCAGGGTCGTAACATCCTGTTCTCCTTCTCTTGGACAGTGCCAGAGGCAGGACTGCCAGAGGAGATGAGATGCACCGTGGTCTTAACCTGTACCTTTTCATTCTCAGATTTTAATGTTCAGGTTGTGCCAGCTGTGTGACAGGCAGCTAAGAAGCTGTCATGTGCAGTAGTGAAGGCTGTGGACACTAGATGTCCATATGCAGCTCGTCACAGGCTACTGGGTCTCAGCCAGACCCCTCAGGATTTTCTGGGTTACACCATGAGACAAGACTGCAATCCTACAGGTTTCTATTGCTGATCATGGCAATGGCACCTTCTTCAGAGGAATCGTACCTTCTGTTACTAATCCTTTGGCATTACAGTGTTCATCTTTTTGTTGGACGCACTGTTTGCTATAATCTTATAGATTTTTAAAAGCTAAAAAATATTTTAGATGAATGTATTTTTTAAGAAGGTCAGGTGAAATAAACCAATACAAATTGGTACAGACATGCATTCACGCTTGCACATGGAAGTATAATATTTATTCATACTCAAGGAACCATAGTAAAGCTTTATCAAGCGTAGCATACTAAGGAGATGGAAACTCCCCTTACTTCCCCCCACTCTGTCAAACATCTGCTACTATGGTTCTCCACTTGGGACACATTTAAAAATAAAAAAGACTACATTAATTTTCACCTGAACTGCAATCCATAATGAGCTAACACATTAAAGGAGGAGTAGTTGTCAGATAGTTGGTACCATCTGGCATAAGATATAAACCTTTAACCTGTTCTTTGTGTGAGAAACAGCAATAACAACCAGAAAATCCATTGATGTCTTGGTAGCCATCCAGACCATGAAGAATTTTTTTTTTAATGGATTTTTGTTGAGAAAAAAAAAAGAGAGTCAGTGTTTTACGGAAGCTGGTAAAGTACCTGTGTGAGGGGCTAGCTCTGGTATGTCATGTGTGATAAATGGAGTGAAAGCAGATCTAGTGCAGCCGTAGCATGACATGATGGAAGGCCATGGATGGAACTATGATGAACTATGCCTACTCCAGCATCCTGCTTTGAGCAGGGTCTCACAACACAAAGGTTTCCCCTGCTTTACGTTCCAAGCTGCCAGCCTTCAACTGTATACTGATGTCCTGCCTTGGAGCCAGCTGATAGGTGTTTAAGAGCCACTAATTAACCTGTCCACCAGGAATTCCTCTTATCTCTTTTTGAAATGTTTTATCTCTTCAAATGCTCATAAAAGTGTTTTCACGACACTCGTCTCTGCACTTGTAATATGTTCTCTTTTTCAGACTGATGGGAGCATAGGCAATCATGTCAAAACTTGCCCAAGTAGGGAAGGTTTTAGGATAAAAGAATTTATAAACTAGAATATGTGCTTCCACAGAGAAACTTCTTTCTCTTAACTACCACTGTGTATTTTAGATGCTGTAATGTGTTTCCTCTTTGTTCCCCGCTGTGAAGATGAATGCTGTGCCTCAGTAGTTTTCAAGGTGACTCTTAAGAGCTCTTCTCTTTTATTGTATCTCTGCTGCAACTGCAGAGGCTTCACAGGTGACTTTGTTTTCCTTCTTTTGGTGTGCATCTTGTCATGAATTATAGAATTCCTTATACTGCCAGCTATTTATAATGGAGGCCAGAAAAAAAAGTGAGAAAATTAAATGTACATTACACATTTCTCTACTTGCCATGTTTATTCTTTCTTAGCCTGATACAAGTATATACAAAGAAGGCCTATAGAGACGTTACTATTTTGCAATAATAACTCATTTGTTATATTGTGTTATTGTGGAATGTTTGCTGCGTAGGTAAGATAGGATGCAGAAAAAGGATGTCGTGTTCTTGCTTCTGCCACGGTCCTTTTCATGACCTTGGAAAAAACAGTACAGATGGTTGTAATTTCTATTTGTAGTTCCCATTTTCCTTAGCCTGATTTTTGTGTACATCCAAACCTTTCACTTCTATTAAATGAATTTCCAGGCAAAACTTCTGATGGAGCAGTTACCTTGAGTAATTAATACCAGTGGTACTTGAAGTACCAGCAAAATGAGGTTACAAGGTGTTATCACCAGTGAAACTAGACACATTGCTAATCCAGTTGCCTGCTGCTGCGAACTGCATTATTTGCTGTAGCTGCCATGTGGCTGTGCAGACTGGCAATGTCATGTGGAGTAAGTACAATGAAAGAGCTTCGCTAGGCCCAGTCAAAACAGGTGAAGGATCTTATTCTAGCAGAGTTTATTGTGTTTAATGTGGGAATAACAGTGCTACCTTCTTTCCATGTTTGTCTTCTTTTTTTCTTTTTTTAAATATAAATTCCTTGGGAACATTATTGTATTTTTTGTAAGCAGCAGCTTTTGAGGCTTGGTTAAGACTTCCCAGAAGAACAGACAGTAACAGTGTCCATGACTGTAATGACTTTCTCCAGCAGTGGAAGATGTCAGAAATCTCTCTGTGGATATTCTGTATGTCTTTGTCAGTGTTTCTGGCTGCACAGACCTCAGCTGGCAATGACAGCAGATAAGCCACTCACTGTGCCTAATTATTTAGAGAGATTTCTGCAGTGATGTCTGTGCTGGAGCATACCTGATGGAATATATAAACCCCACGTTCAAATGCAGTGTGGGGAACGGAAAGATAAAGGAATAAGTTGAAGGCATTGCAGAATAAGGAAGACGTGATTTCTTTGTGCAACATACTGAGACAAAGTTTTTCAAGCAGAATTGAAAGCTTGAAAGTTAGGATTGAATTTTAAAGTTTGGACGTGAACTGGTTTTCTGTCTTCTCTTAAGTGAATAGCTATTACTTTCTAAAAATATATGTACTAGATCTGTTCATTTCCATCCAGTAGCCATAGGCCAGTGTTACAGCTTGCAAACTTCTTGGGATGTGCCTTGTAGTCACAGCTGGCTTCTAGATGTGCCCAGTGATCAGGTCAGTGAGTGAATGAGTTGGGGAACACAAGCACAGTCAGAAACTATTAGAGACTCTGAAATGTGATGGGATTAAAGTCTTGTTTGTTCATTCTCTTAACATATGCTAAACCTTTGTATGATTTTTGAGTGATCAAAACCACAATTCACCTTCAAGTTGTATTTTTTTAAATTCATGTTCCCTTGAAAACTTAACTTGAAATTCTGAATCATGGAAAGTTTAGAGTAGTAGTTTATAATAAGGGAAGATGGCCTAAAAGTTGAAATTTTTGAATTGCTTCCTTTGTCAGTTCAGAAATGTTTCAAATTGAATGACGATTTGTTTTTGTCTGTTTAAATGATTAACTATTTCTAGCAATCACCCCTGTTCTCATCAAGTGCTTGTGCACATTTCATTTCCTGGTTGCCTTTTATTGCATGCTCAGGACTCTTCAATTTTATTTTATTTTTTTACTGCCACTGCACATTCAATCAGAGATGCCAAAATGTAACATGCCAGACACCAGCTCAGGTCTTTCCTTCTGCTTCTTCTCTCAGATATAAAAAGGTTGCCCTCAGACACTCCCATTGCTGCAGTGGTACACACGTGTAGGATACACACAAGTTCAATGTGCTCTTATACTTGACTGTTTTCAGCGCAGTGTGCTATGCCATGCCAAGTTTGGTGACTGAGACTTTCTTTAAGTCCCTTCCTTGTCCTTCTATCCCTGTCTGTTTATAGGCACATGGGAGCCTCCTGGGGAATTTATTAGGGGAGAAAATCTTTAAAGATTTCTGTTAAGAAAAGTTGTAAGTAAACTTTCGTTCCCACCTTTATTGTCCAGATCAGAAGTAACTCAGTTGAAGTCCCTAGAGTTTTATCAGTATAAGACTAGCATCTCTTCTTGCCTTTGCAATTCATTATCATGGGTCTTGGGCCTTGTGGAGTCATTTACTCTAAAGGACAAGCAGGGACTGGACTGACTTTTGCCAGTTAATCTCCTGGTACAAGATTGATCTGAGAGCCATGGTGAAATGTTCAGTGGTAATCTCAGATCAATAAAGTATCTTCAAGGTGGCAGTGTCAGAGCATTTGTCAGATCTAATCTGAATGGATGTCAGTAAATCATCTCATGGGACTGTTAAGCTGTTTCCATTGAGGTTCAGCTGACCGCAGTGACATTAGGCAGGTATGACCCCCAGTGAAGAGGTTTGTGTGAGCCTGCTGAGTGTCTCGTGGATTTGAAAGCTTACCAAGCATGTTTAGTGACAAACAAGCCAAAACCTGAGGGCTCTGGTAGAGTCCTCTCTGCAATATTTTGCTTTGTCACAGTTCTGGGTCTCAGCACAGGGCACCAGAAAGTGGCCTCTCATGCCTGAGCTGGAGAGGAGTTAAAATCCCTTGGGTGACAGATTCCTCCAGAGGCCCTAAAGTCTAGGATAGTCTTAAAGTCTTCTCTGTTTCATTCCTACAGAACTGAGCAGGCTAGTCCATCTTTTGTACCAAAACCTCAACCAAGACAGCACTGTCCTATTTTTCCACTTCAGTTAGCTCACCTCAACCTTCTGAACATTTCTGTCTAACTTAGTGGTATTGTTTCCCAGTGCTTGGCTTTCACAACTACCACTGTAATTCATCCATGAAACATAAAGAAATCATCCTTTGATTGAACCCTTTGTTTTGTGATCCTAAGCAGTTTCTTCTAAAACTCCAAGTTTGGTTGCTCAGCCTTCTTAAGAGAAAACAGTTCCAGATTTATATAGAATTGACTCAGCTCTGGTGGTCTCCTAAGCTGGACAAGCATAAAATGAGTGGGGGCAGGAGATCAGTCAATAGGAAACATCTTGATTGTTCCTCTGTGGGATGCAGAATCTACATAATCTGAGAGTCATGGCAATGAGATTGGCATGACTGAGGTTATCAGGATTGCTGGCATGACCAGACCATAGCAAAAATACATCATGTTGGGACTGCAGAGGCAACTGTTATATTTGGTACAAGGACTTGAATTCTGGAAGAAGAAAATAAATAATTTTTATTCATTTTCATCCTTCATCTACTTGTTATTAGAACTTACTTAGAATAAGAGATAAGGAATACAAAGAGGAGATGATTCAACTTTGTATTTTCTTAAATTAGAGAAGTATCTGAACTGGGAGGACTCGAAGAGGTTGCAAGGGAAGACTTTGGGGAATAAACTACAGGGCATAGACAGAACTTACTCTGCATTTCAGTTTTTAGAATAACTTAGGGAAAAACACAAGAATGAAATTTAATGTTTTCTTACATGTATTTATTTTTAAAGAATTTCATTTTTGATGCTAGTTCTAGAAACCTTATGTTTTTGGAGTCAAAAAAGGCTTTTTTTGTGGTAAACTATATGCTTAAGTAAACATTAATATAAATATACATTTAAGATAGAGAAGCAAACTAATATACTAATCAGTCTTCAAATAATGAATAACCATTGAATCAGAATTGGATAACAGCAGATCTCTTTTTTAATTTTTTATAATATTCTGGAGTTGTTTTTCTGAAGTGTGTTTATATATGTGTACATATATATATATATAAAGACTTTATGATCTTTGTATTCATTTTCTATATTACTTTTTAACGAACCATTCTCAGATTTGACTTTTTCAAAGAAACTTCAAGAGCTATAAAATTCTCTGGAGATGCAGGAATGCGGTCATTAGGGACTGAATTATTTTTATGTCTTACACAAACTGGAACAGTTTGCAGAAGTGTTTTTTAACTACATAACTAAACTCGGGGACCACATTCTAAAAAGCAAAATTGAAAACCTTTGATGTATTTTAATTCATGAGTAAAAAGAATTTAAAAAAACCTTGAAGAGGATTCTTGTAGCAAGTTCTACTACTGAAGAGGGTAACAGAATAATCTGTCCTTAAAAGTACTGCTTAAAAAATCTATCTGGACCACGCATTTATAAATATTGTGATAGACTACATCCAGCTGGTAGGGACTCATAGATACAACAGACACTACACATGTGCAGAGTCACAAGAAGAATATGAAAAAGAAATAGATAGGGCGGGAGCAAAGAGAAATTTGATGCAAAACAAATGAAAACATGGTACAGCTGCCAGATGCTCCATACAAGAGCAGGATGAGGCCAAAACTTGAGTTTCAGGCATTTGAAACCTCCTCCAATCCATCTGTTTTCTATGAATATTAGCGGGTGCTCAGACATTAAGTATTTAGGGCATGTCTACACTGAGCATCAACAAATGGGCTAGCAGTAGGCAGTAGTAAGCTAACAAAGCAGAGCTCCAGCTGAGTTGCCCTCCCTCACTGTAGTGGTAATCAAATCAAGTGGGTCTCCAAGTTTAAGCCTTTTGGTACCCAGGGATGCTGGTCAGTGAGTGCTATGAAGCCAGACTGCAGCATCTGTGCGATTAGTGCATGTCAAGCTCTTAATGTTATTCTCATACCCTCTGTGGGTTCTCTAGGCTCAAGTCCAGAGCTGCTGCATCACAAAACTGCAGATTTATACTACTGCCAGCACTGACAGAGTCTCAAATAATTATATGCATGTTCAGAGGAGGATGTTTTCCTCTCTGGTCTCAAATTATGGAGCGCATCAGTATATCATTCTCAGAATTGCAGACAGGATGGGTTATAAATTGCTCATAAGACTAATCTATGCAGATTCTTGATGCTAAGACTTGGGGGAATTAAAATGTTACAGAACTTAAATAATTCAAAATTGTGCCTACTTTAAAATTATAACTTAAACATTCATTTTGTGTGTTACACACAAATTTAACTTTGCCAAAACCACACAGTAAAATATGAGACACTGTTAGAAGATTGATGGGCAAGAAGTGGTAAATACAAAATGTATGTTTCTGATGTAAATGAGTTTACTCTGTCACCTTTAGACTTTTAGAGATTGAAACAGTGTATGTGAGATTGTATATGGAACTAAAATAAACAAGAAACTTTCCTGGTCCTCTCTTATTGCCCTTTGAACTCTGTAAATTAAATAAATATGATCAAACTTTCAAAAATGCTGTCAAGCTAGTTCCAGTCAGCTCCAAAAGGAGGTGTAGATGCATGACATCTTTAAACACAAGTCATTTTTACATCTAAAATTGTATGTGAATTTTAAACTTATTTTTCAGAACCCGGGTTTACAAAAATGTGAGTTACAAGTTACACTTGATGCTGCATCATTCATGAGCTCTACTTCTTGGGCAGCACAAGCATTCCCACTTTGCCGGCCCCCTCATGTTTCGTTTTACGAGTTCCTTTTAATGAAAATGTCTTTGCCTCTGGTGTATTCAGAGCTGAAATAAATTTGTCATTCTTTGACAATCAGGAAACTGAAAAAACTTGCCATATTTTCTCCTTACAAAAATACGTCAGAGTGCTAAATGTATGGGTGGAAGAACAGATTTGAAATTGACAAAGGGTGTGCTCTTATCAGAGCAAATGACTTTCAGTGTCCTGGTAAAAAAAAAATAATAATAATAATGTTTTTCATTTTTATTTCAAAGGCTTGCTGGCTTTGAAATTACCTGAGTGAACAGCTTTCTTGTTTTTCTTCCTCCAACAAGCAAAATACTCATCTTACAAAGATGTTGTCTCTACATGCTTAATTTCATTGTAAAAAGTATACTGAAGGTATGTCTTAATCAAGGGCATACTGTGCACCTTTAAATCAGCTTCATGCGATTAAAGAATAATTGCAATTGCTTTATAGTATAAGGCACTATATGAGTCACTGTATGCAGCCATTGTTATTCCCATTTTAATGCAGAAGTGCTCCGAGTTCCCTGGTGGAGTCCTGGCCCTGCTGTTCTCTGCCTGGTACTTCCTTTCTCAGAGAGTTAATCTAATCAAACTTAAAAAATCCCGTAACAGGACAGAATTCTTGAGATGAAAAACATGCTCAACACCTGACATTATGACACAATGCTAGAAATCTAAACCTGTGATGAATACAGAAGTGTGGATAGTATTGTTATTTTTGTTACTACAGCACAGACTGACCAGTGGGAGAATATAAAAATATTCTGTGTTGAAAGGTAGTTGTCTCTGGAAGACAGTTTTTGAGTTGTCAAGAAAGAGAAATGTATTCTACCATGATAGTGGCTAAACCGAGGTGCCCAGTTATCCTAACTTTGCCTGACATTGACATGTTGAGTGTTTACTGTGTATAAACAGCTTTTTAAAGCATATATATTTCAGTAGCTAACATTTATGCAGTACTCGAGCAAAGCCATCCATCTAAGTAATATGACAAAGTGAAATCAAATAATCTTTCAAAAAAAGTCATATTTTGCAGTAGGAAGAGGAGAGGCGAAGATGTCAGAATACTACTGCTTGTTTCTGAGGTATGCAAAGGGGCGTGCATATAAGATTTGCTTATCTGTAAATGGTGAAAATACACATAAGCACAATTCTGAACACAAACTTAAGTTTCACATACAGTTTTATGAATGGTCCATCTGGACTAGTATTTTGTCTCTGGGAGTTTCAAACACATACTGAGGAAAGTGTGCAAGAAGAGGGAAAAGGCAGCATAATATACTCCTACCATAATCTGTCCTCAGCAATTTGTTACTTGAGAATTCCCAAATCACACCTACCATCTTTGAACTGAATAGGATTTTGTATCAGAAGTTTGTGTAATTATTTGGGAATTTATTTATAAAATAATATCATTACATAATTAGTGGTAAGATCCATGGAACATGTGTTGCTTATGTGGAGTGAGTTTTTGATGCAGGCTGCCAGTTTTTCCCCTTTTTACTGTAAAGCTGCAGGAAGTGTGTAAACTAAATTTCTTCTTCTGATTGGGTGTGAAAAGAAATGTGGCCAGCAAGTTGAGGGAGGTGATCCTGCCTCTCTACTCTGCTCTGGTGAGACCTCACCTGGAGTACTGCATCCAGATATGGATTTATCGGTACAGGAGAGACTTGGACCTGTTGGAGTGTGTCCAGAGGGCTACAAAAATGATAGAAGGAGTGGAACACTTCCTCTGGGAGGACAGGCTGAGAGAGCTGGGGCTGTTCAGCCTGGAGAAGAGAGGTCTGGAGAAGAGACCTGGTAGCAGTCTTTCAATATCTAAAGTAGGGGGATATAAGAAAGGAGACAGACTCTTTAGCAGGGTCTGTTGTGATAGGACAAGGGGAAATGGTTTCAAACTAAAAGAGAAGAGATTTAGATTCTTAAGGAAGAAAGTTTTTTACAGTACGAGTGTGAAGACTCTGGAGCTGGTTGTCCAGAGAGGTGGTGGATGCTCTGAAGTTGGAGACATTCAGTGTCAGGCTGGACAGGGCTCTGAGCAGCCTGGTCTAGCTGTAGGTGTCCCTGTTCATTACAGGAGAGTTGGACTAGATGATCTTTAAAGGTCCCTTCCAATTCAAACAATTCTGTAATTTGAAGCTGAACTGGAACCTGTGCTCTGCAGGTGTCTTTATTGTGAATGAAGCCTCTCCCTGGGATGATGCAACTGATGAAGTGTTATTTAATATATGCAATAGATAGGACTAAAAATGTTTGAGCTACCACTTTGATATTCCATGTGTCCTACTGTCTTACACAAGGCATCAGCCATGCAGGGAAGTGATTAGCCCTTCTTCTTACCTGTATCAGACAGATCTTTGATTTTGCTGAGTTGCCATCTTCTGATTCCTGCTTTTTGTCTTTGGGCTTTAACCTTTTGATATCATTACTTTTCCTCTTGTGCCACTGAGCTGTTGTCTTTTATCATCTCAACCATTACATTACTTTTACTTCTCTTATCTCACATAACTTCAGGGCACATACAGTTTCACACCTTCATGATGTTTTGGTTGAATAAACCTTAGCTGTGGTCACGCAACCGGGCTTCTTATGGAGAGTCAAACCCTGGACTGAAGGAGGCCCTGACAGCAGTGAATGCTCAGTCTTGGCACCACACAAGAGCTAGCTGAGAATAGATCACCCAAAGTACCCCTTGTGTGGGTACCAGAGCCTCATGCTTGTTCTTATTCTCCCTGTCAGATGCATGCCCAGATTCTGGCACTGATTCCTTTTTGCCTACCTCGTCTTCAGTAGGAGGGGAATGAAAAGAGCAGACTTTTTCACAGCGCTCAGGATGGGGACATTAGGCTTCTGGAGAATGGTATAATGACATTTGCTGGTGCATTCTGTGTTTCTGAGTAGTACTTAGTGTGTTTTTTTCCACTGTTAATGAGCACTGAGTTGACATTCTTGTTGGCTCCTTCAAAGGACTCCAGCAGAGCTGGGAGGCATGATTTCCTGTTTAAAAATATAACTGATCTTCACCAGCTTCACTGATATATATCACAGAACAAATTACAGGGACATATATGGCCAAAAAAAAAAAATTACAAGAATATATTTGCATTTTTGAGTTACCATTTCATAAAAAGTAAATCATTTTTATAAGAAAAAATTACTGCTTTTTCTCATAACATACACAAATACTTGAATTTGTTACTAATTTGAAGAAAAAATTTTCTATTACATACTGTGAGTTAATTCTTAATTTACTGTTACTAAATGTAGCATTAATGGCTGAAAAAGAATATAGAATTCGTAAGGACTTTTTTAACAAGTCCTCATGGCATGTCTCAGCTGCGTCTTGACTACTAAACTTATGATACAAAAGAATATATTTTAAGTTATCCGTGTTAATTTATGATCTTAAATTTATTTGACGTGATACATACAAATGAAGTATAGTGTTTTAAATTAATTAGTACTCTTAATTGTGAGTCTCAAGTTGAGTCTACAAGCAATAAAGTAGGTTTTGAGAAGTTTTTTTCAAAGCCACAGTTTTTTCATCAGTATTTCTAAAACACTAGAAAAAAGTTGTTTAAAAAGCATTTAAAACTATTAATTGTAATGGTAGTGGAATTAAAAGCATAAAACTTAAGTGAAAAGGAATAAAAACATTATCATTTTTTTCCCCTCTCTTCCTTCTTGGGATGTAGGATCAGATGTAATTACTGTATGCAGGCATTTCCATTTGCCAGGGAAAAGCTAAATACATGTAATTGAGAGCAACAACTCAGATGCTCAAGTGAGGAGAATGATTGCTTGCGCTGACACCCACTAATTGCAGCTAGTTTTCATCTTCCAGTCTGCAGCAAGTGACCTTGCTGTGGCTGCAATGAGCAATAGCTGTTCTCTTCTTGAAGCAGAAAACAAATAAATCCAAAAGAACATCGAGAGTACAGAAATTGAAGCAACCATTTTCTAAATGAGGATGCAGAAGCTAGTGTCACTGCAGTCTTAACAATATGTCACTTTCTCTGCATGCTGAGTTGACCTGGAGCCTGTCATCCATCTGACAAAAACCTGAAGGAGTGTGAGCTATAGGTATAGAGAGGATGCATTGCAAAGCATCTTCTGTCAAGGGTTCAGAAATAACAAGATGATTGAAACTCGATGGTCTTTAAGGTCCCTTCCAATCTTAGACATTCTATGATTACGACAAATAGTAAATAAGCATTCTCTTCATTTTTTCTACATCATTTCAAAGGTGATAGACTTACTAAAGTTGTCAGCTACCTCTTTTACGAAACAAAGAGTGCAGGTTTGTGCATTGCTTGGGTGGAAGATGTTCTATACCTTTAGTCCTCTTTCCCTTTCATCTCTGTAATTTCTGGTTGTGGCTTTTTTTCTTCTTTTTGAGAATGAGTGGCCATAGTGGAAATTGTATAAATACAGTGGTCACAGAACAGACTTCTGGAGCATAACAATATTTTTCTATCATCAACTCCTTTCCTTATTATTCTTGTTTTAGAAACATCAATCTTAGAGGCTAAAATGCAAGCCGAGAATGGTTGCTTTGAATTCAAATTTGGTGTTAAATCATATAGACTAACTGAGAAAAACACCTCCCACCTGTGGTGTAAGGTGGGACTATTAGAAAAAAAAAAATAAAAAAAAATGAGGAGATCACTGGTTGCTGTCTAAATTACTGCTTTAAAAGTGGAATAGAATTTGCTGTGATCAAGCTGGGAATTTAATATAGCTCAAAAAACTAATGACCAAAGCTCAAAAAACTAATGAGTCCAACACATTTACTTCATGAGTTTTTGTTCTAAGGCTTATCTTAGAAGACATCTGGTCGATCTCAGATCATCAGTGCTGAGACATTAGAGAAGATCTTTTTTAAGGAGTTTTTTCCAACCAATGACCTTGCTGTCACATTTTGGCTATGCAGATACTTGAGTTTTTATGGTTCTTGTGCGAAGGGGTTTTTTTTTGTTTCTTGTGAAGGTGGCCACCGTTTGTGCCCAGTCTGGTTCCACTGGCAGCAGATATTTTGCGTGAGGGGAATCTCCTCCTAACCAGGAACTTAATAAAGCTGAGGGATTACTTGGTCAACAGGAGCAGCATTTAAAGCTCTCCATTAGTCAGCACACTTATCACCCCCTATCTGCTCACCTTGGTTTAACTGCATGACACAGTTGAACTGAAAATGACTGCAGCAGCTTGTAGTAAGTTAAGCTGGTTAGTTTATTGCACCTACATGATGTATCACTTGTTTTGGAGCTGCTCTTGCATTTATCTAGAATTTATTGCAGCCACAAAACATGATCCAAGTTGTTGCCTTTTTGACCACTTTTGCCACTGCTGAAAACTGAAGTGTTATTTTCAGAGAATTTATTCATACTGAAACATATTTTGAGTAGCAATGACTGATTTAGTCTGTATTTTTCTGTATATTCAGTTATTTTTTCCCAATGTTCAGCACTTTTTTTTCTTCCTGTTGTTTTACCATTTTACCTTCAGTTACTTGGTACCATGATATCCTTCTGTAACTCTTCAACAATAGCTTTGATCTTACTGCTGTGAAAAGTCTTGTATCTTCAGTGGTTTTTGTCATCTTAGGATTCTTTTCTATTTCATTTATGATTATGATGAACAGCAAAAATATCTCAGGGATCCTCTGACAGCCTTGTTCCACTGTTAAAACCAACCCTTTGTTTCTCTAGTTGGGTTTTTCTGTTTGTTTTTCCACAATAACGCTTCTTAATCTACAAGAAGAGAATTTAGTAGGAGTGAATACTTGCTATGGAACTGCCGCCTTCCATGCATGGGCAAAGGCCTCATGCAGATCTCAGGTATTCATTGCTTTGTTGGTTTCTTGGTTTGTTTTTTTTCACAGTGCTTCATTCAGTACAGAATAATGCTTCAGTATAGCTAGGCTGCTTTTTCTCTTCTTTCCAGATCTGCCACTGGACTAAAGTAAATAATCCAAATGATATAAAGAAATCACTTTCGTTTTAGCTATAACCTTGTAGGTGACAGCAGGTTCTGTCATGACTGAATTCTGAAGCAAGATGACAGCTTGAATGCTGATGATTTCCAACCTTAGCTGTTTGAACACATGTATTGCAGAAACTTGATATTTAGGTTTGTGATGAGTGTATACCATTTTACCTGGCCAATAAATTCATAGTATGATAAAGCATGATGATAACATTCAATAGTGAAATGTTTGACTCTGTGATGAGTAGACACAAGTAAGCTGACTTTAATTTTGTGAGGAGTGATACACCTACTGTAAAGAAAAACAAAATATGATATTAGGGTAATTGTAATGGCTATTCCCAATAGTGCCATTTCCAAGCTTTGCGGCCTGATAAATGTTTGCACAGTGGCTTTTTGTTCAAGCAGCAGTGACGTCCAGCAATGGCATCCACTTAGACTATCCCAAATCCGTTAACTCACAGTTAATCCAAAGGTCTTGAATAGTCAGCCATTTTAAGTTGGTATCTCAGAATTGTTTTACTTCCTAACCTAATTCAGCTTATCTATGTTTTATTGTTTTCATTTTAGTAGAACAGGATTTCTTTTATTACTGCCTTGACAGTGAGGTTCAGTGAATGCCTCCAGCTGGCATTGCCTTCTTTGTGGCTCTGCATGATATCTAATAGATAATAGTGTTCTGGAATCTGCTTGAGATTACCAACTGTATACTTTAGAAAAAGACTCTAGGATCATTAAGATTGTATAGTTGACTTCCTGCGGTGCTTATTAGGGACAAATTCATGTTTATTTGTAGTGTTGACAACAAAAGTTGAAACCTCATATCCTTCCACTTTGTTTCATTTTTAACACCTGGTGGGGAAAAAAAAACATCTGAGATTTGTAGCAACTAAAATAATGCATAATAGAAATCTTTGATCTCAGCTTGTCACAAAGCGTTCTTCCTATCTTAAATTTCTCTTCACGTTTTTAACAGGTTGTGCTCAATTTTGTCTCTTGGTAGGATCAATGTTAGCACAAGACAAATGCAGTAAGAATGTTAACTCTCATAAATACTAGAAGATACATTCATGGCAATAACACCTGTCTGGCATTTAGCTGCCCTCTAGATGTATTATAGCAATTAGAAGGACTGACTTATTTTTAAATGCATACAATTTCAGAAATAATTTTAACAGTTGTGAGGTTGTTCTTTCCTATTAGTGAAGCAAATGAGAGCAGACTTTTTTTCATTTAAATGCTAGATTCTTCTCTTAGTAATTTAGTTTTAGGACAGTTTGCTTGTAGCAGTAGATCTGACAATATTGGTTTTTAGAGTTTTCCATACAAAAAAGAAAAAAAAAAAAAGTGGGGAAGTTATGGGGAATTTGCCTTTTCCTGAGATGTAATCTTTCTGAGATATTCATAAATAGGCCAGGACTGCAAAGTTAGATGCCATACCTTTATTCCCATTTTTCAACATGATGGTTTTGTTGAATGACATCTTTTCAGAGGCTATTCAGGAGCTATTGCTGAGACTATATAAGAAAGCACTAAGTATTGTAGAAGGCGAAACATAAAAACAGACCCTATCACTAAATGATAAATATACTTTTTATAAGTAAGTTCTCTCTCTTACTGTTTGCATGCATGCTCCCATAAAGGAATGTAAGATACAGATCTTGTCATTAATATAGCATTAAGAGCCAGGTACCAGGCTCTTCACAACAGACCAGACATCTAAGTGAGGTTCATGAGCTTGGTGTCAGTTCTTCTGTGCTCCTCTAGGAAAGGGCAAGTGAAAGAAGACAGTCAAGTACCTACTAAGAGGTTTAAGTAGGCCGGCCTGTTTTCTAGATAGGCAGATCTCTGCCCTTCAACCATAGAATATGTCTTGAATGTCTCTGCTCTTAGGTTTGGCATATCAGGGCTTCAGGATATGCTTCAGAGAAATGAGTTTTGCTTCTAGATTATGCAACCGTAAAAAAGATGTACTCAGAAAACAGTCCAGTAAAGGGTGATTTCTCCATCATTAATTTAATTAGTTTGTAAAAACAAAACAAAAACACATTTAGCATCAGAAACTGTTTTCATTACATTTTCAAACAAATCATTTTTTTTTTAATAGTTATTTTAAAATAATGTAGCTTTTTTTTTTCACTGAGTCTGTACAACCTATAAATAGCTACTGCATGCTATAGGACATTATTGCTTCTGTAGCAAATGTTATGGGCTCTGTTAGTGTTCATGGCACAATTATAATGATAACAAATGTCCTATGTATTTTTTAATGAAACGGAACACACATTCCCGACTAAAGGAACTTCAGGTTTTAAAAAAACCACAAATTAAGGCCCTGTGACGAGTTAGGTAAGTTTCTAAATTATCCAACAGTTAGTGTTGTCATTTCTGTTAGTTCTGTTAAGATTCAGTTGTCTTCACTGTAACACATACATTTAGTGGAGGGAACTGTTGGCAAAGAAAAAAAATCAAAGGAAAATATAAGATAATATCTTTGTTGAAGAAATATAAATCATGGTTTCACATACTACTCTCAGTTCCAACCTTGCAGGAAAAATCCCTGGAGTGATCTTAGCATCATCCAAAAGAGCAATTTTATAAACTTTTTTGTCTTCAAATGTGCTGATTTCCTTTTATTAGCCCTTTATATGTATGACTGCACTGTACACCTGAGAACCAGTATTTCACTGATCTAATGTAACATAGTTTGTATTTCTGTCTCAGTTATGCAAAATTGTAATATTACATTGCATATGAAGCATATGTCAGATAAAATGTGTGAAATTAAAATAAGTTACCAAAACTTTTCTCTACTTAAAACATATTCCAAATTCTAAGAGATTAATTCATCACAAGCATTATTACTTTAATATCTAGCTGACAGGAGACAGTGTTCCATGCCAAGGGCAAAAAAAGCCCTTTGTAATCACTGTAACAATTCTAATTCTGGAAGTTTTTCTCCTTTTCAGTCACTGAATCATAGAGTGGCTTGTGTTGGAAGGGACCTCAAGGATCATCAAGCTCCAACCCACCTGCTGCAGTCAGGGCCACAGAACACCACATGTAATACCGGACCTGGCTGTCCAGGGCCCCATCCAACCTGGCCTGGAACACCCCCAGGGATGGGGCATACACAACCTCTCTGGGCAGCCTGTTCCATCACCTCACCACTCTCTTGGTAAAGAACTTCCCCCTGATATCCAACCTAAATCTTCCCTCCTTCAACTTGAAACCATTTCCCCTTGTCCTGCTATTATCTACCCTTTCAAAGAGCTGGCTCCCAACCAGTCCTAAATTCATTCTTCCATTGTAGTTTCAACTAAATTACTACACCTTAAAACCTTGCATGCAGGCAGCTTATCTCCTCTGCAGCACAAAGGCAAGCTGGTTTAATTTTCATCGTTTTTGTTTGACTGTTTCCAGAATTAGCACTATTGTGTATGAATTGGAGAATGGCGGAAGAAAGATGCTGGGTTCTTTTATACACAAATGGAGATTAAGAGTTTATTCATTCTTTCTGGAAATTTCATAGTTGTTTTTTTTTTTTTTTTAAATTAAAGATACAAAATGTAAAAAGAAAATTTGCGTACAGAAACAGTCTAAAATGAAAATGGTCAGATCATTTACAGTGACTACATTTTAAGGACTACATTTTAAAAGGTGCTGAACATCTGTAACTACTACTGTCACCCACTGGAATGAAATGCCAGGTTATGAGCATCACTGAAAGTTGCAGTCTGGTAGGAATAGTTCAGCCTCTGTTTGGATTGAGCCAACTTCAGGAAAAATGACATTTTATTTGGAATTATAAAGATTCAAGTTGTCTTTATGAGTGAGGAATGCATGTTCTCCCAGAGCTACAGGGAGAAGCTATGAGGTTTGCAGTCTGTCTCTCATCACCTTTAGGCAGTTTTTATCTTCAGCAAAAAGGAAAATAGCAATCTGGAATTTAAGTAATATTCAGTACGTATGTTTTTATGGTATATATTCTTTTCCATACTGACCTTTAAAGAAATTTCCATTTTATAATATCTAATTATTGAAATACCTTTTGCTAATCTTGTCTCATCTCTCTTTAACGTTTTCAAATACTTCTCCACACCACAAAAGAGGTAATTGCCTAACAGTTACACTCTGCTGAAATTAATGCTCCCACCACAGTTATTTACAAGAATACGTGAATCTGTTATTGGATGCTGCTGTGCAATGATACTAATACTGAAAATAAAAGTAGGAAGGGACTGTATGCTCCACTTCTGGGACTGTTCATCTTCCAGCATAAATGAACAAAACTCTGCTTGGATCAATTTAGCTATGACCCAGTGTCCAAATCCAGTCTAAATGATTATGCATAAGGACCACTGTAAAGTGCCAATTATATCTAGCTGTGCCAGTGATAATAAAATAAACGTTTAAATGTGAACAGTTCTAAAAAAATTGAGGGGAAAGAAAACTGAAGTATGGAAAGATTATTTTAGTTATATATTGACATTTGTTACTATTTACAGCAGTACTTTAGTCTATAGCATAGACATGAAAGAGTTCCATCTCAGAAAACACCACTGCAATTATTTGATGTTGTTGACCACAGTAGCTGGCACACTTCACCACTGTTTTCTCCAGGAGATGTTAACAGGAAGTTAGGGCAGAATTGCCACTGATGTCCCCTCTGTTATGTCTGAAGGAAGCAGGACCTTGGAGACAAACCAAGGTCTGTCTCACTGCCTAGCACATTTCATAGGTTTCCTCTTCATACTTACAGTGCCTTTAAAAGCAGATAATCTTGAAACTTGCTTTGCTAAGGGGGCCTGCAGATCCACCAAACCGTAGAAGCCTGACATGGGCAGACTTCTGCCATCATTGAGCAAATTGGATAAGTGTAAACTTTACTGGAGTGCCTGATCAACTTGCTCTTAATATCCCACAAAAAGGCAATCACCATATCGTGGAGAAGTGGGCTGTAAAGGTACCAGAACTCTGTTTCCCATGGAAATAGGTAGGTTGTACTGCAATAAGTGTAAAAGGCATTTCTTCGCTCACCTTGGATGCCTTGTGTTTGCTTCCTTTAGAAAATGCCCTTTCATGATGAAGTCCTGTGTTGGCTCATGACTGACACAATCAGTTCCTGGCGGAACAGTGAGAACTGGTCCTCTTGAAGTTAAGTATTTAAAGCAGGCACAGGCCTGTTAGGGCTTGGCAGCTACAATAGGGTACATCTTGTTACTTCATCCTGGAGCTTGTGCTTATGGTAGGCTAAGGGAATATTTCATCTCTTTTTCTGCTGAAGACCAGAACAAAACAGACTGTAGAATCTGGCTTCCATCACCAGTGTGTTTTTTGTTTTACTTGTTTTGAGTCTGTTTTGGCGTTTGTAATGCTGCTGGTGATCCTGAACAGAATTTTAACTTATCCCTGAAAAATTACAGCTTGCATTGTGAGACATAGTTTGTGTTCAAGTGAATCCTTCAAACTTCCATTGTATTGAAGAAAGATATATATGTCCTAAGGCAGTTTATCTTTGGAGAATTATGTGACCTTGTACACTGCCTGAAATTGGAAGAGTTCTGAATTAATCTCATGATGACACTGTATTTTAAATTTTAAAGGTGAACCTCTTTATCATTCTTTTGCAAAATAAGCACTTGCTTTTCTGAGATATTTAAAAGGAAGTGTGTGTGGGAGATCCTTCAAAACAGAGTGAGTGTCCAGGGAAAGTTAGAGGTGCAAGAGAGAACTAAATGACCTTCTACCAGCAAACAGAAATAGATTTCTTCTTTTTATTTCTTTGCTACTAAATAAAGATTCTTCCTTTTAAAGCAGTTGGCCAAATCTTCATGCTTAACCAGTCTGATATGGTCTCAAATACGGGACATAATGCTGCTGCTGCAAAGAACTGCAAGAAACAGAGCCATGAGTGCTGAATTTGTAGTTTTGCAGACAGGGACTGTAGCAGAATTTTTAAAATGATATGACATTTTGGAACAAAACAGAAAAAGTACTGTATGGAAATTTTCAGCCAGCCTAGGTGGTGTTGAAAATGTTAACTTTGGAAGCAAGGACCATTGAATGAATCATTTGTTCTTGAGTGAATGTCAGTGTGGATGCATGTTTTCCCTTGAGCTAAATACTACAGATATCTGAAATGCTTTAAAGTGAGATGCTTATTAAGATCAAGCATTGTTTTAATACTTGGCAAGTGGAAAACATAAATAGTTGGAAGGTAATGGAAGACTTTCTATCAGTGTCTATAGAATAATGAAATTTGGATACCTGGCAGAAAAAGTCCTAAAAATAGGGTAGAGTCTTCTCCCCATCATTTTCTCCTGAGATTTTTAGACTTGTAAGAAGAGAATAGTTCCGCATGCTCTATGAGAAAAGACATTATTTCTAAGACTTCCATTGTCAAATATAATGATGGAATTTTACAAGTGAATTGGGAATTAAATAAAACATATTTTCCTGGGGATGTTTTATTATATATGTATATGTTTGCAGGCAGTTCAGAGGTATCACAGAATGTCTTATGGACTAGCAGTAGGTAGCATTAAGTGATGGATTCAAAATTTACTTTTGAAAACTTTGTGATGAAAGTCTTCTTCACACATTAATAGTTGGTAGGCTAAAACAGGCTAGTAGCGATGATCCCAATGCAGAAAGCTAAGAAATAAAGTGTGCGTGTCTGCTTTATTTTGCTTTATCATACAGAAACTGGGACAAACAATCTTGGCACTAAACTGAGAAGTCCCCAGCTGCTTTCACGACATAGGAAGCTTGCCACTAGGTTACAAAAGCAGGAATAATGCTGTAATGATTGTCATGGAGTTTGTCTCTGGCTTTGCAAATGGAATTTGAAGTTTGGCTGGCAATGAACAGTAATAAACCTCTTGCTGGATAGAGAGCACAGCAAGGTTTAAAACTCTTCATTTCATTTCCTGAAGACATGCACAGAATGGTAGTGTTCCCTCCCTCTGTGTGAGAATTAGCCAGTTTTCTTCAAAAAATAGCATCCTAAATGTTCTAAACTGTTGGATGCCTTTAATTTGGAGTGGCTGTAAATTACCTCGTATGGGATGTAAATTACTATGGTCTCCAGAAATTTTCTGTTTGGAGTCTTTTTTCCCCCATGTACAAGCACAGCCTTTTGTTTGCCTTTAGAGGGAGATGGAGCAATAGGCCCAGACCTGCAGGAGCAGGCTGCTCTGCAGGAATGGTGTGCCAGAAACCTAGGAGGGGCCATCAAGCATCCTTTCCATCGCTGCCCTTTGTGCAGACCATTTCCCTGCATGGACACACACATGAACTCCTTATCATCCCTTTTTACACGCACAGGCTGTCACAATAGCCCACTCACATTTCATACACTAACACACAAATCCTTTTATCTGCCTATCTGTGCTTGTTTGTAGGGACATATGCCTATGTTTTAAGAAGTGAGTCAGTTCAAACTACCAAGTAAATATTTTCTGAATGTAAGCATTTTTTTATTATTATTATTTTGAGATTTAGGAGTGGATGCAGTTCTTTGTTTTCTTCAAAATTAATATCAGTTCATTTTTTTTATCATTGATTTACACTGATAAAATCTTGCATCTTGAAATAAGGTGAGTTTTAGAGGTTCTGTATAGGCCCCATTTCTAAAGCTAACACATGGTTTGCTTCTTTCCAAGTAACCTGCAACCATATGACAATAACATAATACTTTTAAGACCATCTTCAGTTATGATTTTATATTATTGATTACTTGTATGATACTTTGTTTAACTTGACTTCATTCCTCTGGCACATACATGCAGCATAATTATTGATTTCTTCTTCAAAATACATATAAAATGCCTTTAAAGTAAAGTTTAAGTCTTCAGTGCTCCTTTTCTGGGATAGAGGATCTCACTGAAAATATAAAATGGCCTAAGAAATATAGCTTTGTTTAAGTGATAACTGCATTCAGAAGAAATATGCATAGATTTCTGCTGAGAACCCAAGAAACCAACATTCTGCTTCAAACCCTACATGATTTGGACTTGGCTAAAAGTATCTAGTAATACAAATTAAAATAGAGCTTAAATATGTAATTAGTATCTATATATGTATGCTCCTGTGAGGTAAATTCAAAGCAATTTTTTATACTTCTATATAAATTACCTGGAATTTCTTCTGTAGTGCACAGGTATCAACCTAGCATGCAGTTGTGTCCAGTCCAGTAGTGAAACATATTTCATTTTCCAATTCATTACCCTATGATGCAAAGTGAACGCATAGTTCTGTGCGTAGAAGAGTTTGTGAAATGTGGCTTACTGTATGCTGCCTTGCTACATTACCTGATCTGTGGTGAAGTGCCAGCCATAAACAGGCTTTCAGATGGCTGAAACATCCTTGAGTGAGCTCTTGTGAAGGTTCTTTGGTATCATGCTTGCACACAGTTTCTGCCTTTCCTTTACTGGTAGTACTTGTAAGAGCCGTTGCCTGTGCCTAGGTAGATATTTTCATGACACTGCTAGAAAATTAACTTGTGTACCTCCTGCAGATTTCCACCAAATTTGTTTGAGGTAGGCCAGGGAAGGTAGAGGTTTTTCAAAAGGAAGAAACTCTTGAAAAGATAGTGAGAGGCTCACATAGAAGCAGCATGATTTCAAAAACTAATTTTCATAGGAGACTAATCAGAAAGGAAGACAGTGTTTTTACAACGATGAATCAATTTTTGACAGATTTTCTAGCCAGAGGCTGGTGTAACAGGTCAGCATTTGCTGTAGGCTGAGAACAGATGTGAGAACAGGTGGCAAAAAGGGAAAGAAATGTGATAAAGACTCCAAATGTTTGCCTCATAGCCAGGACCCAGGAGAGCAGGGCTCTGTGGTAGCAGAACCTGGCATGGCAAGTGATTCAGGAAGTGCTGAGACCTCTTGGAGGGTGTGTGTAAGGGAAGCATTTTTGTGGTACCTGGCAAGCAGAAGTCTATTAACAATCTCGTTCCCTCCATCTCTCACTCTTCTTCTCTATCTTTTTATGGGGGTGTTCTTGCTTTCATGAGCTGTTTTTATACAAAGTCTTGTTGTTTACCTCTAATAATTTTCTGCATAAATAGTTCTAGACAGCAGACAGAAACACACAAAGAATGTTCTGTATTTCATATATTCTCATTTCCCTCAGCTTGTGACAAAATGAATGCCAGGTCTAAAGAGTGCTAAAGAGTACTGACATAACTTTCTCTTTTTACCTGAAATTAACTGGGGGCATGAGGGAATCTTTTCAAAAGCACTTTGAGACATGGAGTTTATTGTATTTTATTTCTGTTGGTATATTTTTATAAAAGCCAGTAGAGTTCTGCGCAATAGTGAGCAGTATACTAGACACGTAGGGAGCTGTGAATATTTAAAGTTGCCTGAGGATCTGCTTCTGGGTGATCTGGGCAATATAAACTACTCTTTCCTGATAGAAGGTATTTGTGTTACGAATTCCCAAATCTCCTTGTATTCACTATCAACTGCAGAGGTAGGAGACTCATTGTGATGCAGGATTAAGTATGAGATCCAGAGGAGTCAACCAATATGTTGTCTATTATCTGCCTCTTGCATATGCTGGCCTCAAGTGGCATCACTCATTCCATTTCCCAAGGGCTCAGATGTTATATGTATTGCAAGAAGATAAGCATTTGACTGAAAAGTGGTGATTTTCAGTCATATTTCCCTGCACAACATTTTTACATATAGATCACTTCGAATCAAGCGTCTTATGCTATAAGTTGCAAAACAAATAACACCATATGGACTACTGTGTTTTCTGAGAACTCTGAAAGAAAAAATGTTGGTATTCCATTAATACTGCCACTCGTACAGTCAGTAAGTTTGTTTGCTCTATGCTGTTGCACATAAAAGAATTGCATCTGGGCTTCTTTGTCATCTGCCTGTCACTGTTCACCCAGTTGAGGTACTGAGGGGCAGTTCATGAACAGTGTCCAGAGTGGGGGATACTGTATGCTGAAGTTCACCTTCACAACTGTGCAATTGTCAGCTTTGCTCTAATGCTGTATTCTTCTACCAAAACCACGTTTATGGAACAGCAAGAGCCGACTCTTTCATTTGGCACGAGGCAGTGTGAAAAAAGGCTTGAGAAATCTTAACAGGAAATGAGCTGTATCTAATCCAGTTTGATACAGTAGGCATCATATTATTAAGCCAAATCCCCTTTTCTTCTTTGCACCCTGCTTCCTGAGACCAGTAGTCTTCCCTCTTGCAGGCAAGTTGTGGAAGGATTTATAACTGGAGGGATGACTCAGCCTTCCCTTTATCTCCTTCCCTTTTCCACCCTTGCTTCCTTCCATGTTTATGCCAATAATTCCAGCTGAATTAAGAAGCAGCGTGCCATTAAAACCCAACTCACTGAAATAATGAATTGGAATAACTTGCCAGGGGCAAAGTGTGTTTTGTTAAGATACCAGAAAAGACCTATGGACCAAATCCACAGAGCGTAGTCTTTGCATTTACTTCCATCAAATGCAAAAGAAAAGAAAGGAAGATGGAACAACTATGAGAAGGCTATCCTAGTTTTATTTTGAGGCTTATTTTCTGCATTGAGTCCATTTTTCCTTTTTGTCCAAATTTATTAGTTTTCTGTCATCATTCTGACATTTTCTGTCATATTTCTTCTTTCTTGTCAAGTGTTGCCATTCAGCTGAAATGGTAATCAGCTTCCTGTTAGGCCAACTCAAGTATTTGCAATTTATTTCTGCCTGCCACCTGTTGAAAGAAGACTGGAAATTCCTTTTCTGACAACAGAAGGATCCGTTAGGAACACTAAAGTAGCAGCTGCATCACCGCAGGGATGCACAATAGTTATATACATCCGTTACTCTTATCTACTTTGAGACATTAGGACAGATTGTTCCCTTTAATTCTTTACCTGGGGGGGGGGGGGGAAAGCCGGAGCCCATAGAGTGCTTAAAATAAGCTGCTGTCTTCTAACTCATAAAATAGCATTTCCAATCCCACAAAATTCTCTTTAACCTGATTTTTAAAACAAATGTTAAAATCGTGCCAGATGGGACATAGTCTTAATTCAGTGCTGCGCTGCTTCAATTTTAAAGCTGTGTATCCTTATGCAGAAGGTGTAATAACAGAGTGGTAAATTGGGCAGCTTCTCCAGACACTTTCAAAATCCGAGATTCACTGAAGTTGACTTGGCTGAGAGTTCTAGTTATGGTCTGAAGCCATAATGGTCTTATTGATGCGGAAAAAGAAGAAACAGCCAGCATACCAGTCCCTTCTTTTCTTATTCCCTCTTGTTATACTGCCATTAGAAATACTGCAAATATGAATGATTACATCGCATTTAAATCCTAATTTAAAGGATGTAGAAATAATAAAAGCTGTAAAGTTTGTAAGTAGACTAGAGCTGAGAAATCTGAAGAATGCTGTGGTCATTTTTTTCTAAGCTTTTTTTCAGTTCGCTCCTTTCATGCAGCATCACTATGACCTTTGGCAGGATATTCCCTATTGAGGCTGTTTTCGTGATCTGTTAGCCTTCATTAGTTTTTGCCAAGTGCCGGTAGTGATGGATTTTCAGACACCACTTCCAGTGATGGAATGTCATATACCCTTTTACTCCTTTCAGAAAAAGTACTTTCTGTCCTGGTTACCTGGTAACGTCAGCAGTGCATGCAGTGTGGTATGTTGAGCTAATTGCCAATTAAATAATAGGGAAGGCTAAGATCTAACAGAAAATCATTGTGCACAGTTCATTAACTGCATTTCACAGAACCAAATTTATGCCACCGGGTTTTTAAAAACATGTTTAAGGAAATGAATAGTTCCTTCCATGATACTGGATAGCTACAACAGAATGGAAGGATACTGAAAGTAACAGTTTCTGGGGCTTTCAGTTCAACTCCATCGTAAGGTATGTCTGGTCCATCTATCTGATAATTTCTGTCTTTGTAACTTGTAGTCAGAACTGTAAACTAATGTAACTTCCCCAGTTCTGAGAATCTGGGGTCTCCCAGCCTTGTGTGAACTATCAAAAATGAGTATCTGTTGTTAATGCCTAATGAATTAATTAATGTCTACTTTATGCCTAATTATCCTGTCAGTTACATTCATAATTTTTTTAGGCTGTAATGGGAGTTGCAAGCACATCTGAGAGCAAAATTTCTCCCTTTAACTCTACAATTTTAAGTCTGTCCCCTCAGCTGTCTCAAAGGGACTCTACTCAGCTAATGTTTACAAAAAACATCTCTATATATTCTAGTCTACCTACTAGCTACACAGAAATCTCTACATGAGGTTGTTTGTTTTTTTTCTTTAAGCTTTCACCATGTTCTCACTGAATTTTACACATTTTGTTACAAAATCAATATCGTTGTTCAGCGTGGTGCTAGGGCACTAATCACAGAATCACAGAATTGCAGAGGTTGGAAGGGACCTCAAAAGATGATTTTGTACAACCCCCTGCTTAAGCACGTTCCCTTCATCACGTCACACAGGTAGGCGTTCAGATGGGTCTCAAATATCTCCAGAGTAGAAAACTCCACAACTTCTCTGGGCAGCCTGTTCCAGTGCTCTGTTACTCTGACAGTAAAGATACCATCTTTTCTCATGGAGTATTCATTCTGGAAAACAAACAAACAAAGAAACAGAAAAACGACAGTGGAAAAAAAACAACCCACAACAATGAAACAAATGTGGCGAAGCAGAAACTGAGCTGGATTTCTGCATATTTGAGACCAAAGCCTCTGCTGGTTGTCAAGGTTTTTCACTTGAAAGGAGAAGGCGGTGTGTGTGTGTGTGTGTGTGTGCAACTTTGCGTGCATGTAGGGGGAGAACAACTCAGTTACTTGTGCATCTTATGTGCACAAAGCAAAATAGTTATTAGAGCAATATATTAGAACATGTTTGTCATTCTATAATTAAACTCTGGAATTTCGGAATTTTGATAATAAGTGAATTGGCATCTGTGGGAACAGATAACATTTATCTAGATGCTTCCATTATTTTTACTACAGAACTATAGGGCAATAAGCTGTTTGACATATGGTCTATTGAGTAAACTTAAAATTTACTGTGGGTTATGTTTTATAAGAGAGAAGCAAGCCAATATACCTTGAAATCTGTTTTAATCTTGCTACTGATGGAGTGCTGAATGGCTGCAGGTTATAAAGATCTTTTTCATGCTGTTTATTACAATGTGAATTGAACTTCTTTTAAGATAGTTCATAAGGAGACTTTTTGTTGCTCGTGCAGCTATATAAAAAAAGTATTTTTTACAGTCTGTTCTTTCTGTATTGTTTGCAGTTTCCACTGTTGTTTGAAATATTCAAACATGAAGCAGGTTGGAGGTTTTTTTTGCTTGTTAGGAGCAATAAAAAATGCTGCTTACTAAAAATAATTTACTTTGAAACTCACTGGAGCCAAGCAATTTAGTGTGTGGTCTAATGGTGAAAGCACTAAAAGGTGCTATAAAATGGAGTAGTTAAGGACCTCAAAACATGACTTTTACAGGCTAAAGAGACAAGTGCCTGAGTCATTGAACCTTTTGAAAAAGATGAGATTCTGGCTTCTGGAACAAATAACAAGGCCTGCCAATCTGAAAACATAGGATCCCCTTCTAGGGAAGCACTGTGCCAGCACATCATCACCTGGTTTCTTATTGTAGCTTCAGTTCCTAGAAGACTGTGAGAACTCAGAGATACATCAGTGCATACCAGCTGCCTCAGCATTTAGTCCAGTATTTTATACTGTGCTGGAATGTGCTTTGCAAGAGAGAACTTAGTATGTATTGGAAGACCTCAAGAACTGGGAATGTCACAGTACTCTGTTACAATTTCACCACACATCCAGTCCCTCAATTTCCAACATCTTCTTTTTCTTTTTTACTGTGCCTTTCTCTAATAGATTGAAGGACTGATTTATATCAAGTATTTTCAGTCCAATCCTATGTTCTGTAATCAGGATGTTCCTCAGCTATCAGTTTGGTATGCCAGACAGACTGAACAAGAAAAGGGTTTTCCATAAGGCATTTTCTCATTTTCTCTTATATACGTATGTATATTTTACACTTCTCCACTTTAATTTTTATTTAAAAAGACTAAAACAATCAAGTTTTATAATTATTTACATTGTTCGATATGAGTTATGCTAGCTCCATCTAAGGGCCATGATAATTCTCATGATGACTGCCTTTTTTAGTCTTTTGATACCTGCAATACACACTACTCCTTTAGCCACATCATTGTCCTAGAAACCCAAGTTAAATTGCTTGTGCACTGTACCCCCGGGATGCTTTTCAGAGTTGCTGTTGTCCATATTGTGCCTGGTCTGTTTTATGACCTCAGTAATTTGTTCCTTGCATTCCTTGCACTGAATGCTGTGTTTTTCTAAGCAGTGTGGAACACTGTGAGCACTTTTTCCTTATTGGTTTTTTTTTTTTTAACTCATCATATTTCATCTGCAAATGTAACAGGAGTGATTTTGCATTTAGTTCCAAATAACATGTATTATCAAGACGAACATGTCAAAAACATCCCATGAAATGTAATTTGTATTTTCTTCCATTGGTTTTACAAGGTGGGAAATACTCAACATTTCTAATGTTTAATTCAAGAGTATAGCCGTGTGTCTGCCTGTTAAAATGAATGTCAATAAGGTTCTGAAAGGAAAGACATAAGAAAAGAATTTTTGTATGTTAAAGTGACCCTAAAATATGATATCACAAAGATAACTCTTTAAAGCGTCTTCTTGAATAGAAGGAAACTTCTGCAGTGCCTGCTGTAAGATGCTAATGAGAGCTGTCAGACTTCTTTTACTTGTGTGTTCTTTTAAGATCTGTCATCTGTCTGTTGGGATTTAGGAACAGCAAAGGGTTATATAGCACACAGAAAATGAAAAATAAATTGAAATCTGCAAAATCAGAAGCAAGTTTATGATTTAAGCAGTTAATAACCCTATAGAGCCATGTTCAAAGTAAAAAAAATAATGAATTTTGAGTCAAATTCATTAAATTGTTTCATTACAGCAGAAAATCACTTCCAGATAATCCTTCTCAGAGTTTAAAAGAATTGATTACTTGAAAATGTGATGCCAATATGAAGACTTACTTATCCATTTCAATACATTGAGTCTAATGATGGCACTAGCTTTTGTATGTAGCTTTGATTTGCAAATATATTGCCTTGCTCTTCGTTAATTTAGTAGATTGTTTTGTTTTTACATTTTAGTTACGTTAGGTAATTTGCATGAAATTTATGAGACATAAGATGAGTCACATTTATTTCAGAACATAATAGAGACCCAGAACCGCTGATATTGGTCACCGAGACTATCATCTGACAATTTCTCTCTGTATTTAATTTGAATTCATTTGATTTTCATTGTAGATACATGCTTCTTGTGGGATGAATACAAATCACTAAATGCAACCATTTTTAATAAAAATACTAATGATCTTTTAGAACAAATAATGCTTATATGTGCCATGAAGCATAAGATAATGGTGGTGGAAAATGCAAACACTTGATGAAAACATCTGACTCATTGTATGTTATAGAAATAGCACTATGTTATTTTGTCAGCAGCAATCTTGTACTTTTGTAACTGGTTTCTTCAAACTGTATACCACAAAACACTCATCAAGACAGAGGAAGATCAGTGATAAACAAAGGAAAGAAAATCTGCTTACTTCGATTTTTCTCTTCAGTCTGATTGCTTTTCTTTTTGTAAGACATGTAGGCAAGTATGAAGTACATTCTTCATATAATTTACTAGAAGAAGCAGTGTTGCCTTATATAATCTTTTTGTCTGCAATCTCAAGTGACAAATACAGTAGTAGAGATGAAGAGCTTTTATTTGGCTATACCAATAAATCCATTCTTGGCCATGCTACAGTGGTTACACACAGAGTGAATTTTGCCCATGTCGAATGGGGGAAATTTAGTTTATTCAATTCTCATGTACAACGAAGAGGTAAATTCAGGTATATTATATTTATTTCAGTACATTGCTCATACTTAAGTTGTTATTTCTTCTTTTCCATCCACAAGAAATGTCCATAGAGTTCAGGTTACAAACTATTGAGTACTCTGCTCGCAGCAAGCAAATATTCACTAAAGTGCTGTAGTATAGGGGAAAAAAATAAAGTAGAAAGTTTTGTTGTCAAGGTAGATGTTAAAGCTGTCCTTGGTATGTGCTCTGCTGCTAGGACTTCTGCTAGCTCCTGAAATGTTGCTGCCTGTCTTCTGAACTTCATCTTTCCATGAAAATCACCTAAGATTTATTCCCACAAAATACTTAACACAAATTCTCTCTCAGTTATTTAGCTTTCATCATTTTTCATGTCCTTGAATCCAATCTTAATTCTGTTTCTACTCTAAGGAAGTGTAAAGCTGGAGTTAGTTTTGGAAAGGAATAACTTTGAGAGATAAAGTGATCACTCAGAAATTCTTCCTGATACCATAGTCCTGAAGTTTTCCTTTGTACCAGTGTGCTTAATTTCTTCAGTCCCCACGTGCCTTGCTAACTGACAAGGGACTGTATGCTCCTGTCACTCCTCAATATCTTGCTTCTATTTAGAGTCCAGAGAATGATCTGCGAATGTTTGAGCATCAGATCCTGTGACAGCTCACAACTTTTAGCTCTTTAAAATTGCCGTCGCCATTTCTGTGATTACTATAAAAGAAAAGCCAGATTGCAGAATTAAAATAAACTTCTGAATCTGAAACAGTAATGTACAGTGCCATCTCTTGATTAAGATAGCAAGCCATACTGACTTCTCATCAAGTTTTAATATCTGAGAGAAGGAGTGTTCAGTTCCTTTTCTTAGGGACAACCAACACAGAAGCTATCAAAAATTGCCTGTGTTAAAGAGAAGAAAATTGAGATATTTAAAAACATTCTGCAAAATTCTTGGTGAATTTGAATATCAAATGACACCAAATCGGCAGGGAGTGTCGATCTGCCTGAGGGTAGCGAGGCCCTGCAGAGTGATCTGGATAGACTGGTGAGCTGGGTCGAAGCCAATGGGAGGAGGTTCAACAGGACCAAATGCTGGGTCCTGCACTTTGGCCACAACAACCCCAGGCAGCGCTATAGGCTTGGGGCGGAGTGGCTGGAGGACTGCGTTGAGGAAACAGACCTGGGGGTACTGATTGATGCTCGGCTGAACATGAGCCGACAGTGTGCCCGGGTGGCCAAGAAGGCCAACGGCATCCTGGCTTGCATCAAAAACAGTGTTACTAGCAGGAACAGGGAGGTAATTGTCCCCCTGTACTCGGCATTGGTGCGGCCGCACCTCGAGTACTGTGTTCAGTTTTGGGCCCCTCACTGCAAGAAAGACATTGAGGCCCTGGAACGTGTTCAGAGGAGGGCTACGAAGCTGGTGAGGGGTCTGGAGCACAGGCCTTATGAGGAGCGGTTGAGGGAGCTGGGATTGTTCAGCCTGGAGAAGAGGAGGCTCAGGGGAGACCTTATAGCTCTCTATAACTTCCTGAAGGGAGGTTGTGGTGAGCTGGGGGTTGGCCTCTTCTCTCGTGTAATCAGTGATAGAACTAGAGGGAATGGTTTCAAGCTGCGCCAGGGGAGGTTCAGGCTGGACATTAGGAAGTATTACTACTCGGAAAGGGTAGTCAGGCATTGGAATGCACTGCCAGGGAGGTGGTGGAGTCACCGACCATGGGAGTGTTCAAGAAACGTTTGGATGTTGCGTTGAGGGGTATGATTTAGCTGGGAAGTATTGGTAATGGTTGGACTGGATGATCTTCTAGGTCTTTTCCAACCTCAATAATTCTGTGATTCTGTGATTTTTAAATATCTTGCAGGCAAAGACCTAAATAGATTTCCCAATTTAGAAGAATTTTTTTCATGTTGTTGGTACTCTAATAAGAATTAGATTTTTTTTTTCATCAAAAAAATGTATCCCCCAAGTTCTCAGAACATTTTAGAACACAAGGCAAATTATAATACAAATGTTGTACATTAAAAAAAAAATAAAAATGATTCAGTGTAATATTTTTAGAATTAGACCAAATGACCATGTATGTGCTGCCATAATGATTCATTTGACAGATGCATTAACAGACCACAGAATGTGATACACAGCAGTTTTTGGTAGTTATAAATAGTAATGTCCTTCACATTGCCTTATTAAATGATTAATAAGGCATGCTGGACTATGTTATCATTGGATCTGCTTCATTATAAAAGCACAAGGATGCCCGTGAAGGTAATATTATTTCAATTTCTGATATTGGTTATTGTATATGTAATATTGTCTGTTCTTCTAATTTAAGCTGTACATCTTTATCTTTTCAGATAAGTTTAAAATGAAAAGTACCTCACCAGTTGAAATAGTTCAGCTGAACCTTTGGGGAGGAGGCCAGGGTGGAAGGTTAAAGGGAAGTACAGATGTGTAAAAGTTAATAAATTAAAACACTTACTACTGATTTATTTTATTTTTTTAAGTGTGTGGATATTCTTGTTTTTCAGATGTACTAATTGTACCACCTAAGATATCAGAATCTGTAATAATGACCTGGCTTTTGGTGATTAGAACAAAAGGTGTGCAGGAACTGCAGGTGGTTGTTTAATGGAGACTGATAATTCCATTTTGTTGCTTGGAAAAAAGTGGAGTTGCTGCAAGATGTCTCCTTTGCAGTCAGCTCTTTTTAAATGAGAAGGTTTTGATTTCTTAGCATATTGCCGTTCTAAAATAGCATCTATGAAAGAATACAATCGTATGTTACATTCAACAGAATAATTATCATCTAAAGTGTATGTAACTATTTGAAATTACTCTATTGGAATCAGAATTACTTATTAATGTGACTTTGATAAGCAAAAAGAAATGTCTTTCTTGTGGCTGACTTGCTTAATCTATACTTGTCTACGTATTAGAATGTAGTTTTTGTCACAATGTTATGAAACTTGGGAGAAGATCTTTGAAATGCAGATTTCTGGGCTTCAGTCCTGCAAACATATGAATGCCCATGGTGATTTTGTTATATGTGTTCGTCTGACACTTAAATATTTGTAGATACTTCAGTAGGGCAGGCATTTGGCTTTCAGTTGCTGGTGCGTGGCTGACTGCTGTAGCTCTGGAAAGAGCTGGGCAGCTGTTGGGATTATTGGGTTTCCTTGCCCTGCATTGTTCCTTTTTGTTTTTGCATTTGTGGTGATGAGCCTTTAAAACCATAGCTTTATGACTGAAGGTTTGATATTTCTTTTGAGCAAGATTTTCAGTTTTCAGTGAGCTTAGAAAAAGATTTTATCCAAGTGCAATCATGACGTCAGTGTTCTGCCTCATTAACAGGGGAAGATCTCATTTCTGGTGTTTCTTTGATACTGTGTTTTTGACTCTAGGGTTCATCCAAAGGCCATTCTAATGGTCTGTGTCAGTGCATTTCTCCAGCTGTCAAAGTATTAAGAGAGATTTCTGTATACTCTGTGTGCTTCTGAGAGTGTTTACCATTGATGGAGAATATATGCGTGAAAAGTATCAACTGATAATCACCAGATGATAAACTAAGCTTTCTCAAAAACTGTGCTTGTCTGGGGATTGTGGTAACAATGCTTTCGTTGCTAATAATTATACGTATACTAAAAGTAATTTAACTTCTGAAATATTCAATAAAGTCTACCTCATAAGTAAGAATCTGAAAAGCAGTCTTTAAAACATAGAAGGTCTTTGAAATGGTATATAGCAATTGAAATGTGTAAAAAATGACCATGGATCTCACCCATAGCTGTTCTGAAATGTGCAATCTTAAACCAAAAGGCACAAATGACGTGGTATTCCAAAATGTACTAGCAAATTCTAGTAAACATGGAATTGACTTTCCTTTTTTCTACTGTTTGCAGCTGCTAGTCTGATTCAAATTGTTTATTCACAGGATGAAAGAGACGTTTTTAAGCATTCTCAACAGTTGCAAGTGATTGATGTAAATTTAAAAAAAAGCTACTCCAATTTAAAGAGAGTTGCTAGGAAACGTGTAGCTTGAAGATGAAATCTCCCACAGAGCTTGTCTTTGGCTGTGCTATAAGAAATACATCATACAGTGTCTTAAGTTACAGATTACAGGAACAAAACTGTTAAACTTTTATAAATATAAACACATCGGCTATGAACGTGTTGAATACACATGATTAATTTCTGTATCTTCGGTTAGTGATGAAATACAAGGTATCGCTAAATTCAGAAAAGTATGAAAATCAGATAGAAAATGTCAGGAGTGCTATAAAGGTTTTCATAATTTCATTAAATCTTCTGAGGCATCAAATGATTTTTTCTTAGAAATGGATCTAATATACCTGAGATTTAATTTCAAAATGATATTCTGAGGTTTCAAAGCAATCAGTGTTTATGTACTTTTTCTTTTTTAAACTTTAACAAAATCTGAACTGTGAAAGATAATAATAATTATGGTCTTAATTTCAATTGAGAAGTTAATATTTTGTTGTTGCCGTGCACCTGGCAACCCATGTTCTTTTAGCTCTGTGCCTGTGCTGGACTATCGGGTAAAACCTACCCGGGCCAAAGAACTGCATGCGAATACCAATATGGTGAGCAGAAAAATGGCGTTTATTGCATCGTGCGATTTACCTATATACCTATCCTACTTCGTCTATGCCCCTTACGCATACATTAACCTTTCGACACCGAGCAAGGGGAGAGTCCTACCAGGTCACATCCCGAATCCTCGCTGTCGCCTACTGCAACATTTTGTGTACCTTGAAAGATGCTGGCGGAAGTAACTAAAAGTTTCTCTTTATCACATGACATAATGCTCATTTTAAGTAACAGATATCTGTTTATATTCATGGTGACTTTTTTTTCTGTGCTAGCTTTAGAGTCCAGGTGTTTTTGAATATCTTGGATTCAGCTGGGCTTTAAGATACAAACAGAAGCTAGTGTACCTGATCTTGGGCTGCATCATAAGAAGTGTGACCAGCAGGTCAGGGGAGGTGATTTTGCCCTTCTACTCTGCTTTCATGAGACCCCATCTGTAGTACTGTGTCCAGTTCTGAAGTCCCCAACTCAAGAAGGATATGGAGCTGTTGGAGTGGGTCCGGAGGAGGGCTACAAAGATGATCAGAGGGCTGGAGTGCCTCCCCTGTGAGGACAGGCTGAGAGTGCTGGTGTTGTTGAGGCTGGAGAAGAGAAAGCTCTGGGGGCACCTTATTTCAGCCTGACAGAGTCCTACAGGAAAGCTGAGGAGGGACTTTTTATGAGGGCATGTAGCAATAGAACAAAGGATAATGGCTTTAAAGTTGAAGAGGGTATATTTAGACTAGATATTAGGAAGAAATTCTTTACTGTGAGGGTGGTGAGACACTGCTCAAAGCCTTGTCCAGCCTGGCCTTGAACACCTCCAGGGCGGAGGCGTTCACAGCCTGGTCTAGTGTCCTTGACCGTGGCAGGGGCGTTGGAACAAAATGATCTCTAAGGTTGTTTCCATCCCAAACCATTCTATGATTCTATGATAGAAACAGAGCAGTATGCTCTGCACTGTGCTCTGTGTCTGGCTGGAGTTTGTTTATTGATCTTGGTTTGCTGAAATTCTCTAGCAGGCAGTCTTTAAGTAGCATCCCTTGCAGGATGCTTTCAGAAAACTCAGAGTGATGCCTATGAATTATAGCAGCAGTAAGTGATCTTTTTCTTATTTATTACTACAGAAGAAAGAACAGCCAGTTGCTGATAGAGCAAAACATGTGAATAGAGGCTTGGAGGACTGTCTGCCAAGCCCTTTCCTACTGACATGATGATTAAGGAGTGTTTGAGTACCTGTAAGCAGTACTACCTTATCTGAAGATATTTCAAAGCAAAATCTTTTCACAGCTCAACAACTCAAGAAAGGTAACCATGAAGTAACTGATCTTACGTATTGTACTCATTGATTAACTGTGAGATGAGATAGGTATGTGACCACTGTAAAAGCCTTGCAGGGAGAAGAATCTTGATTTATAAAGGATCTGTGAATGCAAATAAGAAAAATATGACATCTCATTAGTGGCATGAGCTATCTGAGAGGACAAAATAACAGAAAGCCAAAACAAACTGTGGAGGAAAAAGAAAAAAAAAAAAAAATAGAATGATGCAGTAGGCAAGCAAAGGAAAATTCCATAGGGCTCCTTAATTGCGTAACCAAAAAACAATGTACTTACTGAGCAACTGACTGAAGAAGTTACTGAGTCTTGAAATCTGGAACCTTAGGTGTGCAAATATAAAAGAAGCAGGAGGGTGACATTCACAGTGTGATTAACTACCAGCATGTTTTCCTACTTGGGAAAAAAATAATAATGCATTAGAAAATTGCAATGTAAAACAGACATCTTGTAACAATAAAGTTGGCGTTCAGGTCTGTAGTATCTTTTATATCATATAACAATATTCTGAATGTAGTACTACGTAACATGTTATTGTTTCTTATTACAGACATTATATGTTCTAGCATTGCAGAATAGGTGCTATGGCTTTCAAGTGCAATGGCTCAAAACATGTCTATAGAAGGAATTTATTATCTTCTTTGTGCCAAAGAAAGAGTGGTCTAGGAAGGTATAAAAAGAGTAATTGAGTATGTTGTCAATATTGTCCCCAGGATGTTTGTTCTTCTAAGCCTAAGGTGTGAGAGTTTTGTTCAAAAGAAAGTCAACAAGAGCAGCTTTATAAGTATTTGTGGAATAACTGAACTATTTAGTTATTTATATAGCATCTGTAAACAATGGAAAATGAATTGGGAGTGGGTGGTGTTAGTCTGCTCTTTGATCCAACTCAGTGGGTTCTTGTTATGTTATTTCATATTGTGCTTGAAAGTGTACATTCTGTTGAAGAAGAACATCTTATTTATGGGCCATCAAATTGATGAGCTTAGCTGGCTTTCATTCATGCGATATGAAAAAAGTAGCTATACTCTTTAAAAAAATAGTAGTATAGAAAGCACTGGAAGCATCCCTGTTGTTGGCTAACTGTTTGGGCCAGCAGTCACTACTGTGGGCAACAGGATACAGAAAGGTAGCAATTGGAACTTGCCTTTCCACTTGGACAGATATGGCAAAAATGAACATAGTTATAGAAATCAAAGCTGATCAGAAGGAAATGAAATGTTTCTATACAAGCCTTTGTAAAAGGAATTAAAGCCATTCTTTGATTCTTAAGAGACAGCTAGCTATCTTTGAAAATCCTTTGTAGATTTAGCAGTGCTATATGAGCGGGGCTGACTTGGAAGTTTACTTAACAGTGATCCCAGAGCACTGTAGTGAGATTTATCTGTGTGGTGGGAAGATATTTGGCTTGTCTGGTAATAGACAACAATAGTAAATGCTAGTGGCTGAAATACTGGTTTCAGAATTAAGTGGAGGGGTTGTGGATGACAGGCTTTTTTTTTGTAGTGAGCTTTCTTATGTCACCATCTTAACTAAAATTCAAAAAATGGATTGAGCACAAAATTAAATTGCAAGGACTAAAATAGTAAAAGATGACAATAAGTAATTTTCACTGTGCATCATTATTTTCCTTAACTTCAGTTGTTTATTGACAAGTATTAAGATTCATGATGATTTAGTCTTCGTAGCAAAAAAAAAAAAAAAAAAGCAACCTATTCTAAGAAAATCAAGATAACAACCAGTTAGATGCTTACTAAAATCACTAAAAAAGCCTGGAATAAAAACAAATAGAAAATACTGATTAGGTTGCAGTATTGTGTCACTTCTAAAAAGCTTTGATTATAATTTTCCACTATGTTAATTTACTAGTGAATTATTGCAATTATATATATTCATGATTTGAAAAAGGGTGGAGAACCAGAGATTTCCTCTAGATTATTGTATCTATTTATAGTCTAATCTGGATAGAATCTCTACCAATTCTAAAACTTGAATGTGTATAATTATAATAATACAGCAGGGAATGAGAACTGCAACAAGAATCTTGATTTACCTCTCATAGCTAAGTGTACCAAGCCAGAGCTCCTAAGCACATTTCTTTGCTCCACCTCCATCAGTCCTGTACTAGTAATTTCTAAGAGGGGGCTTTGAACAGTTGTTGGGAGCTGCTGTAGCAATCATGCTGCTCTCATGCTGAAAGCTTCAGGAAGGGGAGATCCCACTATGGTAGAAGTTGAGGTTTACTGATACACACCACTTGTCTACCTTACTTCTTCCGCTCTCTTCATCTTGATAGTTATTTTTCTGTTATACAACTGCAAGCTGATTTTCTGTTGTTTTTTGGTTGTTTTTTCCTAGCTCCTCTGTTTTTTCCGTGTGCTAGTCTAGTTTAATAAAACAACAGATAAAATAAACTTCCTCATCTGTATCAGTTCTATTCCTTCAGCCGTCTGATCTCTTGCTGTGGATAGTGCAGACTTCTAGTCCTCATCTATATTCACCTACCTACACCTCTGTCGCTTTTTCCTTTCTTTCCTTCTTTCTGCCTGTCCCTTTGGGGTAGTTAGTTGGTCCCACCATTCCACGTTTCACTTACGTATCCCACCAGTGTCTCTCCTTTCTCTAATGCTGAGTTGTATTTCTTTGTTTCCTCTTCACCCCTTAAGCATCCCCACTGTTGCTCTGATTTCCACTGCAGGCTTTTTTCCTTTTGCTTATCCCACTCTTAATTTCTGGCAATTTATGCAATTTATTGATAGTGCATTAGATCTTACAATCTTTATTTAGCTGACTTGTTTACCTGCTCTTTTCCCTTCACTTCTGTGTCTAGATTATGAGTTCATCTGCAGGTTTACATTAAGTAGAGAAGTGTTGTAAACCTGGTGATTTCGTAGCTGTGAAGCAAGTGTCTTTTGTTTCTTAATGAAGTCAAAAGGTATCCACTGAAGGCCTGAAGAAAGCCACAGAGAGTTTGGAAGAAAATTTAGACATTTTTTCTGAAGGGATTTTTGAGAGATTAAGGAATCTTTGTGATCTGGTAGAGAGGCAGTTCTTTCCTTTTGTCTCGAGTGCACCCTGATCATAATGAAGCACCCTGAGACACTGAAAAGCCCCCAAAGAAGTTCTGGGAGGTCCCCATGCTCGAAATTGAACTCTCTCTCTATTAAGCGGTCAGTGTCCCAGTTTTTTCCCATGGTCTCTGGGAGGACTGCACTCCAGACAGCTCACCAGAAGGAGGTTTCTTGAATCTAAAAGGGAGAAGACCTGTAGTTGTGATTGGGTCTTTTGGGAAACAAAACAGTCAAAAGGGATTAAAATGTGCTAATGAGCATTAGATAGTAATTAAACTGGGTGCAGTTGCAACTATGTGCTTGCTCATTGTATTATGTATGAGGGTTGCTTTGAAAGTACTGCCTTCTATTTTATGGTGTTGGCCCGTTACATCAAAGGTGGATGTTGGTGTGCCAGTAGATGTTGAATCTTCCCAATGATAGTGTTTCATTTTGTTGCCATGCATCAGGTGGCAGCAGAGGGGCAGTCTGACAAAATGGTGTCCATTCTACCAAATAGTGCTACTGTGCTCTTTGTCTCTGTTGTAGTTTCCATGGGAATAAATGGGAGGCATTACTTGTGGAGTGACCCAAGCATTTTTAAAGTGAGTTCTTCATTTGCTGAAATTGTGATGCTTTGTTGTTAGGAAAGAAAACGCACAATGCAGATGAAAAGGCATAGATCCTGGCATGTGATCACTCTGTTTTTACAGGGAGAGAAGTGAGTAGTACTAATGAACGTTCTTTTGTTAGGGAATTATTTTTAACAAGGCAACAATATCCTTCTCTCTCCACAAGGAAAAAAAGGATGAGAGCTGTAAAGTTAAAAAGACAGAGGATGACACTGCATGAGCATTGCAGCCCACGGAGCTGCCCCCGGTGGGAGAGCTGCTGCCTCAAATACGCCCGGACTCGCACTCAGTCAGCTGGGCGGTGCCATCACTTACAGTCACACTGCTTCAGATGTGCAAAAGATAACCCGCGTGCTGTCTCATCTAATAGCAGGCAGTACTGCCCGAATTCACCAGAGCAATGTGGAGCAGCCTCACTTCTTGTCTGCAAGCTGAGATAAATCAGGAGAGATGTGCTACATAGACAGAACCCACTCAGCTGAAATAAGTGAGAGCAAGGAAAGGATTTAAATCCTGGCGGGGAAGATATTTCTGTATCTTAGTAAAATGAGGTATTTATAGCATTTACTGACGTGATTTTTATTTACTGTAATTTGAACCAATGTTCAAACTACATTTTCCATGCCAACAGGAAGGAATTTTCAGCGAGCTGGAGAACAAAGCGATATTCCAGAAAGAACCTGAATTCAGCAAAAGAGAGAGAGGAGGGATCTGCTGTCTGCAGTGGTGTCTCACTCTGTGAGAGAGTGGGGATGCTCTCTCACAGAGAGAGCAAACGTTTGCTCTTAACAGTTTCATCTGTCGATGCATTTGAACACAGTTATTATGACCCTGAGTTACTGTGTAATTATTGTTCCCAACAGAGTTACCGTTTCATTGCTGTTTAATTATGTGCATTATTTCAGAATGACTGTGCAATTTAATTCCTGTCACTGAAATAAATGTTCAGGGAGAGTCAGTGTCATACCAAAAGAAGCTTCGTGGTCAGGATCTGGATACTGGACAAGTATACAAAATTATTTGTTGATGTAACCTACATCTGTCTTTTTGAGGCATCACAGAGACATAGCAGACCATACCTCCACCATTTAAAGCAGGTGGCTGAGATAGCGGTGAACATCCTTTAGCTGACAGAGCAAACTCCAATGCTGAAGTCTGAAGAAACCTCAGAGCTAAGAGAAGCAGGAGAGTAACACTGTTAAATTCTGATGCTTGGATTCAGCTACAGGATGCATTTGCATTTGATATCTCATTAAGAGCCTTTTTCAAGGGAACGTTTCCAAATCAATCCCAGTTCTTGGGAACCCTGTTCATGTCTTTTGAGTGTTACGTGAAAAGAATGTTCAGCAAAACAAACAAGATTTTCAGGATCACAGCAACTAATACAGTTTTGAGCTGGTTGATAAAGATTTAGGAAAAAGTGTGAAGCTTCCATAATTCCTGACTCAGAAAGATTTTCTTTTGGTATTTCATGCCATTTTCCTACACTGTGAGCTTAATAAAACATGTGTAAATCTCTTCAATGAAAGCTCCCTGATTTTTTGAGGCATATTCGAATAAATGCCTTTTCTGCATTATTTGAAGCTCTGTATGCGTGAGTGGTTCAGCAAGAAAAATGGAAACTAACTTTTTGCTCAGAGAGCTTCTAGTGACTGCTGATCAAAATGAGTAAAGGAGGCAACAGCTGTTAGCTAACACCAGCACAGAGTGTAGAGCAAAAGTTGATGCTGCAGACCCACTGATTGATCGCACATGTTTTGAAAGTTTTAGTTCAAACCTGCTCTTTACTGGTGCTGTGGATGGGGTACACATTAGCAGCTGGAGAACAATGGATACAATCCTTCCTTGCAATTTTTTACTAAGTTTGAACAGAAATGCTAATGTAGGTGCACTCTAGAAGAAGCGGCTGATATTGCTGTCACTGACCTGACTGCATCTCTGGCTGCCAGAGACAAATCTGGGAGTCACAAGGTAGAGTTAGGGAGGAGAAATCCAGGACAGCCCTGGATGATAGTAAAACAGCAGCCCCAGGGGTTTAGGAGATTTTTCAAGGCAAGGAACAAGGGACAAGTGAAAAGCCCTGATAGTTGAAATGTATTCTTAGTTGCCTCAGGGAGAGACATGAGACAAGGAACTGAGACAGGCATATCGAGCAGCAGCTCAGGGACTTGCTTGTAATCACAGCAGCATTTATCCCAAGCATACTTACAGAGTCTGGTATGTTAGTACTTGTGATTTGACATTGAAAACTGCCTGTTTTTTAGTGTTTGAGGTGGGAAACTGAACAGTTTTCAAAGAAGATCTAAAGTAATATTGTGAAAAAAGAGAACAGTACAGTAAAAACTTTGACCTAGGAGTCTAGATGAAAGGCAGAAGCTGTGGTCAGTCACTGATACCTGTTACGGAACTCTGGGAAATAGGAGCATCAAGACTGCATCCTGCTGTGAAAAGTGAAAAGGCCTTCTGATCATGCACATCTCCTGGGATGCATATTTCTGAAGGGTATTTAAGTACCTATGAGCAAATTTGTGTAATGAAAATAGTAACGAAATTTATGAACTGCACAGAGCAGATAAGATCACCATGTGCCCAAGATAGAATAGTATCCTGTTAGCGATGGAAACAGTGCTTTGTGTGAAGGTCGTAGCTTAACCAGTGCTTCAGTAGAGCCAATCAAGAGGAGATAGAAAGAGGTATGAACAAGATGTGATGCATATAAAAGATGGTTTTATGAAAGCATGGCAAGAAACCCATTAAAGACAGGAAATTACACACTGCAAAAATACTGATACAGTGCCGAAAAGAAATAGAGAAAGCCACCAACCAGAAGGAAGAGTCTAGCAAAACACTGATTGAGAAAAGCAAAAAGTGTTATAGAAGTAAAGCATTCAGGTAACTAACAGTATCAAAATATTCAAAAGAAGCTACGTGTTCTATTAGCTTCAGTTTAATATATGTTCAGGCAGAATTTCTCTCATAGGGAGAAAAGAAAACTTTAAATATGACATTCCAATAATCATTATCTTCAGGAAACAAATAAAAATTAATACTGCTTTTCCACAGGATCACTGATTGTGTGCTAAAACTTTTAAAGGAATTATATAGCAGCCAAAATGATTAGCCCTGAAGAAGGTTCTTGTGCTTTGGTTTCACTGTAATTATCTTCTTGTAGACTTTAAAATCGTTAATTACTGTGTAGTGTTTACTGAGATCAGGGAGAATAGAATGGTACAAGCTGCATGATATTTAGTATTTCCTATCATTTGAAATCTTTAAATGTTCTAGATCCAATCCAAAGCATAGTTTTGATTTAGGAAGGTTGATATAAAAGAGGACGTTCAGTACTGACAATTGCTATACAACTTACTACCACCAGAAGGCCTGAGTATTGTATGGATTTTAAGGAGCGTGCTGACTGAATAAAAGAGATCATTAATTTAATGTAGAAAATTCAGCAGTACATTAATTATTCAGAAGGCTCTGTACTATGTTACCTCGTAAGTATTCGGGTTAGACAGATAATATGGGAATTTAAATTCCCATAAATGATATTAGATAAAGCTTTATGTCAGAATTATTCACTCCTTTTTCTTTCTCTCTAATCAGGTGGTTGTGGTTCTCTGAATACTTTTGTTGCAAGGCAGAATTCCTTTTGAGATAAACTCTGAATAGAAGGTAACCATGAGGTTCTTCATCAGTCATCTTGTTACGCTCTATTTCATCTTCTGTGTGGCAGGTAAGATGTGATATTTAACTGTCTTCAGTTTTGTGCATTCCAAGGTCAATTTTGCTTTTTGTATAGTTTCAATGCAGTTAATAAATGTGAGTAAGTGTGAGTAGCGAAGCATACTTCCTACGTTGGAAGCTATAACTAAAAGCTTGGAACAAATGCAGATCTGGACTTTTCTTGGCTATTCCCACTCAATATACAGAACCAGTTATTTTCTCTAGTTTCATCTAAGGTTATAAAACTGTATCAGCCATCAACTTGTGCACAGATAATCAAGATGATTAGAAGAATGGAAAAATGCCCATGTGAAGACAACAAACACAAAATTCTTTAATATTGTCACCATCTAAAATTCACAAAATTACAATTTCCTACTAGGAAATTGCAGTGATAGTTTTCATAATACAGTGGAGCAGTGCTATATATACTAACTGTGATTGGAAATTATAAATAATAAAACTTTTGTAAACATAGATGTGGCTGTTTTAAACTTGCAGGAGCCGTATTTCCGATATCTAAAGTTACAGAGATCTTTGCAATGCAAATTTTGGTTCAGATCTAAAAGATAGAAGAGCTCATTGGAAAGTTAAAATTCAGGATTAAGATTTATTTTCTGTTCCAACCTTTCCAAACAGCTCTGAGATTTGTAAAGCCTGTTTCAGACATCCTTGCCAACTTAAATGAATGCTGGTTTTTAGTTGCTGTCATGAATTGGGTTGCCAGTATAGAGCTCAGGAAAGAGAACATTTTGCTTACGTACGGACTGCATGAATTAAGGTCCCAGCATGTAAAAAACAGAATAATTAGATTATGCGTATAAAAAACTTTGAGAAGGGCAAATATTCATGTGAATTATGTGGTTATTTTCTAATGTGTATCAATGTAGGCTGTAAGTCAGTCCCTGCTTTGACGAAAAAGTTAATTGTAAAGTTAGTTTTACTGCATTTTATAAAGCAATTTTTGGGATTTTTTATGTAGATATTTAGTCTTCCAGTGAACTTAGTAGTTCATGCTCTCCTCAATCTGGCCCACCATTTCAGGCATCACCTCAACATCACTGCCATAAGATGATATTGTTTCTGTTATTGAGTCTGAAAATATGATTAATATTGCGATATAACCTCACCACCTATCAGTTCACAGAAGTACTTTTTCATTTAAAGAGAATACTATTTTATTCTATGGTGGGTTTAAACTTCATCCTTATACTGGCACATAATAAAAATCAAGACCTTTAAAATAGTGCAATCTCTTACGTTGTATTTATTATGTATTTCATTATTCATTATATTATTATATATATATATATTATTATTATATATTCATTATATATTATTCATTATATTATATATAATATATAATATATATATTATATATATACACATATAATTTTATTATTTATATTATTTTTTTATTATGTATTTTAAGGGCCTTGTCTTTGTTAAGATATGAGAATTGCTGATGGTACCAAAATTAAAAAAAAAAAAAAAAATCACTACTTTAATACTGGACTTTTCCTGAAAAAAGGCTGTCAATTACCATCAGTAAAATTGCATGTGATTTCATTTTGATATTAGACAAAATCATCAACTACAGGAGACAAGCAAGGGCTAAATATTAGTTAGTAAAAAAAAGCTCTGAGTCAGCTACTGGCAAAAAGAAATCTATTTAATTCCTTCATGGGGAGCTATTAATAATCAGCTAACAATTAATGCTATTACTTGTGTATTACGTACATTGCAGTTGTTCCCACAAACCAGAGATCTTGGCACGTTGCAAGTGCCTTAGAATGACATTGGAATGTGGCGTTCTATGAATGTCAGTAGAAAGTGACATACAGGATCTGCTCCACAAGTAAGGCCCTCTGTTTTGTTGTGTTGTCCCACAACATCAGAGGCAGATGTCGGTGGTATGGCAGTAGAGACTAAAACTTCCTGTCAATATTATGTTGTATTTCGTTGCTGCACAACAGATGGCAGCAGAGGGGCAGACTGACAAAACGGCATCTCATGTGGAATGTCTGAATATTTCTAGAGGCCAAACAGTAGATGTGAGCACAATGAGACTGTGGGTGATGCATTTCAGCAGTGTGTCACCTCCACTGATGCGAATTTTTAGGAGTGCAGCATGCAGGTTCTTGTTCATCACTGGTGAAAATGCACTGCTAGTGGTGGTGGTTGTGTTGAAAAAATAGTGTTTTGTAGCTGCAAATTTGCTCTGTCAAATAGTGTTATTGATCTCTTTGTATCTGTTGTAGTTTCCATGGAAATAAGTAGGAGGCATTACTTTCAGAGTGACTGACATAAAAAAGTGAACTTGAGTATGATGATATTGCATGTAGTATGATATATTCATAGCAATATTCATCTTTCATTTGACAGTAGTTGGCTGTGTTAGGTTCAGGTGACTTGAATAGGAGGCAGTGGTGTGAAGGGATTTGAATATGGAGAGGTTATAATAATGCTGGTTTTAGAAGGCTCTTCAAATTCAAACGAAATTCTTAACTTATCTTCTAGTAAGGAATAAATCCAGGACTTGTATGAATTTTAATCAAAAGCCAAATTTAAGACTTCAAGAGTAAAAAAAGATTATGGCACTGTCTACCAACATGAAGGATTCATAGTGTTATACAGTCACAGGGAGTTCATTATCTCTAGTGCATTATTACAAGGCTGAGTAGCACACACACACACAAGCTTTATTTTGCATCTCCAATTAAATGGCCATTTGAATTAAGAAGTCTGCTTCTATCATCTGGTCATTTTAGCACCCTTTTAGATTACATCTGAATCTGCAGTCTTTGCTCTGCCCTAGCACTTGAATCTCGCTAAAGAGTTTCTCATTTCACATGAGTGCTAGAGTTGCTGGTAATTGTAGCGAATTTTCATTTTCTGTCTGTTTCTTGGCAATGAAAATGTCATAGAAACCAGGAAACACTAAGCTGCAGACATAAAAGGGGTTGCTTGAGAGTGTTCACAGAATGGTTAAAAGATGAAAGATACTGCGGAAAAGAGGGAGCATAATTAGGGCTATCAGGTCTTGTTTTAGGAGGTATTCTTCCACACGTGATGCTATAAAGAGGAGTGCTAGCAATGTAAATAACAACAGAGAATGTGGGAATTGAAAATGTTTTATGAGTAAAGATCTTAAGTTCTCATTTAGCAACAAGATAAGCCAGAGATCATATTGAAGACAGAAGTTAGCAGGGAGCAGATTTTGAAAGCAGAATATTAAAAACTTTGCTTCAACATTTTTTAAGTAAATGTTTTTAAGTATGTTATAATGTTGTTTTTTTTTTAAGTAAACATGGGAAAGTTTACTTAATGGGAAGTAAACATGGAAGTGTATTTGGCTCAAGTTGCCCCCTGTAGTACTGGATGCACAGTTCTAAGGCGCTTCTACAAGCTAAGTTCCTTTGGGCAAACCAGTTCATGACTGGTGCCACCAGCCAGGGTTTCTGTGTCCCATGGCTTCTAAGAAGATGTAGTATATGATCTATTCTGGAGCCAGAAATACACTAGCTTTCAGAACCAGTGTCCTTTCAGGTGTACCACTATCTGGTCTGTCTCAGGTTCAAAGATAGCTGCCAAAAAGCCTGAGTGTATTGAGGCTTCATGCTTTGGATTAAACTTTGTGAGCCTCTGTAAATACCTACTGGAAAACAGGAAAGTAGGAAACTGAAAAACTGAATGTCATGTTGACTTGTGATTTTCAGAATTAGGCCTGCAAGGGTCACAGTGATTTTATCACTCTATAAGTCAACGATTGTTACCTGTTTTCAAACAGATCTTCTTCTTAGTACAGGAAATTTACAAAGGGTTTTCTTTTTTTTTTTTCTTTTTTCACAAGAGTGAACTGTGTGATTTTTAGAATTTTTGAGTTTTCTCTGCAGTAAAAACCCAAACTTTTAGCCACTTCTGTTTTATGGTTATCAAGGGCAGAAGTTAAAAATTAACAATGACTAGCCATTTTCCATTGGAGGGGAATGTGCAGCTACTTGAATGAAGGGAAGAAAACATTACACAAATCAGTGTATTGGAAGCTTAGACAGAAATCATCTGCCATGAGACAGGAGCAGTATTTATTTTCCAGGTAAATTAGTGCTTGAAATGTAGCCTTGCAGATGAAAGCTGATGAAAAAGCTGTAAGTAATTTGGTCTTTCACTTAGTGATATAACAGTCAGTTATTATAAGGCTTGCTTTTCAGAGTGCACTTGGAGCAGTGCAAGGCAAATGAGAGCAGCGAATCACTCCTCAGGGAACATCATGATTGTCAATCCACTGCCAAAAAAGTTATTTCATGCCTATTACTAGTAATATTGGACTCTACTTCTCTTTCCTCTGACATCTCAAACATACTTCTACATTGCCTTTGACTTCCTATGAAATTCATATACTATTGCTGAGTTTGGATTTCAGACATTTCTTTCATCTATCTTATCCCATATAAATCAGTGAACCATATTGTATCTTCACTTGGGAGAATAACCTTGGGCCAATAGAATTAAGAGTCTGTTTCCGCAACAAAAAACTAACTAAAAACTGCAACGGGCTTTTTTTGTTGTTTGTTTTGATTTGCTTTGGTGGGTTTCTTTTGTGTGTGTGTGATTAATGAGTACTTGATTACGTTTGTCTATAAGAAGAATCAAATAGAAAAAAATATTACTCCTTTATTTAGTTATTTATTTTGTTCTGATCAAACTGTTGTACTTTTTACCTCGAGATTTCATATTGCAGAGTCTGGTAATATTTGATTTTTGGTCAGATCAGGACTGAAAAAGCACCTTGCCGTTCTAGGAACTATTTTCATTTATGCGAAAGGAGTTGATAGTCCAAGGGTAAAAGTGTCAAAACCTCTTCCATTATTTAGGGAACCTAATGCCTTGTTTTCAAAAATCACTTCAGTGAAAGCTAGTAAGCCTGAAAGCCAGTATGACACAGGGCTTCTCAGTACAGGACGGTTACTGTGATATATAAATGAGGATGCCATTAAACAGTATGCTGAATTTCTGACTATGTTGCTGATATTTCATATGCACTTGTGTGGGGAGATAATGCAGAGTAAATAACACACTATAAATTAATTCCTAATTTGCTAAGTACAGTCTTTCCAACAAGATCAAGTTGCTAGGTTCTTAAGTAACTTCTGAAATAGTTCTTATGTTTCTAAGGAGTCACCTAGTAGGCAAGTGTATGTATGTTGAAAAGTACTATAATTCGTATTGGCAGATTCTAAGAAGAGAAGCAAACTTCGCCGTTTCATTCTTAGGCTGAGTGGATGCAATTGCTTCATGAAGAGCTGGAGCATTTCATACTAGAAACTTGTTATAAAAGTGAAACTACGTAATAAACTGCATGGCTCATGAAGGACTTTGTTGGCATGTATCTCATCATCCTTAGTGGATTTCAAGGAGGGTGAATCATTTTCTATCTCTGGAGTCCTGCCTCCCCTTGTCCGCAGGGGTTGCTACTGTGATGGAATCATCCAAGACGCAGAGAAGCAACACAAATCAGCTTATTGAGAGCACCCTAACAACAATTTATACACTACTTGGAAGTAACAGTGGCTAATTTGCTAATAACGATTAGTAAGTGTTACAGGTAAGAGTACTTTGGCAAAGGAGTTACTTTTATGCTAAAAGTTCTGAGACAATATTAGGCAACCGCTACTAATGAGTGAAGGAATAAAAGTGTGAAAGAGAAGAGGTAGAGAATGGGGAAAGACACAGATGGACAGACTGACAGACAAACACTGCAAAGCAAAGCAGTTCTCATCTCCTCAGTCCAGGGATGTCTGAGCAGCTGATCTTTGGTAGTGGTGAGTTGTCCAAGGTTGTGGTGGTCAGTTGAAGACTAATGATAAATATACATACTCTTACTTAACATCCAGTTCCAGACCTTGCAAATTTTAATCAGCAGAGGTAAGAGAAAGCAGGGAGACGCCAGCTTGTATCTTGCCTTCACAGAATGCAATGGTATCATCTCCCAGTCTCCTATATCAAGCTGGAAAAATTTGCTCCCAGACCAAGTCTTCAGCCAGAAAACATTCCTGGGCCTTCACACTTGAGAGAAAAGAGTTCCAAAGAAATGCTTTCAAATGCAAAATTGTCCACAAGGTGTTGTTGATTGCCTCATATTGATTTGAGACAAATGCATTCATTACCAGTCTCAGACAGCATGTGTGAGAAGGCTAAAGATGGAAGTGATTCTCCTGCCTTTTCAGTCCAGATAAGTAGAGGTAGCCTTCCCCAAGACAATCGAACCCTTTTGTCTAGTATGAAGTGAGACTATATGAGCGGTTACTTTTTTTGTTTGAGTGCTGACTGGCTCTCGGTGATTGATGTTCCTCTACCGTTTTTCTGGCCAACACTGGTGTCTCCATCAGCATAACAGAGTCTTCTTTCTAGATGACTAAATGCTTCGTCATGAGTTTTTTGGACATTAGCATGTTATTGCTTCAGCATATAAGCTTCCCATAAAGGCTAAGTGTAACTTATCCCACCTCAAACCTTAGAATATGTAAAGCTTGAATTTTAATACAACAGTTGGTTCAAATGCATGTTATGAACTGAGTTGAAATCGACATAATTTAAAACTTTCAACCATGTCAGATGGTTTTATTCACAATTCCTAAAGACAGATATAGGGGCTTTTTTTTTTTTCTTTTTTTTTTTTGGTTGTTGTTTTTTTTTTTGTAAAATATGAAACGGACAAATACACTTAATACTGATTTATCATGTCTGCCATGTCCCTGTTTGGGTCTTAGTAAACCATTTCATGCTACTGCAGGGTATTTGACATTTGTAGATAAATAATCACAATGTACTTTGTGATCATAATGATCTGAAACCTGAAAGTGCTTTGTTCACCTTCCTGCTAGCCTGGTAGAGATATTTAGTCTGATTCCCAGACCAGCTTGGATGCAAGAGTGAGCTTCTTGTGTACTAGTAGATGTTCTTTTCTGTCACACTGAAAACAGTACAAAACATGCTTCTAAATGTTATACGGTTTCCAAGCTTTCAGTGATGATATAGAACTTGATGAGTTAGTGATAATTAAGGTAATGAATGAGTCCCTGGTTCTTCTGTTCAGTAGCTGTTAACATTCAAGGTTAATCCAGCCATGTGCTGTGTCAACAGATCTTTGTCCCTCTCTCATGTGAAAATATGTAACAGGATACAACAATGTCAGATAGATCAATACTGATGATCGTGATACTGAATGACTGTCTCAAGCAGACACACTTAGCAATTCTAAATGTCAGAAATAGAGAAGGGTACAGGAAGCAGGAGCAGAAGGAGAAAATCCTCAATGGAGTGACAAAATAAAATGGTATTGAAAATAATTATATGTTGGTTAGCAGTGGGAACAATGCAATTTCACCTATTGTAGCTTCTTTCTGGCATTAACATCTTGAAAACTTTTTACTGTGATTTGGTATTGTTACATCACAATTTATGGTGTTTTTAGAATCAAGTTGATTCTCATCCAGTGCAGGACTTGAACAGGTGCTTAACATTGCATTCAAAAGTAATCTTATTTGATTGGATCTACTTATGTTCTTAAGTTTTGTGATGAATCGGGTGCCTGAAATAATATGAGACCTTTAATGAACTTTCAATGCTGTCTCATTATTATTCATCTTAAGTAAACAGTAATATCGTTTTACCCTTTTTAAAGATTATCTGAAAGATCTTAATGTTTCCTGAAGAGGCTATTATAAATATCCATTAGTAAAACTATTACCATCCTTTATTGAAAATATATTCTCCTGATCATTGAATTATTAGGAATTTATCCACCGAAAAACTACCTGCCAACCTTCTTACAATTACCTTTGAAATGAAATGTTTTATGCTCAGACATTTCTGAAGGAAAAATCCATTTTTTTTTTTTTCCCGTCTTTGCTTTTGTAAAGCAAAATGATAGCTTGTTTGCTCTAGCGTGCAACCTGTAGATCTTGAAAAGCATTCAAATCTTTATCCCTTTATTTTTCAGCAGTGCCTTCTAGTACATCAAATGTTGCTTTTCTGGTCTTGGAGTTTGAGATTTTTGTACTATGCAATTGCAGTAAAGAAAAGCATTTACAGGAGTGTTCGCAGGATTAGGGCCTTAGGATACTTCACTATAGTTTCTGAACATAAGCATTCATAGTTATTTATAGCACCACATGTTTTACTACCAGCCTTTCACTGCATTTCAGCAATCTATCATTTCCTTTGTTAGTTTCTTTTACATAAGTTACTGTACACACTAATCTTTTCCTGTTTGACATGCAAGTTGCTCTTACTGAGTAAATCACCTTTTCAATGGTGTCAGATCTGGGAGCATTTCCAGAAGCCTGAGTGCCCTAAATGCGGTTAAGTGAACACGTGCTCCATTTTGTTAAATTGGCTGTTTCCCCTATTAAGAACCAGTTACTTCTCTGTTTTTTTGTGTTTTAATTTAAGGATTTAGCAAGATTAAAGATACACTAGAGCAACTGAAGCAAATATACAAATGGATATCCATTAAAAATATCTTGCTATTACAGAATGAGAGTCATTTGGGTGAAATGACATTCTTATATTTAATGTTACGTTTAGTGTATTTTCCCATTTAATACCCACTTAGCTACATATCCACCATTTCTGATTAATCAGTTTAAATACATAACATTTAAAAAGTTGTGTTGTGATACTGTATATCAGCCATGACAGTTCTGTTCTAAAGGGAAATGTGGTCCACTTTTCTACATTAAGCACTGGAATAGGCTTCCTAGGGAGGTGGTTGAGTCATCGTCCCTGGATGTGTTTAAAAACTGTTTGGATGTGGTGCTCAGGGACATATTTAGCAGAAGGTTGTTCGAGTTAGGGTGGTGTGGTTGGGCTGTGGTTGGACTCAATGATCTTTAAGGTCTTTTCCAACCTGAGCAATTCCATGATTCTATGATTCCAGAAAGATAAAGCATAAATAACTTCGTAAACAAGGATGAAGTCAAAAAAAATAATTTTACTCCTCAGTGAATTTTCTGCAGCTTGTGCATGAAATATAGATTATAACTGCCCTGTTAGGCAACGGACAAAGGCATATCTTGTGAAAAATGTGGAAAATGAAGACATACTTCCAATCTTTCACATATTTATCAAATTAAAAAAGAGAGTAAATGTTAATTTATAACATTATTTGCTTATTATCATACTAATTGCAAGAAGACATGAAGGTAAACAGATGTTTAACATGATTTATTGGCCTCTCTTTGAATGAGAGACACGCAAGGAATTCATTATAGAAGACAAATAGTAAAATTACAGTATATTTTTCCCTTGGGAATTTTCTGTTTTCTTCTACTTTTTTTTTTTGTATTCAGATTGGACAGAGAATTGGTGGCACAGAATGTGAGAATGGGTATATTGCTTGGGCAGGCAGAAGTCTGTACAAATAAGTTACTAAACCAATAAATTGCAGGAATTATCCATTTCGGATTCCCCACAAAGTAACCAGTCAGTTAGAAAGTAGCTCCCTTTGTACTTGTGTACTCGTGGCAATTGTCCCGAAGCAGAAGAAAACAGGTAATTTGAATGATGGTGGCTGTTAAATGTAAAATAACGTGTTATTATGATGGGCTGCATCTACCACTCTACATAGTGGGCTCCATTTCCCGTTTTCTAGATTTCCTTCTATTGTGAAGCAGAAGTCATTATTAAGATCATCAGCTTTTTTTATTCTCTTCATGTTTTATTTATATCATCCTTATGATTCCTTTTGCTAAAAGTATCAACGAAAACCCGAGGCTTATTAACTGCAGGCAGTTTGCTGTACTTGAGCTTGCTCCTTTAACTGCCACGGAAGACAATGCGCCAGAGGCTAATTCTCATCTCATCAGATAGCTGCTAAGTCTCTGAAACTATCCAAGTGTGGAACTGGTCGACAAGAAAAAAATGATTGAACCTAGAATGAGTTGTTAAAAATTGATGGTGGGGAGTCTGACTCAGTTAAGCCCAGTACCATAGCAGGTGTAGGGTCCTTTCTGCCAGCTGCTGTGCCAGATGCTGAGGGTTGCCATTTTCTTGGGCCTGTGAAGCATGATGAAGTTGCTGCAGCAGGTTGTCACACATGGTATATTTGTATGGAGAAGGTGTTTGTGTATGGAAAACTGGTCTATGCTTGGCAGACTTCAGATTTCTAAATCTCGCAGTTTTGTGACTAACTGAAGGTATTAACTTCTGTCCATTTCCATACTGTGACTCAGGGGAAGCGGTAGCCTGGGCCAGTCTCTCTCTCATTCCCTGGGTTGGAATTCAGGCAGTTACATCTCTCTGAGTAACAAGCAGAGCCTGACATGCTGACGCAGCCTTCACTGAGCACAGCACGAAGCACTGTGGTCCCCTCTAGCTCTGCAAAAGGAAGAAAAGATAGCGTAGGCCAAATTTACTTTTTTTTTTTCTGGTTTAAGTTTTAAAATAGAAAGTTGCTGAACTTCTCTCTTCAGCTTCACTCATAACTCTTTTGTCATATCTAGTTACCTATTTAATCCAGAAACTAAATTCTTCATTAAAAATAGGCTTAGGAAAGCCCTATGGACTTCCTACAGCCTCGGTCCCATGGAGGCACATATCCTGACTGACAGTAATTTTATCCCCAGGGACTTTATAGATTAAAGCTATACTTCAAAATTTATTATTTAGGGATACAGATGCAGTAACTGTGCTGGCAATAAGTGATACTCAGAGGTACTGCTCACACAAAAAAAGGAACATTAAGGTCTGATAAAACATCTGGTAAATTATCTGTTATAATCTGTTATGTATATCTGAATTTACGTTCCTATATATATTGAGAAGATCACTATTTCAATACATTTCTGTGTAAGTTTTGTGGAATTTTATTTTGTTTTATGTGGCATATATTATTTTATATATAAAATAAAATATAATTTTAAAATTATTATTAAATTTTGCTAAGAAGGAACAGGCACATTGTTATATCTTAGAGCATGTGATAGTGTAAGGACGGTGATAACTCTTCATGCTTGACCTTCCCTGTGTTCTTTGGGTGTCTGAGCCCTGAAGAACAAATAAGAAGCAGAAAGTACAGTTGGTCTTCTGGTGGTGCATTGGAATGGAAGAACAATCTCTTTAGGGTACGGGCTTTTTTTCTTGGTGCAGTATCAGTGTGCTCCCTGACCTTCCACTGAGGTTTCTTTATGATGCTGCAAGACAAGTGAAACTAATTATATAAAAACAGGCCCCTTATCAGGTGTGGGAGCTCCAGGAGAAGGCTTTAATTTTGGGTTTGGTGCCAGTAGCCTCACCAGGGAGACTGCAGGTCACATTGCACAGTTGAATTAATAAAACCAGACTCTGTTATGGAAAGATTCTTATGACTTTCTATGAGCTAGGTACATGATACAAATTTCATCTTTCTCTGTGGTTAATAAAGAGGGGATGGGACTAATTACCTGCTTGAAGTGCTCATCTAAGCCCTCTAAGAGAACTGATATATGACTACTTTGGATGAAATCCTCAACTTTTAAAATTACATGAGATAAATCCCACAGTGTCAAGAGCCTCACTCTGAATTTGTACACTCACACTGTACACAAGAAAGTAGACTGGTAAAAAAGAAAGATGAAAGAAAGATAGCTATTCTGGCTATCTCTTCATTTATTAAACCTTATCTCTCCTCTGTATCATCTCATTAAGACTTGAGATACAGGTACACTGGAAACCCAGACTATCTATAAGAATGCCTTTTGAAGCATTTTATATTCCTTGCCACACAGCTTGTAAAATAATCCCTAAAAATAAGAATGATGTGAATAATCTGAAAATGGATAAGACAAAAGTAAACAATTATGTTTTATTTACTTTTCCATACTGGAAAAAATAAGCCCATGAACTGCTGTTTTCTTCTGTGAAATGAACAACTTCACAGTAGTCTTTAACTATACATATTAACTTTCTTGTCTGATTGTGCTCATGGTAATTCAGTATTTATAATATTAGGAGCTTTGCTTCATGACATTATAGAGTCATAGAATCATAGAATTCTTATATGGCTATCCTTAATCTATGAGCAAAATGGATTTTCAGAGTTAGATCCTCAAAAGGCTGAAGTAGCTGATAATAAACTGACTCGCCTGAAAGAGATTTGGATGCTTTCTCAACAGAAAAATTATTTGCTCAGAACTCCAACCCACTGAAATTGATGGCTTGAGTCCAAGATTATATAATGTCTGTGACAGCAAGGTAGCATAGTTTTATAATGCTACGTGGAATGTAAATATTATGTTTATGTTTAAGGGCTTCCATTTGGTATGGAGAATGTTGTGCATAAATGCTTTTGATGTATTTTTTTCCTTCAGTATTTCATACTAATAAGAAGAAAGACTCAAGAGACAGGTAAAACATCAGAAGATAAAACACAGATCTAACATAAGAACTTATAATAAAATTAGAAACTTGAAGATCTTCAGGTGTTAAAATTTAGATATATAAGAAAAGTTTTCATACTTAATGCTTCAGTAATGGAATGGAAATGCTAAAAATTATGAAGCCTTACATGTGCAGTTTTTAGAATCAGTCAAAAAGGCATCTTTTGGGATGATTTAGTATGGTAGGTTTGGTAGGATCTACCTAGATCACACAGAAACACCAGGTAATTAGTCCTTTTAAATGAATTTTGTAATAAAAGAAAAAGTGAGTTATTAAAAAGATTAAAGTTCACGCATTTGGAAAAGTCAAACATGGGAAAAATGAAAGGGATGTTGCTCTGAATATGAGTATGTACATCTTGCATCAGATATAGAACAGACATAGAATATCTAGCCAATTAGAAATTACAATAAAATGTTTTGTCTTAAGGAGGATAATACCAAACAACAACAACAACAACAAAAAAAAAACTGATAAGAATTTTTCTGAACAAATACAACAGTTTGGCTATCAAAACAGTATTTGTTCAGAACAGTCTTTTTCAGATACTGTTCTAAAGAATTGTGTGAACAAGAAGTTAAGAAGAAAGAAGCATTTGTGTGCAAGCTAGCCCTGCTCACTCTTTCCTAGGCAATGAGAATTTTCTATGTTTTTCCCCTTATCTTAACACTGCCCACATTTCTGCCTATAAATTGTGTCTGCATTTTGATTTCTACACAGGCCAGTATTTTCCTAGTACCTGATAAATAATTTTTTGTCTGTTTCCTCTTGTTTCCTCTGGTTTCCTTCCCACTTGTATCCTAAGCAGTTCTGTAGTTAGGCCTTTCTGAAACATAATTTCTTTTCTTTATACTAATATGAAGGCAGCCCAAGATCATTTTACCACTCCCACAAAACAACCACAGGCCCAACATTTGCATCCTCCCTTTTTCAAATTAAACCAAGCTTCATCTCTGGGATGCTCTTACCTTGAATCTTCTCAGGCTCATGATTCTCAAATCTCAAAGTCAAGTGCCCATACTTTTTCCCATCCATACTCAACCTTCTTCTTATCTGCGGTGGGTGTATGTAAAGGCAAGAAATGACCCAGAATGGAACCCAGAAAGCTAGAAATAAATTGTTGTCCACTCACTTTAGTTTTATCAGCTACTTCAGTAGTCAGTTGAGTATAAGGAATGTTGCACAAAGGGGTAGAGGGAAAATGGCAGCTGGAGAGTATTGCTTGGAGGAAGGTTAAAGGGCCACCTTCCAGCAGCATTGTTACTTACACAGGATCCATGATCTCATGAGTCACACAGTTCTTTTCTTGACCTTCACTGAGACTACTAAATATTTCTTAACCCTGCTGAAAATTCTGATTGATGTTTGCAGAATTCACTGAGAAATGCCTTGGATGGTGAGAATTGGAAGACATCTTTTGCTCTAATTTAAAATATAAATCAGAATAAATTTACTCAGAAAATAGGGCAGTAAGTGTCCTTGAGAGGTCACGTAGTTCATTCTCTTGTTCTAAAGTAGGATCAGAACAGAGATAATATGCTTTTCTTCTCATCTCGTTTATCTAATGCATCCATTCTCTTTTTCTTTTCTCTGCTTCTACTTCTCCCCTCTTTTTTGTATGCACAACGTCAATCAACTGGTCTTTTCTCATCCTCTTTGTGTGCACTTACTTCTTCAGTCCCCAGATACCATCACATAGTCATGTTTCTCCACTAAAGTGTAAAAATTTGTTGCTGTTCTTTTCACAAACCTTTTCTCTTCCTTTTTCTCCCCAGTGCTACTTGCATATTACTGCTCTGCATTCAGCTTTTGACCGAACTCAAATGAAGGGCTTATTGGTTGCCCCACCTGACGTGCAGTCTGCTCATCTTGTTCCACTCAGCCAGACATCTGAAACTCAATTCATAATAGATGGCAGCAGAAGTGCCATTATAAAGCATATTTGATAGGTGTAAGAAACAGACATTCACTCAGTATAATTAATAGTGTTGGAAGCATTAAAAATGCATGCCATGAAATGCCTAAATGGTCTGTAACACCATTTGAGTCCTTAGGTGGAAACAGTCAGCTGCATTTGATATGACTATTCGCTGCTAGAGGCCATTGTTATTCTATATTCATACTTAAGGACTGCAGAGAAAGTGCTGTCAGGCTGTGGCTCAGTCATTCAAGGCTCTGAGCAAATACTCTATTTCTGCCTTTACAGTCTGAATGGTCTTCTTTTGATCTAGCAATACATAGATTTTTTATTTTTTTTTGTAGTGTTGTGCTCTAAAAAATCAAAGAAAGCAGGCCATTTTTCAAAAGCTCTTCTTTCTTTCTAGTTACTTTTCTTTCATTCTTTTAGAGACTTATCTTCTCATTAGATGAATTCATTTCAAAAATGAAGTTGCCTGACTATCACAGCGTAGGAGTGCCTTTTGGATCTGTTCCTGTCCCCAAGGGAATTAGTGATTACTTCTACTAAAACTTGAGCTGGAAAGGGATGTTAATGTTCATCCTCTTGTAAACAATTTTCTCCTAGTTCTGTAAAATGTGTATCTATGAATGTGGATTTTAGAAACAATGAAATACTTACATTAGGATTGTTAAATGCATATATGATATTTTAATACTGACAATGTGCATTAGTTAGCTATATAGGTAAACTCTACCTTTTATTTTATGTTTTATAAGAACTGCCTAATTTCATCCAAAAAGTTTTAAAAACAGAGGTAAGAATTTTAAGAGGATAAGTACAGAATCATAATTTTGTTTAGAGGTTTTCATCTGTAGCATTACAAGACATACTGCATTTTGTATACACAGCACAGATACTACTGCAAAATGGTAGAGTTTCTCCATCCTTAGTAATTGATTTGGGAAATTTTTAAGTTAAAAATATTCAGTCAGTTCTAAAGATCTAAAGTTTATAGGAAAACTGTATTTGGTTCCTTAATCTTACAAGATTTTTGTCATCGTCTTCCAGAAGGCATCTCTAGGATTCGGCAAGGCTCTGAGCATGAATGGAAAGTGAACCTGGTAGTGGACATGCACTATTTGCATATTTGCCACTTTCACAGAAAAATAAAAAAGAAGTAAAAAAAAAACAAAACAAAACAACCCAAAACAACAACAAAAAAATCCACGGTTATATCATGGATTTGCCAAGCAAAATTTTCCCAGACTTTTCCACCTTTGCTCCTAGTCTTGCTTTTGCAAACCCCAAAGGACAGAAGCCTTATGCTTCTCTATGTGGAAGAGATGAAGGAGAATGGAGTGCAGCAGGAGGAACCAGAGCCTGCAACCATTATAATAGCATCAGCAAATGGAGGATAAAGATTGAAGAAAATAGTTTGTTTCCAAACCTGTTTGATTTTTGGTCACCTTTAACTGCTTGTTTTGACAAATACAAATTATTTTAAGTGTGAGACTTCCTTTTTTTATTTATTTTATTTTAGCAGGAAGAGATTTAACATGTATACATACCTGAGCTTGTAAAGAAGGACAGAACCTGGAAACAATGCAATTCTCAGTGGTGATCTCCAGTATTAGTTTTTATTTGTATAGTGCTATAAGGATTATTTCTGAATATTTAGGACATCTGGAGCTGTTTAGGTTGTAAGATAATGAACACTTAATATTTGAACTGTGGTTTTCTATCTGGACCTATTTTATGAGAATTTGTTGGCTGCTGTGAGATAAGTTGGTCTTACCTGCATTTCTGAAGGGCATATCTTCGATTCATAATTATCGTCATCCAGTCTTGCATAAACTGTGAAAAATAATTGACCATGTCAGCAGAGAATGCAAAGAAGATAGTTCTACAGGAATGTAGTTTAAACTCATTCTCAGAGGACAGTGAAGGAAGGTCAGCACTATTATCCATACTGTTCTAGTTTTCCTGATGCAAATAAAACTTGATTTTGCTGGGCTTGCTATTTAGCTGTATTCACATTTTGAATATGGTAGGTCTGTTGTAAATTCCTATTCAGTTTTGCTACTAACAAATAATTTATTAATTTTCAGACTCTACCCATTTTTCAGAGGAAGGAAACAAAGGTTATGGACCCGTTTTTGAGGAGCAACCCATTGATACCATCTATCCAGAAGAATCTTCGGATGGACAAGTTTCAATGAACTGCAGGGCTCGAGCAGTTCCTTTTCCTACTTACAAGTAACCTCTCTTATTTTGACTGTTCCATCTTGTTGTGTATTTTACTCAATGAATGGTTCAGGTTTTGATGTTAAATGATTGTCTTATCAGGAAAAAAAAATGGTAGACTTGTGATTTTTGGGTAAGAATCAACCCGGATTAAAGTCACCAAGATGTCTAGACAGTTTTGAAAATACTAAATTCTCTTGTGTTAAATGGTTTTGGCTTTTGAAAGGAATACTGATCCAGACACAAAAGATGAAAAAGTGACCTTTAAAAAACACTTCAGAGGCTTTCTGCCTTAGGTTAGGAATGGCTGAAGTTCAAGTCCTTGTTCTTCTTGGATCAAAATAGCTTTTTGATCCCATTTTACTCTGAAAGAAGGACTTGTATTGAGCCTGAGTATCCAGTGTTGCTTCTGCCACCACCATGTTGTAAAGAGATGCTCGTGAATGTAACAGATTCACACATATAACCTCTTTCATGACAAGTATGTTTTTAGTAACGGAGCAGTTATTTTTCATTGTGAGATCTCAGGGCATCCATGTGAGTTTATTGTCTATTACCTTCTCTGTATGTATAACAAAATGTGTTTATGATTATCATTAGTCTGACTAGTTTACATTCTAGTCATGGGCTGATCAAACTAAGGGCAGATACAATTTCTTGTCAGCCAAATATATCCATTTCATTAAATTATCCTATGACCTGCACCAATATTTGTCTCCCTGGAATTAACTCAGTCTTCTGAGGCAGAAAAACACAGTTAAGATTGCTGTCTACTTATACAGATCTACCTGAGACTAAAGGTACCTATAATACCCCTTTTGAATCTCATCTCTAGCTCTGACAGTGTAAGTTTTTTCTGCATGGCATTTTGCTATTTCACTTTTTTGCTCTCCCCGTGCTTGGAAAGATCTGGAAGCCATCACATTCAGTTCATCCAGCCTACTACTCCCTGCCTGCAAATGTAAGCAGCATAGCATATAGAGAATGATGATAAGCTCTACCTAAATTTTAGGGATCTTCTTTGAAGGAATGAAGTCACTCTGGAAAAGTTATCTTGCATCTCTAGTGCTCTTCCATCTAAAACCACAGAAAAATACATAGAATATTCGGTGTTACAAGAGACCTGGAAAGATCATTGATTCCCAACTTCTGGCTCCACAGTAGACCATGCAGAACTGAAACCATGGCAGCCTTGGTGCTGTGACCGCTGCCCTGGGCAGTGTGTTTCAGTGCCCGACCTTTCTCCTATTACCCAACCTGACCCTCCCCTGGTGCGTTTTCATGAATGATATACACTATCCATGTGAGAAGTCCAACAGAGCCTAGTGAAACTATCCATGTGAATTTGGTTGATTTTTAAATTAATAAATTCAGAAGAAAATGATATTCCATGTGTTATTTTTGTTCTTACACCTCCCAGCTGCACGTTTTATGCAGTGCTTTTTTGATCTCTTTCTATGCGGCATAAGCTATGCTCCTGACAATTATTCCTAGATATTTCTGGACAAAATATTTATTACTCATAATACAGACATGTAATATATCTCAAAAGATTGGACAAGGATGCCCCTAAGACCCTATAAAAACTAAACAGTATTTATTGCAGGTTGTAAATCCTGCCTTTTATTTCCTTGCTTTTGCCTTCCTTCCTGTTTCTTTTCTTTCTTTCTTTCTTTACTTCTTTATTTCTTTTGTTGATGCTGGTGGTAATGCCACTTTTATTATTAGTTTCTTCTATGACAATTCTGATTTCACCTTACAAGTGATTATTTTGTATTTTTGATGCAACATTTTAATCAGGAAGAAACACATAATGTATGTACTCTCAATCTGAAAAAGCAGTGCCTGTCTTTGGCTTGGTACAAAAATCTAATTTACACTGCAAGACTTTTATGATTATTAAATGTATTTGAGTTAAATCTTTCCTGTTTGTGCTCAGGAAAAGTGTATTTCCTTTCCAAGAAGATTATGTGCCCCCCCTGGTGGACATAGTAATGAGGGCCAGACGTCATTGATAGCTCCTCTCATAGTTTGTGAAGGGAAGTTACAGCAGCTCAGGAAACACACTATAGAGTTTTACAAGGACTAAGATGGGAGTGTCTGGCAATTTTATGAATGTAGGAAGCAGCTCTTAAATCGGTTGTGTCACTGTCATTGCACGGACTTCACTGGCAGTTTAGGCTTTATGAAACATTTTCATTTCCTACTGCAATTTTGCAAAAAAAAAATCTTTTCAAAATCTCACTTCAAAGGTGTGGAAGAAACATTTGCTTAGCCTGCTTGGCCTTCAAAAGCTATCTGATGATATGTTTATGATTCCAGTGCCTGATTACTAGCTAGCTCACTGGCTGTCAGTTCTCTACTACCTGGATTGAGTTTTAATGTATGTCCCATCTCTGAGAAGGCTGGAACAGTCTTGAGACTCTTACGTTGAAAACACCTATAATGTTCATAAAATCCGTGCCTTTTGCAGATGAAAAGCTTCAAATATACATAGCAGTGTGCTATTAACTTCCTGTATAGTTTATCATAGTACATGAATTGATTTTTCAAATCATGATGCTTACTAGGTTTGGTTTTGGAACCAAATCTTACATCTGCGTTTTTTTTTTTTTCATAGGTGGAAACTCAACAACTGGGATATTGATTTAACAAAGGATCGCTACAGTATGGTAGGAGGCAGACTTGTTATCAATAATCCAGAGAAATCAAGGGATGCTGGAAAATATGTCTGTGTAGTGTCAAATATCTTTGGAACTGTAAGAAGCAGTGAAGCCACTCTGAGTTTTGGATGTAAGTGAATATTTATGCCAAAACAATGGTTGGCTTGAAATATACAGTGTTTTTGCACTGCAGTGTCTTCTGCTTATGTGTGCTGAAGCTGTATTACTCTGTTAAAAAACAAACAAACAAAAAACCTTCCCTGCCTTTGCAGAGAACAACACAGAATAAATTTTGTAAGGATTTTATGTTGTTTAGCATTCAGCTGTCATTCCAACTCTGTCAGTGAATTAAGTCATTAATTGGACCAACTCACAACAGAACCAAGTTGTGAGATAATGATGCTCAAACAGTTTAAACTGTGGTAGAACCGAAGGGGAAATAGTCACTGAAGAAGGACATCAGTAGTGACAAGTGGTGATCAGGCAGTGCTGCGGTGAAAGCACAAGTGGGATGCCTGCAGGAGGAGGGCATGGCACTTGTTATGAGGCATGCTCCCTGACTGCTGGGCTGTGGGTAGGCCCTGCCAGAGGACTTTTCTGTCAACTTCAGGCAGTCATGAGCTATAGTTGTGAACTCATGCATATGTGCAGGCATACACTGCAATCAAATGCATGCTGTATGAGAGACTGAAGTATTACATGAAGGCTAATGGAACATTTTACTGACTGAAGACAGTCTGGGATTTTTATTTTATTTTGCCTTAAAGTACTTTTTTTTACTGGAAATATTTTTTCATCAGAACCCAAAAATGATCTCACTCTTACCTGCTGGCCGTTCACAGCTCCCTGTGTGCCCTTCAGCAGAGCAGTTTAACTCCTTAATGTTTAACATCAGAGATGAACTGAAAAGTTCTGTTTTCTGCCACAAATTGTAATACTGTGGTGCTTCATATGTCAAGGAAACTCAGGAGCAGTAAATAGTTATTTTAGTATAAGTTTATATTTTAGCTTTTATCCTACTTGTTCAGGACTGGCACTGTTGATGCCTGCTTTGTAGAACTCCATGTCCCTCTGCCATTGAATACAGCAAGTATCCTTTAAACTGACTATTTATGTCATTTCCATTAGAGAGAAGAACCCATATAGATTTAATAAAACAGTAGTTGTGTATCTTCCTTTCTCCTTTTTATGATCATTTGTAAAAAATACTTCCTTTGATAATCAGTATGATAGTTCCAAAAGAATTGAATTCAAAGTTTCTGAAGTTAATACAGGAAATGACCTTAAGTAGATTTTTTTGTTCTTTTGCTTGTACATAAACTGATTGGGAAATGGCAACAAACCATTTTTGAGGAGTTCAAGAAAATCTTGACCATCTGTTCATGAACGAGACCTTTTATTTTTGTCTTACTATCAAATCTGCTGAAAGCATGGAGCGAAAGTCACACTCTTGTAAACTTCATTTCAATTAATCCATCTGAAATACAATGGTACTTGCTGGAAAAGTCTCATAAAAGTAAAACACAGCAATTTCATAGTAGGGAAGCTGCAAGAGTGACAATGGAGAGAAATTTCCATACTCTCTAGATGTTAGCTGTATGCTTCTAAGTGTGCAACGATTATGCTAATTCTTTCATTCTAGCTAAAAATGAATGTCTTCAAATTAAGAGTTCATGGAATCATGGTTATTATAATTATTGAGTAATAACCAAGTAGTGCTTATGCAAAGAAGACATCAAGACCCAATCAGAATATAGAGCAGTGGGAAGAAGGTATACAAATTACACCTTAATAATTGTATGACATTCCTGCACCTGGCATAGATCATTCTATTTCAGTACTAACGTACAGATGTTTTACATATACAAATTGCCTTTCCTGTATACTGTCATTAAATTTATGGTGGTGACTGTCCTAAAGTTTCAAAGATTAGTCAAAGAACATTGCAAAAAAATTTCTAGACTTAAAATATAAACTGAAAATAACTGAAAAAAAATAATGAAAAGCAGTGATAGGTTTTTCTTTCATCAAGCCCTACACTCTCCAAATACAAAGAAGGATCAAAATAGCAAAAGATTTCTTTCTATTGATCATCCATCATTTTAATTTTTTTTCCTGTTTCTGTAGCAGATTGTAAAAGCCAATCTTTTCCAATTAAAGTAGAAATGAATAGCATCACGTTTACAAGATGATGAAAAGGTCAGCGATGAGGAAAGTTGATGTTTGCAAAAGGAGATTAGTCAATATGTAGAACCACAGAGTCCTTAGAGTTGAAAGGGACCTTTAAAGGTTCAATTTCTTCTTTATCAAAGACTGTTATTCCAAATGAATTGGGAGCCACTTGTGGAGGACTGAACACGTTGCAGTAAGACACACAACAAAATTATATTTAATAGTAATCAGAAGTCCTTAGAATGGCCTAGTATTTCATGCATTATCTAATGTAAAGATTCAGATAGTCACTGGAAAGATTTTATCTTCTAGTCTGTTTGAACAGAAGAAAAACTAGTAATTCAGAAACTGGAAAAGGTGTATTTCCGTAGAAGTTCACATAAATCTCCCTAAGGTTTTCTCCATGCATTTGGCAAAGTGTTATGTCATGTTCTTCCTTGATTCTTGTAGCTATTCAGGTCTGAAAGCTGTGATTGGCCTTGGAAGAGACCTATCAAGTGTCTAGTGGGTCTATCTAACTATACATTGCAATTGTATTTGTGAATAGTCTCTGTTTTCTACTTAATCTTTTTTTTTCATATGTAGCTTTGTAGCTTTTCTTTGTTTCTGGTTGAATGCTTTTGAACTGAAATTTTAGTTCGATGTTAGAGTCATTCTAGGGGATTTAGTAGAGAGGCCATTCAAGAAAGTTGAAGTTATCTAAATAACATTAGTTTAGATGGTATCTATGATAAAATATTGCATTCAGAAACTCTGCACTTCACTGTTACTGATGTATTATTTACACTGCAGCAGCATTTGAAGCCGGACTCCAACCAGTATTGTTACAAGTTCGCTGCACTTCCTGACATAGAGGTGTTTCTTTTTTCTTTTTAGAATTTGTAGTTATAATGACCAAAATACTGTAAAAAAATTTTTGCACTTGATAATGACAGAGTTAAAATGAGCAAACTTGTAATAATCAGTCCACAGACACCTGTATGCCAGATATTGTTTTATTTCTATGCTTATTTCTATAGAGTGAAAATATTTTTAAAAATAATTTTTTTGTAGTGAAAAGCCCACAGTTTTCCTCCCTCACCCTCTTTTATACTAGATCTGGATCCTTTTCCACCAGAGGAACATTATGAGGTTAAAGTACGAGAAGGTGTTGGAGCAGTGCTTCTTTGTGAGCCTCCTTACCACTACCCAGGTAATTCAGCCTAAAGTGCTTCATTTTCTGATGCGTAACAGTAGGAGACAAAATAATATTTATTTCTAAAAGTTTCCTTTATGTTTAATTAAACAGTAACTCTTATAGAGCTTGAGAACCTCTCTTTAGATTTGATTTTGATCTTGAATGCATACTTGTGGTTGAATGTATGTGAAAGACAAGGTTGAATTTTCAGGCATTTTTTGTTATTACAAATTACATTACTAAAACTAATCCAGATAATGGAAGGTGGGCCTGACCTGCCATTCAAAAGATCTGATTATGTCTCTATGTTATTGTGTCATCCCAGACTTGCTGCTGCAGCTTCATTCCACCTAATGAACTCACCACAACATACTCCAGTTAGAATATTCTAAAGATTTTTTTTTCCAAATCACAAGACTGACAAGGGCTTATCAGCTCCACAGTTGGATCAAGGCAAGACAGCTTCACATCTCCTCTCCACCTCACTCCAGCTTCACTGGAAAGGCTTGTTCTAAAGGGAACCAGGTGCACATTAATCTGCACTTAGGGGAGCAGCACTCTGATGTCCAGTACCAGTAGCTTACTGGCTACTGAGATGTGTATATTCTCTCTTTCATAGCTATCTTTCCTGAATAAATGATGTATAAGCTGGAACTCAAAGTGAAACAATTCATATGCAGAGGGTATTCCATGGTTTATGTAGCTGACACTATTATTACTGTTTTCTTTTTAAATATTAACTAGAAAATATTTTCCTCCAGATGATCTCAGTTATCGCTGGCTTCTAAATGAGTTCCCAGTATTCATTGCTTTGGACAGACGACGGTTTGTGTCTCAGACGAATGGCAATCTCTACATTGCAAATGTAGAAGCATCAGATAAGGGCAATTATTCATGTTTTGTGTCCAGCCCTTCAATAACAAAGAGTGTGTTCAGTAAATTTATTCCACTCATTCCACAGGCTGATCGTAAGTATTTTTTGGAAATACTTTCTGCATACTTCATTCTGTTTGTATTTTAACTTCACTCATTCATAAATATTTTATTCTCTTGTAAGAAGAATGAAATGACAAGCCCTAATGCCTATTGCACATCTGTTCCTTAGTTTTCCACATACGGAGAGGTCCAAATCATTGCCGTCCACAGTGAGAACTCTGTGAAAGAAATCTCCCTGGATTCGTTCACAACATTCCTTTTGTATCATTGAGAACAGAGTTTTTCTCATTTCTTTTATCTGATAAGTCCCTGTATTCATCTAAAAATCTTTAGTATCTTCTGTGGTCTGGGCATTGGTTCAAAAGGTTGTAACTGGAAAGCAGAAGTTCTGTGTAGAATTTAATAGAAAGTTTCAGGGTATTTGTTTTCTAGGAAATCTGTGAAAATGGCAGTTCCGTCTACCCCGTTGAAATATCCTATCCAAGGACTCTGTGTCTCACCAGGCAATCCCCTGAGACACCTTTTTAGTTTTGTTACTAGATTGTTCTCTGCCATTTCATAAATCTGCATATTTTCTACATGGTAATCGGGTTCCTTTCTGCAACTTTAGCCAGTCACTAGAGACTCATGAACTAATCATCAGCATTTCAGTGCCCCTTTTATTTGTCAGATTTCCTTTATTACAGTGAAGAGCCGTGATCAAATTCGGGTGATTACAAATCAGTGATCTTTGTCCAGATTTTCCATACTGGAAACTGATACTGTAATCTTCACCTAGAACTATAAAAGGAGTCCCACAGAGATCACACTAGGTAGATCTGATTACATTACTTACTTGTACCCTTGTTAAGCTGTAGATTTGCTGGCTGTTGCTCCTTCATACCATTAGTGAGAGGCTATAAAGCTTAAATTCACAATAATTCAAAATACTGCATCCAGTAAAAGAATCTGTAGAAAATAAAGGCTTAGGCTTTTTTTTTTTTTTTTTTTTTTTTTCCCTAGTCCTTCACAAGACATGGTGACAATCTAAATGATAATAAATGAGTTTTGGTGAATTATAGTGTTGTAAAGAAGTGTTAAACGCTAGTGTCCAGACATAACTGTTTTCTGAATGAAACAATTCTGTCTCAATACTGCATGTTCTGTGCTAAATCAGATTTCACGGATAGCCAGGCTGTATGCATTGTGAAGAAGGATTTTGTCTGGATTTTTACAATGGGTTTTCTTGAACTGTGGAAGTTGTAATAGCTATATTTTTTCCTACCATGCCTCTTCTGAGAATCTCTTATTTTCATGTTAGGTGCCAGAGTGTATCCTGCTGATATCAAGGTGAAGTTCAAGGACACGTATGCTCTCCTGGGGCAAAATGTGACACTGGAGTGTTTTGCTCTTGGGAAGTAAGTGTGTTCTAAAGATATTGTAGAGCACTGTTTGCTTTCATATTTCAGAAAAATAAAACATGTTTCATCATCAAATGCTTTTTTGTAGTCTGCAATTTAACAGCCACTTCTAGAACATGCTGATTTGTTCTTTACTGTACCTTTTCAAGTCCGGTTCCTGAACTCAGATGGAGTAAATACCTTGAACCTATGCCAGCCACTGCTGAGATAAGCATGTCTGGTGCAGTTCTTAAGATCTTTAATATTCAGTATGAAGATGAAGGACTTTATGAGTGTGAAGCTGAAAACTATAAAGGAAAAGATAAACATCAAGCAAGAGTTTATGTGCAAGGTAGGTAGAAAAAAAATATATTCTTCATGATCTATGTTACTTTTACTTCTATTGGAAGTATCTGTGTTTTCAGCATGGACTCATTGTGTCATTCTGGCACACTGCTGCTAGAGTTAATAAAACAAAATCAAAATCCCTACATAGAATATCAAGTGTAGCATTCATGAATTAATTAAACAACAGCTCAGTTTGCCTGGTTTTGGTAAATCTATATATACTTTGATAGCATTATTTGTTACTATGAATGTATTTGTGCATAATGGAATATGCACAATGAAAATCAAGTAAGTGATAGAGAACAGTTGAAGTGAAAACTAGCAGAAGGAAAAAATAGGCAGTTAAATTTGTTACGCCTTCTTGTTTCTGCATTTTGTTCTTTATGTCTTAACTCTGTCTTATATTAGCTACAGTCATTTCTTCATTCCTCTAGCCTCTGTCCCTTCCCTTCACACATTTGAATAAAGGACAGACCAAACTGCTTATCCTACTGCTTTAGTGGAATCATTTCAAGTAGCCGAACTCCTTGACTAAGACTTATGCTATAAATCTTTGGCTTGAGAAGACTGTTCATAACATCTGAATTACCTTCAGAATATTTCAGTCTCATTTCACTGGCAATAAAGAACATCTTCTGAGTTAAGATCCTCAGTTAAACTCACGAACTTTCTGGAATAAATGAAAATTGGCATGAGAAGATTGTTACTGATTGCTATACATTAGCATAGTAAATTAATTCATTTGCTTGACAAAGGCAAAAATGCAAGGGCATTTCAATATTATTAAGTATATTTTCTGAATTAAAAGAATGTTTTTCTTGGATACCCTTTCAGTACCTATCTAGATTTGCACAATTCCATTGAACTATCATTTCTATGACACTACTGAATAATGTGCTTGTTGTATAATCTGCAGATCAGTGTAAGTGCTAACATGTTACATCTTCTGGACATTTGTGAACCATTTTTACAATTCTGTATCTTTTTGTTCATTAAAAAAAATGAGTTGCAGCTGTTTTGGGTCTATGTGATGAAAGAAAAACAATTCATTCTTTCCTGTGCTGGTATATTGATACAGTGCTGAGTTATCATCTCTGTCTGACAGGTTAAGTATCGTGGAATTAACAGATTGTAATGCTACTTAAATACACATCTATATTTACAAGGTATTGTGTTTTGTTTTGTTTTGTTTTTATTCTTCAGCCTCTCCAGAGTGGGTAGAACATATCAACGACACAGAGAAGGATATAGGCAGTGATCTCTACTGGCCCTGTGTAGCTACAGGCAAGCCTATTCCAACAATCAGGTGGTTGAAGAATGGTGTCTCGGTAAGTTTATTGCCATAGGGAACACAAGATTGATAGGCTAGCTCATGGAAATGATTTTTTGAAGCACGCATTATTAAAGGGCAAAAGAAATTGAATTATAAGTATACAAAGATCTGTTGATTCCTCCTGTGCTAGTGATTAAAGTCTATTTTTTTTCTAGGTGTATGTCATTCTTTTCATAAGTTTTGAATTACATTTTTTCCCACTATTTAGTATTCAGCTCTGAATTCTGACTTTGTCTTTTGGCTACATGGCTGGGGGTGAATTTTCCCTTTTTTCTACAGGCCATTGTAATAAACTGGTGTTTTTTCTCTGTTCTGGATGAAAAATGTTATCAGCTTCTCTCCAAAAATAATCCCTTTTTTTATCACATTAAACATGACAGCATCTTTAAAAAAAGAAAAAGTAAGAAAGAATAAGAATGGAGTCAGTGCAGACAAGAAGAAAGAATAATTTAAAAATGATCAGTGGTCACATTCTTTTTCTATTGCAAAATTCTGTTCCTGCAGATGATGTGAAGTTTAAGTGAATACTACTTAATCTCTTACTGTGATTTATTTTTTTAACAGAGTAGATTTCTGTCCAGATATTTCAGAAATTTATTTAATATCCCTTGCTTGTACTGTGTGATGTGCTATTAATGAAGAGGGCACAATACAATGCATTTGTGGAGATGCAGTGATGCTCGTCTTGGCGTGCAAACAAAAGAAGACGAAAAGGCAGAGTTATTTTGGCTGCATATCTTAAGAAAAATGTGGACTGGAAGGAGAACAGGAATGTCATGATCTGCCATATGGAGATGGCTTAAATTAGAAAAAAACAATGTTGTTTTCTAGCTTCTGCACTTACTGCAAACAAGTAATTCTACAAGCAAATTACTTGACAGTCCATACTAAACTTGGCTTTCACTGACAATTTGCATGCTAGATTTCAGAAAGCATGTAATTCGCCAGTAGTGCGCCAGGAGATTATATTGTGTATTAGTGCTGTGAGATGATTTCCAAGTGGAAAATAGCAAAAATATTTAAATTGCTTTGATAATATATCTTGATTCTAAATCAGATCATTTTTAATGATGTATTTTACTTAGCACAAAACAAAGATTTCTTGTAGAAAATCAACTTTTTAAAATAAACCAGTGCAAGGAATATGAGTCCTTTTTTAATCTACTTTTATATTTTATATTATTTTAATTCTCCACTACTTCATGCACTCCAATTGACTTAGATACATAACAATGGGAATGTAACAGATGGATGGGAATTCTTCAGCATACATAGTGAATATATTGTTTCACTGATTTTATGATTTTATGATTTTATTTTGTAGTTCCGGAAAGGTGAACTACGAATTCAAAGCCTGACCTTTGACGATGCTGGCATGTATCAATGTATCGCAGAAAACACACATGGAATTATTTATGCAAATGCTGAACTGAAGATTGTGGGTGAGTGAGATTATTTGCTTTATATAGCAGTGTTATTTGAAGGCGTTGTTTGGTAACAAAGTACTGTGAGAATGAAGGAATGAACCCTCCCTGAATCTAGGTGAGATGGGGATTATTTGAGCTCTTTAGCCGGGTTTTGGCAACAGCAGGAGCAACCAAGTTACTAATTTATGGAGAATGTTTACTGCATTTTTTCTGATGTTTGCCTGCTGTTGCTACCACGCAGAGGAAATGGTAATACAGAAGTTATACTCAGCGCATGGAGTTGTTGACTACTTGATCAAGCTTGCAAACCAGGTTGATAAGTGTTTTCTTTTTTAGTCATCTATATTCACTTCTCTGTTGGGCGAAATCTGCTTTTTTCAAAGCCATGTTGCTGGACACCAGGCCTCTGAAACTCCTCCTCCTTACTCTTGCCTTTGGTTTTGCCTTCTGTGGCCCATTAAGACCAGTCACGATTTTTGTGTGCAGTATAGCTGTCCTGTTTGATGACAGGATAGTTATTAATCCTGTAAAATTTCCAAAGCAGTGTTCTGTAGTAGAAAGCTAGACTTTCAGATCCAGAGTACAGAGGCCTAGAATAATTACTTACCTTCTTAGTGATGCTATTAGAGCAGGTGTGCTGGCTTTTTGGCATGGTTTTCCTAGTAAATTTCCTTGGAGCAGTTACCTTGGGTTCTTTCCGTCTCATGTTTGTATCCAGATTTTCCCGATAGCTAAACTGTTTTTGACTTTCCCAACGCATTTCACAACAATACTTTGTCCTTTGCTGTTCTTCCATTGCCATGTACTCAGTACCAGACTAGATTACCCGGAAAGGGGTACTTTCTGCTAGAGCATTTTCAAACATACTGATTGATAAGATGTGGGTGTTTAAGCAGACTTTGTACTACCCCAATTTACTAATAGCTGTATTTCCCCAAGCTATGCATGGCTTTGCTGACATAGTTAACAGTGACGGTGCACTGAAATACAAAGTAACTAGAAGTATTTTTCTCGTATTTTATTATAAATACAGAGAGAATTAGTAAGCGCAGCTCTGATCTAAGGTATGTTAGTGTGGTGCTTTCCATCCATTACTGTCGTACATGTCAGAGCACGCCTAAGGATAGCTGGTCAAAGAGAAAGCTGCAAAGAGAAGGGAACAACGCTGAAGTTGTTAGATAGGGGCTTAGAACCACTGAAAAGTAAAAACGATGTGTTATTTGGAAGTCTGATGGAGTGAGCTACTTCTTATAGAAGTGGGCCTCTAGGAATCTAAATTTTATTAGGACTGATCAAAAGGCCTTTGAAAAGAAGTAGCTTTCTATTGATTTCAGTCGGCTTTGATCTTGTTAGATTAAACTTAGACGGAAATTCAGAAGTGAACAAAAATAAACTTCTGCTGTAACACAGTATTAGATCTAAATGATTTTTGCTGTTTCTTTTAGATCACTGTCTGCTTCTCATCACATCTCTGTATCATTAATATTTTTCTCACTGGTCTGAGTATTGGACATTTGTATACAATTCAATATTTCTGTAATTTACATTTGTTTTACTGTTGCAAACAAATTGCATTCTTCAGAAAATTCACTAACAGCAGTACTCGTGTTAAATTTTGTTTTCAGCTTCACCTCCTACTTTTGAACTGAACCCTATGAAGAAGAAAATCCTAGCAGCTAAAGGGGGGCGTGTAATCATTGAATGCAAACCTAAAGCTGCTCCTAAGCCAAAATTCTCCTGGAGCAAAGGAACAGAATTGCTTGTAAATGGGAGCCGGTTAGTATTGACTGTTAGTGGACACTATGAATCCTAAAATGCTGCCTTGTGTTTTTATTTAGCATGCAAGCTAGTTCTTATTTTTGCAAAGATCATTGGCAGGAGAATGTATAATTTCAGGAAAGTAGTACACCTGGCACTGTGGGTCCAAACAGCTAGCAGGGCATGCATGGCATGCAGCTTTAGCCAGTGTGGTTGGTGCCGTTCATAATTTCAAAATTGAATTGTATCACAAAACTGTAAGAAAAATATTTGAATGACTACTAGTAAATGAAAGTAGACCTTCTTGCTCCAGCAATATAAGGCATCCAGTCATGCCTCAGTCTATTTAGACATTTTTGGACTGTAGGAGTGTTTGTATATAGCAATCAGGCATGAGATTCCAAGATATTTCTGTGGTATCTTTCAGCTTAATGCAATTCTGACTGTAAGTATTTCTTTCTGATCTAAATGCCAAACTTCTCTTGCTTTTAATGTTTACACTTTTAATAGCATACGTATTTGGGATGATGGCAGCCTGGAAATTATCAATGTCACAAAGCTGGATGAAGGCCGCTACACCTGTTTTGCTGAGAATAACCGAGGAAAAGCTAATAGCACTGGTGTTCTGGAAATGACAGGTAAACCTCTATTTTGCATACATTTGTTTTGGGGAGAATCCTCCAGTTCAAAATCGCTAATTTTCACTCCCAGCATTGCAGTACTTTTGCAAGCCATCTTATATCTTTCCTTTCTAAATTAATGGGTCTTTAAATGATGAGTTGTGGCTTTTAAAATGTGTTGCTCAGTAGAAACTGGGTATATGTTCACCCATTTAGAGATTGCACGTCGGTTTTCAGGGATTATTAAATCTGATCCATTAAACTGGCATACTGTGATGGACTCATTCAAGATCATGGTGGGTTAGCTCAAAAACGGATGGCGGACCATGGTTAGAAACAGAAATGGGGCCCTTATTTGACCATCTTTCACTTTTTCTTTTTTTCTTTTTTTTTTTTTGGCAAGGTGAGCAAGCCCGAGAGGCCATTGCAGTTAAATAAATATAGATTAAATTTATGCAATAAGAGCACGTAGACATAGGGTTGCATTACTAAATTCTCTTCACTTACAGATATTAGTATTTGCTGATTGAATACTGATATCCCTAACTATTTTAAATCTGATGGCAAGTACCTGTAGAATACAGACAGAAAGGATGACATTCATGAACAGCTATGTCTACCAAGTCTCACTGAGTAGGGGAGTTGTTTATTTTTTTTAATGTCTGTTCCAAAAATCATGCTACACGTGGAAGCTTAATACCACAACATTGATGCACTGACTTAAGATCAGATGAAGTCATTTTCTCCAGCTGATTTATTGTACCAAATGAAAAGGTATTATGAGAGTTTATTTTGATTAATCAAGTATGCTTCATGTTTGCCGTTACTTTTTATCATCTTATCATCTTATGCAGCTTTACATGACTTGGTATTAGTCTTAGTCATAACTTCTAAAATCAGGATGAGTATTTGCATAATAAATCTGCACAGTGGAACACTTAAACCACGTACCTTCATATGGTATAAACAAGTTTCCAGTCTTGGAGTATTCTGCTCCATCTGAAAAGGAATTTCAAAAGACTAAGATGCCTCCCTTGTATCACATCAGAAACAAGATGACATATTTTAAAATTACTTTCACATGGTGGACAATGATGAGAGTTGACAAAGTATACTTTGAAAATGGCATTTCGAAGCACTTTGTATGACCCATAAAATTTTTCAGACATTGCTTGTGACTATGGGAAATTAAAAAGTTAAACTGAAGCTGACAGACACTGTAAAGTTTGATGGCCTTTTCCACAAGCTGTTTGTTCATTGTTTCTTAGCAACTTCTTAGATTAATAGTTCTTAATATAAACGTTTAGAAATTCACTGATGGTGAATCAAACAAAGAATGAACAGGCATAACATTAGAAAACGTTGTGTATCCTAAAACAAGTCCATAGCTAGGACTTTAGAGATCAGATGTTAAGAGGTTGCTCTAGTGAACCATGATACTCTATTCTGAGATAACAGAGTAGTTGTGCCATCCTTATAGTCTCAGTATTAAACATGTTTCGAGCTACTAAAGTAGGAATTTTTCTCCTCATCAGAATGACAAGAAATATGTTTGTTGGGGTTATTTTACTGTTTCGTGTGTGGTGAGGTCCTTTGAAGCACACAGAAACATGGATTTTAATTAGGGGCAATAGCTTTTTCGCTGTCATCTTCAAGGATTTGGTACACTCTATATTTGTGGGAAAGATATTATATGTCATGGTATGAGGAGTGGGTCATAGAATGGCTTAGGTTGGAAGGGACCTTGAAGATTGTCTGGTTCCACCCCTCTGCCACGGGCAAGGTTGCCACCCAGTAGATCAGGCCACCCAGGGAACTATCCAGCCAGACCTTGAATGCCTCCAGGGGTGATGTTCAGTGTCTTTTTATTGTATGATCATTTTTAAGAGAAAAGGAATGTACCAGTGATCCAGTGAGTCCCTTCCAGGACTGTGTTAATTTACCATGTGAATTTGATGCATGTACCAAGATCTCTAGCAAGCGTCATGAACTCTTGCCATTTTCTTGCCTGTTTCTATAATGATATGACACTTTTCTAGGAGGTGTACAGCTTTCTTCCTTTTCTTGTATTCTTTTTCTTTCCACACGTAGCTGTTTCCAAAATTTGTTACACATCCCTTATATTGTTTCTCAGCATATAAATTAAGATCTCCCTGTGATGCTGTAATGGAATTCTGACTCAGCCTGACAACTGAATAGAAATTTCCACTTGTTAAAGAGACATATTTTAAACCTTAAGAAATACTGTGATTAAAACAAGAAATTCAACACAAATCGCATAAGATTCGTTACGTATCTTTCTTCTACCTGAAGTAGTCAATGAATAAAAATAGCTTTGCATAGTTAATAATATGAGTCAGTGTCTGAACCAGCCATTTTCAAAGGGCAGCTAAATACATATGAGACATTTCAGTTGTAGAAGTTTTCCTTTGTTCTGTTTAATTTGGTTCTTTCAAGCATAGCTGCATGAATAACATGTGAAATAGAGTGGAGGAAGTAGTTTCATAGATAATCAAGCAGTTACAGAGCTGAGTTTGCATTTCAATAAATATTTATTGGACTTTTCCATGTTTGCTGTTAACTTCACAGAAGCTACAAGGATTACTTTAGCACCACTGAACGTTGATGTCACTGTTGGAGAGAATGCTACCATGCAATGCATTGCATCACATGATCCCACATTAGACCTGACATTTATTTGGTCTCTGAATGGCTTTGTAATAGATTTTGAGAAAGAGCATGAACATTATGAAAGGAATGTCATGGTAAGATACTTTCGATCCTTACTTAGTTGGTGGAAGCCTGGTTTTCTTTACTGTGAATAGCTGTTTTACTTTTTCTGTTGTGTGTCCGAGTCTGTAAAAATGCAATTAGCTAAGAACATAGCATAAAATTACAATGTTGACACCTTCTAAACACGTAGACACTTGCAGATGGATACCTGAATTTAGATATCCAAATTGACATACGTATTTTGGTACTTCAGTTAAATACCATCCTGATGAATAGTGAATGTAGCTGGTAAGTAGGTAACCTGATAGTAAGCAGGGTGCAGATTATCTTGAAAAAGCATGCACATGCATTCACTTTAACTTGCCCATGTTTTTCTCCTCAACATTTCTGGAATTTGGCACAAGACTGGGCCAGATGGTGGGTAGGAGTCAAGCAGTCTGTAAACACTGAGCGAGAAGAGTTTGTGTGAAGTCTAAACAAGTTAATACAAAGACGCTCATTTTGGCACATATGAAGAGGAATTATAAACCTTTTGTGTTTGCATGTACGGATATTTATTTTCAGTCTTCTGTCAAGCTTATTCAAAATTAATACCTTGAGCAGAAATCCTTTCTAGTGATAAATTGTGTTGTTCAACAACAACTTCAGAGTGGTTGCCAAAAGTGTATTTATTTATTCTGTTGTTCTGAGTTTAAATGATATAAAAATATTCAAATTTTGACACAGATTCTTTTCATGCTCCTAAGAGAAGCTGGAGATGTGAAGAGAAAAGGCTGTTAACAACACCTTTAACGTCAGTATCTTCAAAATTACCTACCTTGTAACAGTCCCTCCTGCAGAGTCCTAGAACAGCAATGTTACTTGATCTTTCAGTGAAGAAGGGATTCTTTTTATGTTGTTGTTTTTCAGTATCTATTTATGTCCATGTGAGAAGATATTTCAGGCATAACTATTTTATTCTAATTTGGAACAAGCCAGTTCTTAAAAGGCTCGGGGTTACCTTAGCCTACTCATTTGCTAAGTTGTAAACATGCCTAGGAAGTCACCTTGTTCTCTATCATTGAGAGAACAAGTCTTTGTCCAAAAAGCCAGTGTAGCTGTGCTAAGGTCGGATGAAAAAATATTGAAACTCAAAGATACAAAGTCTTTTCTGCAACTAACTCCCCCAAAATTTATGTCCAAACTTATTAACAGGGTACTATGCAAGAAGAAAAATGTATTTTATGTTGCTTCACAAATGACAAACTATGTAGATTTACACTGGGGTTTTTTTTTATCCAAAATATTCCTGCATATGGCTGTTATGTCACAATTTTGATAATTTTCTATTCCCACATAGATAAAGAAGCTTGGGTCACCTTCTAGAAGCTTAGATTTCCCTTAGCTGAAGGCAAGAATGAGCCTGAGTCAAAATAAGAGCTCAAAGAGTAAAGCCTTCTTTCAGTACATTCTGCGTAAAAGGAGCCGCTCCTGGTTTTGTCCTTCTTTTTTGTTGCTTTTCTTTTTTTTTTTTAGTTGCTGATAACCACTTATCAGAAATTACACAAAGAAGTTGTGTTCCACTTTACAGCAAATCTGACAAAAGTAGTACCCGAAACAATGATTTTGATGTGGAAGAAAGGTGAAACTGTCTTTACCAGAGGACTGTAATGCAAGACTGTGTAATGCAAGACCCTGAACTTTCTGCATCTGTTCATCAGGTGTTTAACAAAAATTTTCTGCCATTGACATACCCTTCTGGGTTTTCCCCTTAACAATGAAAGTAGAAGGAAAATAAATATATAAATACATATATTTAGGAATTTTATTCTGAAATTTAATCCCACTGTTAGGTCACTTTCTATCAAAACGCTTTGAGTGAATGAGTCTGGGGCTAAATATATGCTTCAGCAAGTGTGCAAGGCCATAATTCTTTCTTCAGTTTAGCTTAATGTTTAGGCTTACAATCTCATCTTTCAGATATAGATAGTGGTCCTGGATCTCTGATGCTAAATTCTGACTATCTCTGCAGTATTTTAGACACTCAGCTGAAGTTACTGATTTTTAAAACCAAATTAGCTCATTTTTTTCTATGGTCCGAAGAGAGAAAGGGAGAGGTCATTTACTTCGCGTAGATGTTGTGCTAGAAGTAACTTGTCTCTTTCAATAGATTATAGAGATATGTACTTCACGGGATACAGAAGTAGCTGAGGTGTGACTAACTCTTAATTCATTTAGACAGCTAAGTAAGTTAGAACCAAACATCTATTACTTTATTTGTCAAAGTGTAACTCTGTTTTCCTGAGGCATACTTCTTAGTTTGTGTTCCTTTTGCACTTCATCAATACTGGTGTAAATAATTGAAACATTTATTTTAACTTCCCGTGGCCTTACTTCTCTGCTTTCAAATGCAAAGCAAGTGCAAATAATTTCTGTTTCTCTTCCAAAGGCAATTCAGTCTTCATCACTCAGGATAGAGGGGGCAGTAGGATTGCATTTGATGTCTGTAGTCAAGATACGTATTTATTTCAGGGTTCGGGAATTAATAATGTAGGAGAATTAAAAAAAAAAAAAAAGAAGAAGAAGAATAAAAGAAAGAAAAAGAAAAAAAAGGAAAGGACACAATATAAATGTTTATGTAGGATGTAATTAAGAGGAATATGCACTTTAAACATCAAACTCTGTTTCATGTATAATTTTCTAACAGAAAGGTGCTTTTTTTTTCCCCCTTCACATGTGAGCAAAGGGATTTCCTCTTGCCTGCTGCTCATGTACCTCTTGTAGTTCTCAGCTAAAGTCACTGGGTGGCAGGTTTGCTCAGGCTTTCTCAGGTGGAAAGGCGTATGCATTAGGGCACAGCAGCTCTAACTCTTGTATTGCCACACAACTCTTCTCAAACATGAAAGAAATAATATTCCATTGTGAACATTGCAATTACTGGATATGTAATGCATTCCCTCTATGCTATAGTTTCTTGCTGATGAAGGATTCTAATCTGTCTTCCTGAGAATATTGCTAATAATTTGTGGTGACATGCAGATCAGCTTGATAGAGCTGCTGTATTTCAGTTCTCAAAATAATTTTGATATTGTTGTCACATAAGCATTCTGACATGCTAATGAAATTCATGTAAATACCTGCGTAAGCCTTTTTTTTTCTTTAAATGGAAGCTTTGGTAATGACACGATTTGCTGGAGGCAAAGCTAATTTGCATTACATTAGTACGAAGACTGATTTATCAAAAGAATGTTTGTCAATGCTGTTTGTTTTGATTTCACATGACCAAGTGTGACAATGATATTTGAAATGAAAAATGTATATACTAATTGGTTAACTTTCAAAGAATCAAATGCATTCTTCAAAATCTTATTATTAAATTGCTTGCTTTTGACTTTATGTTTGTTATTTAATTGAGGAACTAGACATCAACACATCGTTTCAAGTCCTATATAGATGTAGTGCTTCAAGTAATCAGGAAACATCTGATGTCTGGTCATTTGTTATTTAAGGATCTGCTTTTTGCCATGTATGTTTAAAGACTGAAAGACCTACTTTTAAAATATATTGAAAAATACTACACACTACCCAAACAAATGTATTGTTTTGATTTTTAGTTTATTATAGAACATTCTCTTTAAAATGTGAAAGTGAAGCTGTATCATTGTATTTTTAATACAGTTTTGGAACATGCTAGTTCATTTGTATAGATAATCAGGAAGAGGAACTGCATAATTTAACTCTCCTTTTCCCTTTCCTTCGCTTTCCCTTTTCTTCACTTAGGAATTCTTTACCTTACCAGGAGCTTTAATGATTGAATTTCTTTTACAGAACCTTTGCTAGGAGATCCCAGGCCCAGCTCCCAGGTGGTGGGCATTGTGTAGCATTGCAATCAAGTAAAAAGTTCTCACTAAATGAGGAGCACGGTATGAGTTTGTGCTGACATACCTCATTGTCACGACTGCTACCGAGCAGGAATTAAGATCTACTGAATCCATACTGACTCTGAAGTCAGGCCCCTGCATTGTGCTCTCCGGTGTTTGCAAAGACATGACAGAAAGATGACCAGATGTGTCTGGTGCAGAACATTGCAGGGCTTGTAGCTCAGGCTCTCTTTGCTTTTGAAGTCGCTTCTGAATCTAACCTATCTGTGCATAACTGCAATAGTATGAACTGGACTTCACTGTATTCTCAAAAGTTACTGGTGTCTTTTTCCACTTAAGCAAATATTATTCATCTTGCCTTACTCCTCTTCAAAGCGCAGAAAGCTTTGCAGTCTTTGAAGACCACATTCATAGTACTCTGAAGATGTGTGGCCAGAGTTTATGTTAAGTTAAATCACACAAAAAAGGGCCTATTATTTCTTTGCCTTGACTGCAAAAGGCAGTTAGTTCAGATACCAACATCCACACTATTGATGTATAAAACTGGTGAGATGAATTCTAGATTGATGACATTTACCAAAAAGGAAAGTTCTCCAAAACAGACATTTTTGTAAACCACACAGATTAAGTTGGACTGTAAAAATCCTATTAGATGAATGTAGCTTAATATCTGTTTAGTTTTTCTAAGTTATAATTTGCTGAGAATGGTGATTCCCTGCTTGGGCATAGTAGACAAAAATATTTTACTGTATGTTCCAGCTCAACGAATTACTGAACAGACAGTTTTACTGTATAAATCCCTCCTTTACACTCCACTGCAGCAGAAAAGATATAAAGGTTTTCATTTAATTTTTTTTCACTGGTAATCCTCCTTGCAGACTCTTGAGCTTAGCTACAGCTATATGAGAGAAAATCAATAGAAAACTCAGGAGGAGAACTGAAGAATTAGAGAAAAATATTTGGATAGGGAAGCTCAGTTACCTGTTGACAGGGACAAAGAAGCTTGGTATGGATTGGAACAAAACCTGGGAGTCAGAGACATAGTAAGCTGAATCAGTACAGTTTGTTGAATATACTGGGGGAGTAAAAGGTTGTTCATGAAGCATGGCCAACCAAATCATCTGAGCTCCTGATTTTTCTGAATAAAAGTCTCAGAACTCTCTGAAGGCACTGTCTCAACCCATTGCTACCAGTGTCTTAATGCAGCAGGGAGACACTTTGGACATGAGTAAGTTTGAAGTCAAATATTTTCTCTAGATCTGGGGGGAAAAATCTTAATAGTAATGTAGTGCATGGAATGGGATGGATGGAGCCAGTGGTTAAAAGTAAGGAGGGGTAGGAAAGCAGAAGACAAAGTGCTGAGGGTGAAGCCAACAAGCAGTTAGCTCTGACAGAAGGCATCGAGGAAACCTGTTATTAATCCACAATGCTATTTCCAGCACTAAATGTTAAACAGTCTACAGAAATGTAGTCTATTTAAAGGGATAAAGATACGTCAACTGCTGTTGTAGAATTTAAAAAAATGTAACTTCATGTGATTGTGAGCCCTCACAAACTGCCCAAATCCATGTAAAATGTCTGCATAATTCTGCCAAAGAAAGAATCTGTGGAAAAAATGTATATTAACATCAGGATATAAGACTGTAGTAACGTAAGATAGTAGGAGACTGTAAACAGCATCAGATCTTGTCCAATATCCAGCTGTGCCCATCAGGTATTGTAGAGTCATAGAATCCTTAGAGGTGGAAGGGACGTTTAGAGGTCATCTAGTCCAACTCCCCTGCAATGAACAGGGACACCACAGCTAGATCAGGCTGCCCAAGGTTTCCACTATTCTGGGCAACCTGTTCAAGTGCCTCACCACCATTACTGTAATGGACTTTTTCCTTATATCCAAGTTTATATTTGATATATTACATAATTCTTACCACACTATTGTCCCATGTCAAAATCACATTATACAATAGTATGGTCACTGATGGGGATTTAAAATGAGAAAAAAAAACATGCATGCAATCCAAGAAAAAAAACACCTTTTCTTTACATTTCTTCACCTTGATAAAATCACATAGCAGATGCTGAGTTTTAAAATAGAAGAGGGAAGATTTAGATTAGATGTTAGGAGGAAATTCTTTCCTCAGAAGGTGATGAAACACTGGCACAGGCTGCCCAGAGAAGGTGTGGATGCTCCATCCTTGGAGATGTTCAAGGCCAGGTTGGATGAGGCCCTGGGCAGCCTGAGCTGGTGGGTGACAACCAGCCCACAGCAGGGGCATGGGACTACAGGTCCCTTCCCACTCAAACCATTCTATGATTCTGCTTAAGTTAAACAGGACTTTAAAAAGTCTCTTCGGTTAAGTACTACCCATAGAAATATAGTTGGTAGTTGATTGTGAATTTTCATTGTCAGCCTTAGCATGAGCCATGAGTACAAGTGAACAAGTGTCTAGACTTTTCTTTTTCCTCCTAGAAGTGAAATAACAGGGCATGATACCACAGGGGTAGTGGTACAAAGCAAAGTATCCTGAGGCATTCACAACAGTGTGCTCAGTGGGAGAGAATAATTTGTTTGTTGGAAGTATTTCCCAGTCCACATTTCAGGGGTAGAATTAGCACTGTTCTTCCTTTACATATAAGTATAGTTCACTGAAGGAAGAGGTTCTTTATCAGGAGCAGCTATCATTATCCTGCTGATTTTTTTATTTGACCATCGTTTTTTGCCAGCTGTTGCTTATGAAACAAAGTGAAGTAAGATCTTTTATGAACACGATAGAGACACTCAAACTGCCTTGATGGTTATGTCCCCATGTCATCTGTTATCTCAATATCAGGAAAATAGCTGTAATCACATTTACATTAACATTCATCAACAGCTGTTGGATTTTCTGTTTTACTTTTATCTAATACATAGCAGATCCTCTACTGGCAGGAACAAAGCATTTTAGGTGAACATGTTTAAAGTTCATAGTTTTAGGTATAGATTTTACAAAAAATACTTAAGTTATTGCTAGCTTTGGAAAAAGTAATCTAATCTCCAAGAATCTCATCTCTTCCAACTTACCTCTTATTAACTGTTCCATCATTGTATTCCTGGTGTGCATTAAAACACATCTACAGTTCAGAGTTTGGGAATTTTAAAAAACATCTCCGTCTCTGCATACCAGATTCTTACATAATTTTGTTATTACAAAGGGCCTGTTAGCTTCCTAGTAACAAAGTCCTCCATTCTTGCTGAGGTCATAACAGAAGTTTCAGTCGAAAGAAATGATTTTCAGTCACGTAGGGTTATGTTCTGTAGGTATTCAGTAATTATGAGCATGGGCAAAGGTGGCTGTCAAAAAGGAACAGTGGATCTCAGATATAGAGCATACAGTGCTGTTTTTGATATCACTATTAAAGCATAAACATAGGGCTCGTATGATGGAAGTCTTTGCTTGAAACTTGGTAAATATCTGAGTGGTGAACCACAGATACACTTGGAACATCCCTGAGTACTGCTATCACAGTTTCCAGTCTGTGATTCAGTTTTCTGTGTGTTAAGGAAGGCATTTTTGAGCTCAGCCATGCTGAGGTTTTTCAATGAAAACATACAGTGCATTCATATCTAATTTGTGGACAGAATCTGCTGATGCCCATGCTCTTTATTTGCTTTGTAAGCTCTTCTTTTACCACCAAGAACTTGGGCTTCTTCTGATGCATGGAAAGCTTTATCACCAGCTATATAAAATCTTTATTCAAGAGAGCTTCTGAACAAACAGGGTGCAATACCGTATCTATAGGCTGATAATGTTTAAACTGCATTACATTTTCCCATTTGGTTTTCATCATTTGGATTTTAAGACGAAGTTCCCAGAGGGGAAATTACTGTTAATGGAAGGATGTGGGCACATCATTAAGAAATACAACAAAGTATTTTAGTTTATTTGCTAAAATATGAATTAGTGAGTACTAAGACTTAAGAAATTGTAATCATTTTTATGAAGTAGAGATGATAATAAGAGATTCTAGGTTTGTGTAGTTTTTTGTAAAACTTACTGGGCGAACTTTCATGTGCTTATATGCAGATCAAAGAGTAAGCAATGATGAGAGGCTGTAGTGTTCTTCTTAGGATGACATTTAGTGTTAATAAACTACAAGCTTATAACAGAGAACTAGAATAGAGAATCGTTTATCTCTTTTATTAAAAACTGAACAGCAAGAACAAAAACAACGTAAAAACCCATCTGCAAACTGGAAACTCAAGAGGTCAGAATTTATGCGATTTGTTTGTTACCATTTTTGGAGCTCAGAGCAGGAGGTAGCTGCCCTTCTCTACTCCCACATTGCTACTGATGCTCCTAATGACTTTTCTTCTTGAAAGCTGTTGACAGCATTGTGTAGCCCACTGCAGGCAAATATGCTTACATGTGGTTAGTCAGGCAGCCAGCCAGAGCTCATTTACACAGTAATGCCCACAGATTTTCACCGGATGCTGTCCTTGAAGGTCCCTGCAATTCTCATGAATTAACTGAGGGCAAGGAGCACTGATCCAGAAATGCTTCCATTCCAGACTTACCTCATGTAGGAAAAGGACAGTTTTATCTGAGTACTTTAATCTCCTCTAAATATATACTCTGAACTTGCATTCTAGTTTCAGAGCATTTGGAAAATATTTAACCTTTACTTTTTCTTTTTTTCCCCCTCATTTTCACTCAGGAAATATAAACTGGATGACATAGCTTTATTTCATTTCTTCAAAACATCAAAATTCAGGGACAGTAATGGCAGTCTGTGATACTTCAAACTGTGTTGAAAGTCTTTGTTGTTCACTAGGACTGTCCAGTTATGATTACACTAGTTCTTATGCCTAAACGTTCAGAATTTTTACTTACCATTTTGCATCTGAATTCTTTTTGTGAAGGTTTCAGGATTGCAGTGTTTTGGTTTCCTTTTTCTGTAGCATAATGAGATTTCTGAACAATCTGAAGTGAATTACAAAAACAGAATGTTGCGCCTTCCAAGTATGTGTGGTGTAAAACCATCTGTTCATCTTTTCTAACATTTCTACTTTCATGAAAGCAATCAGATATATTTTGCGTATATATACTTTGTTTTTTGTTGTTGTTTTTTTCTGAAATACCTCTAGGACTAGCACATGCATAAACCAGTGATTTAACCTACTAATCTGTTTTTGGGGCTTTTTTTTGAGGGATAAGCAAATTATTAGAAATGTTTCTTTTTAATCATTTATATAATTGTATTACTATAAAATGTGTTTTCCATTCAGGGTAGCTGTGGTATATATTGTGGTCTCTGTTCTGCTCCTTGTTCTACAGGTGCATGTCTAGTGGGTTCAGAGAAATGTCACAACACAAAAATATTTTGTTCAGCTTGTGGTACTACCACAGGTAGCATCAGACAGTGAGCCTTATAGCCATCCGAAAAAGTGACTACATATTTTCCCCAGATATAATCACTTAAACACTTCATATTGAATGTCCATTCAAATATGGCTTTTATTTCTTTCTTTTTCCTTTTCCTCTCCTTTCTCCTTTCTTTTTCTTTTCCTTCTTCCTCTTCCTTTTTCCTTTTTCCTTTTCATATTTCCATTTCTCTTCCTCTTTTTCTTTTCTTTTCCTGGAGAATGATTAAAACCTAAAATGTATGTATGTGGAAATTTTAAAGAACTTATACACACGATATATTAAGAGGTTTTAACTCTTTGTGTCATCAGATGAAGGCTTTAAACACCTCAGCCAGGGTTTTAAATTTACTGTAAGAATTTACCACATTGTCAGGACATCCATTTTCCACTTATCCAATGGGTCATTTATCATAAATGGACATTTTAAATACCAATTTCTCTCAGTTTCAGTTCCTTCTCCAGAAATAGGGATAATTAAAACAACTTATGTCACTTGTAGCACTGCAAAAGTTAAATGAATGAATTTTCCTGAAGATTTCTGTAGGAAGAGAAAAAGTTCATGAAGAAATAATAATTCAGTATTCAAACATATTTGATTAATGAAGAACAAAAGAGTGAATAAGTGGGAGTTTGCCAAAGCTATCCATTAAAGCAGGTAGGCATCCTTTACACACAATCACAGAATCTTAGAGGGTGGAAGGGGCCTCTGGAGATCATCTAATCCAACCCTCTGCTAAAGCAGGTTCCCTACAGCACATTACACAGGAAAGCATCCAGGTGGGCTTAAAATACTTCCAGAGAAGGAGACTCCACAACCTCTCCGTGCAGCCTGTGCCTGTGCTCTGTAAATCTCAAAGAAAAAATTTTCCTCATGTTTAGATGGAACTTCCTGTGTTCCAGTTTGTGCTCATTGCCCTTTGTCCTGTTGCTGGGCACCAATGAAGAGAGCCTGACGCCATTCTCTTGACACCTGCCATTTACGTATTTATAAGCATTGATTATATCCCCTATCAGCCATGTCTTCTCTAGGCTGAACAGCCTCAGGTGTCTCAGCCTTTCTTCATACAGGAGATGCTCCAGGCCCTTTATCATCTTTGTGGCCCTCCAATGAACTCTCTCCAGGAGGTCCCTGTCTTTCTTGAACTGAGCAGCCCAAAACTGGACAAAGTATTCCAGATATGGCATCACCAGAGCAGAGCAGAGGAGGAGGATACTCCTCTTAGAGTAAGGGTAACATGAGGGCACCATTAGGAACCCTTGTCTTAAATATATAACAGGTGCACAGGCTATCTCTAAAGCTGGACTTTTCTCCAAGTGTGAAAATTAGTGGCTTTTAATTTCTTGTGAGCTCAGTAATGTACTTGTTGGTCTAGTGATTCAGTCACCATGAAAGTTAGCTCCTTGCACGCTACAGTTTTTTTTTCAGAATGTGTAATTTGTAGGTCAGTCAGTTTCACACCAACTGGAGAACTTTTTCCTAAACACAAGATGCTAATAGCCATTACTTGTAGTCCAAATGCTACATGGTCACGAAGTATTAAGCTTCTAGGAGAACTGCAGAAATTTTGTAAAGACTGTGGATATCTCTTGAGTCACATAGTGTGGTAATGCAGCAATTAAGTTGACAAAGGGCTTCACCTTTGTATTAGACTCTCTGGGCTGAGAAGTTGATTTTATACTGCGATCTTTGCTACATAATACTGAATCCCATCACTTTCTTTTATGTGAGTGCAGTTAATGTTGACACCTAATGTAAAATGTCCCTCTGCATTAGTTAATTGTTATTATTTAAAAGACCACATTCTGTATTTCTGTAAAATTGCATTTTATTCACTTTATATTTTACATACTAAAAGCCTACTAGAAATTCTGACTGAAATTTAAAGACACCATGCAGAAATAGTTAGTCGTTCTAAACTCTTATGCTGTATTTTGATTAGAACCAGCAGATTTTAAATCTGTGAAGATGGAGTAGTAATTCCTCTGTTAATTTGCTAGGTAGAGACACTGCCCACCCCCCCCCCCCCCCCCCCCCCCCAAGGAAAAAAAACTACAAGGAACACATAAAAACCAGAACAAATCTTCAATTACACAGATAAAAAACAGTCAGCATTTTACTTATATATATCTAGCTACATCAACTGAAGGTTTTAAGAAGTGAATTCAAAACAGCAAGATTTCCAAAGCATTGTGTAAAGCTACCTGAGGTTTGGACTTTTTAAAAATGTTCCTATATAATACAAAGAGAAATTAGAAGGAAAAAGATTGAAGATACCCAGCAATATGACAGTAAAATAAATGTGGTATGTGTACAGAGAATGATGCATATGTCAGCAATGGCTGCTGGTAGATGATTTGGTGAAGTCAATGGAAAGTGAGCTTTGGGGCTTAGATTAGTCACCAAATTCTTAGATGGCAAAGTGTGCTAATGTGGATTCCCATTTTAACTGTACAGGTATGCTTATATCACAGAAGAAGATAGACCAGTGCCTTTTATCTGGCTCTGAGGATAACTGTTGAAGGAAGGCCAAATTTGCTAAACTTTATGCTCTCCCAACACAATGTGAAGGAGGAGACGTTTCCAAGGATTTCTTATGTGCTAGATGCCCACATGTTGGCTGGGGCTCCTTTTGACATAGGCTAAAATTGTGCTTGGGAGGGATACCAGCAGTTAAACAGTATACGCTTAGATATTGCTGTAGCAGAAAAGGCATTTTGTAATGAAATCGCATGCCTGTAGGAACTTGAGAGGTCCAAAGAGGAGTTTCTTTATTAACAGTTACTGCTGGTTGTCACATCTTTCTGTTTGCTTATTAATTGCCAATTTAAAGCAAATGGCTTGAGTGGGAAATCATGAATCTGAAGTTAGATATTGTTAGCCATGCATTGGTGAAGTGTGGGGAAAGGATTAGGGTCTGTGATAATGATGACAGTGATGATGATGATGAGTCTGTGAGCCTCATTGAATGGAAGATTGCTTCCCTGGAGTTTCTGATGTTCTTGCAGAGGCTGGCCTTTGCTCACCCCAGGTAGAACAAGTCCAGTAGCCAGGGTCAGGCCCAGCCCAGGAGCAGAACAAGCCTATTGAGAGAATGCCAGGCCAAGGTCAGGCTGGGGTGGCAGCTGTCCTCTCAGGGATGGCTATGCCAGACCACAATGATGTGGGAGCTGTAGCCAGGCTTTGATTGTAAACTGCCTGTGATATCAATCTTTGTTCTGTTTTAGGTCGGTAAAAGAACTGTCAAACAGCATTCTGGTCTGTTAACAGGTCTCGATGAAACTGTTATCATACAAACATGCAAAATTAGGAAATAATTGTATAGATGAATTGTCTGATTGCTTTAAAAAAGGCCTAAAATAGTCAAAAATTAACAATGCCAGCTAGTGAAGTAGTATCTACTCTCTTACATCGTGGTTTTGTTTTTCATTTATGGTAAAGAGCAAGCATCTCTTCAAGAAACACAAGACATTAACAACAGTTGTCTCATGAATCAAATATACCTTTGAGAGTGACCTCAAAATAAACACTTTTTGGAAATAGCAACCACTGTATATCTGTATATCAATTGGGAGGTATGTGTAGATGGGTATCAGTTATGCAGGAATGTTTACTGGCTTCATTAAGTACTCTTTTTAACAGATTAAATCCAATGGTGAACTGCTCATTAAAAATGTTCAGCTGCGGCATGCTGGAAGATACACATGTACTGCCCAGACAATTGTTGACAATTCTTCAGCTTCAGCTGACCTTGTCGTAAGAGGTAAGGTTCTCTGTGTAAAGGAAAAATATTGCTGTTTTGTTTTGCTTTTTTTTTTCATCTAGAGAAGTAGGGTGTTTCTGGTTGTTCAGAGTATTTTATTTCTCATTCAGAAATGACTGTAATTAAATTGAGAATTACACGAACATGTGAAATCCCTGAGTTCTTATCAGGATACTGATCCTGTTCTGGAGATTTAGATATCTGTTTTCCTGAAAATCAATAAAGGTGTTTTTTTACTATATGTACTTTCTTTCTGTTGAAGTACATTTTAAGTAGTTTAATTTGGTGTTTATTATTAAATATCAGAGTTGATTGTAAGTATCATTCCAATATACCTTATGTATAATAGTTCAAAGAAGCCATTTCTGTTTTGTTATTATTCTTTATTGATTACACAGTTTTGTATAATACTAGGCCTACATTTTTAAAGTTTTCAAATGACAGAAATCATGACACTGAGGTTAAGATTATCACTGCATACTCCTCTGGTATGTATGCAACAAAATATGTTACAGTTTGTGATTTACAGTTGTACCTCTAGGAGTAATATATTCCAAAGTACTAATGCTCTGTAATGTTGTCAATTCAAAGAATATTTAACATGTTCTTGGATCTGCATTGCTATCATGTTGTACATTCCAGTTGTATTATACATCTGTCTAATAACTGAAGTGTAACTTCTGCCTTCATTCTGAGTTTCTGTCATCTGCTGAAGTTGTGGACTTATTATTTTTCACTGAGTGTTAACGGCCAGTGAAATGCCATCAGTTCTGGATGAATTGTCAAAGCAAATTTGATATACGGTGAAATTTCAGAATTAATTTCAGAGAACTGTGAAGAAAGATAAGGGTTTGGTTTCGTGCCTTAGTATGATGTAAGCAATTCCTTTTACAAAATAAAATGGGAGTTAAGCTGCCTTGTCAATCTTCTGGTTCTCTCAGTGTAGTAATTATAAATAGAATAATAACTCTTAGCATATTTTTTTTAAGACACCAGCATTCATTTTATGGTTAATGTTCAGGTTTTAACATCATGATTACAGTCCTACACAGTGCTAAGCACTTCTCACTGCTGTTTTTGTCAGTAGAAGACTCAGCACTTTACAAGTTTATATTTTTTATGATATATTACAGAAGTGACGTTATAATTTCACTGTATTGATAGTAAGAGATGAGAGCAAAATCTGGTTCCAGAGCACCTCATCAATGAAGCAGTAAACTATAGGCACTGTTCGTGCAAGCAAATGAAGATATTTTGTCTCTCTGCAAGACAATGGAACTGTTCATATAGTCTGTCCTTCATGGCATTAGAGCATTAAAATTTGAGTTGAGTTCAGGAGAACTAATAGTAGTGTGCAGAAGACCACACTGTGAGACCTCTGAGTACACCAGCAGGGCTTAATGGCCGTGATCTGCTTCATCCAGAACACCCATCTAGATATACTGTAACAGGACCCAGGTGCCCAGGTTAAGTTCAGTCCTGGCCTGGCTTTCAGTCCTGGCTACATTACAGATATGCTGGCTCCAGCTCTGTCTCTGGCCCTGCCTCCTGGATGGTCCTCTGACCTGTGTTTTGGGTGCCTTCTCTCCTGGATGGACCTCTTGGATGTGTGCTGCAGCTTGTCACCTGAATGCACCTGATGCATTTTGCCTGTGGTGTCAGGACTGCCTTACCAGCACCTAGGTCTGCCCACCACATTGTGATCCTGCAGAGCTGTATTCCTCACTGAAGGCACAGCCTACCCAGTGATTACACTTATGTCGTAGCTCAGCTTTCCTGAGAAAGCAGTTGGCCCGTGGTGCTTCCTGACAAAGGCTGTTTTCAGAAACTTTGACAGTGAGATGAGCAGCTGTAAGAGATCCTTCTCGAAGAAGGCAGGAAAAAAAGACTTTGACACTGATGGACCTTTCCATACTCTTCTTTGTTTCAGTTCATTTAACTTGATTACTTTTCCTCAGTTGTATGAGGAAGGTAAAGAGCTCAAGAGCTGAAGACACGTTTGGCACACTGAGTGTTTAGATGTGATATAGAAATCCCATTCCACTCTTATTGTTTTTGTTCCTGTTTTCTGTGGTTTCCCTGTTACATGCTGCAGATAAATTTGTCCTGTTATTTCTTGTTGTTTTGTTTGTTTGTTTTTTAATGTGCTCTGAGACTTGTTCAATCAGATTATTAAGTAATTACCTGAGTCATGTTGGCATGTTGTTATTTCTGGAAGTGGAATCTGAAACTACTTCTCAATAGTTCTCATACATAGTTTCTGTTTCTCCACAATTGGCGTATCATATAAATGTGTACCATATAAAACATAGAATAAAACTAGAACAGTCTATAAGAAGAGAATAATATGAAAATATCTGTGTGGGCCATGTTTGTAAACAGCCTCTCAGCGTCAAGTTACAGAATTACTGTTAAGTTTGTGGATTTCAAACACTTGTATATTTGTGGGCCTACATCACTCACTTGCTTCATAGTGTTCTAGTTTATGATATAAAAATCACATGGTTTGCGCATGTTAGCCTGCCTTTGAAGCACAGTCTACAGCTGCACTGAAAAAGTAACCCACACAAAGTGGAGGCATGACAGTAGTAGTGATAAAAGATAGAGATAGATGTTCAAAATGCATATAGATAAATGCAGCCATTCACTACAGATGGTTTTGCATGTTGTTACTGTTCAGAAATAAGCCAGATACAATTTGATGAAGGGTTGTAATACCATTTGTTAAACTCGGTGATATACCTGAAAAAAACGGGGAAGTTTTTGGGAACAGAATTGTATCTTGTCAGATCTAAAGTGCAGTTGACTAACTTAATGCCAAATATGGATTGAGAATTATTTCTGTGTTATAACATGACTATTTTGATGGGTTACTTTGAGCAGAAATTGTACATGATACATAAAACTCACGGAGATGAGACTGTGAACTTGTTTAGGGCAAGTAGGTTTCTTTTCTGAAAGGGTTTAGCTGGATGTTTGGAAGATAGTAACATTCCATGAAATGCAGAATCATAGAATCGTTTGAGTTAGAAGTGACCCTTAAAGGTCATCTAGTTCAACCCCGACTGCAATGAACAGGGACACCTACAGCCAGATGAGGTCGCTCAGGGCCTGGTCCAACCTCGCCTTGAATGTCTCTAGGAGCAGAGCTTCCACCACCTCTCTGTTCCAGTGCTTCACTACCCTTATCATAAAAACACTTTTTTCTCATAACCAATCCATATCTCCCTTCTTTTTGTTTGGAGACATTTCCACTTGTCCCATTACAACAGACCCTGGTAAAAAGTCTTACCGCCACTGTACATCAATATTCATTAATATTCCCTGCAGATATGAATTCTGAAATTCATCTTGGCAAGTATCAACCTTTTGAGGAAAAATTAATCCTCATATTCACAATATTTCACAGGTGCTTCTTGATGATCCAAACCAAAGGAGGCAGTTTTGTGAAAAATATTTTCCCTTTTTGACAGCTTAGTACTTCTGCTCTTTGTTGGTGCTCTTTGTGGTTTTTTTCTGGTGCTCAGGGTTTGTTTGGTTTTTTTTTTGCTTTACACGTGTAGTTTTAAGGACTCCATTTGGATCACTTGTGTGTAGTGGATTCCACATCTTGGCATGGCATGGAGCTCGAGATTCTTGTTGTGGGAAGGTTTTGCGGGGACTTTAGAGAAACAACGACTACTTCTGCTTTTACCTAAGTTATGTTAGCCCGTATGGAGTTCAAATCTCATGGTGTGTTTACCAGATTTAGGTTAAGATGATGGGCCAAGACAAATATGAAAATGCCTATAGACATATAGTATTGTATAAGTAATCTATTTATTTATTTATTTATTTATTTATTTATTTCCTCAGGTCCTCCAGGCCCTCCAGGAGGTATAAGAATAGAAGAAATTAGAGACACTGCTGTAGCACTTACCTGGAGTCGTGGAACAGACAATCATAGCCCTATTTCTAAATATACTATCCAGACAAAAACTTTCTTATCTGAAGAGTGGAAAGACGCCAAAACTGGTAAGAATAATGCCAGAAACAATAAAGTCAATAGGTTATAAAATTTTTTATTGTTAAGAAGCTCGGCTAATTGGAAACAAAAGTCAAAACAAAAATTAACCAGGGATACTAGGTAATTTCTGCTTCAGAGTTTGGGGCCGGGTACTATCCTGTCAGTGTGTTGTCAACGTTTTTGTTCCCAGCATTAGGAGAGCCTGAAGTGAATACCAAGATATACAAAAAAGAACAGGCAATTTTTTTCCTTTTTTTTTTTTTCCCTCTTGTTGCTTCTGGAATTGCAAAAAAAACCATCACAGGTTAATTTGGATGATAAATGAATGTCTTAATTTCTGAATTTGTTATGCAGAAAATTGGTTGAAATTGCCTACTTTTTCTGTAAAGAGACCAATAGCTATTTGCATTAAAACTGGCACTCCTAGAGAAAACATAGCTAAGATGATCCTTCTAACCACTGGATGTCATCAGTGTGCCACATAATTGTAGTTGAGGAGACACCTCTCTGAATACAGGACATACTGACTCAGAGAATTTCCTCATAAAATTCAACATAAAAACATAAGTTGCGACAACAAATTAGAAATACTTGTATATTTGAATGCTTTGTGATGGATAGCATTACTACAAGGTATACTCAGTTGTCCTACCGATGTAATTCATTAGGCCACTGTAATAAATTACAACTTTAGCTCTTTTCTGTGGAATTGGGGAATCACATACTCAAGATTTCTTAATATTAAAAATATTGATAATTTCAGTTATTTTCTTTCAGCTAAGCTATCCTTTTAAATTACGGAGATAGATATCTAAGAAATAAACGTTTATGTGTTTGCCTCAAAAGCTCTGTTACCTTAGTGGAAATTTTTTAGAGTACAAAGTTAAAACTACTAGACCTGCAACCTGAAATCACATCTCTCTTCTAAAACATGAGGAATGTGTAACACTAATGTATTTAATTACCTCCGACAACCAATACTACTATATGACTACCTTATGGTAGCTTGGAAATAAAACTGGGATGTCCCTCCTTAACTCTAGGATCTTGTTTAACAGTTTCTTTAGAACAAATTCCTTTGAAATTTTAAAATGAAGGTAAGAATTAGAATTGTTCAAATAATTGATTGTTTATTTTGGTGAATATACAGAGGACCCATTTAGATCAGCCTCCCTTTTTTTTTCCACTTTAAATTGTATTAAATTTCCAGATTATTATTTTCTTTTCAATAAAGGATATGTACTGGGGAGAAGCCAGGTTGTAGAAAGATATAAGAAGGATTTATGAAGAGGGGATGGCATCATTTTTTGTCACATTTTGTGCTGCATGTTACTAAAACTGGAAATATTTGTGTAGAATGTACAAGTTGAGGATTCAAATCTTCACTCTCTCCGGTTCAGAGCAGACACTTGAACTCACTCTTCAGGAAGATTTTTTATTTGCAGTGTTCTTGGTATGATGAGATGAACTTCTCTGCATCTCTGAAGTTCTTTGTATGATTAATGAAATAATTGTTGAGACATACAGTCAAAGTTTGAGTCTTGTAACATGTTGAGTGGGATTCACATCTTTGAGCAGAGAGAAACGTAGTTTCTTAAATTCCTTTTTTAAGAAGCTAGCAGCATAGATAGAAATGTTTCATTTCTGAAAAGCTGAAATAAATTATTGCAGTGTTTCCAAATTCATTGCTTTTCTTTAGAACCACGCTGAGTACTTTTGATTAGCTGAACTCACTATAGTAACCATTGCTGGCACCACTGCAAACAGTACTTAACTCCTGGGCTCCTCCCATTTTGGCTCAGTGCTCACTTTCAAATGAAGGAGACACGATGATCATTCCAAATTGATCTCTCATCAGTATTTAGGCTGTCATTTACTGCTGTCAACTTTCAATGTGTGAAACAAAAAATATACTTTGGCATGGCACTTTGGAAATCCTGTTGTTATTATTATTGTTACAACCAAGCCAAGTAATTCATCTCAGGTTGCATAATACCAAGTGTGTTGTTTGGGTTTTTGGTTTTTTTTGAAAGAAGCGTGTTATGCTTGACAATATGGAAATATGTGTGAATAGGTTATGTAAAAAGTTATTTACATTTATGTTGCTTATTCAGGTTGAAGGGATCAGAGTATTTTGGAAAGATTAATTCTCATACTGTTGAGTTTTCATACTTATTGTGGGAATTTGTGGCACACCAAGATTAAATAGAGAGATTGGAAGCACCACAGAAGAAAGAGTAAAAAATTTTTATTATGGTTTGGATGCCATAGGAGTTTTGCAATGGCTCTATTGTCTGGACAGTAAAATAATTTCAGTAATGATGAGGAAGGTGGTTGACAGATGGAAAGAAAGTGTTTTCCTTTTTCTTTCAAGGCCATGCTTTGGAATGAAAAATTTGATGCTTATTTGGTAATGGTAAGCTGTGTCACTATCCAATGCTTACACTGTTGTTCATGTTTTTGTGGGGGGGGGGGAGGGGGTTGGCAGCCATTGCACTCATATTTTAATTCCGAACCTGCCACCGTCCCAGTGCAGAATATGTCATTTCTCATCTCCCTCCGAACCCAAGATTTTTGTTTGATAAACAGCTCTTGGCCCACGCAAGAAATGAAAATCTTCTGTCTTTCTGTAGCTGTGGAGCGTTCACTATCCATGAGTTATACACACAGTGTCGCAAGTTGGATAGAGTACATGTTTTTTCCACGGGACTCATGTAAGAAGGCTTATCCTCCTTGAATTAGAACTCCTTTGCAGGTTGTAACATGCACACTAGTAAGGTGCACCAAAATATGGTCACATTTTATAAATGACTCTTTCTCAATTGATCAGTACCAAAATTTACACCTGTTTAGCTATTGCATACTTCATGAATTTTTATTTTATTCTTTTTGCATTACACATTTCTCCTTGTAATTTTCTGTAGGTAAAATGAAATTCCACAACTCCAATATATGTAACTAATAAGTAAACTACATAATTAAATGTACTTCTTTTGCTAGTTCACAATCAGTTAAAATGTAAAAATATATAAGGGTTTATCTAAGAATCTAAGATAATGTCATAACTTCCAAATTCCTAGCCATTGCCAGGAGTACTCCTTGTAAAACATGGCATCCCTTTTGTATAACGTAGTGCTCCAGCTGGCTATGTGTGGTTATAGACTACTGGCAGTTCTGTGGATTTAAAAATCTCTTTGTTGACAGACCCCATGGTAAAAATGAGATTTTCTAAAGCAACTTCTGATCTCTTTTAGAGCCATCAGATATTGAAGGAAACATGGAATCTGCTAGAGTGATTGATTTAATTCCATGGATGGAATATGAGTTCCGGATAATAGCAACAAACACTTTGGGAACAGGGGAACCGAGTATGCCATCACAAAGAATCAGAACTGAAGGCGCTCGTATGTAAACAGAAAATGTCAATTTTTTTTGATGTCCTTTTTGTTTTCACATTTTTATTAATGGTTTTGTCTTTTTTATTTTTTGAAGGATTTTGTAAGAAGCAAATTCAGAAAATTTAGTCACTAACTACTGTAGATTTTAGTAGACTGTCTAGATGTCTTAAAATTAAAGCAGACAGGAAGGAAACACTGTGATAAAACCAGCAAATTTGTCTCCATTATTGAAATAGTCATGCTGTATCTTTCAGAGACTCCCTCCACTTCTGTGATTGAGGTTGGGTAAACACACGCACTTGTTTGACATTGAGATTCATGGCTTAGTAGAAAAAAAACAGATGCATGTTTTTGACAAGAAAATGTCCTTTTGCTGTTTGGTTTATTTTTAACTAAAAGATGCATGACAAGATGTTTGTCTTACCATATAATGCTATTTGTCTGTCAGGCTTGGTCTTGTGTCTTCTTATTCTACATGAGAGATGTGACATTATTCGGCATAGCAAATGTCCGTAACAGTCTAATTGTTCCTGTGTTAAAATTATTAAACTATTTAAGGATACCCTCTAGGCTCAGACAGGTCCATTTGAAAATGGATTCTTGAGAATGAGGAATTATATGTTATTATTCAAGATAATACATTCTGTTTGAACTGTACAAAGGAGATAACAGCAGTGCTTTAGGAAGTGATGTATCACTTCGAAATGGCTTTATCCTACAAAGCCTGTGTACCAGTATATCCTCCTCAATTGCACCCGTGTGCAACCGTGAGATATTTATGATTTTTAAAAAGCCTTTGTCCCATAGCTTGTGATTACAAAATAAAAATGCAAAACCAAAATTAAAAAATAAAATTTGGCAATTAGAGCAAATAGGTCATTGCTGTCATTAGATAGCATTTTAAAATGCATTTGCATTGCAAATTTGAAAGCATTTGTTAATAAGGATCCACATTTGGTTCACTTAAAAACTTGCTTAGGGAGAGAGAAAATACAGATTGATTAAATTAGTCAGGGAAAGAAAATGTGCACAGAATTTTAACACTCAAAGTAGAAGAAAATCACTTCATAAAAGATTGACTAGTAATATTGTATATATTCTGACACAACATTTGAACACAGCCCAAGGGTCTAAATGAGAAATCTGGAAATACTCCTTGTAATTCTGAGTGCACAACAGCCATTTTTGAAATGTCAGGAAAGAGGCAGAAAGGTTAGGGACTGGCACGGGGCTCAGAAGAAATGCTCACAGGTGGTGACCATGGTGGTGTCCTGCAGAGTACAGTTTGCCACATTCATGAAGTTTGTTTTAGCCTCTTTCCACACCCCTCACGATTGCTTATGCTCCACTATTTTAGCAGGATGTAGTGCTTTGCAAAATGCAGTCTGTTAGTCTGCTGTCCCATTCCCCACGTACAGAACCATTGTCATTTTTGGTGGATGTTGATAGACATTTGTGGTGAAACAAAGCAAAACTTCAGTATAGTATCCTAAGAATCAGTGAAGACTTCTTGCAGTGCTACAAGAGCGTATAAGTCAGTAACTATTTGCTGATAAACTTGTGTGCCCAAGAACTTTTCCTGCCAGAAGCTGGAATTTTTATAAGCAGCAACAATAGCATTTGGGATGCATTATCACCCTCCAGGGTGCTACAGAACAGGATTGAGTGTGCATTTTCATCTTAAAATGAAGAAATTAAGTATTTTGTTGCCTAAACAGCCCATTTCTATACATTGCTGTTATTTTTAACATTTGTTCTGTGTTCAACAGCAACAAACAGTGCTGCATCTCTGAAACAGCAGCAAACTGCTGCATCTCTGTTGTATTGTGTGTGACAGATAATGTTCCTTCAACTCTTATGCTATCAGAGTCTTTTTCAGTTCTGAAGTCTCTTCTTGCAGATAACTTTAATTTCAATAACATTTTAATTAGCATGCCAAGAGCGTGTGCTATGAAAGAGAGATCCTTCTTCTAATAAAATCTGCATTCTTCGTCAGTAACACCCATATTTTACAGTGGCTTCTTGAAACTCAGTTGATCAAAGGCTGATGATTCTATTTTAGCTTCATGTTTGGCCTTATTCTCCACTGATTTTTTTTCTGGAAGGCCAGAAATAAAAAATATAAGCAGTGCACCAAATGAAGATTCCAATTTCAAATTTATTTTTACATTTTTTTCCTTTCTAAATACATTAATTCTTTTCTGCTTTCTTGTTTATTCCCAAGTGATCCTAACAGTAGACCTCAGCAAACATGTTATTTAAATAGAGGGAGACCACTAAGGAACTATCCTCTTACTCTCCCGTGACCTTTACTGATTTGTAGGAGAAAATGCCTGATCATGTAAGAATGTTTTAACATAAATGTCCACGTCATTAGAGCATGTAGTTAATGCACGATCACCTGAGGTTCATTTAATGCACAGTATTTAGACTTAACCATCATTTACTTTTTCCAGCAGTACTGTGCATCTCCTTCTTATTGAGAGACAGCAACTAAATACAAAACCACCACAGACAATAGCAATGAAATCATCATATTTAGTGCAAATGTGTAATGAATTAATTAGACAGTTCTTGCTGGGTGTTTTCTGTGTATCGTTGTAGAGGCAAATTTTGGAGAAATGTCTATACTGGATTCCAGAGAGAAAATAGTTTTCAGCTGTTTATGGTGGTTAAGAGAATTTAGGTACTGACAGAGTCTTACAGAAATACAAATGTAGGGAGTTTGACAGAAATTAAATATCAGAATGACTTGCAATGAAGCCTTGAGGGTATCTTTCTTACCTTACCACTCAACTGTGCACCAGTGAAAGATTAGCAGATTTTATTGCATCACACAGAACAATGTAAAATGCAATTACTAAATTACTTAAGTACCGGGCCAGCTTTGGTTCTGAATATCTACCTGTGCCAATCAAGAAGACATCTGCCATTCACCTGAACTAGAATAGGACTAGGAAGGCAGAGCTTCAAACATGTACTCATGGGTTTGACGTAACTCATTGTGAGTAAATCCATTGAAATAGGTGGAACTAATCACAGTCTGTTAACAAATAAGTGCTTATTCCCTGGGTAGTCGAGCCCTTGGAATATCAGTATCTGAGGAAACATAAGAACCATATGCTGCCTTTCTGTTGAGGCCTATGAGTAGTGTTCCACTTCTAAATAATAAATTAAATATTTGTAGAGAGTGTGGTTAAAAAGAATGATTGATTGCTCGCTATAGTTTGAACTGGCATATTTCCTGTAGCAGTAGCTATGCTTTAGTTTTGGCAAGACCACAGACTGACAGCTATTACAGGCTATCATTATTTTAATTTTGTGGGCCACATGTGCTCATTGGACTTACTGGTAAAAAGAAAAGCAAATCATACTGTTGCTTTCTTTTTACTGACTACACACTCTGTAGTTATTTTTCTTGTCTCTTCTGTTTTTCTAGCTCCTAATGTGGCTCCTTCTGATGTTGGAGGAGGAGGTGGAAGCAATCGAGAGCTGACGATAACATGGATGGTAGGTACTGCACTGAGATGAGATTAAGCATATACTTCTATGGGTCTGATCTTTTTGGTCCTGAGATGCATGGAAGGTCTGTACTGTTCCAGATACTTTACCACAAAAGAAAGTATATTTCATCTCTGTGGGATTTACAGGATGTGAAGAAGTAATGCAGGAATTCTGTTTTGAAGGGATGCTTTTGGTCAGCCTTCAGATGAGCTACTGACATTTTGGTTGCACTACATGCGCTGATAGTTTTGGTTGAGGCTCCATGGACAGAGGAGGAATTGCTGAATGTAGAGCTTTGGTAAATGAAGCAAAAATTTTTATAGCAGACGATTTTCTGTAATTTTTATGTTTTTCAGTATTCCCAGCTATAGGGCATCAATTAGAGTTTCAAGAAATACCTTTGGATAGTTACCTTTAATGTTCATGCTGAAAGTGAAAGTCATTTTCACTTAAACTTGCCGGATAGTAGCTAGGTAAGTAGGTAGCCTAAACCAACTAACTCGTACCCTCTCCATCACCAGCGAAAAGAGATAGGATTAATCATTCTTTGAATATGTCCATCTCTCTTAATCAACTGCGCAGGCAGGATTCCTTAATCACTGGATTTACATAAATGAATATAATTTAAATTAGGCACTTAAATTTTCTGTGTATTGCAAAAAAAAAAAAAAATCTCTGCATATGCATGTATACCCACATATTTGCATAGTGTGTCTGTTTCATATCCTTCTTTGCTTATTCCTTAAAGACTTTTTTCCTAGGTCAAGCTTATAATAGTTGTGATATGCAGCTGTTCTTGGTTTCTTTCTGTAGGCAGTAGCTTGATGTGTCTTGCAGTGAGTTTGGAGGAGGAATAAGAGCTTAGAATGTACTAGCAGCAGGTGTGCTACTACTACAGATCTGCATAATGGCTTACAGCTGTTTACAAGGGTGGATAGTGATAGGACAAGGGGGAATGGTCTTAAACTGAGACAGGGGAGGTTTAGGTTAGATATTAGGAGGAAGTTTTTCACACAGAGGGTGGTGATGCACTGGAACAGGTTGCCCGAGGAGGTTGTGGATGCCCTATCCCTGGAGGTATTTAAGGCCAGGCTGGATGTGGCTCTGGGCAGCCTGGTCTGGTGGTTGGTGACTCTGCACGTAGAAGGGGGGTTCAAACTATTGTGGTCCTTTTCAACCCAGGCCATTCTATGATAATGAAGGTGGTACGTTTTTTAACAGAGGATGTGAGCAAACAGTAGAAGCAAGCCATATGAAAATTGAACTTAAAATCAGTATTTTTTTTTAAATCCATATTGATACTTTCCATATAATTTTCTTTAGAGATCAGCTACAAAAATCAGTGTTTTATCTTTTGCCTTTTTAGCCTTTGTCAAGAGAATACCACTATGGCAATAACTTTGGTTACATAGTGGCTTTCAAGCCATTTGGCGAGAAAGAATGGAGAAGAGTTACAGTTACTAATCCTGAAATTGGCCGTTATGTCCACAAGGATGAATCAATGCCTCCTTCCACCCAGTACCAAGTAAAAGTGAAAGCCTTTAACAACAAAGGGGATGGACCGTTCAGTCTCACTGCTGTCATTTATTCAGCACAAGATGGTGAGTACTAATTTTTCCAGATAATGTTTACACTGCAGGTTCAAATCAGCACTACATTAGAGAGAACCAGCTCCCTGTCTCTAATTAGTGTAGCAACTGTCCTTGAGCAAGGAGGATGTATTTTGCTCACAAGCAATTGCTGTTCATGGTAAATAATGTTGGACTCTACTTTCTAAGTGCTGGAGATTACCTGATATACTTGCAGTCTTAATGAGCAATCTGCAGAAGTGTTCAAAATTTTCCATCTTCTTAAAAGATTTAATAATTAAACATATATATATTGTCATCCTATTTGTTATCTAAAAATTTTTCATCATTATCCAACAGTTCTGCTTCTTTGATCTTAATACATGTGATTGACACGTGTATAGGTTTTTTAATTCTTAACAGACCACAATGAAGTCTGTTGATCTAGTAGATCATTATCAGAATTCAGCCCCAAAACTGAAGTAATGATGGTTCAGTTCTATTTAGTTACATTCCGAGTATGTTTAGAGTCTGATATAAATCAGCTTTGTCACATTCTTTGTTCTTCTTTGGATGTTAGAGATGCCAAGTGAATAATTTAATGAAAACTTCTGGCATTGTACTAAAATCTTTTTCTTAATTCTTGCTGGAATTATTTCATGTGCTGCAATTGTTATGATTGAAGTTTAAATGACATTTCCAAAATTATGGGAGGAGGGTAAGCGCCAGAAATTTACCTTAAATCAGAAGAAATATATACAATATCCTAATTGCAACGTAATCACTCAAGCTTGTTTTTAGAAAAGTATAGCTTATTAATTTCTGCCAAAACCCAAAGAATTGCTCGTATTTTTTCTTTCTGTAGAACAGAATCTCTTTCACAAAGTCAGCAGATCTAGACAAAGGAGCCAAGAGGAGGGCTATGATAACAAGGCCACATTCTCACACTTCCAACTCTATTCTTTATTCTGTGTACTTTATGGGAGATTTATGTTCATGATTCCCATCAGCACTAATGGGAACTTTGCACACGAATCGCCCACACACAGAGAAATGATAAAGTAGTCCTTTTTGTTTCATACGATAATTCAGGATTCAAGCTAGCAACACTTAGCTGGCTGAAGAGATTAATATTAATCCTTTTTTTAAAAACACCAACAACAAAACTCTTAGGATATCGTCTTCAACAGCAGAAAATTATGATTGTTTTTGCAATTGTCTAAATATGTTAATAAATTGCTATGGTATAAGAAGAGCCATAACTGCCAAATAACGTTTCAGTATCCATTCTTTCTCAGAGGCATTATCGACAGCAGACTGATAAGCTCACATGTATTTATGTTAGGATTATACTAACTGTGTCAGAGATGGGGATGTGTTTGTATAGCTCTCTAAGTTCAGAGACATGGCAGAGTCTAGTAGCTCCAAAAGGTGGAAGAAAAGCAAATGTGCAGTAGTGCCAGCTTCCAGGTAAATAAATCACTTCGGTGGTTGCTGTGTTCAAGCGTAGACTATAGCCAAGTTCAGACACTTTATAGATAGAAACACTTGTGAACAAATGATGCCAGATACAGACAACAAATGCAGTAGAAGCTCAGAGAACTTTTCATAGATTTCAAACACAAGAAGCACAAAAAATGTCAGATTTGTGGTACTATAAACCTTACCAGTAGTGCTAACAGCTGCTGTGCAAAGCTGTGACCTGACTACTGACCACACAAAACTCAGGAACTACAGGACAGGTTAGAAGGAATTTTCCAACAGATGTAAAGAAAGTTAATCCGAAAAGCATTCTGTTCTTCCATCGGAACTTGTACCAAGTCCCCTTGGTGCTTTGTAGTGCTTGCTGCCTCTCAGCCTTAACTTTGTAAGTTACATTTAGAAGATAATTGTGCTATGACGGCTCTTTTTTAGTGAAGAGGATTTACTGGAAGCACATTTGATTGTTGTTTTTGTTGTTTTTTGGTTTTTTTTTAATTGATAGAATTACTGAATTAGAGGTCTGGAGAAGAGCAGCTGATGTCATCTTTCTGGCTCAGGAAAGACTGCAAACATTTATAGAACATAGATGCCAAATAGAGATGTAAATTTCAAGCTCATAAATAAGCATGAGCAGATGAAATACTATTTAGAATGTTGTATCAGCAAAATCTCCGTCAGTTGGAAAATTTCAATATGAAACATTCTGGCAAATTCTGTAATTAATATGGTGAAGATTCTGACACTGATTTGGAACTGGTTTAGATGATCACGTCTATTCCACCTGTACTTCTGTACCTCTGAATCAGCAAATGATTTTACTACTGTCAGAAATCACAGCTTCTCAAAGGCAGTAGAGGGATTTTAAAGTAATATGGTGATACACTATTCCATTCTAATGTTTACAAGCATACGTACACACACATACTTACATACATATACACAGTGATAGCATTTCTATTAAGTTGTCTATTTGGTAACACATCTATGTGTGTCTAGTTATAATTGTGAGCATCTTAATTTTGTTACTGGAGAACTTCCACTTTCCCACGTTTTAAGCCAAGTTCCATATCTGACAACTGCATGTCATACCTTCCATTGCTAGTAGAGAGTAATGATTGCTAACAGTGAGCACACAGGCTTCTTGCTTATCTAAATGTCTGTCATTGTGAAAACAATTTTGCAATAGTGCATCATTTTTTCAATTATACATTTACATTATTAACAGTCACTGAAAGACAATTACAAAAGGTTACTTTGCATATAAGATTATTTTGTTACCTGGGATACTTTTCATATGAGATGTAGCTGATTTTTTTTCTCAACAGTGGCTGTTTTGATGCATAGTTGACTTGATGCCCAGGTAGAAGATTAAGTATATGAAAGCTTTCCTCAGCTCGGGCTGCCATGCCTGTCTGTTGCAACTTGTTTCAAAAGATTTGTAAAAGGGTGCTGTTCTTAGCTCGAAAAACTTTATCTTTTGTAAACATTGCTAAGTTTATGGCTTTTGAAGTTCCTTACCTCATTTAAAATACAAGCAACAGTGAAATTAACAGCTTTTTGTAATTTATCTACAGCCTTCTTAAATAAGAATGTCACACTGTTATGGTCTGTATCCTAACTTGGCTGGTATCCAAAAAACAAAACAAAATCACTTTTCAGACGTATGCCTGATAGAAGGGTGCTCTCAGATTATTTCACACATATGTTTAAGTTTATATGTGCCACTAATCAGCTCTTTAATATCTGGTCATACGAAAACTTTATGTCATCATGACTAAGTGACATACATATGAATATTTGTGTGTAGATAGCTTAAAAAAATATATATGTACATATATGTATATGTTTTAATCTGTCAACTGCTGTCCAATTTAGTAAATGATCACTGTATGCTTCATTCAGTTCTTTGTCAAAGCCAATTTTTAATTTACACAAATGGAATCTCTTGAAGCATAAAAATACATAATCTGAGCCAAGTAAAGAATCATTGCTCTGGGTTTTTTATAGTCCTTTCCCATACAGATCATCACTGAATTTAAAGTTTACACAATTTAAAACAGGTTAAAGACTAAGACACTTGACCCCCTGAAATCAGGAAAATAATACAAAACACTAAATTGAGATGAGTCCCTGTAGCTACGTTTAACAATAGCATCAACTGAAACTGGATATTTAACATGTGTTCTATCTTCTAGCTCCAACTGAGGTACCTACAGATGTGAGTGTGAAAGTTTTGTCATCTTCTGAAATTTCTGTTTCTTGGCATCATGTTACTGAGAAATCTGTGGAAGGATATCAGGTGAGTTCAGCTGCAACACTGCACGTTTTCTCATTAATTTAATTTCCATAGTTAAATGCAAGGGTAATTCCTACTGTAACATTCTAGCTCCTAGGGTACACTTGTCTTTAGTTTGCTGCCCAGATTTCACATCCCAAGAAAGAGATTGTTTTTGGTGCTCTGTACTTCATTACTAAGACATTTGCAATTCATTGTTATATCACAAAATAATGTTGTCTGTTTATGTTATGTAATCAAATGCATATCTTTACCTTCTCAAAACACTGAAATTAAATTTGGGGTGTAATTGTCAACAGAGACGTGAAACTGTAAGTAACTCATGACCCATTTAAATTATCATCAATTATTAATATAATTCACCCACAAGTCCTTTATTAGGTAGAACAAGGTGAAATACGCATATAATCCTGTAGAATGGGTACAGTGTTATTGTGAGAGGCAATGTTTTGTTTGTGGTTTCTATTCCTCACGTGAGAAAGATCTTCAAGGTATGTTTTTCTGGTCCAAAAGAAAGTGGGCGTACTGGTAAAAATTGTTCATGTCCTTTTACAAAGTTGATAACAGCCACAGGATGGTTGCAACTAGAAATGACCGTGTAGCTCTCCATGTGGCAGGGAATTCTTACATCATCCATGCACAGCAGATGCTGATGAACTCATCTGGCTTACTTTGGCTGCATTGCAGAAAAGGGATTTGGGCACTAGATTGTTAATGATTTGCTTTGATGTTTAAGTCATCAGCTGCTTGATGGCAGCTTCTGTGTTCCAAAATGAACAGAGGGTAACTTCATAGAATGTGTCTACGTGACTGAAGTACGTGGATGAATGTTCTTTTAGATACTAATACTTGTTTCCGTATTTCATTATATCTATTTATCTCTCCATGAAATACATGTAATATTTTGGGGATATTGTAACAAGATGCAGATCATAGTGGAGATCTCAGTTGGAACTAGCACAGTGTCCTATGTAAAAGGATTAATGATTGCTGATTCTCCAGAATGCGCACATAAAGTTATAAGCACAATTATAAGCTCAGGAAACTGAGATTTGAATTAAAGGCACTGACATCAACAACTGTAACTCTTAATTTAGTAAAACAGCACACTGTTTTGATGTTTCATATGAGTTGTGCAACTAGAATCTAATGGAAAAAGTCATGGTCAGATATGAGAGCAGGGTGGAGAGTGTAGATCTGTGAGCTCAACCCTGCTAGCTGTGTAGCAGAAGTTTCACTTCCAAGTTGGACTGTCAGTGCAGAAAGTGAGCAAGAAGCCTTTGCTGAGCAGGTGCACACCAGGGAGCTTATAGGGATGCAGAGATGCAGATGCAGAGATACCAGTGGCAAAGAGGGCTGGAAGCATGCTGGAAAGATTGGGGTTGCAGTAGTGATAGAGCATGGCAATTGATGTTGAAAGTTGTGATGTGTGGCGTGGGGTGGGACATATGGAAGCATGCTGAGGATGACTGGGGGAAGAACATGGTGAGAGAACATTCCCATAGGCATTTCAGATCACATTTTTATTTTGCACTATTTTTACCTAAAGGCAGCTGAGTTTCTGAGAGGGAACCTCAGGGGAAGAAGAGAGAATGACACAGTCACCAAGGCTGGAAAAAGCCTCCAAGATTATCCAGTCCAACCATCCACCTACTACCAGTGTTTCCCCACTAAACCATGTCCTTTGGTACAGCATCTGAACTTTTCTTGAGCACCTCCAGAGTCAGTGGCTCCACCACCTCCCTGGGCAGCCTATTTCAGCTCCTGACCACTCTTTTGGAGAATAAGTTTTTCCTAATGCCCAACCTTAATCACCCCTGATGCAACATGAGGCCATTCCCTCTTGTCCTGTCACTAGTTACGTGGGAGAAGAGGGCAACCACATCGTCCTTTCAGGCAGTTGTAAAGAGCAATAAGGTCTCCCCTGAGCCTCCTCTTCTCCAGACTAAACAATCCCAGCTCCTTCAGCCGCTACTCATAAGACTTGTGTTCCAGACCCCTCACCAGATTCATTGACCTTCTCTGGATACACTCCAGGGCCTCAGTGTTTTTCTTGTGGTGAGGGGACCAAAACTGAACACAATAGTCAACATATGGCCTCACCAGAGCTGAGTACAGGGGGAAAATCACCTTCCTGCTCCTGGTGGCCACACTGTTTCTGATACAAGCCAGGATGCTATTGGCCTTCTTGGCCACCTAAGTGCACTGCTGCCTCATGTTTAGCCAAGCACTGGCCATCAACTGCAAGTCCCTTTCTTCCACACAATCTTCCAGCCACTCTCCCCCAAACCTGTAGCATTGCCTGGAGTTATTTTGGCCAAAGTGCAGGACCCAGCACTTGGTCTTGCTGAACTTCATCCCTCTGGCCTCAGCCCAGCAATCCAGCCTGTCCAGATCTTTCTGAAGGGCCTTCCTAACCCCAGGCATATTGACACTTCCAGCAAGATGACAGCTTGGTGTCATCTGCAAACTTACTGAGGATGCACTCAGTGCCCTCATCCAGGTAATCAGTAAAGATACTGAACAGAACAGGCTCCAATACCGACCCCTAGGGAACACCAGCTGTATTTAAATCCATTCGCCTCCACTGTCTGGGTCTGGCCATCCAGCCAGTTCTTTACCCAGCAGAGTGTACCTGTCCAGGCCACAGGCTGCCAGCTTCTCTAGAATACTGTGGGAGACATGTGTTGAAGGCTTTGCTGAAGTCAAGATAGACTACATCAATGGCCTTTCCCTCATCCATCAGCCAGGTAGCTCAATCATAGAAGATCAGGTTGGTCCATAACCTTTTCAGGCACTGAGATTGGGCTGATGTGCTCGTTCATCAGAAAAAATACAGGATACAGGGAAAAGTCAATATTATTGCAGTGGAAAAGAAGCATGGAGGACTACTGGGATGGAAAGAGAATAACTGCAGTTCTGAAGAAAGGCAGAATATCCTGGCAATGGATGGAAAGTTCTGTTACACAGAATACACATGTAAGGGATGTCACTTTATTTTCTCAGCATGATGGTTCATCCACTGATTCCTAGCAAATTACTACACTTTGATAAATCCAGCAGTTTCTTCTCTTTTTTTTGTTCTCTTTCCCTAAAGTAATCTTCTAGTTATCATAACTGGGAAGAAAAGTTTGTATCTGATGCATTAATAAGCAGACAAATAGGCATGAACTACTGACCCCGTGGAGCTCAATAGCATGTTCTTTCTGAGATCTTTTTCTCCAGAACAGTAATCAGCCTCATTCTAGCAGAGAGGAGAGCAGCAAAGGGTAAGCCAGTAGGGATGAAAAGAAAGTCCTGAAGATCAGAAGTGCTATCCTCATCACTCCTGTAGGAGCTATTTGTACAATGCAGAAAAAGAGAAGGCTCTTCAGGCTGTAGACTGCCTTTCTGAAGTTGTAGAGGAGAGGGCACAGATCTGGTCAAACTACTTTATAAAATCAGAATGAAAATGTCTAGAAGGTTCTGTCTGTATATGCATAAAGAAATTTTCCAATGTTTATTTTTCAATTAGCGCTTAGCTGAAACACTTGTTGACAAAGTCCCTTATTCACCAAAACACTTCCTCAGTTTCCCATTGGTCTTTATTGTTACCCGACAGTGGCGTAACTGACCTAAATGCTAGAGTTTAAGAGGTGAGAGTATTCTGAGTTATGTATCCGGAGGTATTTCACATGTGACATGACATTTTTCACACTCGGAGGAGTCAGATTTTCTTGACACTAATGCATACTGTCAGAATAACTACCATCACAGTAATGAGTGTGAACTGATACATTTTGCCATTACAGTGGAGTGTCCTCAGCTCACACTTAAAGAAGAGATAAACTATGGAAAACTATCTCCATCCATACAGAGAATTTAAGATTTATGAGTTCTTGCAGTATCCTGCTAAAAGCCACAGCTCTTTGGTGCATGCTATGCCACAGGCACTATATTATTCCTTCTGCTTCTATGAAACAGATGTTTATTTTATTAAGAACATTTATCTCTATTCATTGCTATTGTTCCTCTCACTGAAATACGTCATGAGCATTTTCTTATTGTGAATAAAACATCTCTTTTCTGACCCTCCTATGTAAAGCTTCCATGCATTTGAAAGATGTTGTTTCATGACACTAACAAAAATCTTCAGATGTATTTCAGGATATTAAAATTTGAACTAAAAGAGGGAAAAAGTAGGATAGTGGGTTTTTTTCCCTAATTTTGAACACAGGCAACTGTTCTAATTCATAATGATTAAGGCATTCCCTTCCCACCGATCACTGTGTGAACCCTTTGTTGGTTTTGGCTTAATTCCTTCACCAGCCTCTAGAGTTGGAGTTAAATATTCTCCTCTATCCTCTGAGAATCCATAGACAACCCTAGCAAGGTAAATGTAGAGCACCGGGAAAAATATGGACTGATTGAGATTCATATCCATGCTCTGAAATAAAAAAAAAAAAGAGAGCAAAGTGGGAAAATGTGGATTCTTGTAGCAGTGGGGCACAACATTCTGGACACCACTTCCAGAGGGGCAAGAGAGTGAAAGAGAAATTCCTAAGTATTTCAAGAGACTTTTAAAGTATTTAAATAATACATGAGAAGAGAAACGTAGGAATAAAGAAGACAGTACTTTTTCTTAGCACTCAAGGGAGTTGTCTTATTTTAAATCTTTATTTTCCAAGAGTAGCTACAACAATCTGACTATAGAGATATGACTCACACTCTAGGAGTACTTAAATCCACAACATTCCAGCCAAGAGCAATAGTATTTGGGATTTAGATTTAGTTTAATTTTTAAGTTATATTATTTTTACCTGAAATGTAATATGCTGTCAGTGTAATTTACATTTTCATTCATTGTTCTCGCTTGTCTTGTTTGATGCTATATATTACTGATTAAATTATGCCTGTAATATTCTTGTAGTGTAAGTGAACAGTAAAAAAGTAGAAAGTTTTGCAAGTCCGAGGTATTCAAAGGCTTCCATCATATGTCTAATGTTTAACAAAAGCTTCTCATATGAGGTGTTTGCCATATTTATGTAAAGCAGATAATTGGCAGTTAAAAATTAAAAAAAAAAAAAAGGCATTAAAAATGAATGAATAAGCCTTCAGTGACCACTTAATATCTACAATAAAGCTGCTCTTAGTCCTGTTGTAGTTAATACATTTTTGACTGTCTAGAACTTTATATATATCCCTTTGCTACAGCTAGAAACTTGTTTGGCCTTTGGGAAGGAGATAGACCTAATGTCCTCCAGTACAGAATCTCTCATGATTTAATCACAGTTAACAGCTAATGGCACACCGCTGGTTGCTTTCAACAAAGAGAGTTTATCTACAACAGTATGTTAATTAGAATCATATTGAACCAATTCTGACTTGAAGAGTGCAGTAAATGCCAGCTGAAATGTTAAGATCCCCTACCAATTTAAAACTGTTCACAAAACAGAGGTTACCAGCATTCTGGAGAAGCTTGCAGAATTGATTGGGTGCATATTTCTCATTCATATCGGGGCAAAGGTTGTCCTCTCAGATTTTTTTAAGATGCTTTTACAGTTCTTTAAAACTACTTTTTACTCAAGGGAAAAAAAAAAAAATACATAATATGTGATAAAACTTTTAAGTCTAAGGGCCAATAGAAGAAGAGCTGGTGAACAAGTAGCTCATGGAGAAGTGGGTGAGATATCTGTGATATGGATATTGGTTCAGATCTCATTATTTTTGAAGCCAGTCTTTTTTGATGATGATTTATAAATCTTTTTAATCATAAAAAGAAACAAAAAGTGTCATGGTTATGCATCTGGGACTGTGTTCAAGGATGTCAAGGAGGTTGTATGGTCTAGTTCATTTTTGCTAAGAACTGTGTAATGAATTAAAGTAAAATGGAACAATTTCATGAAAAAAAAAAAAACCTGATGGATTTTCTACATACAGGTAATGGACTTTGTATTTTAAAATAGGTTTACATTGATGCTTTCCCTCTATTTTAAGTATTTAAAGATTCTTTCTCAGCTACATTGACAAATGTCACATTGTTCTCTGAAATCACATCGAGTTTAACCAGAGAACCCCTTTAGAAAATGTTTACGTACACACATCTAGATATGCACACACAACATGACTGAATTTTTCTCATTTCTCTAAAGAGATATACGAAGGGAATAGATTTATTAGAGAGTTTATATGCAGTATCGTGAAATCAATAACAGAGTGTATTCTACCCTCTAGTGTAGGATAACAATATTAAAGTTCTGAGTAAAATGCTCGGCATCAAAACAGCAAGAAAATAGCCTCATTTGGCCAAAGGCATTATCTGTTCTCCAGACTTTCAGTGACTTAGCTGAGAACAAATTAATTAAAACACAGAAAAATTGTTATAAAACAGTCTTAGCTTCTGTTTCTTTACATTTATATACAGCTTAGTTAAAATCTTGGCCTGGAGAAGGAGTTCCATTCTATTGCTGTTAAATGTCTTTTAGTTTACTTAACATCCAGAGTATGTAGTATCAAAATGTATACATCAATTTTTATAAACTTTCTTTATAACAAACCGTATTAAATTTAATTATTCAATTTGCTTACAGATACGTTACTGGGCTGCTCATGATAAAGAAGCAGCTGCACAGAGGGTACAAGTAAGCAATCAAGAGTATTCAACCAAACTGGAAAACTTGAAGCCTAATACACGTTACCACATAGATGTTTCTGCCTTCAATAGTGCAGGCTACGGACCTCCCAGTAGAACCATTGACATTATTACCAGGAAAGCACGTAAGTAAACTGAGCATTAGGTTATTTATAATGTTCTGTACTTCATTATTGCATGTTGTATCATGTTTATCATTTCTTCAAGTTTGGCTTCTAATTTGTGTATCTGGCATTCTCCCTGTAAGTAGTGTTGATTCTCTATGAAAAATTCAACCAAGGCTCTCCATCCTCCCTTTTGTTTCCATGTATCTTACCAAAACCAGAAAGGAGATGCATGTTTTACACTTATAGGTTAGTTAAGAGTGGAAAGGACTACATCCTTCTCAAAGCAAGGTCACCTGCAAGCTCAGACCAGGATGCTCAGGGATAGGTTTTGTGGGGATGAAGACCCTCCCTGTGAGTCCTGTTCCACTGTCTAACTTTTTCCTACCATCTAGACTGAGCCTCTTATAGTCAAACGTGTGTCTTTTGTCACTCATCCCTCCTGCTGTGCACCACTTTAGAGAACCTCACTCCATCTTGTTGATAAATGCAGACAGGCTGTTCATAAGTTGCTCCAAAGAAAGCAACCTCTTCTTGAGAATGAACAAGCCTGTCTGTCTCGCCTTCCTTTCAAAGGGCAGGTACTCCAGCTCCCTGCAAGGTCACTGGCCCTGTGTTAAACTCACTGCACCTTATCAGTATCTTTGTTGTACTGGGGGACCCAAAGCAGGACATGATATTCCAGGTCTCCCTGAACATTCTTAGCAGTGTTCAATTAAGTAATATATCTTGTGTATTTAAAACACACTTATGTGCACTAAAAATGTGTACAGATAGTTTGAGGATTTCTGTCAGTAAATGGTGTACTGGGCAACTTGGATCTGTAGGGCTGTGCTGAATAATAATATATTTTATACACTTATTGTGTGAAATATGATTAATGGCTCCTGCAACAGGGTGCTCGGTTACTACTGAGTTAAATGCTTTAGAATTGCCTTTAAATGGTTAATTAAATATTAAATTTCAATGAATAAATATGACTTAAGCCACATTTCAGAGAGGTTCTGAACATATTTGCATGCCAGCAAACACATGTGGTCAGCAGCATAGTAAAGGGTAATTTTGGCCACTTCCATTCTGAGAGCCCAGAAGGGCAAACCCACAAAGCAGCCACTGCACAAGCCATACAAAAAATTGTCTGGCCAAAGCTGCAGCACTTAGTTCAAGGAAGGAAACTGCTTACCTCTATGAAGATAGGATTTAATTTCTCTTTTTACGTTTCTGTATATCCATGAAAATTTCAATGAAGGTTTATGAAGTCTCAGTTCTTTGCATGTTAATACATATGTTGCTTTTCAGCTCCAAGCCAACGTCCAAGAATCATCAGTTCTGTAAGATCTGGTTCAAGGTACATCATCACCTGGGATCATGTGAAGGCAATGTCAAATGAGTCTGCAGTTGAAGGATACAAAGTATGACCTGTGAAAATAATCTTTATCTGTGTGTATTTTACATGAGCTGCATTTTATAAACAGGAATGAATTTTGGTACCTAATTGAGCATAAACATAATTGCATGCTAAAGATTAAGGTGTCAGGCTCAGAGATCTCAAACATCTAGTAGACACAGGGCAGAGCTGATGGGCTTAGTCAATATGATGAGAAAATATCGTGGGTAGTGAGCCAATTTATGATAACATTTAGATCTGCTCTGACTGTAGCAACCTGATATCCAGTATGATTAAATTTAGTCTATAGGCTAAACTGAATATTCTTTGCCACCCTCCATTCTTATCCTCCATCATTCAAACACTCATTCTGAATGTAGAAAATTGAAATTATTCTTCAGAAGGTGGTGTAAATTATATGACAGAGAAAGCAATGAAGAAACATCTTATCTAGATTCACCATAGATGAAAAGGTAAAAGACGGTACCTGCAACTAAGTTTTGAGATATATACAAGCATAAACCTAATACCTTTTAATTCACTCACTGTACATATGTAACTGTGTTTTTGTGGAAATGTGGCATTTTAATAACAATGTTTGCTCTGACTTTCCTAGGTGCTATATAGACCGGATGGACAACATGAAGGCAAGTTGTTTTCAACTGGAAAACACACAATAGAGGTCCCAGTTCCCAGTGATGGTGAATATGTTGTTGAGGTCCGAGCACACAGTGAAGGAGGAGATGGAGAAGTAGCTCAAATTAAAATTTCAGGTGAGCAGATAACTTCATCCTTCCTTCCAGCACTCCTTGCAAGTCTTGGAGTAAACATTTTCTTAGTGTGCACTCTTCAGAGAAGTCCACACCATTCACACTCAAAACTGGAGAGGTAGATAGCTCTTCAGAAGTGACTGCACTGATAATTAAGGTTTATCTTAGAGTCTTTGTGAAGCTGATAACGCACACAAGACACTTCAGCAATGGCCCAACTCAGTCCTGGAAGCACTGTCAGTCTTCCAGACATCACTGTTTCTACAGGTGCCCTAAGTTATGCTGCCACTTTCAATAGTTTACTGCAAGCACAACCCACACATGCATGCCTAGGGCTCAAGAAGTCAACTTGTGGCAATGCTGTAGTTCCTAGTATCTGGTACCTCTGCACACAGTTGTTAACTGCCACAACAAGAAGAAAGGCAACTCAGACAAAAGCAGTCCACAGTGGCCCACAAACCAATTGCTAGGTGAGCTCCACTTCTCAAGGTAGAGGAGAAGCTTTTTCATACAGATGAAAAAGCAATGAGAGATGCAAAATGTTCAACTTCAAAGTGGTTTGGATGATTGGTAAAGAGAATGGCCAGGCTGATTCAACTTGTGTTCACTATTTACTCTAATTACAAGGTCACACATGGTCTGTACATCCTTTCCCTACTAGTTTTGCAATTTAAGTAATGTCTTAGCGCACTTTGTATAAAGCAGAAAATATAATGATATCAAGGACTCGGACAGTGTTTTTGCAAGATTATGATTTAAACATGCTGTATTATTTTATTTTTTTCTTTAATTAAAAAATGAACTTTGCGGATAGTAAGGTTTAAACACAACAATATTACTGTCACACCGTCAATGCAACCATTATTGCATCTTTTAAAAAAGTGTTGTCTATGCTATATTGTGAGTGTACTTTATGAAAATGTGCCCATTCTGAAAAGAATGGATCTCTGACATGCTGTTTTTCAATAACATATACAGATTTAAATCACCTAATGTGAACTCAGGGGTATCACCAGTCTTGTTTGGATGAAGCATCTACTCCAGTCTTGGTAAAATGGAATCTAGAGGTGGAGAAGCATGAGAGTTGGTTCCAGTCATCATTAATCACCTTCACTGGTGACAACTTTTTGCCCTATTTTTATCTGGTTTTGAGATCCACACATTGCTTTCTTTTATAGCTTCTGTCTAGATTAGAGAATCTTTTTATATCTGTTATTTCCTCCCCATTACGATAGTTATATACAAGGTCTGCTCTGAACGTAATAACTCCTATTTTGTTATGTTTGCCCACAAAGTCAGAGGCAGATGGTGATGGTATGGCAGTAGAGATTGAACGTTCCCACCAATATTCAGTTACGTGTTGCTGCGATGCAACAGATGGCAGCAGAGGGGCAGTCTGACTAAATGGCAACTGACCTGAAAATGAGGATGAAGCAAAGCTGTGTCACTGAATTCATCCATGCAGTAAAAATGGCCCCCACTGACATTCATCAACACTTGGTGAATGTTTCTGGAGACCAAACAGTGGATGTGAGCACAGTGAAGCAATGAGTGGTGCATTTCAGCAGTGATGACAGCAACAGTGGGTCACGTTTGCTGGTACAGATTTTTAGGAGCTCAGCATGCCAGCTCTTGTTCCTCGCAGATGAAAATGCTTAGGTAATGGAAATGACTGTGTTGAAAAAGAGTGTTTTGTGTGTGAGAATTTGCTATATCAAATAGCATTACTGTGCTCTTTATATCTCATGGAAATAAGTAGGAGGCATTACTTTTGGAACAACCTATATATATCAATCAAGTGACTGATCAAATGCTAAATGGAATCAGTGCCCTGACTTTCTCAGTGATAGCCTTTTCTTCAGGTCTTAAAGAATTCTGACAGCTCTTCATTTCTCTGACTTCTGAGAATTCCCTCTGGACTATAAGCACTACAACTATATGTACTGCTGTCTGAGGAGATGGTCTTGCCTCCCCACATTTACTACTCCCAGTATTATTTATGTAAGGCTTTCATTAGTCATTTATTTCACTGCACTGGACTGTAAAATGGCGTTCAACTTGTTTCCCAGCCACACCCTTAAATCCTTCCCAGAGTCCTAACTTTCCAGGATGCAATGTCCCTTCCTGATTTGTGTAGCATTTCCCTAGTGTGTAATTTTATATAAGGTTGTGATTATACACAGTTGGTTTGAATGACCTTAAGTTCCCACGCTATCTGGGACGATGATTTTTCTTGGAAACCTGCAGAGAAGGTTTGGTTTCCCTGAAATAAATTTTTTGGTGGTCAGCTGGCCAGAATGGAATTTATATGTTTAGAGTGATGTAAACAACAGGGAAAGCAGAGCATAAAGCATCTTATTTAATTCAGAGAGGACAATTGCCTTTAGGCATCTGATTCCAGAATTTACAAACTAAATTAATTTCTTGTATAAGTGAGTGGGGAAGCAAGCACGGGGACTGAATATAGCGTGGATACTGACCTAAGCAAACTGGAAGAAGGATGCACAGAAGAGAGAGGAATGTCTAAAATCCTGTGTTTCTTCCAAATGTATGTCTTCCGACTATTCATTGGGTATCAAATCCAAAGTAATCTACTTCATATGCCCAAGTTAGATAACTGTGTTTCCACTATAAACGGTTTCATTTAGGGTGTAATTCAGATATTTAAACATTCAACAGCTTAAGCAACGCTTTTGGCACTAGACATGCCCTAGATTACCAGGGCTGTCCATGTAATGCTGGCAGGTATGACAGGTTCTACAGGAGACCTTACATCTTCTGGATCAGCAACTGGAGGTCGGGCAGGACCTTAGAAGCACCGTTTGCCCTGTATTTCAGGCCATCTGACTTCACTTTTTTGCAAACCAAAACCATTCCCTTGATTTGTGTGGCTGAAATTGCTGTGCGAGGAAGCTACAGCATAGTCAGTGTGTTGTAGATGTGCAATTCTAAGCTCTTGCTTAATTGGGCATCTAGCTCAGGAGCCCTACATAGCCCTGAGATCTTAACTTATGTATTAAAACTACAGTACAAGCAGAAGTTGCATTTGAAAGTCAAAAATAAAAGAAGCTAGAATTCTGTGTTATTTCTAGCTTCTTATCTAAGGCACAAACCTTGTTTTTCTCCTCCTTCTCACAGAAAACCCAGGTATAGGCTGAAGAAGGAGGCAAAACATCCCAAAACACCTTTGCCCACTTGTATCCAGTCACCTTCCTAAGGATGCACTGTTTTAGCTGAGCAGGATGTAAAGGAAATTTAGCAAGCAGCCATCACGCACATATTTCTGCTCTGTGAGCATCATGAAATGCCAGTGCTTATCATAAAATCATTCACTGCATATATGCTGAGCTGTGTTTTGGCATAATGCTACAATCTGTAGACTAGTTGTGAACCACTGTATTTTACTGAGCAGTGCCTGTCATACTGGAGCCTGGAGATACTTTTCAAGCCCACTATAATAAATACATGAGCTACACAATTGAAAAATAATTCTTGAGCTAACAAAACTATTTGACAATTTGGCACTACTTGTATGGCCAAAGGAGACCGTTCCAGTGGCTAATAGAAGGCTGAAAATTGTGTTTTTTTGTCTCTTTTGTGCTTTATGTATTGCAATGCTTTGTCATAATAATAGCATTAATATAATCAAAGCAGTCCTACCATCAGTCAGAACTAAAATCATGTGATACTTAGTACTTTTCTCACTTTGCTTGTGTAACTGCATTGGCCTCCATACAGTTAATTTACGCCAGAGCAAAGAAAAATTGAAGTGAGTTCTCAAATCTTAAAATTTCATCCATGAGGGAGGAGGGTAACTTCATATTTAAGAAAATACTGTGGAAAAACAAATAAAGATAACACTTTCACCTTCAAATGTAAAATAAGGTTGATATCTCACTTTAAGTAGTAACACAGACAAAGAATAACTTACATACTGCATATGCGTACAGCAAGAAAACAAAATTATAGCTTTGACTTCACTGCTTACGTATAAGTGTGTGTGTGTGTGTGTATTTATGAATTCTATTTGCCAAGGCCATGTTTTATGATCCCAAAGAAATATTTACTTTGAAGTACGCCGCTTTTTCAAAGCAAAATGCAAAACTTTTACCTATAGGAACTCACAAACATTTTAATTATTTTATGTTTCTTTTTTTATTATGATTTAAAGGGTATATTAATATATGTTGCACACATTAGTGTCAAACAAATCGGGTGGTCATTCAGTTTTTATATGTTACAATCAAGCTCTGTTGATCATAATTTGAAAATGTCTGTCTGTTGCAAAGTTGGTTGCAGTTATAGGAAAAATAACAGGAGAAAGCAGGTAAAAATCATAAGGCATGCTTATGAAAAGAGGCCTCTGACTGGCTGTACGTTACATGGCAGTCTCTGTTACTGATTTAGGAATTAATGAGTTTGTGACAAGAATGTAACAAAAAGGTTCTACTAAACTAAAAATACATTTCCAAAAGAACTCTCCTCTATGAGAACTAGATTTTTTACAGTGCACTTGACTGTTGTCTCATGGCCTGAAATATAAGTAGAAAATATTCAGAGTACTCTCTAACCCGGTACAAAAATCTGCCTAAAACAATTTGTTTGGTTTTCTTTAATTTCTCTTCTTTGAGAACTAAGGATTGACAATTCCATGTGTTACAATATATTTAGTGCTAGAACAAGCATTTTCTTGAAAAGTCAAATAATCCTTAATTTCAGTTTCTTCTCTTTCTCTTGCAGGACAGACTGTAGATATGTTTTCTTATCTGATTATATTTTTAGAATGAGCTATCCTGTGATAATCCTAACACTGTGTTGGTCATTTACGTTCACTTAAGTGGCAAAGTCTGAATACACAGAAAGTGCAAATGCAAAAAATTAAATTTTTAGCTGTAATGCTCATAACTAGGCTGTGCAGTGGTGTTTGACAGGCTGTGTAAATTGAAATTAGGTGTGTGTACAGAGATTAAAACACAGAGCAATATAGATTACTCATTATCAGAATAATGCTAACAAGACAGTAATTGCTATACATCAGAAAACAACAAAAGTGACTTCTGTCTTGTAAAGGACCTTGTAACTTCTTCTCATGTGCTACTTTCATCTTCAACCTGAGGTGCTGCTTGCCTGTCTATGTAAGCTTGAGAATCACCCTCAAAATCACAGCTGAGGGTTGTTGCATGGTCACGAGCACTTCGGAACTGTGTAAAGCTTTTCAGCACTAGCAAAAAAGAAACGTACCATAATTTCAGACACCCTTTTACATGTCATAGATTATGCCACCAGAATATGTCACCAAGCCTGCAAGAATGCTAAACAGACAGACATGGTATCTGCCATAGAAATGTATTTTTTTTAATTGCAGTTGGATTTCTGATGGTAAAGCTTCTAAACATAGCAAAAAGATACTCAAGAAGAATACTGAAAAACTATCGAGAAAGTCAAGGGAGGGTACTGCAGCTATGGGGTGAATTCTTCTGCAAGTGAATCAAGGATCTTCTGCTAGACCAAGGGTAGTTAGTAGTCATTCATAGTAGGAAAAAAGTAACTTGAAAAACATTCACTTTTCTTCATAGTATGTGGACAAAGGTACTCAGTAAAAGCAGACAGCAAGTTAAAAGCTATCCAATTGATACTCTTTTACGTAGCACAAAATTAAACTGTGGAACTTCCAGTGCCGGGAGACTGAGCTGGACAGAGTTATAAATACAGACTTGGTCTATCACTGCTTTATGTAAAACAATGCCCTGTATCCAGTCCTTGACTCGGGAACTACTGATTGACAGATGTGGGGAAGAATATGAGACAAAAATTGTACTCTGCAGGCAATGAATTTGTTTTTCTTTCCGTTTCATCTGTTACAGACTGCTGTTGGAGTCAGTGTCCTGAATGAGGCGAAGGCTTGGGTATCACTCGTTTAATCTGACCTTGTACTCCCAGCTTTAGGAAAGTGCACTACAAAATGCTTGAATAATATTTAGTTGATAGACAAAGGATTAGTTCTTTTGAAATCCTCATATACTCTCTTTACTGTTCTCAGTAGTTTGGATGTTATTCACCAGTCAATCACTGACTTCTAAGATGTTTAAATAGACAGAGAAAAATAAATTGTGGCTCGCTATTCAGTTAAAAATACCCTTTTGAAAAAATTGGCAAGCTTTTGATAGCCACTGTTCCAATAGGACCATCAATTCATCAATGAAGCAAAATGCTTGATATTATATTCACTTCAACATTAGAAGAAGATGGAAGAAATCTTTAAGTTCATTATGTATTTTAACTCTCTCTTCTTTAAATGTAGCAACACAACAAGTAGAACACTGCAGAAAAAATCACGTAGCCCATAGACTGAATGCCAAGATGCATATTTTGGATTAATATAGTAATTCCTTTGATGCATAATGATTTAATTTAATACAAATGCATATTTTCATTTTACCTCTTGGTAGGACATTTAACTACTGAACTATATACAGCATTTTTAATTGCTTTGAGAAATCAAAGGTAGGCAAGTGATATTTAGAGCGGTTTAAAGTAATACTTGAAGAACTCATCTCATTATTTTTTCCCCTTAATAATCTAGACAGGATTGCAAAGGTGATCACAGGGATAAAGGAATGAAGAAGGGAATCGTTTCTAGCTGTGACAATTCTTGTACATTTTAATTTTTAGTAGTAGCAGTAGAACTGCATTATTCAAATTATTTTTAAGTTCAGTGGTTAACAAATTATCTTACTTCTCAGGGGTGCCTTGAAGTGGTGACATACTTATAACTCTCAGTTGTATGTACCTGACCTAAACAAACTACTTTTCTTCTCATTTAGTGAGGAGAGTGATTCAGAACTCCTAGGGTAGACATCTGCTGTATCATACCTTTGCATGAAACCTCTCTCGCTTGTAACAGAATAAAAAAACAGTGATTCTCTGAAAAAAGCCATTGGTGATTTTCTGGTTACTTTAGTTATTGCAGGTATAAAGCACAGATAAAATCACTTATTTGCTAAGTCAAAATTATCTTTTAAGTGGCAGTGACCATATGGGAAATGCTGGTGTATGTTTGCCTTCTTTCTGTAGATCTATTAATAGTACATCTTATTACATACTGAAATGCTCCGTGCCCTTTTCAGGATACTTCAAGGACTTAAATGTCAGAATGTTCTTGCCTTTAAATGTTAATGCCATATATTTTACTTTCACCATATTCCAAAGCCTTTTCATGGAAGCAATAGGGGTGGGGAGGTGAAGATAGATTTGTCCTAGAAATAAGCTTTGTGAGAGTGATACCAAGGTTCTTGTTTCTCTTCTGTTCCTGTTCAACAGTTACATTCAGCCAGTGGGGAAGGGAAGGAGGAATATTAATGCTGTCGAAGTAGGAAATTTCAAAGGGATCTTTCATATAAGTTCACATGAGTTGTTCAGAGTATCAAATTTGGTGCTTGTGGCTTTTTTCTGTAGAGTTGCTGAAGTAAGAACTTCATCATTTGAGAAATTCTGAAAGAAGGCCAATAACAATTTTTTTCTCAAGCAGCATGAAAATTTGCTTGACCTGTGAACTTTTGGTTCTTTGATTTTAGAGACTTGATTCGTCAGAGAAGTTTGAATCGAAGAGACATTAGTCTTACAGTTTGTATAAGTCTCAGTGACTAGTGTCTTATAAATTCTGAAATAGCTGCAGCTATATCCTCTACTGTCTCACCACTAGGCTATCACAGGGGCCTAAGAAGATTCCTCTGTAAAACTGTGTATATGACAGTGTGTAAGCATTAATCAACATAAATATCTTTTATTTCCTTTTCAAATCTGTGCTATATTTTTGGTCTTTAAATGATGCACACTTAGAAGAAATAGCTGTGACTGTACATTTCATTTTTCTCATCGTTTGTAATGTTTTACCAGCGTGCATTCCAAAAACTGGATCAGAAAAAGGCAATGTGGAACCACAGTGAGTCACTTAAGGCATATCTCAGAAGACATGAAGGGTAGGGTGTCCCACGTAGTACTATGTGATAACCCAGTACCCAGTCAGAAGAACAAGAAAAGTGGCTGTAAATTCTTCTCAGGGTTATGATTAAACTTTCTTTTCTGTCCTCCTTTTTTTTCTTTTTTCTTTTCTTTTTTTCTTTTTTTTTTCCCCTCCTGAAGTATTGGGCCTTTTTGGTTAAAAACCTGTCAGTGAGACTCCCCAAGAAAATGTCTGACTTTCTCTGAGTGGTTATGAACCGCAATTTCTGTGGCAATGAAGAATATATCTGTGTTGAACATTCACAGCCAAGTGTTTTGCCATTCCAGGCAATCTGTGTTATCACAGATGAGATTTTCTACATGGACGACCTACTAAAACTTGCTCCAAGTTCCTCCTGTTGCTTCAGCAGGCAATTTCCAACAGTGAACACCTCTTCTTAGCAGAACACATGATTCAGCCTTCCTTGGTCTGGCGGTAGTCCTTGAGCTTCTTGTGAGCCAGTTTGTCAGGTGTGGTTGCTCACCACTGAAGAGAGAGCAGATGCTGAAAGGTGTAACAAGCCTTTGCCTGAATATCACAAAGTGGTGTGAAGTACAAATCTGGGTCACAGACAGACCTCCGCAGATTGTTCTTGCTCTTATTTGTTGAGTATATCACTTTAAAAGTACATTTTAAAAATACTGTGTGTGGTCTTCTACTTAACTATCCACGCAAGACAATCTCTAATCTGTAAAGGGGAAGAAGATTCTGAGAAATAATTCACATTTATTGACATTTAGTAATAGCCTGACAACTGAATATTATCTCATTTTCCTCAGAGTCTAAGGCATCTTGTCATTTTGGCAGCACGGGTCTCCAGCAGCGCCAGAGTCAAGAGAAAGGTAGTCCATGCAGCTTCCAGCAAGCCAGGTGCTGTTGCCAGTGCAAAACAAAAAGCTTGTTTGGCTCTGCTATGGATTCTCAAGTAGGAGAAGACAGACAGTGGTTGAATAAACCACTCAGACTATCAGTAGTCCTTTGAACATGTTTTTAATGCTGTCTCTCTTGTTCTTGTCATAGGTTTAAAAGTGTTCTAAAGCAACGCAGTAAACATTAGCACAGCACTAAGCACAGGGAAATGCACAGACAGCATTACTGCCATCACATGTCTACTGTGCTGCAAAACTGTAATTCACAGAATTACTCTATAGAGCCTTCCTTGAAATGTTCGTGGCATGGGCAAGAAGAAAATTTCCTCATACCTATACAAAAGTAATCCTAGACAATGGAAATTTGGACCTATGAGTTAGCAATGTTGTCACTGATGCAAGATAAACATATTTTAATTAGTTCAATTATTTTCCATTTACCATGAATAGGAATAGCAGAATTAAAATCATGTCTGCTGATATTTCCCATTTCTTCTTGCAGTAGCCTTTCTTGAAGATGCTATTTCCAGCTGGGGAAAGTAATATTTCTTTTCAGAAGCCAGTTCACAGAATGACAAACGAACCCACTTATTTTATGCAGTGTAGTTTAACCTAAAAAAAGTCTATTTCCTCCCTTCCCACTTTTCTATTCTGCCTGGGTAAATATGCACTCAAAACAGATACTGATGAAGCCTAGGGGATGCTAAAGAAACTAAGGAACAGTATTCAGAGGATCTGAGGAAGCAAAAATACCTTTTCCAGTTGGCTCATTTATTTCCCACAGAAGTGAACATGCTTTGTTGCAAGCAAGGAGATACACAGTTTGAGGCTTTGCATTTACCTTTCATAAAGTAAAAAGGAGAAATATAGAAACAGGCAGCCCTGATGGACATTGCTCTGTGGGCACTGGACCAAAAGGAGAATACTGTTTGCAGGAAAGTGGATAGGAGAAAAGCCATTTTTCAATATAGGTGCAAAGGCATGTTCATTTATTAAAGAACAAGAGTAAAACTTTGTTCTGCTACAAACCTAAATTATTATTAATATAAAATCTCAATTCTGATGAGGAAATATTCTGTTTCCCTTACTCACTTGTAATAAATTTATGGTAGGTTTTGTCAGGAAAAATGTGTTGCATCTACTGTGTCATTCAGATGGTCAGTCTGCGTCTACCTGAATGATTTGTACAGTGCAGTAGAGGGTGAATGTGTAGAGAAAAACAGTTGGCATTGAGGATCCAGCTCCACAATGTATGCTGAGGTCAGGTTTTGCTTTGCATTCTGTCTCTGCTGTTCCTGCACGGCGTGTCTAAGACAGCTCCACAGTGATAAATAAAGCCCAATAAATGGGACAGCTGAGATACTTCAGATCACACTCCTCAAACTGGAACATTCATGTAGATATTCCCTGCGATGTTCAGTTCCCAGGAACTAAGAAAACTGATGTAATTTAATAGGGATTAATTCTTCAGCAATACTTCTTGATAACAAAAGCAGAGAAGGAGATTTGCTACAACAGGATCAGTTCATGATCAGCCAAGAAACAGCTTGAAGTTTGTGTATGTTGGCAGAGCAGATGCTTTCTCACTGAGAAAGAGAAGTTATTTACATATGACAGTTTCACAGATGACCAGGAACTAATTTCCTGTTTCACAGACGTGATGAAAGTAAGATTTCTAAATAGTCTTCTACCTTTTTTTTTTTGTTTGTTTGTTTTTTGTAATCAATATGGAAAGGATACTAATGTTGGGAAAAGGGCCAGAAATGTCTTGTCTTTAAGATAAGTAACATTTAAAGAAAATAATGACATAGTTTTAATAAAAAGTCATTGCAAAGTTTTGGGAAGTACATAGGAGTCTAAATTGTTTTAACTTCTTTCGTTTGGACCTAAAGTTAATTTCATTACTTTTGAATATAATTGGAAAACATGTTGCATAGTGTTCAAAATGACAGAAAATTTGGAATCTCCATTCAGAGATATAAAAAAAAAAAAATTACTCTAGTCTGTAGATGATTGAATTGGCAACAAAGAATATAAAGTACAAATTGAAAGCTGAGGATTAGTGGGACTTTAACAGGAGATCCTGTGGTATGTAGAAGTCTTGCTGAACCTGTCCAGCAGTTGTTCCCTTCGTTTACTCAGGTAAGCAGCTGTTCATGAGATGGTTATCCCAAAAGGCTACTGAGCAAAGAAGGAAGGAAAAAGTTAGGATAACTGCATGCATCAAATACAAATTGTATTCACTAAGGCATACATTTCTGTAGATAGTTTAGCCATTGGCTTAAAAATACCAACAATAGGAACTCTACAGCAGACAGTAGTAAGGCCTTCATGTGAATATAGGAAACAAGATTTCATGACTTCTTTTGTTTGGGGCTGCTGGGGACGAAAAATGAATTTAAGGTGTGTGTTTCATGTTTATATGAAAGAAATGAGGAATCCTGATCTGCTGTCCACAGATAATGGGTTGCAGTGGTAATTAGGTGCTGTGACAGTGATTTGGTTTTGGCCTCAACTTTCATGACTATATCTTGCAATGGTATGCGTGCTGGACACATAAGATGCTGATTGGGAGAACAGAACAAATGCTGTAGCACTGAGGAGAGAATGAAGCTTTATATTGCTGAATTGTTCATGCCTGGCTGCACTTCAAGAGGAATTTAATAACCCTTCTGTTTTCATTTAAATGCACGTGTTTATCTCTTCACATTTACTAAGTCCTTATCTGGCATTTCTCTTGTTTTTAAGACCTTGTTAAAGCTGGCAGATCACAACTGCAGTACTCTATTGCACAGAACTAACTGTGATCGTTACTCGGGCACAATTACACTGATTTCTGTTCATGAGCTACTGGAGAGTACAGGCCATCATGCAGTGGTGAATGGTAATTCAAGTAAAATATGATTCCTGACATGTGGGTTGGTAATATAACACGCAAAATATATATATATGAAAAGAGATGATGAATTTAATGTGGAATTATCCACATAATGTTCTGTTATTGTGCTATCTGATGGTAGGATTTACTTCATTGCTGGGTAGTTATAAATATCTCTGCACTGATGCCTAAACCTTGTAAAGAATAACTATAATGGGGGGACCTGCTAACTCCTAATTCTGAAGCCAGTGAGTGCATCTCAGGGCAAGATTTATTACTCCTCACTCTTTGTAGAACAGTTTCGTGCAAATAGAAATTTCCTTTTATTTTCTCTTCATTTTTCTTCATGTTTTCTTTAATCAGAAGCATTCAAAATATGACTTCAGTTGTGTCTTTGCAACTGCATTTTCCTATTCTGACAAAGGCAGAATATGTTTTTGTGGACATTCTTAAGCATAGAATATAGAATTTGTTTTCTATGGCCATTGCTCATTTATTAAAAGCTACTTCTTTGATATTTGAGGATAAAGACTACACAAAACGAATAACGTGCCTTATAAATCACTAAAAAGTATAGATAAACTTATCTATACTTTTCACAATTGTCAGAATGCACAGTTGTTATGTATGAAAATATATCTGAACATACATTTGTATACATCCTAAGTGTAAGTCTCCTCCATTTCTGGGTACTTTGAAGCAATCTTTCAATATTTTCCTTAATTTTATCTTTTATTGTGCTGTACTTTTTACAGCTGAATTGAATGAAGCAATGAAGAAGGATTGGTAGGTCTCTTGTTTTGGTTTTCCAAGTGCTTGGATGTCAGAAAGAAGTTTAGAAGAAATGTTGACTTCAGAAAGGATCTCCACAGTGCTAAGGGAAAGAAGTGGGAGCAGAGAGTTTTGAGGGGGTCAGAAGTAAGAGAAAGCAGCAAATGGAATGTAATACAGGGGAGAAAGAAGAGAGTAGAGCAGCAGAAACGTCTTCATTTGAGAGAGGAGCAGACCAAGAGGAGAGCTAGAAAGAGGGACCAATAGACCTAGAGGGAGGGAGCAGAATAAGAGGAACATAGCTGAAGTTGAAAAGAAATTCTGTGGGGAAGGCCCTAAAATTCTGATTTCATGGCAGATGCTGTGGACCTTCTCCCTGAATGGACTGTAGAGAAACCAGGATGATGTGAAAATGCTTGCTTCCTCCTCCTGTGACAGAAACAGGGAGGGAAATAGTTGGCTCCATCTCAGAGGCAATTTTCTGAATAGATCTCTGATAGGATCTGCATAGATCTTTCACTGTGGGTCAGGAGACACTGCCTTTTAGATCTGCCTTTCTAATAGCACCCAGAATTCACTGCTTAAGGCCTCTTGTAAACAAGCCAAGCATTCTGTTCGCTAGTGGCTCATGGTCCCGTTTCTGTTAAATGATTTGCTTCATGACAAGCTGTAGGAACACCTTCCTTCCATTCCTGGGATGGAGAGGACACACATTGATTTTGGCTGAAAGATGTCTGTAGACCCAGCTTGCTCCAGTGATACACATGTATTATTTATACCTGATGGAATATAATTCTTCCCACTGCAGCAACATTCAGGAATGAGTTGGAAGTACCGTAGTAAGCTAGCTGAAGGGAAGAAGAATAAGCCCTGTTGCTTGAGATATGCTCCCAACTGGCTTCCCAAACAGCTGCCTGAATTTCGATGGAGGGCTGTTTGAAGTCAAAGGAGAAAAGATAGTGCTCTGAACACGGAGAACTGCAGCTGAAGGCTCAATTAAATGACTGAAAAGAGGAAAAACCCTGCCTAGTACAAAGATTAAGATTGCATGTGATGATCCTTAGAATACTTATTTGTGGAGCAAAGCTTTCATCCTGGAATTGCGAATAGTACATGTTTGATGCATCACAGAATTCATTGATCAGAAAGAAGTCAATTAGTTAATTAGTAAAGCCCTTTATTAACAGAATATTCAAGAACAAAGATACAGTAGCTTCTCAGGCTGATGCATAAAACCTGCAGATCTGTCTTTCTAGAAAGATCCTTGTGACTTGCACAGACACAGATGTGTAAATGCCACACGGCTAGAAGCCAGCCATCTGGACTTTATAATCAAGCAGGTAAACAAATGGACCAGGCTCTTCGACATCTCTCAGATTATTGCTGATCATAATAACATTAACTTTTCCAAAGGTGTCTCTTTGCTTCGTCACATTTCAAAGACTCCATTAATTTTGTTTTCACATGCTTAAATATTTATTTTGACCTTTTGCCTCCTGCTATAACCTTCTGGCTTGTTGGACCATCCAAATCAAAATACACTGATGTGTTCTGAATGGCCTTGCTGCTTGTATAAACACACTGCATAAACAACTCTTGCAGAACAAAAGACCAAGTCCTCTGCTGTGCTGTAGAAAGTCTCTTTGTCCGTTTCAGATTATCCATACAGGTAGGAGCTGTGTTGAGACATGCCAGCTGGTTTTCCGGTCTTCTTACCCTGCATTCTTACTGACATCCAGCTTTGTTTCCCTACACTGAGTAATGTTAAAGAAAAATCAACACCATGTTGTTATCTGTTTGCTATGCAGGTGCCACTGCTGGAGTACCAACTCTGCTTCTGGGCCTGGTGCTGCCTGCCCTCAGTGTCCTTGCCTACTCGGGATTCTGAATGTAGCTGGATTTACCTTGTCCTCACCCGAACACAAGGGACTCCCTTTGAAGAGGAGGACTGCAACTCTTGATTCCTGTGGCACCATCCTAAGCCAAATAAATTACACTTTAAAACAAATTACTCTACCAATTTCCTATGAACTTTAAAAGGACTGAGGCATCCGGGAACTCCTTCATTAAGTAAATCAACTTTTGAAAGGATAAGAAATATTTTTAACTTGTTCCAATATGCCTTATAAAAACACTTATGCTGATCTGTGACAGTTGCATGATTCGGTCCAATGGGGCAAGTTACAGTGTTAAAACCCAATAACATAGGCTGTACAGTGAAAGTAAAATCACCATACGTAGGTGCTTTAACTTGAATAACAAATTGTGAAATATAATAGAGATTGAAATGTTGATTGTATGTGATAAATGTAAGAGTACTACGTCTGTCTGTACTATCCTATATGTTTTGTGTACTGCATATTTTTGAATGGCCCCATCATCATTTATTGGGATTACTGGTTTTTTGAGAGACAGTCAAAGCAAAAACATTTTGTTCGTTTTCACAGCTATATTTCTTGAGGCTATTGGATACAATCTGAAGGACTTGAAATAAATGTCAGTGGCAAGAAAAATGTTGTTTTAAGTATGTTCAGAATACCTGAGACACTCATAGCATGCTCAGCTTAAAGGAGTTTACCTGTACTTCACTGACACCAGGTTTACTGTACTTTTTTCTTAAAACAGTTCAGTTGAAAATTCTGTTATGGTCATTGTTGATGATTTTAGGAGTGAAATGTCAGCTTTCAGGGAAGCAGCACAATATATCGGTTTTGATTTAGAATTATTACTATTATTATTAAGGTAGCAATATAACACATAGAAGACTGAAGATATAGTCCGTATCAAGATCAGCTAAATGGACCATGAAATGATAGGAAACTTATGTTATTTTTTAAAGTGAAAAGATTTAAAATATAAAAAAAAGAAATAGATATACAGTAAATGACAAAAACAGAGTAGCACAGTTAAAAAATTATTATATTTACATTTCTATGCTGCAGATGCCAGGTGTTACCTTCCTGTGGTGAAGCGTACATTTGGGAGAATTATATGCTTTTTCAAGAATTTGATATTATTCTAATATTCGTAGTGTTGTAAATAAGAGTTTTAAAGTTCTGGGACTCTTTCCCTATTTGACAGAGTACTGAATGATCCAACTGTGTGTTAATACATGAAAGTCAGATCCCAAATGTCAGTTGAAACTAAATGTTTGCTATGGCCTTTGCAAAATGGGAATTCTATTAGAGATAGATAGAGAATGTTTTTGTTCTGACTGTGTCCAGGGTGTTTCAGTGGGTTGTGTTTTTTTTTGGAGTTTGTTTTATTTTTTTAAGATTTTAAAGAAATACACATTCATTATGTTTTCCATGGTATGCTGGGAATTAGTTTGGGTATGAATGTTGGAAGAAACACAGTGATATTGAATCAGATGGCTCGAGTAATAGTGCAATGTCTGATGCTTCAAGAATTATAAGCTTTGAATCATATTTTATTAGCACAACCTTGCTAGCTACTTAGAAATAGATTTTATCTTTTTAGAACTGATACTGTAGAGGTCCATAACAATATTTACATGGAGCAAGAATAGGCCTATTAATGATCTTCACCCCCTTCTTTATTTTGTATAATTTTGTACTATATATTTACATGTACAAGTGTAGAGTCTTCATCAAGAAATATCAATAATACTGTTTTAGTTTAATTTTAACTATTTGTTACAAGATGAAAATTTTTTAAATAGGTGAAAGTGATAACTTCCCTATAGAGGAATGTCAAGGTGTCAAGCACTACTCCGTTTCGTAAATTGTATAATTATTTGAAAGAGAAATGATCTGTCTTCATACATGAGAAACTAATACGCTGTAAGCCTTCTGTACAAAAAAAAAAAAAAAAAGTGTTTTATTGTATTTCATTTGGTTTCGTTCTTTTGCAGTATGACTCATTTTTATATAATCTACAGCCACAACTAAAACTTTTGCCAAATGCATGATTGCCTTTTACTTTTCTAACACATGGTGTAAAAAGCAAAACTGGTTAGTTTTTGCATGAAAATGACCTGGGAGGGAAAGCCACTTCCTTTTTTAAATCAGCAGCACAGATGAGGTAGGTCTCACGTACTGATCAGATAGTTCAAAGTTTTTCATTGTTTCACATAATTGTACAAATTTGACCGGGACCTGCAGTTGCAAATTGCTGTAAAGAAAAACTAACCAATGTATCATCTGCTTTAAAACGCAAGGTTCTTAATTAAAGTTTATATAGATAGACATATTTGTTGTTTCTTTATATTTCAGGAAACTTGATATTACTATTATTTGATACTGATGAATATTGAACTGTTTTTTTAGTTACTTTTTATCTTCTTCTTTTTTTTTTTTCAAATGAATAGAGCAGGACCGTGCTTTGTCCTTTTTATGAATGAAAAGTAAATTAAAGTTAAATAAATGTATTAATGTTACTCAAGATATAATAACTGTCTTGTGAATTAGAGCTTTCTGCTTTCACAATAATGATGCGGTCCTCTGTAGCAGTAAGAATGTGGTTAGAATGAAAGCCTGTATATCCCTGCCCTGCACTGTTATGAATTTAGCAGGATTGAAAGAGCTTCTGTGGGGTAAGGGCGGCTGTTTCACTTTGATTATGGGTGACATAGATTGAAAGATTTTCATGACGTCAATGACTGAGAGCTTTTCAGAGTTTTTGGGAGGAAGAGTTAACCAAGCATTAAACTTTGTACTGGTTCATGCTTTGTATGATCACGATTTCAAGGGCTTACTTAAATCAAAAATTACTGAGAGGCTACTAGCCTTTTAGGGATCACTTTCAGACCTTAAGCTGCACCAAATGAAAGAAGTTTATCTGTTGGTGAAGCTCACGATCATATTTCAGAACTTGGTTTCATTTTTCTTCAGACATCCCAAAAGAGAAGAGCTGTTGACAGAATATGTTTCATAGAATCATGGAATCATTTTGGTTGGAAAAGACCTTCATGCCCTGTACCTGAAGATTGTCTTGTCAATTGGAGCAGAAATCAGACTGGGGAAGGGGATATTATGAGTGGTTTGATTTGATATGTTTTGTGTTTTATCTTGGTCTCTAAGAGAAATATGTTTTTGATTCTCTGACTGCCTGCTAATAATTCTGAATCTATTGGAAAGTGGTAGATGAATTAAACAGATATCATACTACAGAAATAAATAGCCTGAGTAGAAAGAAATTTAAGACTTAAATTAGAAATTTGCACCGAAGCAGGCAGCAGCAAGGTCACTGTGTTTCCTGTTCTGGACACTCAGCCAGCAATCATCTCAGCTGGGCTTGCTCCTGCCTTGCCCAGGGCCTGGAGAGCACAGGACGAGTGTATGCTGGGTGGAAGTCAGAACACGTGGCATTGCAGGATGTAAAGGTAACAGAGGGAAACAGATCACTGTGGCAAGATGCGGAGGAACTGGGGAGAGAACATATGTCCGGAAGAGAAAATGTTTCATTAATTCCAGTCAACATTATTTCCAGATGAACTTGTTTTTATTTGTGAGACTTCTTTGTTTCCAGACTTTGGGGCCTCTAGCTACAGAAAGTGATAAGACATGTGCCTTTAAATAGTAGATATCTGGCTGAACACCAGATCTTCCAGTCTCAATCTGCCCCAACATGACATTAAACTACATTTCCTATTGGAATTAAAACAAAAATGACAGACATCAGGGAATACATTTCAGTACAGACCTTGAAAATGTTCCAAATGCTTTTGTTTAGAGATTCTGTATATTTAAACACATCACCGAAGTGTCAGTCTTTCAGGTTATGACAATACGAGTTAAGCAAATTCTTTTGGCATTCAGTGTGCATTTCTATAGCTTCTAGCACTTCTGTATGGTCCATCTTTACATATATCGTCCAGTGGAACCTCTACACCATGTTAGGACATTGGTACTATTTGTGAACCACCTGTATTCATTGCATGTTCAGAGAAAGACCGATCCTGTTTTTTCCAGAGATGATTCATTTTCATTAGCTTTTCTGCCACTGCTTCCTTTTACTTTGTCACTTTAGTATTCTTTTTATTTTCAAAAACAGAAGAAATGATAGAAAACAGGAGAATCCACATGAATGCAAGATAGAAAAATGAAATATCTCAAACCACGGTCTTTTCTTTCTGCTCTAAAGGACATCTGAAAAGACACATGGAAAGCCTTAACTTCAACTACCTTGACTATGGTCTATTCTCTTGATTAATGTCTGGCATACATGCCGCTATTTTGACATAGGGTTAGCTAGCGTTATGTGATAAAAGTAAAATAATTATACTGGCAAAATGTCTGTCAGAAGAACTCTGCATCCACTAGAAGGAAGCATTCAACAGCATGGCAGCAAAGGCACTGCGTTGAAGACTGGTTCCCATCAGGAGGTAAGCCTCAAGAGGGTTGGGAGAGACTGTACAGGTACACCTCTCCAACTGGAGCTGTGTCATATGCTCTGGAGTGTGTCCTTCCCTGGACTAATGGATTGACTGCAGAAATGGGAGAATTAAAGACCAGCTTAACTTCTCCTTCTCCATCCTACTAACCTAGTAGTATCCTACTACTAGGATAGTAGGAGATGATAGTGTTTGCCAGAGAGAACTCTTCTCTGCACCCACCTGAAATCTCCTCCTGTACTGAATGAGTAAATAGGATAAATAAATGACTTCGCTAAACATGCCTGCTCACTGTGAAAGAGACCTAATGCATAGCTATCTAATGGTGGAGAAGAAAACCCCACCCCAGCTGTGCTATGACAACAAGCAAGGTCAGTCACTGATAAAAAGGCAGAGGTAGACAGAGAATACAAAGGCTGGGCCTCATACTCTATAGATGCAGGCACTGATGGCAGCAAAAGGTGGGGAGCACATAACCCCAGTGGACAGGCCCTGGCACCAGCATTCAGATTACCTGTGCAGGTACACTTCTGATTCTCACAGGAGAAAAGTAGAAAAGCACAGAGTCTCCAGAGGTATTTAGACTTGGGGACTGATCTTGCTCAGGTGGCTCCCTGCTAGGAGCCTCTCTGCAGAGCCAGTAGCAGGGACATGTCATATTTGTGGCCGTAGCAGCTTTGTATTAGTAACTGTATTGCCTGGGACTGCTCTCTGGTACTGAGCTTGTTAGACTTTGTCCCCTGACTGAACTGCTTACTCATCCTGACTGGGTCACCATGTTGATATGATGGTTCAATCATATATAGTGTGGTATAATCTCAAAGCTGTATGAACAGGACTCTAAGACGTGGCCCTGTGTGACAAGACCTTTGCTGATCCGTCTCTTACACCTTTTATCTAAACTGCTGTCATTTGCCTTGTGAGTCCACACGTAGCCAATAATATTAATGAAATCATACGTAGCTTTCTCTGCTACATCAGTGCAGGAAGACTTTTGCTATAAATATTGAGGCATACGCTTCCGTCAGACCTCCTTAATGACAACACTCTGAAGGAATTAATTACAGATTGTAGTTTAACTGTATTCTGGCAGAACACTCTAATGTATAACAGACTCTCTGTGGATTGACCTGTAGCTCAGTGAGCTGTCAAAAAGCAGCCCATTTGCCAGGAAGCTCCTCTGTGCTGCCAGAACACCGCACTACCACTGCAGGCCTCCAAGATGTCTGCTGAGGCCAAGATGATGTCTCTTCTTGCACCAAACTCCACAGATCTTCAGCCAACTTCATTCTCTGGTTTGCTTTCCAGCAAAAAGTAGCTGATGGAATGATGCAAAAGGTTTGATTTGTAAATGTGAGCCTTGTACAAGTAGGTAAACAAACAACAACAACAAAAGAATTCTGCAGGTTTTTTGTTGTTTTTTTTGAGGTAGTTTTTAAAATTCAGGTTGCCAGAGCCAAAAGAAGCAGGCAAAATTATTCCACTCAGTTCTGCTCAACAGCATTTTCTATCATTAACTTACAGCACTGACTTTTCTGTAGTGTTGCAGATGTGATTACATCATAGTAGAAAAGGAGAAAAGAGGGGAGAATGGTTCTGTTCAAGCAAAGGAGGAATCAGTAACGCAAACTCTCAATACTGAGCTAAATGTGCTAATACAAATGACCTAGAAAACAGCATAAATACTTTATTTCAGTAACTGTGTTGGTATGCAGCACAATAACACTCACCTTTGGAGTTTACTGATTCCAGGACATAGGAAAATTGGATTTTCTTAACAGAAACAGCATGATGGCTGACTTGGTCTTTTTTTAATCAGTAAACTGAGCAAGCTAGACACCTTCATTGTGTCAGGAACACGGGATCAGAGGGCATAAACTTAGCTAACAGTTTATTTCCTTATCTTGTTTGGTCCAAAATATCCTTTCTGGGATGCGATAACCCGATGGCTTCTGACCAGTGTTCACTCCTTCACAAACCTCTCAGGCAAGTGCAAACTAAAACAGGCATTTTTCAAGATCAAAAATACTGAGACACTTTCCCTTTGTGTTTCTTTGTCTTTCATCTTTCTCTCTTTCTTGGTGTTCTTTTCTCTCTCCATCTCATTCTTTCTCTCTTTTCTCCTTTTCTTCTTTCTCTCTTTTCTCCTTTTCTTCTTTCTCTCTTCCTCTCTCTTCCATTTCTTCTTCCTCTCTTCCATTTCTCAAAAGAAAATCAGAACTAGGAATTTGAACATCAGTAGTATAAAGCTGTCAGCAAAGAACACCATCCATGATCAATCTCTGAAGAAAAACAGTCACCTACAGACTAGCTGTGTATTCAAGATATTTTGGAGGCACTCCATTTCCAAGAAAACTCTAACATGAGAAAGAAAGAAAGAAAAACTGTGTGATGTTTATTTCTGTCAAGCACTACATAGGCTTCTTCCAAAAGCTCTGAATTAGATTTGGAGGATCAAGGATATATTCCAGTAGTTTAAAAAGACTTGGCATCAGAATCACAACTGTCTTAAAGGATTTGAAACCACGTGCTCTGAAATTTAAGCACAATTTTATGTGTTTTGCATTATGTAGTGACTAACACACAATTTGCCATCTAATGTCATAGTGTAACTGATAGACTGTGGGATAGTAGCATTTATTCCAATATACAGCATAGCAAAATAATCAGTGAAAAAAATACAGATTGGCAGATTATTGCATTCATTAAGTATTTACTCACTATAGCCAACTTTACTCCAACCCATCTCAGGCACCTCCACTACCAAAACCATGCATGGGAAGCCAGTTAGGTACTTCACAAAGAGCCATTTCGCTCTCAGATGGTAGTCTGGGCACCTTCTGCTCATCTCTGTTGCTCTCCATTGAGAGCTATGTTCCTCTCTGAGCCTAGACAGGATCCATCTATACCACTACTGACCAGGCAGGATCTCCCTGGTAACGACCATCACCTTTTTCAGTGGGGGAAGAGTTATTCTAATATTCATAGAGGTCTGTCCTTCCAAAGCCTCTATTTCCAACTGTACAGTGACAGGAAAATTGGATAGTTTGGGTAGTAACTCTATATTACATCTGTTGTTGACAAACATTTTCAAAAAAGTGAGAAATCTGAACTGTAGCTAATGGTGACATATACAGTTGTGAGAAAGACAATTTATTTCCCTGTCAGAACACCTACTCAAAAACTAAATTTAGTGAACATTCAAGTATTTCATATGACCATGGGCATTACTAGACAAATTGCCTGTGCTTGTTAATTGTCATTAAACAGTTACTATGGCCATGCTCCTTCCAAATGAATTAGATGTGAGCATGTAGGTTGGCTTCTTACAAATCATTGCCTAGATGAGTCTCTGTACCTCCAGTGAGTATAAAGGGTAACAGGGAGAGTTGCAGTCTAAGACGTCCAACACACAGTTTTCTGCAGCAAGATCTCAAAATACTGGAAAACTTAAACACCAGTGCAATACTTGAACTTTATGATACCACAAGTAAAATCCTGTGAGACATCTGCTCAGGAGAAATAGACTTTGTAACCACCCTCGCAAAGATGAAACTCAGGGCAACAAAAGTGAAAAGTCAGTACTCTGAAATATGCCACTGGAGAAATAACAGTAAAGAAGAAAGATTATTTCTAATGATATCATTAAAAATCAAAGTGTTGTTGACAGCATTAGCTTTTCAGAAATTAATGAGTTAGAACTTACTGTGAGAATTACTGCATAAAAATACAATCATGCTGATGCTGTGCCAGAAGCTGTGATGTTTACCAAGAATTAATTTATAAAGTCAAAACTCAAAGGAAGCCAACTCCAATTATGACATCTAAAAAGTGCGAGTAAATATAGGATGCAAAAATCTCATGAGAAAGTAAACTTTTATAACTACATGTACAACATTAAGTCTAGAAGAACCTTTGCTAAAATTACAAATATGTAATTGGTATTTGAAGCATTTCCCTCCTGATGTTTATTTCTAAAAGGTGGTGCTGTGGATTCTGCTGATTCTTGCTGTCCTAATAACTATTAATTTTTCACTGGGATAGTGTTCATTGCCAATTTCAGGTAACAGGTTCTGTTTTGAGAGGTTTGTTTTGCTTTGTTTGTTTGTTTTGTTTCCTTGTTTTGATTGCATGTGGATTTACCTGAGCAGGAGGCTTTGAAAGAACGACAGGTAGGAAAGAAGAGCATATCTCAAGATAGCCATCTCTCAGCAAACTCTGCAGATCTGTTCAAAAATGAGCTAGATCTATTTCCTTTGAAGATTTCTCTTCTTTTCTAGAGCCAATCTCTACTGGGAACGATCAAAGAAAAAAATGCAGGATGAACCATCCTCATTCCAGAAAGGACTTTTCTTTGCAGTGGGCCAAAGCTAGCTGGGAAGGGATCCAGGGATCTGCTGTGGCTGTAAAATCTCTATTCCTACTATCCCTACCCTGGGCTTAGGGTAAAAGCAGGCGGACAGTCTTGCCCTACTAAGTCTCAACAAATATATGGCCGCCCTTGTGATCACAGACAAGGAAAAAGATCTCCGTTATATCATGTCTTACTGCTGGTGAAGCTAGGAACCATAGAGAAAGCAGTATGAAGTACTTCTGAAACATTTTATTACCTTCTGCATCAAAATGATTAAAAACTGCTTCAGATCAAAGATTACAGAGCTGCAAAAAGTCAGCAATGAGCAGACCCCAGCCTAGAATAAGTGGATACAGTGAGAAGAGTGTGCCCACTCTTCATGGATTTACTCATGAGCTGAAGGGATGGAATAGGTTTATCAATATAATACAGTGCAGTGAGCGTCTTTTTGTCTTTGTCTTTCACAGTTTCACTCTGCATTTTCTGTATGGCGTCCACTTCAACATTTGAAACAGGGAGAATGTATATGTGTTCTTTTTATCGTGTTCTAAATATGTCTATTGTTGTTTTGACATCTTGGTGATTTTCATTGGTTTCCTTCAATGACTGTAGGAATAGTCTACTATGTCCAGACTACTAGTGCCACATACTTAGAAATAAGTTATCTTTTTGAATCTTTAGGGATTTTGAAATTGCCCTGTAGCAAGCTGCAGAGTGCATATATTTGTTGAGTCAGAGCAGTTTGTGCTATTTTTATTGATTTTATTAACTACAAGGTGCATTCTTCTGTACTCTAGAAGTGAACATTGTCTTGTACTTTATGTAGTGTTCAAAAATTGAGACTTTCTGTGTTCAATCTGCTTAAACAGCCATGTAAGGGGTTAAATAGCAGTTGTTATTCCAAGCATGCAGTTATTAAGCTTTTCTGTGGTATAACTGCTAGCAAAATCTAGATAATGCAAATGCACACTTAGCTAGGGGCGTATGAAAAAACATTACATGTTTTTGTGAAGATACCCAGTAAAGTATCCATCTGTAAGGCTTTTCAACATCCTTTAGCTCAGAACAGGAAGCCCCCATTGATTTCATTTATAAAGTGTACGCTCAACAAGAGATTAACAGTAATTCATGTTTAAAAAACAAACAAACAAAAAATCAATAAGCACGAAAACAATTAATAAACGTGGAATTAAAATGTTTTGAAAAAAAAGATCCTTCAGTTATGGATGCTAATGCTTCAGGCCATTAAGCATCAAAAATTAATTTTCTGGAATGGATGTATTAAAATTACCGCTCATTAGAAGCTGATGGCTGCCAGATGTTAAGAAGATATTCCTAAATGATTATCATTAGGTATAATAATGACTACGCTCATGAAGTGTTTATTGTTTATGGGCCTTTAAACCACAGCATGTGGACCAACGTCTGGATACATTTTTTGAATGAAAATGCATTATATAAAAGTCTGTTCTCTACCAGATAATAAGAGGAAAAAATAACACTTCAGTCTGTAATAGTCTAAGAGTTATTTTGAGGTCAATCTTCCACTTTCAGGTAGATACATTTCTTGGTGAAGCCTACATCCATTATTTACTTAATCGGTGCCTGTATGCTAGGCAAACTGACAAAGAGATCAACCTGTGTTGTCATTTGGCTGAATGGCACACATTTTTATATTGTTTTTCACTATATTATCTATTTTAAATAGTATCCAGGACAGCACAAAACCTGATCCTGCCTAAAGGTATTTATGACAGGTGCTGACTATAATGACTGATGATACTGCAGTCTTCAGCTGGGAGTATTGTTTCTGGAGGATGCCAACAGTGTAGGTATAGAAGAATTGCTTTCCTCTCTAAAATACTTATTTTCTAAATATTGTGATGTTTCTGTGTATCTGCAGCCTTCTGTTATTTGTTGTGTCATGTCACAATCTGTGCTGTTGAGTAACTTTAAAAGCCAAAAAGGAATTCCTAAGCTCTTTTAATTCACAGTTGAGTGCTGCTCTCCTCAGTAAAGTGAAGGGATAGGAACATCCTGAACTAGATTTCCATCCAGTAATGAGTGTTAAGGGAGTTCATTTGTCAGATCTTGGTGTATCTGAAATTACACTGAACTCTGTAGTACAAGCTTTCATTTCAGGCTGATTAAATCCAGTGAAGAGACTTGTGATCCTGGTTGAAATCTCACAGAGCCTGACCTACAGGGCTGTGGAAGCTTTTGCCCTCCCAGGCAGAGCAGAAATTTGCTGCGTAATAATGTAGGCAAAGGAGCCTACAAAGTAAGAAAGTCTGCACCTGCAGCAGAAGGAGAAACAAGTGCTAGGTGCTGATTTTTTCCTCGCTAGGGCTTCTGTCCCCCAGACGCGTGCACCAGAGCCAACTCTGCACATCCACAAGGACACTGAGTTCAAGAAATAACTTTCACCTGCTCAAAAGCTCTTCATCATGGCAGGTCAGTGCCTTTGAACTGTGCTTGGAGATCTCATACCTAAGGAAAGTGATGATTTAGCAGCTACATACTGTTATGGTAAGCATTAAAGCATGTATGGAAAAGTCAGTTTTCTCTACCACCTTGGTTGTTTGCAGTTTTAAGACATCTAACAGTAAGTTTTCAGCTGGAAGGATTTCTTAAACAACAACATTAATTTTACCACTATATTTTCTGTTTACCCCAATCCTGCCATGTAATATTTTTTTTCTTATTCTTTCTTTGGATGAAGTACAGCTGGCTGAGCTTAGCACATATGCTAAGGACCTGAACAACTCGACTGACTTGTTTAAATCCAGTCCTCAAAGTCTAAAACTCCCAACAGTTTAAAAGCATAACTTTTCCTCCAGAGAAATCTGGGAAAGTAGCAGCAAAATGTGGAGACAGTTCCCTATGGCTGTTCCTTTTCACAGCATGTTGGCATTTATTCAGTGCCAGCCAGGTCCTTGAGTCTCTCTGGAAAGACGAGCAGTGACAAGTGCCCCACACACTACTCAAGCAATGATAGACAAGGGGAATAAATGAATCTTGTTATCACTTAGTTAGTGAATGTATTCCAAATCTGTCATGAAGGCATGTTGGTTTTTTATTTTTTTTTCCTTAAGTGCTCTGTGGAGTTGCAAATCCCAGCTGCAGCTCCATGTGTGACTCAACAGGGCACTGACAGCGCCAGTGTTGTCATCAGGATTTCAGTCCCCTCTGTCCTTTCTCTAAATATTCCCCTCTACTGTCATTCCCTGCTACCTAATTGAATGCACAGGATTAAATCAGTGGCCCAGACAACTGATGGATGGGAAAATAACCTCCCAGCTGAGCCAGAAGCTGCCAGGAGGCAAAGTTCTTGTGAAAAGACAGTGCTTTCCTTGGCCAAAAGTGCCTGCTTCCTTCTAGCTAGGCAGGCACGTCCTCTGCATCTCAGTGTCCCATTACCAAGAGCCAGCTTTCACTGCTGTGACACTTTAGGGACCCAGGAGTTTGAACAAGGCCTCTACGAGGCTTGTTAACTTGTGGGATGACGTCAGCAGCCTTCTGTTTATGCCTACTGACAGATATTAGACACCTACTGGCTGAAGTAACAGCTGAGCAATGTTTTTTTGAAGATATCAGTGGCGCCTAACTAGTGGGATCAGGCTCCTACATACCTTTGAGGTGCACAGCCAAGGAGATTAAGTGGCTTGCCCAGAGTCACATAGGAAATCTATGGCAGAGCCAGGAACTGAAACCAACTTTCTGACTTAACCACAAGATTACCATTCTTCCATGTATAAAATTATTAATTCTGATGCTTGTCAGGAAGCCTGGGGCACAGGATGGGTACTTATTAATTGGAGCCAGACACATAAACATTCACATTGATTTAGGTATTCATTTATTTAAAACTAGATGAAAGAACAATCTGGTATCTCATTTGGGATCTTACTTTAGTCACTCTCCTCCTGGTTTACATAGAGTTGAGGATGCGCTGGAAACTGACCAGATTCTCCCCATATAGGGAACCCTTTCTTATGGGCCTATACATGCAGAAGGACTCATTACAAGTTGGGAAGGTTGGTTTCGCCGTGTATCATCACAGTCCATCTTTCAGATATAGACAGTGTTGTCACACATTCCTGGCTGGAACTTGTTTCTTCATTAAGCCACTGTGCCAACAGTGTATTTCTGCTAGTCTGCGTTCAGCTCAATTGCTTCTAATTCTGTGGTTCTTTCATTATTCTTTGTTCCCTTGAGAAACAAAAAAAAAGAAAATATCCAGGGAAGATGGAGGACACTGGCACCACCAAGGTTTAGAAACTGAACCGGGATGTTTATGTTAGGAAACGAGTCTCCCAATCCTTGTTTCAGTCAGTGGAAGAGGGTAACTTCTGGGGGTGACTAAAGGAGGAGCCTAGTTTGCAGGCTCTGACTTGCCCTCTGGGGGAGACAGCCTGTCTGCTTGATCAGGAGAGCCCAGGGCGGCAAGGCTGGCAAATGTAGGCACTGAGGCATTTAAATTAGTGTGCTTTTAATACATTCCTTACACCTTGCACACCTCCTGTTTATGCTTGTGGTACTGGAGGGAGGATCATGGAAACACTGGATGTTATATTCTGAACTGATGTATTGCTAGAGGAGGAATAAACCAGTAAGATTAAACTCCCCTGTAACAATGCTAATGTGAATAACCACAGGTACATTCCAGTTCTGGTTTCAAGAACAAGAGGATGGTCAAGTCTTTTGTGGCACCTAATCAGAGCCTTCCCAATCAAATCCCAGCAAGCAAACCCACCAACACGTTGGGCAGGGTAAGGTGGTGGTGCTGGGAACACTGCTGAGGAAAGTGAACTCCAGGAGTGGTGAAACAAGAAATGAATTCACAGCGTAGGCTACATGGGCTGTAAAGCTATGTACATTGTGTATGCCCCATCTACTCTGTAGCTGTACCTAACCACATAGAGAATATCGGGAGTTTTGGTGGTCACCATGTAATATCTGCCGCTGATCTTAAAATATCCTTGGGCAAAATATTTTGGGGTTAGGTTATATTTTGGCCAGATTAGAACAATCAGATACATAGGTTTTGTAAACCAGGTTGATGTCTCCTAACTCATATACGTGGTATATGAGCTTTGTATCTGGTTATTTCTGATTAGTGTTTTACAGTACTATGATGTGAGCACTTCACCATGTGCAGTATATTTCACTCTGCAATGATTCGGTGATGTATGGAATTAATATTATGAATCTTCATAGTTATGGGCCTGGAAGTCCTAGATGTAAACAAATAAAAGCATACAAGTTCTTGTTAAATGCTATAGATTACTTCTTGTTTCTCCTCCTGAAAATGAAAATGTCTCCTATATATGCACTCATACAGTATCTCTTCCATCTGCAGCTTGCCAAAAAAAAAAAAAAAAAATGCAACCAGTTTGTGGTTCAGCATTTGGATTATTTGAATAACACTGTGTGCTTTAGCATGACAACCACAAGCATGAGATAAGTAACATCTAGATACAGTGACACATAGCAGCAAATAGCAACCAAGGAAAATATATGTAGTCGCCTTTCCTGTTCAGGGTCAGTGTCATCCTGCCTTTTCTGTACCTTTTAGTCATGCTAGAGTTTACATTATATAATATATATATACAGTCAAGCTGAAATGCTGCTGGTCTCAATGGAAATTACTATGTCCTTGGCCCTTTTGAAATTCAGGTTACTTACACAGCACCCATGTTTTGACTTCTGTTCTAAGCATATCTTCATCTACCTGTTTCATGATACTATCTACACCCATATTTTCAGATGGAAAAAACTGTATCTACATACCCAGTCTTAATTTTGAGTATGTTGAGATAGATTTGGGTGTTAGCTCTGCAGGTGTTTTAAAGACATTGGGTTTTTTCCCCTAGCAATTTTTTTCATTTCCTCAGGGTAAATGCTATGCCCAGATTTGCTATTTTTTGGCAGGGTGCACTTCATGGGTCTTTGTTCACTGAGGCAGCATCCTTACAGCCTTTGCTTTTGGAGAACTTTCTAAGTCAGGTCTTTGAAAAGGTGGGGATTGAGGGGATTTGGATTAGGGAAGTGTTTTTGAAGGTGATGGGAAACTTGGAGGCTAGTTTAGGGAATGAGAAATCTGTGAGAAATGGAGGGGAGAGAAGCATTATAGGTTATGGTTGTGATTTAGGGGTTTATCAGTAACACTGTGAGACAGGAAAAAGCTGAAGTACCAGAGAAGTGAGAAGTGGGCATCAGGGAAGGGTACAGGTAACAGTTTTCTCTTTAGAATAACCTTAAAGTTGTTTAGAACCTTCAATGTCTAAATACACCTTCTCTCAAACTGATAATGAAATCCTTTTATTCTAGAAGGTCCCCTTCTTTAACCAATTCACTCAACTCAATGACAAACCACTTTTTTTTTTTTTTTTTTTTTTTAATACCCTCCTCGTTTGCTGATGTATTTACAGGGACTTTTCTGCATGTGTGTGTGTGCATGCATTTGCTTTTCTTTTTCTTTCCTTCCTCCATTTCTTGTCTTTCCCCTATAAGCATCAACACTCTGTGTTTATCCTTGCTGGGCCGCTGCCCAAAATACTGCTGTCAGAACAAATCTGTAGAATAAGTGGTGAGCTGCTTTTTTTTTTTTTTTTTTTTTTAAAAAAAAAGGAATGTAAACAGCCAATGAGTTGTTACGGGTTTTGCCCACAGAATCCATGCAGCTTTGATTGTTGGTACTTGTTTTATTTTGTTTAATTTGTTGTTGGGAATGTTTGGGGTTGGTTTGTTTTTGCCAGATAACTACTGTGAGCCCCAGAGAATGGGTATGACAATGTGAGAAGTGGTTTTGGGTTACTTCAGGCAAAATCCCAGGGTTGCTGAGGAACTCCCGGAGACAGCAAACAGGTCAAGGCAGGCTGACCTCTCCTCTTGGCTTCAGGGTAGTTGCCCACAGAGGTGTCACAGCAGACTCTGGCATTGTGGATAGACTAAGAAAACTTGTGTATTTTTCCACATAGATTTCCATGAGCTTGAGGCAATCTTCTATCAAGGGCTGTATTAAAGATGGGAAGAAAACAAGCTGTCTACACAAAATTTGCTATGAAAAGAAAAGAAAAGAAAAACAAAAACTTAGCCAGCTGTGGCTACTGCAAGAGGATAACTGGAGGCTTCCGGTGAGAAGAGAAGAATATAGGAAGGAAAGCAGAAGGCTCTGTATGGGCTTTGGCCTCAACCTCTTCCTTAATCCAAAGGAATAATTTGGGTTGTTGCTGGCACAGGTTTGTTCAGCTTCCAGAAACACACTAGAGCAAGTGTATGATTTCTTTATGTGATTAAGCTGTACGGATGCTGTAAGAGCATCATGGTGTTGTAACATGACTGAATCTTTACACTGCACTTGTGCCACATGTTGTCCACACTAAATTATGTGATCCTTAGAGCTGCAGCTGTGAATAATATGGTCACCTGGCCTGGGGTGTCACAGAGAAGCAGCTGAAGGCTAGCCAGTTATTTGCAGTGTGCCAGTGACTTCAGAAAATGACTGGTTAATCATTTGTCAGAAGTCTGGGCTGGGCTTTGACTCTGATGCCATGATTGACAACACACTACCAAGTCCATCCTGTGTACAAAGTAATCCACTCACCAGCTACAGCTGGGATCCTTCACGTGTTCCCCATAGAATATACTTGCTTTGCTAACTGAAAAATATTTTTGCATGAGAATCAAACAAGAGGCACTTATGTGGGAAATTGCTCTCTTCTATCATAATAATGCTGGATAATTGATAATTGTGGAAAGTAGGGTGGTAGCATGTCTTTTCTCAGAGACACTCAGAGGAGGACTGGGAATAAAAGCCCATAGAGATCTCTTAATTAGAAAAATATGAGAATTTTGCTGTACTGTAGTTAATAGCCATACCCTTCTGGAAGCACCAATTTCTTAAATTTCTTTTGACAAGATGGGAAACTGTGTGCTTTGGATAATGTGTTGAAATACAAGACAAGTGCAGAAAAGACCCCTCCAGAATGAGCACAAGGTCATATTTCTACCACCCCTTACTCTGTGTGCTTCCTGTTACTTACTAGATGTGTGCTGGGGAACATGACAAAAAGGAGAAGGAAGCACGTGTGAGGCTCACAGTTGTTGTCTTGCTACAGGTCTCACTTCTCTCCTAGACAAGAAATAATGGTGTGTTAGGACTATGTGTTTCCAACCAGTTGTTGACATAGAACTTGATTATTTTACTTCTGCTGGTGCCTAAGGGCAAGACAAAGATTGCAACACATGAAGCAGACAACAAAAAAACAGGCAGTGACTTAAAAAAGAGCTCTCTAGATTAAAGAAAGAGGAAAATTTAGACCACCTAAGGAAGGTGCTTAGATCTCCAGCTCTGAGATTCCTGCTTTCAAACACTGATTCTTTACATTTCAAGATTTACAGTTCAAGTAGAAATAAGACATGGTAGGTATAGAGGTGCACCTGAATCCCCATTTGGAATCCGCATTTTGGCCCTAGAGTACCTGCGTTAGGGCTACCTTTGACTCCTCTGTCCACAGAGCAGGAAGACCTCTATGTCCATCCCTGGAGAAATGGTCTGCTAGCGTGGGGTTAGAAGTGCTGAGGCTGTCTCTCTGCTGGTGGTACCAGCTTGTTCCTCAAATGGTCTCTGAGCTGCAGTCTCCTTTAGAAGATGCAGCTGGATAACCCCTGTCTCTCAGGGGAATGCTTTTACTATCAGCCAGTACAACATCCCAAAAGGAGGCCAGGAAAATCATAGAATCATCAAGGTTGGAAAAGACCTCTAAAACCATCCAGTCCACCTGTCCACCTATCACCAATAATTCCCACTAAACCATGTCCCTCAGTATAACATCTAAATGTTGGACATGTCCTAGTCCTCCTGACAAACCAAAGTCCTCCCTGACAAGCACAGGTGTTGCGGGATGGGAAGAGAAAGTGAAGTGGAGCCCAGTAGCTAAGGACTCAGTTGGGGGGAGCCCTCCAGCTGAGGTGCAGGGCAGTGGGCTCCTCTTGGTGGAATCTCCTTCTTCCATTGCCAAGGAGTGGGCAGGCTGGCAATGGACATGGTTTCATAGTCCTTTTCTGCAGAAGTTATCCATGAGGGAAAGTGGCAGCAAGAGCCCACTTCTCCTGGCACACAACTTGAAATGATGATTACAGAGAGGAAAGAGCCACTCTTCACAGCTGGCCAGTGCCAAATCCATTTACTACTATATCAGGCTGCTCCTCAAGAGAGACCTGTACCCTCCTCCACACCCAGATCATTGAGAAATTTTCCATGCAAGCAGGGAACACCTGCAGAGCTGCATGATCCCTCTTGGGAAGGGGATTTCTCTGGATTGGGTCTGATAGTGAAGCCAGACCAGGACTTTTGGTAAGTGTCTTACAAAGAGAGGGGTTGTAAGGGGTGGTTCTGAGTGTACAATCCTTTCTGTCCCTAAGGAACAACTAAATTGTCCTGGGATGACCTCAGAACAGTTTTTGATTTCTTCTTGTGTCATTGTTGATATAGTCTGAAAGATTTTAGGATGCAAATTTTATCAGAACTAAGTTTTCCCTGTCCAACATTTGAGTGTCTGGAGTTTCAAACTGATGGCTCTCTCAGCTGTACAAAATACATGACTAATTCCCTGGGTAATACTAGGAGCTGGCAGGAAGAGAGCTTAAAGAAAAACCAACAAAGTATAATAAAATGTATCAGTGAATTGTATTTAATACTCTGTATTATTTACTACTGAAAGATGGTTGTCTGCATGAAAAGATAGCAGATGATAGCACACAAGGCTTGTAAAGAGATCTGCTTCTCCCAGCAGTGCATTGAGTGGTTAAAATAAAAGGAAAAATGTAATGGAGTGAATGCGGTACTGAGTTGAAACAGCAGCAATCTAACAACTCCCTCTCCTGGGATCCAACTAACCTGGAAATAGAAATACTCTGAAATAATCACTTTATTTAATCTGCACCTGGGGACATGTTCAGCTTCAGATTTGCCTCTGATGCCTTTTGAACTTGGGGGTCACTATTTTTCTCCTTAAACATTTGAGTAAGACTCCTACTAAAATTTATACCATAAACAGAATAATGCATATAAGGCATTTTTATTATTATTATGTGGCTCAGGAATATTACTGACTGACTCTTTATCATTTGTCTTGGTAGGCTTCGGACCACAGGCATTACTGCAGTGTAGTTTATTCAGGTGAACTGACTCCTTCAGACATATTTATGAAGACTATCCTTTGTAATAGAATTTTAAAGTGGTTTCAGCACTAGGTTTAGTTTCCAGTTGACTGCATGAAAAATGTGATATTCCATAATTTTTCTAAGCCATTATTCACTTTCATTTTTGCGTTTTCAGGATCCATGTGTAATATGACACTTGCTACTGTGATTTATGGCTTTAGGTGAACAATATGCTGCTGTTAATCATACTGGATAGAATCCAGAGACATTAAAATGCTCATCTTCCCTCTTTCGTGCTAATGAGCTTTGATTTCTACCCTGTCAGCAGGATTTATTTATTAGAGCATCATGTTTGTGATTCTACACAGTAGCGCAAGTGTCAGTGCTGTTCTCCTGGCACCCTTTATTCCCTCCTCCCTAATGCAGTTTGGACAAAAAAGAAAAGTTGTGTGCTGGCTCGGCTTAGGCACTTCCTGAATGTATGTTTTGGACACTAAGATCATAACAGGAATAAATGCAAGAATTTAGGAACGGATATTAAAAAAAGAAACTGGTCAAATTTGGGAAATAGATCCTATAGTAATACTCTACATATTAAGTATTTTGTTTCGAGTAGGTGGAGTCATTTTGTTTCTACAGGATTGAGCAAAAGTGAGAAATTCAGAGCTCCTGATATCTAATAACATCCCTACAGGAAAGAATTTTGTTGTTGCTTTACAGTTGTCAATTAACCATCCTACTTAGGTTTCCCATTTCCCAAGTAGGGCTAAATGCTTCTCTGAACCAAATAAGAAGAGATTAAGAGGTTATAATTCACAGAAGAAAAATACTACATAAATCTAAGTAGCACCTTTCACAAGAAGTCTGGATTTTCTTGTTGGTTGTCTACAGAATTGAGTAGCCTTGATTTTCTTTCTGATCAGTTCATCCATTACCTCACAAAACTCTATCTAAGAATTGATAGCGCATTTGCATCAAATAGCAAAACAAGTACATACAATCTTTGAAAAGAAACAAAACCTTTACATAAATATGCTAATAACGTTGGTTAACATTTATGTAACAAGATGATAAGCAGACAGGAATGTAGGAAATATAACAAATTTTAATTCAGATGTAAAGTGTTTTGTATGATAATAGGCACTTGATATCATCAAACGCAATGTGTTTTGCTACAGATTTAACTGGAAAAACAGGATTAAAAATATGAAAAATCAAGACGCTGCATCAGTGTTATATCTAGATCTTTATGTTGTAGTTGGCATAAAACTCTTCGATTTTTTTTTAATTATGTTTAATCCAGTAAGTCCCATTTTTTGAAAGCTTCCGTATTTATGTTTCCTAAATATTTTCATTTTTTTAAACTATGTAGCTATAATGCTTATTGATACTGTTTTGTATTTAATTCCCATGTTTGTTTTGAATTAAAACCAACCTGTCTACACTTAATAACACAAACAAATATTCTCACAAAGGTTCTCACTGTGTCAGCTGAGCACCCTCAGAAGATTTTTTTTTTTTTAATTGCTTTATATGTTGCTTTTAATTACATTCCTTTCCCAAGCGATTATATCCTCATATAGGCCCCATTCCTGCAAGCTATCCTGGCACAAAAGCAGAAGCAGAAAAGTGCTGGGAAGGACTGCCACGGGAAAAAAGGCCTGGCCTTTCAGGCAAAACAGAGGGATGCCAAGAAAGCTGTAAGTCTTGTAAAGGGTTCTCTCTGATTTAAAAAACAAAACAAAATCAACAGAATAAGTCAAGTCATTTTGGAGACTAAAGGGAGTGTTAGGCTGTTGTTACCCACCTAGGTAATACTGTGAGCTGGCAGAAGGATCTCTTGGGGCACTTGAGCAAGAAGTAGAGACAGGGTCTTCCTTTGGTAGGAGAAGGCATAGTGTGTCTTGGGCTGGGCCACCTGAATTCCTCTTTTACGATCACAGAGTTTGAGCTTGACTGTTCCTTGAGGAGATGCAAAGGCTGCATGATGCCCCTGGGATGACTTTTCAGGGACAGATCCCCAGGAAGCACTGATGTATAGCCCCCAGTTGCAAGGCCTTTTTCCAAGTAGGATGAGAAGGTGGTAGGGAAAAGTCCAACACTGGTCACCTAGAAAGGGTCTGCCTTGTGTTAGGAAGGATGAAAACTGCCAAGAAATACTTTTTTTTTTTTTTTTTTTAAATCAAGAAATGCCCATTAGAGTGAGAAAAGGAATCTGCACTGAATTTCAGTAATAGAAGGAGCAAGTTGCACAGAGACTAGGTTCCTGTTGGCTGTAGAACCTTCGAGGTTACAGCAGTCTGGAGAGAGACCCAGCTGTAACTACAGCTGAAATATGAAAATACTGATTGATTACCTACAACACAGATAATGAGCATCTGTTGTCTTGCTGATGGTAGCCAAGAAACCAAAGAGGGACACCTTTAAAATCCTAGATTTTGGAGTTAGGTGATGTCCCAACTTCCTGACCACCTACCTGCATAAGACAAACGACTCCAGCATGTCTTTCCTGCACTGGTCAGTATTTCTCCAGCTAGGACTGGAAAGTGAAACACCTTCAGTGGTAAAATTGTGCGTCTTAACATTTTATTTCATTTTTAGTGTCTTAATTTTATTTACTCAGTCTTGCCATATATTCACTTCTCTACAACAGAAATGCTTCTGTTGTCTTTTTTTTGTGTGTGTATGTGTATGAGCAGCACTGCAAGTCCAAACACGATGAGATTAATTAAAGATACTTATTTGGATGTCCTTGAATATACATGGCTCATGTTTTTGGATTTATTTTTTCTTTAATCTTTACTTTTTTTGCCCTAGAATTCAGAGCCAGATAGAAATATCTGGGGGAGAGTCATTTCATTTTTAATGAATGTTGCATTTCTGACAAGACTGCATGATTCTGGGATGCAAAGCTTTATCAAAAGAATCATGCAATAACATCACAAATTAAATGCCAGTAGACTATAAATATTATTGTTTGAAACAACGTATTTATCTTTAAAAACTCTTATTTATTCCTACCTTCCAGTTGGGATTTCTACTAATTTCAGGGAAGCCTTGACAACCTAAACAGTTAATGCCACATTCTGCACAAAAGCAGTGGTAAAATCAGGAACAGTTTCACATCAAGAATGTATAATCAGTTGCCTGGTAATATGACCCTTTAAATGCTTGATTTGGATATTTATTTCTGAAATACAGTGACTTTTTCTATAACAATAGCCTGCTTTTTTTTTTTTTTTTTTTTTAATGGCAAGGTTAATGCAGTTACATTATCTGTGTTCAAGTGCGTTCTGTTCAAATGAACTCAGCAATCCAAATTGCTCCCAAGTGTCACTTCCTTATTTAATAGCTAGCAGTCATAACTGATTACTCTTGTAATATTTTTAAAGCAAAGACACCTCACAAGTACTAATGAGCTTGGTTGAATGTATATATAAGAAAGCACAAGGAAGGAAATTATGAAAATTTTAATTCTATGTTTCTTAAATTCTCCCTCTGACTTTTAACAGATGAAAAATGGCTTTTACCTGATGGGATGGTGTTGCCTTTATGGAACTAATTCTTGGTGGACCTCTTTGGAGTTATTTGGCCACTTCTCAAGTTTTTCAATACATACAACCAGTGTTGTGATCTCCACCTTGGGTCTAGCATCTAGAAGGTAAATATGAGCTATTTTCTCCTTCTGCTATGGTTTTCTTCCTCCGAAGTGATTCCCACTCATGCCACTTCAATGAAGAGTCTGATCTTTGGCTGCTTTTAATTTTTTCATGGACTCACTGTATCTACTAGAGGAAAGGTTAACAAAAGTAAGTGCAGAACTTTTACAGTATTAGAAACAGGGAAACAAATTTTATTTCTTTTGTGTATTTGACATGACAGACAAAAGCTATAGCACATGAATCTAGCTGTATTCACAGGGTCCTCTGTGCAATTTAGATCTTAAATTTGGGGCAATTACACCTGGTTCCATATCCAAAGGAGAGGGATTGCTCATGACCCCATTCTGGGAACAGGATATGAGGGCCAAGGCGCTTCTACTAAAGATTGGTTGTTTCTTTGAAGGAGTAAACACCAGTATTTTGGGAAGAAGGAAATTATCCATATGATGTTTTACAGTAAGAAAGTGAAATCTGTCTTTTCTACAAATGTTGCTGAAATATCATCACAAGAATGCATTACTGTTTCTTTCTTACAATATATCAATACATCTCTGGAACAAATTGCTTGAGTGTGAATAAATAAAAAGCATAGGCAGTCATGAACAAATATATCTATGTGCAACTGTAGCATAAATATATCTACAAAGATGTATTTTATCTGGTTTTCCCCCATTCCTTTTGCCTTTCACCACTACTACTAGACGCATGTGCTCTACAGAGCAGTGAGAGGAGGAAAGCAGATGAGTCACTGCACCCTGGAAGTTTATGCTGAAGCAAGCTCTAAAATGAAGGCAAAAAGTGCAGTAATATTGCACACAAGCAGCAGAAGCATGAAAGCTATTATGTGCCAAAAATAGGACAGTGATAACTAATTCATAGAGCAAGTAAAGTTTCTGTGTCAAAACATGTATTTAGAGTATATTAAAGGTAAGAGAGCCAAAGCAGGGGAAAACAAGTCATCCTGCATCCTCCTGTGTATGAATTATTTTTGTGATCTACTGAATTCAAATGTCCTTCAGCCACATAAAAAATAGGGATGGAAGATCTTAGGTTTACAGCCTTTGCTTTGTGTGGTAGTGCAGATTTTTAATTTTCCTCATTTGAATATGATTCCCAGACTGAAAAAATTTCCCCTTGTAAATAATTCAAGTTCTCTTCCTGTGACTGCAACATAGGCCTGCTTTTCCACCTGTCAACACTGATGTGTAAAGCACAGTATGTAAAATAGCGCCCAAATTAAAAGATTTAATAAAATTATTGTTATGAGAAACTTGAAATGCTGTGGATACCAATTCTTTGTGGTACATGGCATTCCATGACTCCATTTTGAAGATGCCAATACAAGTCATCCTCAAGTTCATTAGAACAATACAGAACACACAAATAATGTAACTTTGAAATATCATTTAAAATCAATGGGAGTACTATGTGTTACATAATTCCTGAGATCAGCTCTATCCATATTGAATGTAATTTGCCCCAGAATATCTTACCTGTCTCCATAGTGCACAATGCAGAGTGCAGCCAAGCACCACTAGTGTCCCTATGCCTTGCACAGTCCGTAAGTAACCACACAGCTTACACAAGAGATACTACCCAATGCTACTTATCTGGTATTGTTCAGAAAGAAATATGATGCAGCTTGTAGTTCAGCAAGGCCAACTGCAAGGTCCTTACCTAGACTGAGGCAATCTCAAGTGCACTGAAATTGTGAGGACCCAAGGAAAGGGCACTTGGCAGAAGAGGTGCAGGGACTTGAATGCTGCTCAGTGGGAGTGGAGGTGTGTCCAGCTGGCCCTAGAGAGCCCCATGAGGGCACTGCAGGGTGTGTGCTGAAGCTCCTGTAGCCACATCACCAGCCCTGATCCAGCCTTCACTCTCATGTGGGGACTGAGGGGATGGAAGGGAACCTGGTGAGTGCTGTAGTTGCAGCTTCTGAGAAACACTTGGAATTTCTCAGTAGAAGTGGTCAAAGTGCTGTGTAGGAACTCTTTCCAAGGATGTGTCAGAAAGAAAAGGGAGATGACTGGATAACTGATGCCTTGCATGTGCCTTTTAACTGGGAAAAAAACTCTCAGTTAATGTTCAGGAAACTGGTTTGATATCTATCTGATATGATAACCTGTGAGCAAGACAAATATCTCCAGAAGGCAGCTGAACCCCAGCTTCTAGAACCTGCTCCTTGTAGACAGAGACAGTTGTACAGAGCCCCAGGCCAGCAGGCAGAAGTGCTGCAGAGGTGCTGTGAAGGTCTCCAGAAGACAACCCCAAGAGATGGTGAACAGTGGGTGACTGTTCACTGCAGGGGAGTTAGACTGGATGACCTTTAAGGGTCCCTTCCAACTCAGAAAACTATGATTCTATGACTGCAGTGGGGACACAGCAGTAGCAAGCTTTGAAGGAGCAGTGGAAGTAATATTGTGGGCAGACTAGTAAGTGATGAAGCATCTTTGGTTAGGTGGTGGCAAAAGGTTGAGATGAGGTGAAGCCATGGAGAACAAATTTAGAGCCAGAGATACTGTGTGGACCTTGTATCTAGAAACAGAGTTGTAACTACTTTAGCTGAAATAGGTAACCTCATCACTATGCTGGAGAGAAAGAATTCCATCCAGAAGTACCTTGACAGACTCAACAGGTGGGCTCATGTGAACAATATGCAATTCAGCAAGGCCCAAGCACAAGGTCCTGCTCCTGAGCTGAGACAATCCTAAACATCCCGTGGCTTGGATGGGTACACTCTCGGCTGGGTAAGGAGCTGGCTGGAAGGCCAGGCCCAGAGAGTGGTGGTAAATGGAGTCAAATCCAGTTGGAGACCAGTCATGAGTGGTGTTCCCCAGGGGTCGGTGCTGGGGCCTGTCCTCTTCAACATCTTTATTGATGACTTGGATGAGGGCATTGAGTGCACCCTCAGTAAGTTCGCGGATGACACCAAATTGGCAGGGAGTGTCGATCTGCCTGAGGGTAGCGAGGCCCTGCAGAGGGATCTGGATAGACTGGTGAGCTGGGTTGAAGCCAATGGGATGAGGTTCAACAGGACCAAATGCCGGGTCCTGCACTTTGGCCACAACAACCCCAGGCAGCGCTATAGGCTTGGGGCGGAGTGGCTGGAGGACTGCATTGAGGAAACAGACCTGGGGGTACTGATTGATGCTCGGCTGAACATGAGCCGACAGTGTGCCCGGGTGGCCAAGAAGGCCAACGGCATCCTGGCTTGCATCAAAAACAGTGTTACTAGCAGGAACAGGGAGGTAATTGTCCCCCTGTACTCGGAATTGGTGCGGCCGCACCTCGAGTACTGTGTTCAGTTTTGGGCCCCTCACTGCAAGAAAGACATTGAGGCCCTGGAACGTGTTCAGAGGAGGGCTACGAAGCTGGTGAGGGGTCTGGAGCACAGGCCTTATGAGGAGCGGCTGAGGGAGCTGGGATTGTTCAGCCTGGAGAAGAGGAGGCTCAGGGGAGACCTTATAGCTCTCTATAACTTCCTGAAGGGAGGTTGTGGTGAGCTGGGGGTCGGCCTCTTCTCTCGTGTAATCAGTGATAGAACTAGAGGGAATGGTTTCAAGCTGCGCCAGGGGAGGTTCAGGCTGGACATTAGGAAGTATTACTACTTGGAAAGGGTAGTCAGGCATTGGAATGCACTGCCCAGGGAGGTGGTGGAGTCACCGACCATGGGAGTGTTCAAGAAACGTTTGGATGTTGCGTTGAGGGGTATGATTTAGCTGGGAAGTATTGGTAATGGTTGGACTGGATGATCTTCTAGGTCTTTTCCAACCTCGATAATTCTGTGATTCAGTGTGATCAGTACAGGCTGAGAGATGAGTAGATAAAGAGCAGTCCTATGGATAAGAACTTGGGGGTACTGACAGATGGAAAGCTTGACACTGGACGGCATTGTTTGCTTACAACCCAGAAGGCCAGCTGTATCCTAGGCTGCATCAAAAGAAGCATGGCCAGCAGTCTGAGGGAGGTGATCATCACCTTCTATTCTGCTCTTGTGGGGCCACACGTGGATTACTGCATCCAGATCTGAGGCCCCCATCATGAGAAAAATGTGGAGCTGTTGGAGCCGGTTCAAAAAGGGCCATAGAGATTATTAGAGGGCTGGGGCACCTCTCCTACAAAGACAGGCTGAGAAAGTTTGAGCTATTTTCTTAGAGAAGAGAAGGCTCTGGGATGACCTTATAGCTGCCTTCCAATATTTAAAGGGGCCTGCATGAAAGACGGGGAAGAACTCTTCATTGAGGAGTGCAGCGACAGGTGAAAGTGTAATGTTGTGGTTTTTTTGTTTGTTTGTTTTTTAGTATAAAAAGGTAGATTTAGATTATATGTAAGGAGGAAAACCTTTGGTGATGATCTTTGTGTGGTGAGACATTGAAACAGATCGTCCAGAGAAGCTGTGGATACCCCATCTCTGGAGATATTTAAGGCCATGCTGAATGGGGCTTTGGGAAACCTGGCCTAATGGAAGGTGTTCTGTCCCTGGCAGGTGGTGGAACTAGAGGCCTTTGAGATCCTTTCCAATTCAAACCATTCTATGATCTCATATCCTTTGAGAAAAAGATCTACTGATCTATCCTCCAGGCCTAGGCAGTGAGCTGTGAGTGTTGTATGGGCAGGTAAGCAGCTAGCTGCCTCCTCAGTCAGCTGAAAGAGGCGTTTCAGAACTATTCCAAGGCCAATGCGCCTTTGAACAGCAGTACTTTCATCTTGTGCAAGTTATTTGCATTTTCTAAGCTGATTTTTAAATTATTTTTCCTCAACTCACGTGGAAGGAAAAAAAAAAAAAAAAAAAGAATAAGGCATTGTTTCCTTAAACCTTTCTTTCCAGATTTGTTACTTGCCACTCAGGAAATACTACTCACTCTTGAACACTCTTGATTTAGCCTCCTACATTTGAGAAGAAGCACATCAGTGTTTTTGATAAGAGTTTCTAGAAAAGCAAACCAGGTACATTTTACATTTGTCTCCATCTGCCTGCCATTTGTCCAGCAGAAAGGTTATGAGAGCTTATATCCCCATGCTTGTAAAAGTAGACCTCAGTCTTACATCTGAGTAGACACAGGAGTTTTCTGACATGTGGTTATTGGTAAAAACTGTGGCATGCGTTATAACAGATCTCTGACAAGACCTCCAATGTTAATGTTAATTGAATGTTTTTTTCTTAGGATACATTTTCAATGTTGTTTCTCTTCACTTGTCCAACTTTCAGTACTCCTGAGGACAGGGAGATGACAAGAATTAATGCCTGTTTGCATTAGCCCTAACTTTATTGTCACTTAATTAACCATGATTAATGTCAGGAGGCAAAGGAGAAACGTCAAGCTATTTTCAACAGCTCTGTACTGATGAGCTCAGAAAAAAAAAAAAAAAAAAAAAAAGTGGCATTAAAGTGTTGATTACAATAGAATCCAGCCAAGAGATGCATTGTTTTGAAGGCAAGGTTTATTCTTCAGCCTCTGGCAGCACCTTGCTAAATTACCAGTGTCTGTAATCCCTAAAAATTTCACTTAAGAAGCATAAACCAAAAAAAAAAACCAAACACTTTTCTCCTAGAGTGAAAAACAAAGGAGAAAGTATTACTCTGAATTACTCAATGGTTGTGGACCTGTGTAAACTGTATTTGGGTAACATAATCTCAGTGATTTCAGGGAAACAGAAACTTTTTCAAATCATCAGAAAGGAAAAAAAAAAAAAAAAGAAAGTGAAAGAAATGAAAATTCAATTGCGATTGATATTGTATCTTTGCTGAGTTCTTCACTGGGAAATCTAGGACTTAAGATGGCAGTGTGAGTACTTGGTGGCTGTTTGTGCTGGGTAACGAGCTAATCCAAAGAAGGGAGGGTAAGGGAAAGATTTGAAAATAGGCAGAAAACTGGTAATTTTCTCCAACGGATTTGTCTATATAATCTTTCTAAAGGTTCGAGGGAGCACATATACATTTGTTTGCCTTTTGCTAGTAGATAATGCTTTGAGTTGCTTTTCTTTTCTTGTTATGCCTGTGATTTGGAAGCTCCATGAGGGATCTATTACTCCCTTCTCCTAATATACAAGCAGGATAACAAAAAAATGAAGTAAGAGTTTACAAGAAGCAAGCTCTTGAATGGAAGCAGCATAAGGCAGTGTCTGGGTGGGATTCCTCCCATCTTCCTCTCCTTCTTACAAGGCTTTGCCTTTGTGTGTGCTTCTCCCTTCTGAGGCAGGGAGGAGAGCTTAGTTCATAGCTCCATACTAGCAAAGGAAGAATCGAAAATGTGAAATGAAATGGAGGAGTAGCTGATGAAGAAGAGGAGGGAAAGTGAGCTGGGGAGGAGAAACTGGCATATTGAAGATTAGAACAAGGACAGACAGATTGGTATGCATGAACTCAAGATGATTACAGGAAGAAGTAAATGAAGTCATTAAAACTAGAAATGAGGACAAAGAAAGAGAAAAGGGGAAGTTTGAGTGAGTGAAGACAATGAGATTTGTAGATCTCATTTCTAGATCTGTGCTTCTATTCTGCATTTCTGTGCTTAGAAAATATATCCTCCTGGTTTTTTTTTCTTTTTCAGCTTGCCTTTTGAGGACACTCTAGGTGGATTTGCAGTGAACTGACTGTTCAACAACAATGTATGTTAATGGACAAACATTTTTACACACACATAGTACAGATGAATTTTAATTTTACCACAGAGTAGATAGTCAAGGCAGGAAAAAAGAAACAGAAAAACTAATCAGGAAGACTGATCTAGTCTGGCCAATGAAACCAGCAGTTTGTGCTCTTCTTTTGTTCTACTTGGCCAAATAATTTTACACTCAGAGGGATAATGTTCTGCTGAGGACTTACACTGAGGTCCTACGGAGTCTATTGTGACTACACAAAATTCCTGCCATGAATAAGTCCTTCAAGGAATTTTCTTGTTTACTCATGGGATGAGAACTCTAGCTTTTGAAAAGATTTCCCCTGCCCATTCCTTTCAATTGGAATTTTATGTAAGGAAAGAAAACCTTTTATACTAAGGCTGAAGTGATAGGAAATAGCCAAGGGAAGAAAACTGTCGTGGGTGACCACTAACTGATGTCACTCTTCTGGAGCATTCAGCAGAGCAATCATTTTAGGGAGCAACGATTTGTAAGCATCATATTTTCACTGGACAACAGCCTTGCCATTTGTAATATCTAGCTACGGTCCTTGGTTGTGAGGTCTAGTGCCCTTGGTGGGTTTTGGTGGAGTCCATTAGGCTAGTTACATAGGCCTTAAGAGCATTTCAGTCTCAGCCACATAATTATAATGTACCTTGTCATTTGGCCAGCCTGGGGAGAATAGTTTGTGTGAGTCATGAGAATTAGAACTTGATATTTCATAGTATCATTGGTGGTTTTTCAAACAAATTTCTTTCTCCCTCTTTCTTCCTCAATCTTTGAGTGCACAGTCAATTGTTTTCTCTTTTTCTGAAGTGAAGGAGATAAAGCAGTCTGTCATCCCCAACTCAGTCCCTATTCTGGATGTGGAAACCATTGCACAACAAAGTAGAAGATTGAAAAGTTGTCATCAAAGCGTGTGATGTTTCTGTGTGCAATAGTTTAATACTGAAGGATGACATTTCACTGCTTACTTAGCATTTAACTATTTCTAAAGCTATATCTTGATTAAAATGATTTCTGATTTAATAACAGCAATTATATTACAGAAATCTAAACCCTGATTTTAAACATTTTGCTGTAAAAATGTCCTTTCTTCAATAAGTAAAATAATTGTTTTGCAATTGAGATACTGAAATAGCAAAATAGGACATTTAGTTTTATCTAATAAATAAAATTATTTCCATTGGTAATTTTACTCTGCAGAGCAAAACTTTTTGCTCCAAGATGTTCACAGCTTCAGACTCATTTTTCTTCCCAAAATAAAACAAATACTGTTCTCAAGAAACCCCAATTGATCTGGTCGGTCAGAAACTGACCAACACAGAAAACAGGCTGGGTTTCATTCAGGACTTATAAATGTAGTGGAAGACAAAGTCTAATGCTAGTTCACTGTTGCAGTGTGTTTGCATATAAACATGTCCAAAAAGTGACATTCTAAATAGCAGAAAATCACTTCAGATTTTCTATTCGAATTTTCAAACATGCTTGCATATCTGAATGATACTGAAGAAGATGCAGTTCTTCCTCTGGGATCTCTAAATATTTCTTTCAGTCTACTGACAAGACAGAGCATGTCAAGAGAGCTCCCGAAGTGATTATGAAGGATAGGAACAACAGTGGTGAGTAGGCATACAGCTGATTGCTGGTTGAAAGAAAACATAGGTACCTAAATATGAAAGATGAGACTGTATTTCAGTCGTTGGGCAAAGCAATCCTTTGATTCAGTATACTTAATTTGTTTCTCTGTGGCAATTAAATTTTGAATAGGAACAGTATGCCTGGACAGGACACACTGAGATTGGCATCTGCCCATGTATAAAGTAATGTTCTTGCAGAACCCTTTTCTTCCCTTCCCACTCCCCCCACTCTCTCCTCTTCCCTCCACAATCTCCTGCAGTATTTGAGGAAATGCCCTGTAACAAATGCAGCTATTCACAGCAGGCCAGAAAAGGAAGGCTCCTTAGGCCAGCCAATACCACACAATGTGAGATGTACTTCCACATCATCCTACTTATGTCTCTGCTGTCTCCACAGGACAGCAAAGATCTCCAAGAAAGAAAGAGAATGCCTCTGGAGTGGGGTAGACGACAGGCAACACAGGATAAACTTTCCCTCCTTGAGAATCAGAATTGGCCAGAAGATGCCTAATATCTAGATGAGGCTTACCATGTGTCAGAAGGTATTGTATATCTTGACACTTACCGCTGCTAGTAGTACAATCTGGTCAGCATTTGAAGCCAGCAGCACCCTCTTCTAGGTCGACATTATGCTTCATTATGCTTCATTATGCCATTATGCTTCATCCCTTTCTAGTCTGTACTGGAGGAATGATAAAATAAGAGACACATTCAAGTTTCTCCCTACAACATGTGTTTGTGTGGCCCATTTCCTTAAAGGATGCCCTGGACCTGTCTCCAGGCTGTCCTAGGATCTGGTCAGGATCTCTCCTCTGTCAGAGCTGAAAACAAGGCCAAAGAAATCACACCTGTATTGGAAGAAAAGAGAGATTCACTCTATCTGATGATGATTAAATCAGCATTGATGATTAAATCACATAGATAATTGCACAAAATCCAATTCAAACAATCCTGGTAATAGCTAAAAATCTGAGGTCCTTGAAGAGCTCTAATACCTATGGGGCTATGAAGAGGTTCAAGATTGCAGTTTAGCGCTTGCATTTATAAACCTACCTCAGGCATTAGTGTGCTTCTTTCTGTTGAGCAGCTGTCTTGGCAGGAGGCTTTCACTGCTTCTTAACAAGGGAGCCTCTTTCACTTGAGATCCAGTCCTACATTGATGGCAACAGCAGCTCTTGCCCCTGTTCATGAGGAGACTTGAAAAGACAAAGTGTTTGTACGTGGCATGTCATAGGCCATCAGTGTCCTGGAAACATATTAGGGTGATAGCCAGGTGTACCAGGAGAGGAGGGAGAAGTTATAAACTTGTGAGGGTTTGTGATTATTGAAATCCATCTGAAATACAAAGAGTTGGTCAAATGCCAAAAATAAGAGATATACTGTTGCCTGCAGGGCTCATCTTAGATGTGTAACCAAGATCCTGATGATTCTCTTTTCATTTCTGCATTCTTCCTTTTCTATCTCAAGCTTCCTTAAATGAAATTCAGTGAACTGGATTTAATGTGAATGAATGCAATTGCTATACTTCTTCCTTTGACTGTGCAAATATTATTTACTTCTGCTTCATGGTCCACTCTATACAGCTCCCTGAAAGTTCTTTGTTTCTGATTCAGACCACGCCTTTATGAACTCTGCCTGCCACACAAAAGTGTGGCTTTTCACTGGGCCTTATCCAAAGGCCAGTGAAATCAATGGGTTCACAGAAGGTTTAGAGCCAGTTATCAGTGCTGCTACTGACAGCCATGTTCTCCTTATGTAACATGTTCTACTCTTTTGGTTCTATTTTCTTTTACCAGTATTTAAAAAAAGCTCTATCACAATGCAGTGAAATATGTTTAATATTCAGATTTTTCATTTTCTTTTTTTATACATAACAGTTTTTAATAGCGTTTCTTATCTTGCGGGGATGGTATGTAAATCCAATGAGTCTAATGATAAATTGTAGAGGATAAATGAAACATTAGTACTCTGTATCAATGAGTAATGTTGTGCTGCTTAAATAAATATTACTGTAAAATGTATCCTTGATTTACAGAGTCTTGACTAAAAATAGATGACTAGCATTGTTCTGACAGTGAAAAAAAAAAATGGCCAAACCATTTTTTTTTGTGAGACATGTGGGAAACTGACAGAATTGCATTTAGGGCAAATATTTGTTTGGTTCATCCTCACTATTCTTCATTTTTTGAAATAGAATTATAAAAGCAATTATTTTAACTTCATTGAATTGGTAAAGCGGCATCTCCTATGCGAGACTGTTTTTTGGGGTTTTTTTATGCCTTGCATTTAAGCCTAAGAACATAATCTGCTGAATTTTGATAATGTTTTGAATAAATGATAATTATTGAAGCTCCTTAATCATTTTTGCAATCTTCAGCATCTTCTCATCTATTATGAGCCATCATTAAAAATATCTGAGTTCAACAAATTAAATATATATCTATATAGTCTCTACATCCCTCTGCTATATTTGAAGAGATTGAAGTGATATATTTGAAGTGATTCTCCAGATCACTCACATTCAACAGTGTCTTCAAAGCTTTTGGGTAATAGTGGAACTAAGAAATAGTAGCTCTAAATGTCACCATACCAGATACCCTGAGATACCAGCACTGCTGCACAGTGCCACCAGCTGCTGTGAGCCGAATCAGTGCCAGGAACAGCAAGCATCAGAGCGCATCTAAAGTCTGATTGTGCTCGGGGATCTGAGCTCACTCCATGCCAAACCTGGGTTTGCCTTTTGATTCTTGGGCTCCAACTAAACTCTTCCCCTTTTAAGCAAACAGAAATACCACTAGTTCAAAGCTTTGGCATTTAAAAAACATTTCATCCTTTTTCTGTAGAAGACTAGAAACCCCCAGTTTAATCTGCTTACTAGCCTTTAATTACGCTAACTGCCAATAGATTCTATTACTAGTCCAAAGAAAATATTGGCCGTTGCGTATTATTTTAACTGTGATTGATGAAGCATATTTCTGTAACATTAGGTCATATTTGTCAGAGACTAACTTTTTAGTTGGCAGCTACACCATTAATTAGCAATATTGCTGATAACCTCTATTTTGTATAACCAGCAAGCTGTTTTTCCATACAAGCTGGCAGTGGAAAATAAGAAAAGGCTATTTCCATGGTGCCACAAGTCTGGAGTCAGAATATTCACAGAAATACAGACTACAATATCCTCTGTGATAGCTATCTGTAAAACAGGCTCTATTTCTTGACAGGTATTATTTTCTTAGATGCTCTTATAATAGCTTCCTTCCTTGTCAGTCTTACACTCCTTTTAATTTTACTGCTCTTTTGGATGCTCTCTGTTTACATAGTCAGCCTAGTAGCATATTCCTGAGGTTGCACATTTCTTAGCCTGATTTCAGCTTCTTATAACTCCTCCAAACTTTCTCTATTTGCAATGAAATTCCATCTAATCACTATTTTTTCCAAATAATATTAGCTAAATCTGTACTGCTGGCTTTGAGCATGAAGTACAGGCAGGATAAATGATGTTTTTATCCTCCTCAAAAATGCACAGCATCTTTTACTTTAAATATAGGTATCTTCTATCTTTCAGAGCTGGGATATGAAATTTTGAAAAAGGGAATGTCTTCTATTGGAAGCATCTCTTCTACTGTCACTACGAAAATTCACCTTCAGCCATACGAGATTCCTTTGAAATATCATAGTTCAAAATCTCAGCTGAATCTGGTTTGTGTTCACCAGTTAAAGTCTCCAGAGATGAGACAACTTCTTGCACAAGCTCTCTGAGCACACCCAAGGGCACTGCAGCTCTTAGTGTGCTTATGCTATACAGCGTAATGTTAGTCATTCTGCATTGCATTTCCAAACCTGGAACATGGGAAAAATACAAATTCCATGCCTCAGATGAACTGTATGAAACTAAGTCACGAATGCCTGTGAAGCACACATGCTGCAGCGATGTTGTAGTATTGCTCCTGAGAATATGAATTATCCTGTCTTTACATCACAGCTTCATCTATAGAGGGCAAAAACAGCTTGGGCTGTACACTGAACAATGAAGTGAAAATAAAATAGTGTGTTGTTACTCTTTAACTGAGTACAGTCAGTTCTTTGCACTGAGAAAAGAACTGTGGGAAGCAAAAGAGGACATAAGGATGTGATGAAAGATGGCATCCTAGGGCACATGCACCGCCTTATTGCCTAAAAATTGTGTGGGCGTTAGGTCATGCATTTTCTAACTCCTGAGCTCTTAATAATGGTCTTTAACCTAATCTCTCTTCTATATCTTGTAATTGACAGGTGGGGAAGGATGTCTTTTTAGTTTAGTGCTGACCTGGGACCTGTGGACAGTGGGATCCTTTCCAGATTCTATCACATACCTGCTGTGGAAACTAAGTCTGTAAAGTGGGCGTTAAAAAAGAAAAAAAAAAGAAAAAAAAAACACCCAAATTTATTTTCCCGCTATCTATCTCATCTGCTTGATGTTTCTCTTTTCAAAATGTTTAGGGAAGTTCTTGTCTCTTATTCAGCATTTGTCAGTCTCGTTTGAGGCCTCTAGTTGCTATTTTAGAGAAATAATGACTTGATCAGAGGCATTCAGGGCTTGCTGAAAGTAAACAAATCCTTTCTAGTGAATACAGTGGCATTTGTGGTGGCTGTGGGAGTTTCTCTAAACAAATTCCTGGGAAATGTACCCCTTCTTAGCATGGTTATAAAAATGTGAAGGCTAAAAGCCAGTCTTTCTATCTTGAGATGTGTTTAAGAATTTTGAAGTAGATGAGGCATGCAGTCGTTAGTGGCTTGACAGACTCCCCAAGAAGAAAAATATGACCAGGACATATGCAAGGGGCTACCACGTTTGGCTGCAAACCCATGGGACCCTGCCTTCCCTGCAGTGTGAGGCATCAAGGTACCAGGCAGGATATGGAAGCATGTGCAAGTGGCATCAGGGGCCTTGGTTTAGGCAGCTGAATTGGGCTTTGTCTACTGAAACAGGATCAAAAGCATTCAATATGGATTGTTATGTGCATTTCCATTGTAATTCTTACCAATGTGGTGTTCTAGTGCATTTTACCTACAAATGCAACAAAATGATTACAAATCCTGGAAAGAAAGGCAATATTAAATGCTTCTTTTTATTTATTAGATTTCTTACATAGTATTACAGTAGAAACTAATGGAGAAAAGGGGTTTATTAAACTTCTCAAATTTGAGGTTGGAAATCTAATTAAAGCAGAAGTTTCTTCCGGGTTAAAAAGGATTTACTTATGTATATCAAAAGCCTCTCTAAAATCTCAGCTTCAGCAATTATAGGTATGAGAATTAGAGCAGATGGGCAACAGAAAAAGAACAGGGTCAACAAAGTAAAGACTGTCATGCAGCGATTCATATTGGTCTATCCGACTTTGAGCAAAATTCCTGGTAATTTCACCTTGTGTTTGGAAATCAAACTTCTAATAGGTCAGAAAGGTGTTCTTGTGACTTGCACCACAATGGTTACTTTGTAGGAAGTTTTTCTACCTAAAAGCAATGGTATTAAATCACTGAACAAAGAGAAGGAGATATGTTTTGATTAGGTACACAGCTTTCCTCTGACATTTCAGAACCTGTAGTCTAACAGATCACACTGTAAAGAACACAACTGGTTTTCTGCTAGGTCGCCTAAGAAACTCGGCAACCTTCTTTTCAACCATGTGACATTCTCATTATTTCTTTTGTTTGTCTTGGGCCTTTCGCTTAGCTCCTTTTACAAGCTGTTCTTTATTCTTCCTCAGGTGCAGAGTTTGTTTTCTTAAGAAGCAGAGCCAGGAGCCCACCGCCAGCTTTCCTGGCCAGGCAGAGGGAGTAGGCAGTGGTAGGGCTGGCCCAGTTCCTGGCTGCAGTCCTCCAATCCCATTGTGAGCTCTGGACTCTGCGCATTGGTGCACAGCTTCTATAGGCATCTCAGGGAGCTCTGGGAGCATGCCTGTATGCTTAGTACCGTGAGGAAAGCCCACGGATGGCTGATTCATTGGTTTTCTCTGCTTTTGGCTAAATGATCTTTGAACTTTGAGACAAAACTTAATTTAGGTCAATGCAGAGGAGTACTGTCTCCATCTGTCACTGTTTTGATTCTTTTTCAGCAACTAAGAAATATATTTAAGATGCAGTTCATGCCCAGAACGCCTTTGATTGATTCCTATAAATAGTAGATTTAACTGATGTGACCCCTGTGTAAAAGGAGTAGACCTTTTCAAACTGCTGAGTAGGAGAAAGTGCAGAAGTGTGCCTACAGCAAGGAAAACTAATATACACAAAGTCTCCCTGTGATGTAGAACGCACGCAAAGGGGGAAGTTCAATATGAAGTTCCAGTAGGGAGGCAGATTCAAGTAAATAATGTCATTATTTTAACTGCAAAGGCATTGTTTTATTATGATATCATTGTTAAAAAAAAAAAAAAAAAAGTTTTGAAACATGACACCCTTTTAAGGAGATACAGAATACAGAAAAGAGAATGATCCATAGGAAGAGAGAAATAGATAAACTGCCAGTCATGGTGTGGCTGTCACATGCCCCATAAAAATGTTCCCTTGCATGGCAGGCACAGCAGTGCTGCAAGCTACAGAACAAAGAAATATTATGCCATATCTTATCCTCTATTTTTAGCATACCATTCAACACCAATGACAGGCGTCCTCTTCCTTTAAATAGATGACCCAATAAAAATACGTGTCCTTTGTTAGACTCTGCATTTTTGTAGCAGTGGAGTGTAATTCACTGACGAGAAGAAAAAATTCCTCTGTTGCTCCATTTGGGAAGAAGCAGCAGCAGGACTGCCCTGGGTGCTCGGGGTCCTGCTGTGTTCAGTACAAGTGGGCTCACACCTCCGTGTGTGAGGTGCCTTCATGAGCCCTACTGAGGGTTTCTCCAGAAACTCCTCCTCCTCCTGCACTCACTTTCTGCTTTATTTAAGTGGCTTTTGTGGGACCAAAAGAGGCAAAAAGGAGGAGATTTGCCAGCACAAATAGCAGTGTGTCTTTCATCTTTTGGGGCACAGCCCCTGGAGAGCAGCAGGGAGGAGCGCCATGCCAAGAGTGCCCCAGGATGGATTGTTTTGGGGGAGTAAGTGTGCCTCCATGGCTCTCTGTTGTGAAGGGTACATGCAGTTCCCTTCTCTTGGTCCTGGGGACAGCCCGGGCCTGTGTGCTTCCTGCCACACAGCTGCCTTTCCACTGCTCGGCCTGAAGCCGTGTGCTCTCCTTTGAGTCCTCTGAAGGTTGCAGGCCTGCAAAGGCTCCAGAGCTGAGAGTGGGGAGGACGCAAAGAGCCCTTTTTCCATCTACCTCCAGCCAAAGAGCAGGAGCACACCGTGCTGATGTTTCTCAATCCCTCATTGATTCTTCTAAAAAATAAGAAGCCCAGACTTGCTCCTGACAACATCAAGGGCAAATCCCTACAGATGATGAAAGGAAAAACTGCAACCCCTAAACAGGTGTCCGTTTTAGTTTCCCAAATGAAACTAAAGGTGCAAACTACATTTGACAGTTTTTCAACTAAAACTAATATTCACTTCTAGCTTATGTCTGAATTATTTAAAATGCGATAACATTCCTTTGCTCCATTGTATTCAGACATTCAGGATCCCTGCAAAATATTTATCTTGGATAGTCCCTATATCCAATTCCTCTTTTTATCAATAGAACAATATTTATGGAGGTCGGACTGCCAACTTTGCCAGACAGACGCCCTTTGCATTCAAAAGAAAACATGATTCATAGGAGGATCAGGATTTCAGCTGCAAATTAAACAATTCTTTGGTAGGCCGAGAGACACTAGTCAATAAAGGAAAACTCTTGATAGCTGGAAAGGAATGTACCGAAGGTTGCCAATATTCAGTTCTGATCACTAATACCTTACCTGATGGAAGAGAGTTTTTTCTTTGCTTTATCTACTTAAACCCCGTGGGCAATATTTAAAAGAAGTAGAAGAAGAGCTATAATCAGTTGTGCTGCAGAAAGTTGTCAGCTTATTTTTGTTCTCTTTTTCAGACTGCGAACATCTTCCCAAGTATTTGCGCAGCACACAGAAGAGCTCTGATCCAAACTTAGTGTTCTCTGGATAATGCATACAATTACTATTAAGCATATAAAGAGCAATAATAATGGCAATGAGAAGAGCAATGATGAACTTACAGACTTGTGGATTGTTAGCTTTCTGTGCACAAGCTTATCATACATGAAAATAGACTCATTCTAGCAGCTCCCCAACACAGTATGAAAAAGAAGTTCCATGCTGGGAGAAAAAAACTAAGATCTAGTGATCCTCATTTTTCAGAGTTGTTACTCCTGGTATGTGCTGTGGATATCCCACCAATTATTTATTGTCTCTGAGTAGTACCATTGAAAATACGTAATGCATTTTTCATCACATACCCTTTTAATGGTAATTAAATATCACAATCCTACCTTGCAACTAATTGCAATGGCTTTGTTATTTTTGGTTTTGCCTGACTATGATTTCAAACTAATGATCATTAGTAACAAAAATACTCCTGTACCCTTTTATCATGCCTTACATCTGTGGGGCTCCATGTGAAGAATTACTATGTGCATTACACCAGTGCTTGCACTGAGTCACAGAGGTTAATTAACTTATTAAAGTTCTGAAGGCACGGCAGTGGCAGAATCTGAGTAACGACCATCCATCCTGAGTGCTTCTCTCCCTGGACTTGGCGCTCTGACATCTCTTGTTAAAGGGTTACCCAGACTTTGCAAAACGTCATTAATCACTAAAAGCTGGACTTCTTCAGGAGAGGATTATTTGTGTGGGAATAGAGGGAGGGAGTCACTTCATTGCTAAAAAGAAGTTGAATGTAGGACTAATGGAAAGAAAAGCTCCTGTTTGTCTGAATCACACTGCTTGAAGGCAGAGGGTGTTGCAGAAGGCTGGTAGTGTTTGGTAAGGAAATTTCAGAATGTTGCATTTACAAAACCAGCCTGGAGAGTTATGTACTGAAATTCCAAGTTCCCAAATGGTACAAAATCAAGTCTGATGACACCTTGCTAATCTCACTGATGTCTTCTGAAAAGAACGTGGGAATTGAGCAGCTCTTAATATGTGGGCTGCCAAAAGACCAGGTTCATCTACTTGTGCTTCAGAGGAGACTGTTGGATCTTGTCATCGGCAGCAGTGAATGGCTGCTTTTTGGAATACACAGCCAAGTTGTAGAGATCAAGAAAACTTGGGATTTTAAAAGTTGAATTACTACAGAAAAATATATATATATATTTTCTATGTATGTCTCTCATTTCCTTCCACTATTCTGCTTTATTTTAACATGAGAGCCTTTGACAGGAGCTGTTAATGCTGCTTCAGATTCTCATGGGATGGAGACTGGCATCAGTGAATTTAAATTGGCATTTTATGCTGATGGTGTATTAATATGTATGATCTAGCAAGGACTTTAGCTTTTATTACAGTTTGAATCATTACTAATTTTGGGGAAATTTTCTGGCTTTAAGATGAGCTGTAATGAATTTGAAGCCATGCCTCTGCATAGACCAGATAATACACTTAACATATATATTTTCCCATTTAAGCTCATAAGCTAAGTTATCCCAAACCTCAGTTTATGTATTCCCTGTTTCTATTTAAAAAGAAAACCCTGATAGCATAATATCAGATTAATATAAAGCATTTTGCTGTGCCTTAATCCACTTTAAAACATAACCAAGGGCCAAATCCAGCTTAACTAATTTAAGTGGGGAATCTCTTAGAAGTTAATAGCAGACTCTTCTACTAAATTATATGTTATTGATCTGGTTCTTCTGGGGCACAAGCAGAACCTGATGCAGCTAGAGCATGGTTAGAAGGGAGGCAATACCGTAAAGTATGCTGGATGGAACAATACCAACAGGTATGAAGACAGACACGTTCATCCTTTCTAAAAGCACTGACAGTTCTGAGGGCTTTTATCTGCTGTTGATGTCACTGAAGCATCTGGCTGCTCAGCATTTCTAAAACTCAGTCTTCTTTCTTGAAAAAAAAAAAAAGTGTAGGTTAAAAAAAAATAGTGATGAGGCAATCCAGCAGGTAGGAGCTATATTAGCATTTTGACAAAACACTGTGTAACGAGACTATCAGGCTGTACATGTCAATCCTCAGTGCCGGACTACATAGTCATTACAAAGTTGGGTTAGTACAGCAGAATTAATGTTCATGAATCCGTGATGATAGGCAGCTTTGGAATATGTAGATTTGGCTTGTCCAAATATGTTTTAATGTTGTCATTTCTGATTATACAGGTCTGAGTCTCTCACAAAAAGAACACGCAGAAATCACCGGACAAATTCAAAATGGAGCAAGAGTTTGTCAGCATTGGAAAGTTAATTCTCTTTTCTCCCATCCTGGCCTCATTAGGATGGGAAGTATGAAACTGTGAAGTAGTAAATGGCTAATTCAGCACTTTTGACATTTCCAGAAAGAGGAGAGATAGACATCTGCGAATGCTCTACCAGGAGACGTTCAGCTGGACTGCATTCCCTCGAGTGCTGGGACAAATAGCCAGAGGATCTTTCTGTGCCTTTATCTGTACAGGTTTGTCAGTGGCATCAAACCTACCTCTCAGCTTTGTCTCCTGAACAAAGGAGATGTGACATTAGTGAAACACTTTCACCTACAAGTTAAAAAATCACAAACCAGAGGGCACTAAGTCTGCTCTTAGGGGGGCTGGTGAATGAGAGGTGAGAAAAAGAATCATATCCTAAATACATTTTTAGAATACCTGGTCAAGGTAGTCCTTCACACTAGACAAGTATCATAAATCTTAGTTATATATAACATAAAATAGAAGCCTTTTGGATGGTTCAAGTTTACTTCTAGAGTTAAGAATTGTATTTATTTTAATCCAGGCCCATTATTTGGGAACCTGCTTTGGCAGGGGGGTTGGACTCGATGATCTCTAGAGGTCCCTTCCTACCCCTACAATTCTGTGATTCCGTGATTCTGTGTGATTTGTCAAAGTGTAGCTTTAGGAAAATAGGATTTGGAGGAAAAATAAGGTAAAACAAATCACAGGCTGGAAAAATTACAGATTCAACAGCATGTTTTCTCACCACTCATAATTTGCCTCTACTTTATGCTGATATTTTAAAAGATTTACTGCTGTAAATCATTATTCCATCTTATTTGTATTGTCAAATGCAAAAACAAGACATTAATGATATAAGTCTCTAATGGAGGAAGTGAAATATTTCTAGGTATCATGTTTGCTAGAGCACTAATAGATTTCCTTATGCTTTTTCCTGTTATTCCTTATTTCCTTTTTTAGCTGTGCATTATTTGTGTTAATGCAATCTGAGTTGCAGAGGGAGTGGCCTTGTGGTCAATTAAATATTTGGAGTGAGAATTTCAGATTTCATACATGAGGAACACTGGTGCAGTGTTTCTTGGCTATTTTTTCTTAACCTGCTTTGTACATAGAGAACAGAGGCATGGAGGTTGAAGAGGACACTCTAAGTCTACATTTTTAAAGTACATAAAGGATAGTAAGTGTAACAAAGTGACAGATGATGTGGAAAAAAAAAAAAAAGAAAAAAAAAGCAGAAGCAAATTCTTACATTCTCTTTTTAAACCCCATTCATATGAACACTGCAGTATTAATTGTTCGTTTCCCTTTTGTTTCTATTGTTTCCATACTTCCAATCTGCTTTCTGTACTACATCTACTAGGAGTCTCATACCACTAAAACAGCTCATGGATTCCTATCTTCCCATGAGCTGATTGTAATTATATTTAGCTAACATTTTAAAATTCTGTCTTTCACTTTTGTCTTGTTTTCCTTGACCAACTTTTGCCTTGTTCTCTTTGACTTACTAACAGCTTTTTCCAGTCTATGTCCTGTTAAAATGCATAAGAATTCTGTGCACACATTTCTCAGGCTGCTCACCTGGCTTAAGCTAAGGCCAGCCACATTCTGCTGGCAGTAGTAATTAAATTTAATTTCAAAGACTTAAATTCACAGATTTACATAAGACTTTTGAAATTCCTGTAAAAAAAAAAAAACCAACAACGTATTTTCTCTTCAGTTTGTGGTATTTCACTCTGAGCTTTTAATATATGCTTTTGAACACGGTTTACTTTCTTTCTTTACTAGTACATGTGCAAGCTAATACTATGGAATGTATAGGTAAAGACAGTTTTCTAAACACCATGCAATGTAACACTGGCAAAGGACATGCTAAAGCCAGAAGGTTGGTGATACCCTAAAGCATTTCTGCTCATCTGAAAAGCTATCAAAGCCTTCACTGAGAGCTGTGGAGGTTAGAAACTGGGGTTCTGTTTCTTTCTCAGTTTATGATGTACCTGCTTTCACTGACATTGGGCAAGGTGACTCTTTTTCCATTCTCCTCAGTGCTGGCAGCTGCTCTGGTTTTATGATGTGAAAAATCATCCACTTGGATTTTTTTTCATGAGCTAATGGATGCTAGAAAGCTCTTGGTATCTGCATACCCCTAGGGAGCAACTCAGTGCTGAGAGGAGGTGTCTGCAGCAGGTGAGCGGACTGTGGGTTGTCTCTGCAACAACAAATTTACAAACTGGGACATCTGGCAGGGGAGAACTGTTGGGTTGGGAAAGGGTGGTCAGGTAAAAATGCCCAAGGTAAGACTCCTGTGTTCCTTTACATATATCTGCGCCTATAGGTCCTGCTTAGGGTTTGCCAGGGCTACTGCTGTGGTATGAAGGACAGCACATACAGTGTGGGGCAGGGGCTGGGCGCAGATGCAGTCTGCAGTGAACCTTTTAGCAGACAGCTGAGCGACAACCCAGCTGGGTGTGAGAATGCACTACAGTCCTGGCAAATATGAGGCTATCACAAATGTGTGCCCTTACAAATGTGAGGCAGACCTGTTTTCTCACAGTGTCCCACTTTTTCTTGTTCCTTCCTTCTTTCTTGTTGTGGTAGAAAAAAAAGTATCTTTCCTTTAACATGGAATAAGAGAAAATAAAAAAGAGACAGAATTGAGGAAAAGCACCATGTCAACCCTTCAGCAAGCGTATTGATCCATTTTTTTTTTTCAGTTTGCAGTTAGAGATTTAAAGAAATGCTTTTGCCAATTCACCCCTCCAGTTCAAACCGTTCATTCCTGCTCCCTAGTCACTCCTCTGATGTTACAACACTGCTCTCCCTGCTGGCTCTCCAACTATTAGAAACATCTTAGTGAAGGTCAGATGTATCGCACAGACCTGGCTTCCAGTTAGAAGGCCCTTCCTTGTCAGTAGTTTCCTAAGGAGAAAGAAAAGGGCAGTCCCAATTCCTTGCTCTGAAACTTCCAGTACACATGAGCCATTATGACCCAGAACACAGAAAATTTTAGTTACCTATGATGTCCTCATCTGTAAAATGGAGAAATCAGCACTTTCATCTCTCATGGGAGTTTAGTGTTACAGTGCTCTGTTAGGAAAGTCTCCTTTCAGTGCTCATGTAGTCTTTGTAAGGCTCTGAGTGAACATGTTGTGCTCAGAAACAATTGCTCAGCAGCTGAAGACATCAAAAGTCAGTGGCATCCTTAATTTCCAACAGTTGAGTTTTCAAATTGCTGAACAGGTATGCTCAGGAACATTTGGCTTTTACAGCACTGGACTCTCACATCACACCTAAACTGACCTCTGCTGCCTTCTGTCCTCTCCAAGGCATAGTCCTCATGGGGTGACCTCAGAGCATGCAGGCTGGGCTTCACTGCAAGTAGTTGGGGTGCTTTTACTTACGTCTTGTGCTGGAAAGTGCCTGTCCTAAAGATTTGTGCCTTAAAACATGGGTTTTGTTAAAGACATACACTGTACTGGGCCCCAATCAAATGCCACGAATTCATAGAATCATAGAATGGCCTGGGTTGAAAAGGACTTCAAAGATCGCCTAGTTTCAACCCCCCTGCCACAGACAGGGTCACCAACCACTAGACCAGGCTGCCCAGGTCCACAGGGCAGCAGCAAGCAGTAAGCAAAGTGAAAAATGAGAAGTTATTGTGTGAATTGCTGAAGACCATTAAAAGAGGTAGATCCAAAATCCAAACTCACACTTGATGCCTTCTAAGTAAGCCCTGTTCACATTCTTCTCATGGTTGAAGTTGATCAGTGACACATCTGATGTCAAATGCAATTAAACATAGACCATACAGTCTTTCTGCCAATGGACAATTACAGACCACAGATTTTTTCTCTGTGAAAACTTCCTTACTAAATATCTGCAGGTTCTGCAGGTTTTAGAGAGTTTCTTTTCTCAGCTGGTGAGTGGAAACACTTGTCCGGGCTTTCAAGAAAATAACTGTGGGCTCTCAGACTCATTTTTGCCCCTTCATCTCAGGGACAGCTCCTCAGACTCTCTTAGTGTGCTGCAATGATAGATGGCAGTGCAGAAAGACTGCTTGTTGACCTGGAAATCAGGGAAAAAATTACCTTCTGAGATGTATCTCTCTAATGAAACATGAATGTATGAACAGACTTTATGCTCGTAAACTGTTCTCTAAAGTGCAGCGGTATTCATTCTTCCCAGACTCCAAATGATAACAGGTTTTAATAGTAAATGCTCAGGTCTAAATTCTGCCCTCAGAGTGATGTTGCTGAGTCCTCCTGGCAATTAATACAGTCACAGGGTTTTTATTAGCATGACTCGGAAAAGAATCTTCCTTTGAAATCCTACAGATGAATAATAGGGCAAAATGATTATGAAAATGAGGGAGAAAAAACCAAAAAGGTACACTTTATCCCCACATATCTGAGTTGAAAGTTCACTAGATTTTCCCTGTTGAGTTAAATGGAGCCAGGAAGCTTCCAGTCTACCTTCAGGATTTCAGAGCAATAATTCTTATCTCAGGATCCTTTCATCATAAGATTTGGAAGCAACTGTACAGTTCACACGTTAAACTGCAGATTCTCTTACGATGAGGCAAGAGCTATGGGCTCAAATAACCCTTAATTTTGGACTTGGAAAAGCTCTTCCTCCTCTGCATGATACCCAGAAGCAGCAGGCTCTCTTTGCTGATAAAGAACTCCCTCAGCAGCAAACCCTCCCTCAAAATGTGTGTCCAACTACATGTGAAATGTAGAAAGGCAAAGGATCTCTTATTTCACATGGCTTTCTACTGCTTTGCCTGACAGAGCAGAAGGGAATATGCTGGGAGCTGTTGGAGAGGGACTGAGTTAAAGGAAGCTGAAAAGCTAGAGTGTCTGTTATTTGTGGATCCTGAAACCAGAACTGTGATCCTCTAACTGTGTGTGGAAACAGGCCACAACACAGGGTTTATTTTATCCACACCTGGGTGCAGTGATCACACAGGAGCTAAAACAACTAATCCTAGCAATACTCCCATGTAAGCACGTCAGTGATGTTTGTATGTATTCACTCGTGTACCCATTGCCGTGGAGGTCTGGTACGCAGGCAGCTGTAACCTTTAGATGAGTTCTGTGCATTTGTCTATATTACAGGTTGCTGCAGTGGAAAATTACTTTTGATATAAACCCAGTTGCTTGTGCTGTCATCTGTGCTGACCTCTTGGCAAAGAGAGATAGCTCCTTACTGCAGCATGGACAGAGGAAGGTTGTAACCATTTGGAACCATTTGAGGTGTGCTGACACTTCACCAATGCCCAATGCCAGGCAGCAAGGACAAGACGTTTTAAAAAGTAAGCCTACTATACAGTTCCTAAGCCTTAATTTATTTTTTTCACCTAAGTAAAAAGAAATCTCTAAAGCTCCAAGCTATGCAGCTTTGGCTGCAGTTGTACCGGGAAGGGTTCACATCCTCGCTGCGAAGCTCTCCCCCTATCGCTATCTGCTGGGTTTGGCCCCTGCAGCTGCTGGGCTGTGCCTGAGCACTGAGCACTGAGCTTGTTGCCTCTACAGAGCTGAGATTCTGGGCCACGTAAAGGGAGATAAAGAGAATAGATCGGATCATGTGGAAAGGGATAGCATAAAGGAATAAAGAGTGCAAATAGTCAAAGGCAAAGACAGATAAAGAGTACTGCTTTCTAATCATTTTCTATAATGTTCAAAAAGAGGCTGATTCTGACCCTATGAGAAATGCAATTAAAATCAATGTGACTACTAGATAATCAAAAGCCAGTATGAATAGCTTAATTAGTTGCTCAGGGTGTCTGATTTTCTTCTTTGCATGGGAGAATGAGATTTTGATCTGCAGTGATACGCTGTATGAAGTGTTACAGCACTTTCTGCAAGCTGAGAGACTATTTGGTGGCACGGTTTATTTTATATCCCTGGTAATCCATATGGAACTGGTGGTTCCTGTGAGCAGGTCAGAAATGGTGCCTTGCTGGTGCTTCTCAGTAACGGTTGGGTCTGGAGATGTTCTGTGAGGCACTGCCTGTCATTACTGATTAAATTGCTGAGAAACTTTCGTTTAGCAAATGAGGTAAATGATGTAGATGTAAATGAGATCTGTGGGCCCTGGTGTGGTAGGTACAGAGCTTTCCTTCTTGCTTGGGGAAAAACGAGATGAGTGCTCGCCTCTTATGTTGCTCCTATGTTGTCCTATCAGTCACGGAGAAGAACAAACCACCCATTAGTGGCCTCGGGAGCCCCCCACGTCCTTGCTGGAGGGATGCTGGATAGGAGCTCGGGTCAGGAATAACACAGCTGGTTGAGGACACACCCTGACTGCCCCAGTTTTCGGCTCCAGAGCACACCGCACGATCTGGGCCCGGGCTGACGCCCGCAGCCGGGCTTGCCGTGCGTCCCACAGGGGCGGCGCTCCGTTCGGACGTGCGGGGCCCAGCGGGGAAGAGCAGGGAGCTCCGTCCCGCTCCGCTGGGAGGTTTCCACCGGGCCGGGGGGCAGCGGGCTGGCCCTGTGTTTTCAATAGTAGAGTTATGTGGGGAATGTGTCAGGGGTTTCATGTTTCAGTGTGTTGTGGGTTGTACAGCAATGAAGGGGTAGAATCCAGACCGGCTATTGATCCTAACCGCGCGTTTCCAGATTTTGCCGTCTTTTAGTTTTTCTTGAAATGAGAGTGTTGTTTGCACATACGTTGTTGTTTAAGGGAGCTCAACAAGCAAGTTTGTTATCCTGGCTGTATCATTATTTATTTATGGTGCTGTAACAAAGAGAGCATTCGTACCGGGGGCTTTTGCTTTCTGCGCACTCCTTATGCATCCCGAAACAGGAGCACAAAAGAGAAACGAGAGAAATGAGCCAGGGTAACGCTGAGGGTAGAAGAGCCTGAACGCCTCGCTCCTCGCAGCCCGGTTACCCCAGCCCAACCTCAGGCGACCCGCGGGGATCGCGGCACGGTGCCTGCGCTCGGGGGGCCGCGGGGTGGGTCGGTCCGGGGCGGCAGCCGGGGCGCGGCGACTCTCCGCACGCCGTCCCTCCCTCCCTCGCCCGCCGCGGTTTCTGCCCCGCCAGCCGGGATGCCCCGGGAGGGCGGAGGAGGTGCCGGGGCTGGGCGTGGGGCGGTAGCGCCGGCGAGAGGGAGTTAATGCGGGAGGGCGCGGAGGAGAAGGGGGAGCCGCGGGAAGTTGAGCCCGGCGCTGCCGCTGCCTCCCCCGGCCGGCCCCGCTCCTCCGCCCACCCCTCGCCGCCGCCCGTCCGCCCGCCGGGAGCGGCTCCAGCGCCGCCCGGGCCTCGCCGCCGCCGAAAGTTTCGAGGTCCCCCGGCGCAATGGGCTTCGACCCCGCGCGCTTTGCAGCGCCGGTGGCGGCGGAGCTGCAGTGCAAGCTGTGCGGGCGGGTGCTGGAAGAGCCGCTGTCCACGCCGTGCGGGCACGTCTTCTGCGCCGGCTGCCTACTGCCCTGGGCGGCGCGGCGCCGGCGCTGCCCGCTGCGCTGCCGGCCGCTCGCCGCCGCCGAGCTGCGCCCCGTGCTGCCCCTGCGCAGCCTCGTCCAGAAGCTGGAGGTCAGGTGCGACTACAGCCCGCGGGGCTGCGGCCGCGTCGTGCGGCTCCGAGAGCTGCCCGCCCACCTCGCCGCGTGCCGTTACGGGCCGCCGCGGGATGCGCTGCCCGCGGGCCGGGCGGAGGGCGGAGGGCAGCGGTGCCCGCGGGAGCGGCGGGGCGGCGGCGGTCCGGAGCCGGGGCCGGAGCTGAAGAGGGAGGCCCTGCGCTGGAGCAGGAGAGAGAAGTCGCTGCTGGCGCAGCTCTCGGCACTGCAGAGCGAGGTGCAGCTGACGGCGCTGCGCTACCAGGCCAAGTTCGGGCAGTACATGAGCCACATCAGCAGCATCACCCGCGACCTGACGGGCAGCCAGCGCGGCAAGGTGAGTGCGGATCCTCGGCGGCGCTGCTCCTCCCGGGGCGCGCCCGGCTGCGGGACGGTCTGTGAGTGAGGTGTCAGTGCCAACGGTAGCACCGGGGGCACGCAGCCCCCCGAGTCTGCGCCGGGTCGCAGGCCGTGTCGTACCCCCGCACCCGGGCAGCGCCATCTCGTCTCTCGCCCGTCGGGGCCGCGCTTTTCTTTCGTGCCGTCGGTGGCCGAAGCCCGGAAGCGGTGTTAGTAGAGGAGCTGGGGTCGGCGGGAGAGGAGAGGGAAGGAAGGGCTCCCTGCTGAGTTGGCAGCCTGCGGGCACGGGGCTCACCTGGAGCCGCGTCAGGTTGCAGCATCCCCTCCTCGCAGGGCCCTGGATGCCGCTCAGCTGGCTTCAACTGGGGCTGGCCGGGCACCCGGCTGGCTTGGGGCTTCTGCTCCTATAGCCAAGGAGTTGCTTAAAAAGCTGGTACGTAGAATCGTGGTAAACTTTGGAAAGGATTGTGAAAGGACAGCAAATTCTTTTCCGTTTGGGAGAGCTGAATAACGATTGATGGTGCTCATAGCGGAGAGCATCTCAGTGCTTCGCTGGCTGTCAGTCAGCTGGCACTCAGTGTTCGGGTGGGCAACTGCTGCCTCGGGGCTGAGGGGAGCGCCCGGCGGGCTGCGGGGGCTTGTGGTAGGTGTGAGCTGCGGGCTCTCGGTTGCAGCTGTGGCAAGGAGTGGTATAATGGAGCTTTCTCAGATCTTCAAGCACCCTTAGGAAGCGAAATCCGAAGTGGGAAGGGTCCGAGCAGCCAAAGTCACTCCTGAAGTGATGGTGTGTATCACTACGGCCAGCGGAACAGCAATGGGGACGTCTGCAGGACACATCTGTGCCCAGGAGCACGGGTTGCTGGCACTGAGAGACGTTGTGTCTGGAGACTGGAATACTTTTTCCTTTTTAAAATTTATTTTCGGATTTCCCTGGAGTAGGCAACCCACACTTTGCGGGTCACTGCGAATGCATTCGTACAGCTGCTTCCTCTCCCGGCAGCTGTGCTGCGGCCGTGTGAGGGGCAGCAGGCGGCGTGCGGGGCGTCCGAGCACAGCAGCGACTGTAGAGAGGAGAAGCGAGATGAGAATTGCTAGGGAGGATTCGGCAGGGTGGTGTGGGCTGGCCAGAGCGGAGGGTTTGCTCCCGGCGGGGCTGAGCGCCCGCCATGCCCGGCGCTGCCGATAGGGGCTGCTGGGCACTGCCGGCCGGGAGCTGCGGCAGTGGGCAGCGTCTGGGAGAACCAGCGATGAAGTAAAGATGTACTTCGTTAAAATCAAATCCGTCGTGCTGCAATCAAACGTTTCGCTGTCACAGTGGATGAAACGTAGGCTTCAGCGTTCGGTGTTATGTTTTGAGTGTTTGGACAGGTGTAAGTTATGTAGGTGACATAGCTGTGTCAGTCAGCTCACTCGAAGGGTCAGGCAAACGCCAACAGCTGACTGTGCTGGGTGAGTGCAGATTGGTGTGAGGAATATGGCTCCTGAAATGTAGCTGTCATCCTATGTGAGCAGTGGGAAATAAGCTGCTGCTTTCCCTTTTTCATTTTTAAACCTACATTCCATCACTGGTTTTAATTGCTTAGAAAAAGCAACTTTTTTTTTTTTTTTTTTTTTTTTTTACAGAAATGGTTTTGGATTCTTTGAAGGGATGAAGAGTTGGGCTTCCTTCTCTGTATGTTTTTCCTGAAAGCTGCAACAGAACTGTGCTGATACGGCTTTTGGGTCCGATTAGTATCATGTGGAGGATTTTAACCTACGTATTTAATGTCTGAAACACCAAAGCATGCAGGTGTTTTTAGTGATTTCTGACTTCAGTGATTTCTGATTTGCAGCACTGACTTCATTCAGTTGTGTTAAGTACTCCTCCCGCCCAAAGCCTGCACCTTTTCCTTTCAGCATGTAAGATGCAGTCAGGTGCTTGGCTTCCTGTTACACTGCAGTGGGATGTGTCCTTCCCTTTGGTTTTTGTTTTTTTTCCCCCTAGTCTTTTGTTTTTTATTCCCAGCCTGATTTGTTTTTGAGCTCTATCTTACATATTGTCCAGCTAAACATCTTTGTACATTAATGCTTTCATTTAAGATGTTCTTTTTAAGACAATATTCTATAACGGTATTTCACCTTTTTCTTCTTAGGCAGGAGAGCCTAAACCCTTAACCATCATGCTACACAGAGAAAATGATACTTTGGGATTCAATATTATAGGAGGACGACCCAATCAGGTAATGAGAAAAGTAATTGTAGGTTACTTTTGGACCGTATTTTCTCTTATGTGCAGTGTTAGTCACAAAAGAGTTGCTTTCAATGGCAGTAGGTGTGGAATCAACTCCATAGATATAAGTAGATGTAAGTAGTGTGTATTATCGGGTATAATTAGATTCACTGCTTTGAAGACATAGCCTTGTGAGAATTGGATTATTCTCACTTTCAGGAAAGGTGTTCCCATTGTTCTTGCTTTCAAACTTGAGGCTGATCTACACTCAGTTCCCACGTGAGTAATATGTATTCATGGAAGCTGTTCAATGGAAATCTCTGGGACTGCTTACAAGAGTAATTGTTGCAGGATTAAGCCACTGGAATTTTTGGAAACTGCTTGCTTTTTTTTTTTTTTTTTTTTTTTCTTTTTTTCTTTTTTCTTCTTTTTTTTTTTTTTTTTCATTTAAGGAAGAGATGAGAATTTGATTCTGTAGCTTAAATGCTTCAAGCACATGTCCTGCTCTCACATGCCTGCTTTCAATTTTTCTTTCTTTGTGAACTGAAATACGGTTTTCATTGATCTGGTATCTTAAGTAAATCTGGGCTCACAAATCATCAGTCTAGGTTTGGAAGGTTCATTAAAAACCACGGAATCTGAATAGGAATCACTATCCTTCCCTCCCTCTGAATATGCATAAGAATATACACGGTTGTTTGTTTTGTTGTTGTTTGTGTTTGGTTTTTTTTGTAACTTCATCCTTCCAAAAGCATTAATTAGGGCTGTCTTTACGTATGAAGGGTAAAGTAACCTGTTAAACTGGAAATTAATAGTTGATTAAAATGGCTTGGTAACAATTATACACTGATCAGGTCGTTGTTAAGCAGGTGAACTTTAACCTGCTGCTGTCACTGGGGAGGGGAATGGGACCCTCTGTAGCAGTTTGGCAATCTTCTGCTCTCAAGCTATATTTAGTGGTGCCAAAGAGTCTGTTCCCATTAGCCTAGAAAGTTCACTGTCTGCACTTCAGAAATGCTGTTCCTTGTGGGGAAATACAGTCATCAAATGTATGTTAGAAGGAAATTCAAAGCGAGTTTCTTAGATTCCTTAATGTAAGGATGAGACAACAGGCACTATAAGATAAAATAGATGCGCTTGGATTATATTCATATTTTCAGTATAACATTTAAAAAGTCCACACAATCTTTGAGACTGCAGTGTGACTTCTGCTGTTTTCAGCTGTGGGAATACTGCAGGGCCTCTGCAGGGAGAAGAGAGCACAGTGTTTGGCTTTCCTCAGATGTCAGCCAGGATCCTCTGAAGAATTCACGTACCAACTCTTAAGCTTTGTGAATTATTGTGGATATTCTGGAAGCTCGGGGAGGTTCACAGCACTGTTCTGGAGAGAATGGCTGATTGCAGGGAAGGAAATGGTCATGATCTGCCTTAAACTAACACTGATAGCTGGGGACAGAGTAGGTCATGGAGCTGAGGTAGGTCTCAGAGTTTTGTGAGTCTTTGATACTGACTTCAGAAGTTCTGTTTTGCTCTTGTTGTGATAAGTATGAGTACCACACACATTTGATTAGTAGGGCCTGGATGTCAGTGTGAGCTCTGACTCAGCATGGCTGGAGCCAAAGGAAATAACGGGAAGAAAGGGTCAAGTAGGCTCAAGTAATGAAAGCAAAAAACTGCTCAAAACCTTAAAAACAGGATCAGGAATTCTTTAGTAACAAGAAAAAGAGAGTTCATGAAGGCAAATTTTACATTTAAATTGTTCAGAGAAAATGTGTCCTTGTGTGAAATGTTGGCTTGAGCATAGGAAGAGCAGAACAGGGGTGTCATTGCACCAGTCATGTAGGTCAGAATGTACTTTTTAATTTGTGTTTTACATGCACAATGCAGATTTTTCTTGTTGGAAACAGATGACGCTTGGTGACTTGGTACTTTCCATTTGCTGTGTTTCATTTGATTGCATCGCAGGCTTCTCCACCATTTGCCTTCTACCTGGAAGGCAAGATAGCAGGAAAGGAACAACTCACCACAAGCTTGTCTTATTTTGTCAGGAAAGGTCCGACTTCACATGAGTGTACATTTCTGGCAGGTGATTCATTATTGTGGAGAACCTAAGCTACTTTGATCCCCTTTTTGTCCCAGGCCCTAGCTCTGGCTGGCTAAGGCTGGCCTCCCTCCTCTCTGAGGATGCCTTGGCCAAGCCATGCTGGACACAGCTATGTGCTGCAGCCTGGGGGCTCAGATCGGGGGCGCATAAACCAATGGTCCCCACAGCTCCCCCTGCTTCATGGCCTGTGAGCTGTGCGATCAGGTGCTGAAGCTCTGTACGCCTTGTGGAGTATTTTCTTGATAGGACTTAAAGATAGTGCGTACTACCTAAGGGGACCACAAGCCAGGCTAAAATACCCTTTTCTTACTAAGTCATACATAGTTTCTGAAAGGGCAGTAAAATTTCTTGTGAAAAATATGCAAGTTTATGTGGGTGAAGTTACTGTAATCTAGTCTTTTGTTTTCTTAAGAAAGAAACAGACCGAATCCTTCGTGCATTTTGGCTAATGGCTATTATATTTCTTATATCAGAATTTCATTATTTCTCACTGCTTACATGGGAGTGGAGTGCAGGTCTGTTTGTTAGCCATTTCAAAACATTTCTGGAGCCATTAATAAATTTCACTTTTGCACCTTACCTTACACCCATGAGTGTCTGTGACTAAGGAAAAAAAAAAAATAGGACGTTATGAGATCACAGTCTGACCAGCATCGTGTTGAACAAATAGTTGGTAACCTGAAATCTTCTTGGGTTAAGTCTGCATGGGACAGCTGCCATGTGCTCTGAAGCATGTTTTATAGTGGACCTATATTTTGTAATGGATTTATCATTTTCTTAATTTAAAAAACAGACTATACTGTATACTGTATTAGAGTCTATTAAAAATAGACTATATTGTAGACTACAGTATGACCTATAGGATAGGTATGACCAACAGGATAGAACCTGTTGGTTAAGGGTTTACCAGAAATGGAGGAAAAATAAGCATCATATCAACTGCTGTCCAGAGTGTAAATGATTTAGAAGAACATTTCTTTACTTTTTGCTAACTAATTTATTATTTGTATGAATACTTAAAAATACTTCTGCAATGCCCTCTTGGAATTATTCCTATTTTAATATTGATTTAAAATGATACTTTAAAAAACTATTTTAAACCAATGTGCAAAGAGATTAAGTAATTTTAGGCTGTGCAACAACATCAGGTGTATTTCAGCTGTAGTAAATGACTTCTCTGCTTTAATTTGATCATCATGTGAGTTGTACTTAGGAATGTGTACAGATCAACTGGAAGTGGGTTCTTTTTTTGCCCATAGCTGAGCAAATTCTCAGTCTCCCACGTGAATAGGATTTATGAGGTTAACCAATTCCACCAAATCCCATCACTGTTACATGCCAGTTAACTAATGTCACTTTGTTCCTTGGGGCTTATTTCCAAATGTGCGAAAGTGTTTACAAGCTGCAGTGCTGCAGGATCACTTTCCTTCCCGAGAGAAACGCTTGTGCATCCCTTTTTTATGAATATCTTCCTCTCTGCTGTTACACAGCAGTTGCTGTCCGCTGAGATGTGTGAGGTCTGCTTAAATCTTTTAGCTTGTATTTGATTACCATTGCACCCCGTGTCCCATTTAGGCTAAAATAACCAGAAGTAAATGGATAATCTTATTAAAAATGCTGGAACAGTTCATTAATTCTGTCCTTTTGATTAATGACTATTTTGTGTTAAACAATTTTTTAAAAGATCCTGAGGATTTTAATTCTTAGGTAGAAAAGTGAGCTGCATATTTTGGGTGGATTTGTGTTATTCACTGGGTTTAGTACATCTCGTTTCTTGTACTAATGTGGTCCTTTTCCAACTTCCTTATTGCCTGGCACAGAACAATCAGGAGGAATCTACTGAGGGAATTTATGTGTCAAAAATTCTGGAAAATGGACCTGCAGACAAAGCAGAAGGCTTACAAATTCATGACAAGATTATTGAGGTAAGACAAAAAAAAAAAAGCCAACCTGGTGGATTAGTTTGTTATCAGATTAATCAATTATTTGATGGTTTTTACACTGAGTATGCTGTGATTTTTGTTCTTTTGCTGTATCTAAATGTGATTATTGTACACTGAACTGCTCAAACATTTTCCAGATGCTAGAAAAATTCATACCAAGTCTTCACAACTAATACATGCGTTGGTCTCAGGATTAAGGTAATTCAAGCAAGTCAAAGGTGTCTAGATTGAAATAGCAAGCAGGAGAGCATTTTGCATTTCTTCGTTAACTTGAGAAAGAAGTCTAAATGATTCTATGGAAATAGGTGACGGGGTTTGCCCCGTGCAGGGAGTATTAGTGTTGTGACTATGCAGCTCTTCACATTAGCTGTGCTCATAAGCAGTGCTGTGAAACTTCTCGAGCAATTAGAGAAAGTTCTTCTTGCTGTATGATCATAAGTGGATCATCTGTGGTTCTCGCCAAGACCAATACAGATGATCCCTTTGTATGTTATGCTAGTATGAAAATATTACAGTCTACTCCTCCTTTTTTTTTTTTTTTTTCATAAAAGAAGAATAATTACCATTTAACAAAAAACAACCTCAGTTTGAAAAGTAGGCTGCTGCTAATGATTACATGTGGAACTGTAATTAGCCCTGCAAAAGGTGTTGAAGAAATAGTTCCAAATAGTGACCAAAATAGATACTTTACAGTGCTGTCAAACATGCATTTCAAATCTAGTCTATAAATACAACTCTCTTCATGTTCTCTTTGTGTAACAGTATGTGCTAGGTTTGTTTAGGATACATTGCTTTAGCCTTGTGTTTAGAGGAGGCTTAGAAGCATTGTGTGAACTTGCCAGTTGGACAGAGTTTCAAACAAAGGTATGTGAAGCGAGTGGCTTGGGAGGCAAATGCAGAGTGCTGCTGCTGCTGTCTTCTATTATTTCACTCTTAAGGACTGGAAATAGCAGCCATGATTGTTTGAGTGCTGGCATTCATCTTAATTTTGGGAGCTTGAAGCAGTGTGTGAAACCAAATTATTACATTTTCTTGGAAAAAGAAAGCTCATGCCCTTAACTGGCAGATATACGCACCTCTAATAGAAATCCAGTTGGCTGAGCATAACTGAACTTGCAACCTAACTCCTATCTCCCCAAGATATAGGAAAACTTGGCATCCTGTTCTTATTAACAGCCCCATGCTTAAAAATTCTTTTTTTTTCTGACACTGCTGTTTCACTTCTAGAAACAGACCTAGTGTGGAGTTTTATGTATTTGCTCAACATTTCCTGCCTTATTTTACTGTTCTTTATAGTTCCTGGATTTTAAAGACAAAATTGAGTGGTTTTAGGGGAAGGAAGAATAAATTCACAAATCAGCATTTATTATACTTGAGGTAATTTCTCAAAATGTCACTACAAAATATTCTTACAGCTCTGAATGGGTCATCATTTTCACCATATTAATATACAGCATCTTTGTGTATAAATTTTTATGTTTAAACAAGTGTTTAAAAATGTCCAGTGCTAGGCCAAACATTTTAGTAAATAATGTATTGCTTCATAACTTCTTGAACTGAAATAAGAAGAGGAAGGGAAAAGATAGCATTAAGACTTTCTACTGAAATGCAAACCAGTAACTATTCTTCTATGCCAGATCTAGGCCAGAAGAAGCAGCTGGAGTCAATAGATTGAATTTTTCCTGTTGTATTTGTAGCCATTTGTGTCTTCCTGCGCCAGGTTGCCCTGCTAGACCCGCTGCTGTTGTTGTGAAGAATCAATATGAATGTTGCAAGGGAATGAGTCAGATGGTGTAACTGTTTCAAAAATGTTGGCAGACACAGAATTTGAGTTTTGGTGAGACAAAATGTGTGTCGGCTTGGGTGAAAAGTTGATGGAAGCGGGACTTGTTATTATTGCTCATCTGAAGATCTGATCTAATGAGTGATATTTTTGTGAGACCATTTTTCAGTAATCAAGAGCAGAAGGAGCTGATGTTGGAAGAACCTTTGATATCTGCAGTCAGTTGCTTTGCAGTTTGATGCCCAGGGGGTTTTAGCAATGCGTAGCTAATGGGATAATGGACAGACCTATCCCATTAAATCAGGAGAAAATCTGTTCTCAGAGTGTGTTGCTAAATAAAGAAGGCAATTTGTTTCAGTGCTTTATCAGATGTTTAACAAATGTTAACTGCACGTGGTTGACAAGAGTGAGTTGTGCACGTTTCAGCCTACCATCTCATGGGTAACCTAGTGCAGCAAATGGATTTCACACTGCTGTGACACTGGCAGTTGGACGTGTGAGCCAAAGAATTGTTATTTGAAAGGGTGCCAAGGAGAGAAATCAGATTTCTTCCTTGAGGTAGTTGGTAGTAATTGTAGAAATGCCATACATGTGGCCTGAACTCATGGAGGTTTTGGAGATCAGTTTTCCCAGAACGCAGGTAGTACAGTCTCTTTGCATTCATCTGAGAAATGTTGGTGTTTGTGTGGGCTTTGCTCTCACGTGAGAGTATTTTGTACTGGAGAGCCTGAGAGCTGGGCTGGAGGCCTGTGGACTGGCAGGGTGGTGGTGGCTGAGGGTGGTAGGGTGAGCTCCAGGTACCCCATGTAGAATTTCTCAGAGTACTGTAACAGAACCTTCACTGATCGTTTCTGCTCCCCTTCTGAGGGACAGAGGATTTCAGGCCCTTGTGCAGGTTTCCCTCTTTATTCAAGGTTAACTCCTCCTTGAGAAAAGACTTGTTTGTTAAAGTTGGCCTGCGACAGGGAGGTGCACTAGCAGCACTTGAGCGGTGCTTTCTTTCAGGAACTTCATTACACGTAGCAAATGACTGTTGTTTGTTCATCAAGCCACATGTCAAGGTCTTCCGCTGCTTTCAAAAGTTCTTATTCAAAAAATCTAGCTCCCTATCTTAACATGGTGCAGCTTGTGTTTAGGACAAAATCCTGACTGCACACTATAAAAAAAATCTCTTAAAACTTGATGCAGCGTTGATATCTGTGACTCTCAACGTGAAAGCATCAGTTACGAGCAGTGGTGTAATGCTGACAGACCTCTTTTTAGGACCTCTTTGTCTTTTTCCTTTCTGCCCTGCCTAAGAGTGCCAAGAGGAGGTGGTGGCAGCAAGCCATGCATGGAACTGTCCATTAATTGCTGCTGGGAGGAAATAAAAAAGCGCCCTTCTCTCTCCTGGATAACAGTTATGCAGTGCATCATTTCATCTTCACCTCACTTCATGCAAGTCATTCCCACTGAAGAAGTTCACTGCTCATCTTTGCAGACGCTAATAACCTCCTCAAGGCAGTAAAAGGCAGCTAGATCCTTGGCAATATTGCTGATACACAGAAGTGTTTTACCTGATGCTTTTATTATACAAGTTTACAGTTCAGAACAGTAACACTGAAATTAGCTCTTTTTGCATGGAGGAAAATTTTACTGTCTTGCTTTGCAGTCACTTCACCTTCACATAAGAATGGCACCACTTGGCCAGAGTTCCTGGTACACCGATGTCCTGTGGGTAGTCACTAGTTAATGCCTTTGGAAGAGCATCAGAAAAATGCAGGCACCGAGTGATGATTTCCTTGGGGACCTCACTGCCGCATGAAAGCTTCTATTCAGAACTAGTTCTTCATGCTTGGTGCTTTTTTCTATAACATTAAATTTTATAGAAACTGATATGCATTCTCTGGTCTTGAGCCCAGCTTTAGAAAGAGCAATGACTGATTTTCTCAAGACCTCTTTTATTGTGCAAGTCAAAGCGCCTTGCAAAATTGCTGATATTTTAACTTTTTACTTCAGTGCTACACAAAAAATACATGACAAATAAAGAATCTGCAATCTGGGTGGGATTCCTTCACTTGCAAATAAACAGAGAAACAAACAAAAAAAAATTAAAAAACAGTATTTTCATGAATTTGAAAAAATAGTGTGACTCTTTAATTCACACTGCATAGGAGACAGAGCTGTATAGCCATGGCTGAACTTTCTGTCCTAAGTTTGCCAAATACCAAAATAGCAGTGCAAAACCTTGTCTACATCTAACAAGAGCGTAGGCTGAAGACCATACGATTCATATGAAGAACTATAAGCACATCATCACCTGAAACACTCAAGATATTTCTTTTCAGTTCTTTGCAAAGAGGCACGTGCTTCTATTGTGTTATTCTCGAATGGAATGAGAATATTGGCCCTTTTGCATTTTAAGCAGTTGATTCTTATTAATTCCTTGACTGAGAAACTGGCAGGATAGAAAAGGGAGGGGAAAACAATATTTAGTCTGGGATTTTAAGTCTTTTTAAAATTGAGATGGATGCATATGTATTATGACTTTATTTTGTTTATACAGCCTGAGCTCCATAAGTGTATAATAAATTAGGCTTCATCTCTTATTCCATGTTTCCCTTTGTTCTTCTCACTTTTTTTTTTTTTTTTTTTTTTTTTTTTTTTTTTTTTTTGGTGAGTGCACACACAATGGCTTTCAAGCTCATGTCAGCAAAGCCAGTTTCAATAAAGATGAAGTCTTGAGGCTTATCCTGGCAAAAGTAGCTTACATCTGCAAAGCGCCTACGCAGAAACTTTTTAACTATTGCCAGACTGCTGACTGTGCTGTGTGTCAGCCTCATGATGTTTTATCTTCTGCATGTTTCTGTCATTGCACTCACTGTGTTGCTCAACCAAAATCTTTGATACTAGCCATGTTTATTTTGCTAGGAATCTCCACTGTCAGATTATGTCTGTAGAAGTTCTGAGCTTGCTGGGATCACAGATAGTAGATTGGGAATGGCTTTAAACGAGAGCTGCACACGATGACCAGCAAGAACTGGGTGATAGCTAAGGGGTACGTAACACAGATAATATTACTGAGTTTCAATGACTAAGTATGCCAAAGTAGCCTTAGGTATATTAAGTTCTCTTAAATCCTTAATGCATTTATGTCTGGTACTTATATTCATTAGATGCTACAAATTAGTCTGAAAGATCTCTGGCAAAATAAATCAAAATATCAAAGCTTAGGAATGCCTGTAGCTTTTTCACCTCTCCCTCACCTGTTGAAATAGAGATTTTTGGTCACCCGAATTCATTCAGGTGCCTGACAGTGCTTAAAAGAAGTCAGGTGTGGCCAGCTCTGTACATAACTTCATTTCAATAGGAGTTACTAACTCCACTGACGTTTTTGACTTAACTAAAAGTTTAGAGCACTTCTTGAAGAAGTGAGAAATCTGGGTGGTGGGTTCTTCCCTGCCTGAAAAGGACTGGATGGAAGTACCCGGGTAATTACCCTTGTTATTAGTGCAGGTCCATCCTGTGTGTGACCAGTCACCACCCAGCCCTACAAGCTGAGGTACGGGCTAGCAGGCATTTGTCAGTCAGTGTTGTCCAGTGATAAACTAGTATGAGACAATGTTTGTTCTGGGGAGCTGTAACTGGAATACTGGTTCTGCCCCTCTCTAGGCCTGCCTCAGTAAATGAGGGTTTGCCTCTGTCTTGTATGATGCCAAGTTTATGGCTTGTATGGCGTGTCCTTGATACTTGCTTTTTTGAATTCACATTCTACTTGAGTGGGGAAGATAGGAAATGATGTTAACCAGGATGTCCTCTAGTTGAGGCACTTTGCTAAAAAGGAAGTAAGTTGGTTCTAGGAGTGCGTGAATATCAGATGTCAGGGTTTCCCCCTGCCCACGGTTTTCTCTAGCTGCCGCGTAATATGCAAAGAGGCTACAGCTGCTAATGTTACAGTTTTAGAAGGTTGCGCAAGCTGGATCTCATGGTGGAGAAACTGAGTTTTCAGTGTACCATCTGTACTGGAGGTTGACAAATGCAGGAAATCTAGAATGTCTGAATTCTGTACTTCATTGACCAAGTTCTTAATATCAGTAGCCTAAATCAGACTGGAATTACTGTAGGCCTTTGGAGGTGCTTGTGCTCTTATCTATTTATTGAACTAACATACAAATACTGTGTTTAGGAAACAAGGTTGTGCTCCTTGCCATTTATTGTCTGTGTTTTTAAAAAGGGAGTGAGACTTACACTTGCACGTGAACTAAAATGTCCGTGTTTTTGTGGTGAAATATGTTAGAGAATAAATTACTGAAACATACACATTTTCATATTTTCACATTTAAAGTTCTCTCGTAGATCTAAATAAAACTTCAGAAAATACTTTCTATCCTAAAGAAAAAGGAGATTTCAAATAAAACAGTGGCTAAGAAGTAGAGAGCCATGTGTTAATAGGATAATGGTGATTAATGACTCAAGGTTTTGTGATCAGTTACTCAGTATTTAATTAAGGCTTTGAGAGATTATACAGACAAATGTGTATAACCCTCTGCCTCCAGTGTGATATTTCTGCTTTCAAGTGTCTACAGGGAAGTGAGAGGGATATAGAAGAAGTGATTAACTAACTGTGGGATGGAGTCATGTACATGTGCTTCCATGAGAAAAGCTGTGGTAACTGTACTGTACCTACAGAGCGAGGGAGTAGCCAAACTGACAAGTCAACTGTGCTGTAGGTAGAAAGTATTCTGGTTAACCTGTGGAACAGCTGACTAATGTAAAACCAGTTATGGGATCTTGGTGGGTACTGCATTCATGCACCATAGATCCCTAGGCATTGTGTGGAGGCCTGATCACACCCATCTCCTTCATGAAGTGTCTGATCCCACCCTTGATGGATTATGCATCAGAAAATTGGCAAGTTGAAACTTGGTGTTTTCCTAGGTGTTCTGTTTAGGCTTGTCTTTGCTAGACGTAATCTTTCTCTTACTTCCCATACATATATTTTTCAATCTTTTTTAAGCATTAAGGTAAGCCTTTCAGAACAACTGAGATCTGGCACGATTGTGTAACCCAGCAACAGGAGCAGTGCAGTTTTATGTGCAGCTGGGGTAGTAAGTTTAGAGTAAATTCTTGCATATATGAAGTCTCAGGGGTATGCATTAAACAACATGACTAACATCTGTCACGTGCTGCTTCTTTCATTCCCTTGCCAGCAAGAGAAGGGCATGTGCAGAGGAGTGTTTAGAAATCTTCCAAATAATTGCAGGTACACATTTGCACGTTGGTCTCTGTTTATGTTAGGGAAGGCAAGGTCATAAAAATGCATCTACATTTGTTGCTGAAGGTGGTGAGGTTTTCTGATGAAGACCTTTGGTCTTTGCTATGGTCTTGTTCTCGGATAAGCCCTAAAGAAAGTGCTCTCCCTTCTGTTGACAAGCTGTATCTCTGTGACAGGCATTCGAACTGGGCCATAGGTGTGTTTGTGGATCATTATATTGGTGTTGAACATTTAGTATGTCTTGCAGATATGGTGGACTTGATGGTTGATATGGCGATGAAATACCAAAACATGATGAATTACGTAAGTTTTCACAGGGTGAAAGGCATTTTCTGATAACATTTTTTAACCATGTTACTTGTGAATAGAAAGCCAAAGCTTCAGAGAGCACTTCGGGATGAATGAAAAGCTTAAACGATGAGGACTAGTTGGAATAACTGATGGTAAGACAAACTGTGGAAAGCTCTGATATAGTTTGAAACCATGCTGAGTTTATTGCGTAGAACTGAAGGCAGCGTGAGGAAGCTGTCTCCCACAGCAAATGCTGCTGGCACCCCAGCTCTTGATATTTTCAGAAACGGAAAAGGACTTTCTTTAGCCTTTCATAAAGGTTGTTCTTTTTTGTGGTTGAGGCAACAGCTAGAGGAGATGACAGCTTACATATGTCATATGAATGCAATGCTTTATCCTCTTAAGTAAACTGAATTGATAGTTGCAATCCAAAGGTTGTGTGCTCCAAGAGCTTTGATCTCATCTGCCCTCTTTCTTAATCAGCTAATTGTATTTGTAGGGAGTCGCTAATCACTGTGCTCCATAATTGGAAGGTGAGTGAGAAAAGCCATCAGTATCTGCCAAAGAAATTCTTAAAATGAAGTCATTATTGATGGCTTCGCTCAAAATTAATAACCTAATTTTTAAAGCACTGTGAAATGCAGCAGTGAAATGGGAGTGTGCTTCTCCTTAGAACTTGTGGGTAGGCGAAGCCAGAAGTATGTGCAGCCTTGTGCTTTCTGAGGCTTTGACAACTGAAGCGATAACGTAAAAAAGGTTGTTTGGAGATTCTTCTATCCAAAATGCAAAATTCTGTAGTATTTAAGTCTATCCAGTAATGGAAAAACTCATTTTCAAGTTGGCAGGAGCAGTTGTGGTCTCTTCCCCGTCAAAGAGAATGCAAAGTAGAATCAAATATATTAAGCTAAGTACAACATAGACATTTTACTAAATGTGAGTCTTGTCTTGTCTGGAATTGCAAATCTAATGTAATTTTACAACTTTACATGTAGACCCAACTTGACTGAATCACTGTTGCAGGAACTGAGTGTAGAATGACTCAACATTGTTTCTTCATTCAAATAATTGTGTAAGGTATTTTCTTTATAAAATATTGTTGACAAAATAACTTGTGGCTTCTGTGTTTGTTTACCTAACAAGTCTATGTGTTATTTACAGGATTATATGATTTACGTAATGTTTTCTTTGAGCAATGTGATTATCTTTTCAAGTAGCAAGATTGGGAAGTACAGTAGGAAGAAGGGAGGAAATTGAGGAAAAGTCTGAAAGAAAAGAGTGGCATGTTATCAGTTAAGAACTAAAGTATGAAAAATAACTTTGAATATATATGACTGTACACCACATACCTGTCAAACAGTTTAGCTTCTTTAAAATATGAATCTCTATGTCTGCAAGTGGCTATCTGATGTAGGAGAAGATCTAAAATAGACAGATCTAGGAGATGAGTTTGTTCTTCCTTTGTCTGTCTCTTTCTATTTGGAGTATTTAACATTGAGGGACATAGTGGTTCTAAGCTTGCCCATTCCTATCTGAGTATAGTCTTTCAATCTTGCATTAGTTTCTTTAAGCACACTGATTGAGTGGGTTATCGAGTGGGATCAAAGTCCTACCGGCAGCTTGCAGGAAGGAGGCATGCTATTTTAAATGGAAAGGATTTGCTGTCTTGCATGAATTAAAACATCTGGACCCCTACACTTTGCTGTTACAGTTAGATTGAGTTCGGCTAGTTTTTGGCACATGACAAGTACAGAGCCATATGGTCTTTGTGCTGTCAGCAAGCCTTTTCAGCACATGCCTTCTCTTACCCCCCAGCCTCCTCTGAATGGTAGCTGCTACTGCTGCTGGAAGATAAATGTACCGAGAGCTTTCATGCTATTGTGCCCTTCTTCTTGAATGGATTAATTACATTTTTGAGTGGTACAGCACGCAAGTCTGTAGCAGAAAGCTGACTCCTTCATTTCCTCTGCAGTGGTCAGAGCCTTGATCCAAATCAGACACCTTGTTGTGTCCAAATTGGACATCTGGCTACTGCCAGATGTATAGCAGCACTTTCTGACTTACAGGTTTCATCCCTGACATCTTGCTTTAATGTCTTTGTGAAATATTTAAGTGCTCAGCACAACTGTTTTTTGTTGTTGTTGTTGTTGTTGTTTTTTTACCAAGCTGTAGACGTGTGCTTAAATGGAAAGCTGACTGTTCTAAGAAGAGTCCTAATGTTTTACTTTCTAGTAATCAACTGAATAATGTTCAGTTCATAATGCATTTGAGTCCCAAGCAGGAATCTTTCCTTTCGAGAACAGATATGATTTATTCTAAAAATACAGGCGTAGAGGGACAGTTTTCAAATATTAAAAAAAAAAAAATAAGCTTCTAAAGTATTTTCAGTGTTTAATTTTCTTTACTGATTTCTCTATTTTTTCATCTCAATTTCATGAACGAGTAGGAAGAGCAGGAGGGACTCAGAGGTTCATTTCTATTTTTCAGTTATAGAAAGAACCTTTAAAACAAAAAGTGGTTCATGTAATTATTTTTTTAGAGGAAAGAACTCACTATTGCTGGAGGTTCTCATTAAATATCTTTTGTCCTCTCAGCCTTCTTTTCTGAGTGATTCAAGTCCTATATCCTTGTATTAAGAGTGGGTTTTTGTTGTTGCTGTTTCTTTTTCTCCTCTCTGCTATGAAGTAATGGAAATCGACAGAATTAGTGTTCACCACTTAGTTAAAAAATAAAACCTCTAAATTATCACAGACCATGGGCAACATAAAGATTAAAGAAAATATTGACATTTCAAAACAGAATTCAAAAAATGAACTGTTCAGAAAATGCTGTTGATAACTTATCAGAGTGAGTTAAGAACAAAGGTTTAATGCGATGGCTTAATCTCCCGTCTTACGCCACTCGGGGTGCTGGAGTATGTTAATGGCATCAGCGGAATGGCAGTAACAAGCACTTTAGATAATTTCAATACAAAATGAGGAACTGTGTATGTGGAAGTGTCTCCTTTACTTATTTATTTTTTTTCCCCTCTTCGTCTTTCTACCATTTATATTTAGCTTCCTTTGATTTTTAATTTCTGTAGTTCAGGGAGCTGCCTCAGCGTGTACTTTGAGGAACATATCATATGGGAAACAGCTTATACGAGCCACTGAAGTTATTAATATGAAAACCAATACATCAACTTATTACCTATTAGTGTGAATGCTATGCTTTGAATTCTGAGATCTGCTTGGCTGTAGTGATCAGTTTCCTTTTTTAAAGATTTGGGAAAAAAATATTTGGCATTGGTTCAGTTGACCTCAGGTCTACTTATAGCCCTTGTGCTGTGATTTCCTACTGACTGGCTTTGTGGTAAGTTTGTAGACCTTCCCAATAAGCTTGCTGAAATTGTAGCTTTTAGGCTTTCTTGCAATAGGAAATTTACAATTACCTTTGCAGTATGAGAACTGGGGGTGGGGAGGGATCAGGCTGTCAGTGTCAGTCTCAAAGTACCAGCTGCCTAGCTATGCTATCTTCAGCTCTTACTGATCTATTCTCAAATGAGAAACCTAAATTACATACCCAGTTGCTAAGTCGTTTCTTTGTTTCAGCCAGGTAGTGATGAAACCAATTGTTAGATGCTGATGGAGTAGAAAGTGAAAATGTGTGCTAAACTCTCACAAAATAGTAGACTAATTATAAATTATATGAACCATTATTGATTCAGGTATTGTAAAGTGTATGACATAGCTGGCCAAACCAAGCAGTCAGCTCAACAGTCTGTTTTTTGAGACCATGTCATTACAGTGCTATTCCTGAGGTTTCTGGTTGAAGTGCCCAATCTTGCATAATGAGTTTGTGTTATTAAGTAGGAAAACAATAAAAAGTGATGTTAACACACCTGTGCCAAACCATCTGCCTGATGTTTACTTTTTGTGAGTATTAATTATACGTTTAGCAGCGTGAAAAGCCTAGGAAAAAAAAAGAAATGTCAATCTTATGACAGAGGATGTAAAGCACATGGGAGCATTTAAGATAAAATTCATCTTGGGTAACGCTAAATCTCTAAAAACGTTCTCATTCTGTAAGTATTAAAGATGAGTTAGGCACATCTTTTTAGTAAAGGTGATTAGTTCAGTGTGAGGTATTTTATGTACAGACAGCTCAGTTACGATAGGATTCATCTGACCCTTCAAATTAAACTCTTCAGTAGTTTCATATGAATCAACTCCTTTTCATTGATGCTTACAGCTTTTGAGTTTGGATTGTTAGAATAAGGCGCCAGTGTGTGCACAGTTCTTCGCTATATATCCAGAACAAAAGTTACTGAATCTTGTGTCATCCAGAAATGAATAAAAGTTGAGAGGAAAGAAGGTAATGTATTTCACTCACCTTCTTACATTACATTTCACATAGGCCTGATATACTGTTCTTCTGGAATTACTCACTCCACTAACTTAAGTGAGAGCTGGAATGTACAAGGAATTGGCTTCCCTTTTCATAATATGTGAAATGACAGCTTAAGTACAAAACCAGAACTTTAGGTACAAAATTGGGCTTGGAATCCATTTACCATGCCGTAGTACTGCTACTTGACATAGCCTATCTCAACTCCACAGTCTTAATGACTCCCTAAAAGTTGTATTTTTTCAATAATGAACAAACAAAATATTCATACAACTACCAGCCTTTTCATGTGTTTCATGTATTTTCAACACTGTTACTTAATATCTGGTAGGAATTAGCATGAGAAAAGATGGAATTTGAAATTCTCTAGTAAGCCCCTGGCTATATAGAGACTAGCTTTGAAATCATTTAACATGTGGTTTCATGTCATATCCAGTCTCATTAATCTCTGTATCTTTCAGATTGGAGTAAACTAAGACAATCAGCATACCGCAGGCTTAGCTGTCTGATGTAGAGAAAGAAATGAGGTGAACAGCTGTGTCAGCTGAGGGAGTTTCCTAGATCTTAGCTCTGGGTATTCTCAGGGTCTTTTTGGAGTTCAGCAAACCCTGACTTTGGCAGGTTCTGGAGGAATACGAGTAGCTGTTCTTGGAAGCCTGGTGATGGTTTTAGCGAGTGAAGATGCAGATGTGCATTTGAGGTGGTGCAGCCATCCCTCCATCCAAGCAGCAAAGCAATGGTCCGTATTTCGTCCTTCTTCAGAGACACGGAATTTGTTCTGAGAAATAAACCACGCAGAGGTTGAGAAGCTGGTGAAATTCTTCTGGCAAGAGATCAGCATGAATTATCTCATTGCTCAAAGTAAGACATTTTGATCTGCTGTTTTGTTGCCTTTGGATATAGTGGTTTGTATAGAGAGCTAAGGTACCCAAGGGAAGGCAAAGCAGTAGGTTTTATCAGACAAACTAAGGCAATTGTAAAAGGTGGGCAGAATTTTCATGAATCTGGCATAATAGGTTTTATATAAAAGTTGTTTATTTTGAAACCAGGGCTGAGAAACTAAGAGATTGAGCAGTTGTGTCCTGTGAAGTGTTCTTTTCATGTTTGTAGTAATCTTTACTGGTATCTGTAGGAGTTTGTTTTGGTGCGTTGTAGTTGGGTGTTTCCACACCCAGTTTCAACAAGAATATTTGTACTTTGGATGAGCATAGCAGATTTTAGGATGCACACGTGTGAGATACATTGATTCCGAGGATGCCTCTGTGGGGAGACATTAAAAGCCACAGTTGGAAGGATGTGTTGGCAGCAGAAATACTTTGAAAGCTTTTACTTAGTCTGTTGGGTTTTTGTTGTTGTTGTTTCTTTAAGCCTCTATTTGATATTTGTTGGTCTGTGGTAGGCTTATATCTGGTTCTAAATTTGGTGAAGTTTGAGAAATAGAGTGATGTTTAGATGCTAGCAGGAGGACTTTATCAAAGATTTATATAAAGTGGTTGGTTAACTATTGTATATTTGTCTGCATCAGATGAGTGTAGAAAAGTGCTTCTGTCCAAAAAACAAAAAAACCCAAATCATTCCTGTCCCTAAATATTCTCTCGCATGTACATATAAGTATAAAACAGCAACAACAACAACAACAAAAAAACGTTCTATATGTCTGCCATGTAGGACTGAAGCAAACCTGTTTTTTGTAGTAGTGAACTTGCTGAGAAGTTACATTGAGCGCCACTGCAGCAGATGTACAAACACCAGCATGAAGTATAGTCCTTGCCTCATGAATTAACTATCTGCAATAAATTAGTCAGACTAAGGGAAAATGAGACATGTAATGTTCTGTATGATGGTTTTCAAATGCCGTTTTAAATCCTGTGTTTCTTAAAATACTCTTTAGTGGAAAGTTTTGTACCATTTTATATGATACGCTGAACATAGTAATAGGTCAGCTAGTCAGGCACAAAGGAACAGTATAGAAGGAACATCTGAAGTTTTATCTATTAAACAGACTTTTCCAGTCTCTTTTTTTTCCAGGGCTTTTTGAACTGTGTATTCTGGATATCACTTTCTCTCACAACCATTTTCCAACTTCAGATATTATGTGACTGTCAAGCTGTGCTTTTGGAATGAGATTTCAGATTTTTCTTATAATTTGTGAGCTGTGTCTTCCTGTACTCAGAAAACAGCTAGTGTAGCTTGAGAAACCATTTCTTTACATTTGAGGATTTGGAAGTGATTTAGGAATAAAAGCAAAAGAAAATAATAGTTTCTTTTTTTTCTCATGGTCTAAAACTGTGACTACTTAGAGGGAATTTTTTCAAATGCAGATTGTTTCTATGACTACTGCAACATGTCATTCAGTCTCTGACCAAGGCATCCTGAAGTATGTGTGCAGTAAGAAAGATTGTCCATCAAGGTGAGGAAAGTGAACTGCATGATGCAGGATATTGTTAAGGAATGGTAGGAAAAAAATGAAGGCAGAATTCTGTGCACAGGCTCACTCCCTCCTGAACAACATTGCAAGTAGTTATGAGCTTCTTAAACTGACTTGTAGGATTCTGCTAAAGCAAAAACTGAGGTCTCATTGCTCAAAACTGAGGTCTTATTGCTCAAAACTGTGATAGTGTGATGGTTTATTTGGTTTGTTTTTGCAAATAATTAAGGGACTGGTGCTGAAAACGGCAGTTATTTTCCACATGAACAACAAGCAGATGTATTTTTTTCTTTTTTTTAGTGTAGCTGAGTCAATTCACACACTAAAGAGCAGTGAACAGTAGAAGTCGATGGTATTAGATTTGAGACACAACTGCAACATCAGATCCGTATCTAGGTTGTGAGGTTGTCTGCAGCTTCTGCTTTAGCTGTGCTGTGGCGGATAAGACTTAGGGTAGCAGAGTGAATACAGTTGAATTGCTGTGGCTTGTGTGCCAGCTCCCAGAAGCTCTTCCAGAAGGGAATGATGTCTTCTGTCTGTCCTGGCTTTATGTCCTCCATTCTCCTATTTGTACTACCAAGGAAATAAATGGTAGTACCTATGATATGTTGGCTGACCATGGTAGCACTGGAATAGGCTGCCCAGAGAGGTTGTGGAGTCTCCTTCTATGGAGGTGTTCAAGACCCATCTGGATGCCGACCTATGTGACCTATTATGGGATGTCTGCTTTTGCACAGGGGTTGGACTTGATGATCTCTTGAGGACCTTTCCAATCCCTGCAATTCTGTGATTCTGTGATGTGCTGGGGCATGTGAAGAGGCAAAGTGCAGTGCTAATTGTCTTTGATGAGCCAAGAATAGCTTTGGCCTTCAGAACCTGTCAACTGATGAGACAAATTTGATGTTAAATATGAGCACTGAGCTTGTCAGTATTTAGGTGGTGTACGGATCTGTGTGTGTGTGCTGCTTGTACATGGCTTCCTTGAAGAAGCTGCTCTTAATTAGATTTAGTAATAGAATAGACATCCCTTAAGCATATGCTTGAGGGATCTGAACCCAAGCTGTTCTCAGTAATGGCTTGTTGAAAGGAAGAGGGAAATCCCTGAAGATCTGTGCCATGCTGTTCTGCTGGGAACTGCACAGAAAAAGGCCAGTTGGTTTCAGTGCTGTGCCAAGTCTGTGTACAGGGAGCAAATTCATTTTCCTAAGGCTATGGGTGTTTGATAAGTTATGCTGGAATATCTATGTAAATTTTAGTCTTTGGGACTCAGACAGCAAAGCAAACTACAGTGAAGTCAGCAGTGAGTATGTATCTTGTAGTCATTTTGACATATTTTTAACTTTTTTAATACTTCATTGATATTCCCATAACAGTCTGACTATGCAACAAATATATATTTATACAGCTTTCCAAAATCGCTTCTGAATGAATGAAGTTCAATCAGGCATAAATCTGTACATTTCCTTCTAAAATTTATGAAGAAAAAGCTTCTGAGTCAGATTTACACAATAGGTCAATGTTTTATTTATTTACTTACTAAAAAAAACAGTTGATGCTTTATCTCAATTAGTAGTGCTCAGGTAAACACAAATGTTCAATACTAATTGAAAGTCTTCAGCACATGCAAAGAATCGACTTCTAGTGGTTCAGATAGCCATCACTGACTTCACACACTTCAGTCACAGCTGGGGGATTTCTTTTACGACAATTGGAAATACAAGAAAGAGAACAAAGCAGAAAATAAATACTTTTCTCCTACTGACTTAAGTTATATTTATCCAATAAATTGAATTTGAATGAGTGTTTTTCAGGTTTACTCATCTTTACAAACAGTTAAGTGTTAAGGGCTTTTCTTCTGTCCTTAGAATAGCATTTATTAGAGACTGTGCCTGGCTTCTTTCTTCTGGAGCAGGACCTGGGGTAAATTCTGGACACAGAAACGGGCCTCAGCAGTTAATGGGGAGGTAATGGAGGGACTCGTGGCAGGGGAAGGGAGGGTGAGGTGGGAACAGGTAGAGCTGGAAGAGCTGGAATACTGAGGTAGGTATGCAATCTTTATTTGGTAGAGCCTGATACAGAAGAGAAATGATGTGAGAAGTAGGGTTTTGACATGAAAGAACTTGGGGTGTTTGGAAGAGGATCCATTTTTGGGGTGAACAGGACTTGAGTGGGGAACGAGTGGAAAAACTGAGGTAGGAGAACTTAGGGGATTCAGATTGCTTCTGTCCAAAATTAAAAAGTTATTGTATTGGGAATGTTTAAGCTTTTGATTCCTTTTTGCACACTGGGGAATTTCCATCTTCCCAGCCATAATTAGATAGTTAATACCTGAGTTAAAGACATGTATTATAGTATTTTTTAAGTTGCAGATTTTTGTTGGATAAACATACTATCTTTTTGTCTGGAAGTATTTATTTTTACAGTGGAACGATAGACTGTCAGCCTACAGGGGCACATCTGGCTGTCTTCATAGAGAAGTATGCTGTGTGTTTTTGTCCCTTTTTGTGTCCTTGTAGTTTGTAGGAGGAATAAAAGATTTAGGCTTTCCCTTCTGCCTGACAGGGAAGGTATTGCTGAGGAGGTAAGATTTTTGGAAGATATTTCAATTACTGTAGTATAAAAGGAACTTATACAAGCATGTATGGTTTTTCTTCCTTGCCTGTCTGTATTATAACCCAGCAAGTGTATGCTTACTTGACTGTTAAAATTCAGTATCATAAGGTGCAAATGATCTCATACACAAGAAAAATCCATAAGTTGTTTCATGGAAGTGACTCAAAGAATTGTAAAAGCTCTGAAGTGTGATGATTGGCGTAAGTAGTAGGTTCCTTAAAGTGTAGCTTTTAAGTGTGTGTCATAAATTCGGTTCATTGACTACAGTCATACTGAGAAAGCATAATTGATTGTATTCATTTTGGCTCTGTAGTTCTTTTCAAAATCTGAGGATCTTGGAACAATGGTTGGCAAAGCAAAATATAAACTGGTGAAGTCATTGAAAACTGAATTGAATAGGCTAAATATGAAGGACTTTTTCCTTCATACTTCACGCTTTCATCTGAAATCTTACTCCAGGAAATACTACTTGCTCAATTTTGAGAATGTTGAAAACATTTTCATTGTTTTCCTGTAAAATCATGCTGCAAATATTTTGAAAACTGTGGGTTTTTTTTACAGATTTGCAATTACTCGTGTCCTTTCACATACTACTGATATCAGTGCCTATTAATGACAGTTAGCTGAACTTGATGTGGTACTTGAATTGTATCTGCTATTATCTCCTGGAAGCTCACTCTGTTTTTTGTTTCTCCACCACACTGCACAGGCGTTCTGCATCTTTTCTGACATTCTTGGTGTGGAAACCTGATTTGCACAGCTGCCTGGAGTCACCTGAAAGCAATCAGTTTTCTTTTTGATGTTGGGTGGCTTTTTAATTCTATAATTCTGTTCAATAAGATTCAAAAATCAAAGGATCAGTAAAGACTGAAGAACAAGATGGTCATGACCACCTTGTGTGAGGAATGGGAAACAAGAAGGCAGCAAGGACTGTGCTGGACCTGTGGTATGGTGAGGGAGTGCCTGTGAGCTAGAGTAGCCAGGTGTTCTGCACTCCTGTTATCTGCAGTTTTTGTGCAGTGAACTAATGAGTTTAATTATTGTCATCGGCTTATCTTCTGCGAGCTTAATTGCTTGGCAAAGATTTTGGTTTACTCCATATTAACTGCTCTCAGGGTTCAGCACTCCAAACATGAACAAATGTAATGTTTTATATTGTTAATCTGTTTTGTCCTGTCTCATAAACTGAGTCAAAACATAAGAAGTGAAGTAGTGCCAGGTGGAGGTGTCTTAGTTACTGAAAACATTTGACTATCACTATTAGAATAAAGGCAGCTTGGAGGAAAACATTGTAGCCTGTTTCCTTTAAACTAGTTTGCAGGTTCTTCTGCAGAAGAAAACCTGATTGAAAAGGTTCTGTTGTCATGCAATTGGAGCTGAAAAGTGGGGATATGTTATTGTTGGGTAGTGATGTAGCAGATGTCCAGATTATGCAGGAAGGTAACATCTAGGGAGTATTTCCTAACACGGCAAGCATCTATGTAATACAAAAAAACAATTTGTAAGATTGCGGTAAATAGAATCATAATATCAAATGTATGAAAAGGGCCCAATGTGTTAAACCGTTTTCTTGCTCTGTCTGTAAGTTCCCATGTAAAACAATGAAGGTGGAGTCATGGTCATTGTGTCCCTTGTGAATGCAGGAGTTGATATCTCCTAGTTTATGCAACTGGGAAACGCTGAAGTGAAGTAAACTATGGTAATATCTAACCAACATACGGAAGATGAGAAATGTGAAACTGAGGTCTGCTATCTTGTACATGGGACTGAGCATCATATTATTCTTGAGGCCTCTGGCCTGTCAGATTCTCAATATAGGTTTTTAGGTGTCTGTTAGTTTTTGTTCAGGTGTGTGCTTCACAGAGAAGAAGATGAGGCTTGCTATTGTGTCTAGGATTGTCTGTTAGCCAGGAAAAAATGATGGTATTGTCCAGAGGGGAAGGTGTATGAGGAGCAGTGTCAGGGGGGATCAGTTAGGTGTTAGAGAAAGATTCTTCACTTAAAGGGTGGCTGAGCACTGGAATAGGTTCCCCCAGGGCAATGGTTATAGCCCTAATCTTACCAAAGGTCAAGCATTTCAGAAATATCTCGAAGGTAAGACTTGAATGTTGGGTGGTCTTGTGTAGAACCAGGAGCTATACTCAGTGATTCTCATGGATCCTTCCCAACTTGGGATATGCTGTGATTCTATACAGGTTGTTCTTGGCTGCTTGGAGATTTCCATAGTTGAGCTCCGAAATGCTTTTGCTGGGTGGACTTGAGGATGTGCTGAGTAGAATGATCCTGCTTGAGAAATAGGAGGCTAGTAAGTAATTTTTGTTGCCTTCCTGTTAGTTCTAATGACTGGTCTGCAATATGGAGATATAATGTGTCTCACAGCAGAGAGCAGGAAGAATACAGTGTAGAACTAGTCATGCATAACTTAGTTTAAGGTAGTGAATACATTTAAATATGAAGATTGTGTATTTTTATGGACAGTAAGTGTGCTCCTGAATAATTTCATAGTTTAGTAACTCAATGCTGTGACCTTCTGTAGTGGGTAAGGATATAGTATGTGAAATTGTTGCTATGCTAGAAGACTTGCTTTAAAAAAAAAATAAAAAAAAATATATCCAAAATACTGTACTCTAATTAATTTTCATAATAAAAGTGTCACCTAAGTTGTCACCTAAGACAAAAGTGATTATTATATGAGGCATTAATTGGCTTATGATAAACGACTGCTAAACGACTGTATTGTATACTGTATTCGTTTTTATTCCTCACTCTTACTAAACGCTTTACTGATGAAAAATTACTGTTGATGAAAGTTTACCTTTTCGGTATAAGGTATTTATCCTGTGAATAATTTTGTTGCTGTTAGAATTATTTCTACAGACATTACTATTGATTTTTATTGTTCTGAAAATAAATTATGAAACAAATTGTATATTTTATTGAAGGTGATTGCTTTGTTGAATTCAACCTTGCTCTGATTAGTACAAGTTCAGAAAAATGTTATTTTTTAATTTAGAAAAATAATGTTCATTAATTTTTTGAATGTGTGCATTTATGTATACCTGCAAGCTGAATCATGTACCTCAGTTTTCTACACCTGACTTTAATGTAGCCTAGTCTGCTCAGTGGAAAGTCCACTGAGGTTGTGTGGTTTCATATTGAGTGCTGTGACTAACCTGTGATATTGTTGGTAGGTGTGAAATATTCCATGTAGTGGTTGTGGTGGTGCGAAAAACCACAAGGAACAGCTACTGCTGTGCTCTGGGGCAGCACCCAGTGTAATCAGTAGCATCACCCTTACTCACTCTGTGGTTGTTCCCAAGGGCACGTATGAAGAAAGAAAATTAAAGTGCATGAACCATGGTTTTATGCCTGTAAAGATAAAAGAAAGGGCGAAGGAACAGCATGATGAAACTAGACAGAAAGCAGATGGGAGATAATAAATGGATGTAAAAAAAATGAGAAAATTGTTTAATAGATGATGAAATACTCTTTAAACGTGTAAGAGGTAGCTATAGGGATGTCATGAAAAGTGTCCTTGGATTTTGTGTGTTTTGTAGCAACAATGACAATTAAATGATGGTGGCTCTTTCCTCTGCCCTGATATGCTTAGGCATGGGGCACAGTTCAACTGGTATATCTACACATGGATATGCCAGAGCAGCTTGGGAGTGATATAACTTATGATGTCCTGAAACTGTGCTAGTGATTAAGTATTGTTCACCTTTGTGTTGCATCAGAGCTTTCACTCCACATATTTTGTCATTGAAGAACACAGTTTTCAACAGAAAGATGTACAGACTACGATGTGCTGTTCTAACTCATCAGAATGATGACTTGTGTATAATTCAGACATGCCTCCCTACCTTCTCTCTTATTTTTTGTTCAATAACGTTAGCTGCTGGTGATATGTAATTACTCTTCGTTGATCTTGTCAGGAAGTTTCCTCGGGCTGGTATAAACATTTCCAATCCAACTATTTGATATTAGCTCATGGCAGATTAGAATTTTCAAAGCATTGTGAGAGCATGGAGAATCCAGATAATAATACATAATAGTTAGAATGCTTAATCAAATTGTATGTTTTAATTAGCATATATTACCTGAAAAGCTAATTTAGGCCAGCACTGACTGGCAGTGACCTTTACACCAACTTAAAGCTTAGTCTGAACTTCCCAAATTTCACAGCTCATGCATGTGAAGAAAACTATTTAGGCCTGGGTAATTAATTACTCCCGACCAGTTATTCTTACTGTCCACGCTCAGGAATCTTATTGCTAGGGTTTATATTATCAAAGTGGAACATTTCTGCTGTTGTCTGTAAACGATATGTAACTTTTCAAGATTTTTATTTCTTTGTGTTTTGTTGTGGTGGTTTTTTTTTCTTTCAGGGAGTTTGCAAAAAATTTCCAGTCTTCAGTTGTTCTGTAGGAGAAAGCACATGTATATATGTAACATGCAGTAAATATATGCAGAATAGACTACAAATATATGCAGAAAAATAGCTGTTAAAGTATATAAGAAAACTGAATGCAGAAAAATTTTGTCAGATCCTCTTTATACGTCAGGAAGAAAAGTAGATCCAACTCTTCAGTTAGAATGTGTTTTTACAATTTGGTAATTTATTTTGACAAGCCTCTAGCTACTGTGGTTGAGACTTTCCTCTGTATTAGCCATTACAGCTCAAAAGGACTTTTATTTAAATATTTCAAATAGAAATGGGTATCAACCTGTTTACGTGTGGGTACCTTTCATAGCATGTTTGTTAACTCTCATAATTGATGAGTATTTAAATGATTTGTAGCATTATGAGCAATCTGGAAGGCTATTAACAACCCTTTTGTCTCGTAAAATGAACCAAAAATTATATGTCTGAAATGTTTTCTTTTTTAATAAATGTCGTGAGAATAGACAATAGCCTGGACCAAAGTAATAATACAGCCTGGAGCCAGACAGACTGAATCCTGTGTTTGAGAGTAAAACTAAAGGCTATTATCCACCCTTTCCTTAATCTTCCTGTTCAGGAGAGCACAGATAAGGTATTTTGAAGCCCTCTTCAATCTGTTGAACAGTGGCAGCCATTCATCAGCATCTTACCATTTACTTGTCACAATAATGATCTTGTGATACAGTAAGGAAATTCATAGTTTGATACTTGCGCACTTGGGTTAACTTTAATTAACTGTGTCAGATTGCTAGGTCAAAAGTTACACCAACTGCATACTTTTCTGTAAACATCTTGCAAACTTAAGATAACACAAAAAGATCGGAATGGCATTATCTGAATAGCATGATTAATTTTCTGATAATGCAACAAAGGGAAAATGCTGGAATCCTTTACGTGCAATGATACCTTGTAGCTGCCTGCAAGTAAGAATGTGGTTTGAGTTAAGCTCCTAATTAACACACATTGAAAAATCTGTTTTTCTCCTGAAATATCTTTACTTTCATCCAAATACGTGTGGAGGCTGCCTTTATCTGTTACAAGAAAGTTTCCGTCTGTGCCTTGTTTGTAAGGAGAAGCCCTTCTTTAAGGCTTCCCTGCTGACAACTTTGCTTTTAATAAAGAGTTCCTCAGACTCAAGTCCTTAAAAAAAAATAAAAAAAAATTGTTTCACTGTGCAGCCAATGAAGCTCTGGAGTAGTTAGCAATACATTTCAGATTGAAATAATTGCTTCTAGAGTTGATATCTCATATTGGAATGGACAAAACATCTGCAGACACATTAACATGAAAACTGAAAATTCATTTGATTGGAAAAAAAACAGTAAACTTGTAGACAGTTATATTTAAACTGTTAGCTGTGATTGTAAACAAGCTGAAAGGTGACGTGGGCAGCTCCTGTTTATGTTGGTGGTGACTGGATTCATGTTTTGAATTGCAAAATTTGGTTTGTGGTCCAGGCCTGTACAAACACTGTAACCTTATAGTAAATAACATGAAATACTTCCCAGTAATCCAGTGGGTGAGTGAAGCAGGATGACCATGTTTTTGTAAGGAACGTCTGCAGAGTTCCTAGGTTTCTCTCTTGCTGTCTGAGCAGTGCCAAAAACTACCTGGAAAATTACAGCTGTCTTTTCCTGGGCTTGAAGTTGCAAATTCAAACCTCTGATTCTTTCCTTGTCATTGTGTTTGCTATTTTTCAATTGGAATATTTCTGGAGAAAGGCTTTGAACACTTCTGCCTGTCCCAAAAGAACTTCATAATGAACAGGCATGGTGTTTGAAAATCTTCTATTGAAAAGTCAAATGAATCTTCTCTGTCAGAGTCTGATTGTGTTTAAACGTATATTCTTGGTGGCAGAAGTACTTCCAGTGTTCCTTGATTTTACCCAACTTTGCCTTTGATCACTGGTTTGAGGTGTCTGAAGATGTTTTTTTTTTGTTTGTTTTCTGGATTTTTTTTTTTTAAATTTATCTTTCTAATTTAGATAAAGTTTCTTTAAGCTCAGTATTAATCTGTGGTGCTTACAAAGTGGAAAAAGAATGTTGAGACATTGAGTCTGTTGAGTGATGGAAATTTTGAATTTTTACATGAAACAGTAAAATTTTAGTGCAACATCATAAAATGTTTCTCCGTGTTTTACCTCTCCCTCTGTTCTTGACTTTTAGAATGGATTTGTTTTGTTGATTTAAGTTTTTTACGCACATCTCTCCACTCATTCTCTTCCACATATTTCCTCAAAGTGGCTCTTTTTCAGAACATAAATGAAAATTGATTTATTCTTACTTTCTCAGTTGAAATATTTCTTGATATTGCAGAGGAAGATGTGAATTTCCGCTGAAATGAATGAAGCTTATTATTTTTTCTTTAATCTATAGTATCTTGTTTTCCAAATGGTGACTAATTGTATTCCTTTCTTATATAGACTTTACTAATAGAATAGAAAAAAGAGAGAAAAAAATCAATTCATTGACTTGCTTCTCATTTTGTGGCACATTCATCTAAACAGATGACTTGTAAAGATTAGTTTGTGTGTGAATAAAGGAAATTGTCAAGACAACATGTAATTGATAGTTCTTTCAACAAAAAGTTCAGTGCATTCTTACATTATGTAATCTCCTCCCGCAACCCCTTGGCTCTTGGTAAGTGTTAAGAAATTTGCAAAACCTTATTTTCTTAGTAAGCATGGCTGATACTCCTTTCTTAAGAACAATGGAATTATCGGTTTTTGTCAGAAGAACTGAACACAGAGCCCTTTTGCATCTTAGCTCTTAGACAGATAATGGAGCGTGCTTTGTGGGAGGGTGTTTTTGGAGCCTGTTTTTCCCTTAACTGTTTAAACAATATAGGACTACTATGGAACGATTGCATTTCTTGCCATAAGCTAGCGAAGATCACTCAGGGTTCCATCTCAGTTTCACTGGTGCTGATGCCAAAGGCTTTGACTAGAATATGACCAAAGTTTTGTTCCAGCACTGTGTGTGGCTATTGTCACAAAGACACGGTGTGTTTAATTTCATCTGGTACAACTTGAAAGCCAATCTACAGATTAATGAATTAGAACTCCCTCAAAGACTGTAAATTCCATAGTGAATTTCTTCCCTATAAAGTCCAGGAGGGTGCACTGAGAAAAGTATGCCTTTTGCTCTGCTCCTGCCTTCTTTCTTTGGCTCTGGATACTGATCAGCTGCAGCCAAGACCTCGAGTTTGATGGACCTTCGGCTCCAGTCATCATAGTTTTTGTGGAAGCCTTTGGTGTTTGGTGGGCTTTTGGTCAAATCACAGTCTCTAGCAGTCAAGCTCCCACTGCTGACCAGTGTGTATGTGCTCAAGAGCCTGACTTCCTGCTCCCCTGCTCCAGCTTTTCCTCACTCTGTTGGCATAGTTAAACCCAAATGTCTCTTTTCATTCTGTCACCTGACAATAACCTTGAAACAAATGTTTTGGTGGTTTTTGTAAGCCACTGTTTCCGTTCCCAAAGAATTAAATTTTCCCTAGTTAACCTCACAGGATGTCTAGGTGGGTGTTTTCTTTGGTTTTGCTGTTTCCTTTTAATTTGTGTTTAAAAACAAACAAACAAACAAAAAGAAACAACAACAACTCTTTGGGGATATTAGTTGAAAGTATTAAAAAGTAGTTTTGATCTCTCCCTTGCTGGCATGTCAGAAGAATTCTTCTTAAGGTTCATTGGTGAAGGTGACGTATTCTGAGGGTTGTTGTTTGTTTTTTTTCTGGATGAGGTTCCTGTTTTGTGTAGTCTGTTTTGTGTTTAAATAGAGTCCAAAACCTCTTTCAGATAAATCGGGAATGGTGACTTCCTTGGGTTGGGAAGGCTATGTGAAAAGTATCCTGTCTGCTTTGCTATGCCCAATGTGACTGTACAAAGAGTTCTGGCAGGTACTTGCTCTTTAAACTCATCTCCAAAACCCTGACCCCAATTACAGGTGTTTAAGTGGGCTGTTTAGTCAGTGTATAAAGGAATTTTGCATGGCAGTAACTGGGGAATGATATGAGCTGAGAAAGACTTTATTATATGTTAGATGTTTTGCGTTTGGAAGCCAACTTTTGAAAGAATTTTAATGGATTTTGTTCAGTGTTTGCCGACTTCCTTCCTTTCATTAACGGCGGTGTTTCACTGAGGTCATTCTCAAAAATTATAGGGGAAGGAGAAAAGTCAAAAAGACTGCCATCCTGCAGCAGTAGATGTTACGAAGAACATGCTAGAGACATTTCTGAATGCCTAGAATCTATGCTGAGTATTTTACATAGCAAGCTTCCTGTTAATTTTCTTACAGAGAATGATAGCAAAAAGAGCAGTCGCACTGGATAGAGATTAAGCTGATATTACTTAGTGTCTTTGTCAGGGACGTAATTCATCTGCAAATACAAGAAATCCTGAAAAGCTGTTTATAAATCATGGCTTCACATTCATTTGGAAGTATTGCCCTCCATTCCAAAAAGCACAAGCATCTGTTATGTATTATTCTCCTAGTTCATACAGCAGGTTAAAAATGGTATGTCTACAGTACTGTGGAATGTATTAATATTAAAATATAGATGAATGATGGAATGCCTGTATTAACGGAGCAGGTGTACTGTCTGTCTGCTGGGATGTCTGAGCTGTCATGTGCTGTTGATTAATATATGAAAGATTGTCTGATGGGCAAGTACACAGAGTAGAAACAGTGATACATAATTGGGAGAAGTGGATGGGTTTAAAGGGAGTATATCCCAGTTCACTAGGCTGTTACTGTGAACATGTGTTACAGATATTTCAGCTTTGCCTTCTGTAGGCTTTCAGAATGGCTCATTAGGCAAATATGTCATCAGATTTATGATGTTTTCTGAAGTTTGAAAACAATACATTGGCACATTCTAGGTAATAATGAGCCTACTGTAACAGGCTATATAAGGTGAAGGGTCAGCTGGCTTTCTTTTCCTAAAATGTTGTGATTGTTTTTTTGGTTATTGTTGTTGTTTTTAAGAATATTTATCTTCATGATAGTTCCATATAGTAAGTATTGTCTCCTGTGTCCATTGAAACTCAAGCGAAACTCTACTTGCCTTCAACTAGAAAAGGGACCGGCTTTCTTGGGCGGGGGGTGGGGGGGGAAGAGTGTGCAGGGAAACCTCTTGCAAATATTCATTGGTTTGGGGCTCTATTTTGTAGTTCATAGAATCTACTGAAATCAGAGATGGTTATTTTAACCCTATGACAGATGGAGCCAGGATGTCTGTACCATCAAAGAGAGCAAAAATGAAATGTGAGTGAGCACAGAAGTCAGTAAATATGAGAGTAATTGGAGTGGGCTTGCTGAGAGGGTAAGGAAGGATACATTGCTGTCACTCTTTTTTTCATCCATCAGCTTTGAAGCCAGCTACTGGTCTGTGTAAGTGACCTCTCCAGCCTAAGCTGGAAAAGGTTAGATGGTTATATAAGTGCAGTACCCTATATAAACCTTTCAGGGGCACCTATCCATGATGACAGGACAGATGTGCTCCTTGCAGAAGATGGACTAGAAGATCTGTATTGGTCTTTACTTCTGAAGATATTTAACAGCTTAACCTTTGTTATGAGATGAAGTTTTCAATACACTTTAGGTGTTTTTTCTCTCTTCTGCTATTAAGTGCAGTTAGCTGGACAGAAAAGAATCTTGCTGAAATACATTATTAAATGCTCCACATTTGAAAGGCTATGTTATTGTATGGCCTTTATGTTAGTATTATCCTTTAGCTTAAATGACTTTTCTGTCCAGGGTTTATCACTGCAAAGTATTTTTTAACTTCTTTTGTTTTATTTTTGTTTTGTTTTATTTTGTTTTATTTTTTAGCTTCTTTTGTTCACTACAGCAAAGAAGGCAAACACATAATAAACAAATAAATTTGCTGTTTTTGCAAAACTGAGAACTTGGGCTGTCTGTCTAGGCAAGGAAATTGGGCTAAAATAAAAACTAGTGATGAATTAGAACTAGATCAGACACTAGAACAAGCTGAATGAGTTATACTGGGGACTGTTGTAGGTAGCAAATAAAAGCTATTGTTATCTTCTTCACCTTTCTCCTTTCTGTTTATTTGCAATGAACAGAAAGTTGTGAGTCTTTACATTATGTAGGTGTCAGTGACTATGAAACCTGCTAGCACAGACTTCTCTTTCCCTCCTGCTCGCTGACTCTGCTGAGCTCTACAACCATCGTCATTTAGTGCGGAAGATGAGTGTAATGAATGCCATACCTCCCTGTGAGTTATACCAGGTGCTAGAACTTGGGGTTGGGTGAACTTAAGTTTATCTTCCAGTTTTTTTTATATAGGAATTTATACATTAATTATGCTAATACAAGCAAGATTGAAAAGTCAAGTGGTAATGACTTGAGGAAATTGAGGAAACTACTTTTTAGTAGTTGCTTGCTAAGTTTGTACCCATCTTGAGATGCCATAAAATAGAAGCATAAGAGTAGTGGATGTTTCTTATTCAAAATACCAATGCTGGTGTTTGCTTGCATCTTAACTTTACTGTCCATGTTCTCAGTTTGTTTGCTTCCAGGCACCATCTTCAGTTCACTGGTCAGGGAACCTGTTGCTCTGGAGAGCATGGGAAGAGTTCTGTTAGGGGGACACTAGACACTGGTGTAACATTGAAGACATGATGTATGCCATCGTCAACAGGTGTCAGAATCCTGAATCTATGTGTTAGAGCTGGTCGTACCTTTCCAATTATAGCAAATTGGCTGGCTTTCCTTTCTTTGCATGAAAGAGTTGTGTGAATAGATGGCTGTGTTTGTGGAGAATGAATAGGCAAAATGCCTACAGAGATCAGGGAAAGGAGGAAGAAAATTATGACATCAAGCAAGCAACAGGTTCGTCTATTTGGAAATGCTTGCTAAGAACAAGTTTTTTCCCTCCCTACCCTGTCGCGCCATAGGTATGCGGTGCGCTGTCCCTGTCCACATCCTCTATCCTTTCCTGTATAACCTGTAATGTTTAGCATTACAGGTCCTCTCCTAGGCCTCCTAATTTGAGGACTAGAGCTACTAACAGAGATCTAGTCAGCAGGCTCTCTGTCTTGCAGCTGTTTTTCAGCTGTTCTTTTGCACTGGTTTGGCTGTTGCCAGCAGGATCTTGATTAGTGTATGAATTCTGCCTAAAATTACAGCTTCCACATTTAATTCAAATTGATTACTGCTTCAAGAGCTACTTAACAAAAGAAGGGGAAAAAATGAGCTAGAAGGCTTATGAAGAACTACATGTCCTTCATACAGACAACATTGATAACAGCGAACAGAAAAACTGTTCCCTTTAAGATAGAGCTCGAGGGTTTTATTTTTCTTTTCAGCCTGTCAGATTTGAGCCTTTAAAGTTAGGCTGAAAGAATGTGTTTATTTTTCTTGTAGAACTTCAAATCTCTTGTACTAAACAAACATATTAAACTTGAGGCAGTTTCACATGGTGAATTTCTTGAATTATCAGCAGAGCAGTAGGAAAGATCTCCATTCTTGTGCTGATAACAGTGATAGATGGGAGACCCTAAAGAAATGCCTATTATCTATCTTCCTCTTTTTGTCAAAGAAACTGAGTGCCCCAGGTCAACTCTGGAAGTGAAGAACAAAGCAAAAAGCAATTAACTATTCATTACTGTGCTTGAAAAAAATAATTTGCGATTTTCTTGACAGAAGAAAGATGTATTTAAAAACAGTGCTCAGAATGCAAACCTAGTTGTCGTATATTATATTAATTGTTTCGAGTGAGGGAACAGGAGGGGAATATAAACTTGCTTTTTGTGCATGTCTGTATAAGTACGGTTATTTTACAGAAAGATTTATTGCCAGGTAATCTTCCATGAATCATCATAGGTTTATAAATAATAAAATTAAATAAATGAGAAGGTTTGGTTGCCAGAAAAGCAGTGAAGTGAGGAACTGGCCATTAAATTCATTACAGTTTGAACTAGAAGATTTATTAAGAAACCTTTAGTATATCTTTTTAAATTCTGTGCAGAATTGTTGGTTTAGTACCCACAGTAACAGCATTTTGCAGAAGGCTAAAAATTCAGCCAAGTAATGCTTGAAGTAGCAGCACGTGTTCGTGCACGACAGCAATAGAGCTACAGAATTCACTTGAGTTTTCCTCTGTCTATACTGTGCCATAAGCTGCCTCTTGTTTTCAGTGGAACTGGGGAACTTATTCCCCAAGTCCATTTTATTTCAGTTTTGAATAAAAGATTTTGAAGATGGAACAATAAGCAGCAGCATCTGTTCAACCTCTTTCATCAATAATTTCCATTTTGTGCATCTCTCAAAGGATTAAGGCAATGGGAAAATAAAAGTTACATTAACAGAGGCAGATGAAATAAAATGTGGTTCAGCTGTGCTGAACTCCTTAAAAAGCTGCAGGTGTCTATGAAGGATATGTTCCCCTGAAGTGATTTGCTACTGTCTGGTATAGGCTGAACCGGTTCTCCTTTCATGATCACTTCTTTATCTCTGAATATATTTTATCACAGCTACCCACTACAAAAATTGGAATTTTTCTGGAAATGATGTGTGAATATCTGGTTTATAAGAACCACGTGAGCCCGCATCTTGGGGATATAAAGAACTAATAACTTATGTAAGTTATACCCTGATAAAAGGCAAACGTGCAAAGACGTGTTTAGATTGGATGGTATGGATGGTATTTGAACTCCAAGCATTTCACATCACTGGGCTGGCAGAGACAGCTGGGTTCCACCTCTCCTCATCTGCAATGTAGCAAAGTAGACTTAAGATGGCCCGAATGAACTAATACTACTTTAGTCCACAACCTAGTGAACAACTCTTGTGTCTCGGCTCTGTGTGAAGCTGCACTGCAGCTACAGCTTGCAGTAGGGTACAGCTCGATGGGTGTAAACAAGTGCCACATGAGCAGCGGGTGATTTTTAGAGGCCTTTGGTTTGCTCTGGATGATGGAAGTTTATCTTCAACCACCACCTGGTAGATTTCACTGTCTACTGTAATGTTCATCACCTTTCTTTATGTGCACCTGTGTATAATTGTGAAGACAGCTTCTGTTGTCAAACTGAGGAGCTCCAAATGGAGCTACTCTGAGACACACATTAAAAACATCACTGTTATTCTGGTCTTACAGGACTATGTTTGAATGACTTCTTCCACCATTGGAAGAAATCTCCTTCACAACACTAATCCACAGCAGACTCTTGGATCTGCCCCCAAAGAGGAGAACGGCTGTGTGTCCTGCAGAGGCTGAGGGGTGCTTTGCCAGACATTCAGGCAGTGTCATTTTGCAACCTCTCTTACTGTGTTATTTCACATTTGATTGAGAGGGGCATGGGAAACATCCTAGACTCATAAAGCTTCAATAGCTTTAGCAGCATGAAAAAGTCAAGAGAATTTAAATTGTAGAGACACCTCTAACTCTTCTGAAACTCTGCCCCTGTAATAAAGATTACTCTGGGGAATCCTGCATATTGCATTCACACATCTTTAAGTCAGGCAGTGCTGCAGCTGTGTCTGAGGAATTGCTTTATGAACATGAAATTAAGAAGAAAATGTCTGAAAACTTAGCTGTATTGCAGAGATCAGTCATTCTGATTTCCCAGATACTTGTAAGAGCAACTTTCCCTGGTGACACAAAATTTTGACCTTCTAGAGCCTTTGTGTTTTTTTGTTGTGGTTTTTTTTTTTTTTTGGGGGGGGGGGGGGAGGGGTGTGAGGCAGAGGAGGAGTATTAAAATATAAAATCTTGTGTATGTGGTCCCATAGTAATCATGCTGAAGGGTTTCCTGGAAGAGAAGGTAACTTCACTAAGTGCAAAGGGCTACAAAGGACACTTTCATATAATTTCCACTAATCTTTGTAGCACACACAAACTGTAATTACAACCAACATACAAATCTCTTGGGTAATGTTGTGGCATGCATAACATTACATAAATACACTACTAATAAATTGGGTGTGGAAGTAAAATCTGGGGAGAAAAAAATATCTGAATTTATGAGGGAAGGGAGTGTGGAGGTTGATTATTCGACATAGGAGCAATGTGCTAATGAGGAGCTAAAATCTCTGTAGGCTCTATTCTTTCCTTCAACTAGTAAATTCGTGCCTGTGGCAATAATTTGAGAGATCCTAGGATCTTAGTCTGAAATTGAGTTGCCTTTTCCAGTTCTCTCATTACTGACAGTATGTGTGTGCCCTTTGTCATAAGGAGATTGAGATACCCTGCTGTATCTTGGATCTTTTTACCTGTTTGTTTTGGATCCAGACATTGTCAAAGTGTTCTGCTACTTCTGTTATGTCCTCAAAACATAGTGGTTATTGGTAAGCCCATAGAAAAACTGGAGTTTATATCTTTTGGAGTTGATCATTGACTTATTATTATTATTTTTTTTTTAAACTTAGGACTAATCCAGTTCTTTAATCACTTGCCAGAGGATGTTTTAGGTGCTAGTCATGCCAATTTTTAATAACACCCTTGTTCTTTACTTGTGACAGCACGTATGCCTATCTTTATTAGTCATGAAAAACTTAGGAACATCCTAGCAATTAATTCCTACTAATACGCATCCTGCCTTGTTCTTGCAGCACCATGAGTGTACATGCTCATCCTAAATACTGTACAGGCTGCCAAAGGACACCAAGACATTGATAATGTAGTAGCATAGAGTTATTACCAAAATCTTCCTAGAAATACAAGTTTTTTTGAGAGCATTGTCAACATAACAGAATTCCTGTACAACTACTGACTTTAGAATTGTTTTAATCCTATTTAAATCCAGCACAGTCTACTATGTTGTTCCTATTTTGCCTGGACGTCCTTCTAGGAACAAGACAAGAGACAAACAAGAAACTTGATGTCAAGGAAAGAAAATTGTACATTTGTATCTTTGCTCCAACTACATGGGGCCTTGTAAAATCCCCCCACCTCCCCCAGAGTTATACAGTCACAAATCCAGAGATTTATTTTCAACTGTTGAAGTAATTAGTTAAATAATGTCTTTCCCATTCTTGAATCGTAATCGCATTTTTTTTAGCTCTTTCTTTTGTGTATTAGAGGTGGGTGTGCAAACGTTGTCCGCTGTTGCTGATCAAAGAAGTTCTATGATCATGAAGGTCAAGAAGTGTAGCAGTCAAAAGTGAGGGGTCTCTGCACTGTGTTTAGCACAGCTTACAGTTCAGCTTTTAAGTACCACTGCACAGAGGAGCAGTAAAAGTACTGGAGTGGCAAGGACATAGCATTTGCACATTCCTTGTACTCAGCCTGTCCTAAAGTCCAGAAGTACATTGTCTTTTGTCTGCTCTATTCTTGCAGGAGGTCCTAGACAAACTTCTTTTACTTACTCCTGCTAGTGAAATTAGCAAACAGGCTACTTGTTTTCCATCATTGCTTGGAGTTTTCTTTGTAGTAACAGCTTCCAGATAAAGACAGTGTTGTTGTCCCTCTGCAGCCACAAAAAGTGCTTTCCAACTCGGGATGAAAAATGGCATCTGACTTGCTGTTACTGCTTGAAGATGAGGAGATACAGGCTGCTGAAGTTCATTGATTTTCTCATTTTTGTGAACCTAGGAGCTTTGGCAGAGAATTTGTCCACCAGGACTGACCCTGCCCTGCACGACCCTTACTCCTGCGGCTTCATTTAATATCTGTTACTTCACTCTCTTCAAAATGCTTGTACTTTAATGTTAGTTTCTGTAGTTTTCTGACATCATACTGGAAAAAAAATATCTATTAATCTGCCAGTTATTATGTTCTTTCAGCTGCTAACTCACTGCAGTTTAGGATCTTGCTAAACCATGCTGCTTTGCAATCTTGCTGGTCTCTTCTGTCAAACTGACTGCTTCTCCTAAAGGTGCTATCTTCTTTCCCTTTTCTATTTAATTGTCCTGTTATCAGTGCTCCTTATTCTTACTGTGAGTAGCATAGATATATTTTCACATTATTTTTTTTAAAAGCAATTGCTACACCTACATCAGAAATAAATGTTTGAAGGTCTGCAGAGCAGCCATAGCCTATGTACTGCATTTGTGCTGACTGTGGCATTTGGTTTCCACTGTGATATGTAGTGGCGTCTCTGATGTTAAAGGAATTCCTTAGCTGGATGTATGAAGCTGTTGTTTTTACCACTTTGTGAGTCCTTTCTTCCTTTTGTATTTTTTTTTTTTACAAGATGTCCCTGGCAGATTTTCAGCACTCACAAATTAAACTGCTAAGCTTTTTCTGATCATTGTAGCAGAGTGAGGAGAGAGTACCCAAGATGTGGGAAAAGAAAGAGGAGTTTCTGGAGCTGTAGGAACATTTCATGAATTTACCCCCTTCTAGGCCTGTTGTCTGAGTGCCTGTGCTGCTGGAGTATAGCAGTAATGAAGGTGATCCTAGCTGGGATGTATTAGTTCATAGTCCCCTCCTTCTGGTATGGGCAGGAATGATGATCCTTCTCTCATCTGTTCTGGGAGCCTCTGGCTGCTGCTTCCCTGAAATTGGTGAATAGGGCAAGAGTTGTACAGTTAGCTCCCATGCTTCCTTGGAAAATGGCCCCTATCAGCTGAAAGACAATTAAAACCACCTCCTAGTTGCAAATTTAGTCCATACCAGCATATCTGAGCCAGAAGGATGGGCTCCCCTTACATGATAGACCTCAAAGCGAGATGGGAACAAATTGGAAAGAGTCCATCCATGAAAGGAAGTTATTTCTAGTCTGTTCAATTCATGGTGTGGTTATGGTGAAAATAAATAAATTTGCATGGTGAGGGTGTGTCAGAGATAGAGTTAGAATGTGCTGAGAACCTATGCTGGTGCGTATGCAGGGTTAATCTCAAAGGGCTTTGTAGCAGTTTGAGAGGAGCTCTGGGAGCAGCAGAGAGGGTTGTTGAGGACAAGGCAGCTCGCACAGCAGAATGATGCATGTGTGGCTGCATTTGTCCATACAGCATAGAATTCAGAATATTTTAGAAATAAAGTTTGTGTAATTAAGGAACATTCCACTTTTATTTCTTCCACCCACTCCATGAACAACTAAACGGTCCCTGGCCACAACCACAGTGGTGAGATGCTGTCATCTGTGGGATGAGAGACTGGAACATGGCAGGAGTACAGGGTTTGATCTGACCTCTTTTCCTCACTGGGTGCCATCTGTGTATGGAAATCTTGACTTTCAGTCCGTAAACACATGCAGTGGACTGAAGGCACTTTACCATTAGAACGTATATTTCTGTTGTTTCCTGCCTGTTCCCTGTCATGTTTTCTAGACTGGTCCTTTGGACTAACACTGCTTAGATACTGTGGAAGGAAATCCTATGTGGATACAAGAGCTGATGGAAATCTCCAATCTTTCTCACAGACATTGTGATCTCTCAGGTTATTTTATCTTGAACTATCATTCCTCTGTGTTCTGAGGGTTTCCCCTCTGCACCCCCACCCATTATTGTCCATAACTCAGTGCTAATCCAACTTCCTACCTGTCATCCTTCTCACGCGTTCACAAAAAGCTTAGTGAATTTTAGGAAAAACAAGCTAAAAACTTTGTTGTTGTTCTTTTTTTTTTTTTTTTTTTTTTTTTTTTTTTTTTTTTAAGTTTCCATCTTATGACTTTCTAGTCTTTTTCCTTTGAAGCCTTTTGAAATGCAATAGGTCATCACACAAGGAAGTTGGCAGCAACCTACTTTTCCTCCAAATCTTACCAAACTGCTCAAAAGTTATTCTCCAGAATAACATAGCAATAAATCTCCAACTTCAGAATCTACCAGGAGAAAATCTCATTGTGCTTGAATGAAATAACAAAAGATCACTGCACGATAGGTCAGGATTTCTCTCCTGGCAGAGTTTGGAGGCAGGCAAGTGGGATGCAGGGGCTTCAGCAAATGTGCAAAATGAAGCTGTTAGGCTGTTCGTGAGTGTAAAGGCTGTCTCAAGCTCTTCTTCCCAGGTAGCTTTCTGAGGAGGGTGTAGGCTGGGGCCGCAGTGGGGCCGCAGCTCCAAGCGGTGGTTGAGAGGCATCCCCATCGAGCAGTGTGCCTCCAAACACAAAGACCTCTACACTCAGTCTGACCTGAGAAGGGCTAACTGGTTGGCCAACATGGGAGGTCAGGGCTAAGACAGGGAGACAAAATGATGTGCTGTATGCCAGAAAGTCCCTGCTTGTAGGGGCCAGACATGCAAGAACTGCCTTGCTCAACCTGCATATGCTGGTATCTGTTCCAAGCATATGCTGGGCCTTGTGTAATCCAGGTCACGTCATTTGGCAACTAAATAGCTGAGCACTTGTGTTTTCTGCAACACAGTCCTATGCTTTAATCGTTTTTCATCACCATTCCTTTCATTACTGGCCAAATCTGTAGCTTAATTCCTTGTTGCAGTATTTCTAGTTCACATGTAATAACTTCGTTTTCCCTTGTGAATGTGAATCAGTGGCCTTGTTGAGGCTTTGGGGCTCTTGCTGCAGTCATCTTAAATCCCTGCTACTACAACTAGGTACTTTTTTAGTCAAATGTTAAGCAATGGGCCTGAGTCCCTAAGCCCTGCACATGATATAATGCTCCTGTCGCTGTCAGAACAGCAGTGGTCTGGGCCGTGCTTAAGGCCTCTGGCAAGCAGGTCTTCATCTCCTTTCCTATACTTGGCTTGATGGCAGCACAGTTACATCTGTATTTGTTTATTTTTTAACTATTAAAAGCTGGATGTTTCATGAAATTTTGGTTCTTATTCTTTTGACGATGATACTTCACACAGGTGGATGTACAGCGAACAGCCAACGTTATGAACACTTTTTCTGATAGAAGCCTTTAAGGATCTGTGGCTGTTTGCAACAGCCGTGTTGTTTTTGTGAGGTGGCTTTTTTTTTTTTTTTTTCATTTTTTTAAAAAACTGTGTAATAAGGATTTTTCTAATTGAAAACTTAATTTTTACATAATTCACTTGCAGATTTATCTTATTGTAATGTAGGGTTTTTTCATCCAAAATCATTTTGCTGTTAACAGAATTGACTTCATACAGGATGAATAAAGGAGGAGAAATGCCATAACCGGTGTAAAGAAATTGGAAAAAAAGCATGGGTCCTTTAGAGGGAGAAGCGATAAGTGTTGTTCTAGAAGAAACTCGCTCAGAAAGTGATTGTTTTGAATCCCATGGATGAGCACAGGCTGTAGCTCACAAGTTCAGGAGCTTAAGCGGTCTCTGGACATTTCAGCTGCATGAGAGGCTGGCAGCGGTCCATTTGCTGAAAGATTTTACAGATGTGAGAGGCATGAAACTGTTGTTTTAGGCAGCCATTGTGAAACAGGAAATGACCTGTGTGAAGCAGGCAGTTAATGAAGAAAGATGTGAGGGAGTTGTGCCTCTCTGGGACAGCTGGTGGGATGTCAGTCTGAAAGGTGGCCTCATATTGTTCTGTTTTGGCAGATTGTCACATCTGGTACTTACATGTGATGCAACTGAATTGCTAAAAACCTTTGAACAGTTCTGTAAGTGTAAATTCCGGCTGGCAGGGGAAGGCCATATGATGTCATAGCTTTTTGATAAGGGATTCAGAAGTCTTTCTACAGACTGTGATCAGATACGTCTACATGTGTTGTATTTTACTCATGGTGTGGTGGAAGTTGTGCTGTGGTAGTACTAGTTTTTGTATGGCTAGGTTTGAGAGAGCTTTTACAATCTCCATAAATACTGTTGCAAATACTTTATACATGTATAAAGGCTTCAGGATAGAACCAAAAATACGTGAAGCAATTTATGTAATATGAGTTAAAATAGCTTTAAACAGATGTAGTGCTTAATTTAAGATTGGGTCTACCACCTTAGACATTCTTACCTTATTTTATGCTGTCAAGTATATAGAGGCGATTGAGGTATTTTGTGTTACTGAGTGCAGCATACGCTTTTTGGATGACTGAAGTGGGTTGTAACACATTTGATAGGCAATAGTTTGGTAAATATGCCAACACAGGGAAGAAAACTTTGCATTCTGATGCAAAGGTGCAGTATAAACAAAACAAAACCACTATGTTATTGGAGGAGAGGTGTATGCTCTGTTCAGAGCAAAAGAATTTGGAGAAATTTGATATATGTGACCAATATGACATAAAACGAGCCTCTGTAAAATTATTTATATCATAACAGATGTATCCCTAACCTGGATTTCATACTAATGTTTATTGGGTAATGAGCAGGAAGTGTTTATATTTCACATTTTTCACATTTCACATATTTAAATACCAAATGAGTTTACTTGCATACTTTCTACGAATATTTTGAAATGTTTGTTTGAAGTCAGACTGAAGTAAAAATACTGTTTTACTGTAGGCTTTTTATCTTTACTGTTTTGCATTTTGATCTTAGATGGCAAATCTTCCTTCGTTCTCACTTGACACCAGTAAAACTGATCTCCTTCTATCCTGATGATAGATTCTCTCTTTGTAGCACTAGGAATGCAGTGTAGGCAGTTCTTACCTTTGTTCATTAACAGTTTGGTAATAAGAAAAGCTGCTACTATGAGAGTATCCAGGGAAAATAATGATGTCACATGGAATCCACAAAGCAATGTGAATTGCTTTCACCCACAAATTTGAGTTTGCAGGTCCAACAACCTCTGTTGTGATCTTTTTGCATTCTTTTATGTTGTAGTGTTTAAGTTGATCTGGTTCTATGATTTTCATATCCAATTCATCTTTAGTCTTCTTTTTTTCTCTAAGAGTTCTCTAAATTAAAACTGAAAAGCTCATTTAAAATATACTCGGAACAGAAATTCAGAGTATTAATTTGCAAAATAGGCAGGCTAACCAAATATTCTCCTGTCAAGCAGGTAGTAAGCTTTCCACTTTCTGATTTAGCAATCCAAACAAGGTATGTGCTTACGTAAATTAAATTAAATTGCCAAATCAACAGTGATCCACGCTCTTTGTACCAGCTTTAGAGATGCTTCTGTACTTTCTGAACTGCTTTTCTAGAAAACCTCATGCACTGCTTGTTCCTGCTGCAAAGCTTCATTCACTTCATTGGTCTGCATCTATCTCATTATCTGTCCTCCAGTAGTTGGTTATTCATTTTTTATTTTCTGGGCCTTTATTCCTGAACTTAATTTGTTTCCCTAGATATTGGACTAGACAAGGTCAGAATCTGTACAACATGATGATAGCTGCCAGAGCATGGCTTACTATCACTGCTCTTGCCTTTCTGGTGCTTTCAGAGTAACAGCAGCCAGTTAAAGTACACCTTGTTAAATAGCTTAAGGAAGTGTATCCTGTATGGCCTTAACTCAAAGACATAGTGATAAGTTAAGCTCAAAGACACAGTGATAAGCTTTTTTCTCTATTTTCTATTTGTGACGACTGTAGAAGTGCACTAGTGGTACATTAGACAGTGTTTGCTTAGAATTTACCTTTTAGTCATTAACTTTTCTTGACTTACTTTATGCAGTCACTACAGAAAAGAAATGTTGTGGACCAGGTATGTTATAAGCAATTTAAGCAGTGTTATTTGTCCAGAACTCATTAACATCTTTCTTTAAGAATTAAAGAAACCTGATATTATTGTAGCAAATTTCTTCCAACTGTATGAAATAAGTAACAACACACTTTAGTCTTCTGTGTCTTGCACGGTCCTATCCATGTTCAGGGACTCTGTCATCAGAGCTTGATATCTCTGGTGTTCAAAGGAAAATGCAGTTAATCAAATGCCAGACCCCCTGACTTAGATCATCAGCATTCATGGTTATATCATTCCAATGGCACAATGTTTCCTCCAGCTATTGAGTATTTTCCCAATATTCAATAGCTGCAATGCCAAAGGAGGTCGGCAGATGAGCTTTCACTTCTGCTCCTTGAACTGGGGAAATAAATAAGGAAAACTGTTTGTTTCTGGGGAATTAGAACTGCAAGAGTTGAATAAAAATTGAAATGATTGCTTTAACTTACAGGATTTGTCTGTTTTTAATCCTTGAGACATTGATGGCAATAGTTTCATAGATCTAGGCAAAGTAGTTTAAGAAAGTAGAAGTTAGTGGACAGTAAGATATGGCCCCTTGCTTGGGTTGGAGGAGCTGGACTTAGCTCACAGGGAAGATTTAAGGGGCAGGCCTGTGTATATTCTCAATTATCTTTTAAAGATTATAGAAAGCTCTTACCATTATAAAATGGTGTAAAATACAATATGATTGTTTTTTAATGTTGCCAAGCTTCAAAAATATAATTTTTGCATTCTTATTTGAGCATTATATTTTCCAATTAAAAAAAAAAAAACAAAAAAAGGGCTGGTTCTCTCTTTGCAATATTAAGAAACACATACACACTTGCTGTTTTTTCTCATGCATATCTTCTCTAAGACTGGTGGTTTTGTGTTCAGAAACTTCTTATTCAGTCTTTCCTCTTTCTTCTGAATTTAATTCTAACATGTCACGCCACATGTGCATAAAAGCACATCTGAAATTCCTGGAGTGGTTGGAGGGTCAAGCCACGGTCCACAAAAATAAACTTGCTGTCTCTTCAGTTTCGTGGCTATAGGTCATTTTACCAGTTGACTTACTTATCTGCCATCTGAACTCACTTGTTCTTTTTTTGCAAACATTGCCAGAACAAGGGCTGATATTCTTGGCCAGAAATTGAACGTGACAGGGTTCATAAAGAAGAAGCGACACAAACAAGGATAAGCAGCTGTAATTTTCTGTGTTTGTCAATATTGCATTTGAAAGAGGCATTTTGCAGCATGATGATACAGATGATAAATGACTGTTTGCTGCATTATACTGCGTTATTTTCATGAACTGACACATTAATGGGAATTTGTAACCTGAAGGCAAGCTGCTAAGGAAAACAAAGTTGTTGAATGACTGTGCTCTAGACAGTCAAGACAGTCAAGTCTTTTCATATGTAATTTGAAGGTGTACCAAAAGTGCTGACAAAAACAATGTGATGAAGTGACTCCTGTGTCTCAGAATTTGTGCTCAATGGGTGCGTCTAGAAAGAGTTATTTCTAGGAGTGTCTGAAGGTGGGACCAATTACAGTTGTTACACTAACTGATTTCATCATGGAAAAGCTAATGATACGAATTCACAGCCAAGTCATCTGAAGTCATTACAGCCAACAAGAGATGATCTATATTAAGAAGCTGCAATGAGTAGTGATACTGTGCTGTTGGAACCCAGAAACAGGACACTGGTTCTCTTCAATGGTGAGAACTTGGTGTAAGGTCACTCTTAATTGGCATGTATTAGCTGGCAGTTTTTCTAGTGTATCATTTCTGTCTATCAGGAGCACCTTCACCTGTGAAAATATCTGAGTGAACGCAGTCGACATGTGTCCACTGATCCTTGCTGAGAAAATGGCAGTAGGCAAGTCTTTTGGAGGAAGCTGCAGTGTGTTTCTCAAAGTAACAGAGGGGAATGCATCCTTTGCTGATGTTTCCAGCTCTCTGAGGGTTGAAGTTGCTGAAAATTCAGGCTTGTCTTTTCTGTGTGATACTTCGAGCAAAGCAGTTCCATCCCTGTTGTGGATAATACTTTTTAAAAAATACATATATTTATGTATATTTTTTAAAAAAGTTAAAACAAAAGTTGTAAAAACATCAGTTGTATCAGAGCAAAGCCTTTTCCTTTTAGTAGAGTTGTAAGAATTTTGACTAGAGATTTTACAGTTTTTCCCCAAACCTGTAGCTGATCAGCTCTTTCATTCACAGGGTCAAAACCTGCTGGCAGACTTTTTTTTCCCCCTTTTCAATGCATAGGACAATACTTCAGAACATACAAAACAAAAATGACAATAATAACAATAATCTCTTTGCTTGTGGCTGGCCAGGTAATCATCAAACCTGTGCTTCTTTGCCTCACCTTGTCTTCTCAAAAATGACAGACCCTAAATCTATCATGTCAACTTTGACTGCTACCAGAAAACATTAATAGAAAGCTGATGTTACTGTAGGAAATACCAGAGTGTACAGTACTTGAATAGTCTTGGAACTTTCAGGGATAATAAATACATTAACACTTCTTCATTGCTGATGATAAAACATACCTGCTTGGGCATATCACAGCTTGTGAGTCCCAGAGCGCCTTTCCTGGCATGACAAAGTATATTGGGTGCGGAGAGACTTATTTTGGTAGCCACAATTTTTCCATCAAACGTGTCTGCCTTCTTTTTGCTTCCTTCATATTTCAATGGGATAAAAAGATGAAAACAAACCAAAAACCAGAAACAAAAAGAAGAACAAACCAGCCCACAAAAAATCAGTCTTCAGGAAGCTTTAAGAATACGGAATGTATATATACTTATCTTTATTCAGAACATGAGCTTTAAAAGCCTCTTCACCATTGTCAAACCCACTTCATGTGACTGAATCTATTGAAACAAGATTTCCCGCATAGATGTGTGCATCTCTGGCTTACTTACTGGAACGCCCAAGAACTGTTTGAGTGCAGACTTTATAGTAATTTTTTATGGTACAGCATTCTTTGGTAGAATTGAATTTGCGTCTTAGTGTGTTTTTCTTTACAGCAGCTGCTGAATTACCAACTGCCTGTGCCTCTTGGTAACAAGAAGCTGAAATACTTTGAGAAATTAGAAATATTTTTCTTTAGCTGTTAAGGTTATTGCCTCTGATTTTTATTTGTATTTTTTCCTTTATCTGAGACTGAATTGGAGGTAAAATATGTCCTTAGTACTGGGAAACAAAAGGAAAATTCTTACTACTTATTTCAAATTATTAGAACTGAAGTCATATTGTTCTGTTGGGCTTGGTGGTGTTCAAGTGCAGAGCAAAAAGTTGTTATCAGCTTACAATTCAGGTGTAAATCAAATTAGAGGGAAAGAATTTTAGGACATAATGAAATACATCATGATAGACTAGATAGCTTAGTCTGAATTCTGTCATTCTTGTTAGGTTTCTTTTCTTTGTTGATTGTTTGATTTTTTTCTTTTTCTTTTTTAAATTGCTGCTATTTAAAGAGAGATTTAAAGCATGAACATCTTCAGTGGAGTTGAAGAAATTCTTCAGATGAAGGGATGGGTGAGGAAGAAAAGGAGAAAGCATGTCACCTATCTGGAAATACGGCAGGCAGGGAAATGAGGCTTATGCCACGATTAGTTATAGAAACATTCTGTTTGATGCAAAACAAGTCTCTGCAAAAAAGTTGCTTCACAAAGCTGAAGGAACAAGCTTGGAAGTCGTGTTCAGCCACATTTTGAGAGGATGTGAACAGGGAAAGGTCGCAATTACTGCAGTTTCTGTTTTTCTCCTGCCCCCCTTGGCAGGACAATGAATGTGGGTTTTGGCTGAAATAGTACAGTTTTATGCTGCGGATTTCATGCAAAATGAATCTGTAAGAATTGAGTATCCTTTGCATTTGCATTGATGCAGTGAAAATTTTGGGAGTGGATGGGCATGGGAGAGGGAATGGAGGAAAACAGGATAAATAAAAAGAGAAGCATGTAGGAATTTTAATCAAAAAGGGAAAAGTTGCATGTGAAAAGCAGAGAAAGAGGCAAGGTGTTTAGTGTACATGTACTGTGAATGAGTACCTCCAATTTGCACTGAAAAAAGTGAGGCCACAGTTCTCATAGATATGGGAGCAGAGTGTGCGCTTGTGTTGGCAAATGCTTGTTGGTGCTTCTAGAGTTGTAAGAGCTTATGGTTCTGCAGACTGCTCTGGTTGACACAAACTCATTTTAATTATAGTCCGAAACATTGAAGTCTAAAAGGTCTAATAAATCTTTAAAATTTTGTGTGTTCAGAATGGAGACTTTCCATTTAAAGGCAGATCTACCTAGAAAAGACTCTGCGTTATCTCTTCCCCCTCACCTCACAAATACGCAGATTTTATTATTATTGTTTTTTATTACCTGGCAACTCTTTACAGGTATATAATTTCTCTTGGCTCTCTTCTCTTTTCCTATCATTTATCTTTTATCACCTAATGATATAGCTTTGCATCTTTGACTGAAACTTGCAATAATTGTTGCAAGTACCAGTCGTTTGTCCTGTTCTGATCCACTTAAATTATTCCCCTTCAGCTTCTTGGGGTCATGTGACTGGACTATAATTTATATTATGCATTCACCTGCCCCATAAGGACTCTCCAGATTCATCAGCTGATTGACCAGGTAGTCTGTCCTTTTCACCAGTCAGAAGACAGTTTCTGAGATTAATCTATATCAGAGGCCTGATGACCTCTTATGCCATCACCAGGTTTACACACAGGGATGCTGAAGCAATCCATGAGGTTAGGCTGGCAGGTTGTTTTTTTTTCCCTCTTAGCGGCACCATTAGATATGGATCTAGAAATGAGGTGAAAGAAGTGGAGGAATGCATTTTTAACAGGAGAAAATGAATCCAGCTTGAGCAAAGTCTTGGAGATGGTATCTCCCACCTACATATGACACAATTAGTAGTCTATTGGAGCACCTAGTTACTCTGCGGAGTAATTGATTTTTCTTGTAGAGTTTGATGAGGAGTGTGAATTGCTAGTCATGTGATCTAACTAGCCTTCAGCAATTTTTTTTTATTTTTTTTTTAACTGAGTTACAGTTTCCATCCTTGAGGCATTGGAGTTCTTGTGATTAAAATATCCAGTCATTTCCTGTTCTTCTTGTTAATAGTTGAGAAGTCTGTTTGACTTGCTTTAAAGAGGAAATCAACTATCTAGAATGTTGGGTTGTTTTTTTTTGTTACCAGCATCAGCAAACAGTAAACATGCAATAACTTTAAATAGGTACCTACTGTGCAACAAAATCTTTCAATGGCCTTAATTCCTTTAGGTAAATTGGGGAAAATCACAGTTGGCTAGTCTGAGCTGTAGCAGGTAGACGTGGTAACTATAAAACACATAAGTGATGAAGTAGCAGGTTCTGACCAAAGAACAGCTGCTGCTGTTTTAAGGGTACAGGTCATTCAGATGTGTTAGTTGCCTTCATGGATGCGGAGGTGAAGTAGTTCTACTCCTCATCTTCTGTGAGGATTAAGGACCTCTTTGGGAATTCTCAGTTTTGTTAAGGGCAAATCTTAGAATCATAGAATGGCCTGGATTGAAAAGGACCTTAAAGATCACCTGGTTTCAACCCCCCCTGCCCCGTTGTGGGAGGGGTTGCCGACTGCTAGACCAGGCTCACATGCTGGCCTTGGCTCCTACTCCATCCACACAGGTCTAAGCAAGAGTCTTCATCTTTGTTTTTCTCTGGATGTGCACATTACAGGACTGACTAGAATTTGTTTGGAGATTCTGATAATTTACCTATTGTTTCATTTAACCCTAGCTCCTTATTTTGAAGGAGAAGACTGCCCAAGACTTAATTCAACATTTACATAGATAAGATGGAAATATAATTTGCCGTTCTAAGTCTGAACCAGGTTTGACAGTAATCCATAATGATTTTGGAAGTTCTTTTCTTTGTTTGAAAGGAACTTGAAGTATCATCAGGAGTGGAGCATTCTGCTTGTTAGAATTAAAGACAAAAGCTGCTATAACCAAAAGAGCATAGAGGAAAACTCTCTCTTGGTCTGTTTGTTTTATTTGTCAGTATTTCTCTTGCCATCTGTTTCAAGATTTTCCCTGGAGTCAGGCAGTTTCCTTTACTATTTACAGAATAAACATTTCTGCTTCTGATTGATCTGTGAAAGAGCTATATAATCACTTTTTTAATAACAAGAAAGCTAAGAGACAGAAGCATCATCTCCAGCCACTCGACACCAAAGCCTCTGAAGAATTCTTCCTGATTGCTAATCCTTTAAAACAATGATAACATGTCTGGAGCTTGTGTCATAAATAAATCAGAACTATATATTTTCCTTTGCTGTCTTGAAACTTAAATTTTCCCTTAGATCTCTGTGACAAGTCACCATTTCTACAATCTTTGTAACAGATTCTCAAATTTTCCCCTTTTTAAATTTTACTTTTATACTTTGCCCAATAATCTGCTTTGTATTACTCAGCTCATTTGTTTAGTTATACCTGAGTCATTTAGAAATGCTCCATTAGTTTTAGTTTAAGTTCAGGAGAAGAAGAAACAGCCATCCTGAGATGCACTTTCCTTGGGACACTTCAAAAACCATATATTTGAGCACTTGAATATGAAATTATATATAATCTTCAGTAGTTTTTGTTTCTACCCTAATCAGACGGCAAGATTCTGGGTGGTCTGAGTGTAAAAATCGCTTCCATTTCTGAGTACGATTGCCGGAAGTCATTATATTCAAGAGTGAAGGCTGGCCCTAGTTTCATGGGTGAAAATGTCATAGCCAGTTTAGTGTGTTTCTCTTTCATTTTAGTTTGTTTTGAATATATTAGCTGAAATCTTAGTTCAACCGCAGCAGGACAAGAATTGCTACTTGAAAGTACATAGCTTCTCTGGAGATGTTTAACCTTTCTAAACTTCAGAGAAAAAATCCCAAAGCAAGTCATTACGGCTTCAGCTAGAAAATTGTACTGTGTGCACTGTTTGGATATTATCAGACAGGATTATTTGTGTTGTTTGTTTGTACATGAGTTTTCAGACTTAATCAGCTTGCATCTCATTTCATGAACAAAAGAACAAAATGTAATTTTCTTAAATATCATCCAAAGTATATTACTCTTGCAGCAAATTAAACATGATTACTCAAACATCTTTAATTCATAGTTTTTGCTACAGTTTATTTTAGCTTCATGATGTAAATCTAAGCCAGTGCCTGGTTCTTACACTGTTGGATGATGGCACTTGTCTGTATTTGGCTCGTACTTGATGAATTTAGCAATCCAGAAATGCCTGTTGTCTCTTTTTCCTTGGAACGCCATCATTCTGCTCCAAGGAAGAGCTGTGATTATATAGTAATGTCTGTACTCAGAGGTTCAAGTCTCCAGTTTCTTTGTATTTGCAGATGTTGGACCTGATGGTTTTTAGGATATAGATACATAACTACAGGAAGACAGACTGTGATTAAACTTGTGGTCTCTTGCTCTTTTGGCATGTTAAATATTGTATTAAGTGGAAATTTGTTTTCTGTTAACTGCTTTTAAGAAAACGTACACACTGGGTATTTCACATTTTGAAAATGAAGATGAAACTGTATTTTTTTAATATATTTTTTTTTAATTGCCTTTTGCTTAAAGATGTATATATATCTTACACCTGAGAGGTCTTGGAGCATTTGTGCTTGTATCTTTTTTAAAGTTTAGTAGGCATTGCTACTAGTAGACATCAGAGAAGTCCTAGCAATGTATGGCAAGAGTTGCCGGTGCAGATATCTCTTTGGAGGCCATGCAAATTTAACTTACTGGGGCTACTGCTGCACTTGTGGGCTGTGCCTCTGGCAGTGCCCTGGTGCATAGCAGGACTTGCTGAGCTCTAGGCTGAGGCAGTCTTCACTTCCCAGTACAGCTGAAGCTCCCTGCCAGCTCTTCTGTGTTTTTACTGCTACCCCATCCATATTCACCACAAGGTCTGTGGGGATAGTACAGAGCGAGGAAAAAGTATAGTGAAGGGAGATTGGATTATTTGTGTTACTCAAGCCTCTTAGTGCTCTGTCTGTTGGATGGGATGCCTCCAAGGTGGTCAATTCCTTCTCACTTCTAAAAAAGAAAGTGCACTGGGGTGTAGGAGAATTGTGTTTGCATTTCTTCATTAAAAAAATTGATTTTTTTTTTTTTTCCTTTGAGCCACATGATTTTATTTTGTATATTTAGGCCAGAAGCAGTGAGATCTTCATTTCATCACTTAATAAATCTTAACTATTTAAAGAGATTCTATTCGTATGTAGTATGAATCCCTATGTGCTTTGTGTTCCCCCAGGATATCATGTTTATAATCTTTTTTAGAAACCATATTGGTTTCCCACCTGGAAGAGTTAAACACCACCTTTTCAGGGAAGAAAAGAGAGAAGCTAGAAAGGAAAGCAGACGAGCTGGCAGTCATTTTGCTGACAAGGAGGAGCAGTGGTGAAGTCGTCAAGTTTAGCTTCCAGTGCCGAGTAGGTGACTGGATACACAAGTTGAGCAGAAGTCTCTCGATGTAAGAGAGAAATCCTTTATTGGCTCAGTTTCTACTTCAGTATTTCTGGTTATTTATAGGGTTTCTAATTTGGTTTGCAGTCTGAGACAATTTTATAACTGGAATGTGCAGGATATGCTGCTACAATACAGTGCAATGAGTAGACTGAAAATTAGAAGGTTTTAAAAGTTGGCTTCCATTCAAATCTATTCGTACTAGAAACAAAACATCCCATTTCTGGTGCTACCTTGCTTACTAGTTATCCAGGGCTTTTAACAGCAAACACTTCATTGTGCAGTTGTCCAGGTAATCCATTAGAGGGCAATATAATATTGCTCTGCTGTTTGGAAAGAAGTAATCAATGAGGCGATAAGAGGCAGAGCAATGCATAAACAGGAACAATTTTGATACTAATGTTACAACATGATCATCTATTTCTAAGATGTTTGAAGAGTGTCTGTTAGATCTGTAGGGCAGTAAAGAAAAAAAATGTCAAGAACAAAAGCTGAGTAAAAAATAATGGATTTGTATGTCCTTAAAACTTTCTATTTTGGAGAAGTAACAACAGGGTTTGGAAAAGTGAATCCCATCTGGAGTTGATTTACCTTCTGTTTATGGCCAGGTTGCTCATGCAAGAGTTTCGTAACCTTTTTGAAAAGCTAAGCTTGGAAACTCTCTTTAAATAAGTAGATTAAGGCAAAAATTCCATTGGAATCAAATCACTTAATATATGTTTTCAAGATCTCAGACACTTAGGATCTTTTTTTTTTTTTTTTTTTTTTTTTTCCTCTCTCAGGCTTTAGAAAGGTAGTAAATCACGAATCGTCATTCTGAGGTTTTGAGTGTTAACGTTTGAACAAAACATTATCCCATGAGCATGCTGCTGTAAATGTACTGTCACTGCCTACGCTGTGGCAGGAAATGTTTGCTAAACTTTGTATGTTTTGATCTTTCTGCAATCTCCTGATAACTGCTGGAAGCATGAGAAGGTGTGCCAGCAAAAATGTTGCTTTCTATTTTCTCCTTTTCTTAAGCATGTGTGTTAGCAAACGCTGCTGAAAAGAGCACGATGACTTGGATCCACTTTTGGTCTGACATGGGGCTGATGACTCTCAAGCAGAGATAAGCAAACCAACCTTATATTTCATATTTTATTAGGGACTTCTACTTTTGTTCCTTGACAGATAGGAAAGCAATTAAATTTGATTAAAATCTGTGCATTGGAAAAGTTCCTATAAAGGGTTCAGAAGTGCAGATGTGATTATCAGAACTCCAGACTTCAAAGACAGTTCTGGAGAAGCTTAAAGTTGATGAATTTCCTAAGTGTGAATGTGAACATTTAAAGTGATTTGCAAAGCAGACGTTATGAAGGAGCAGGGCATGGAGAAAGTATGGCACACGTAGGGGTACCAGCCAATGATAATCATATCTCTTAATAGCCCATTTTTTAAGTATACTATAAGTTAATAAGGTTAGCCAATTTATGTGGTACTGCTTAAATGTGTCATTTTCAATTTGAAACCCAAGTAAAAAAGAATCTAATCTAACCTTGCCTGCAAACTTATGTTTGATGATAAAATTTACAGTTCCTAATATGAAGCAAGCTGGCAGTACTGATTGATAGTACTGGAAGACGAAATGCACCATAATATGGTCATTTCTGCAGTAAGAAGTGCTTATTCCTTATGGAGCAGAGCTGCTTGATTTTGTGCAGAACTGAAGGAGCTAGGGCATCCATCCAAAACCCATGCTTGAATGATCCAGTCCCTTACTAATTGTATGCAAATGAGGAACTCTGGCTTTGCTTCTTTTTTCTTTTTCTTTTTCTTTTTTTTTTTTAAATAAATAAATAATCAAATAAGGAAATAAATAATTCAGGGCTTCACAAAGCCTGCGTATCTAAATGTTTGTGAAGCTGTTCACTTTCTCATTAGTGCTATTTATTTTTATCAGTGGTCTCTGATTAGCGCAGGTTCCATTGTGAAGATGTTTACGGATGTTTCCTAGAATGCCTAGTTCAGTGCATGCTCTGAAGAGGAACACATAGGTCTAGTGCAGTGCTTTGGAAATATGGCTGAAGTTCACACCTAAAGGTACAAAATGCTCTTTGTCAACTCAATAGCATGCTCAATAAATCACAGAATCATAGAATGACTTGGGTTGGAAGGGATCTCAAGGATCATCAAGCTCCAACCCCCCTGCCACAGGCATGGCCAACAACCTCCCCATTTAATATGAGACCAGGCTTTACAGGGCCCCATCCTACCTGGCCTTGAACACCTCCAGGGACTCGGCATCCACAGCCTCTCTGGGCAGCCTGTAAATGCCGGCATCTTTTCTTCTTAGCTATCTAAAAATTTTAGTTGATAGAAAAGCTGCTGAAGAAACAGCCCTTGCATCAGTTTTCTGTTTTATGAGAGGAAAGGCTTGTCAGTGCTCCAGCATGGGAGTGCATTTTTCCCTTATTTCCTCTCTCTTCTCCCCTTTGCAGGACCGCTGCAGCAGTGCTCTCTTGGAGGCTTTTTGTTAGCTTCCCAGTGGTCTGCGGGGCCTCCCAAGGTGCCTTGCGCTGCACAGGTGTGTCCTGTGTCCCAGTGTCCAAATGACACATTCTGCTTCCCAGAGGTTTGGGTGAGGGACCGGACCATCAGAGTGCAGTGCACAAGCAGGAGGACTGAGGTCCAGTTCTCAGGGCAGAGGAATTCCTGTGAGGAGGGCATTTCTCATTAAGCAGCTGTTTAAATGCTTGGACCACAGGGAGGCAGTGGGGTGAATTGTTATGAAGATACGTGCGACACAGAATTTTACCTTTGATTTCTGTGAGTAATAAGATAATGTTCAACAACAGTGTGTATGGGGCACTTATTTCCTGACCAGGTTGATAGGGTTTTTTTTGTATGTTTTGTTGTTGTTGTATTTTAACATTCTCAGCTTTCATCAGTTTGCATGAATTTGATGTTCTGCCACACGCAATTTTCTTCCGTGATTGTTTCATTTTCTTTCGTGCTTCCTGGTCTCCTTCAGAGAGTTGATAACACAGCTGAGCTTCCATCCAGCACTTACAATCTGTCGTCAAATCAGTGGTAATTCATTTCATTCACGGACAAATAGCTGCAAAATGCTGAACTGAATTGCATTCTCCCTGCGTGAAAAAGTCTCTAAAGGGAGGCTGGGGAAGAGCACTTCAAAAATCAGGGGAGCTTTGAGATCTGTAATTGCTCTCTAATTTTCTGACCATGACAGTAAAGCTGAAACTTTTCACCTTGCTACAGTTAAATATCTTATACTGCTGAAATAAAAACTGGGTTAGTCAGCCGGTTAGTCAAGCCTCAGAAAATGCACTTACCTGATTCCTTTCTCCAACAACAACAAAAAATCGGTTAAAGTAATGCAACCCCAAAAAGCTTGACGTTTTTTTTGGGGGGGGAGAGAATGATAGATCTCATGGTGTTACCTAGAGACTTTACAGTGAGTGACAAGTTCTTGTGTCTTTGCTTTTTTCTTTTCAGTACATAGAATCTCATATTAGAAAGGTGACATTAATAAGAAGCTCGGCTTTTACATTGGAGGAGGATATTGGTTAGCTGTCATGGGTTTATAGTATGATTAAAGAGTCGCATTTAAGTACTCAGAAGTAAAAATCCACTTTGTACGATGTGAAAGCCACTTTTCTGCCTCCGTTTTCATTTTCATAGGCCTGGGTACTGCTGGCTTGTGAGCAAAGTTTCTAAAAGCTTCTGTTGGTATTGAACCGGGAGGACCACCGTGCTGATGCCACTAATCTTGCCAAACTTGCTTGAGGCTCCAGAACTCCTTTTCTGATTCGAATTGGAGAGGCACAAGTGGTATGAGTAACTCAGAAACTAGTTAGCTCAACTGTTTCGCAGTCACTCAGCAGTTAATGATTACTCTGTGAAAGTGATGGTATCATGAGCTATCAAGAAGGAACTGTATATTCATTGTGTATCGTGTTACCTGTGCCGTATGTTCTGGCCTGAGATAGTTCAGGGTGGGTGGCCTCCTTGGCATGCTCCTGGGGCCACCCTTGTGCGAGGCTTCCTGAACAAGTGTCTTTCCCAGATGATGAGGGGTGGGTGGGGTGGGGAGGGGAAATCTGTGGGTGAATGACTGGCTGGGGCTCTGATTGAGTTGATTGTACAGTATAGATGTTAATCACGTTTAATTGTTGTAGATAGCTGCAGTAGTAATTGTTGCTTATAAATCTTGGGGGAAGAGAATATTAAATCAAAGGTACATCATGCAGGAAACAGAGTTCTCACAGGGGAATACCTCCAGCTTATTATTTAAAGTAAGAAAAACATACAGTACGTACAGCAGACTTTTTTTTTCATCAGTTATTCCATTCTTGCCCACCCTCCCACCCTTTTTCCTCGAAGCATCTAAGGGTGGGAGAAAAAGAAGAAGATTTTTGTGGGATGTGCTCATGCTTGCTGAGTTTAGCAAGCCTGACTCCCCCATCTCCTGGGAATTAAGGAGTGGGAAAATGTACATTGGATAACTGAGTAGCTTCAATAAAGAGCTCCCTGCTTACATCATCACATTTCATGGAGGTCTGCACTGGTCTCAAATCCAGAAGAAGCATAGGGGAAAGGGCAGGTTTTCTGATATTATTTTTTTTTTTTAGGTCTTTGGTTTGCAGTAAGATAAAACAAACTGCGACAAATTGTGATGATCCAACTAAAAGATTAGTTGCTACCTGGGACAATTCAGTGTGGAGATTTTCTAGATGTTATAGGAGGCAGAAGAAATGATGGTTTTCTCATGACAGATCCTAGTTTCTTTTCTATTGTTGAAGGTCATTAAAATGATAACATAATACTTTTAGTCTACCAACTAAAAGTTCCCTTGGAAAATGTGTTGATGCGAAAACTAGCCTCTTTCATCACATTGTAAATGTGGATACTTAACCCACGTTTCAGGACGGTTACAACCAATTCATTAGCATTTGAAACTGAGCTGCTACATACTCATTATCTATGGCAGGGTAAAGAGGGCTATTGCTACCAAGTTTTTTTCTTTCACATGCTGCCTTCGGGACAGATCACAGTTGCAAGATCAAGGGCTTTATGTCTTAAAAACAGTCTGAAAATTGTACAGTTGAATCTCAACAGAAGTTAATAACATCTATGGTGTCCAGAGTAACCACGTGGTCTCTCTTTCAAGTTAGGTACATTAGTATTTCCCGTGTAATTCAAAGGCAGACTTCCATAGCTGTGTAATTCACCTGCTAAAACCTTTGGTTCAAAAATTATGTGTACTTTTGCCAAGTGAAGGGAAAAAAAGAATGACACGGATGTTTGTCTTCTTGTTTTGAAACCTGCTTAAATCTGACTTAATTTCTGTGGGACTGCATTGATCCTACTTTCCTATATATGGGCATGTATATGTGAGTGAAATGAATGCAGTTCATCATTTGGCTTACAAACATCTCCTTTACAGTCATCTTTTGCAATCAGTGAACAACTGGCTTTTTTATGTACTGCAGGTGAGAAGTAAGCAGGGCAGAGAAATAAATACATAAATAAATACAAATATCTGAGAATTAAATATTTAACTTCTCTCCAGGATTTTGTTTGTTTTCCTCTTGAATGGCTTAAAACGCTTCCATTTGTTTACTATTTGGAAGCTTCTTATATTCATTTTTCCAGATAATTTTGCTTTTTAATAATTAATAATGTAGAAAGACAGTAAGAATGCCGTTTTGCATAGCAGGAGTGTTTCAAGTCTGCTTGTTAAGATGTAATGATATAAAAAGACTTAGCTGAGCCTGAATTTTTACTGTTTCTCAAGCCAATACCATCCAGTCATTAGTTTATCCTATAAATAATTCATTCACGTTAACATTCAGCTGTATACAGCAATATGTTAATTTCTGTATCATTTGCATCCACATATTCAGAGGATGGAAAGATGCTGATTAAAATGAAGGATTCCAAACATATATTACAGTCTGTGTTGACACAAGTTATTAGCTGCGTTATTAGAGGGCAATGCAGCAATACTGAGGGAGGGTACCTAACATTTACTTTCCTGCTTCCAGTGAAATTCAAGGTTGCCCTGTCTGCTAGGTGCTGTGAAGTGTGCAATATTTAGACAGATCAAGGCAATAGGGTGTAGAGTACATGAAAAAGATGGTAATATATAATCAGTCTTTACTCAGTGATATAGGAAAATTGCTAAGCTACTCGGCGTCTCACACTGTGGCTTGTGTTTTAGTCTTATCAATTGAATAAATTCAAGTGTTCAGCATTTTTCTTTTTTTTTTTTTTTAATATACTTCCCCATTGTCCTGTTTGATCACATATTTGAAATCTTATAGAAGCAAGGAAAATGTTTGTGATTTCTGTACGTCTGTAAAAGTTGATAATTACCATTAATGAATAGCCTTGAAGCCGCTTTTCTGAAATGTGTTGAATGTCATTCTTCCCTGCTTCCATGGTAACAAATAGTAACTATGCTGAGTCTTCTAAGCACTTACTTCAGCGACTGGTTACAATTCAATAATTCAATTCAAAAAATGGGAGCTTTGGCAATTCTTCAGTAGCATTTACTTAATTGGCTTTTAGGTATTGCTGCCTCTGAAATAGCGGGAGCACTATAAATGACTTCACGGTGTTTTTAATATAACTTGTTTCTCCTCTGTCAATACTCAGAGGCTTCAAAAAGGCTTTTTTTTTTTTTTTTTTTTTCTTCTTTAGTATTTACACTGTGTGAATTAGAGCCCTACTCCTTTGGCCCTGTGCTTCCTTTTCCTCTTTCCAAACCAACATCTGTTTTTTTACGTTTCCATATAGTTTGGCCCAGAATGCCAATCAGCTATGACTGATCACATTTACTGACCACAGCCTAGAACCCTAATCTGTGCTCACATGCATTTGCTGTTGTGATTAATGAACATGAATCAGGGGTGACAACTCACAGTTGCAGCTGGAATGTGGATTGTCACTGAAATTGCAGAGAGGTAGGGAACATAGAGAAGATTGAGCTCCACTGTCTTCTTTACAGTTACGCAACAGAAACAAATGTTTCTGTTCTTCAGTAAAGCTTTCCGTTTTCATTTTGAAAAGATCTGAAACGTGGGAATGAAACACATCCATTCCACCCATTTTTGCAGCATACTGTGTAAGACGGGTGTACATGAAGCGCTGATTTTCATAAGGTGGTATCGCAAAAAAGAAGTGAATATGCTTGAAAGGTTATTTTAGGAACTTGATCTGTAGTTTTTCTGTCTTTGGGGACTGCAGAAGGCTGAGAGTGAAATGAGGCCCTCTCGTTGTTCAAATGTCAGTATATAATGGTTGGACAAAGCTATGGCATCTGGGATATAATCTGATTTCTTTCTGAGAAGGGCTCCGCTGGGTTTACTTTTCTTCCCGTGACTAATATTAACATGCATTGGTGGAATGAATACCTAAGCCAACATTGTTCCAGGATTTTTTAGATGAAGGTCCTCTTAGAGTAAAGACTGCATGCTTTTCCGCTTCTACAGCTGAGCTTTGCCAGTGTGGCTCTCTTAGATAGAATGTAAGCTCATTATTTTGCAGTAGGATTGTTTGCTTCCTGAAACCGTAACTTCATTTACAATGAACTCTATTAGCATCTGCTCTTTCCTAGTGAATACAATCAGGGCTGAAGATGCATGAAACACAATTGATAAATGCTGCGTATTGATTTTAAGCCTGACCTGATCGACGTACTAGAACAATAACCAAATTGCCAATAAAAGGCTATTTGTCTAGCAAAATAAGTGTTAAATCTCTGCAGCTATTTTAAATTGCTTTAAGGGGTCACTGCTTTAAGTGTCTCTCAGTGCAGATCACTTACAGAAATCTATGTGGCCCTGTACTGCTCTTCCGCATATCTGTAAATATATAAAGGAATGGTTACAATACAGTGAATGAAAGCAAGTGTAGAAGGAAGCTTATGTCCATCATAAAAACAGGCAATTATCATTGAGTTCTGGCACCATCCTCCTGGAAGTACCTATTTCAGCACTTGCAGTGTCCTAGAGTAATTTGCTACAAAAAAAACCCACAAAAGTGTCTACTTCACGTTGTCACAGAATCACAGAATGGCCTGTGTTGGAAGGGACCTCGAGGATCACGAATCTCCAAACCCCCCACCACAGGCAGGGCTACCAACCTCCACATTCAATACTAGATTAGGCTGCCCAGGGTCCCATCCAACCTGGCCTTGAACAGCTCCAGGGATGGGGCATCCACAAACTTCTCTGGGCAGCCTGTTCCAGCACCTCACCACTCTCTTAGTAAAGAACTTCCCCCTGATATCCAACCTAAATCTTCCCTCCTTCAACTTAAAACCATTTCCCCTTGTCTTGTTATTATCTACCCTTTCAAAGAATTAACTCCCCTCCTGTTTGTAGGCTCCCTATAGGTTGTTGTTTTCAAATGTTGTTGTTTTCAAATGGAGTCTTGCAATAAATTGCCTTGATTTTAATGTGCTGAAATAATATTTATACAGGTAATTCATTTTATATATTCTCCTGTTTTGTTTTTTCACCCATTTTAGCTATCAGTAATATCTATATCCATCTACATATGGAGTTATGTTGAAAGAGTAGGGAAATTCAGATAAAGGAGGCTGTGCTGCAGCTTCTACCTGTAACATGGGTGGTCTGTCAAAAACTGACTTTATTTTGTTGTTGTTGTTTGCAATTATGACCTGTGGTTTCTTCACTCTAAATCCTTCTGCTGCTGTGAGGGTTAATTAATTCTAGGTGTTCTGAAATAGCTGGAGCAGAGGTGGCTGCTCGCAGGGCAGGCAGGGACTGAAGTCCTCGCAGGGGCTGCAGTGGGGTCCTGGGGCATGGGCAGAGGCTGGGGAAGGAAGGAGGCCATGCTCAGAGCAGAGCAAGCAGCACCTGGGAGTCATTCCTCCCACATCATCCATGCGCAGGAGGTTCCCTGTGTATTAAAAAGTCTCTGTGGGAAATGTGTTGTGCACAGTGGTTCTTATTTTGATTACTTCTGACTTGTTATAAAGGGACTTGCTTGCAGTTCAAAGGGCAGGAAATTCAATAATTTAACTTCAATCACATAGTGGAAATGCAGTTCTCTTTTTAGTTTTAAGAATGAATGCAATCAGTTTATCTTGAGTGACAGGAAGAAGTCTGGGCCACCCAAGTGAGTGAAGTTGCATTTATTTCCATGGTTAGTTGTCTGTTTTTATACCAAATGTATTTTCAGGCTGCATTTCTTTGTCGCTTTGAGCTTTATCAGGAAAGTTGCTCTCATTCCCCGGCGATGTGTTTCTGTGTAGGTGCTGGTTTTTGTAGGACGTTGTTGCCTCTGTGCTGGCAGGGCTTTGAAGTGCAGTTAGCATTAATGTTAACACATATGCATGAGCTTTGACTTGCACAACTTCAGCATCTTTCTTTTGAAACATCTACACAAATACATCTAAGCTGCTGTCTTACACGTAGTGTTATGTGTAATATTTAAGCTTAGTCTGTTTCGTTTCTGCTGACAAGTGAGAGAAGAGCACTCTGTGGATAGACGCGGCGTTGCTCAGGCTAAATGTAAAACTCAACTTGGGACTCTGGTACGCTTAGGCCAGCAGCTTTCCACATGCCAGCAGCATCATCCCCTGTGTCCTGAACAGGTTCCAACTCAAGCAGTTACACTTGGCCCAGCCACGCACTTCCAGGGTCTCCAGTATTTGAGTCTGCTTTAACTATACTTGTGTTAATCTTGTTTGTAGTATATTATATGTATTTATTCATATTGTTTCATCTTGTAGAGTTATGTAAGAGTGTGTGTATTTACAGGGGTAGCCCATAATATTTAACGGTGCATTTTGTGAATGGACCTGAATGTTTGAAATAACAGGACTTTTGTGACATCATGCCTTCACTGACATAAGTAGGAAGATTTGTGTGCCATTTGGAGGCCCGTGGTAATTTATAGAATACCCAATTATGCTCAGTTAGTCAACTGAGCAGTCAAGGTCATCTCGTTCTTTAAATGGCACCTTGCATTCTCCATAGATAATAAATTGTTGCTGCTGAATGGGGAAAAAGTGTAGTTTTTTTATTCCTTACAGTATTTTTTGTAATGAAGTAAAGTGCTAACTCAACAGTTTTAAAGAGGTAAGCATGCATGGCTCATGCTTTTTCCCCATGTTGCTGTTTTAGAAAGAATTTACACGGAATTGCTTACCTTTCTTTCCCAGAGAAAATATCTAAGAGGACCTCACTGTGGCCTTCCAGTACTCAGAGGGAGCTTATAAACAGGAGGGAGACAGACTTTTTGCACAGGCAGATAGTGATAGACACTATCATTATACAAAATGGTTTTAAACTAAAAGATGGTAGATTTATATTAGATGTTAGGAACAAATTCTTTGCTCAGAGCGGTAAGGAACTGGCACAGGCTGCTGGAAGAGGTTGTGGATGTCTCATCCATGGAGATGTTCAAGGCCAGGTTGGATTGGGCCCTGGGCAGCCTGGTCTGATGGGTTGTAACCCTGCCCACAGCAGGCAGTTGGAATGATATGGTCTTTAAGGTCCCTTCCAGCCCAAGCCATTCTGCTTCTATGTTTCTATGATTTTACGATTCTATTAATGAACAAATCTAGTCATTCAAGAATTAATGAGACTGAAGATTTCTTCTGACAATATCAGTATTATAAATCTTTCACGATATTGTTTAAAGTAATGCAAACATGAGAGGAGATACTTGGGAAAAAAAAGAAAAAGAAAAAAAAAGCCTCTGACGTATGTAGAATACTGTAGATTTCACAAGTGTCCTGCACTGTAAACATAAGGATTTGCACCTTTTTTCATAGGCTACATTTGGTGGCTGTGAATTTTAAAAGTATACAGCTGTGTCTGTGGTGATAAACATGTCAAAAAGGATCTGTTTTGGATAAATTGTCTTTAACTGTGACCCCTCGGATCGTGCAGACGCAGCCCTGTAGCTCTCTCTGCCCGGGGACACGTCCCAGGGCCGAGCCCCTGCTGCTGCGTTTCCAGCAGCCTGAGTTTCCCAGCAGATGGCAGGAGACCCCCGTCTATGTGCCACGCTGCTGCTAGCTGCAGCCCCGGATTCCCTGCGCCTTTTAGTATGATATCCGATTAATGCAGCATACTTTCAGGGCTTGCGTGTGCCTTTGGTGCCTTTGGGGCTATGGATTCCTCCTGTGTGTTGCACTCGTGAAATTTTATGCATATTGATCTTAGTTTAAAGTACTCCAAGTCAGAAACTTTGGGGAGCCATGGTGACCACGGGCTGCCATGTCCTTTTGGCAGTGGGAAGCGTTTGGTGCAGGAGGTGACCATGGGCTTTTGAGGCCGGTCTGTGCCATGCCGAATCACACAGGATGGTTTGGGATGAGAGGTCCTGCCTGCAGGAACGCCACTGAGACCTTTGTGGAGGCAAAGGCCATCCTGTACGTTGGGCCATGGTACTGGAGGTCACTTGGCAGGCCTACATCAGGCTCTGCACTGGGCAGGTGCACTCATTAAAGGAAATCAATTTCCACTTCAATGATTTAAGCGGCTCATTGAGTGCCACGTCCAAATTCTTCTTCATACAGGGAGAGAGCACATTATTTTTAGAAAGACCGTTGACTAAAAGGCAGATATGAGTTATATATTTCATCGTGCCGGTAGGATTTTAAGGCAAACAACCTTTCATCTTTTCCAGAGCCAATTATGTTAATGGCTTCGGCAGTCTGAATGCAGTGGCCGCATGTCAGCCAGAGGCCTTTACCTCGGAATGTGTGTGCAGATTAAAGTGCTCACCTTACGTATGCGACATGGGTGCTGCAGATGAAAGCAGAGCACTTTTGTTGGCCTTGTGTTGTAATCTTCCAGTAAATACTAGTAATGTAAATAATTTAATAAATAAAAGTGAGGTAGAATGGAACTGAGTTGCACTTTCTACTCAAAGCAGTTGTTTCAAGTTAAAAAAACAACAACAAAACAACACAGAATAGTATACACTATGGCAAATAGGAAGATTTAAGCCTTCCAAAAGTTAATGATGTGAGTGACAGAGGTTCAAGGTTTGTGAGTGCAGGTATTTTTTACGGTAGTAATTCAAATGGTCTGTTTTGTGTTACGGTGTTGAATGAAAGTGGTAGAAAGACACTACAACTGTTGTAATACTGCAGTAAGGATACAGGGCTGTTGCAGTTAAACTGTCTGCTGTGGAAGGCACAGGAAGTGCTAACAGCAGGTCAGGGTTCATGTAAAACAGAAAATAATACACATGGAGTCAGGTAGTTCAGCTCACTTTTATCTATCAGTATAGATGATGCTTTTGTGAACAATTGAGCAGGGTTGCAGGATGGGCATTGTGTTTCCAGATTCTGTAATATTTTTAGCAAGGTGGTTTTAATCAGAACCGATGAGCAGTGGAGGATGAGGCCCCTCTGTAGCATGTGCTCAAGTTTTCTCCTGCTGAGAGAGGAAGAAATGGACCACTGCCAGCTAAATAAGCAGAAATAACACTTCCTTCCCTTATGCCCTGCCTGCATTTGTAGTTACTCAGCAGCACCTATATCAGCTTCTTTAGAAATTAACTTCACTTTCATCTAGGAAACGATTTATCCTTGGGAGCCACTCTGTGGCAGAGCTACCTGTGTCACTGAATAAAACTTTTCCATCTCTGATGTTTTGTGTTATTTTTTTACCCTTTGTACTATTTCATTTCTCAGTGCTCCTTGATTCTGATGTTTCTTCGTAGTTGCCTTCAAGTATTAAACCTGAAAGAATTAAGTGATGAAAGTGGAATGATAGCTGTGAGTGAGGACAATCTCAGCAGCCCTTTTGCTTCCTCTCCATGTAGGTGAACATGTCAACAGCTGTCAGCAGTAATGCTTGTTCCTCCTGCAGCAACATGATGGATTGATATGTATACCAAAATGTTAGAAATTGAAATAAAATATGCATTTTTTCATAATTTATCAGCATTATGATGGCACAAAAAAGCCAGTCTTATGAATAATACAGAGCTCTGCAGTGGGCATTATGTACTGTAGGTAATAAATGCAATGTCTCTCCTAGACTACCAGGAGAGTTGTAAAGCAGAATGCATTAGTTCTGCTTTGTGGTAATAAATCATTTTCGTTTGTCAGAAGGCTCTGGCTAACTTTTACTCCTGAGGTATGAAAGAATGCTGTGCCATACGGCTCTGGATGGTTTCTGAAGTGTTATGCTGGCTCTGAATCTCTTGGGTAATGTTTTGAGTGAGCGATATGGTTAGATAACAAGTGGCAGTATTTCTCAGGTATCGATGTTGTGATGCCTCCTGTTGTTTTATTGCCTAGAGTGGCTGATTTCATCCTAATTGGAGCCGTAGCTCCTCTGTGATGCTTTGTGTCTCTATCTGCAATATGGCTCCGTGTCTCTCTCAAGAGCTGTGTGGGAATGCTGAGAGCAGCAGCCTGCTCTGCTGCTTGTGTATCCTTTGGATATTAATTACACTTTGTTTTCATTTTATACGCCTAAGTGCTGTTTGAGGCAGTCTTTATGAATGCTGTCTTTCCCTACGCTTCCTTGTATCAGCCCATCACTGCTGCGGACAGTCCAGATGATGGCAACACAGCGTTGGTAGAAACAGAATTGGGCTGATTATACAAGGCTGGAGGTGAAACTACTTGTGTAAACCTCTCTACAATCTATGAGTTATCTCACGTTCATCAATTTCAGTTTAATTTTCAGAGAGTTGTGTTGTGGTGTTCTCGGGAAATATAGCGGAGTCTGATTCACGCTTTCCTAATTTGCACAATTCATTATTTAGATTAAAGAAGATGGATTCTTCCCACTTCTGGGCCAAGATTCAGAAGCAGAAGGTGTAGAGATAAGTCAGTAAGTTTTCATCATATGCACAAAATATACTTTAGTGTATATACAGCACGCTATGAGGTATTACCGGAAAAAAAAATAAAGCACATTTATCTAAATAACTCAGTAATATCATATGGAGTGTTATTGCAGCCCCACTTTCATTTTGTATGCTTTCTGCTTGAAGAAACCTTTATTAACTACCGACTCTTTTTTTTTTTTTTTTTTTGTAATTATGAAATTTTAATGGATTTTAATAACCTAAGTGATAAGAACACCAGTGCTATGTATCTGGCTGTAACTTAGTGTTTTTGTAGGGTTTGATAGATAGGAGGAAACTGGAGCACCCTGAATAAAGTTCACACTGTGAAGGAGCATGTCACCAGCTGTTGCAGATGCTCACTTCTCCTTTTGGTGCTCTCTGACCACACGCTCCTTTCCCTTTTCTCACATATGGCAAGATGGAGTGAACTGTGAACACAAGTTCTTGAACTTGTGCTCAAGAAACGTTTGGATGTTGCGTTGAGGGGTATGATTTAGCTGGGAAGTATTGGTAATAGTTGGACTGGATGATCTTCTAGGTCTTTTCCAACCTCGATAATTCTGTGATTCTGTGAACTCTTCCATCTGCAAACTGCTGTATTTTGGCAGTACAGGGCTGCACTTCCAGAACTGCATGTTCTCTTTTGCCTTGTCCTTGAATGTGTCTTTTTTTTTTTTTTTTTGACATAGTTCTCCATGTAGTAACTCGTAGGGGAGACATTTGTACCAAGCCCATGGGACGCTTCCCTGATCGCAGTAACAATAATCGCAGAAAATGAAAAGCAGATATTCAAGACAAATCCATTGTTAAGCATCCTCTTTGTCCTATTTGTATCTCGTTAGGTGCTTTTACAGTCTACTTGCATGTCATCTCTTAGGGGAGCTGACAAGTCAGTAAGCCAGAGCTTTCAGAGCCCTTTATTTATTTATTTATTTATTTATTTTTGTAAAGACATGCCCATGAAGTGCACAGCCAAAATTCTGTTCTGGCTGAAGTGCCCATTAGCTTTGATCAGACACATCTTCGATATAGAAATGGAGGTGTGTGATTTGTATTCACTCTTTCAAAGGTAGGATGTGAGATACTGATGTGGTGCAGTGTGCTGCCAGTCATGCTGACTGGTACTGCCTTGTTTCTTGTACAAACTGTTGCATATTTTCCTCAGGGTCTAAACCCTATTCTTTGATTCAGTGCTCGTTCTCTGCTTAATCAAGTCCTGTTTGTCCATCAGGCTTCCACATGCAATAAATGAGAACAAAAGTACTGTACAACATAGACATATTTAATTTGGGGACTTTCTCCGTAGTGCTGCCCAGTGGCGACGTCATCCTTGCTAACCTGCAAGTGCTGGAGCTGATTCTGCTCAAGTCCCATACTACTGCTTGTGATTTGTCCCTATCACATCACTTGATGCTCCTTGTTCAGCAGCCTTCTGCATCACTCCTCCACACGATGCTAGTAACCCTCTCCTTCCTTCCTAATTAAAAGTCCTGCTTATAAGGTCAGCCATTCTGCTGGCTAAAATGTTATAGTCCTGCTTAGAGTTGGATCCTGCGTCTCCCAAGCAGACACACTCAGTCTCAAACAGGGTCCCATGGTCATAGAACCCAAGCCCTTTCACCAGCACCACTTCCACAGCCTGTTATTGACCTGTTCTGTCAGTGCCCTCCTTCGCACATCCTTCCCTGTCATCGATAGAATTGGAGTGACCAAACCTGAGCCCCTGTGCCCTTGACTACTGCCTGCAGAGCTCTGTAGTTTCTTTTAATACTGTCCAGGTTTCCCCTAGCAGTATCATTTGTATTCACATGGAATAAGAGCAGGGGGTAATGAACCAGCTTTGGCTGTGCTTCTGCAGCCTCCCTGGTCTGCGCCCCCACAGGCAGCAAACCTCCCTTGTTAATAAATTGAGTCAATAGATGGATGCCTCTGTCCCCCTGCAGCAGGCAGTCACCAATTACAATGACATGCTGCTGATTCTGGGCTGCCTTGTGTGGTCTGAGTGTACTAGATCCATTGCTAGTGGGCATGTCTGGCTCCTTCCCTGATCAGGGGCAGCTGTAACAGGGATTCCCAGCACCCTATGTCAAAGGTCAGCTAATTATGCTCCTTAGAAGCCTCTAGAGCTCACTTAGAGGCCTGTTTTTGGATCCATGCCCCACTGGTCTTCCTTGCATTTGCCTAACAGCAGCAGGCACCATCAGATTTTTCAGTGGGCTGCCAGGCGGTCTCCAGTGCTTATGAACCTCAACCCCCAAAGGTCCTGAAGTTTCCCGAAGTGGAGTCAGTACTGCTCTGCAAACTGCCATATTTGCTGGCTGCTTGTTAGATGTGGCCACAGAACCACCTGAAGTCTCTCAGCATTATCCCCTTAGAAGCCCAAACTTTAATTCTCTGTTGTCTTTGGAATCATTGGAGACCTAGGAAAAATAGTGCATGAGGATGCTCCTAAGTACCAGTTTTCATGGTCATTGCAAGTTACAGGTGTGAACTGATGCAGGGCTGGAGGAACAGAGGAAGATGTGTGCAGCCAGAAGCCATCTCACTGAGAGCCTTCTGGAGCCAGGAACAGCTCCTGTATCACCTTCCTACAGAAATCCCTACCTGTCATGTCCCTGGGCAACACCTGCATTTCCCTTTGGTCTCAGGAGCTTCCACTTTCCTCTGTTGCTGCTGCTGTTTTCAGGTGACTTGTTGCTGCTTGGGAGCTGCTGGGATGGCAGTGGCACCTGGTTACCTGAATGGTGGTTGGTGCTGCCTCAGGGGGACCCATGTAACTGCATCCCTGTGTCTGGTGCTTTATGGGCACTGTCTCTGAGCAGTTGTCAGTGGAGACAAAGGCAGCTTCTGTAGAAATGCAGGAAGGGAGGGAACTCTCTGTGTTCGCATGGAGACTCTGTGACTCCTTCTGCTTTGCCCACTGCATCCTACATGTTTCTCTCATCCTTGTCTGTTTACTTGGTGTAGTCCTCCATATATGACCTGCATGCCGGAGTGTGTAGGTGTAGCCTGGCTCTATGTTCCATGGAAAACAACATCTTCTGTCTATTTTCTGCAGGCTGAGGAAATTGAATACGTAGCTCTGTACTGAATGTTTGTCACCCAGCTCTCAGCCGCAGTTTCCCTCAGAAGATTTTGTGGCCCTTGAGTTATCTGTTCAGAACACTTGCTCTGCTCTTGCGGAGCTCTGGATAGTGTAATTAGTCTTATATTTATGTAAGCTGGTCTTTAAACCTTCCAGCTTCTAGTAATTTAGTGCATTTTATTCTGGAATTGATCATAGAAAGTATTGTATATTTTAAAGAACAGCTATATTTTTAAAAAGATTCTTTTGCAAATTGAAGTTTTAATGTGATTACTCTATATTGTGACTAATGGTCTTTTTCTTGTTTAGAAGTTAAATAATAATAAGCAGTTCCATTAGTGCGTTTAACAAACAGCAGTGCACTTTGTCTTATAGACAAGCAATTTCTTTATTTATTTTTAAAAGCAGTTCAGTGCTGTAACTGTTTCTTTGCCTTTCATCCTTTTCAGTTTTGGCAGTGTCTTGTTCATGTGTTTCCTCAGTTTACAAGATAGCAACCTTCTTCACTGCAGTCCTGAATTGCAGTTGTATTTAGATTTCAGGAGCCATGTACCTAAAAAGAAGTTCTTGGTCCTAAATATTCAATATTATTTTCAGAGTATCTGATGAGGTCAGTGAAATGTTGTAGTCAGTCTTACCTGGTTAAGGGGAATGAGCAATTTGCTGAACAAGCTTTGTTAGTTCTCGGCGTGTGGATGAGATCTAACAAAAAAAGTAAAGGCAAGCTGGTGAAAAGAAAAAATTAAGAGGCACTGCAAGTCTTTTTGAGTGTTTTAGTAGCTGCTTCTGTTCTACATGGGAAAATATCACCGAGACTCTGAGCTGTCTTTTATTTTCATTTATCCTCAGTCCAAGACCCTGCCAGTTTCCTTGCCACTGGAAATTGGAATTGATTAAAAAAATAAATAAAAAGCTGTATTTGAGCCAGTTGTAAGATCTGCTGGGGCCAAGCCTCTCTTAGTTCTGTGAAACTACCAGGTCTGCTCAGTGTGCAAAGGCTGTTTGTGGCAGAGCCAGGGCATCTGATGGCAATACCGGGGTCGTAGCTACATCTGCTGTTTCACTGAACAATCATAGCACTACTGGGTTGGTTTTAAAGCATTCATTTCCTTCCTTAAAAACTGTTGCCACAACATTTTACTTGACAGTTTCTGATTTTCCTTTTTGGAATACCTTTTACTGTGTTCTGTACAGCTAACACATCTTAAAGTCTTTGGTTATGACTAGTTTTTGGTAAAACAAGAATTAATCTCTTAAATCAGTTTGGCTTCATCACAACACATCACAAAGTGTCAGTAATGCTTCATCCATGCCATTAGGAAGTTGCTTTGGAAATTACAGGAGAATGTGACACAGAATATTTGATCTGATGTCTGAATATTCTTTCAACAAGATGTGATGTAGACTCTGTTCTTTGATCTCATTTGTCCTTTTCTTAAAACTAATTTCTAGAATGTTTCATGTCTGCCTGTTCGTTTTGTGAGTCATGCAGAGTAATGCAGTGCTGCAAAATGAAGCCAGTAAAACAAGTTTTAATGCTGAAAAATGAAACTGCAGAGCATTATCACATAGGAACAGCTTTATCACAGACAAATCTATTCTTGCAGGTGTTCTGTAAAGCTGTTTTATGTAAAATAAAACACCTGGATTTTTCAAGTGAGAGCTTGACGAATTCAGCAGGAAGGCACATTTGGTTTTTCCCTCTTTCTTTATGCTATTTCATCTTGCCTTTGTCAAATCCACTTGCTAGGTAGTGTCTTCACAATAAAATGCCATGCTAGAGGAAGGAACAGGCACAAATGAAAACAGGGGCTTTCTCCATGCCTCTTTAAGACATCAAGTATATTTGCTGCTACTGATGAGACTTCTAATTCCAGGAACTGCACTGATGCATTAGCCTGCAAAAGAAAGAATGTCTTCTCCAACTTCAGAATATTGTAATCTTTGGATAAGTGCTGCCAGGTGGAAAGTTAAGGAGGGGGGTTCAAAGCAAGCCATCCAAATACACATTAGGCTCTCATGAATATATTGTCTGTTGTAAACTGAAGAAATACCTAAAATCTTAGTTACTGGAAGTTTCTGTCTGTGGTTCCTAGGTAAGGGGGGAAGCAATAGCCATCAGGCAAAGGGGACTGGAGACAAGGTGCTCATTTAAATTGAGTGAGGTGAAAGTGAGGAGCAATGTGTAAAGACAGTAGGAAATAAGATAAAGTGAGCAAGATGCAGAGCATGTGAGATGAGGAATCTGGGCTGAGCTCTATTACACCTGGGGCTGGTGTTTTCTCCAGGTCCCAGTCATCTTTGTGGCACTCTGCTGAGCTCTCTCTGGGTGTCCCCTGTCGTTCTTGAACTGGGGAGCCCAGGACATGATGCAGTACTCCAAATGTGGCCTCACCAAGTTAGAGCAGAGTGGGAGGATCACTTCCCTTGACCTGCTGGCCACACTGTTTTTAATGCACCCCGGGATATTGTTGGTTTTCATGGCCCCAAGGGCATGCTGCTGGCTCATGGCAACCTGCTGTCCACCAGAACAATGCAGGTCCTTTTCTGCTGAGCTGCCTTCCAGCCGGTCAGCCTCTAACCAGTGCTGATTTCCTGAACTTACCTACAGGGATATTATAACACAATGTAATAGATAATATGGGTTTCTAATGGTGTACTGAATGGGGAAGCTGTGCAGAAGGATGGGTTGATACTATGTTAATAAGTAATGACTGGATGTGTATCTTCCTTTAATCATTGAGCTGTTGTTGTGACCCACAGATGACCTCTTTAAGAAAAACTTCCTTTTTGTATACTTGCAGTTAGTTGTATGTATTCTAATATCATTCTGGAGTAATTATGCTGTATATAGTCAGTCTCCACGCCAAGCAGATCAATGAAGGCCTTGACATGATCTGCTTCACTAATGTAAAAAAATACCAGTCAGTTTCTAGTGATGGTCTACAATTAAAATGGAACAGGAGCTTCTTTAAAACAACAACAACAACAACAGCAACAGCCAAACACCTTAATTTCAGGGGATATTTTCTGAAATATCTGTAATTTCATAGCTAGTAGGTATTAAAATTACTATGCTGAGTACGTCAGATATTTTGCCAAATTTGTGACATACATATTAGTAATTCTATTAGTTATTTAGTAGTTAGAATTAGTAATTCTGTTGTTTCTTTCTAAACTTCTGAGACTATTCCTGGAAAGCTTTAAAAACGAATGAATGTACCTTCTCCAGACAAAACATTCAAAATTATGAGAGCTGAGTGATACAGATTTACCAGTCACAATCTATTTTTTTTTTTTTTTTGAAGAAAGGGAAGCTTATAAAAAGCTAATTTTTAGTACGTTTAAGTACGTTGAGTATTGAATTTTATTAGAAATATTTTATGCCTACTTCTAAATGTTGGGTTCCTACCTACCTATGCAGTAAATGGATCTTGAAAACATGTTTCTTCTCCTCCTATTTCTGATTGAAAGAGGAAACTCAGAGGAAGACAGCAGTTGTGACATTCCTTGTTCTGAAGCTTCCTGTCAAAGCTGGGAAAGAAAGGCACTTCCATTTGTGTTAGCATCCCATGTGTGTTAAGGGTATGGTCACTGTTTGTGACAAAGCATAAGCAATTCTGTTTTTAACTCTCTGTTTTTCCACAGCCAGCTGATTATGGTCAGTTTGTGTTCACGGAGTTCTTGGCCATGCCAAGAAATATGAACTTGGTGTGCAGGGTGGTGAGATCTGCTCAGCTGACTGTCAGAACAACTGTCCGGATAATGCTCCCTTTTCCCCCCAAGAGGGAGATATAAGAGGCAATCCATGCACGGTATTAAAATGCTGGCACCTGGAGATACTGAACATGGGTTTACAGAGGTTTGTCTGAACCAGCTTATTTAAATAAGTAAAAATTGCATGTAGATGAAGCCTTCCTAAAACCATTTCACTTCATGTTTGGAGGAGTTTGCCTTTCTGTCTGTTCTTGTTTTACTCTAAAATTGGTCCCTCGATGCACTGGGAAATCATTATGTAATTATATGCCTTCAACTTATGCTTTCAATTTCACTGATATTGACATTAAGCAGACAAAACAGACTTCTTTCCTTTTCTCTTTATTCACCGCTGCTCAGGTAGACGTACATTTTCACGTTTGTGAAGCTGCACGTATTTTCCTGACAAATGGGATCTATTTGCAACTTAGTTGTCCAAACTTATTGTCATAAAGTGAAAAAACAGGACAGCTTTTGTTCTTTCATTCTTCTGTTCTTTATTCTGTTATTTCAGTTTATTTCTTGGCTTAAAGACGTTGCTTATTAGTATTAGAACAGTATTGGCATTAAAACCATTATAATATTAGAATGCTGTATATTAGCCTAGATCCAATCAAAGTATAAACATCCTCCAAATGTTGCCCTTGTTTAACTTAACTGTTTTTAAACTGCACAATTAAGTCATACCTTTTGGTTAAATCAGTGTAACTTTACATACAGAAGAATATTAATACTGTACAGTAATTTCTTTATAAAACATTGAACTAATCAGGATAGTAAGTGGGAAGAGAATGCAGATAAAAAGTGCAATTATCCTCTTCTGTGAATTTTTTCACAATGTAAATCTGACCTTGTGGATTAACCTGTGTCTTCACTCTTCAAATTCTATCTGATATCCTAGAACAAAGAAAGCCAATGAGTATTGGGCATTTGAAGGAAATTGTCTCAGGATCACAGCGCCCTCCTGAAGGCAGAGTGAAAGGCATGTCACCTAAACATCAGCTTGATTGACACTGTTTTGTGTGTCAATTCGCTTGCGTATGCTGTCTGCATTTCTCCACTTGTGATGGCAGTGCACTCTGAAATTTAGAACTTACTCATGTCCATGGAACGGTTGGTGTCCCTTTATCTGGAATGAAGCTGTGGTTTACTGTAAATTCAGTTTTGTTGCTTTAAAGAAAATCTGTTCCCTCTTAAGGATAGGATTAATTTTTAGAGGTTCTTTTTTATGCACCTGGGATGTACATCTAGGAATTTCAAATATTATAAAGCCATATTACATTGCAGAGAATGATCAAATTCATCTGTGTAATTATTCTTTCATATTTTAATTAATGAATTACCTGCATCACATCTGCCAGCGCACTTAAAAGAAAACCTTAATTTCTTAATCAGTTTGTTTTCTATATCATTAATTTTGTTTGCCATTCTTTCACTATTTCTTAATATTCTCTACTAAGGTGGCTGATTGCTGTTTTTGTCAGGTCTCTAGTTCTGATCTCCTCTTATTATCCCCTGGAATGAAAGCTTTCAAACTCTGTATTGATTAAAGCAACTGAAGCTTGAATTGAGTCCAACTTTTGCTAATGCCCTGACAAGTACTTAACCAAGTCAATCTAGAGATTGCTTGATAAGTCAAATTGTATTCCTGAGAATATGTAGGACTGGAAGTTCATCTCTTGTTGGTTATTGTGGTACACAAAGCAAAATCATGAGACTTTACTAGATCTAGGTTATCTTCTTGGGTAAGATCTATATATATAAACAAATCTATATTGTTATATAAGCTATACTGTGATGCTGGATCAGGCCAATTTGTATTTTGGGTTTAACAAAAGGAAGTTAAAGCAAAGACAGCATTTGCACTGTCAGTTCACCAAAGAGTGTGTATGACTATGGCAGAAGACTCAAATGCCAGGGCTTTAAGCACGTGACTGTCCATATGCAGAAGTGCTCATTTGTAAACTGTATTTAACTGTTCATGATGACAGTGTTACTTCATATTGAACCTGGAGTGTAATTTTGGAATATTATGTAGGGTATTTAAAGTATCTAAAATCGCCTATCTACTAGTATTACTGATGTGAGCAGTGGGACAGTAGAACTACATAGGTTTGCTTTGAGTAGTCATATTCAGAATGTCATCCTGATTAGTTCTCCAGCATCTAGCTCATGAAATAGTAGGACAAAACCACTTTTAAACATTGAAAGAGGATAAGGTGCACTCTTAAAATAACCTATATTTTTCCTTCTTTAGGAAGGGAGGTCGGGGCCTTTAGTATGATATAAATTTCAGAATACAAAGTCTGACTGACGAAGCACGTGGGTACTGGGACCAGCTCATTTGCAAAAACAAACAAAAAATGTATTGATGGAAGGGCCTAGCACTACTTTCTGCACAATAATCTCTCCTGAGAAAGTCAGTATGACTTAAAATCTGAAAACCTAGCTCAAAAATAATGATGTGGCTTTGAAAGAGAAGCTGCTGAAGACAGGGAGAAAGGCAGGTTGTTTGGATGAAAACTTCCCCAATTTTACACACAGGTTTGACACATTTTTCATGGGGAAAAGAAAATATACCTCAAATGTGCGTCATAAAAGCTCCAAAGAATTGCTCCCTAAAAGTCACCTTTTAAATTATGCTTCATCGTATTTCACTGAAGTAACAATCAGCTAGAGGTATGTTGACTTATTGTCCAATTTCAACTAAGTCACAAAATAGTGGGATATTGTGGCAGCTGTCATAAATGCATAAAGTCCTTTCCCTCAGTTCCTGGTTCTTTAGTATGTATCAATATCCCAATTTAAAATCATCATGATGGGGAAAATTCCCTCTCCTCCTCCCTGTAAAGAAAAATATTTCTCTGTCAGCTGAGCTGCTCTTCTTCGGTGGCTAGAACTAGGGGTCAGTCTTCTGACCTACAAAAATGATAAACCCCTTAATGTCTAATCATCAACATTTTTATTGCTTTAATGCAAGAATTTAACATGCACTTTTTTTTTGCTTAGAAAAATAAACAATGCAGTGCATGAACATTTTGCCACAAGCTTTCACATAAATTTTACGGAAGAGTTCCTTCTAGAAGCTCCGATCTGATACCCATGAAATGAAAGCTTTTTTCTCAAGTGTAAGGTGAATAAAGAAATGCTGCAAGCCTAATTTATTTTTGTTGCTAACTTCATTCTTACTCACTGTTGAAGGAATTTTTTGTATTTTCTTTGATCCTGCAGTCAAATCTGTTCATTAATTCTTAATACAGACCAAGCCCACAACTCACTTTATCTTCCAGCTAGATAAGAAGTTTCCACTGTGCTTTCTGGTATGCTCTTATACCTAGGTTGTGACCCTTTGCAACTAAAACAGTGAATTAGCAGTAATTCAAAGATGTGTGTACAAATTAACCTTTATTATCTTGCTTGTTTGAGGTTTTTACTGGTATTCAGGGGGAAAATTAAATGATGGTGATGCACATCAAAGGAGAATCTAGGCTAAGAACAACCATAAATACAAGATGCATGATAATATTCCTACTTTTCTGAGATACCAGAATACAGTGAACTGAAAGAGTCCTTGAGAGTTTCTCTTGTTTATGTCTCTACTCCAAGATAGGGTAGATAGTTGTATCGCTATCCTTGACAAATATGAACTGATCTGGAAAACCTCCCTCCATGAGATTTTCCCTGTCTCACTAGATTAAAAAAACCAAAAGAAACAAACAAAAAAAAAAACCAAAAAACCCAACCAAACCAAACCAAAAAAAAACATTGGAAAGACTTTATACAGATATATTAACTATGGTGTAGTTTATATATTTGTTTACTTTCTTCCTGTCATAGTTTTCAGGGTAAGCTGATTGCAGCTTGTCCCATGGTCAGTGAAAAAGAAAACTGCTGTCACCCGCTTGTACAGTTTTGTGTTGACAGCTACTTCTTGGTAACTGCTGTCACCCTATACTTCTTGTAATGCTGGTGTCTAGTCAGTTGTTTACCATCTATCTGCGTGGATTGTTTGTTCAGTTTGTCGAGGTGTATAGGTCGACCTGAAGATAATGCTTCCTGTTTGTTTCCATTTCCATTTCAAATACAAAGAGCACAATAATGCAGTCAGTGCACTATAATACACAATGTTGGAGCAAATTTACATCTAGAAAACACTATTCTTCAACACTGCCGTCACTATTAGCTATGCATTTTTGCCAGAGATGAGCAAGAGCCTGCATGCAGCGCTTATAAAAACCAGTGTCAGCAAGGGTGACCAACTGTCACTGTCACCACTACTGAAATGCACCACCCACTGCCTCACTGCGCTCACATCCACTGGTTGGTCTCCATAAAAATTCATCAAGAGTTGATGAATGTCAATGGTTGCCATTTTTTCCATGCAGAGGAATTCCGTGATACACTTTTGCTTCATCCATATTTCCATGTCAGACGTCATTTTGCCAGACTGCCTCTCTGCCATCATCTATCACATGACAACAAAACAATGGATGGGAAGGTTCGATCTGTACTGCCATACCACCAATCCTCCTCTAATGTCATGGACCAGTGTCGTAAAATAGGAGGCCTTGCTTCTGGAGCAGCCTCTGTAGTTCTGATTTTTAAATCTAGCTTTAAAATTGCATAACATTTTGTCAGCTTACTAACATCTCCTTATTATACATATACATGCAATCTAATCATTCAGAACCTTTGTGAAAATAGCAAATTTTGCAGAACTTGAGACAGACAAATCCTTGCAAATCTCCTTGATACCTTTTCTCAGCTTGAAAGAGAACAACTGGTAACTATTCTTTAAATTGTGCACACAACTCATAGTAATGTAATCTTAACTATATTTCACTCTTCTGCTTCTGAGAATGTCATGTGTGACAGCATCAGGAGCTTTAGAGGTAATGTAGCCTGACTTCACTACTGCCTGTCCCTTATCCAGCAGGCCAGTTGGAAGGAAATTAGATTGGTCTGACTGATTTCTTCTTGGAAAATCCATGCTGTCTCTTCCTTATCACATTATTATCCTTAAGGTCTTTAAAAATTGATTGTTTAATAATTTGTTTCTGTATCTTTCCAGTTATTGAAAATAGACTGACTGCTTTTCACTCCTTTCCTATTGCTTTTTTCAGTTGTAAGGATAGGTTCTGCATCTGCCCTCCTGTCTCACATTTCACCGCTCTCCGTAAATTCTCAATTAATTTCAGTTAATGCATTAAATGCTATTAAGTGACCATCACCACACCAACTTGAGAACTGCTATTGTACTAACATGTTTTAACTTTGTTTTGTTAAAAAACAAACAAAATCCCATTGCTTTATGGTCTTTTAGACATGTTATGTTCAAGATGCTTTGTTTGGATGGGATAGAAAATGCTAGTGAGATAAAAAATAAAACCAATGTTAAATCAAACTTTCAAACCAGTGTAAGTTCTGTTGAACTAGAATTCCTTCTTCCTTTACAAACTCAATTAAGGCATTTTTGTATTGAGATGTGCTTGAAAATAAGATCTCTTAAAAACCTCTAAGACAGCTGGCATCAATGCTAGAGCACTGTACTTGAAGTAAATGACAACTGCTTTTCAGAGGTGCCAGTTTCTCTCTGTGGTCTAGTTGCGATGAGTTTACATAGGCAACTAAATGATAAACGTTAGATTGGAGGAGGGAAGTAGGGACAGTAAATGAAGCCGCTGTTTTGGGTATTAAAAGAGTCCAGTTGTTGGAATCTTGGCTGAGCCATGCCCCTTGCACTCAGGACCAGAAAAAAGCCTGCTTTTCTTTTTCTGTTCTGTACACAACCAGTGAGACTGGGGACTATATCTTCTTGTTTTTAAGTGTCCTTCTGTTGATTAACTTATGTAAATAAGCTTTGTCATAACTTCATACAACTGAATAAGCACTTTAGTGATATAAATTACAAGAGATGCTCCAGACAAAGTCAGACTTTTCAGCAGTGTGTGGCAGCAGAATAAGGGGAAATGGCTACAAACTGAAGCATAGGAAGTTCCACACAGATGTGTGTAAGAACCTCTTCACAGTGAGGGTGACAGGCTGCCTGCAGAGGTTGTGGAGTCACCTTCTCTGGAGACATTCAAGACCTGCCTGTGCAACCTACTGGAGGGAGCCTGCTTTGGCAGGGGGGTTGGACTTGATGATCTCTGAAGGTCCCTTCCAGTTCCTACAATTCTGTGATTCTGTGAAAAGTAATGCTTCTTATTTTATTATGTTGGCCCTTGATATCAGAGGAGAATGTTGGTGGTATGGCAGTAGAGGCTGAACCTTCCTACCAGTATTCCATTACATTTTGTTGCTGTGTGACAGATGGCAGCAGAGGGGATCTGACAGAATGATGTCTGACATGGAAGTGCATATGAAACAAAGGTGTGTCACTGAATTCCTTCATGTAGAAAAAGTGGCACCCACTGATATTTTTTGATGCTTGCTGAATGTTTATGGGGACCAACCAGTGGATGTGAGTGCAGTGAGGTGCTGGGTGGTACATTTCATCAGCGGCGATAATGACAGTGGGTCAGCTCCTCTGTCATGGAAAAAGTGGCATTGTGAGTATTTAATGTAGCACAAAAAGATTAGTGGTCAGTGAAACCTCTTTGTAACTCTTTTTAAAGCTACGTATGCTGTCATCACTAGGCTTTCTGTCCTTACAGTGAAGTACTGGGCTGGAAGGGAATGGTGCTCCATTTGAAACAACTATTTACAGAGTATAAGTACATTATAACAGCATTGATAGTTCCATTATCACAGCGTGACTCTATCAGGCTCGGTATGGTTGCCAAGTAATCAGTCAATTGCTGATCTTTGTTAAGGAGCAGAGTTCTGAAAATAAGAGAAATGCTGTATGGAAAAGTATTTCTTTTGGTGTTTATTTCCATTGATGGAACCTACTTATTTTAGTAAAATACTGGCATGTTTTATTCAGAGACGGAACTGCACAGCAAATCCACCCTTATAATATTGATGTTTTAATGTGAAGCCTTGCCATACCAAATAGCACTAATATACAAGGTCACTTTGACATGCAAAAGAAAAATGGATAAGAAGAAAATAGAGATGCAAATCTGATGGGCATAAGAAAGTGATAGGTATCACATTTGAAGCAGGTCATCTGGAGGAATAAACTGCTAGTTTCAAAACTGATACCCTCACAGATATAATGGTGGTTCAGAAAATAGCTGCCATATCAGACAAGAGTCAGATTGCCTATTATGGCAACAGCCAGATCACCTTTACAATTGCCTGTTGCAAAGTGGCATTAAAAAGACTAGCTGGATCATCGGGCAATCTGAACACTTGATGCCAGCATGTGAAAAATACAGTCTAGAGCCGTCTGAATTCCCTTACTACTATTTCAGGCACTTAGTATTTCTGGCATTAATGTTTCCTGATGTTTGCTGTTTGGAAACTTGCATTTCAGATCTATCTGGTAAACCTTATTTGGAGAAGTTTGTAATAGAAATTCTAAACCTTTGTTTTGTGAAGAAATTTTTCATTTAAACCAGCAGAAGTACATGGCAAATCTATTAAGCCTACTCTTGCTACCTTAATTCTAGCTTAAATATCTGTAGAATTACAATGTAGACTGAAAAACCTTGCCAAGTATCAGAGAAAAAAAAAAAAAAAAAGGATTAGGGAATGAAATAATTGACAAAGAAAAATCTTAGAGGGATATTAATTAGAATATTGGATATTCTGACTGGGAGAACATCTTTAAAATGATGTTAATTTATCATTTGGTTAGATTGAGTCTCCTGGGAGAACTGAAGATATGCTAGCTAGCAGACAGTGATTATGGAATAAAAGAAAAAGGGATGAAGATTTGTGGGCTTGCTCTGCTCTGGAGCCTGTTCATTCCCAAGTCTGTCCAGGCTATAGTAACACCTGTTCATAATTAGAAGATACTTGCATTGAGTATAAACCAAGAGGTACTGATTGTGCTTGTTTCTCTCTACAGTGAATAAGCTTCCGTAGTAACTCTTGTAGACAATTTATCAGAGCAGTTAAGTTTAAATCTTTCCCATTGACTTTTTCAGGAGTGACAGGAAACGCATCCTCTAGTAGACAAATCATTGAGGCGCTTTCCTTCTCCATTAGAGCAGCATGTGTTTGGCATCATTTGGGTCCAAGTGAAAACGAAGTCATATTCTTTGCCATTTCAGAAGGGATGGTTATTCCTTGAATGGGTTACAGCAGTAGGTTCTTTGGGGATGGATTTGTTTTTCTACATTTCTGTAACATTTAGGTGTGAGCTCTTGGATAGAACTGTTCAAACCCAACTCTGATTTTGAACCCAGAACTGTAATATTGCAAAAACAGATAGTAAGAACACAATTTTGAGAATTCTTGATGCATCTTCATAAAGACAGAGATGAATGAGCAACTTATCTTTCCTTTTCTGACTGCCCATAGCCTCTTATAATCCTGTTTGCATATCCTGTAAGGAAAATGACCAGAGGTATGGCTATGTCATGCTGAGAAGTTGAAGGTACAGTGTAGCACAGTGTACACATTGTATGCAAAGAAGTTCCTAGAAGATCCAAGCTATATCTGAGTTTTGAGCAGTTTCTGGTCCTCCAAGTGTGAACGTATGTAGAAGAAGAACACACGTGTAGTAAATGTGAGTTTTGGAGTGAATATGACAGCATATCTATGATATTGTGTGGAGAACTCTGTAAAAGCCATTTGTATGATTCCTCCAATTATCCCTCCAAGGATGTTTAGACAATGTTTAGTTGTAAGCTAAAAATATATATATATATACAAAATTTCCTACTTATTTTTGTCCTTTTTTGTTTTAAAAACAAACAAACATGGGTTTGCGGTATCAATCATGGTAGCTTTTGTTTACACACAGGGTCTAAGTTGATTACTTGTATCTACTTGTATATTGTCTATACAACAGTGTTCAGTCCTTGAAAAATAAAAGGGAAATTAGAAATCACAGCTGGAGTCTGTACAGGTGAATGTTGCAATATGGTACAGCTTTCTGGGGAAGTGAGTATAAAGAGTTGGACAGAGATATACATATTGAACGACATTTTTATTTTTACTACATAAAATTTGGCAGAGAACTGGAAGTGTATTTCATGTATAAAAACAGTTAAATATCTTGCAGTTCAGATCATTTGGCTGTTGTATACTAAATGCTTGTAAACTAAGGAAGAGTTCAAATCATTTGCACCCTTTATTTGTGTGTCTGGTTAGAATCAAGTTATGCTTGTGTGAAAAGATGGTTTAAGGGGAATGGTGTCACTTTTAAATAGATTAATAAATAATGATGCAGAGATATTTTGTGAATAATCATTCCCAGTAAATTTTTGGTGCAGTAGAGGGGGAAAATGTGTAATCAAGTGCATTATTTTCCCACAAGAGAATTAGCAGTTCCACTTAAAATGGCTTAAAGATTTGTTGTTCTAAGATGTTCTGTAGCAGATGCTTTAAGTTCGAATAGTTTACAGCCATATGGTAAAGAAATGAACGAAATGTACTGCGGCTTTCTTTTCATCTTCAGCAGCTGTCTTGTGGTGTTTTAATATCAAATATATCTCAAACCTAAACGTATTTTCCTTCATTATTCCTTACAGTAAAAATAGCCTTTAAATGTCAATCCTCACCCTTTTGAACTCAGATACTCTGAATGTAAATATGTACGTATTTCCTTGTAGAGTGATATTTTGAACTCTCTCTGTGCTTGTTCTCACAAATGTTTATTTCATCATGATGTGAGAATTTTCTGCCAGAGAACTTAAGAATAAATAAAAATAAAAATTTGGTTTACTCTTTCTACTTCCGTGGCAGTAGCAGCAAAATAAGCAAACTAACATTTGCATTTCTCATTTCCTGCATTGTAAAGGTTTGATTGATCCAAAGGCATCTGCCCTTTTGATTGAACTAAAGATATTTCAAGAAACTTCCATAAAAACTCTTACAGTGAAGCATAGAGGTTTCAATGCCTAGTCTGCATAACAAGGAATTTTAAAATTTACTGTCAATTTTCCAATCTTAGTGAAAATACAATTATATGCAAGAACGCACAACATGTAAAAATATGCTGTTTATTACAAAGTCAAATACTAAAAAATACAAAATTGTTGATTCACTTTCATCCATAGCACAAATGTTGTGGCTGCATTGCCAGTACTGAATGTGTTTTGTTCAATTTTGTGAGAAGTAAAAACCTGGCCAAATGAGGAATAATGAGTGAGCTGGAGAACATAGAGCAGGGAAATGTTGTTTTCCTTTCTCATGATATAAAAGCAAAGGAATATCAGAAGGCAGGAAGTGTGAGATGAAAATAGGTAGTTCTTTCATTAATGTGTTTTAGTTCTCGAATCTTTTTCATAAGTAACAGTAAAAATCAGGAGTTTAACAAATTGTCCCACTTCATTTGTTTAAGTCTATCCAAAATGTCTAAAGTTGCCACTAATTACCACAACATACACTTGTAGCAGTTATATGTGCTATGATCTTTATTCCACCTCATAAGAGATACTAGGATAAGACCTGAGGTTGCAGTGACTCATCAGCTGTTTTCCGATGCTCTTTGAAGACTGCCTTTAAGCATCTTATGGTCTTCCCTATTAGAGACAGGGAGCAGATTTGGTTGGATTGGTCTACATGACCATCCTTATTTAATCAGTGGGTGAATGGGCAACTGCAAAGCTGTCATAGTATTATTTGTGTTCTTTGCCTAATATGCACTGAGTTCACCCTCATTATTGAAGTTAGCTTCTGAACTAATAGTACAGCAATCTTCAGAGTATATCTTGTACTACTGTAACTACCTACAGCATAAGATGATGAGGTGTTACTACAAATCCATCTAGTAGAAACTAGTTTTTGCTAGTAATGTCAAAAAAATTGCTGCCACAAAAGGCTCTCGTTTGCAGTGCATGTTTACTTAGAGAATTTGCTTAAGATTGTCAGCTACACATGGTTTAATGTGGATTATGACTACCAATGTAGAAGCTGTTCTACTTCTCTGAGCCATTAAGATTCCTGTAAAAACATGTAAAAATATAAGGAACTGGTTTTCAGGGTTGTTTGTAGGGTGTTTTTTGTAATCTTACATATACTCAAAAAACTAGATACATACATCAAAATATATTGGTTTTAGAGTGTATGTATTATCATGTGTAGATACTATTGTTTTGGCTTTTTTTTAATCTGAAAATTTAACTCACTGGAGAGCACAGGTAGAGTCTTAAATTCAGTGGGGGTTCCAGTTCTTAAAAAAGGTTTCCTTATCCCTACTGTGGCAAAAGTGTTCTATTTAAATAAGAATATTTCTATTTTTTAATAAGAATAGAAACTATTCCTGTATGTATGTAACCTTTTAGTTGATTGTTATCATGAATGTATTTTGTAAAAACAGATGTAAAACACATGTAAAAAGAGATAAAAGATGCGGTCAGAGATTTTTAGCTGGAAGGCATTTTTAACACTGCATGGGTTCATTTCCTTTACTGTTGCTGTCTTGCAGGTATTCAGCATTTATAGACATCATACCCTTGTAATTGAACTTGCATGAATCATTTATTTACTAGGCTGCACTTACGGGTAATATATGTCAAGGGAATTCATTCTTTATTACAGCTGATGTAGCCATTATGATGTCATAATATACAAAGAGACAGAGCTAGAGCTTTAACAGAACTTGTCTCTTAAATCTGTGAGCCTCAGCGCTGTCTTGTTTCTGTTTTGGAAGCAGAAGCTTTGGTGTAACATTCTCTCAACCTTAACTTCCTGGTCAAGGTAAAGAGATGTTTAATCCTAGATATGGCACTGATAATATCCACATTTGATTCTGCATTTAAAAAAACAAACAAACAAACAAACAAACCCAACAGTGGAAATTTGCTATGCAAGACTAACATGCTATTTTCCTGAGTTAGAACAACGGCATGTATCTTTTAAGATTCCACTCTAAGACTAGAATGTTAGAGTAGCTGACCTGAATTTCCTGATCTCAAATCTAATGGTTTGTTTTCATTGAGAGTATTACAAAATACCTAATTTCTATATTTGTTTCCAAACTTATTTCTCTGCAGCTTTTGGATAGAGTAAGCAAACTGGTAAAGACTGCCTACTGAGGGATCCCTCTCTCTCCTACGTCTAAGAGATTTCTAATTCTTGAAGTCTTCATGTCTTTGAATGTCCAGTGCCTGAGTGCAACTGGTCGCTTATTCATTAGCTTTCTGTGATCACTCCGATCTAGTAACACATGCTGGCTTACCAAATCACAAAAACATAATTAATGGGCAAGGTGATGCTTATATAGGGTATTGGAACTACAGGAATTTCAGCTTAAACAGAAACCACCATCTATTTATTATGGAAATACTTTGGAATGAGTGAGCTATAACTATTGAATAGCTCGTAATATCACAACAATATCAGAATCATTTATATCAGTTTTATAGTATGAGAAGTATGTGCTGCAGATCTCCAAGCCCCTTGACAGGATGGATGGAAAGGAGGGATGAGCGAGTTCCTCTACACCATGATGTCAGTGGAAGATTGTTTACTGCAGACAAAAAGCAGTTTGTTGGTCAAGTTTAATGACATGGAAGAAGTTCAATAAATAACGTCTGTGTTTTCATCTCCTATACAGCTATCAATTAAATACTGTGATGTGTAATTAGAAGATACAAAGTAGAGGCATCAGAAAAAGAAAGATCTTTGTCAGCCTGCTTCTGCAGCTAGGATAGCCAAAACATCACTTTGTAGACAAAAAAATGTGTAGCTATGTATTTTAAACCAAAGCAGTGAAGAAGGAACAACTTGCCTTTAGAAGACAACACACAATGGGTTTTGTGATATGAAAAATGCTTTTTGAATAAACACTTTCTTCTGATACTTTTTACACAGGTGGAGTGAAAGTGTTGGTGCATAGGGGTGATATATTCAATGTTAGCCAAATCTCTGCAGAAGCATTTCCTTAAGTGGAGAGAGTAAATCTCTGAGAATGTCTGTTTTGAGAAGCTTATTTTTGAGTTGTAGTATCTGTCGTCAGAGATGCCCTTTTTCTGAGGAGCCCAATGCTATTTTAATCCATTGGTCAGATGCCTTCCTTCAGCACTCAAACTGAGAGGAAAAAAAAGCTAAACCTTTCCTTTAGTCTTTGTATTGTGGAGAATTGGATTTTCCAGGTTGGGATTTTCTGATTCAAATATGAAAACATTTTTCTAGACAGGCATACAAGAAAATGCAAATAAGCACTTTTATAAGTAAAATAATTTGAATAATCCTAGCTTAGAGCTCCTGCTCTTTATAGGAGAAAGCTTGCTGCTGTTCAGTCGTTTGTATGATAGTCTGTATTTCAATAAAATTCAAGGCTCATTAGGAGCAAGACTTCAACTTAAAACAAAGGGAGTAAGTCTATACCTCTGCTCTTAGGTATCTGCTGTTTTCACACCAGTTTGTAGGGTGTCTGTGCTAAATGGTGTTCAGCAGATATCTGTAGCTAGTAACATTTTAATAGGTGTTGCTGAATAGTGGCAGAACTGTTAAGATCTGTATACATACACACATGTACATATATACATTTTTACTGGAGAGAGAGTAGCTGAGAAAATTTCCTGAATATTGCTTATGTTGATTTGTGTTATGCTCCCTCAGAAGGGCATCTTAGAGTTGTGTGAAATTGTTTGGTTTTTTTTTTGTTTGCTTGTTTGTTTTTAGCAACATTTTCAAAAGTAATGTCTGGTTCAATCTCTGATTCAAAAATGACTCTTTTTTTCTAAATGTCTGGGAACTGTAGCAAGAAATTGTCAGACCACCTTAAATTTAGAAGAAACTTTTAGTCCTTTCATTTATTTATAATCAATTTTTCCCAGACCTTAATCACAACAATTACTTTGAAATAAAAGAAAGATTTGAGGGGCTATTTTTAAGTGAAAAAAAAAATATCGAAGGAATCTTACAGTTATACTTCTTTCAATATGTCAGATAAGTTACTAAGTACTATTGTAATTTATGAGAAAGGAATTAATACATCATCTGAGAAGCTGAGGCTAAGCATGTACTTGTATGTGCAAGTACGTTAAAAGATAATTTGTTACCATTTTTCAGTTCCCACTTCAGGTTTGACTTTTTCCTTTTATTTCTGACAGTTAAGAGAACTATGCTGAGGAGGAATTCAGTATTTCTAGACGGGAGGGGGGGGAAAAAAGGAAAAACAAATTAAACTACCAATGAAACACGTATTTTTCTCCAGAGGGAGACTAAGTGCCACCTAAAATTGAAAACAGATCAATGAGGTGGTTCATCAATAAAAATATACCATCTTCTGCAGTGCTACATGTGACCTAAGGCTTTGGGAGGCATATGAGCTCACTCTGAGGTAGACAGGCAAAGCACAGTTGAGTGAGTTATATTCTCTTTTAAAAGCAAGGATTGTCTGCTAATTTATTGATTTAAGAGATAATTAATTCTAAAATTCAGAACTGGGAGCCAAAGAATTAGATAGCATGTTTCCATGTACGAGTGAGGCACAAAACCTAAACTTGAGAATGCAACAAAGTGTATAGCAAAATTAAAGTGAACTTTGAGGATTATTTTACTTGCACTCAAGAGTTCATGGAGTAATCTGTCTGTAGATGGCTTCTAATTCTCACGTTACCAAATGGAAAAAAAAAAAAAAAATCCTAATAAAAAAACCCTAACCCTATTATTCCAATTTTATTCCTCTCTCTATAGGGAAATCCCGGGCATCATTTTTCTTTTTTTCCTTTCAGTCTTCCACTCTTCTTATGGAGAACTGTGATTTTTTAGTTGATTATATTGCCAAACTGATTTTCCAGCAGAAAATCTCGATTGCAGAACAAAATCTATCAGTTCTCTTTTCATCATCTTATCTTTTTATGTGCATCAGTGCCTTTGCATGCCAGTTTTATGTGACGGTATGCCTTATCAGTTTAATGAGGTAGATTACAGTGCACGCACTCTAAATATCCAGCCCGAAGGTAATTCTCTTCCTCTTGCTGTCATCCTTTTCTCTAGGTCAGAAAACAGAGAGGTTATTTCTTGTTTGTTATAGCTGATAAGCAGAGAGGTGACTGGTAGATCTGTTCTAAACCTGGAGAACACTTCTGGAAGATTTAAAAAGTATGCTGTGTGTGGAGCAGCAGTGTGTGGAGACAGGACAAGGGGAAGCATCCAGAAACTGGAGCATAGGAAGTTCCGCACGAATGTGTGCAAGAACTTCTTTACGGTGAGAGTGACAGAGCACTGGAACAGGCTGCCCAGGGAGGTTGTGGAGTCTCAATCTCTGGAGATATTCAAGACCAGCCTGGATGCCTACCTGTGTGACCTGGTGTAGGGAACCTGCTTTGGCAGGGGGGTTGGACTCGATGATCTCTGGAGGTCCCTTCCAACCCCTACGATTCTGTGATTCTGTGTACTACTTCTTTCAGAGCCTTTTTGTAGCAAAAGAAGGTCTCTCTGTAGATTTTCTTTACACAGCACTAGCTGCATCTTGTCTTTGTTTTCCATATTCCATTTTGATTTTCCTCTATCCCAAACTTCATTTTCTGCTTCTATTTTCTCGGGTCTCAAAAGCAGTAACGTAGAATGTCTGTGGCTCTTGATGGTATTGGAACTGCACACAAACAGCTCCTTGAAGCGTTGAAGCTAACTGCTGCCACGTACAGCTCACACCTGCAATCTCACACTTACAGCCAATAAATCTTTCAAAAGAGGCCTTTGGTAAGTAGAAACTTCATGAGGGACAAAACAGGTCTCAGGCTGTGGGAAAGGCAAAGACTGTAATTTGGGGAAGTCACTTGCAGCATTGCTAGAAAACCCTAGAAAAGCAGATGCTCTTGTTGTATGTGGATCCAGATTAGTTGTTCTTTTTTTCACTAAGGTATGACCTTTGTTTCACTAACGGCTCATTCTGGCTACTTTTGGCCTCTTTCATGTTGATGGAAAGTATGAGAACAGCAGCGTACCCAAAAGCTGCTCTCTCTCTAAATTTCTGACTACTTGGTTGACAGATATGACAAAGTAATCTGAAGAACCTTATGCCAAACCTAATCATTTCACTCTAATTTGAAAGGTATCTTTGAATAATTTGCATAGCCTGGATAGTGCAACATGATTTTGAATTGAGCCTTTTATGTATGAACTGAAGTTTCATCAGACTTCTGTATGTTAAGTGCATGCAGATTCCCCTCTCTCCCCCATTTTTAATTAAACATCCAAACCTGTTTTCAGCAGTCAATTCTCTGTGTAGCTTATGGTAGTAAATTATATCTGTAGACATTGTTTTGTTGTGCAATAAGCTATTCCTAATTGGCATTTCCTCTTTAATAGACTCTATTAAGAATTATGTTAAAATAATTACTGCCAGAAAGCACAGTACAGAACTCTTAATTACTGGCTAACAGTTCTGTCCTTCAGATCCTTCCTCTAAGCTATGCTTTCATAGAGCATGTGCTTTTAATTTGAATTCAGCTCTGTAAAACTCAAGAGAATCTATTGTCTATCAAAGCCAAACTCATAATAACAAAGGATTTGTCACAGCAGATCAGACCTTAGGTCCCTATAGTCTAGTGCCATTCCTCTGGCATTGACTATTTCTTGGTTTTTTAAAAGAAGTTAAATCTCTTCCCAAATTGCTAATGCATCTTACCCATTTGTGTGGCACTGCACATTTCTCTCTAAACCTTGCAGTTCATTGTCTTACACCCCGAAGCATAAGATTTGATTACCTTTATTCTCCTAATTTGTGTAGCTACAGATGTTATTAGAAGTCATAAAAATATTCTGCTCTTTTAAAAATGTAACTGTTTTTTATCTCAATGACCTGATCTTTTAGCCAATTCCATTGACAACGTAAAATAAGTGTTTTTTATAGTGTCTATGTTTACCATTCTGTGATTTAAAACTCCCTTTATTTTATGTGACTGTGCAAAAAAAAAAGAGGAACCTGATCAGATTTTAATGTATCCTACCTAATTATGACTATCTCTATGAAATTCCTTTTAAGCTGCATGTCATTTTGGATGCCATTGTTCTGAACTTTGTGGTTTCTTTAGTGGTCTGAGGCACGTATTTCTTGGTGGGTTTTTTTTTTTTTTTTTTGCAATATTTTCTCATGCCACAAGGCAGTGTAGTAAAAAAGAATGTGTAGTCTGTCTTCTACAGATTTCATTTCTAAATTAATGACTCTAAAATCATTGCAAATTTAAAATCGCTGAAACTGATATTTTTCATTCCTCACCAGATCTTCTGAGTCCAGTTATCTCTGTGATACACTTTGAGAATTATCTGTAATGTTGCTAAACTTTTTTTTTTTTTTTTTTTTTAAATTTGGAACACCATTTGTCTGTTAAAGCTAAATTTAGTGACTCATTTTGACAAATGCTTTCTCTTTCATATTTACAACAAAAGGAAATGAACTAACTGATATACTTGGTATTGTCAGAGGCAAATGGAAGGACTGTTTGTTGTAGCATACATGCAGATAATTTGCTTTGTATTGGCTCAGCTGATAGCTTTCATTTTCCTCTTTGAAAAAATATTTCACAGCCCCCCATTGTACACTGTGATCTTCATGTTTTGTTTTGTTTTTTTTTTAAGGTAATCATTGTAAATACTGCCCAGTATTCACTTACAAAACCCAGTAAGGTAGTATCACAACAGTTATTAACTTGCTGTGCAGTTCCATTCCCAGTCATTAATAAATAGTCCTCATCTCAATAGCAGCCCCAAGAGTATTCACTGTTTCATTTTCTGAGGAGCAGACATTTGCCATTACTCATTGTTTCCTTTCACTTAACTATTTTTGAATCAATTCCAGGACTCTCTCCCTTGCCCCATAGTTATTTATTTTCATTAAAAGTCTTTCATGGAGGTAACGTATCAAAATCTCATTGAAAAAATCACGTAAATTAATTACACTGGGTCATTTAAACTACTGTATCATCAACTCGTTCAAAAAGAGGCTCAGAAAGCCTATCTGGTTCATGGGTAATTGCGCTGTCTGTGGTGCTGAAAGGTTCCACAGAAGTACCTACCTATATTTTCTCTTCTTTGTATGTTGCGGTCTTGCCTACTATTCCACAGTCCAAAGGCGCACTCCCTGTCCCCTTACTGAAGAGAGGAGTATGAAAACTTAACATTTAGATGAGCAGAAGGTTATGGTAATAGAAGTGTGCTACTTGAAGTTCAGCAAATGTGCCCATTGCTAGCAGTGAAGTTGTAGATAAAGAAGGAAGGAGAGGTGAGTTTGTGAGGGCTGTTGCTGGGTAGTTGCTCATAGATATCCAAATACTGAATATTGAGTAACTATGCCTTCAGTCAGATTTTGTTTCTGAGAAAATCTCTGTATTAAAGTTATTCAATTATAAGATATGTCAGTGGAACTCTTCAGAATAAAAATGAATTTCACTATTGTATTTATAAATGCAGAAGAACTGATTATTTGCTGAGGTTTTTCTGTGTAAAACTCTAGCATCATTACTGTCTTATCTTTGAATCAGTCTTACTGCCAACATTGATGGCTGGAACAATAGAGATCACTATGGAGCAGGAGCTTCTGGATTCTGAGAGGTCTTATCGTGGCTTAAACTGGCAAAGACTGTCATTCATACTGTCACTCACTGATGCTACATAATGGATGGTGTCGGCCTTGCACACAGTAGATAACTCACCAGAGTGGGAGTTGGTTTTAATTCCACGCACTCAGCTGATTCCCCAAACCGTCCAACCTCCCCCCAACAAAACTAAAATACAACAACAGAAGATAAGCCACAGTTGATAATGTGTCTGAATGTGTATGAAAGACTTCTTTTACATCTGTTGTCACTGGGAATTTTAGTATTTTTTTGGTTGTTATGAATGTCAAATATTATTTTTGAACAAAATTGTTGACAGTGTAATATTATCTATAATTTTTCTACAAGTAAGCAGTGTAGAAAACCATAATCTATGTGCATTTGAAATTACTATTTTTTTAATATGAAATAATTAGTCCTGATTTTATTCCATTTGTACGTAGGTCATTCCAAAAGCAATTCCTCCTTTTTATTTCCACAGGAACTACAACAGATACAAAGAGCACAATAACAGTGATAGAGCAAATTCTCAGCTGCAAAACACTGTTTTTTCAATACAGTCACCACCATTAGCTTGGCATTTTTGCCAGTGTTGAACAAGCGCCTACATGCTGCACTCATAAAAATCTGCATCAGCAGATGTGACCTACTGTCACCACTGCTAAGTGCACCACCCTTTGCCACTTTGTGTTTACATCCACTGGTTGGTTTCCATAAACATTCAACAAGCATTGACAAATGTCAGTGGGTGTAATTTTTTGTGCATGGAGGAATTCAGTGACACACCTTTGCTTCATACACGCTTCCTTGTCAGGTGCCATTGTGTCAGACTGACCCTCTGCTGCCATCCGTCGCACGGCAAGAAAATGTGACAGAATATTGGTGGAAAGGTTCAACCTCTGCTGCCATACTACCAACATCCACCTCTGATATTGTGGGCTAACGTCATGAAATAGGAGGCATTGCTTTCAGAGCAGCCCTCGTAGAAATTAACAAAATGCATGCATGTATTCACTGACAATTGTGATAGTTCATGATTTTCTGTAAGTAGGCTTGTAGAAATAGTTTGAAGGTGGTTTCAACTGTTCCAGTGTCCACACTGCAACACGCTTTATAGGATACTGGCAGGGAAAATAATGCTTAAAATAATGGCTGCCATTTGATCACTGATGTAATTTTTTGAATTGTTGCTTAATGGAAGAAAAGTTCACTTCAAGTGAGAAACAGACACTTTTTTTTGTTTTCGCTTCTAAATAAATAATAAGTCATTTTCCTTTTCAAAATTATTTACTGTCTATAAAAGAATTGAAGCTATTGTAGGTCATATACGGAGAGGAAGTCCTTCAGTGTGTGATTCAGAGCTTCTCCTTTGAGTCATTTGTGTTTTCCTGTATGGGAATTGAAGTCTGGGTTCAGAGAATGTGTAATTCCTTCCAGCTGGGCAGAAGAAGAGGGGCTGTTGTGATATGTGCCTTTATTTCCTCTACCTGCCTCAATCTACCAGTTACTAGAAGAAAAGGAAAAGACACTGCAGTCTCTATTCAGTTGCAATAAATTACTTCCCTTCTCTGTCACAATAATGGAAAGAAATTCTGTATCACAGTTCCTTCCGAGGACTTGTCCTAGACTGATGCAATTGACTGCTTATTACATATCCTGAGAAAAAGAGGCTTATGCTCTTCACGGAGTCAAGTTTGAATTATTGGATCTACATCTACCAGCAGTAAAAAGAGTATATGTACTTTAACTAACTGAAGGCTTAATACTTCATATGTATAAAATAATAAAAAATGTATTTTCAGATGCATGTTTAATACTTGCACACTGATCTTGTCAAATAAGTAATTGCTCCACAGCTAAATAACAGTAACATATATTTTTCCATGTCACTTTAACCAATGTTTACTGTAACCAATATGGTGATGTGTGGCTATTTCTGTACGTGTATATTTTTTTCTGATAAACACACATTTTGCCTACAGTAATATAAGTTAAATGATACGTGTTATTAGTTACAGCATCTCCTGCCAATAGGAGGAGGGAGGTTGTGGTGAGCTGGGGGTCGGCCTCTTCTCTCGTGTAATCAGTGATAGAACTAGAGGGAATGGTTTCAAGCTGCGCCAGGGGAGGTTCAGGCTGGACATTAGGAAGTATTACTACTTGGAAAGGGTAGTCAGGCATTGGAATGCACTGCCCAGGGAGGTGGTGGAGTCACCGACCATGGGAGTGTTCAAGAAACGTTTGGATGTTGCGTTGAGGGGTATGATTTAGCTGGGAAGTATTGGTAATGGTTGGACTGGATGATCTTCTAGGTCTTTTCCAACCTCGATAATTCTGTGATTCTGTGATTCTGTGATAAAACATAGCCTTTCCCAGGGGTTAACTGAATCCTGTTTGGGGAAGGTGGCTGCAGTTCATCCTTTGCTTAAAATGGACAACAGAAATAACAAAGGAATGTTTTTGTTGTATATCGTTTTCTGCAGCTATGGTTCTCCCTCAGCTCATTTGTTATTTTGGAAAAGGTAGATGGAATTCTGTTTGCTTTTTTGGGGCACTGTAAGTATTATCTCCTAATATTATGTTATAGCAGATTATTTCCAGAATGTCACATCATAATGCTTCCACAAAACTCCCAGTCAGAGACATTATACTGTGGTTTGATCTCTCCCGTTGTTTCCTGTGGGCCATATTAGTTTAGGAACAGGATTGTGACACTGCAGGGCTTGTCCTTAAAAGAGGATAGTGAGGTCTTGAATTGAATGCAGTTTTGTTGTTGTTGTTTTTTAAATTGAGAGCAGTGCCTGACAACATTCTGTATATGATGGTTGAAATCCCAAACCACTCAGACTGGATGGCAGCATAATGTCCACCCTATGAAGCCTATGATTTGATCTAGCAGACCAGTATTAAATATCTCTGGTCTAAGGCTATCATATGCTGCTGAAAGTAGCAAGGTGATTAGTAACTTAAATTGGTGGCAGTGAGAGTGGTGAGAGTGCTTTGGTAATCACCTGCAATTTCTCGTCATTCTTTGTCATGACTGACTTGAGCTGTGTTCCTCCTCATTATAAATACTGGTTGTAATATCCTCATCACTTCATTGCAGCTTTCTCATGTTGAGAGTGTTGGCGAGTAGGATGTGTGTGTTGTGCTGGAGCGCACAAGTGGTGTGCTGAGTTCAGTGAATCTTTTTATTCTAAAAGGTATATTCATTTTCATCTTGGTAATAAATGTCTTTCTCCTTAATTCTTTGTGTGTTACTTTTTCAGGTTCTTCTTTGGGCTTCTTTAGCACTCCTAAACTCTCCCTGAGAAATCATTGTGTACAGTTTGTTATTTCTAGTGTTGGTAGTGCAGTCGGCCTGTTGCACCCATTAATTGTTCCATGTGACCCCAGCCCATCTGCATTTTTAATCTGTGATATGATTATTATTATTTTTTTTTACAACAAAAAAAAAATGTTTTGAAAACAGTGGGGAATTGTTTCTACAAGAACAGTAAATGCCCTTGATAAAGAAATACAAGTGGATGTGGTTTTCAAATTGTGGCTATGTTTAATGTTTAAAATGTATGTTTTTGTGTCTGCCTTTAATGTGATCAGTAAATGAACGGGAGAAAAAACTCTTCTGGATGTTAAACTGTTCTCAAGCATTCTTTATTTTTATACAAATTGAAATTACAATAAGATGAGCTCACAGCATCATTAAAAACTACTGGAGAGACTGTAAAAAATTCAGTGAATTAAAAGAAAAGAGCTATTCAACCAGGAACCTTATAACCAACTGAACATTTTTCTAAGTACTAGGCATTAATTTTTGAAATACATACTATGCTCTATTATTCTAAGGTCTTCTTAAAGACTCATATGTCTGTGTGGATATAAATATGTATGCATGCCTGTACACCAAAGGTAGCCCTCCCCCCCCTCCCCCCCAGGCATTTTTTTTCGTTGTTTTGTTTGTTTTGTTATGAATATGGAAGTTGTATTAAAATAAAATTCCACATGGGTTATTATCTCCCCAGCTATTTGTGCAGACCATAGGTTTGGCCTTAGAATATTTTCATTACATGTGCTCAAGCAGTTAGTCAGTGATTGATACGATATTAATTCACAGTGCAGACGCTTTGCCTTTGTTACTGAACATTAGACAAATTAGTTCTTACACATTCATGTCCCACCCCCCCCTGCATCTAAGGTAGCCACTCTGGCTGGTTACTATCACTAATAACCTTCATTCAGAGGGAACTGAAGCATTGGGAAGGAGGAGTTCGCTAAAGAAAGGGGCAGAAAACAGCACAGTGGTTTCTAACAATACAGTGCTGGGCTCTACTCATTTTCTGGCAAGTCTCAGCACAGTAATGACAAATGATCTTTTCATTGCCAGACCCCCGAATTAATTTTCCCTCCCACTTTTCATGAGGCCACATTTATCACATAGATTATGTTAAATGTACTTTTGACTGGGCAGAAAAAGACGAGTAGTAAAATAATACGATTCCACTAGCTCCTTATCTGCAAAGGTAAACCTGTAAAGGTGAATATTTCTGTGAGTGTCCCTGAAGATTTTTCTCAACATCTGGGCACAGATGAATGAGAGAAAGCAGCTGAAGGAAGGCAAGGGAACATCTATAGCTGTTCTACTGACCTGGGAGTTAGGGCCTACTCTGTACAACAGGCATGGCAGCTGAAATTTTTGCTTGCAGTATTATATAGAAAATAAAACTGCAATTTTTTTTAATGCGCTTTGAGGTTAATTAGTCAGAGATGGTTTTCAAGTATGCTGTTATAACTCCTCATTAAGTTTTTGCTGTACATTGTCTCTTTCTGACTCTATGGGAAGATGTAGAAAATTGTGTTGTGTGGATGATAACCAGGAGACTTGTCAAGGTCAGGAGAACCACTGGAGCACAAGGAGGCAGGGGAATCCCAGTAGAATCTAGCTGTCTGAAATATTCTGCTTGTGACTGGATTAAGTCACATTAATTGAGCGTAAAAGCAGAGTGTTTAGTGCTTAGAGTGTGATTGGCGTTGATGTGAGGATTCCTACGCAGTGAAATGCGCTAAGTGTGCTTAACGCAAAATTGTCTCTCATGTTGTCAGTATATGACTGTTCCTCTCTATTTTATTTATGTCTGTTTAAAACAGCCTCAGTGAACTCCATTGAAAACAACAGCTGTCTGGCCACAGATGATGTTCAGCACAGGATGCCTTACTGTTAGTGTAGGCTCCGCACAGCTCTGAGTCTGTTCAGCCTCACTTTGTTCCCATCAGCAGTGGCCTTTGTTAAACATCCTAAATGTCTGACGTATTGCATTGGCACTTCCTGATTCATGTGGTCTAAACAGTTCTGAATATGTTCACATTTTTTAGTTGGCTTCCTGATTTATCACTGACATGCTGTTTTGTGGAGCTACTTGTTATATTCCTAGAATCCTGCTGCTTATTTTCTCCAGGATCTGATGCTGATGGCATGTGAACCACTCAGAGCTTCAGGTGTAGTGTAAATGTGAACTAAACATGCATATGGACCTTTCTCTAGGGGAGTGTCATTCACAGATTGCACCACTTCACTCATCTCTCACTGCTTTTGCTCTTATGTGTGTAAATATATCACTTGAAATTCTTTGGTGATCACTGTAATGTATTGAAGATGACACTTTAGCAAATGTGATTTAGTAAATGCGATTATATACAAATGTTGACAAAATTCACGCTTTAGTAATCACCTTTACACTGAATATTGTTGATACCTGGAGGCAGGTTTTGTCTCTCTAGTAAATCTTCTACTGCAGCTGTGTTGCAGGGGAGATGGCAAAAGGCACAGTAGTTAAGTTCCCAATATCTACGCAGTTTATCTATTGAGTGCTTAGAAAACAAAATTCTTGAAATTTTATGTTAAAGAAATAGTTACAGAAATTTTTGTTCAAGTACATTTAGAAGGATTGCATCTGTTTCAGAAAACACTGTATTTAATACCTCATTTTGAACTCTGTTGTAAATATACATTTTAATGTGCATATATATTTTGATTCTCATTTTTTATTTTCAAAGTTTCAGGGGGAAAAAATGTTATATTGTCTTAGACCAACAACTATTTCAGCATTACTTCTGTACTGCCATTATTCTTTTGCTGGTGACAACTAGATAACACAGCATGTGTGAATGCAAAGCATATGTTTACCTTTATGCACAGCCACAGTATTAAACAATGAGGCTGTAGATCCAAGGAAATGAAAATGAAAATAGCTTCCAGGGAAGATTAATAAAAGCATGGCAGAACAGAATTAGAGAGAGCTGTTCACTTGCTGTAAAGGTCATTGCCCATCTCCTGGCCAGGAAAGATGTTGAGCAGGAGCAAGTCTTCAGAAACTTTGTTTTACTTTCCTTTAACTGTGTTGTTTTTTGATTGCTTTTTGAGGTGGAGAGAAGCATCCCAGTGCCTTTCTTGGAGTTGTCCTGTTTACCTTTTTATGTAATTAAGCAGACCAGATTGGTATTTAGTCTTGTTCTGACAACAGTAAATTAGGCTTAACTCTTTAATTACAATGAGAAGGAAATCACCTTTCTGATATCCTTCAATTAGCTCAAACAGCTGTTAAGTTATAATTAAAATTTCACATGGATCATTTGAGTTTTTGGAATGTTTCCATTTAATAAGAAAAACATTTGCATATATGCATTTGCTTTTCAACAACCTTTTCTAATCTGTCAGTGCTATACCAAGAATACTGATACCATATTAAGCAATATCTTTCTGCCTTTATGAAGAGACAGCTGGGTCTAGGAAAATGAAAAATGGAAATAGAAGGTGTGCAGAAAATATCAAATCTCCAGGTTGCACTGGTGCTATCTAAAAAATAAACCTTTCTTCCCCCATCTTCTTTCTCTTTTCCCTATGCTCTTTGACGTTCTGATGTGATCTTTAAAATGGGCGGGCAGTACTTTTTGGGTAGGGGCTTTAACTTAAGCATATATATACATCCCTCTATCACAGTCTCTTACACGTGTTAAGGACCTGGCCCTGTAGATACTTCGATTTTAGTAAGGGATGTTTCTCGTACTAAAGACAGTCCTGCTCTGTTCTTCAGTTACCAAAATAAATAACAATAATAATAAAATCAAACAAACAAAGAAAAGAAGTTTGGTTTTTTTCCTTGCTGTTGCCTTCATCTATGTGCTCCGCCAGTTGTACAGCAATAGTGTACAAAAATGTATTATATTAACATTGACAAGCACTGTTAAAACCTTGTAACAAAATATTTCAGATGTTTGAAAGTGAGCTGTCCAGAAACTGAATTGGACTGCTCAGCATGCTAAGACAAGAAGCAGTCTCCATAAAGTTTGTTGTTTCCAAATCATGGGCTGAGAACATCACAGGTGGAGAAACTTGCAGAGTATGAGAAAAATAGAAGATTGTATGTGATAGATTTTTTTTGTGATTCATCTTTTTCCTCCTTTCCAACCTCAGTGCTTCACTACTGGACTAGTTTATCTGTGACTTGAAGGTACTTTCTGGCATTCTGAATTTGGTCTCTACAAGGTCATCACTGAGTCAGGAGTCAGTAATCTCCTTTTGTTTTCTGAAAGGCTTTGTACTATTTCACATCTGGTATTGGTTTGTCCTTGTGTCTTTATACTTTTTTATACTAATACCAGCTGTTTTAACCAAATAATTTAATAAATAGAGCTGGACTTCAGGGTTTTTTCTTTCTTTGTTTGCAAGAAATCAAGGAAATCTTGAAGTTATGGACTTCTTTCTTTGGAGTTCTTCAAAGTTTTTTTTTTGTTTGTTTTTTCTTTTTCTGTACAGAAGCAAATTTCTTCTGTTTCTCTTCTTGAGCCTTGTAACTTGAAACAGTGGAAGTTCAAGGGTCTGGCAGTTTACTGTGGGGTAGCTCTCAGAATTCAGTGTTTTTGTGCACATGGACTAAGTGAAAGCACACATAAGTCCTTAAGGATTGGATTACTGTAACATTTCTTATCTCAGTCAGTCACATCATCCTTTTTCTCCATCTCTCTCTTTTCCTGTAGCTAATGCTGAGTTCTGTCTTAATTTTCATTTAAGTATTATTGTGCCATTAAGTGTAATTACATATTGTACACTAAAACTAGTGTGTTCTCTCTCTGGCCTCAGCCAGAAAGAACTTCTGGTTTACCAGAGACAAGAAAATTTTTGGTCTGGCTTCTAGAAATTGCTCAGTCTGATTTCAGATTAATATCTTATATCTTTGTCTCTTTGTCTTCCAGTTTTGTAAAAGAGTTGATTTATTAAATCAACTTTTTAATTGATTTTCAAATTCTTAATTGCTAAGGATGGTAGTCTGTCTTTCTGTATGTCTATTGCATTTCTGTTTCCCTTATAACGTTGGTGTTTCTTTTAAGAGCCAAATTTGACTGATGCAATTCTCTGCTGTTACTAGAAAGCTCACAGATTTGGTTTTCAAGTTTTGGGTTTTTTTTTTAACATTCTGTATCAGGATTTTAAATTTGTGTAACTCTTGTATTTGTGTGAGTTCCACAGAAAGTGTGTTGATCACTCTTCCAAGCTGGGCTGTGCTAACAGCAATACAGTGTAGAAGTGTGTGATTAGTTTGTAATGGTGTTTTCACCTGATGGGAAGACATGGATTGTGTTTGAAATTTATAGAGTACCTGTACAGCTGTCACCCTTTAATAATATTATGAATTCTTGCTTTATATTTTTCCCCTTTTCTGTGGTTTGACTGATGTGGTTCAACCCATCAGTCAGCTGAGCACCACACAGCCATTCCCTCACTCTCCTGCAGCAGGTTGGGTAAAAGTTGTGTGCTGAGATACAGAGTTTAGTATGACAGACAAGGAAGGGAAAATAAAAATAATGATAAAAGAATAAATAAAACAGTTACACAGCACAGTTGCACACCAACCACTGACAAAATGTTCAGCCACTCCCTGAGCAGTGGCTGTCTGCCAGACAACTTCCCTAGATTTATAGCCGAGCATGACACCAGATGGTCTGGGACATCCCTATGGCCAGTTTGGGTCAGCTTTCCTGTTTCTGTCACCTCCCAGCTCCGTGGTGCATCCCTTGCTGTCTGGATGGTAATAGAAGCTGAAACATCCTTGGTTCTGTGCAAGAACAGCTTGGCAACAACTGAAACTTGGGTATGTTATCAACATTATTCTCATCTTAAATCCAAAGCACAGTACCATACCAGCTACTAGGAAGAAAATTAACTCTATCCCAGTGGAAACCAGGACAGACTTCTTTATTTCAGTGATACTGAAAGATGCGTGGAAAATGGCAACTTGTCATTTAGAGTAGCTACTTTTATGAGCTTTTGCAATACATTTTGAAACTTGGATGTAGCCTACTCTGTTTATTTGCTCAGTTAAAGGAGCAAAGCTGAACTTGGACATAATTGAAGGTGTCTTATCTTCAAAAGCAGGGTATCTTTAGTATGGAGTTGTAAAGAGCCCATGCCTGAATTATAAATGGCTGCACTGTTATGCTGTTACAAGCTGTTATTATTTGGGAAGGGAAAAAGATGGAGGAATAAAGGCTGAGGGAATCAAATGTTTATTCAGTGAGAGATGAAGCCTTGGCGGCTAGCTTTTTGTTTAATTTGTCTATAGCTCAGTGAGTTTAGATATGAACAGGCATAACAAGCGAGGTAAAAATTTGGCCTGGATGTCCTTCTTTCTTTTTTTTACCCAGGAATCCATTGTAAGGGTATTTTACTTGAACTACAAAGATTGCATGGCCGAGTTGAGAGGCATAAATTTTCTAAAGTATTTCTTAGAAACTGCACTGATATAGTTCTTTAACATTTGAGGATTGCAGTTCTTCAGAAGTTTTGCCATTTTAAGCTGTTGATTTTTTTTTAATTTATTTATTTATTTTTTTTTAATCTCACTTGGACATTTCTCCAAATCTTATACCTCTTGAGGAAGAGGATGTTGTCATTTTTTTTCCAAATCAAGTTAACAGAGCAGTGTTGTTCGGGATGTGCAGCCTGGCTTATAAGGAAAGCCTTCTATTATCATTGACTACTTAATAGAAAGAAATGAGGTGCTAATTTTTATATGGAGAGAGGCTCAGCATTCTGTTCGTGGATTTAGACTTCTGGTGCTATTGCATAATATAGTACTTTAATACTTGTATATTATCAGCTTTATCATGGTGTAACACCATTATGACAAATGACATTAAGCTAACATAACTCCAGAAAGTCAAATGTAATGTATTTTGTCTGATTCAGTACAAAACATGAGCATTTAAAAATACATTTATCAGTGTAATTAAGGGGCCTGCACTGGGACTTTGACTTAAGTCCTAACCAGAAGATAGCTGAAAATAGTGTGCGTGTGTATTGTGTGATTAAAGATTTTTAAATAGACTTTAATTACATCTCAAATTCATTACAGATCACAAGCAAGTGTAAACCTGCATATCTTTATTTTTCAGTGCCTACATTGCATTGATTAGCAATACTGCTTGCAGTGTGCCACAACTGATGCAGATAAATTGACAGAAAGGAGAAAACAACATTAGGTAGTGTTTTGCTGTGTTCCACAAGACAAGCTTTTACATATCTTTCATAGAAAGGCTTTAAATATTTTAATAGAACCCAGGCTTCTAATAAAATTTGAGAGTTAGGCATGGGTAATTATGTCTTATATTTACACTAAGTCACTGAAAATGCTAATAAAACATATTTGTGGGTTTCCTCTGTAATGAATGTAGCAATAAAACAAAATAATTGCATAAGTCCTCCACTAGTTTTAAAAACCGTAAGGAGGAGGTTCATCAGTGACTTGATATCAAGCTTGTTTGTTGTGAATTATGGAAAGTTTTGCAACAAAATTTGCTTTGGTGGAGAAGAAGTGGATGCACAGGCTTGATTTTATTAGTGTGACTAAATATTGTGGAATTAAAACAAGGGAATTCTTGCACACTGTCACAATTCGGGGCCGTATGGATCATAAACTCCGCTATGTATATTTCACTTGCAGATTTCAGATGGCATTATCTCATCACAGAGAGGGGAGCAAGAAATACACTTAACTTAAATTTAGAAATTGTTCTCGTTACTGAATGTCAGATAAAGGTGAAGCTTTTAAATAGGAGTCTCCGTGATTTACTATCTTTAATGTGCACAGGAAGGGATGTGCAAAGCGCATCATTAGTGTGACAGGGTGAAGGGGGCAACATGTTTCTTCTGTTACAGTGGAAAGAGGATGAATCTGGCACAGCTCTGATGTCAGAACCTCCATCACCTTTCTCACAGATGATGTAGATTTTAATTGTGCTCTGGGCTGATTCTTATCGCACCAGCTCCTACGTGACATTGAGATAGATGAAGCCATTTGTTGGCATTATCAGAGCCAGCTGTGTGCTTGGCTGCAGCTACAGTAGGCATTATATCTCATGCATAATCCTCTCATTGAGAGAGGATCACAAGCATCTGAACCATATGGCAAATAATTTTATTATGATCAAAAAAAGGACTCTTGAAGCTAGTTAAACAGAAGAGTCCTTGAAATTCAATCAGAAGAGGTTTTTATTTTCATGTGGCATTATCATCTTAAATTAATTTTTAGCTCTGCCATCATCTGTGAAATACAGGAATTTTATTTTTCCCCAAAAGTAAGAAATTAATGTTTTAATTACAAAAATCAGCATGCAGAATCACATAGCTTGATTCTTTTGATGGCTGAAGAGTGCCTTATAGGTGCTAACGTCTTTTTTGCTAATTACACACTTGTATCACTTAGAAGCCCAAATAGGAAGTAGAAAGTACCTGAAATTAAAAAAAAAAAAAAAAAAGTTGGGAAAGGGGAGAGAATCACTTGCATTAAGCCATGGGAGTGCTGTGCTGATGTCTTAATGCCTTGCTTCCCAAGGGCTGGCAACCTGAGGGCTGCCATTTCCTAGGGATGAAAACACGCGTGCGTAGTAACAGCTTGAGTGCCGTTGTTCTTTGCACTGAAAAAAAAGAAATTGCGTATAATTCAGACAATCCAAATGGAGGAGAGATGCAGGAAGAGAGAGACTTCTGGCACAATTACTGCTGCTGGGCAGCTGGGAAGGGATAGGAGCATTAGGGATAGCAACAGACAAGCTTTTAGCCTAAGAATGAGGGACAGTGATGAAAGTGTTGCTCTGAGGCCTACTCCTGTTTCCTTCTGAGTACAGAAGGAGAAGTCTCATGGCTACCTCTGGCTACAGGGGTTGTAACAGCCGCCATGCTGGAAGGCAGGCAGCAGCTTGGGACGGGGCTATGTGTCTGCTGGAGGTGGCTTTATTAACTGGGAGGCAACATCAGAGCTCCCACAGCAGGAAGCAATAAGGCGAGATGGTGCCGTGTGTGAGCGGCCTCCTGCCTGCTGGAGGCTGGGCCCCGGGGACACCAGCAGCATCCGTGGGGCTCCTGCTGATAACACGCGTGGCCTATCAGCAACAGTCACACCACAGGCTTAATGGAACGCTGATAAAGGTTTGCCAGAGCCAAATGGCAACAGCAGCCTTATCTGGAGAATACCTTTTTTATTCGGTACTTTATTGACAAATTATAAAGCCAGTTATTGGGCTGTGGGAGGAATATTACCCATGTAATTTACAGGTCCTTTAATTTTCTAGTGCTGCATGCCTGAAGCAGCTTTGGGTTGTTATCACAGTCTCGTGAGTTACGCAGAGGTCCTGGCTGAACCGCTGAAGTACCGTGAAATGTGCATCTTGAGGGAAGAAGAGGAACAAGAGGAGGAATGCCTGTTTCCTCTGCAATAATGTGGTGTTTAAGAAATTGTGACTTTGTGTATTAAAATGAAATGCAGTGAGCCCCCCTCCAGCCCAGCAGTCACTCTGGAGGCTTCCCTTGCAAGCCACCCATCACTCCCTGTAGGATGCAGAGCAGAGCTGTGCTTGCTGAGTGGGCTAACAGGAAAGGATTGCCTTTGCGACAGCAGCTGCTGAACTGAGACTTTCTGGATCATGAATGTATGTAAATATGTCCAACTGTTTGCCCTTCACACATCTTTGGCAAGTTCGGAGTAAAAAATATTGCACTGCTCCATTAGTTTGCTTGCCTATTACAGCAGCAGATGCCTTCCTGTCTAAAACAGGATAAAGGAATAAGGCTAGAGGGGACCCCGACAGCATTTTGAAATGGATATAAAGCAAGCTTTGGCAGCAGGGTACACCATAGTACCCACTGCAGTTGGCAAAAGCATAGGGGTAGATAGCTCTTCAGTCCATTAAGCAAGGCAGAAAATGATCGTGGCCTTTGTAGCTTCTTTTTTGTGTTTGTTCCTTCCTGATCTCCCTCTGCAGCAGTGAAACAGCTATTTTGGAGAGCTTGTGTGGGTTTGATCCCTGACTGTATCTGCTGAGCAGCTAAAACGGCTGCATTTGGATGCCATGCTATACTTCATAGGGATTTCTCTGGCAATGAAGGTTGCGTATAAATAATGGATGAAGAAGGGTGACAGGACCTGAACACTTGGGGCTTGACAGATTATCTTGTGATGTATTACAATTAGATATGCTTCAGTGTCACTTCATTTATTCAACTAGTAAGGCTGCATAACTCTTAGATCCATTTGGAGGTGGATTTATGAAGAGCCTTAGTCATGTCCTCTCAAAGTTTGGAATTGATTTTTGAACATCCTTAGCAGCTTTCTAAATCACTTTGCTCTTAACATGTATGTGATTTATTTTTATTTTTTTTTCATTTTTAAACGCTTGAAATTTTATTAACACCGATTACAGATGAGTTGTTTGTTTGTTTGCTTGTTTTTAATTGTGTTACTTGCTTACTCTGCTCAAGGCAGTTTGTTGTTAGATGAGAGGCCACTTTTTTATTTAGCTGATCAACAGATCCAATTGGTCTTTTGGAAAGCATCATCCAGGTTTGTTGTGCAGGAAGCTGGTAGCTAATAGACTCCAGACACCTTATACTGAATGGTATTATATAGATCCTGGACATCTAGCAAATACGAAATAAGATTAGCAATAACTTGTATGCCTTTTTGCTTTTTAGGTAGTTGTAATGAAAAAGTCTGGCATGGAAAGATGTAGAAAAGCGATTGTGTTACGATTTCTGTAACTTTTTAACCCACCTTAGGGCTTTAACCCTGGCTGTTAATTTTGCTTTCATCAGACATATTTGCCGTAAATGCAGATGTGGAATGTTTTGCCTCAAATACTTACATGTGTCCAGCCATACCAGGCTGCCGGAGGCAGAATCATTTCTTCTTTTAAGTCATCATTTACAAAACAAAGTGTATTTGTCTGTCTTGAGTATTTCTTGCCAAAAGGAGTATGTGTGTGACAGCAAGTGGCCACAGAACCTAGGAGATGCTGTGGTCCTCCAGATAATCAGCACTGTCCCTCAGCTGCCACCTCCCACCTCAGCACATGCCAGCCCGTGAACATGCTCCTCTATAGCAACCTCTTTGATCTTCATATGGGAACTTAACATGATTTGGGGATAAACTGCACTCATAGCAAAGCTGATCCAAGCCAACAAGGTTTCGGAAAATTTGCTCATTCTTGTAAAAGCTGATGATAATTGATGGACGACTGGCTTGCAGGACCCTGACAGGCTGGTTGCCTGCCCTTTGCACTCTGCCAGTTCAAGCCTTACAAGTGTGAAATAGCCAATTACTGGAATACCTATTGAAAGTAATAGGCCAATGAGCAAATTGCTACTGTGGGACTCTGTGGCGGTGTAGGTGGAAGGAAGCCAAGATAAAGTTCTGCTCTGAGCAGCTGCTCCCACCACAGCTTGCTAATGCTATTGGATGACCAAGTGAAGAGAGGAAGGTATTTCCCCATTTGAACTGCAAGTGTCCTGCCTTGTATTGACTTAAAGTTTATGATGCATAGTACCGTCTTGTTACCCAGGTCCTAATTTTCAGAAATAAATCCTCCTTTTAAAAGGTAGTTAAATAGGTAATAGGGATAGTCACGGCCATAGATTTTGTGCAAAAGCATTAAATACAATTTTTGCTTGGAATGAAAAGTCATACAGTGTGCAGAGTGTTAATACTTGCCAGCCATTTGCTATTGACAGAACAATTTATCTTGATAAAGGACAGTGAAAAATTTCAATCTATTCACTGACATCACATTATCAGCAGTAATATATGACTGCATCTAAATATAAGGTTCAGATCTGACACAGCTGAGGGGTTTCTGGTAATTTTCCTGTAAATATATTGTATACTGGACAATGAAAAAAATGTCGCTTTTACCATGTAATTGGGTGACCTATTTTTATGTGAGACTTAAAGTTTTACTGTGTTTAATGGGATAGACCATAATGTTTCCTTTTGGGATAACCTGTTTCTTTTTACAAGACTTTAGCAATAAAATGGGTATTGCCAGATTTGACAGAGCAGAAAGAGCAAAGAATGACGCTTAAATATTAGTCTGGTAAAAGGGAGATTCTGTGACCGTAGAAACTTGCCACATGGAAAAAAGTCTATCTGAAAATGTTAAAACAGAAAAATCTGCTGTCAATATTTTGCTTCGTTTAGACAGTATGCCTTATTTTTGCCAAGACAGGAATGTTCATTGGTAATCGTTAGGCATTTCCTTCCAAACTTTCTTAGCAAAGAAGATTTAATTCATTACTTTAAAACTGTATTAGAAACCTGGGTTATTTAATTCAAAATACGTTAGAAAGAGAAGTGGCAAGTAGATTTGGGGGAAGAATTTCAAACATTAGTTAAGGCAGTCCATGATTCTGTAGTATGAAAACAAGTGTTGTGTCAACACAAAAACTGTAAGTGAAGTCAGTGCCAGTGTTCTATATAATCTTCCCCCCCCCCCCCTTCCCCGTTACTTCTTTGTTGCTGAAAAGAGAAATGACAAATGACAGCTTGCTTTTTGCTTTGCATGTCCTATTAACAGTTACCAAGTCCATTTTAGATGGAAAGAATAGAAGATTGATTAATGCTTTATGTTATATGAATCAGCCTAAAAAATAAGATTATCACTTTGGTTATGGCTAAAAATAACTGAAAGAATGGGATAAAAATACAGACTTTCTGATCATGATTTTTTTATTATTATTATTGCCCTAAAATACGTGTGCTATTTGTGCTTTTTTTAACTCTGTACTTAAAATTCCAAGGGGAAAACTATTACTTATTTTTATTTAACACGCTGTATTTTCTCCTGAACATGTCTAACTGCAAAACCACAATAAGGTGGTCTGCATTAGGAAGAGAGTCTCTGCCTATCTCCTGCAAAAACAGGGTGTATAACTCACTTCATGACAGTTTTCACCAGAGGCATTTGTACTGTTTTGAGGCTTGAAAAAATTAATAGGCATGTGCTAGGTAGAGGAATTTTCTGATGGCTGGAGCAGAGAAAAAACTTGCTAAGGAAGAAAGACAAGATCTGAAGAGTTCACTTCAATTTCAAGGAATAAGACGGGTGCAGGGGGTTCTATTAGGTTTTCATTTGTAGACTCCTCTGCATAACTCAAGATGGTTGGTAGTTTAGAAAACTTGTAACAGTTAACCCCACCCTGGTTCCTGAGAAAGAGGTAAAGTGTTATTTTTTTCATTTTCTTTTTTTTTTTTTCAACCATGCAGATCTTTATTTTGCCTTCCAAATACTTGGCTGCTCTGGGAGGACAAACAGTCTGATATTGAAGTACAGATCTTCTGTCCTTCCCCAGTAACTGTGTGAGCTGAGTGCTGTTTTACTGAGCAACGCCGATATCCCTGAATTAGAGCAATTATTCTATCATTCCCTGGTTTGTTAACTTCTCTCTGTTGCTTCTCTGAGATGTTATGAGCAGGAGCAGAGGCATCACGCTTGCCTGACTGCAGATCCAGTCATGAATAGGGGCTCATACTTGGAAGGTTATCTACCCAGCCATGAGAGTAGAACTTGCTTTCACTAAGGACGTATATTCTTCAGAAATTGATGGCTGGGCTCTCAGCAGGAAGAGCTTCCTATTCTCTTTTCATAAATGGATAGTTCAAGTACTCTGGGGATTTAAGAGGCTTTGCTATATATCCTTCTGCTCCTCCATTTGTTAAAACTGTTTGGCAGTTCAGTGTCAATGACATGACATTCAAGAAAGGAAATAAAGGCTGATCCATATTAGTAGCCCTGTTCAGTATTAGGGACAGAAGGAAAAATCTCAGGAAATGTTTTTTTGGTTGGTTTTTTGTTTGTTTGTTTTTGGTGGTGTTTTTTTTTGTTGCTTTGTTTTTTTGAGGACCATGTAATTATTTTTCCTTTTTTCAGGTTCTTGGCACAGACAAGAAAAATGTGCTGTGTACACCTCAAATGAATGTCTAGGTATGACAAAGCAGAGACAGTTACTTTTTCCTGGTAAAACTTTCTGTCATCTTCAATGAAAATGCTTTTATGTCTATCAGGGCACAAACTCTGCTATAAATCTGTTTGAAGAATTCATGAAGAACAAGCAACATCCTACAGGAAAAAAAAGGATGGATAGGAATCCTCTGGACATTTTGGGCCTGTGGAGGACAATGAACTGAAAATATTAGACATGGATAAAAGTAGAATATCCAGAGTTGTGCATTTTTGTGGTTATAAGAACTTGACCTTTAAAGACTTAATCCTGAAGTAGTACTGGTAGTCCTGTGCTGAATTCCCTTGAATATTATGTTATTTTCTTTCGTCTCTTTCCTGGGCTTTTATACATTTCATTCAGCTTTGGCTTGACTTGTATCAGACAGTTTTCTTGAAAACATGACAGAAAAGGTGGAAGCAGATATATCATTATTTTGCACCTTTTCCTTCATCTTTTGCTGAAACTGCTCTGTTTAATCTCTTAACCTGTGGAAATTGCAGAGTCACAGTGGAGTACAGGCAGTGTGGTCTAGGAGATCTTCCCAGTGAGTCTTCCTGGCACAACATTGGAACTGCAAGACAGTGAATCAGACCTCTCTTTGTCAGTGCATGAAGAATTCATTATACAGATTTCCCCATTATTTTGTAGGCTATTCATTGTGAGTACATGAATCCCATGCATGCTACACCTGGACCGTCAGCTTCTCCCTTGCTTTCTTTGGGTAAGAACCACAGTGGTGCACTAATGAGAAGCAGCATGTAAGTAGGAAAGAAAAGCGTGCTGATGAATTACTAACAAGTGTACTCCAATCTGCTGCAAAACCATTGCTTTCATGCTTTACCAGAGCACAGCATGGGAAAGCTTTTCCTTCCACTGCTGGAATTCAGGCATTTCTTGGCCATAAAGCCAGGACAGAGCAGTACGGTTCCTGCCAGGCCCAGGCCCAGTGAAATGGTGAAAGTGCAATGGTGGCTCTAGGGTAAGCCCCCCATCAAATGCCTATATGCAGAGGAGCTTGTAGCCTGGCTGTGATGCCAGCAGGGGAGGTGGCAGTGCTGGCTGCTGGTCTTCCTGAGGGTTGTTCGTTCAGTGCAGTGTTTATCAAAGAATGTGTCTGGTGCTTGTGGTTTGTCCCTTGCAGACAGTGTAAAGCCTGTTTAGCAGGCCAACATCTTTTGATTTCAGGCATCTAGTTGTAAGTTCTACTATGGCCTTTGGTCAAAGGCCATTTGGCAAGGACATGGAGAGAGAGCAAAGCATGAGAGAAAGGTGCTTTCCCAAGGGTCACATCAGACACCTAGCAGTCACTAGGGTGTGTGGCTGCCTCTGCCACTGAGGAAGGAGCTGTATCATCATGCTTGCTAGCCCATAGTCTATAGCAGCTTGAAGAACCTTTCTACCATTGGGGGAACTGGATTTGATTCAGAATACTTTCACTACTAGTTTGCTCTTCTTATCCAGTAATTCTCCTGATATGCTTCTTAACAAAAGAAGTTTGTCATGGTTTTCAGCACTGGGGCAATATTCTATTCAAAGCTACTTCAGCCACATGGCAGGCATGTTTAAAAAATGAAATAGTACAATTAATTACTGTAAACTTTGTTCAAATAAATTATTTCTCATTTCTTTTGCAGATACAATTTTCAGCTTCTGTGTATTTGTTGATGGGATCAATTGAATAGAACTAGGAGCAATAATTTGGGATGATCATTAACTGCCAAACTGCTTGATTTTTTAAGCTACCGAAAGGTCAAGAAGAGCCATGAAATATAAATTGAAAAAAGAAAAACTAAGAAAAAAAAAGTTGATGCTTGTGAAATTTACATATTGTAGTTCCTGATGTAATGATGTAGGTGAGCACGAGTAACAAAGTAGTGGGGATGTCTGAATGGAAGATGTGAGGATTTAGTCTTAGACAAGCTAACAGCTACTTTAAATCTCTTAATTGATCTGAATCCGTGTAGATTGAGTAATAAAATACTTGTTATATTTATATCTTGTTGAAGGATCACTAACTGCCTTGCAATCTGTGTAAGTGAACTGGTAAGTCACAGAAAGCTGGACTAGAGCTGTTCCAGACCAGCAGTGCTGAAAAAGCTGTGTATTGGAGTATGGCTGTAATATTGTGGGAGGAGACAAGAAGCTCACCTCCTCTATTCAAAAATCAAGATTTGCTATCGAAATTTTCAGTGTCTGAAACTGGAGGATATTAGATCAGTTTATTAGAAGGAGTGGAACTTGCTATTATGTGAACGCACACCTGTCATTCACTAACAGCGACAAACATGAATTTTTGCATCTATATCATATTACAGGTACACTCAGTTTGCTGCTCTAACTCACCATCGCTTCATCTGCAGCATCCAGTTTAACTGTCAGAAGTTTCACACATTTCTGTTCATTTGTCTCTTTCCTTTGGTTGTCTCAGATAGACTGAATGTAGCTGCATTTACTCTCTTTGTTTTACCCGTATTTTTAATTTCACTCAATTTTCTTTCTTTTTTTTTTTTTCGTCGGTGTTGTTTGGAACTTTCCCTGGTGTAGTGCTGTCTACTCATTAACAAGGAGTTTCATTCCTCTTCTTAGTACAAGTAAAATTGTCACTTCAAATAGTAATAATAATATGATATCATATAAAATAATAAATAATATAAAATAATAATCTACTAAAAACCATTTCATTGCTTATTTTGTTTTTAAGTCTTCTTCACCCAGCTTTTTTTCATTTCTGAGATTTGATCATGTTCAGGCCAGTTTCAAGGTATTTTTCAGAGTTGTTTCATACCAGTGTCAGAAGCAGAGAAGGTTGTGTCTTCTCCTGCCACAGCATGAGAGGGTCAGGCCAATGATTTCCTCCTCTTCCTACCAGTCTTTACATCTGCACTTCCTCCAATCCTGTGATAAGGCTCCTCTAGATAAGAAAGAATGACAAAACAATTAGGCTTCATGCCATATATAGAATTAGAGCAGGTGTTCATCGGCTGTGCCATTGCTGACAGACTGCTGTATATTTGAATAGTAAGTCTGTCTCCACTTACAAATATGTTTTTGATTTTTAATGAAATTAATTACAGACAGTCACTTGATACAGGATGGTATCATTTCATGCTTGTTTGTGTATGTTTTCAGATACGTGTCATCCTCCATATCAGTACTTGGCAGGTGCCATCTTTTAAGGAGAAGACTGCTATTCTAAGAACTTTCTCAATGAAAAAGTAAACCTGAAAGAAATACTTTCTTTTGTATCTTGTGAAATAGTTTAACTGCCCCAATCAGGTAAAGCAGCATTTTTATAGGAAGACTATCTAAATGTGGTAAATTTGTTAAGCATTTCTGAACAGAATAAAGCTGAAGTCTTTATTCAGTAGCCTGAACCTAAAAATGGCCTTTTGGGAAAGATAATGCCGACAGCAGCTGACTATGCCATTAATGGGGTTGACTCAACTGCCTCTAGGACTGAAGTGACCTTTTCAGAAACTTCCTAGCAAGTGAGTGCCTCTTCCAGCTCCAACAGTGTGTACATGTATGTTACAGCTACCTTTACCTTTAAAACTTGCTGGAAATAAGCAAACTTGCACATCTTGCCTGAGCAAAAGGAGGAGGTTCAAGAGCTAATATACATATCAGAGGTTTTATTCCTCCTGCAATCAAAGGGAGAAGGGAGGCTCACAGTGAGAATGACATAAGAAGGAAAATTAATCTGTTGAGTGGTTAACTGGGTCTTTTCTTTTAACAGAGCCCTTTATTTGGAAGAGCTGGGCATGATAGATCATTAAAGTACAACAGAAGGTACCAAGTAATAAAGAATTTTAAAAGATTAAAGAAATCCAATAATTCAGCAGTTCACACGTCAGTCACAAAATAGGGGCGGTAAACACTGAATGGATAAGTGACATTAAAAGCCCTCTTTATGAACCACAGTTAATTTGAATAACATTAATTTATTGTTACCAAATTGAGTCTTTTTGGTGTTAGTAATCCATCCATTTCTTAAACTGTAACAGCAATGGTAATTAAGCATTACTGCCCAGCGGTGCTACTGTGGTTAGTTACAGCAGGGAAGCATGTGAAATTACTTGCCTTAAAACACTAGAATTCAAACACTTGCTCTTTTAGGGAGTAGGGCTGGAGATGCACGGTGCTGCTCCACTTTTCTTTTTCTTTTGTCAGCTAGATCCTTTTGCAGAGAAGGAAGAATGGGTTACGGACACAGTCTTTTGCCTGCTGCTGAATGGAGCATAACAAAATGGCCCATTGCCTTCTGCTTCTTTCTGCTGCCAAAGGGCAAGGGAAGAAGTGGGGCCTCCCTGGTCATTTTTTTTTTTTTTTTTAGCCCTTCATTCAGGCATCATTCACATCAGTGATACAAAAAAAAGCCTCTGCGAGCTACTCAATGTCCTTCCCCATGCTACTGCCCCAGATTCTTTGAGTTGTAGCCTCAGACATGGAGGCATGGCTCCACCAACACCAAGGCCTCACATGCTACTTTTCTTATGCAGGAGGTGATGCAACCTCCTCCCTGTGCTGCTTTTCAGGGGTGCCTCCCTGGCTTCCCACTCATCATGTTCCACATTTCAGGCCAAATCAGTCTGCCTTGTGAAAATGTATTTCAAGCACGGTGAAATCTGCTGGGACTGGAGGGAGGAGGAGGCAAAGGGAAGCACATGCAGCCACATGTAAGCATGGTGAATGTGTTGCTGCATCATGTGGCCAGCCCATTGTCTGAGCTGGCAAAATTACCAGCATTTCTTTTCCTCACTAAGATACCTAGTTTTATCATTGTGTTACTTCAGAGAGTCACAATAGCACAGAATGGATGAGGTTGGCAGGGACCTCTGGGTCCACCCACTGCTTCATGAGGGCTAGCCAGAGCAGAGTGCCCAGGCCCACATGGTGAGCATCTTCCTGGGTGTCAGCCTTTCAAGGAGCTTCAGATCTGGATTGGCTGAATGCCTAGAATTCCATGCCCAGGAGTCCGTCTGCACCCGCTGCCTGCTCTGCACCCCTCTCCTTTGGCTGGGGGAAAAACTTTTGCAACGTGATAAACAAATGTACCAGTGGGAACAACTACTTTCTGTTTATTTATGAGGACTCTGTCAGTTGAGCTGCTTTGACCCCAAGCATGATTCCTAAATGGAAATAAGTCTGATGTCAACATGGGCAGTAAAGAAAGTTTCACAACCCGGCATTTATGTCTTCTCCTAACAACTACCCATGGGCTTCATGTGCAGTTTAAAGTGTCAGGGATCAGTATTGTAATTTCCATCCCTTTCATGCTGGCACAGAAGCCCCTGTCTCTCATTAAAATTCGCTGCTTGTCTGCCACATATTTCTTGCACCTCCACCTGTTATGTCACCCAGACTTCTGATAGAAACTTATTTGGATAATGTCTGCAAGCAAAGAATTTTCCCTGAAAAGGTTGAAGATGGAGACACTCTGTCAGGACCTGACAGGTGTAAATTTCTTAATCTATGAGGAGTGTATGAAAATACAAATCATCACTGAGAGCCAGCCTGAAGCAGACTGAAAAGCTGTCATAAGCAATTTTCAAAAAGTATGAATTATTTGGTTCTCTTCCAGGAGGAACAACTCCACAGGCATAAATTCGTGAATGGTACTTGACAATCTTAACAAGTCCTTCTCTCCCCAAGCTGAGCGTGTGACAGACATGTGATAGGGACGGCGTGCTCTCCTCTGTTCTCCAGCTGTGAAGGAGCTGACATGATAATCAGGGACGGATCCTGCCTCAGCCAACTCGAGGCATGCCTCCACTGACGCAGATTTCAAGGAACTGATTAATCTGACAGAGAGACCATGTTGGAGCTGATTATTTGCCAAAAGATGTTTTATAGATCCACTTCATTTCCATTTACTGAGAGCAATGATAGGAAAAGAAATAGCAGATTCCTTGTGATGGGTACCTTGGCTATTTTGTCTGCTCCTGGGTTTGTACGTTTTTACTTTGGGCATGCTGAAAGATCATTGCTAACTGAATGGGCCTATTCACTGGTGTATGGAAATGGACTTGAAGAAGGGTTGTGCATGATTGGCAAATCAGTTCTAATTGAATAAATGTCAAGGTCAAAACAAACAAGTGATGAAGATGAGAAAGCCCTGGAGTGGTATCTGCTTCAAATCATATTAAAGGCTGTTCAGCAGCAAAGTGCTTCAGGGGGACTATGCAAAATTAAAGAGCAGTGGAGTTGCTGCACAGTTTTAAACCAGAAATAGCTGTGTCTGTTTCTGCAACTGAAATTGAATGCTGCTGCGTAGGAAATATCCTGATGGCGACAGCAAACTTGTTTGCTTTCTGCACGTGAATGGGCTGTATGTAGCACATGAGGTGGCAGTTTCTGACAGGTATGAGGACAATGGGCACACCCCTGCACTGAGGACACAGTTGCATGCTACAGCAGCACTCTCTCGGATCTCAGGGAACTACAACTGAAATGCAGAGCATTTTATTGTAATAGTTGTGGATATAGATTCAGTAATAGAAGCTTTTTACCACATTTTACATAAATACGGTCCTGAATTCTAGAAGGATCCTTTTAAGGATCTGGATTTTTATTTACTATTTGAGGTGAAACTTGCACATAAATTGAATACAAAGGTTATCCAGGTGTTGTTTTTTTTTTACTGTTACCCCTTCATTAATTTTCACTGATGACTGTGGCTCCTATATAAACTAGAAGTATAGGTGAACATAAAAAAGTGCAATACAGAGGCCAGCAAAATCCCTTCATCAATGTGACTTGCTTTAAATTAGGTATCCTGAGCCACAGTCTGTCAATAAGTGCAGAGTGTGTGTTTTTCAATGTCAAGTCTAAATATTATAAAATATCAATACTGCAGCTGCCTTAAATCATTGCAGAGAGGGGACAAGAGTGAACACTGATTTGTTTTAGGTAGAATATAAATTTGCTGCTTAAAGAAATATTGGAATGTTGTCCACTGATTTACCACTGTATTTTTTTAAGCAACCAATATTGTAATCTAGATTCAAAATAAGTTATGCACTTTTTGTTAGAAGTTCAGGAGGAACTGGTCAAATACTTAAGAAAATTAAAGCATATTTCTGAATATGTATCTTAATTTTTTTTTTGCAAAAATTAGCTTTCTGGTATCTAAAAAGTGATTCTTTGATTATGCCTAATTTCTCCACTTTTGTTTGTTTGTTTTTGCTGCATTTTTATTATTGCTGTTATTCTGGAGATCATCTACCCAAGTCTCTGGGGCGTTTCTAGTCAGAGAAGACCTACTTTGTGTGATTTTGATGCTGTAATGGCAAATATATGAAGAGGCACATCTGCTTCTTGTGAGTGAAACTGGTCATAAATCTGGTTTCTTCTGGTGATATGATGCTCCGTTCAATCTTGAATTCTTTGTTTTTCAATTTACTTTTTCTGAAGCTGATTGTTTGGGTACCTATGTTCACATGAGAAGACAAGGTAAGGTGCCACAAAAACAGAACTCGGTTGTTAGAAAGTACTCTGGATCTTTTGATGGGAAAGCATTGAATATTTTTAAATCACTATAGAGAAATTCTAAAACCTACACAACCATATAGTCATTCAAAAGGTAGTAAATAAAATTTCTGCTGCATGTACTGTAGTGTCCTGGCATGCCAAATGCAAACTGCCTTGGGGTGGTGCCTCCTGAACAATTCAAGTGGCTCCTTCTCTAGTGAGCCTCACCTTGGTGCCTGGGAAGATCATGGAACAGATCCTCCTAGAAGACAAGTTAAAGCACATGAGGGATGAGCAGGTGATCTGAGACAGCCAGAATGGCTTTACCAAGGATAGGTCTGACCAATCTCATGGCCTTCTGTGATGGAGTGACAACATTGGTAGACAAAGGGAAGGTGAATAATGTCATCTGCTTGGATTTGTGCAAGGCCTTTGACATGATCCCCCACCGCATCCTTATCTCAAAGTTAGGGAGCTACAGATTTGAGGGGAGGACTATTTGGTGGATAAGAAATTGGTTGGAAGGCCATAGACAGAAGGTTGTGTTGAATGGCACTATGTCCAGGTGAAGACTGGTGATGGTGATGAGTGGTGTCCCCTAGGGGTCTGTCTTGGGACCGGTGCTCTTCAGCATCTTCATCAGTGACCCTGATGACGGGCTGGAGTGCACCCTCAGCAAGTCTGCTGATAACACCAAGCTGAGGGGTGCGGTTGACATGTTAGAAGGAAGGGATGCCATCCAGAGGGACCTCAAGAAACTTGAAAGGTGGACTTGTGTTAACCTAATGAGGTTCAACATAGCAAAGCGCAAGGTTTTACACTTGGGTTGGAGTAACCCCAGATATGTATATGAACTGGGAGAAGAACTCCTTGAGAGTAGCCCTTTGGAGAAGGACGTGGGGGTCCTGGTGGATGGCAAACTGAACATGAGTCAGCAGTGTGCTCTCGCAGCTTGGAAAGCAAATGGTATCCTGGGCTCCAGGAAGGAGGTGGCCAACAGAGACAGGAAGTGATTGTCCGTCTCTACTCTGCCCTTATGAGACCCTATCTGGAGTACTGCATCCAGGTCTGGGGCCCCCAGTACAGGAATGATGTGGAACTTTTGGAGAGGGTCCAGAGGAGGGCCACAAAGATGATCAGAGGGCTGGAGCACCTCCCCTACGAAGACAGGCTGAGGGAGCTGGGCTTGTTCAGTCTGGAGAAGAGAAGGCTGTGGGGAGACCTCATTGCAGCCTTCCAGTATTTAAAAAGGGATTATAAGCAGGAGGGGAATCAGCTTTTTACAAGACTAGACAGTGATAAGACAAGGGGAAATGGTTTTAAGCTCAGGGAAGAAAGGTTTAGATTGGATGTCAGGGTGAAGTTCTTCACAGAGAGAGTGGTGAGGTGCTGGAACAGGCTGCGCAGAGAGGTTGTAGATGCTCCATCCCTGGAGGTGTTCAAGGCCAGGTTGAATGGGGCTGTGGACAACCTGGTGTAGTACCAGATCTGGGGGTTGGCGGCCCTGCCTGTGGCAGGGGGTTTGGAACTTAATGATCTTTGAGGTCCCTTCCAACCCAAACCATTCTATGGTTCTGTGATTCTCACTTGCAAGAGAGTGGCAGAATTGGTTAGCTTCTGCAGTATAGTATTGAGTCTCAAAAAAGTGCCTGATAACAAGAATGAATTTCTTTTTGAAAATCTGCATGCCAGCACTCATGTGTGACACTGCAGCGCCATGAGGGGAAGCTTGTCATGGGAGTAATGGTCTCAGGCTAGTCTCCCCTCCCACTTGGAGGGACTTCATTAGTCAATCTACTTTTTGCAGATGTGATGTAGGGAAAAAATACCCATTCTTCACAGTTAGATATTATTATTTTGTGTAGTTTATATTTTCCAAGCTACTTATAAACTGTTACACCTATCTTTTTCATGTTTTCAGGTATTTCCATAGCTCAACTTGGTCACAAAGGAAAATTGTTTGTTTAACAAATGTGTGAAAATGACTGCTGATCATACTGTGTCTTTTAAAGGTAATTTCTACCACTGTAACAAGCCAGAATCAAAGTGACTAATCAGTTATAAGCCACTATTCATTAACTGGCACTAAATTATTTTCATTTGGCATATAAAATAGCTACCCTTAATTAGAATTTGGTCTAATAGGATTGACAAGTCAAGCTGGGGGGAAAATGCCCTCGTTAATTGCTTTTAGAATGGAGTAATTTTTTTTTTAACAGCAGATTGAATTTGCTATTTGTCTTATAAGAGAAATCTGCCCGGTGAGCAAATGTATTCTTTTTGTTTTCTTAGCTTACCGCCCATAGCAAAATAAGCTTGAGTAGTGTTATCTTTAAACAAGCGTGTTTGTACAGTATTGCACTGCACTAAGACTGTAATCAGGATTTTAAAACAGAAGCATTTGAGGGAAATAGCCATTCACTTTTTTCATTCAATTTTCAGTGTCATAATCAAATGCAGTCATTTTCAGTCAATTGAAAAAGGGATACTCCTTCGCACTTGTCTTCTCAGTAAAACTTCTTTTTTTCCCTCTTATGGCTTCTGGAAAACACTGAATCTCTCTTTTGAAAGTTGTTCTATAGGTATATTTTTCTCTTCTTAATTGGAAAAACTTAATCAAATTGCTGTTTTCTTTTACATCATTCAACCTATTACTCTTAAAAAGTCTGTCAAACCAGGATAGTTAGTGTTTCTCTCTCCAAGCTTGCTTCAGTAATGACTTCCAGTTTTGCTGTGGCTCATGAATGACTGGACCCATGGTCAAAAAGAGGAGCAGTATGAACCCAAGGGGTTTATGTGAACCCTGAAGTATGAAACCCTCCATATGAACCCAAAGGGCAGATATTATAGAGTCTGTAAATATTTTGAGGAGTTCTGCCAGTCAATTTCTGAATGAGCAGCTTACTGCTTTTCTGTTTACTCCTATCTAATACTACGGGAGTTGATCCCCTGCTCTCCAGGACTGACTGAGAGGTGCCAGCAATGATTATAGTTAAGGCTAGTGCTTAAATTGTTTCATTTCGTTAAGTTTTTGTTGTACTCTCTTAGACACCTTTTGTAACATAGATCAATAAATTAATGACTGTTTCCCTGGAGATCCCACAAATAAGAAATATGCTTATGCTGATGCTTGGCAGGTTTTGCTCTCCTTGAAATGTTTCAGTCCTTTCTTTTGAGAAAGAGTGTATGAGGATAATATGAAGAAACAAAGCATACATCATTACCCCCCACACCTCAATAATTTGTGGTCTTTGAACTCTTGAAGCCTTGCTTCCACCTTGAAGTCTTTTATATTTTTTGTCATGATATGCTAACTCAAATGAAATAAGAAATTCTTAAAAATAATCCAGGTCTTGAAGGAATAGTTGGTTGAAGTTTTTTATTTTAAGGTGGAGAAGCCTTATTTTGTCTCTAAAGCATGTTTGGTAAAGCCATTGACAGCTTATGTTTCCCGCTGCTACTCATCACTTTGCTTCAATCTAATGCAGGCAAAGGTCTTTTGGTTCTCTGTCAGGAAAATGAACCCAGTCCATGAGTCTGCTCTGTCCTTGGCCTCCCTTCTGACACTGCCAAAAAGGCCATTGAATTAAGTGGTGTGATTTTATTTATACAAACACCTGCCCAGTAGGAACTGGACTGAGACTACCAGCTTGTTTCAGATGATAGGCCATTGAACAGCTGTCTCATCATAATAATTTTCCATCATGATCAGCTAGGGTTGAATTCAGACCTATGACCTACAGGTGAAGGGCTTTGTAGCCATTACCTATGCTTTCAATCATCAAGCCATTTAAATGCCTTCAGAAGTGGAACATGCTAAAAATCTTGCTGGGAAGAGAGAAAGGGAGAGAATTTGCTCCCCAAAATTGTCCCCTATTCTCTCAATTAAAAACTCCATAGATGTGATATTTTGTATTTGCGTGGGCAATTTGAGAAAAGCCAGGTAATACCAGTGATGTCTGTGGCACAGACAGGCGCTCACAGTTCTGTCACAGTAGTGTTTGGGGATGAGGGTGTGTTACGCCCATTAGGTGCATTTTTTTCTGTTTGGTCTTCTGTTTGAATTTCTCTCAGTGTGAAAAGAATAGTACATTGACACAGCGTCTTTGTTTCATACATGTCCTGAATCTGCAGTTTTGTAGCACAGTAGTCTCTACTGTGCATTTAACTTAGATTTGATAGAAACCATAGAATGGTTTTGTAATGGATATTATCTGTGCTCTCAGTCCCTGAAATGCCTTTTGGATGGGCTAATATCAGCAAAATTTTAGTGGGTAGTCAGGGAATTATATAGAAAACATGTAATTGGACTTCATGAGAAACTGTTGACTAATACCCTTCTGATGGTGCCTTACTATCATCTGTGGCTGAGTAATCTGTGTAAAGTGATTTGCATCACAGCCGAGTTAGCGTCAAGGGTATACTTTGGACAGAAGGCACAATTTAGAAATTAGGATCTCCTCTTTTTTTTTTCCACATGAAAATACACTACATATGCTCCCTGTTTTTCTCAGGGACTATCACACAGCCCTAAAACATTTACAGCTTTGCTTATGCTAGAAGGAGGGGATGAGAGGAGAGGAAATATGACAGTGGGGGCTGGTGGCAGTGTGAAGCTGCAGCTCTCCATGTGCTTTCAGTGCCTTGTTTATTGCTTCATGCAGCACAGCCTAGATGAGGCTCATTGAGAGCCAGCTCTAATTGAAGCTGTTCTATAAAAGTGCTGTTATGAGCAGATGTGGCTGCATCAGGAATATTTTTTTTTTTAATGAACTTAAAAATATTTTAAGACATAAAATATTTTTGGCCAGAAGCAGGATTCTTGGCACGGGCTGAGCATTTGAGCTTCATCCTGGAAATTTGTCTCAGTTTTCTCACTCCATTCTTAGTTCACAGTGTCTCCTGAGGATCTGGTCATCACTTGCCCTCATTAATACTGCTTGCTTTAAAAAGCTGTATTTGGTGTTCTTTTTCTATCTTTTAGATATTTATTTATTTATTTATTTATTTATTTATTATTGGAGAGTGGAGGGAAAAGATCTCTCATTTGTTAAAGACCTCTGGGAATATTTGGCACATTTTTAACTTATTTTTTCATAGCAGGGCATTCTTCAGCTTTCCTGGATGTACTCTTCTGTCTTCTGTTTTGATAACTTGGCACTTGTTGAAGACAGCCACATTTCAGTAACCCTCTTCTCACCCATGTGTTGGTTTGTGAGGTGACACAGACAGGGTGAAGAGCAGGGATCCACTTGGGCACCAGAATCCAGGTGAAGGATCTACAGTGTTGTAATAGCTCACTGCAAGGAGGCAGATCTTCTCAGTTTGTTCTTCAATAAATTCCTCCCTTGTAATTTAGTTTCTGAGAAACTGACCAGTGGATTAAACCATGGGTGAGGTGGCTTAAGCAAAACGACCTATAATTGCCCATAAGTTTGAATTCGTCTGTTATTGTTTTCGCTTGAAGCAGCTTTCTTTGTGAGTCAGAAACTCATAAAGGAGATGTGTTCTAGAATCATCAGAAAAGTTGGGCAAAGGTGATGGCCCTTGGAAAAAGTTGGTAGCAGAAATTCATTTTAGGATACTTCGACTGTGTCCTACCAGTAGAAATGGGGTTTACAAAAAAGCAGTAATCACAACTTGAAGGTAGAAGGGCTATAATTGAAAGAAAACTTGAGCAGATATTCCAGAGGTGTAACTCTTTCCTGTGCTTTGCTTTTTTTTGTTTGATCTGAGCCTTTGCAGCATCCTTGCTGTGCTGCTTTGATGTTGAGCTGTGGCTCTGCACCCAGACAGAGAGACACTCCATGGGGAGCACTGCCCAAGAACTCCCTTAGGGTGTGCAGCCCTAAGGGGATGCTGGGGGAAGAAGGCAGGTGTGCTGCTGTGGGTTAAGGGGAGGGAGCTGTGACTATGCTTGGAACTGTGAAGCTGCCTGTGAATAAATAAACTATTCCATACAAAAACTTAATTTATTATGATTAAGAAAAAGGGAGAGAGAAATGAGAAGTTCACCATGTCCCTGCAACAGAAGGGGCATGTTGGCAAGAAGTGATCCAACCTTTTGCTGTGCAGAGTGATGGCTGATTTTTGAGTGCGGCTCCTCCTAGGCTTAATCAGCAGCGTGTCCTTATGCAGAACTCGTGTTCCCCATGGATTTAGCACTGTCAGGTCTATTAATTTATGTTACAGGGATCAGTGTGATCCTGGGCAGAACCACTGTCCCCACCAGGGCAGAGGTCTCTCCTGGGGCTTCTGGCAGCTCTGTGTTTGGGTCTGTAGGCATTGGAGAGGGTTGGGAAGCACTCAGCCCTTCACCTTGCAGCTTCTTTCACTTTCTGTGGGTCCAAGGTAGGAAGCAAGAAGTGATTTTGTAGCTGAATTCTGAGCAAAGGCTTCTTTGTCATAAGCACTGTCAAACAGCCTCGTTGCCACGGCAACCCCAGCTAGATAACCCATTTGGGAAAATACTTGTAGGACCTAACACTCTATCATCTGTCATTCAATAATTTCGTGTTCATAATAACTAGGAAATCAATGGCCATCCTCTGAGACAGTTTGCTGAGAGGGTTCGCATGCTGCGGGCAGCCCATGGTTGTCTCGGCCTGCAGGGCTGCCAGGGAACAAGGGGTGCCACCCAGAGGGTGGGCCAGCCCAAAGCTTAGGGGCAGGTTGGGCTTTGCCATCCAGTGAACCTGTGCTATGGGCAGACGTGACAAAGAGAAGCAAATGGCACATAAAGCAGTTGGAACAGTGTGAGGAAACAAAGGTTTGGGTAGAATTAACATTTCACATTTTAAAATACCGAGGAAAACTATGTACTCAAGTTATCGCATGGCCAGCATGAGCAAATTCAGTAACTTAAAGGCATTTTTTCTTATCTTGGCTTTCTAATTAAACTGCTTATCATCATAAAGGCTGTGTTACCTGGATGTTATGTGTTGAATATAAAGCAATCATGGAGCAGTAATTAAAATTCTTAAACATGCACCCGTTGACTTTACATACAATTAGTTTACTACAGTGTGTCATTTATTAATAGCACAAGTTTTCAAAATTGAGCCCTGGTTGGCTATGTGGAGAAAGACGTATTTAGTAATTACTTTGGCAGTGTTTATCTGTTTCAAGAGAGAGGAAAAAAAAAAAAAAAAAGCACTAATATCTCTAGAAAGTTACACTGTAAACAAAAACCATGTTAAATTGAGGCTTGGGGAGAGAGAAGGAGTCCTTGCTGGTTGGGATATTGCAGAAATGTAGAAAACATAATTCTTATCATCATATAAACAGTACTTGAAAGAAAATTATTCTCCTAATTTGTAACAGGAGTTTATTTTTTCTTTTAAAAATGATTTTGGGGCACAAAGATATGGTGGCTCTTTTCCAGTTGGCTGTTTCAGCACATCTGAGGTCCAGTTAGTTGGTGGTGTAGAGCAGACACTCACGGGGCCATGGGCTGAGGCGTCAAATGATGGTTTTAATTCTGATTTGTCCCAGGGAATGTTGTGGAGCGGCTTTTATGATTTTCTGTAAAGAGGATACACCTCACGATGAGACATTTTTGGTCCACTCTGAAAACGTAGTAGTCAGTTGTTCAGGTGAGGGGATACTTTATGCAACATGAAATGAGAAGGCAATGTGATTCTTCTCATTTAGTACCCACAGGTCAAACTGAGAGTTTCTAGGGAGGTGACGCCAAGCTCTTCATCATATAATGCTCTGCTGTGGTTTCCCGAGGTAAACATTTGCTTTACCAGTCTTGAAATTTGTTTCAATATAGCACATCTGATTACCCTCAGCCTGTGATTTCTGTGTAAATTGTTTTCAGTTGTTCACATGGGCAGAAACACTTTGCAAGGCCCAATTCCTGGGCTAGAGCTGTGTTAGTGTTATCTCAGAAGCAGGGTGTATTTCATTCTTCCATTTGGACTGAAAGCTTTGGGTTCATATTTCTGGTTTAGAAAATCTGTTTCTGGAATAATTCTTTGTGAAAGTGGGTGAAGAAACCATTTCTTTTTGGAGTTTTTGAACGTAGTAAGTTCAGAAGCAGATGACAGAGGTTCAGGAGGTACATCTGAAGGTGTCACAGCCCAGCAATGGAGCAGCCCAGAACTCAGCTTAGGCAGAGGAGGAGTAGAGATTTCATTGTGAGGAATCTGATATAGAAAGACTCCGTAGAAGAAACAAATGTTAAGGAGATTTATGAATGAGGTACCAGAAGTTTGGCACAGAATGTATTATCTTCACATTGTAGAGCTCCATCAATATCAGCCGAGGGGTACAAGTGGAAGAATTAAGCTGGGCTTGGAAAGAAGGGACTCTGGGAAGAGGAGCAATGATATGAGAGAGTGTCAGATGCAGTTTGTATGTCAGAGTCTCTAGTGAAGATACCCACCTTCGATGAGAAGTGATTAAATAAAGAAGTGATCTCAGCAAAACTCAAAATGGAAAGTATTCAATCATCAGCAGACTGGATTGGTGATAATCAAGCTATAATGTGGCTCAACCTTTCAGGGAGTTTTTTTTTTTTATTTCACGTAGGAAAACAATGAGGGCAATTTGGAGAAGGAACCAAAGGGGTTAACAGTAGACCCACCATTGAAGAGGACTGAGAGACTGTCCTCCAGGAAAAGCACATCAAGATAACAAGCTAAGAGAAAGAAATAGGAGTGGATTAATGGAGAGGAAACAAATAATAGATTGTTGGAGTGGTCCAAGTGACTTTTCACACCATGTACATGTAGCAGTCCTTGAGGTTGTCAGTTTTGTATGGGATGTAATCTTCTCCCATGGAACTAACTGACAAAGCCAGCCTTACTTCTCTGTGGTCATGGCTGTTGGGTACCTCCTGCAGAGGAGGTGCTCCCCATGGCCTTTTCAGTTACCTCACTCACTACTGGAGTGGTTGGCAAGGGAAAGGATGCCTTGTGTGGGTGAGTTAATACATTCTGCTGTGTTACTATTTCATAACTTTTATTCAGATTATTAAAGAAGTGCAGGGAAGAAGTAGGAAAATCTGTTTATTCAACTTCATGAATGGAACTGGCAGCTTCCATTACTTCCTAAGGGAATTCTCATATGTACTTTGTGTGGACTTGAAGGTCTCATTCAAGAGATATGGATGCATCTATTATTTATTGGTTAGGTCTTGTGCTTTCCCCCAGAATTTGTCAGTAACTGCTATTTTCTGTCACCCACTGGAAGATGGAAAGGATGAGAATTTGCAAGAGCGCTGAGGGAGCACGAACTGTGACTGCCTCTTCCATACTTAATGTGAGTGGATAAACATACAACATCAGTTTCCAGTGCTGGTGCTCCTTTCTGTCCTATGAGTCCATTTTCCCTCTCCTCCTTCCACGCCTCTCTTAATAGAAGAGGAAAGAAAAGAGGAAGTTGTAACGTGACATTCCCTGTGCTTTGTGGGGGATAAATATTGCCTCCCCTGGTGCTGCTTTGATCAATCTATTTTTAGCTGGGGGTTGGATCAGCAGAGCTTGTGCTGGAGAGTGTGAAATAGCATTGATCAGGCTGACATCTGAAGCAGGGTGAAAGACCGAAAAAAAATAAAAAAATCAATTAAACTAGCAACCCAGGCATCCTGGTTTGTTTTGCTGTGCGTAGGAGAGAAGGCACACAGCTATTGCTTACAATAGCTCCCAAGCTGGGACCATCCACAGGAGCACTCCTAGCAAGACTCCTCTGTGTCCTTCTGCCCAGCAAGGGAGTATTTTAGAGTTCAGCTCCTGCTAAGGTGCACAAGATGAAGAAATTTTGAAACCAGTGGTGGAGGGAAATCAGGCAAAGGAGACTTGGGAAGGAGAAGAATATTTTGTGCAAAAGCAGTGAAGCTTGCAGTAATGAATGGATGAGTGGGGAACAAATACTGAGTTATGGTGGGGCACAGAATTTAATTTGGGCATAGAAAACAAGAAAATAAGGAGCAACATGTGCAAAAGTGAAATTTCACTGTACAGTAAAGGAAGGAGAGGAGAAAATGAGATAAACTGCATAGATTTGTGTTGCCAGTGGGAAGTTACTGCCAATTTTGTTTTGTATTCTACGTGGCTTATTGCAAGCATCACCTGCAAAGAGACTTTTTTTTGTTTAAAATTGGGTTTAATGTCACACTGATTTTGTTTCTTTGCAAGGTATACAAAAAGATCTTGATTTTGTTATTGTTGTTATTCCAAACAGTTTCTGAAATCCCCTAGATTCTATCCCCTCGTTTGCTATTGCTCTGCAGTCACCCTGTTTGTTGCTGGGTAGCTCCCCCAGCTTTAAGCTTCTTGCTGCTTTGCACAATTGAAGTACATTTTGGCAATTACTTGTAGTATTTAAGTATTGTGCACTACTTGTTTTTTGTATTATTCACGTATTTGTACATGGATGATAAAGTTACCTGATTTTATAAAATACTTTGATACCTCTGTATGAAAAGTTCTGCATGAAACCTGACTTCTGTTGTCATGTAAATATTATACTGTGATGTAGAAGACTTTTTTTTGGTAGAAGCTAAGATTTAATAAGTAAAACCAATGTGTTTTACTTCTTCTCTCTTCTGCCTGTGCCTAAAATAATTAAAATTATCTCAAATAAAAATAAGTCTTTAAATTATTCTCCTCTACCAATACTACAAACAGAGCTTTGACAAACTTGCTGAGGATTACAGTTTTTCAGGACCTTTTCTTCTCATCCTTATTTTATCACTTAACTTTTAATTACGATAGCATGTGTTTGGAAAAGCAACGAAATGATTGATTTTATCAGTTAACTTGTGACCTTTTGATTAACTACAGTAGGAAGTAGAAAGATGGTAAAAGCACCTTCTAGACATACAGACACCTGATCAGTTTGCATTATGGTTATGATGTGGGCATAGCTGGGTCTGAGCCTTATTGGATAGTGACCAATACGCATGTTTCATAACTTAAAAGGAAGAAGGCACCCCATAAGCAGAGAAATTAACAACTAAATGAGAGTTTGTGATCAGCTGGTATCCACTTATCCTTTGAACTCAACGAGAACACAGTTATGTTTGGATTTTGCTAAGAAAGCCAGGAGAAACTAATTTAATTTGAATTTCTGACAGGGTTCCAGGAGAAGTAATCAGTGAAGTTGTCAGGATTACCGTATGAGACTCGTGTTATTTTTTTTTTAGCAAACGTGAGTCCGTTGTGATTTAGGTTCTGAATTACTTATGTTAGGAATGTACTGTCACCTTTTAGTCTCTCTGGTGCTTTAGTTTTTGTGCAGGAGAGCTCTTGACTGCATGCTTATGACTTGTTGAGAAAAATAACTCTTAAAGATGATTTACTAAATTCTTACTGAGGTTTGCTCTGTTGCTTTGAATGCATCACTACGTTTCCTGCTTCAGCTGTTCCAAACAGCATCTTGGATGTGAAGTATGCTGAAATTGAGAGCTTTCTCACAATTTTTATTCAAGCAGAAAGTGTGAATGTGTATATATATATATATATATAAGAAGAAGAACCTCTGTTCTTACATGTTAACTTAGTTCTGAGGAATGAATAGCATCCAAACTTTCTTGTAGATAAGCTAACTGAAGTTGTATTTCACACTTCTAACTTGAGACAGGAGTTTCTTGCTTTCCCTGAGCTGACAATGTTGTTGCTCAGCGCATGATAAATTATATTTCCTAATTTATTTGACCATCACTATTTGAATCCCTAAAGCATTAGTGTAAATCACTAAAAGCATATACTGAAGGGAAAGAAAACAACTTTACAGCTTCTGGCTATAGTCACTGCAGTGACACTTTGAGGTCACTGAGGTATTAGCTTCTGAAGAACACTGCAGAAATATGTCTGCTATATGCAGGTAGTGTTTAACCATAGAAAATTTGTTGTCTTTTGCTAGTAGTCAATCACTCCTTTACAAACTTGTAGTTCAGTAGCTGGAGAGGAAAAAGTATTGTTTTCCATAGCAACCTTAACATCCGGATACAGTATGTCTGTCACTTTTGCAAGGGCTAATTTATCATGTAAAGTATATGCTATGCATGTCACATTTTACTGTCTGTTCATTTGTTTTGATAATCAAGATTTTGACAGATTTGTCTCACATGGTAGGATTTATAGTAAGGATTTTCTTATCACCGAATTAGGTTGACGCATATAATCCTAGTGTCCTACACAAGAACTCAACAGAAATGAAAGAGATTCAGCTTAGAAGTGAAGGTCTTGCAGAAAAATCAACTCTCCTCCCCAGTCCACTATTCTCTTTGATTTTTATTTTATTGCTTATTTATTTATTTATTTATTTATCTATCTATAATTTGTATTGTGTCTCAACAGGACCAGTAACAGAAACAAGGCTTGACTTAAATAGTTCCCCTTCAATTCAAAGGTCTTCCCGATTTTTTGGGGGCGGAGGAGGGTTACTTTTTTTTCTTTTGTCTGTTTTTCGAGTTTTATTTCTGTTAAAATGAAATATAAGGGAGTTTTGGAAATGTGCAGCTTTTCCTTCCAGTACATACTGTCATGCATGCTTCCTGTAGTCTGAAGCCTGATAAGTAAATTCATTTTTCACAGATGTCATTTTCTTTCCTGTGGTAAATGAAAGAATCTTTCTCTCCCTTCTAAAAACGAAGAGTTGAAAATGTGGAGGCTGAATTCTCACAAACTATTAGAAATATGGTCAGATTTAGCCACAGGAGATGCCAACCTGTCCTGAAGCACACTGCATTCCTTTTGAACTTAAATGATTTGGTACTACTAAAATTGTCTTTGAAGTACGTAAGATTAGGTCTATCTGTTCTTATATTATAGCAGAGTGCTTCGATCTGAGTGGGCAAGGTTGATGGGTAGTTTCAGGAGCACAGGGAAGGCGTCAGTGTGAGAGCATCTTTAAACTCTTGCAAATGTAATTACAACATCTGGCTTGCTAGAGCAGCTGATAAATGTTGTACAAGTGACCTGGACCTTTTTGAGACAGAAATATCCAAAGAATATCTCCTAAAACATTCAGCCTCCTTCGGTAATGTTTAAAAATAACAAAGGCGCATGCTGTGGTATTGAACAAAGCATGTTGACATATCTAATAAGCAAGTACATTCGATTAAATATAGGAATACTTCCCTTTTCCCAACTCCAGGACTGGAGAGAATACCAGTGGAGAACTAATAAAGCAGAAATTATTTGAGCAGATTTTTGTTTCACTTCTCACCGTATTTCTCTATTCTCTGCTTTATCTTTATTTGTGACTAATACTGACAATCAAAATACACACATGGTTTGAGCGTGCATTTCAACGGGAGCACATTTTGAAATCTAAAATGCAAAAACTTCAGGGAGATAGTTTTCATACTGTGAAAACTTAATTGGAAAGGGTTTCCATCACAGATGAATTGCACTTGTGTTGCTACTTTTACATCTACTAATAATTGATGCTGAAGAAAGACACTGAGGGGTCCATCTTCAGAATACACTGGGCTTTTTAACTACTTCAGTCTTGGTAAAGAGAATGAGACCCTAAAATTTCTGCCACCCATGTCAAGTTTTCTTTTACGTGATTTTGACATTCATGGAGTTTCTGATAGTTGCCGTACCAAGTATTAGTTAAACTGTTCACTTTAATTGCACCATTCCTTTGTAGTATGACTGAATAATTTTCCTGTACTGCAAACAGACGTTTGGCTACTTTCCTCCGGCAGATTTAGTCTTTAGGAAACTGTATTAAAAAAGATTCACCTGTCCAGGGGGCTGGGACCAACCAGCAGCACCAGGGTGCTGCAGTAAGGCAGAGGGAGAGCAGCAGTGGTGATGTGGGTGTCACCACTGCTGAGTGGTGATGTAGGTGTCACCACTGCTGGGCAGTAAGCAGGCACCTGTCCCCTAAAACTACCAACCTGTGACAGATGTCCCTGTGAAGCTGAGAAGCATCTTGGTTTGGCTTTTTGTTCTGTGAGGAAACAGCAGATTTCAGATTAAGGATCTGAAATTCTGTTCTGAGATAAAGCAGGATTTGCTATGCTAATTTTTGTTGTGCAAGAAAGCACAGCAGAAGGAAAAAAAAAAAAAAAAAAAAAGGAGGCTGTGTTAATCAGATTTCATTTGTTTCTGTCCATGTGGCCCTTCAGGAGTTGCTTCACCCTTCTCACATTCCCACACCTGTGCTCAGGTGTTGCTGCTTTATGAAGGCCTGGGTGAGCACAGCAGGCTGTGGGGCTGTGGGGCTGCCTGGCATGGAAGGGCTCGCTGTGCTGGGGGGTCCTGGTGCCCCCACGCTGGTGGAGCAGCTGGTGTGGGGTGCCCATGGTGCCAGCATGAGGTCCGGGAGCTTGCCAGGCCCAGGGCAGCGTCCAGCAGCCCCTCACACCTCCCAGACAGCTGGCGCGGTAACACAACACCAGCAATTTTCAGAGGAAAACACAGCTAATAACATTAATTTTCTTATAGAGCAGACGGCAAGGTAACTAAAGCCAGGTTGATTGGAGTTCGTTGGGATTTTTACCTAATGATCTTCTAGAAAGCAGGTGCATTGGCAGTGATTTTATGCATTAGAAAGCCCGAACAGGGTATAAAGTAAACCTTCGTAGGAGGGGGTGCTGCTTTTAGATCATTAGAAAACCTTTTCTGGCTACAACAGAATTAATGTCGCTTTTATGGCAGTCAGTTAATGGCTGTCAACAAACAGAGCTGATTTCTGTTCAAATTGTAATTTTAAATCAAACTAGCCAGCTGTCAGACACTGGAGCAGTATGAATGATTCCTCCTGTAGCACTGCACAGTGCAGCTCCTGCATCCATCATTCTATCAGGTGCGTGTTAGGAGCCAGATTTGAGAGGCACATATACGACCTGATACTAATTTCAGTGCAGTGAGATCATGAAGAACAACCATCTCCCCTCTGCCCTACTGTTTCTTTAGAGACTTTACTTAAGAAATTACATATTTCTATGCTGTTTTTTTGTTTTGTTTTGTTTTTTTACAATAGTACACAATTTTTTACAGTAGTAACATGAACTTCTGACAATAATATTACAATGCCTTTATGTTTTGGCAGAGATGGCAAACAGTTGACTTAATGGCCTGATTCAGTAAAGTTCTCTTTCTGTACTTTAATACTATGAAAAACCATCCAAAGTCATGAAGACTTGCCCAATCCTGCTGTTTAAGGTAGGGTAGGTTGTTTACACTGGGCAAGACAAAATAATCTATTATATTGAATTTATCGCTTAATTGTTCTTCCAGACTTTATGAGCTTTGCCAGTAAACAGTGAAATGTCTGTATTGGTAAATATATCCTTATAATGATGCTGCATTATTTATATGACAGGATACTCTTCGCAGAATCTTCACCTCATGTTAGAAATACTTGGGTGTGACAGAACGACCGTTTAGGTTTACCCAACTAAGGGCAGTTAAGCCAGAGGGCAACCAGAAAAGCAAGCAGACCTATCTACCTCTATGTCATGTATTTTAGCCACCCTGAATTGAAAACATCATTCTGGCCTAACTGTTGTTTAGCTTTTTTTGATCCCTCACGTTGCTCATTGTCATTTTAGCAGGAGACTTTCTCAGATCAAAAGTCATTTTTTTTTTCTTTCGTACTTTTATACTAATTTACACACCACAGATGCTACTTAAAACTTTTAATTAGTAAACCACACAAGACATGATAATTACATTTGACTGCTGGAGACTGCGAGGGTGGCCTCAGTAGAAGAACTTAAGATGTGTGCAACATCACTAGATAATCCATTCTTTGAAAAGCTCTGAAAAGTCTTAAAAGGTTTGTTGAATTAATATTCCTACAAGACAGGTGTTACTTTTTTAATAAGTAAGAATGTAAAAAGAAAAAGCACTTCTAATGATGCAGGTACCAGAGGACAGAGCAGAGGTGGGGATTCCTTGCTGCTGCTCCCATGCTGTGAACCAGTTCCTGCTGCTTCAGTATTTGAATTCGTGTTTTGTGTTGCGGGCTCAGTTTCCCATTGAGGCGCTTCAGGCTCTGTGCCTCAAATTGGTTTGTAGTATCTCAGATCTATAGACAGACTTTCTTACAGATGCAAGAAAGTTCAGGTTTAATCTTCAGATGTGGGGAAAAAAAATAATGGCAAATTCTGTGGTTTGTTTGTTGGTTTCTTTTTTGTGTTTGTTTCGTGTTTGTTTTTTTTTTTGTTGTTTTTTTTTTTGTTGTTTTTTTTTTTTAGTATGTGACTTGAAAAGCTTTGAAACCTGTGGGGGTAGTGATGAAACGTAGTTTTGTAAGCGTTTTTAAAGTTCAAAGTCATTATGCAACCATTAGTAAAGACTTGTAATGCAGTTAGATTACATGCTGTTTTACCATCTAACACTGGCTAAGGAAGTTTGGGTTTAGTATATATCCTAGTTTGTTGTGCAAAAACTGGTAAATTTTCAGCTTTAGAATTGAATTAGTAAAGATATCATATTGCCAATATTAGATTTCAGAGGCCAACAATAAACACACAGGCAGGAGGAAGCATGGAGAGATCTCTCACTGCTGTCTCATAGCTCCCAGGAGTCAGTGAATTACAGACTTCTTAAGCAGGCAGATGACTGCTGACAGTTGTTTGTCATAAAGTTGTCTCATTCCTTTCTGAACCTTTTTCAGCTTTTCTCTTCCAGTGGGTTTTGTAATGAGTTCCACAGTTACTTGGGAAAAAAAAAATGCAACTTCCTTTTGTTGCTTTAAATGTATTATCTGATTATTTCTCTATGTAATGTGAGAAGGAATGGCTTCTGTGTCAGAATTAGAGGGAAAAATAAATATTAAGACAAAAAAAAGGTGGAGAAAGTGAATTATTTTACATCTGTGTTTCTCATCTATTCTCCATAGTGCTTCCATTTCCATGGAATGATTTACAGATGGAAAACTGCTGGCTGTGTTCAGGTGCAGGTATTGCTTGCTTTTGTGCAGTTCTCTGATGGCAGTTTTTGCTCTGTTGTCATTTGTTTCCTAAAAATCCTCACATTCTCATTGACCTCTTCCTGTGGTTGAACACTGAGCTTGTATTTCAAGGAAGTGTCCACAACTCAAGGTCTGTTTTCTGAGTGTAATTAATGACTTTAGAACCTATAGTTCTGGATGTTTTAACAATGTTCCCAAAGTGCTTTATTTAATTGACATGGGATTTCATATTCCATCCAGGTTGAATGTGGCTCTGGTCTAATGGTTGGTGACCTTGCCCGTGGCAGGGGTTTGAAACTAGATGATCATTGTAGTCCTTTTCAACGCAGGCCATTCAATGATTCTGTGATTTTTTCTGTAATCAAAACTTTTTATGCAACTCTATTCAGCTGTTTTAGTTTCTGATATCCTGAAAAAAAGTTGTCATTTCCTTTAAATCATTTCAAGCTTATTTATGAGTAATTCCATCGAGTGCACTTCAGAGTGTTGAAACTCATTAATACAGTAAAAGCTACAACCAGTCCAGTTTCATATGATATCATGATGGGGAGAGAGGGTCAGGCAGAGAGGAGGAGGGAGTGTAAAGCTGAGCCATATATTTTTCTTCTAAGTCATTGATGAGGAAGAGAAAGTCCATTTTCTTTCAGAATTTGTTCACAGAGTCATTAGTTTAGAGAAAACTCTTAGGGTTTAACTGACCATTTGACTGACACCGCTAATTTGAAGTCCATACATTCATAAGGCCTTAAAGAACAGAAGAGACATAATTTCCTATCATGTAACACCTCTTTATTTGATTATGGGAGTGGTTTAATAAAAGATAGGGAAGCCAATCTGACTGAAAGCCTCAGAGACAGTATCAAAGACAAAACTTAGAGAAGAGAAATAAGGTATCTGAGCTGTTAGAAGTTTGGCCATAAGGCCTGGTAAAGGCATGGTACTTTTCCCCAAAGAAAGCCTACAAGCCTGTTTAAACAAGGATGGTAAATAAAGTGTTGAGTGTGGGGTTTTAGTATGTTATTTGCTTTTTTCTCCTTTTTTTCTTTTTTTCTTTTTTTTTCCTGTGGAGAGCAAAAAGGATGAGTAACTCCGATGTTGAAAGGTATTATCCTGGCAGACAAGGTTCTTCATGTGCTCACTTTCCTTTTTTTTCTTACACATAGGCTTACACTATGGACCGGTAATCCCGCTGTTTCATAGTAAAGCTCATAAATGTCAGTTCCACCCTGGATGGAAAAGGTCCCAATAAACAGGACTTCTGCCATATGATGTGTGGTCCCTGCCTTCCAGGAGGCATCTAAGCCTGATCGTAGAAAAACTTATGGACCACATTTGATGTGCAGTCAGAATGACCTGCGTAATTTTCAGATATATAATCCTCCTGGAATAAACAGAACATGGGGATTCCGTGTCCTACACTCCATTCACCAAGGAAGTCCCTTTTTTCTTTAATATTTTTCTTCTACAGCTTTGCAGCCCTAATACTATAAATTGCATTGCTGTCTATTCTGAATAGCTGAATTCCCAGGGATTCTTCAAAGTTTATGGAGTATGCATAGGGCTTGGTAAATTCAGGGGCAGAGCACGTGTTTGGAGAAGGGCAAACAAAACTTGGAATTCTGCATTTGCTTCACTGGGCTTCACCACTGAGTTTGGACCGACAACTTCACGATCTTTTCTTAAATTGAATATTATCATTCATTTAATGTCTTTTAACTGTGTGGTAAAGAAGATAAAAGAGTGAGTGATCTTTAATTTGTGGTGTCATTGCCTTAAATTTTTCCCATTTGGAATGATAAACTTTCAAGCATGACTGCTTATAGTTGGATGCTTCTATATCTCGACGAGGAAACTACGTACCAAGTGTATAAGTCATCTCCTTGATACTTAAGATGAATTAGGGGACCTAAACAAGGGCACCTTGTTTAAAAATGTTAACAGAAATTTTGCTGAAACCCTTATGAAATTGAACTCCATCACTTTGCATTACTGCATTCCTGGTTTGACTGTAAATTATGATTTTAGTCTTTAAGGTAACATTAAATTGTAGGTGATGAACATGGAGAACTCCACAATCAGGAGAAGTATTGAATTATTCAAATATTTCAGAATTACACGTAGAATAAGAATTACTTGATTACAGGTTAGTACCTCCTTGGTCCATTTAGCTACAAATCTGGTGTGGGAGGGGGATTAAGAGGAGGTGAAAAAGGGAGGAAGGAAGGAGGTTGATTTCTTTTCCTACATAAAATTCAGCTGGATAAAATCACATCATACATTTCAATTTAGTCATTAGTTAATCGAGTTTTGCCTTGAATTTCATTTTGTGATGCATGAAGTTTGGTATGTTGACCATATGTAAAATCAAAGCAGCGTATTTTAGATGGAGCTCAAGAACCTAGAAATATATATTTCTTTCTCAAGTAAATCTATTCAGCCCTGTAGACTGTGCCCATCAGTGGCAGCAGAAGCAGGAGACAGAACCCTTTTTATTCTATGTATGGGCAAAGGGCAGGCACTTGATAAATGAATGCAGAAGAGCCTATGTCGGCTTCAGAGAAGGAAACAAAAGGAGAGGAAGAGCAATGAAAAAAGAAACTGTCAAGGGAAACTGATGAAAGATTAACTGCGGTTTTCCGCTGCTTATTTCATATTTGTTGTTTCTTTTGTTTATTTCTTGTACATGTGAAACCAGATTCCTGTAGTAATATATCTTTCTTCTTCTTCTTCTTCTTTTTTTTTTTTTTTAAAGAATTAATTGTAAGGGGCTAGCAAAAATATACCAGGTTAAATTATGGCTCCTTTTATGAGTCTAGTTTAGCTTTCAGACTGTGAATGTGTCATAGGAAGTTGTGTCAGTGGAAGGAGAGAACACTTTCATCGAAAGATGGCACGGCTGTCCTTGCACGACTGTTGTCTGGTTCCTTGATCTGATTTTCTTAGGTTCAAAATTTGCACATCTGAGAATCCTTCTGCACCTCACAATATAGAAACCTTCAAAGACTGAGTTAATGTTTGCTTCATGGGTTTAAACCTCTCAGCATAAGCAGCATTTCACTGTGGTGCGGAGGAGAACACAGGGTGATTCTTTCAAGCAGTGATGAACCTCCCTCCATGTTTTGGCTTGGGTCTCCTTGGACTTAAGGAGAGTTCTGAATTGAACTTGTCTACTTGTATTTTATCACCAAATAAAATAAATCTTAATGTTATATTTCTGATATACAAGCTGATGTAAGAAGAGCTTGCTCTGTTAATCATCACTATTTGATTCCTCCTGACTCTGCCCATTTATTAAAGGAGATGAAATTTAATTAATTAAAATTTAGTTCCAAACTATCTGTAATTAACATAGAGGTTCTAGTAAGCTTTACTTATGTGTAGAGTTTGCAGCAGTGGTCCAGTCTTTCCTCTAGGTTTCTCTTCTTGGCTTTCATCCCGGCTGTTAGATAAAATGAAGGCCCAGAAAATCGGATTATTACGTCCCAAGGGACAGGACTGATAAGCAGTGCATGATTGTTGATCTTCTTGCTACTCAGTGGTGGTGGTGTTTGAGGTGCTCCTGGATGCAAAGCCAATTTGTTAACAATTAGTGCTCATTAGAATCATTTCCTGTTATCGATTTTAAATGTTTGACAAAGCACTTTTAGGAAACTGCACCAAAAAAACCCACACACAATAGCTGTACATCAGTGCTTAGTAATTACAACTCTTTAGGGCCCAGTGTCAATCTCAACTAACTGGTCTCATTGGTTTCCAAGTAATTATTTTTGCTTTGGATCCCACCTGCTATCGCCTCCAGATTAAAGATGCTTTGAAACAAGGGCATAGTTCTCGATTAGCAGACTTGCTGATAAAGGAGTGAAGAAACAAAAGAAACTTTTCATGTTCCATCTCTGTTTATGGGGTTTATTACCTTATGGAACTGTTCTAATGGATTACACAATATACAGCATAGGAATTAATGTCAACTTGGAATTAAGTGGTGATTTCCATCGGTCCTAGCATTTAACATGTAGGTTTAATTTTAAATGCATCCTTGACTTACGCATACTGAGAACTGTGGAGGCATTAAGATCTAATATACAAATGCTAAAATTAGATATAATGACATGTTATAATAGAAGCTTTGATATCCGGGAGTCCAAGAGGGTATAACTGTTGAACTGGGGCTATAATTACTACTAATCTGTTTTACATGCCAAAAGTGACTTGTAAGCGAGATTATTTAATAAGCAGTACAATGTGTGCATATATGTAAAACACATCACCATGCTTGCCTGCAATTCTACATACACTGGGTATTTATGACAAGTTGTTGCAGACTTGTGCCTTTTATGAGTACACTGGAATTTTGGCTAAATTTGCCTGTGTCACAGTTGATGCTAGCAGTGAAAGCATCTGGGTTAATTTTCTCTCCTTTTTTGCTCTTAATTTTTTAGCAACATCAACCCAGGTTTTATAAGCATCCCCTTAAAATGCTTACAAATACCATAAATGTATTAGATGATCCCTGTTGCACAAGGTGGAGACCTAACATAAGACTTGGCTTGTGCTTCTCCCATCCCCATTCATGAATTAGTCTCAAAATTACTGTAAAAATTAAGGCAAGCGAGGGTGAAATACGTGAGCCCCACTCCCTCTAACCTTAATAAACAGAGATGGTATTGACACAAGTGAATTTTGTTTAACCACAGTACATTTGCTTCTTAATTAGTGAATATTCATCTGTCATCAGCAGCAGCTATGACACCCCTCCCCGCTAACACGTTCTGTCATAAATAATCAATGAGAGGCTATTAATATTCATGAGTGAGAATCTGTGTAGTCATGTGCACTGATGCAGAGACAGGGGGAGTGTTGCCATGAACTGAGTCGAAACTCTGTGTGTATACGTGAGTGTAAGATAGTTAGGGAAAGGGAAGAAGAGCATGCTGCTACACACTGCCCTGCCTGGTGCTTCCCGCGCACAGTGGTGTGTCTGTGTTTCTGGGCTGGAGTGACTGATGAAAAACAGTAGTCAAGTCTGGAGGGTGATTCCCTGTCAGTGCATTTGCCTTTCAGTGCTGGGGAAATTAGAGGCTTTGCTCCTGTGTTGCGTATTAGAATGGGCTGCAATCTGTGCACTTTTCAGAAGAGAGAGGAACACTACAAACTGCTCTATGAAGTTTCACAGGTGAGTGCAGAGGATATTACCAGCATCTCCAGACTAAAAATGTGTGTGCTTTGCAGACAGTAAGTAGAGATGCTTTTGTTTTCTTTTGCTTTTATTTTTTCCTTTTGCATATTTGCTAAGTTGTACTGGTGGGGGGGAGGGGGGGGGAGGCTGGTAATTATTGGTATTTTGGGTGCCTGTTGTTTTCTACTCGTCTGCCACTCCCCCTTCAGATGACTTCCTGTGGGATTCTTTTAACATTTTTGTGCATCTTCTGCCAAGATGTCAGTCATATAGCAGCAGTCTCACTGAACCATGTCGGTGGTGTTTTGACAGAGCCCTTGGCTTTGCTAATAAGACTCATTTCAGTAAAGTTGCACTGCTGCCTCTGATAACGTTGGGTCTGTGATCTCAGGTATTTCTAAGTTAAGGAACAAAGTTTTTATGGCGTCTCTGTGCTGGCTGAGATGTGTGTTAAATTTGCAAATTAATTAAAATGGCAATTATTCCAGAACATGCTTGTTACCGTTAACCAGGTACCAAGTACAGCAGGGTCTCCATGGGTGAGGTGTGCTTCTTGTTCATCCCTTGCGTGTGTTATTCCTGCTTACTACTAGACAAAGCTCCTAATCCCATCCCATTATTTCGGCGTCTCATTCAACAGCAGGAGAATGGTATGGTAGCAGCGTGAGCAGCAGCGTAGCAATGTGCTGCTAACGTGTTCCCAGCTCTTACGGAATAAGACGAGAAAAGACGAAACAAGCACTTACCATAATAGCCCACAATTTTGCTCGGATCCCATTGAATCAGCATTTGATTTGCGGCTTTTTGTTTGTTTTTCCCTCGGCACAGCAGAACCTCACAGACTGAAGTTTAGTGCCTTTCAGCATCTGCTCGCTCCCCCTCCGTAATTTGTCCTCGCTTTGACACATTGCCGTTGACGGAGGCTGAGCGCTGCAGTTTGGGGCTGTGCTGCTGCTGACAGGCAGCGCTGAGGAGAAAACAGCTCGCAGCGTTGGTGGTCTATTGGCACAGCAGCAGCTAAGTGCCCATTGCCGACTGGTTCCCTGCGAGTTCCTCCTGACGTGATTCATTTCGCAGTGGGCTAATTACAAAGTGGATTCTCTACACATGAAGCAGCCTCCTCAGTTGCAGTGTTAATGCACATTTTCATGGTAATGTGATCAGAGCCTCATTAGCCAGTTTCCAAAATGATCCTCTGCATTAATTAAATACAAAAATGATTCTTTTTATCACCATAGAGAGGAAGAAGAAGATTAACATTGTTAATTACTACTGGGGGCAATACCTCTGCATCGTTTTTTACCAATGAACTGTCAGGCATATTCAATCCTAAAAGAATGTCTGCTTGCAGGTAACTGCCCGCTGCTGTGGCACGTGAAGACGGTCTCTAGGTGGAACACTTCCCTTTAGTTCAATAGTGGCTCATAATCCAACCATCATCTTTTCTTATAGCAGTAGCAGAGGGAAAAGCACAGCAGCACATTTCCATCTCCTCCCTTTCCCCCTCCCAGCTCTGAACTGCCAAACTGATCTGAAAGTGCAAAATGGAGAGAGTGGAGTAGGTCGGTGCCTGCTTTTCTGTGCCAGAGAATAAGAAATTTGGGTTATGCTTTGAAGGGGATTAGACAGTCTTTGAATGGCTGTATGTGTTTAGGGAGAAAAGAAGCTGTTTCTGGTTCAGAGTGAATGCGTTCACGAAACATTCCTTGCATTAACGTTGCACAGCAATAAATGCTACTGAAATGATTAGTGAACTAAAAGGGTGGGGGCAAGATGCTAGGGCATTCTTCCCTTTATTTATCCTCTGTGCAGTTGAGTTGGTGTGTTTGTGGATACAAACAACCAAGGTGCAGAATGAACTAATGCTTTTACTTTTTACTCTGGTGCTTCCAGATAAAGGGTAACCCCTGAGGAGAGCCTGAGTGAGATTCCTTGGGGAGTTAAATGCAGCGAGCCTGGTGCTGCATCTTGTGCTATTAGGGAAATGTCACTGATAAGGTGCAGAAGGAGAGCTGGGAAATGACTTAGTATGCTCACTGCCAGATCCTGTGTTCATCTGTAAACCCCTCGCTATCTTTGTTTCGATGTATGCAGGTCAGAGCCCAAAGGATTGTGAGCATGGGAGTAACCAGGTGTTACAACAGGGATCAGGCAGCGGCTCACACCACAGTTAGCTCTGTCTGTGTACAGTCCTGGTTTGCTGCTGTGGGTGGGAGGTGGGAGCAGTGGTAGAATATGATAAATTAAATTAAGCCAAGACAGGCATTACTGCTTGATACGCAAATCCCTTTTTAACTCTCCAGTCCTATAATTCCTATTCCACAGCCTTGGCTCTTTCATCTGCATGATTTCTGGAGAGCCTGGGACAAGTTAGCCTGTCGGGGACATGAACTGACTGAGGATGAGCTGTAGCTCACTAGCATATGTGGATCAGATAGAGTAATTTATATTCATATAAGGCAGCAATCCTCGCCTCATCTCTCACCTTTCCAGTGCTAGGCTACCTGATTCTATGGGCGGTTACTGTGCTCGCGTACTGAAAATGCAATAAACAAAGGAAAGCAAAGCATGTCTGCAGAGGAAAGCCATGCAAATGCTTACAGCGAGACTTGTTTTCTGCTACTGTTTGTACTGAGGTCGATTCAGCACTGGAGAGCTTTTTGTTGTAGAGCTGCTGGGAAATGAAGACATCGTTAGAATACGTATTCCTCGCTCTTCCCCACCCCCTCCTCCAGGCTCAATGCCTGTCACTGAGGTAGGAGTGCAAGGACCATGGAGGCCCGTGCAGAAAACAGCATTTGCTTGAATGCTGAAGACTTTTATTTTGATGGCTGTGTCTCACATGCTTCAATTGGTATTAAAACAAAAAGTCAACCCCTCACATTTTAAGAAAAAAGGCTTTTCAGATACCACTATGCATTGGTGAAGTACCCTTGTGCTCCTGAGTGCCTCTTCACCTGTCGTCAGGGCATGATGATGCCTCAGCTTTGCTCTTGACTTCCCCCTGAGAAGGCACCAGGCAGAGCCTAGTGCCGCTGAGCACCCACCGAAGTCCTTGTCTCCATACGCCTGCCGGTGGACAAATGGAAGTTGTCTCAATTTGAAATTTATGGCCCTACATACTACTTTGTGGGGCACTTCATCGTTATTTCCTGCATGCTGCATAAGCAGGATTGAGCTAATGAATGTGCAGCCAGGAAGTCTACTTTGAGTCGCTTAGATTAGGCAGGACCTGTTGGGTGCTGGTGTCCATTAGGAATAGAGCTTGAAAGAAGAGAGTTTAAGTCATTTCTTAGCTAAATGGAGAGGAATCTCCCTGCTTAGTGGAAAGTAAGAGGTAATATGCCAAAGCCTGGAGGGAATGAGTGTGGTTTAGTGGAGGGTTGTTAGTTAGGGTAGTATGTTTAGGTTGCAGTTGGACTTGATGATCTTTAAGGTCTTTTCCAACCTGAGCGCTTCTATGATTCTATGAATGAAACTGGAGTAGCATCTAATCAGTTGTCACCAGCGATTCTTACTAGCTTTAGGTAAAACTCGAGGAAATGCTAATTTTCCACTCCGTTTTATGGATATCATATGGAAGTGTTTCTGTTTGCTGGAATTTTTAAGCTTTGTTTTCAAAACGGGCAATTTAACACAGAGAAAAAGGGAGAGAGAGAACACAGTACTTTCAGAGGTCAGCTGAAGACCATTGTAAACTTTTTAGAGTTATATGACAAGAAACTGTCTCAGGTCAGGTGAAGTTAGAATTGAAAGGGAGAAGGAAGCTGGAAGGGAAAACAGAGGCAGTCTGGGATGCCTCGAAAAAGTAAGTGGTAGAAGAGCTGGGATTAAAGCTAAAAGGTTGCACATTTTCATTTTACATTTGACCTTAGATGATAGTAGAGCCTGCTTGCAGCGTTTTTAAATCCTCTGAAGACTGATTATGCAGTTTGCTTCTCGTGTTGGTTTCCGTAATTAGCATAAGGCTCAAATTTTCACCACTTTAGAGTTCTGATTTTATGTTCATTTTGACATCCCTTGGGCTACTTGAAGTACTGAGTAGTAGTGGTTCATCTCTTCACACTGAAAAGTGTTCACAGGAGACACATCAGGCCCGCCTGCTGAAAAAGCAGAGGCACTTCTGTATTTTTCAGAACATGATCCTAATAGCTGGCATTGCAATAATGAAAGAAGACTGGAGGCCAAGCGTGTTTTTTTGTCATTGGGACCTGCCTTCTCTGATCTCAGTGAGGTCTGGATTTATTCAGAGAATTAAATACACTAGATAACGTGATCTTTATTTTCTTTCTGAACCAGCCTCCAGCCACTAATACTCATTTTTGGTTCTAATGCCATGAGAGACATTACATGACTACTCCTCAGTGTGGAGTTTGTCACTAGCTCTCCTTTTCTGGAGGTGCCTGACAAAAGATTTTGCATCACCTTTGCTTGCTGTGTATCAGTGTCTGTTCCAAACTCTTCTTGTGAGTTTCACCAGCAATGGGAAAGTACCATCTTGTGCTACATCACCTCAAATGTATTTTGGGGTCCATTTATACATAATCTTTATTTTTAATAGAAATTTTGTTGCAGGATACTTTTAGCTCTGGAAAATGTGAATAGAAAAGAATCTAGATATAATTTTGTGGAAGTCAGTTGAACTGTCCTAATTGAATTAAATCAGTTGCAAAAGCAGATTCGATTTGATGTCACTGCAATCCCTAACATTCCCTTCTAGTTTCTCTCTAAATTTCTTAACAAAATAGAGACCCCCAATTCTGAATCTTTCCATGCAGCTGTTCTGAATACTGATGTATCTGTTTAAAATCTTTTAAAAAAAATTGTGCTCAAGGATTTAATAAAACTGTAGGAGTACCGTTTTCTCTCAGTTGAGCTGCAGAAGTATAGAGCCCAGCTCTACAGAGTTCCCCTAACAGCTGCACTGTCTCATATTAGTAGAGCAAGACGTTGTACAGTAAAAAGATGATCAAGTAGACTGTCAGGCATTTCTAGCCATGTCCTAGAAACTTGCTTGGAATTTCTCTGTTGAAGTAAAAAGAATTTTAAAACTAACTTCATAAAAGCTGGCTTTCCCTGGTGAATAGGAGATGGGCTGTGGTTAGCAGTCACAGTTTCTCTGGCTCTTCTGTTTGCTTGCTTCTTTCCGTTAAACTGATAATTGAGCAGTGTTCATCCAAGTAACTAGGTTTCTGTAAACTGTACTTCAGAGGTGTTCCTGTGTTGGAGCATTGCTAACAACTGTGTTTGGCCTTTGCAGAGAGGAGCTGGCTGTGCTGCAGAAGGTGTTGGACCTCAGCAGCATCAGCTGCCTAACAGAGGCAGACCCCCAGAGCCCCTGGCCTGGGTTTGGGCTCTCACCATAGAACAACACTGAGCTGTGAAAGCTCCCTGGGGAGTACTGGAGGATGGTGCCATGGGGATCTGGGCTGCTCTAAGATAAACAGCCCTGACCGCCCAGACAGCTGGTGGCCATGCATTCAACCAGGCATAGAAGGAGGTTGTCATCTGGTTTCCTAAAAGCCTACAACAGGATTTGGGGGGATCCCTGTATGTGACACCTGATTTTTACATTAAGAACCTAAGTCTTATTTTCATTGTCCCCCAACTGCCATTGATAACACACTTATTCTTTTTTCCCTGATAAAATCCAGGAAACCCTGAAATGTTGCCACTGACTTCGCTGTAGCCAGGCTTTCATTTTCTGTGCTTGTTTACTGTCTTGTAAAAAGCATACAGCTCCTGCACATACCTCAGGAGGAAGGATAAAGGAAAAGTCATGAGATAAGAAAGCAGACAATAGTCTGCGAGATAACAATTCAGGGGATGGGTACAACAGTGGCAGCTATAAAAGCCATACTGAGATTATATCAGTAACCTACAGGGATATGCAATGCCATGAAAAAAAAAGAAACGGTTGAGATATTGAATAGCATGATTTTCTCCAGTCTTTTCTATTCTTTGCATCTTGAATTTAACAATGGGGATTAAGGATTCTTCTAATGATCAGATTTTTGTACATTTTTCAGAGAGCTAGCCTTTCTCAAGGCTGGCTTCCTGATGTGTTTTGCTATGGATATAATCCTCAGGCCTAAGGCAAAACAGCTTCATCTGAGTCTCACACATCAGTGATGTCAGGCAGCCAGTTTTGCTACATTCAGCATTGGCAGGAATGATAGCTGCCAAAGAAGCATATGGTAGGGGTTCAGTTGTTGTTTTGGGGGGGAAGTATTAAAGGGGATGTGGGTCACAATGTCAGCCAAAAGCTCTGCCAATTTTATCTTAATTGACAGCCATTTCACCCAGAAGTCCTCTTAAGGTAATACCTTAGTGTAGTCCTGCACAGCAAGGCCTGGTTGCATCCAGCAGTTCTACTTCCAGGGATTTCATGAAGCCCCATGTCTGGAAGCTGAAAAATGCCTGGGCCTTTGGCTTCAGGGAAGTTTAACTTCAGAGTGCTTAACATTTTTTTTTTTTAGAGGAAATGAGATTTTATAATAGTATTTGCTTTTCTGTTCACCCTGTAACTTTAAACCCACTGCCTAATTTCAACTACAGTTGTTTTTGTGGTAGTGCAGACCCATGTGGGCTTTCTGAAAGTTAGTTTGATGATACTGTTAGGCAAATCATTTTTTCAAAAGCAAGGGGAAATACCAGTCTGTAAATATCACCTCAACACCAATAAATGAAATAGTTTAAAAACTTAGATGCGGATAATTGTTTATACACTTGCTTTGTACTTGCAGTGAAGATAGTAGCTATTTTGTGTGTCATAAGCTTAATATTTGTTTTCTTTTGTGTGATTATTATCAAAACAAAAATAATTCTGTTCTTCTATGAAATCAATGACTGTTAACAGATGATTACTTACAATTTTTTGTAAGAAGCAGTGGTTCATAAAGAGAATTTTCCTAATATTCCTTTTTTATGCCATGGACTGAACCTTGAAATAGGATTGCAGTGTCTTCATATAACACATTGGAAGTTGTCTCTTACAGTTGTTTGCATTTTGTATTTAAGGTTAAAGTATTGGTGTAGACAGGCAAAGGGCATCTGTTTGGTCATTTCTTCATGATGTGATGATCTGAACTTGCATGACCTTCATTGTTGTGGGTTTTTTATTGTTTCACTTTGAGGAAGTTAGGAAACTACATATCCTTCTTCTCTCAGGTGGAAGAATATTGTTCATTCCTTTTCCTCCAGGAGGAAGGTTACCTTTTCTTTTCTTTCTTTCTTTCTTTCTTTCTTTCTTTCTTTCTTTCTTTCTTTCTTTCTTTCTTTCTTTCTTTCTTTCTTTCTTTCTTTTTTCTTTCTTTCTTTTTTCTTTCTTTCTTTTTTCTTTCTTTCTTTCTTTCTTTCTTTTTTAAAAAAACAGAGGCAAACCCTAATAATCAGTGAAATGGAGCAAAGCAAACATTTGTTTTCATTTCCTTTGTGGTCTGACTGTGTATGGTTTATTCCCTGGAGGTTTTGGCCATGAAGTTTGACCTCTGAAACTACATAAGCAGTGTAGAATGAGTAATCTTCCTACCAAGTCATGTGTAGAATTCATATGCTTCATATGCGTTAGTGCCAGAGTTGAACCTGAGAGAACTCTGTCCGCAAAAGTCTGCAAGCACCTTTAATTTCACAGATGCAGCTTAGCCTTGTGTTCTCCGACTAGCTGGAAGATTTTTGTTGTTGTTTTATTCCACATTGTTACTATTTTTTTTCTGGCTCGTGGAATTCTACTGTCTTGGGAAGATGCTTTTCATTAAAAGAGCAGCCTCATCACTAGGAAAAGTTCACTAATACCAGTCAGGTTTAATTTTTTGCTTAAGAAAATGGACAGGAATTGGGGTGACCTTGAGAGGTTTAAGAAACAGCAAACCCTCAAGAATGTAGGCTATTCAGAGTTGTCTTTACTGCTGGAGCGTTGAGGCTGTGGGGTTAGAAGTCATGTGTGGCCATAAGGAGAAGGGAGATGTTTGTCCTCAGTATACCAGCAGGAGCCAGGGGTGGCTGCATGCCGTGGGACCCTGACCAGTTTCTGGAGAGGATCTCAGATTCTGCCACTGCACCCTTGATATGCCTTTAGGGACCATTTTGATTGCAGATGTCTACGCAACTTTCATGTCTGCGTGTGGCAAGATGGAGAGGCTGCTGGGAAAGGTCCACAAAGTCATGAAGTGTTTGGTAGCTCTCTAATGTCAGAGAAGGAATTGACTGTGGTGCCAACTCTGACTGCAGTGCCAGCACTTGTGCCCTGATGACAGAACAGTGTGGAAAGGGGTGAACTGTGTGGAAAATCCTCTTGTAGGACTGAACAATTGAAATAATCAGAAAAAAATATTATCTTCAGTTACCGGCAGCATAACGGAACAGTGGACTGACCTATTTCATATGTTGAGTTGTACTTGTAATGTACTTTTTGCATATTATAGTGATGGACTTGCAGGGAAACTGCTTGGGGAATAATCATTATTCAGACTTTCTCATAGCTAGAATATGCTGTATTCAGTTTCCTTATGATATCCATGGGCATATGAATTGTCAGTTAAAAATATTTTTTAATGGCCGGAAAAGATGGGAGAAGGAGGTTCAATTATTAGTTAAAGTTCAGTATTTGGAATGCATTCTCGTAAGTCAGGGTTACTAAAAGCGCAGGTGGCATCATCTCTCTTATTGTAATGTGTTTTAAGGCTTTTTTTTTTTTCACTTTCTATTTGTTATGAGTTCTACTGTTACAGTCAGGAAAGACACAGATCCTTAAGTGTATAAATAGGAATTCCAAGAATTGCGTGTGCTGTCTAGATTCTTTTCCCTGGTGTGTATAATTTGTTCAAAATGCTTAATTAAGAGATAGTAAATATATCACCAAGATGTTCTTGTTAAAAAGAAACATAGGAAAGAAATTTCCGAAAATGTCTGAGTATTTTTTAGATAAACATTTGGGTTAGTTAACTTTTGGACCATCTTACGTTCATGGCCGAACGTAATATAAAATAGATATAAATATCTATTAATAATAATAAAATTTAATATTTTATTAAATATAAAATTTAAATAGAGTAATATAAAATTTTATTAAAATTAATATAATATAAAATTTAAATAGAAAATAATATAAAATATTATAATATAATATAAAATTTAAATAGAGTGTTACTGTACATAAAATGAAATATGGAAGCCAAAAGTGAGTAAAGTTCTCTTCTACCTAAAAATGTTTTGCTCTTTGCAGAGTTGTTTGTACTCTTGGTGAAATCTCAAACCTCCTCCTGATGTGGAATTTCCTTCGTTGGAGGATTTGCCATTGTGAGATATGTGACTTGGTATTCTGGTAGGGCAATTGGAAAAATCCTCCTGTTTTCACCAGCGTGTGCTTGTAGAGGTGATGTTAGAGAGCAGTCCTGTATCTAGTGGAAGAGGAGACTATAGATATCAAGTAGTGCTTATGTAAATGGCTGCCAACACAGTATTTGTTAGAAAAGAATACACAATCACATTACAGTCTGTGTTGTGATGCCAAAGAAAGACGTTGCCCTGTTTAAGAATGTGTGCCAAAACCTGGCTTTTTGCCTTCTGGCTATTGCATGCCACTGGCTGGATGTCTGTGACATGTTGAGGAATGGGGCTTATTTAGCGCAGCAGTGGGACTTCGAAGTTTGGCTTCAGTTCCTTTCCTTGTGGATATATTTGAATATCTGGTTTCACTTTTCCCTTTCTGGTACAAAGTTTTGTTTTATTTAAAGCTTTAAAGATTAACCATAGAGGTCTCAGTTAATGGCTAATGAAGAAACCGGGGTAGTATTGACTAATAATAATTATGGTGATCACAATAAGCATTGTAAAATGCTAGATCGATCCACTCAGTGATTATCAGTAAAGTTATTACACAGGTAGGGGTTTTTTTGCAGTAGAATTAAGATCTGGCAGCATTTTTCAGTATTAGTGTTAGCTTTGCTCTTGAATCCCACGCTTCCTTACAGTTCAGATGGGGTTGAGTTCAATTTGTTGGAAGACTGTATTTCCTTCACTGTGTGCTAAATGTCAACTGTGATTGGAATTTTATTTGCAATTTTCCGTGAACCTCTTCTCAGATAATGGGGATGCTGTTTTTTCATTTGCAAATTTTATTTTTCTGTGCCAATTATTCAGAGGCTTTTTAGTGTTGTGAGAATTATAAATATTATTATTGGTAATGTATTCTTCAAGTACTTACAAAAATAGGCGTTAAGCCGCTTGTTCATTAGCAGTTGAGTCCTATTGCGGTTGGTAAGTTCAGCCTAGATGTAGTCTCCTTACTCCTCTGGGTATAATATATTTTAAATCTGATGTGTGAATCTTATTAAACCATTTAAAACATTCTTGATGAAGTAGTTTTAAGTTCTTAATACAGGAGGTTGTTCCCATTTATCTCCAAATGACCTCTTTGTCCCCAGATTTGCGTATTTCCTTGAATTAAAAATGTCATTTGGTCATGTTCAGTAAGAGAATGTCTTTGAAAGCCTGACCTCTGGGAACATGATGAATAGTGACAGGGAAAGGATTTTGCCCAGTGAGAATACCAAATCATGTAGCACTGTAGTTTCACTTACTAAATATTGTCCAGGCTCTATTGTTGAACCCTATGCTGCCAGTGTCACTTTGTCAGGATGTTTTCTGTCCTGTGACTAGTAGCTTCAAATGTACTCATCCATCTTCTTGTCCCATTACATTTCATGTGACTGATGTTCTGCACCCATTAAAATTGATGGGAAAGAACAAAGAGAAGAAAAATGTGCCCTTCAACTGATTATGCCTTTCAAAGAGCAAATGAGACTCTACTGCTGTCTAGAGTAAATTGAACAGTTAGATCTGTTTTAAGCAATATGAATTAACTTTTCTTAATCCTTATTAATATTAGATCTCCCATTTTGTTCTTTTGGTACTAAGAGTGGTAAATTTATGTCAGTAACTTCCTCCTTTAATTTTGTTGCGGTATGTGAACGTACACACTCTTTGTATCAGCTGCCTCTGGTAACTATGCCCATGAGATATGTCTGGTGTGCCTAAATAGCTTCTCAGGAAAGGATGAGTCCAAGTCTTTCCACTGAGGAAGGACCCACAGGTCTTTTCTTAGTCACAGCCCGTATGCCCTGGGGTAGCACTTGTGTAGGATTTCACGAGGTTCTACTAGGAGATGAGTGCTTGTTCACCTTGTTCTAAGATCTGCAGGGCAATTAATGGGAAATACAGAAGTCTTTACAACACTGGCTCTATCTTTATTTCATGGATACAGATGGCTTCCCAAAGTGCTAGTCCAATGTTTCAGAGTTAGATGAGGGCCATTAGCCAGCTGAATGGAGAGAATAGATGTCGTATTTATCGACAATCCAAGAGAAAACACAAAGGAAAAGCAAAAGTGAAGTTTTCTGTGTGATTGGTATGTCCATTATTTATAGTTTATGTGACAGCCTTGTCAGTATAGAAGCCAACCTTTCTTTCTCACTTGTTCATGGTAAAAAGGCTATCATTTTTTAAAAAAATTGGGCTTTGACCATGATCTCACTTGTAAGCCTAAGTAATGCAACATAATGTGCCCTATTAGGCTCCCTAATATTCTTGTAGTGACTTCAGCAAGTGTTGAATATAGTTCTTCACTTCCACAATAGCACCTGTGTGCATTAGAGTTTATTTCTGTGTAACATTTCAGGTTCATATGTGGCTGCAATCTGGGCTTCCTTACCTTGAAATTGGTGCTTTTCCCTGGCAATTCTGGCTGAGCTGGTGATGTAGCTGAAGTTCCCAAAAGGTGTTTGGTAATGTTTGTGAAGAGCTCTGAGATAGAGAGCTCTGTAGGAAACAAAAGATTGTATTCCACGCCATTATCTATGGTTATTTGAGACTGCTGATACACATCAAAGCCCGTTGCTTTGTTCTACATTTTTTTTTCAGGGTGCAGATGTTGTATTATAAAGTGGATAATATTTTCACGTTGACATGGGTTCACTTGGGTTATTGTTTATCCATATTTTAAAGACAACTGTCTATAATTTGTGAAGAGGAGCTTGACGAAAATTTAAATAGGCAAATCAGACTTTAAGAACCTTAATTTAGTCATTTCTTCATGTGCTCCCTTGCTCTATTCAGTTGCTTACTTGACCTCCAGCTGCGAATGGATTCATTATTTTAAGAGAACATTCTTACAGATAATTAACTCCTGAAATGAGCAGAAGATAGGAAAAAATACAATGAAACTTCAGTCAGTTTCTGCTTATGCAGGGCAGCTCTGTGCTGTTGAAACACATTGTCACCCTTAATGTTAAGGACACTGGAACAAGTTACCCTAGGGTAAGCAAGGACATGAACTGCATGCACAAATATACTCTGCAAACTTGCACATTTTCTTCCCCCCCATTAAAATGATATGTGGAAACAGGGCTGGTAGGAGAAGAATTCACCTTCCTTTTATAAGAGGATGCAACAGATATCTGATGCTTTGAAATTTCCACCCTAGTAATGGCAATTATTTATTTCCCATGCCTGTACCTTCTATGAGATATGAAAAAAAGTGAGAAGTGGGACAGAAAGCTCAGTTTACCCTCCTAAATTGAAATGACATTTGTCTTCTGAGTTTTGTCTTTGTTTCTTTTACAACCTCCTTTCCTATTTTGGGCCACTGAATGTGGCATCTGTTGAAGAAACAAGTTTTGTACAGAAAACAATACCAAAGACGAAAGAAGAGAGCAAAGTGAAAGGCTAAAGAGAATTATTCCAATGACAACATGTCAGATACAGAATCAGATTCATCTTCTGAGTATTTTACTGACTTTCCCAAAAGTAAATGGGTCTAGCTTTTTTAATTCTGGGCATTCTGCACCAAAAAAACTTAAGAAACTCAGTACTAATGGAGAAGGCTTTTCTTTCTACAAGATGAAGGAATAGGGAAAGGGGTGAGCAGAGGCTTCCACTGATTTTCAGCTTCTTCTGATGTTACATGTCCAGGTCTCATTTTCCCTCTTTGTACCAAATGAGAACACTGAGCATGAGAAGGGGGAGATCTGGGTGCTGCAGCATTCAAATCAATGCAGTATGTGGTGACATGCTTCCACCACTGCTTTACTGCTTTGAAAGCCAGCCAAAGACTCCTTTGAGAAATGTGGTGCTGGGTTGCAGTTGCCACAGAAGTCACATCTCCACTGGAGAGATGCTCTGGAAGTGGAGAGGTTTCCTGGCTGTTGCTGGTCAAAATTGGCTGAATTCTCAGCTCTGGATCTTGCTTTCCTTAGGTGGTAGCTGTTATCACTCACCACCTGGGTCCTCATGAGCTTGGAGCTATGAAATAATCCTTCCCTTCTTGGACTTCGTCTTCCCCCACAAACACACTGCAGACACCACTGAGGATGACTGAATTGATCTTGCCCTTGAAATGAAAAGAAAGATCAGCAGCTGCAGTGTGGGAATAGGACCTGTTGAATAAACTGTTACCAAAGAAAACCCCGTCTTAGCACTGTGCAGAAAGGTCATCATGCGCTGTTAATCACGCTGTTCATTTCTAATGTGACTTGAGAAGGGGTCAGTCTCAGCCTCCCACTTCCCCATGCCTCAGGAGATTTAAGTTGGGAGCTACTCCATGCCTTGGGTTACAGGTTTTCAGAAAAGATAGTGTCCTCTTTTTTTTTTTTTTTTTTTTAAATGAAATATATTGAAAAATGCCTAGGATTTTTATTGCAGTGAGGAAGAGCTGAGTGCAAGAGGAGGGCTGAGAAAATCAGATTTTGTTTTATTGTACAGGAACACTGTAGAATATTTATTCCTGTCTCTTTCTTCTAATTTGATTTTCTGACTACCATATCAATCTTTGTTCACCGGTGAAACAAAATGATTAAGTACTATAGATGTTGCTACTTGTACCTCAGCAACAACTAAGAAGTTGAAGGATTTGAACTGTTTTAGAAAATCTATTTGCAAATTCATCAACAATGAAATACTTCGGGTGTATAAAGTGTTATGGGATGGCTTCTCAAGCCATCAGCCAAATCGTCTCTTGTGGTTTCTTTTCTCTTCCTTTTGTGGGAGGTTTTCTAGAAGGAGTGTGGATGTGTTCAATACTGTGAGGTACTGAACTCTGATTAAGTTATTCACCTTCACAACACACACGAATAGTCATTTGAATAATGCAACTCAGACTGGCACTGCTAATATGAACAACAGTGTGGACTAAATATTACTCTCCACAGTTCAACTACTGTGAAAATTATTCCAGTGGTAGGCTGTCTCATCTGGTGGATAGTTACATCTTATACCTAGCAATTCAAGAAGTGCATGAAGTATTGCATTGAGGAAATTACACTTCCTTGCCACATTGAATGGTTCTTTTTTTTTCAGTCAGTCTATAAGGAAAAAGAGGATCACCCTCAGCCTTTGCTGAGTAGGACCTGCCACACTTCTGGTAACAACACTTTGCTCCCTTAACAGTTTTTCCGATGCAATCTGAGGTGTAAGCAAGGTGGTCTTTGGTCAAGTCTGTAAATGTTCCTCTTTCTCTTTAGATCAGTAGATTTGTTAACCAAGGTAGCTGAAATCGTCTTTTGCTTTACTTGATATTATTCATATTCTTATAAAAGTTTTAACAGAGTTCCCAAGCCAGGTACTGGGAATAACTGAACTGGGAATACATGTCAAGTCTGCTGAAACCATGCTTCTGGATTTGCCAGTTTGCAGAAGGAGTCCCTCAGATTTCAAAGGGAGGAGGACAGCTTTGCACTGTGAGCTGCTGTTCAGCATTTTTTGAACCTTTGGGATGTAAATGAACTGTGAGCACTGAGTGAACAGGGTGGTCCTTCTCTCTGTGGTAATGCTAATACTCTCCTTGCTTGTGGTTTCATAACCATAGAATGGCCTGGGTTGAAAAGGACCACAATGATCATCCAGTTTCAACCCCCCTGCTGTATGCAGGGTCGCCAACCACCAGACCAGGCTGCCTGGAGCCACATCCAGCCTGGCCTTGAATGCCTCCAGGGATGGGGCATCCACAGCCTCCTTGGGCAACCTGTTCCAGTGTGTCACCACCCTCTGTGTGAAAAACTTCCTCCTAATATCTGACCTAAATCTGTCCTGTCTTAGTTTAAAACCATTCCTCCTTGTCCTAACGCTGTCAACCCATGTAAGCAGCCATTCCCCGTCATGTTTATACGTTCATATGTTTCAGGTACTGCAATGTGTTTTTCCCTTTGCCATTTTACATACCTGTAAAGTGTGCTTCTAAAACTCAATATGCAGAATTAAATTTGTCAGTATTGTAGGAAGGACACTTTTATACTGTAAGTGTAGTAGAGATGTATATTTGCAGCAGGAAGAAGGCATGCTTCGTATACATTTTGGCATTACATTGAGCCTACTTGAAGGGTAGAGTTTGTTTTAGGAGAGTATTTTTCTAGCACGCAGCTGGAAACATATGGTACTGTTGTTTTCCCATTTAATCTTTTTAGTATTCACAGAGCACCCGGCACGCTCAGATCTTTGTTAAGTGTGTTGTAGGCTGTGTAAATAAATTAGAAAGAAACTAGTATATTAGGGCTAATCCACTGACTGAAAGTACAGGGCCACATTTATTTTTTTATTTTTTTATTTTTTTGTAGGATCTGTACAAAAGTAAATTCATGAGAAATATTTCAAACCAGTCAGTGAGAGCTAAGTTATGTATCATTCACAGCTTCTAGAAAATGCTATGTGCTGTAGATGAATAAAGTCAGCAGAATAAGATGATGTTAAGAATTCATAAATATGTTTACACTTGCAAGTGGCAAATGTTACAGCTTTCAGAACTGAGAGTATATTCAGGAATATTGTCCATATGCCTCTATTGGCTGGCAAAGTAATGCAGCTTGCATTACCCTAAATGAACATTCAGAGATTGGAAACTTGCCGTTGTTTGAGAATTTAGACCTTACTTGCACCTGTCTACAGAGTGTAAACTTTTGATTATCCATTACAAATGTTTAGCTGTAGAAAACATTTTCTTAAATTATGCATACTTAACTATTTGCACATTTGCAACTAAATGTTTACACTGGTTTGGAAAGAATGGAAAGAACAGGGTCAGATTTTCTTCTTTTCTAAGAAATAAATCATAGAGTTGTGGCTGTATATACTAGAGTGCAAATCATTTTGCAGAGGAGGAAGCTTCTATTGGAGGCACTTTTTGTGCCTTGCTATATGTAACTGCCTGATACTAGGGAATGGAGAAAGCAAAGTTCTTCATCACCTATTTCCATAAATGTGTAGAGAATACTCATTAAATTAACATTAGCTTAAGAAAAATGAAACTTCTGAGCCAATTACAGTTTACTGTTTAGACTGGAACAAAAAAAAAAATGACCTTTGTTACAAAATATGTGACTTGAACAGGCAGTTCCTTATAAAATTGAGAAGCTGCAAATGTCTTACTCTTGAGTGATGGTGTATGTGTGATCTTAGTTCTACTTCATTAGCCCCTAGTGAATGAGTGGTAAATTTTTCCTATTTATACATCTCCTGTCAGAGGATCGTAAACATAGCCTGACTACTGCGTCTTTTCACTGTAGCTGTTTCATTTATATGTTTTTCACAGCACTGATGAATAGCTTATATCCCACTTGAATAAATTTTTCTTCTTTTTAAATATTCAGATAGGTATTAGCAGTAGTTAATTATGCACTCAGTACCTTTTGTAATAGAACTATCTGTCATTATGGCAAGCTTTTATGTTGTTTTTGAGGGCTTCAGTCTTCTCAGTAAAATATTGCTTTTTCAGTGTGCATGGGAATGATCAATTTTATTTTCTGCTGATTTGATAATTTTCTACTAAAATTTAATCTTCTGTGCTGTGGAGTTTGTGGCCAATTGAAAGATTTTTCCCTTTGCGAATAGAATATCCAGTGCTTCAGCTCTTTGCTTCCCATTTCTCGAAGTAGGTACACTTTGAAGCTTTCTATAGTATGATAAAAAGAAAACTGCTTACAAAGGTAAGAAGTGTGCAGCTACTGTCTCTCAGTAATTCAGCATACAGAGGATATAAACAACAGTTCCATTTTCCCAAGCATTTCACCAGAGGTGACATTTTGTGTAGCATATACCAGCTGGTAAACCACTATATATGTTATAGACATTATGAATATTGTATAGGTTGACGAGTAGTTTGTTCTACTCGTGCTTTTTTGTACAGATGCAAATTATTCTGTTAGTTACGGGCAGAGTAAGTTCCATGTGGTCCTCTACCACTGTAGCGTTGTTCAGTTTTTTGTCTAGAATTTTCAAAGAATTTTCAAACCTGGCTGTTTACCAACAGTCAGGTATTTGTCACAACTGAATTTCAAGAAGTTTCAGTTTTCAGTTTTCTTAGTGTTCTGTGGACCTTTCAGTCTGCAGCTCTGTTTGGAAAGAGCCGAACAAGACCAAGTGGAAAGCTGTGTCACTGAGGTAGCACTGAACAAGCTTTCTCCCAGCATTCTGCTGGTGTCATCCCACTGCAGCCAGCTGTGGGGGTGAAACAGGTAACATTCCCAGCTCCTGGCAGCTGACTGGAGGTGCCAGCAGGCATGTGGCATTTTTTTCTGATAACAGCCTATCAGTCCTCAAGGAAACACATGAATGTGTTGGATGGCCCTCTGCTCAGTGATGAATTTCGCGTGGTTGGAGTAAGATGAGGGAGGGACGAGAAAGAAACTTTGCTAATGACTGTTACTAAAAATGCATAGCACAGCTATCACGGGCATGCCTTTAAGGGCTGTCTGCTTTTATTACTGTTGTACACCTGGATTCTCAGCCACATTAGGACTGCTCTCCTAATCATAATAAGATCATAAATGAGAACAGACTTAATAATAACAGCAGATATTTTCAAAGTCTAGGAGCAGCTTTTGGAAACTGGTGGCTGACTCCCTAGTATTGACTACTCAACCTCATGAAGAATAAAAAAGGTGAAGAGTTGTATCTAAATTTTTCTTTTGATGTAGTAGGATTCATCATTATCCGTGTTCTATGGTTTGCTCTTAAGTCTGACCTTGTTCAAAGGATGAGATGAGACATAAGGCTTAGGAAGTAAGTGGTGGAGTCAGATGGAATTTCTTGTAAAAGGAGAAATTTATTTTGACTATTAGTATTTCAAGGCCTCTTGAAATGGTAGTAATGCTTAGAAATGGTTAAATAAACCCCACAGTCAAACTCAGTTGTATTTCCAAATCTTCACTTGAAATATAGAAAATTCACAGTTAAGTATAATAGAAACCGGTGTGAGCCATCAATGCGCTCCACTGGGGCAAAAAAAAAATTGAAGATTCAGGGAGGTGAGGTACCACGTGAAAATTGGAAAGAACAGAAGACCAGGAATATGGAAGTTTCCAATGAAAACTATCTGTCTCGTGGTATTAAATTTCTCCTATTTTCTTTGTCACACTGATGGATTCCTTGTATTGTGCTCTTTTGGCTTTTGACTTCTACAGATCTTTACTTATTCTTCTTTGTCCAAAAAGGGTTTACAGTAACCTTGCACTTAGTTCATAATGTATCTGTAGTTACATTGCACAGAGTGGACAGTGGTATTATTCTAGGTCTTGGGATGATTACCCTAATCATAGTATCAAAGTATCAAGGCGCCTATTGATCTTTATATCAAGATTAATCTTGATTTTGGACAAGAAAGCATAAGGCATAGAAAAATCTCTGACCAAAGTCACTCAGGGTACAAAGAATTTGAAATAAGGAATTCCACCCTTTAAAAAATAAATAAATAAATAACAACTGCAGAAGATGAACAGAGAAAATACAATTGGAATTGCTTAGGAATTGGGCCTCGTAATGCTAACACAGTTCTACAGATAGAGAAAATGTCTCTTCCTTACGTTTTAATGGAAGGGTAGGTATATGTGTAAAAATAATTACGCTTGGATCAGCATATTTGCAGGTTAACAATCAACTGCTGATTATCTGCTGATTCTTGCAAAACAGAAAATCTGTTCTTCTATAAACATTAATTATAGAATATCTGACAGAATCATTCCAAACCGGTTTAATTATACACAGTTTTTATACCCTGTTTAATTGCATTTTACACCAAAGGAAGATCCAGGCCAGTCCTCTTCCTATGTCTGTTTTCTCATCTTTACGTTTGCTTAGAGGTTAAACTGGGTTGTTCTGGAAGACAGCTGTTTGAGTATCTCTCTGACAATAACAGCTGTATTAGGATGAACCTGCTGCCTTACATCAAATAGATTGTATCTGTTACATCCAGTAAAATGGGTGCGTGGTGGATATTGATGGGGCCTCAGCTCTCCTGGTTTTATTAGGACCATTTTTACACCTAGGTTACAAGTTAACAGCGCCATTATCTCTCCCCAAAATCCCCTGGCAGTTAGTACCGCCAGAAGCAGTGGAAATTACAGAGGGATTAATCTCTGGCTCCAGCCCCCAAAAGCTTTTCTCTGGAGGTACAGAATGATATGTTGAACTGCGTTAAGCAGTGAAAGATTTAATGAAAAAAAAGCCCCAAGTGCCTGCCTGCATCAGAGTCGGCGTCCGTCCCTTTCCAAACTTGTCAATACCGTTTTCTGTCTTTGCAGGCCTGCTGGGCTGCTGAGATACGCGTGATGGCTCAGGCTGTTTTGTTTCAGCAGCTGTTCTTAAAAGCACGTCCCTGCAGAAGGTTGGCCGGGGCAGTCAATTTCAGAGGAAAATGAGGAGACGAGGGAGAAGGAGGAGGGAACTGCAGCCCTCTTAAGAGTCCTTCTCATTTCAAATAATTCCTCCAGATGTGGGAGAGGGTCTCGGGCTGCGAGCAGAGAGGGAGCACAAGGGGGAGGACAAAGGGGTCGGCGTTGGGAGGGGACAGGGTGCGCTGGCAGCCGCTCCCGCTGCGCTCCGCCCGCTGCGCTGCGCTCCGCGCTCCCTGCGCGCTGCGGGGCCGCCGGGGCCGTGGCAGGGAACGATAAGGAGCACAATGAATGGCTAACAAAGCTCGCGTGATGAATGCAGTCGTTGGCACGGCAGCGCCAAGTAGCTTTGCTCCCGGTGGCTGACTGTCACAGCCGGCTACAAATATTATTTTCAATGACATGGACGGGTGACAGGAGGCAGTGTGGCGGGGAGGTTGTTAGGAAGTTTCAAATTTTGCAAAAGAAAAGGAAATATAGAGGAACCGAGTATTTCTCGCTATTGTTTGGTTTAAGGAAGTTGTGGTAGGCTAAAGTAGACGACTTTGATTTTTTGAGTGTGAAAAAGTATGGGACAGAGCCAACATCTCAGTTATGTATTGTGCCTTCTTGTTTGCAGTGTGAGATTAAATTGTTTAAAATGCCATGAGAATCAGTGTTAGCCTCAGTGTAGAGCTAATGCCTGTAAATAGAACATCCACACACGTGCAGGTTACTCCTTGTGACATTCTTGAAGGTGCAGTATAAGATGCTACCATCAGTTAGAGATATTCTCATCTACCTACAATTTTTTTGTTTTGTTTTCACTCTCATTCACAACATTTTCAGTGGAATATAAACACATGCATTGTGTGCTATGTTTTGTTCTTCGTACCTCATTCTCCAGGAAAAAAAAAATCCATTACTTTTAATAAGAGAGATCACATAGGTGAAGCATATTTCAATCCTTAGCCTAGCACAAGGAAAGAATATAAAAATACATGACCCAGAGAAAACTGCAGGCTTCAGCTTCAGTTCAAGTTGTGATCTACAACCAGATCTCTGACCTGTATCATCTGCTTTTGCAATGCAAAAAAGCACAGGACATATAGGACTTGTGCAATGTATCTGAATGTTAGTTGCAGAGTTTGCATCCATTTACAGTGCACACTCTTGGTCTTCAGCTGGATATAAAAGCAAAGAACACCTTTTATTTAATAACCTTTGCCTTTCTTAATGTTCTTTTTCCTTCCAAGTATTTATTTCGCTGTTCAATTTTCCTTGGACATTAAGTGGCCTGAACTCATAGGTGTCGCACTTTCTATGTGTCTGTGATTCAAACCTGTTTATTTTCTCTGTATTTCCACTAGCTAATAATATTTCCACTAATAATAGCTAGTGGAAACACTGAAAATATATGTGCAAGAAGGTGGAAAAGTGGTAAATACACACCTGTGTAATTCTTGCAAGGGGGCTTTGATCTCTTGGTCTGATTTTTGCAAGTGCATTTTGCATATATTTCCATTTTGGTGAGTCTCCCAGTCCAGACTGGGAGCACAAGGTGGAAGTAACAGCAATGCAACCAGAAAAACCTGAGCTACTCCAATCCAATAAGAAACCTTTTCATGGCTCAGCAAAAAGTTTGTTCATTAGTGGGAAACGTTTCAGGTAGAAACCTGAATTTCTGTTTCTAGAAGCAGTAAAAGGGTCTTCTTAATTGACAAAACATTTTCCCCACTGAGATGCTGACTTTCTAATCCATAGCAGTGTCAGAGGACTATTGGCTGCAGTCCAAGGAGCCTGACTTCCAGTTGCCATTATTCACGTGAGCTGTGACATGTAGTATGCTTTGTGCCTTTAAAAGCCTGGAGTGTGGGTAGATTTGTTTCCAATTAAATAAATACAGCCATGCATCATTGCTGAAAGCACATTCAAAGGTAGAAGATTTGCCCTCAAAGAGAAAAGAATATTTATTTAAATCATTAATGGCTAGAAAGGATCAACTCATTTATCTAAAGAGGCTTAACTTGCTTGTAAACAGACTGGGAGGAAATTCCAGCTGTAGGATGGGTTTAGTGCATTGGGGCTGTGGCTCATAACAGGGCCTCCTGCTGTCACCAAAATGTGAGTAATAACTGCAAGAGCATAGCAAAGCTGTGAGATTATATCTGAACAGCACGTCACTTATTTCTTTCTGTTCCTGTAACTTGCTGGCTTTACTGGGGCTCTCCTGGAGCTTAAAATGCGAAATGCACAGAGGCAGTTTTTCATTTTGGAAGATTGTTGAGCAATACCTGGATTACACTATTTTACTTCTATTTTTGCAAATAGAACATCATTCTTACTGTTTTCCACAACTTGAGGCTAATCACTTGTCACTACCTTCAGCTTTCATTCTCACCTCTGTATGAATGTCCTTTTGTAGTTTAGTCTATTGCTGATGTCAAATCAAAATTGAGGCATATTCACTTATTAATATATTATGAATATCCTACACTGCCAACAGAGTTTAATCTCTCACACTGACTCCCAGTCATCTTTCAGAAGTGTACAGAAAGTGAAAATGTGCCACTTGAAACATTTTATCCTGATTGGTAAATCCTTTTTCTCCTTACCCTTGCAGCTTCCTGGTTAAAAATGTATAGCCCTCTGTGCTGAGTATGGAAGCACAAGGCATTGCTCTGATGACCACCCATCACTTCGTTCTTACTGATGGCTTTCGAAAGAGCATGCTGTGTGATTGACAGATGCAAGGCGCCAAAAGCTCTGGTTTATATTTGGCATTCTCAGAATAGTAAAGCACTCTTCGAGAAAGCATGTTATTGCTGAGGATATGCAGCATGGCTCGGTGTGTAAAGCTTCATAATTTATGTGAGAGAAAAAACAGGAGAGAGTGAGAGGGCTGAAGTCACACCTGTGGGTTGGAAAGGAAATGAAGCTCAAGTGGTTTGTTATCCTCTGATAGAGGAGAGGTCTGTTTTTAGAGGTGTATTACAGAAATGTCTTTTGTCCATGCCTGTGATGAGAGAGGCAATAAGTAATGTGCACTCAGCTTTTTCCAGCTACACAAATTGGCACAAATTGGTGATGGCAGTGTACAGCCCACCTGCTCAAAAGCATCTAGCAGCAAACCAAGCCACTGAGCTTGTTTTGTTGTTTTTGTTTTTGTTTTTTTTGTCACTGAAGTTTCTTGCAATTCATTTTGAAGGATCTGTTTTCTAAAAGTATATGCTAATCACTGATTCACAGAATCATAGGTGTTGGAAGGAACCTCTGGAGACCATCTAGTCCAGCCTCCCTGCTAAAGTAGGTTCCCTAAAGTAGGTTGCACATGAAAGCATCCAGGCGGGTTTTGAATATCTCCAGATAAAGAGATTCTACAACCTTTCTGGGCACCCTGTTCCAGTACTCTGTCACTTTTAAAGTAAAGAATTTTTTCCTCGTGTTGGTATGGAACTTCCTGTGTTCCAGATTGTGCCCATAGCCCCTTGTTCTCTTGCTGGGCACCACCGAAATGAGCCTGGTTTCATCCACTTGTCGCCTACCATTGAATATTTATAAGCATTTATGAGATCCCCCTTTGGTCTTCTCTAGGCTAAACAGTCCAAATCCAGATGCCCATGCAAGTGTGTCTATGTGTAGAAAGCACCTTCAAGCCATGTTCAAGATATAGATTCTACTTTACAATCTGCTGTATATAAATATATATGTATATGTGTATATATATATATATATAAATTGATACAAGAAGTGTATACATATAATCATTCAATGACTTGGGTTGGAAGGGACCTTAAAGATTGGTTCCAACACCAATGCCGTGAGCAGAGTTGCCACCCACTACATCCTTCCAATCTAATACACAGGATGAGGATCCACATATTTAGTTGTCTTCTGCTGCCCAGGAGTAGTACATCCTCATCAATTACACTCTTCAGGACTGTTGAGTCTTCAGCTCATGAACAGCAAGCTTTCTCTGTGCTGGATGCTGTCTGTCCAGTCTGTTCTGTTCAGACCCACCAACCTGTACATCTGCCGCTCTTTCATCAGCCTGACGTTTTCTTTAGGGCTGTGAAGATGATGAAGGGTCTAGAGGGTAGGGCATATGAGGAGCAGCTGAGGTCCCTGGGTGTGCTCAGTGCAGAGCAGAGGAGCTGAGGGGAGGCCTGATGGCGGCTGCAGCTCCTCACAGGGAGCAGAGGGCCAGCGCTGAGCTCTGCTCTGAGTGACAGTGACAGGGCCCGAGGGAATAGCATGGAGCTGTGTCAAGGGGAGGGGCAGTTGGGGGTGAGGGAAAGGTTCTGCACCAGAAGGTAATGAGCATGGAACTGAGCTGCTGGAGTTCAAGAAGCATTTGGGTAGTGCTGTCAGACATAACAGGGTTTGAATTTTGTGTGGTTTTGTGTAGAGCCAGATGGGTTTGATGATCCTTGTGGGTCCCTTCCAACTCAGGATATTCTGTGGCTGAACTGGAGCAGTAGAGCAGTATAGGTTTGGGTTAAAGTCCAAGAACAACTTTACCTGAGTAAGAACAATTGCTTGGAGTTGCTGGTAGGCATCCATTACTAATAGGTTTTGAGAACAGATTAAATAAATTTCTCAGATAAATACTTGAGATAGTAGGGTGGATTTTCCAGATTGCCTGTGGTGTGCCTGTGCCTGTTTTTCGTATGGTTTTGTTCTCTGTGTGTAGTGAGTTCATGTGTGTGTGTGAGGAAGAAGAAAAGGAAGAGCAGAGATGATTTTTATTTCACAGGGAACTTACAAAGCATCCTTCCATCCTCTGATCCCCGTTTGCAATTGCATATGCTATAGGAGCAAAGGAAAAAGAAGAAACATTTTCAATTTTTAGTAAAAGCTGTATTTTCATTTGATGTTCTGCAAAGCAGTGTGGGAATGTAATGAGGAAGAGTGCAGTACAGCCTCACGTGGAACTAGGAAGGGAATCAGAAAGTAATAAATACATGGCTTTGTTTATACAATTATGTTTATTTTGTCTGAGCTGCAGATTCTTCTGTTAGAGCAGAACTTGAAGACTGTGGCGTTTGTCCGATCAAACTGCCCATGGCCTAGGGCCAGTGATAGACATGGGGTGACAAAGCCCCAAGTAGTCCCATCTCATGGCTTACGGGATACTCTGCAATCCCATCAAGCTGCAGCCAGCTCCTTTGATAGGGATGGCTGCTCTGCCTTGGGTGTGTGGGTACAGGGTGCTTCAGTTGCCCTTCCGCCTTTTCAACCAGGAGCACCTGCCACATAGGGCAGGGAACAACGTTTATAGCATGTCAGCATCTACATAGTCTTTAAGAAAACTGTCATTTTCCTGTCTGAAACTTGGCTTAGGGCATATGGCCCTAGGTTTTCTGTTTCAGGATGAGCCTACTCACTGAGCCATGAACAGCAGTCCGTTTGTCAGAAAGGAAGTATCACAGTTAATCATTTTATAGTCATTTCAGTCTGCTGGTGGCTTGTGTTACCTTAGGAATGAGTTCATTAAAAAGGTCACACATCTGAACAATACACTTCTCCCTGCTCCTGGACCATGGATATGAAATCTCTATGATCACTTTGCAGCTGTAAAATACTGTTTTCATGTTGCAGCTGAATGAGACTTCCTTGCAACGTTTTTTAAACAAATAGATCTTCTTTTTGCAAAATATTTCATTTGTGGTAATTTTGTTTCTACCTGCTGTGTATCCTTCATTCTGTTGCACGCGAGTGTTTCAATGCTGTGGTTTGAAGGGGAGACAACAGTCTAATTGCTTGTCTTATTAGTCCACTGGAATTAATGAAAGACTGTAGCACTGAATTGCCTTTTAGCTGCCATAGCCCTGGGTGTACATAGAGCATGGGACAGCAGAGTTAAATCGTTTATTAACTCCTTAACAACATATATTTAATCAGTTTTCTAGTGCTTCAGACCTTGCAATCAATAAATGCTTTTTACTTTCTTACCCCTAATTAGTGTATATTTGTCTAGATCTGCTCATTTGGAAGCCATGAGTGGTGCATATTAGTGAATTCTTTCATTGTCAAATGGGACAGTTGTGAATTTTGGTTGGGATACTCTTGTATCCCAAAAAGGATAAAGGAGTGTGTGGTTTATTAAGACTAGGACTTGCAAGGGAGAAATGTAATAAGGCAGAATTCACAGGTATTATGGTAGATCTGTTTCCTCATGCTTGTAATTAGAAACAAAGTGTATTTTATCTATCCATACAAAGGGCTCTGCACAGGTGTAGAGCTTCTTAAGGTAGTACTCACATTTGCTTTAGAAATGGTCTCAACTGATTTATAGAATTATTTGGACCAGTCAAGAGCATTTGGTAAAACCTCACGTGATCAGAGGTATCTTTTACCAAGATCTAATTACGCAGTTTTCATCAAATCTGAAACAGATGCCCTTCTGCTTACCTATTGTTGAAGCCAGTTGGTGTGACTCTAGTATTACATTGACATGAGATAGGAAGGCTTTTCCTATTCCCCACTGAATCAAATGCATTGGGTGCTAATTTAGTAACTTCACGGTCCTAGGACCCAAAGGTGAGTTTTGAGCAAACACATGTGCTCCTCCACCTATGAGGCAAGCTTGCTGCCATGAGGAATAAGATACATTTGTTTGTGTCGGTAGTATATGAGAGGGAAATTGACAAGCAAGAACACCTTAATGGCTTCAAACTACCTGTTAATGATCATGGCGCCAGTGCCTGCCTGGCAGTCTCAGTCTCCAATTAAGCATCTGCCGGAGCTGGAAGCAGGGCTCTTAATTGGAAAGAAACAGATTCAAAGCAGGTTGCATTTTCTGCCAAGACAGATTTATCAGCACCACCATGCCTTAATCCATTGTGCTTCCTTTCCCACCCCCACCTGGCTTCTCTCCCCATTTCACCACGTGGATCCCCAGGGGTACAGGAGGAGGCATAGAGCAGCAGCAGGTAGAGGATGCTCAGCATATCTGGGAGATTTTGCTCTCCTGTAACCTTTGGCTGACCTGGGGCCCAGTGATGGATTCTGTCCTAATTGCTGACTTTTATTCCCCCAGACCATCCGTGGCATGTGTATGCCCATTAAGATATATTGTCTCGTCCACATTCAGGAGATCTGTTTGCAGCTATCTTTTACATAAAACTGATTGTTTAATTGCAGATTAAAGATTAATGCAAGTATAATGATTCCACGAGGACACTTCAGACAAAAGCATCCTGCATCAGGCAGCCTGCATCCATTTTTCAATTTGGCCATAAATTTGGCTGGGAATTAAATAGTAAGTAGCCGTGATTGCAACACTGGTCTCTGAAGGCACTCATGGGAATGAAAATAAATGAACAGGCTCTCACACAAAGCATGTTTCATTATGGTCATTAGTGGACAGATCCTCAGCAGGGACTGAAGGTGAAATTGTCTACAAGAAATGTTGGCACTTGTCTTGTGAAATTGAAATAGTAAGGAAGTGAGTATAAAAATGTTCAGGTCACAGAACCTACAGATGATAAACTTACTTTCTCTGTGCCATGGGTGTAAGATGCAGGAGGCGCAGATACACAGAGGACCATGGATTGCATTCCAGCATTGCTATATCTTATGTTCAGAGAATGAGCATATTCAGGAAATGCTTACAATGTTATGAATGCATAATTGTGTGTGTAGTTTATGTACCAGGAGTTGCTATAATTCATGACGCTGGTGCTTTTGATGAATTATTAAGGTTTTGCTTTCTGTTATGTTTTTCAGGTAAGGGCACTTTTATTTTCTTTAAAACACCCAGCTGGTTGGTAAGTTATTTATCTTCACTTTCTCTTCACTTGTATGACACGGTGATCTAGAATCCCAGAACCAGAGGGGAGAAACCGCTGGAGGACAAAGAGTCCAATCCCCTCCAGAGCAGGTCTGGTTTTGGGCAGGTAGCTCAGAACCTCATCAATGGTGGAGATTGCACAGACTTCATGAGGAACCTGCTCCAGTGTTTGTCCACCAAATATTTGTTCTGGACTATGACTGGAATTCCCCTTGCATCAGCATGCACGTCTTGTTGATGTGTATTGCTGTCCCATTAGGTTGTTGAAGATACCAGTGAAGTTCCTTTTAGCCTTCTCATGGTATTGTAGCATGTCTTGTAAGATGGGGCTGGATTGAGGTGTTCTCGATGTAGGACAAGGGTCTTTTATTGTTGATGTAAGGCTGGGTGAAGCTGTGGTCTAGCTTCTTTCAGGGCTTCTGAATATCATGAGCTCATGAAGAGATAGAATAATGGTCCACAAGCCATCAGTGCTCACCAGATGTTACAGTAGATGGAACAACCACAAGTGTTAATTCCATTTCTCTTTTCAGCAGCTCAGACTACCTACGCCCACTGGAAATTTGGCAAGATCTTAAGTCTTTCTGAGCTCTCATTCTCGTAACAGAACAGGAAAAGGGAGAAGACAGTGCTGACTTTCTTATTGTGGCCTAGAAGTTTGATAGACTAAGAATGTGTTGTACACATCCCTGTGTTACATTCACCAAACCTATATCTTTATAAGGACCTGGTTTTCCCCACATTAGTATGTTGGTTCATAATTCATTCCATGGCTGGGGAACAACTTACAGCAATGTAAGAGAATGGCAGAACAAAGCACTGAAGTTTAAAATAATTTTAGCTCAATTTGGTTAAAACAGCTTTTTGGGGACTCCCTTATGTCTTGCATGTTTTTTGGTGCAACTGAATTTTTGGTGTAACTGAAGCTATTTTGAAGCTGAGTAGGAATCCTGAAATTATAGCTATTCTTTTTCTGCGAAATTACTGTATTTTGATAGAATTTTTCCTTTATTTTCCAGCAAGTAAAGGAATCCACCTGGGGTTTGTTGAAATGTAACGAGAAGAATCCATGTGGGGATTACTACGATGTGTGTGACTTAGCTTGCCAGATTTTCAGTGTAATTAGAATAAAACTGGTGACATCTTTAGAGGTGTTCAGTGTTTTAGGTTTCGTTTGTTTTCCATTAGTTGAAGAGTCAGGAGGTTTCAGTTAAAAATGAGGTTTCAGTGGTTTCAGTTAAAAATAAGGTCCAGTTTGCTGTAGTGTTTACCAGCTTTTTTTTATTATTATTATTTTATTTTTTTGCCTTCTGATGTTCTCTTGAAGTTTCTGTAACTAATGAAAGGGACAATAATTATGCTTTCAAAAATGGAGATATCATTTAATATCAGTAGTAAATTGTAGAACGAGTTGATATCAATAACACGATGATAAAGCAAATTTCAGTCTTACAGCTTTTGTGTGGATTTCTTTTTCATGTACTGAAATGCAAAGTCTTCCGGGCACAGACTGTTGGTTGTGTCTCTACATAAAGGTACGACAACAGTATCCTGACCCTTGAGCACTTGCGTTTTACTGCATTCCCTGTGAACAGCATAAAAACCAAGGGTGTCGTGGCCCACCCACTGTTATCTTACTGTCTGCAGCATTAAGAGCAAAGCTCTCTAGCCCCTTGCTTTCTTCATTCCTCCTTTAATCTGTTTCACAGTTGTTGGTAGGGACCTCTTAGCTGAGCCCCTGCCTACCCAGCCACATGCCTTGTTAGCAGACCCTCTCATCCTGCTCTTAGCAGGCTGGTCTGTTCCTGCCTGCAGAATGCTGTGCTGTACAAATCCTTCCCTTCTGAGTTCCAGAAGGGCTACTTAGCTCAAGCTGCATCTTCTTAATGAGCATGTACAGATCAGCTTGGATGCAGAGGTGATGATCATGACTAGGATAAGGAAGGACAAATGAAAACTTACAGCCCACATTTCCTCAAAACCCTTCAAAGATCAAACAAGGAAGATATTATCAGAGAGAGGATATCTGCCTCAGTACTGAGGAAGGCTTCTGTTGTGGTTTTATTTGTTCTGGTGAAGGTTTGGCTTCATGTCATCTTGTTTTTCAATATTCCCAGCAGTCGCGGTGTGTTGTTTTCTTTGCACTGATAGTCCCAGGATTGACAGCTCCAGCCCTGACACCAGTGAATCTGGCTCTTACATGTGCACTAGCAGAACAAATAGTGAAACACACTATTTGTTTGCTGGGAATACACCGTGGATATTTATTGGGAGTTTTAAAATACTTGAAAGTCCAAGAGGAATGTTGTTACTTCTGTAGGAACAGAAGGATCTTGGAAGACCGTGAAATTAGAGCAATTTTTGTGACAGAACCAGGGACTCTGTTCTGATTTAAACTATAGAAACATCCACAACAGTACATGGAACAAGAGGGACTTACTTATCTCTGTAGTGGGATCCGCACTGACACCTGAAGACTCAGAAGTTACATATAATACAGTGTAGGACTTGCATTGGAGAGACTGGTGTGTGAGTGAAAGAACTGGGAGTACAGTTCACAAACCGGGATCCCTACATCTCAGTCTACCACATTAGAGATTTGTCTTTATATCTGGAAATTAGGTTGCTCCAAAAGTAATGCCTCCCATTTGTTTCCATGGAAAGTACGACAGATACAAAGTACAAAATAACACAGTTTGGTAGAGGGAATTCTCAGCCACAAAACACTATTTTTCAAGACAGTCGCCACCACTACACATGTACATTTTCACTAGTAGTGAACAAAAGCCTGCATGCCACACTCATAAAAGTGTGCACCAGTGGAGGTGACCTCACCTGCTGTAGAACTGCACCGCCCACTGCTTCACTGTGCTCACTAACACTGTTTCATTTCCATAAATGTTCAACAAGCATCAATGAATGTCACTGAGTGCCTTTTTTTCCACATGGAGGAATTCAGTGCTGCACCTTTGCTTCATCCACACTTCCATGTCAGACGCTATTTGTCAGAGTGCCCCTCTGCTGCCATCTGTCACTCAGCAAAAACATGTAACAAAATATGAGTGGGAAGGTTCAACCTCTCCTGCCATACCTCCAACATCCTCCTCTGGTGGCATGGGCCAATATAATTAAATAGGCATTACTTTTGGAAGAACACTTGTAGACTCCTTTGAAATCTGAATGCAGTTGTTTGAGTAAATAGTCTGTTTGCTAAATAAATGCAGTGAAACATAGACAGTCCCTGGGAAATCAGTATCAGATTGATGTTTAAATATAACAAACTTATAGTTTCCCAGGTGCTGTATGATCTACCTTACTTGATCAATGAAAAATATTTCTTATTCACTTATTTTTGAGTTAGGACACTGTGATGTGTGTTACTAGAAGACATCACTGCAATCTTTCAAGAATTCTGTTTACCCAAGTTGCTGCAGTAAGGGGCTTTTAAAGGAACAAAAAAGCATTCTGTTACTGTTGTCGTCAATTGTTTATGACTAACTTCCTCAGAGATGTAACTACTTTAGAGGATAAACTTATTAATATCTATTTTGGCAGCTGAGGTAATGCATGAGTAGGGACTCCTTTTACTTCAAATGACCACCAGCTCTTTGAATATATTGCTCTTCTGGGTTTAGAAGGTGGCCCTGCTATAAATAAACCTTTGCCACCCTTCTGGTAGTGAATTCAGAAAGAGGAAGATAAGATTTTTCACCCTAGGCATGTTTTATTTGTCTGTGTGATTTATTGTAAGGATTTAATGATTCATAGTTGCTGGTAATCTGTTTGTAATTGATCAATAATTCAAGTAGCACAAAGCGCAGACCATTCCAGTAAGTGTCCATGCCTTTACAACAATTACCTTGTATAGATGTGCAAATACAGCTCTGATAAGCACTGTTTGCATGGAAGTGCTAGTACTTCATGTGAAGCCTTACTGCACGTAGTGATAACTCCAGTGATGCATACACAGGGTGAGATGTTAGCTATGTGAACAGGCAGCAGGATGCATCTATCTTGTTTCGTATGGAACAGAGACTCACTGAGCCACTTCCAGCAGTACTGGTACTCTCTTTCACCACGTTTCTCAAGAAGCTGGTTTGAATATACAGGGTGAGCCTTCTATTATTAGTACAATATTTCTTTGTACTGAGCCAACAGTGAGGTCTTATAGGGAGTGCCATCAATCACAGTCCAGCATAGCTTCAAGATAATTCACTTAGGATGGATTATTAAAGAAAGATTAAGGATGTGTTAAAATAGTTTATTTTATATTAATAGCAGATCTGAAAGATGTGTGGTCATTCCAACGTGCTCCCATAGGCTATACATGAAATGAATGAACAGACTGTCCACAGTACATCCATATGATCGGTAGATAGAGAGGTCATGAAGGGAGTTCCATGGGCAAAAAGCAGCATTTTATATGGAGAGAAGGAAACTGAGATAGATAGAACACAAAAATGCAGAAAAGGAAATATGAAAAAAGGAGTGAAACAGAAACCTCTGCAGCTATTCTGATTCTTGAATTTTGTGTGCCAAAATCTCCATTCAAAGACTGAGGAGAGAAACTATTTTTGTAGCAGGAGATACAGCATTAGCAGTTCTGCTCTGGGTAGATTGCGTTGAGTGGGAAAGAGAGAGAACAGCATGGGCCACCAACATATTCCCTTTGGCTGCTGGTCAAATCTTTACATGCCAACTATTCTCTCAGCAGCAGCTTTCAAGGTCTATGCCAACTGAAGGAAATACTTACCTTTCCACTGGTGACATTACAAATATACTGATGAGCAAAGAACCGTGGCATGGATAAGAGTAGCTAAAAGATTAGCTGTCCTAGGAGACCCTGTCAGGCTATATCTACATATAGACATTTAAATGGAATGGTTTGGTATAGAGAAAGTGCTTTAGCAGTGGTTTTCTCTTGGATATATATGTCTCCCTTACTGCTCTAAATCAATTCCTTGAGACAGAGGAAGCAGCACATGACTCCAGTCTGGAATCATTGCTGCTCAGGGGGCTGTTGAGTGCAAATTCACTCCTTAGCATCAGTGACAGAAGTTTACAGCTGGATCATGCGACTTAGCTTCCTTTGCATTTTGTGCCATGGAGTGGATTCCACTGCTCTCCTGGTTACCACAGCCCATTTGTGGCCATCTCCTGTGCTGGAGGCAGGAGCTGTGAACTCCAGGACCTCTTCTGGCGGCACCAATTCACTTGTGATCCCTTTTCCTACAAAAACTGTGCCCCACAGCAGTCTCGTGCTGTGAGGGAAAGGAAGCAGTGGTGAGCTTTTATAGTGCTGCCAGGACGTTCCAGCCAGCCTGGTCATTGCACAGCCTGTGGCTGCCTCTTTTGTCATAGGCTCACCCTGGCTTTTCATTCAGAAGTTTCCCATGACCTCTTGGTCCATTAAATTCACCTTATATATGTGATCACAGAAAACAGGAAAGCAACTTACAATTCAGTGAATGTTTTTGTGAGGCTTCTGGCAGTTTTTAATTCCTCTTGCATGGTGTGTAATCTAAACAGAAACTGAGATGCTGAGAGATTGGTACCTGGTAAAATTGTGTCAGGGGATACTTCCGGCTCTGATCCAGTTTAGGAATGGTAAAGGAATGAAATCTGTTCTTGTGGGGTCTTTTATTCTCTCTGCTTTCAAGAGCTGGAACAATCTGTCTTTGTGCTTGCTTAATTAATGTGATGTCAACAATGATAATGTGCTAAATAATATAGAGTGAATAGTGAACAAAGCAGGTTCTGAATCTTCCAAATGTACCGCAACCAAAATTAATTGGCCAACCTCAGGGGAAATTGTGGTACTGAACCTTTTTCTTGGGCTTTGTTTCCCTTTTTATGAACAGTGAATTAGTTTGTTTTGAAGCGTCCTGAAATATTACCAGTTTTGCTGTCTCACTTTGAGAAATAGCTCACTCGCTCTCAAAGAAGAAACAAAAACCCTGTGGCTGCTACAGGCATAAAGCCAAATTCTGAGCTCAGTATCCATCTGAACTGAGATTGGAAGTCGTCCTGAATGAACAATGATAGTATTCAATCTATTAAAACATGGGAATGTGATCTTAATTAGCAAATAGCTTCATCCAGTTAGCAAAATGTATGCAAAAATAAGACTACCTGAATGAAAACTTCTGGTGGCTTGTTAGTGAAGCAGTTTTTATATTAGAATACTCTTGGTGGATATTTTAATTGTATATTTGTGTTTTCTTTCCACTGGGGCTGATGCCCAGTTAGCCGGTACATGAAGTACTGACTCACTGTGGTCAGTAGCCAAGCTGCCAAGAAATGGATGAGACTTGAATGGGATTTATCTGCCCTAATTCAGGCATGTGCCTGGATGTAGTGAGAAACAGATACTATCAGAAGGCAGCGACCTCTTCCTTAACAGAAATAAAAAGGATCAGATGAATTGGCTCCCATTTCTCCCTTTGACTTCAAAGGAAGCCTGCAGCCTCTAGGCAAGTAGCCTCAGATATCTAAAAAAAGGGTGAGGAAGGTGAGGTATTTATGTGGTAGGAAAAGCATATGGAAGAATAAAAGTACCAATTCTTCCAGGGAAGGCTGATGCAGAGCTCTGAGGGGGCCGCCTTCCCCTCCAAGCTTCTTCTGTACTTTCTGTGACATGAATCCTGCTATTACCCTAATTATGAGCACTGAGACATGGCCTCATGTCTAAATGTTCATCTGCATTTGTGCCTGCATGGGCACATTTGGCTTCTGTTAATCCTACTGTGTTTCTGTTTTGCTCCTTTGAAGCAAATGCAGAGGAGGCAGAAAGGGGAGTGGGAAAAGTTTCTATTGCATTTTCCATTTATCTGGCTGTTTATCCATCCTGATTGTAATTGGAACAAAAAAACAGATCCTACCTCTTAGGACCCCTGAAGCCTTCAGAGTAAGAAAGAAGGCAGCCTTTGCTTTTTATAGTTTTCCTTTTACCTTAAAGGAACAGTGAGTTGTACAGTGAAACAGCAGGCAATCTGTAAGAGCAGTCCGAAAGGTGAGCCAGACCTCAAACAAAAGCAATATGAAAGCCCTCTGCTTTTTTTTTCCATCTCCCTCCTGTGCCTCAGGCTTGCAAAAGAGTGCAGAAAGCACAATACCTCACTTTCTTAGATAACAGTGGAGGCAACAAAAAGCTGTTTTCTTTGCTTTTGAGAGTTTAGGTGCAATACATAGAACTGATGTATGACATGCTGTTCCTTTGTAAAAGTACCAAGAATATTAAAATGCTCCCATTATCTGTGCTTAGCCTCAAGCTTCCTTTAATGATCCTGCCGCATCTTGTAAGAACTAGAACTAAATTGACTATGTGACTTCAGAAGCTAGCTACACAGTGACAATTAATGGTTCTTGTCAAAGTCCTGCACGATCAGTATCCATAAATTATGACATCTAACCACTAGCCCTTTTAATCTCCTCTAAAGGTTTCTGGGTTCCTTATTAAAGCATCCGTCTGTGGCTCTGATGTGTCCCCTCCAAAGAAAAAAAAAACAAACAACTAATCAAGCAGAAAGTGTTCTTTGTGTTTTAATTCAAAGGCTGCTGTTGTACATACGGTGCATTTACATGGTAATAACAGTTCATCAGACATTTAGATGTGCATTCTTTTCATCTGTATTTTGTGTTCTTGTTGCTATGTCAGTCTGCTGTTGAACTTTTTCCCCTTTTCCCCATTCAGAGAAAGTGACTAATACAGGCAGCTAAGCAGATGAAAGATTTACAGAGATAGGAGTTAGATCCTGCTGTTCTTATTTTACTCACCAATAAAAGCTGTGAAAAAAAAAAAAAAAGTGCAATAACTAATAGTGATGTGAGTAGCAAGAAGAGCTTACAAATGGTCTGTAATAAGAATGAACAAGCTTTGCCTTTCTGTACGGGGTTTCTTTTAATACCCTATGACTGATCATTGTGCCTTGTCTAATTTAGACAAAAACTATGGATGTGCTTAAAACTTGTAAGAGTTGAAGAGTTGAGATGCATTTATTCCTAGATTTGATCCTGATTTTGGTCTGAAGAAGCAAGACTAGCACTTAGTTTTCTACATGTTCTGCATCTCTCTTGCCTCACAAGTAGCTTGTTACTTTTTTCTCCCTCCATTTGGCTTGTGATCCTGACATTTTCCTTTTTAGTACTGTCATCAAGGCCACATCACACTGTAATCCTTTGTCCAGGCTGGATGTGGCACTGGGTAGACTGGTCTAGTGGTTGGTGATGCTGCCCGTGGCAGGGGGGTTGAAACTAGGTGATCTTTGAGCTCCTTTTCAGCCCAGGTCATTCTGTGATTCTGTGATTCAATGGCCTTGATAGAAGCTGGTTTTAATTTTCAGATATTTAGGGTGCCTTTCCCAAGTGTTACTCATCCTAAACAAGGTGCAGCATATCTTTTTTCTCATCTGCTTGACTGAAAAATGAATTGACTGTGGCCCTACAAGAAGGCAGGTACAATCTAGCTGAAACCTCTTTCCCTGATGCACAGTCATGAGACAGGGCTTGCTTTAGCTCAGAAGTGGCAGCTTGGATTTACTGAGGTCTCCACAGCTACTTAAGAGCCATTGCAGTTAGACTATCTAATTAGAGGAGTATCTACAGCAGTTGGTTGGAAGTGGTGGTTTGCTGGGGGGAATCAGAGTTGGTGTAGCTACCACTGTGTTGTTGTACAAACACAATGTTTAGACCAGAGTAGGGCAGTATTTCTGCTTGTTCTGTTGTCCCCTTCACTTTGTATTAACCCTCTCCAGCCCGTGTTCTTTTAAAATGGAAATTTGATAGAAATCAAAGTAGATAACCCTGCTTGTTCTAATGCATTTCCTTTTGGTTTTCTCCTTACCTTCATCCTTTTCCGCTGACACAATTGTACTTCGCTCCCAAGGCATTTCTAGCCTCAGTGCACGTTACTGGATCTACTGGTGATTAACTGTGGAGACTTTAGGGCCTGATTTCAAATTTCTTTAAAGAAAAAACAAGATTATGGTCAGTGGTCTTAATAGTGAGCTTCTGTCTTCAGCAGAGAACATTTGGGAGTGGGACACAAGCTTCCATACGTAAGATTTTTGCACAATATCTGGTGTTAAAAAGCTAATGTTTCTTGAGTAGGAAGCCTGAGAAATCCCCCAAATCCTGAAAAACTTTAAATTTTTTGGGAGCTCAGGAAGCTTGGTTCAGTACTCAGTCTGAAGCATCCAAATCATTTTTATAATGCGTCTGCTTGTCCAGTCTGAGTGAGTACATTTCTAAACTAAGACAGGAAATTTCTCAGAAACAGGCTTTCATATGTGATTCACAGTGCTAGATATACCACAATGGAAAAAAAAAAAAAAAAAAAAAAAAAAGAATTAATAAATGGAAAAGATTAATCATTTCTAAAAAAGTGGAAGATGGAAAGTTTTCCCGTAGGTTGGTGCAAGTGAAAACACCCTTCCAGTCCTGAACTTATTTTAGCATCGTACTTAGAGAATTAGTTATCTCCACATACTTTGTTTGAGTCTTTCAGGTGTTTTCCTTATTCTTAACTGGTGATGTGGTTTCCTATTACCTTGTCAATGATATTTTAGAATTAGTTAAACCCAGCTTTAATTTATATTGTTTTGTAATGACAAGAAATGGAATCTTTTTCATTTCTTATTCACAGAAACTCCACTTTATAGACTTAGATAAACAGTATCTAATTTTTGATCCATTTTAATGATGGATCCTATCACCATCAATCAATAAGGAACATGTAGTATGATAACTTCTTCTGCGAAGGTGAGAAAATCTGTTATGTAAGTGGTCCTGCAAAACAGGTCCTTGGAGACAAATGTTGCTTACTGTTGTTTCAGTGCATACCCAAAATCATGATCTAGGAAGAGACATTTTGGTATATAAATTACTGTCACAGTCTGTGCCTGAATAAGCTAACCCTTCCTTGTTCTCACCTGCTGGTTAGTTGTTCTGCTCTCTTTCTGAGTTCTTTCTCCTTGCTTGTACCATTTCTTGTTCTTTGTGTGCTAACTACCTTTTTGTTACCCTTTGTGCCATTAATGCAGCTGGGTTTTATCTACAGCAGTTTTTTGCATGTCCTTTAAAATTGCTGTGTCTGTTTTGATTGAGAAGAAAGGCTTGCCTGGCTAAATTCCATGTATATTTGCCATCTCTCCTGGGCTGTCTTTCAGTGAGGTAGTAAATGCAACTCTAGAGTTCATAAATAGAAGGCAGCAAATTCTGTAACCACATTGCACTTCTCGTTGAGTTAAAATTCATCTTCCAGTTCAGTTTTGTTGTAAAAGTTGATTGGTTAATTTCCTACTGGCAGGCTTAAGCTTAATACCAAATCAGATCTCATCTGTCTGCACCATTCTAACTTTGTGCTGGATCAACAATTGTCTGTTCTCTCACAGTTGTCATGTAATTGGCATTGTACCATGAACTTCCTATCATGAGCTCTGGCAATACATCAGAAATGTGATTATAATGCAGAGTATACAACTGTGCATATATCTAGGATCAGCAAATTGTGGAACCACTGCATGACCTTTTCTTCGGCAAGATACATTATCTTGTTGTATGTATTTTACTCTGATGTCTTTAGATAATAGTAGCAATAATGCCATGACTGACTGCGTATTGTGTGTCACTGAAACAGAGAAATGCTTTTTTATTAGATCATTTATTGAAAACAATGAGGATGAGATTAAGTCTAATTCTATCTCTTACAACAGAGATGAGACGTATTGCATATTCTGATGTTTTCAAAGGCACTTGCTTTGTTTTGTTTTGTTTTGGTTTTTTTTTAATGTACAGCTGCTCTGGTACCTTCTCACAGCAAATTCTGAATGTTTATATCAGGAGTTGGATATATAAAGCAACATTTTGATCCTTTTTGTTCTTCTATCAGATTTTCATTCTTACTGGTTTTGATGCACTTTTATTTTCACTAATTGTGAAGTGATAATCTACTCAGAGTGGAATAGATAAATGATTTCTGCTGTGGTACTGTCTGTGAAAACAAGTGCAATCAAAACTTTTTAAACATTCCATCTACTAAGCACACCTCTTTCCAGCCTCCTTGTCCATGAAATACGCGGTGGGAGGCAACTGTGTAAAAGAGTAGACAGCAGAGCTTGAGGACATACTTAGGTAAAAAGTATAGATAACATGTTATATGTATATGAACAAACTTCATTTATTTTTGTTACTTTTGTTACACGTGCACTTGTTGATCAATCCAGCTTGTACCGACTTCTTTAAAATACCATATTTATCTCCTGATCCATGCTGTGTAAGGTTCTATAGTTGGCAGCACGTGGAAAATTCATAGGTGGAAATGAATGATTTTATACTTCAAATTCCATGCCTACATTTTGATTGACTCCCTTCCAACATCTGTGTTTACTATAGACCAGTTTCCTCTCTTGACTCCTTATAGAACAAACTACCTGAGCAAGGCTTAACACATCCATATGCTGACATCTTCTAAAAAGAGGGCAGGATAGAAAACACTAGAAACGCCTGTTGCCAATATGGAGTCCAAATACAGTTTTTTCATTCCATCTTTTTTTTCACATTCTTGGTGTATATTAACATTTGTATTTATAGTTTTCTTCCAAAGGTATATGCTATAACATAATTAAAGGATGTCTTGAAAAATACTGATGATATTTTAGGTGATAGTGTGCCAAAAGAAGCTCAGCTAGCAATGAGATCCAACAGAATAAAGGGGAATGTAGCTAAATTACGAGAGTGATTTGCTATCATGGAATGTTGGTTACAGAGTAAACACGCAGAGTAAGCCTCTTCATTGCTTCACTTCTAATTAAAGAAGTTTGCAGAATCCTTTTCTAGGGATGCTTTTGCATGGGGATAAAGAAGGTTGATAGACCAGGTGAGTGTGATTAGGATGTGTTTGCTATGGAGAAAGGCCCAGCTATAACTCTTGGAAGGCAAAGAGGGAGTTTGTTGTTAAATACAGTTCCCACTTACTCCAAATACTGTATCTTTGCCAGACAAGATAGAGTTAAGACACAAAGATGACTTTATAGCCAGGTTTCCATTCCTTGACTAGAGCACTTATCTTTTGTGGTGTCCTTCTGAAAATGGAGGCCGTGAAACTGAGGTTCTTTGGAAGGGCTTCTAGAAATCTGCACTCTGCCAGTTTGTGCCTTTAAATTTGTGCAACACACTGAGGAAGATAGTGTTTCCATGAATATCAGAAGGAGCAGGTTATGTTTTCTAGGTGTTAGAAGAAGAGGATATTCAAGTAATATGTGCCCGGAAAGTAGAAGAGGAGACAATGAAAGAGAATTGGAGTGAGTGTTAGGTCTTCCTACAGGAAAAGAGCCTGTAATCTCACACAATCTATGCACATCGTGTGTGCGTGTTTGAATAAAAGCAATGATCTATAAATTTACTGTGGTATGACTGTAATGACCAGAGGTTGCAATGTGTCTCTCTCTATATATATACATGTAAAATACATATGTATATGTATAATATATAGTATAAATGAAGCATCCATTTCCATTTCAACACTAATTCCAAATGAGCTGGAACTCATCAATACACGTTTGCTAGCAGATCAATATCTAATCTGTTTGCCAATTTAATTGTATCAGGAGGGTGCATCATACTGATAATTTTCTAGTCAGTCTCTTGTGTTAACTGAGAGAAAAGGTAAGAAAGTATTTTTATTGTTAAAACTGGATGCAGTATTGCAATGCAGATAAAATGCTTTGCATTCTGAACTAACTAAGCAAGCAGAGAATTGAAGCTGTCATTATTATTAGAGCATTAGATATTTTAGGAGTGAAAGATGCATCATGTTAGATCAATGTAGCTATTTTATTTAAATTTGCATCCAGTAAAGAAGTGGAGATAATTCAGTGCAGGAGTACATGAAAAAATGTTAGAGCAGCCCAGTTGGGAATTTGTGTCACATAAATGTAAGGGAGTCACTAGTAGAAAAAAATGCTGAAGCAGCTCTTGGCTTTCATTATGTCAGTAGATGGATGGGTGTTTCTGTGACTCTTGAAGCTGGAAGGTTTATGCTGTGTTAATGGAAGTGTTTTCATCTGGTTGTGTGGATCACGTCCAGCATTTGGTCTGGGTGGCTGGAGTCGGAAATCTGCCAGCTACTATACTGTACTGCTTGGAAACAAAATGGCAAAAGATTCTCAGGTTCTCTGTTCAACTGACATTTTTAAAAGGTGATCTGTAAAATTATTTTAGCTCCTGGGAGAGTACGTGGGAGCAGATTACCAGGAGTAGCTGGTCTCATAAGCTCACTGTTCATAGCATGACCTGTTGCCATTCCTGGCAGCCGGCTACCTACATTAAGCATTGGTCTAAGCCAGAGGATATTTCTTGCATTCTTTCGGCAGCACACTGGAAAAGTCAGGCTTATTCAAACCTTCTGTCATTTCAGATTATTTTTCCTTTTTCAGAGGAATCCAAAGCACTTTGGGGCATCTTTTCATAAACCGTTGTTGTGACGTGACATTTGAAGCTGATTTCAAAATAGTCTTGCATATTTAAAAGGAAAACAACCTGCTCTCCGAAGGATGGAATTGCAATGATCTCTCTTCAGCGTGGATCTTCCATACATATGGCATTCTATGAATTATATATTCTATTTCACAGAATTACTGTATTTATTACCAGAGGAAAATAGATTATTAATTACAGCCGAAGGCTGCTTTGATTAAATATACAATTAGTTAACTATGCTAAGCCCATCCCAAAGCTCCCAATATTTTCAGCTGGATGATTTTTCTAGTATTTTTAATTAAAATTGTTCTAAAAAGCCACAAGTTAGCTGCATGCACACTTAAACTGAAGTTAGCTCTTCAGTGTTTTGCTGGTTTCTTTCTGCCATCTAATTAATCTGTAGTGATTAAATGTACATAAAATCATCTGAAACACAAGGTAATTTGTGCAGATACGGAACAGCGGAGTGCTTTTACCAGTCCTTGGCATGATTGTTTTATCTTTGGAAAATAATTTCCAAAGACCACAGATGATAATTGTTTTGATGAAGCAAGTGTGGAAAACAGCTTACCAACCAGACAGTAACAAATGCAGCGCTAGAGACTGACTGACAAAGATGGAGAGGTTTGCTTTTTGTGTGCAGCTTGTCTTCTTTCTGGAGATGCAGCCTCTTCCTGCATTGTCCTCAGAGTTTGAAAAGTCTCCCTTAAGCTCCTCTGCTGGTGTGTCTGCATCTGACTCCTGTTCGGTGAACACATGTCACATGGCTAGGAGATGATAGTCCATGAGCCTCAAGCAACGTAGAAGAGCAGCGCATCATGTAAAGTAATAAAACTATATATTCTGTCTCCAGAAGTGCTGCCTTACCTCTAATAAGTCTTTTGTTGTGGTTGTTTGGTTTGGTTTGGGTTTTTTTTGGATCTTTTTTGTCCATTGCTAATGTCTTTTATCAGGAGGAAAACACATCTTTGTATTAATAATAGTATTCAGAAAGCTCATCCTTAATATGCTGTAAGAGAAGTAGCAAGATGACATTCAAGTTCCTAGCTGGATGCTAGATCACCTTTATCATGTCCCTGCACAGATAGTTTGTCATGGCGCGGACTGTGCCCTAATCTCATGTTTTTAATGCATATGAGCTGACAGCTTTTAATGGTACATTAGCTTAATTTGTACTTGGCAAAAATTACATTCCAGTTTTGCACATCTTGGTCTATAAATATCTTTCTACTTCAGGCAACAGTATTCTGACCTTTCATCAAATATGCCCCTAACCTTTTTCATGGAGTTGTTTTGTTTGGGTTTTTGGCTTTATTTTTTGTGTTTTGTTTTTCTAATTGTACATGTCACAAGCCTTGTTTTATGTAAATGTTCCTGTGGGCTAGTTAATGTATTTAGTTGTTGTTGTTTTTTTTTCCCTTTGTCCTCAGGACTTTCACAGTCCTTTGTTTTTTGTGTTGGTTTTTTTATTTTTGGACACCGGAGGGAGTTCCTGAAGGTGTCAAAGGTCCTGTTAATGGTGATGTTCAAACATCTCCTCGTGCAATGTCCAAAGGAGAGTGCTGGTTTCAAATCTGCCGGGAGTCCCAGTCTCCTATAACAGGCAAAAGAGCAAATTGTCAGTGTCCTGACCCAGCTGCATCCATGCTCCAGCACACAAGGTAAACATGCAGAGCCCTCGTTTTGTGGCTAACTCTGCCCGTATCCACCGTGTTACTGAAGCAAAAGTGAGAAATAGGACAGAGCTGTTTCAGCCTGTGGCAGGGCTGAACAGAGCCATCTAAGTGCTCTCCACTGGAAGTGGTTCTTTGCAGTCTTCATGTTTTCCAGGACCTGTATCTTCAAGCTATTTACTCTGTGACACCAACTGTGTGCCAACTAGTGTTCAGACCTTAAATAGAGTCCTTCAGATGTCAGATAGATTGAAAATGCAGATATCTGATGATTTGTCCTATTTATACTAACGTGGCTCTGTGTTTCCCTTCTTTATGACATCCTGTATCAATATTAAACATCTGTGACATTTGGAAATACATGAACAAATTGAGGGTCAAATGTCAGTCATAACTTTGGATGTTATTGCTTTGTGCTGTTGCTGCTGCCTTTGTCAAACTTGAATATCTGTCTTTATTGCAATTTGCTTTGTGACTGTGTGCTCTTTTCTGAGATTCAGAATTGCTTTGCAAACATTAACTCAGCCACACAGAGATTCTGAAATGCAGTGTGACAGGTATGTGTTGTACTTGGAGATGATACTCTGCATATACAACAAATAAAGTACGTTTCATATATATACATTTATTAAACAATAGGTTATTGCTTATGTTAGAGGAGAACTTGTTAGCTGGAAACTCCTGGACATCTGGTATCTGAGCAGGCTGTTTACCACCGGACTGCAGTGGATCAATGTAAAACAAGCACAATGATCTGCAAGGCTTTATCTTCTCAGTGGATTGGCTATTTGATACTCAACCCTTTGTAGTCAGGGAGGGTTATCCTGCACTTTATACCTTGTTTCTAAAACTGATTTTTACCTTATGGAATGGGCTAGACTATGACATGGAAACCTCCCTTACCTGTCACATTGCATGAAGCAGACAAACTGGAAACTCTAAAAGATACCAAAAATGCAAGCATTCACCTTTTTCTTCAGTGTCCTTTTACAGTCAGACCCCAGGTCTGTTCCAAGCCACTGAGAACCTAACACATGTGCTACAGCAGATTCAGTTTGATATACTGAATTTGATTAAATGGCACTCAGTGCCATTTCAACTGCCCACCAGCTTCCAGCTGCTGTTCAGAGGCTGAGGCTGCCTGTGGGTTTTGTCATCTCTGCCCAGTGCTGTAGTGCCTTTAAAATGGCACAGTGCTTGCTGTCTTGGCCAACAGAAGCCAGGGAGATGTCCCCCTCCTGTCCTCATGCAATGCTGCTTGGAACCATGGTAAAGGGGTGGCTTGGGAGTAGGCTGAGGAAAGGTTTGTTTGTTTGTTTTTCCAGCCTGTGTAGATTTTATCTTCAGCACAACAACAGGTGTGAAAAACTGAATCAAAATTGGCTCAAGATAAGTGTCTATGCGAAGGTCACCGGGTCAAGCAGCGATAAAGTCAGATTTTGTCCAATTTCCTGTTTCAATTTTTCTGTAACGTAACTTCTTAAATGAATGGGGGGGGAAGAGGAGGGGGGAGGAGAGAGAGAAAAAAAAACAAAAAGGAAAAGGAAAAAGAAACCTCATTGTCTGAGTGCAAGAGCTGATACAATATGCATTTCTGGGATAGCTGTTCAAGGCTTTAGGATAAATGTCTCATACCTTTATGGCATCTTTCAAACCCAGCTCATTACAATCTTTTGTGTAAATCCTTCTAAATTCACAGATAATTGACAGGACAGGCTCTGAGGGGCTTACAGTCAACTGTGTTAGTGAAGTGTAGGAAGTCCAAGTGCTGAGAAGCCTATTATATTATGGGAGAAAAATAAATGATTGCCCATGCACAGCAGCAGCAATCCTAAATGAAATACCTCAGTTGTTTTCAATTTTATTTTTTCACAAAATACCCAAAGGCAATAATCCACTTTCTGGATTAACAGCCTGTAAAATATTACTCTAAAAAAAAATAAAATTAAACTATGTTTGAGCTAACTTACGGCAACACAGAAGGGATCGGGGAACAGTGGAGACTCTGCTGTGTTACACTTGTGTAACTCAAGCCCATGCTGAGCAAATGCTTGTTTCTGCTTTTATAAGACATGAGAAGAATAATTTCTGTCTAAGACTATATAAATCAGATTTCATCCTGGGAAATATGTTTACAACATCCTTGAATAGTGCTATCTATTAATAGAGATGTTATCCCTGGGTTACCAAAAGCCATAATAAAATATATCTGTATTTTTTCAGCATTTTAAAATCTGTTCTCTTCCCATCTTCATCCATTTTATTTTAATACCTGATCTTTTGTCTCTTAATTCCTAAGTAGTTTATCTGGTTGCTCCTCAGTTTGGGGTAGGCTGAAGGTTAATACTCCCTAAAGCTTACAACAATCTCATTTTATTTTGGTGGAGCTGGTACTTTTCACCCACTGACTAGTAACTGGAGGAAATAATCTCTTCAGATGCAGAAAAATAATGGTGGAAAAGGCAGCTGCAGGTCTTGTGTGAAAGTTAGATATTATTTGGGTGAATGTAGATCTTTCTTCAGCTTGTGTCAGAGTTGACTATAGAAGCTGATAAGCTGCTGAAGTGCATTACTGGCAGTATTAGAGATGGAACAGGGATAATTGAATTATAGACTGTCTTGGATTGGAAGGGACCTCAAGGATCAAGTTCCAACCCACATGCCACAGGCAGGTTTGAGGTGGAGGTGAGTGCTGGAGGTTTGCTTCTTCTCAATGCTGTCAGTGCTTTGTGATACCAAAGGGTGTCCAGAATGTGGTCCTTGTTGACTTTGTTACAGTGAAACACAACTCTCTATTTTTAAAGTTGAACGTTTGTGTAGTGTTCCAAATTTCAGGTCACTTGAGTTTTCTGAGCTGTATTCCCCTGTAAGGGTAAGTTTTCTTAAAACTGAAAGGTTGTATTACATTTTTTGTATGTTTAGGAATCAAAGTTCTGTTTTCATTGTGTTTTGTATGATTTAATCACGTGATGACCCATTTTGCGTATGATACGATTACTACTTGGTATCAAGATTGAAAACTGCATGAATATGCTTACAGTATAAACTGCAAATACAGGATGTTAAGCAGTCAAGAGAAATTGCTGTCTTACTCTTCAGCCCGAAAAGCTGGTTGGCTGTACTGCACACTGTACCTGACCAGAAATCCAGCTTATGGGGAGTAGTCATGTTATTACTATAAGGGTAATAAGGGTAAGTCTACCCCCTTTTGAAGATGACTTTCTTTACGGGGATGTACAATCAGAGTCAAGCAGAAATTTTAGAAGCCTCTCATAAGGATTTTCAAATGTACGTGCTTTGAATGGAGGGGAAAAACACCTGCAGACATAGGGTAGGAGTGGGGGAGTGTGAGGCACAGGCAATGCAGAGGCAGGAGGCTTGTATCTATAGATTAAAAACGCTAACATTTTAATAAGAAGATTTTTGAAGTGTTTTTTTTTCTTCTTCATTGATTCAATTTGTAAAACAGCCCCCAGGATAAGCACTACAGGCATAACTGTGAGGCAAGGGATGTCAGTGTAGAGAGTAGTAGTAGGCAGGATGAATAAGGAATTTGTTCAGATAGTTTAGCATGCTGAAGATGATAGAAAGAAATTAAATAGTGTACCTGTGCTTAGGATCAGGCTGGGATTTGCAAGCCTTCAAGTTCAGCATACACGGTGTAGGAGGTCTTAGAGTGCAATCTGAAGGAAAGGATGATTACATATAAGGGAGGCACAGGGTAAGTGGGATATAATGAATCACAGAGTAAGCAGAGGTAGGTGGTTACAAAGCCAGGCTTAACTGATAGGGGTTTTTTGTTTGTTTGTTTGTTTTGGTTTTTTTCATTAGCAGATACTTTATCTTGACAAAGAATATGTGGTAGGTTTGGTTTATCACGACTTCAGATAAACAAAAATATCTGAGGTGGAATTCTAAGAGAAAATACAAGCTAAACTGAAACAGAAATGGTTAGATAAGCAGTCACAAGGAGGATATGGAGTCGACTCCACCAGAATATCTGTGTGTGTGTAATGTAAAAAAGGAAAGTGAAAGGCTGGAGGGAGGTTACTGCTGGAGCTCCGTACGGGTTTGTCTTTGTACTGATCTTGTTTAACACTTTTGTTAGTGACCTTTGCAGAAATATCAGTAGACTTCACCTGGCAGTTCAGGTGTCTGATGCCATCTGAAATACCGATGGCTTCGGCAGGACTGTGAGGTTTACTTGGGTGCCTAGAGGGGAAAATGAGGTAAGGAGGGCAAGAGATGGGAGCTGAATACTGAGGAAAGAAAGGGGATAAGAAAAAGAGAAGCAATGTAATGAATCATGATTTAGGAGGGTACAGTAAGCAGAGTGAATAAAGAGAAGAGAGCAGGAGAGTGAGGCTAGACCTGTTAGTTCTCTCACTTGCTCCGCTATCTGGAAACTTTCAAACATGGCTGTTGTACTCATTTGACTGGAATGGATCTTGAGAAGGAAGGAGCATTTTGGGAGAGTAGTCTTTGCCTACCCACAGTAACTCCTTAACTTTGACTGTATGTTATATCTGCCTAGATAATATTTAATGACTGTATAATATAGCTTCAGAAAATGTTGCAGATTTATTCTGTTCCAAAATATCTGGTAACCTGATGAATAGATTTTTGTGGAGCGAAAAACATGATTTCATACACCCTTATGCTAAGCTCAGGTTTCACAGTTTCTAGGCAAATGGATTTGTTAGACTACTCTGTCAATATGCAGCTGCTGCTGCCCTTTCTCTCTATGTCATTTTTAAAGGAAAGGGGAAAGTCGTGTTCCTTCGGGAACCTTATTTTAAAGAAGTCTGTCTGACAGCCTGGACCTGAAATAATAGGGATGACTTGCTGCAGAGAAGTGGCTGCTTAAGCGCAAGGCTTCTTGGCAGCACCAGAAGTGCTTTTCGAGTTTGCTTCCAGCCTGGTGTGCACAGTGCCTCCTTGCTTACCCCACAGACCTTGTGCATCTCCTGCCTGACAGCTGAGGGGCTCTGTGGTTCGTCCTAACCAAACAACACAGGGAGGGAATGAAGACTCTGAGTCCCTTTTGGTACTCTGGCACATCATCTAATGATCATGCATGAGGATGTCAGATGGGACAGCATCTCCCTCTCTGAGATCTCAGTAGCACAAACTGCTCCAAGTAATCCCTCTTTTGCTCAGCATAGCTATGCAATATACTGGACGTGATGGCTTGCCTGCAGCTAATTTCTATTGACTGCAGCAGACTTCAGGAAGAAGCTGGAGGTGCAGATTGCACGACTGGGCACCTGACCTCCTCATTTACCAGTTTTCCTAAGGCTGAGTTTTGGGGAATGAAAAATACGTGTTATGAATTTATGTAAGGTAGCACCAGCTACTTCAACTCTGTTTCAGTGAGACTTCTGTACCAACGGCAAACATATGAGAGTGTGATGGTGTATTTCCATTCGGTATTTATTAAAAAAGCACTCGAGGCCGGTATGCAAATTCTTTCCCACAAAAGTCTTCTTGTCTGGGAATCTCCATCAAGGGCAGGTTTGTCTCTTTTGCATGCAAATATTGAATTTTGACAGAATTTGAAGTCTGCAGTCCCTTTTCTCAGATGTTTTATTGTTGTCTAACATAATGTCAATAATTAATGGCAAAGCAGTCACAGTGAGAAACAATACCATGAATATTAACTTTGTTGTTTTATGTTTAAATAGTCTGCCTGAAAAATTACCTTCGCTACTTCTGGTTGCTTCTCACCTAATATTTCCTCTCCTTTGGATGAACAGTCATTAAAAATTTTTTTTGATCATCAGGTCTTGGAGTCAGACATGAAACAGAGGGCAGAGTGTTTTCTGCTAGGAACAAAGAGCGATGCTAAGTCGGCTGGAGACCTGCAGTCAGGTGCTCCGCTCTCAGAGGTGGAAGCTGGCCAAATTTCCCTGGTGGCCTGGCCTTTCTGCTGTGGTTGCATGTCAGCGACTGAGCCCAACAAGTGTCAGCATGAATTCAAATAGCAGAATTGATTGCTGAGAATGATTTATACCCATCTGCCTCTTCTGGGGTAGGGAAGGTTCGTTTAAATTTTGTCCTGCCATTTTGATCTGGCTTCAGACGTTTCTCAATTTATTTCAGGTCTCAGATTTTCAGCTGCGGTTCTTTTCAGCGATAACTTTATACTGTGACATTTTACTTTGTTATCTCGTAAAGCCAGCTTACAATGAAAGTTTAAAGGAATCTGGCTTTCTTAAAGAATGTATCTATCAGCAGTAACATGAGAGCTGCTCTCAGGTCCTGCGTGAGGTGGGTTTTGAAGTAGGAGCCTGTTTGATTTTGAATTTAAGGGGAAAACATGCTTCACTACAACTGAGCCTTTCTAAATCATAACCTCTTCTGCAAATATGCTGAAAACAAACTCTTGAATCGAGATACATCTGACCTGTAAGAGTGCCCAGAATGAGAACTTGGTTGAAATCTGCACATGGATGCTGTGTGTCCATGGAGCTGCGGGGCTGCAGCTCCTCCCTGCCAGTGTTCTATTCTTCAATGTACAACTTGTACGAGCAGTGATATTGTGACATCATGCTTTGGTTTCTGTGAGCAGAAATGCTATATTTTGGCATGTTTTTTGCCTTCCACTGAAGAAGGTTACAGAAGTTACTGTGTGGATAAACACTAGAAGGCAGAAGTGATGGTAAGATGCTAAAAATGCTGTCCTAAAATTTGAGTGTGAGGCTCAGAAATGTTGCTTTTCAGTGCTGTTGATTTGGGCAAAATGGCTTCGTCAGTTAAGGTCACTGGTTAAATGGCATCATCTGGCTTTACAAACACAACACTGTGTTTAAAACTTACTGAAAGCATGTATAAATTGTCAGTTGTTGTTTGATAATTCTTTTATAGGCGCAGGTAGAACTTACATCTGCCTTTATAAAATCATCCTATGTATATAATTTGTATATCACCATCCAGTATTTAAGTGCGCCTGAGTCTTCTCTTCTAATATATAACTTAAAACACAAAGAGCTTTATATCCTTCTTTCACTGGCATCTGGTTTTTGTTTTTTTGTTTTTTGTTTTTATGAAATGCCATATAAGCTGGAAAAAAAAAAAACTCCTATAAAAAGAACCGTATTACTGAGATAAAGCAAAGATCAAATCACCCTTGTCTTGATACCATGCCACGTTAAAGTGTTTTCACTGTCTAGGCCATAAACTTTATTTTAAAGCGTGTCTATTTTAATTCATGTCCCCTTGTAATTTGTTATCTAAATTCTCAGCACAGGTGTATAATCATGATTCTTACTGCATCAATGCCTAGAATGCCCTATTTAGTCTGAGGCCCTGTAGTGCTTGATGCTGTGGTACCAAAAAGACACAGTCCTTGCACCTAGGCGATTTTATCTAAATAGACAAGAGGTATCTAAATATGCAAGAGGTATAAAGTGTGGATGCAGTATTTTTTCAGTGTTTTAAATTGCTCTTGCTGCTTTTCCGTGAGATAATCAAAAGCCTATTCAATATTAAAGGATGACTTTGTTGCTCAGAACAGAAAGCATTGCTCTGTTCCTAATGTTGAGAGGCCTTTTCTGCACTGTATGCTAAGCTCCCCCGTCTGATGACACTGCACAGCAACTGAAAGCAGAAAGAATAGCCACATGCATCTAATGGCCTCTGAATAGCTAACTGGGATATTCTCCAAAATCTGCTTGGATTTCGGTGATATTCATAGCATTGCCCGATGCTGGCACAAATCTGATCTGTACAGCGTATTCGGTGGTCAGCCAACAGCACAGCCTTGGCCACTGGTCATCCGTAAGCTCCCTGCTGTAGTTTTCAGCCATACTTGGTCCATAACGGCCTTGGTGCACCCTGAAAAGCTGGTCTGCTGCTGGAGCAGCAACTGCAGCACAGTTCTGCTGTACACACAGTGCTTCCTGGGAAAAGGAGACTGAGGCAGTGCTGTGGGAACTTCCTCAGTAAGTGCCCTTTGCAGGTGTTTGGGCTGCTCTTTGCAGACAGCTTTGCTGTCTTTTGAATCCGACGTGGAAATGTGTTACACATAAGGGGAAAGTTCCTTTTGCAGGTGTTAAGTGCTGAAGTTTTATAGGGGCAGCTGCTGCTGCTGGCACTGCAGAAACCAAACACAGGGTGATAAAGGAAATAAAAGGAGTGAGAGAAGAATAGGAGAGGAAAGCCAAAGTGCAAGGTGGAATAAAACAGAGAGGGAGAGTGGTGAGAGAAGACAGATATAGAAAGAGACACTCCAGAAGGAAGAATAAACATAGAAACTCTGGGACAGCAATAGCAGCTGTAATTGGTTTTAAGCCAGGAAGGAGCTGGAGCTCTTACTGCTGACACCATGTGCACAGCCACAGTACTGTATAACTAAGATAGATAGAATTAGGCTGCTCCTCACATTAACATCATTTAATTTTTCCTGCAAACAGGGAATGTGGAAATTGAACTTCAGAAATTAAAAGCTATATTCATGATAGCACAGTAACCCATCGCTCAGTAGAAAAGTAAAGAAATCCTACGTGGCTAAATAGTCTTTAAAGGAGTGTCAAAGTAGAAGAGAGAGAAGCAAAAAGGAAGAAACAGACACAAGCATTTTTTATAAGTCATAGAATGGCTTAGGTATCTTACAGATCATTGTGGTATCTCTCTCATAAATTATCTCTCTAAATATGCTTCTGTATGCAGTTTTGTTTGTGTTTACTGTGTATAACTGAACATGTACAAGGATGCTATTGTCAGCATTACCTGCTTTCTTGATACTCAAATAGAAGCAGTTGCCAAGCTATTCCTAAGAGCTGCTGGGAGCTATTTGGTGCAAAGAGAAGAAATGGAGTTTTGGATAGCAGGTGAAGTCCTGTCACTGGCTTTATTTTGTCACATGAAGAGCTCTTCTAAGTTTGCATTTTCTACTTTTTTGAAAAAGAGATCAAGGAAGTTGTGCCGTATGCCCTGTTCCAGGAGGAGGATGAAATTAAACTTTATTGAGACCTCTTGCTGTGTTGGACCCTATTGCTAAGACACTGTTAGTGTGTGAGCTTGTGAAAAGTATTTTTAAAACATCTAGTCCTGTAAAATGTTGAAGGATTTTTTTGCCAGTGTGCTGCTCGTGGAGTAAAGCCACGAAAACAAATGGAGAACAACAGTGTCAAATTAGTGTCAAGGCAGTGTGAGATAAGAATGGGAAATGTCTGAAAAGGACCCTCAGTGTTTTATTCCAGGGTAGGAGGAGCCTTTTCTGTTCCTTCAAAATGGCATTTAAAACAGATGTACAGTAAGGAGTGAATGCTAAAGTAGAGCAAGTCTGTTGTATGTTCGCTCATTAAAGAAAAGCAAACACAGATGCTGAGGGCTCAGCACTCCATGTGGTCAGAGGCCCAGCAGGTCGTGGTGCTCAGTCAGTCAGGGCAGTGCCCCATGTCTCAGTCAGAGAGGGGAGTAATCTCAGTGCTCTCTTGCTGGGTTTAACCTCACTGCTTTTTTTAGAGTATGAAATACTGGCTTCTGGAGCACCCTCTTGGCCGAGGCACTATCCTACTTAGCTGGGCTGGAAGCAGCGTGCTGTCAGCAGCTCATTGCTGCTGCTTTTAAGAAAAAGCCCAGAGTGCTGGTGGTTGCTGGTTGATGTGCGGGCAGGAAATGTGCTCCCTGGCTGGGACAGGGATTGCTGGAGACCAGGAGTGCAGCAGTCAGAGCAGCATCAAGATCTGGCCAGCTGAGCAGGCTGCTGCTGTCTGTCCTGGTTGCATGCAGCTGGAGCGGGTGGCAGTTAGTCCTCTAGCTCTCACTGGGCTACCTTAAATTGAATTTAAAAGTGTAGGATAAAATCTGTCTTATGCTTAACCACATGCATTAAATGGGGAATTTTAATAATGTGCCAACAGCAGCAGTTTGGAGTATCTTGCTGAGGAAAAGGTCACTATGCCCATAAGTTATCCTAGCATTTGATCAGTGGACTCTTTTCCAAAGACTTTAAGTCTAATTATTCACTGCTTATAAAGTCACTTGAGATATAAAAAGTCTTTTCGTAGTAATGAGAGAACCCCCCCAATTAGCCAGAAGGTAGCCATCTATCTTTTTAAACTACTCGGTTCAGAGGAGAGCAGGGGTTTCAGGCGTGCAAATGTGGATGAATTGTTATGACAGTGATAAGTGTAACGCTCATGTAGTGGTGCCAGCCCTGGCTGAGTTCGTGGAAGGTCGGGGATTTTTTCTAAAGGTGAAAGAGAGACTCTTCTTTTTAGTGAAATGTAGGATATGATTCCCTGACAGAAGAAAACTAACATGTTGTTTACAGATGCCTGAAATCTGCCATTCACCCTCATATATTATTCTTTGGGAGTTGCAGACAATTAAAGAATGTCATTAATTTGATCTCCTAAAACTTCAGTAGCAACCACCTTTTCAAATCCTGTTTTCTGAGAAAAATACATACCCTGGAAGAGAAATTGGAGAGTGAGCTTGTGCTAGAGCAAACACCATAAAGTTCACAGGGGAGTACAGCATTCAGTGCAAGGGCTTAGAGATAAAAACGATTTTTTCTGAGCACACACACACTGGACTTTGATCGTCTTCTTCACTACCATTAAAGGGCTGGTGTATGTGGTAGATCTGGTGAGAGATTTGTCTGAGGTCTTACTTGCAAACAGAAAAAGGTTGCAATAATTAACGTTATAAATGATGGTCTAATTACATCAAGGAGTAACATAACATATTTTATGCATGCCACAGCTAGTTTAGTCTTTATTGCCCTCAGGCATAATCCTAATATCATCAGAAAAACTGTTTGTCAATATTAAAAGCAATTTACATAGTAAATACACTCCAGCCTTGTTACATCACCATCTGGGTTAGCTGAGCTTTTGGAGTCGTATTGGGCAGTGCTGGTGAAGGCAAACCTCACAAGTGCTGGGACTGTCCAGCTGTCACTGTGGGTTGGTGACAAAAGCTGGTGCTCCCAGCCTGCTGGAAGGAGCCAAGCTCGGAGACAGACAGCAGGAGAGGGGTTTAGGAGAGGAAAGATGAAATTAAGGCAGGAGAGAAAGGAAATCCTGGGAACAAAAATGAGGTCTGCAGTGAAAGAGAAGGGGCAGAGTGAGAAGAGCTGAAAGCCAAAGAGGGGAGAGAGAGGAGGAGAATGAGACTGAGAGTACAATCTGAAAGAGATAAGAAGGATGTCCATAGTAGCCAGTAACACCTCTGCTGGGTGTGTGGAGGGAGTCAGAAAAAAAGAATAATGGCTGCTCACGAAGTCCTGTCTTCCAGCAGTTGCCCCTGAGCAGCTCACTGTGAAACCAATTCACTGATTCTTACACTTAATTTGGCATTTTCAATTCACTCACAAACCAGGAAAACTGCAGATGAGTCTGCTTGCTGTTTCGTAAGTCAGGTGAACCTTTTCTGATCTATCCCTGTATTCAGCACTAAAGGAGCTGAGATGACACTTGCATTGTTCTAACACACAGTGAATAGATGGAATATTCTATTTTCCAGTTACACCAGCTGTCAAGTGCCATGCTGTGATCTACAGGAACTGAGATCCCATTTTGGGCACAGTTTAGCACTGCTAACTCAGTAGTGATTTCAAACTTCTTGAAGTGGACGTAGTTTTCCTTGTGGTGCTAATGCAGCATTGTAGCATCCAAGTGTTCTTCTGAAATATTCTTCAAGATGAAACTTCAGACATGGAAATGCTGAGTGTCTCTTTTTGGCTGTCTTTTCCTAGGGTGGATGTTTTGCCTGATTTTCTATACACTGCCAGAGAAGAATTAGGTGTTCATATACAGTTGTGGTTATAGTTATACTTAACCCAGCCAGCTGGAAGCAGGCTGTAGGCATGCGTCTAAAATACCATCGTCTTACTATGCTTGGTACCTTAAATGCAGGTAAGAATAAATTTGTTATTCAGAACATCAAACTTCCTCATTCAGGAGGAGGAAGAAGGGCTTTGTAATTTCTTTGCTTCTGGTGGATTTGATTTTCCATTCTCAAAAGAAGGGGGTTCTGCACCCAAAGCTTTGGGATGCAGTTGTTGCAGTGAGTTTTGTTTTAGGTAGAGATGACTGGGTAGAGAAGGTAACACCAAGGAGAATTAGATATTAAGCTCAAGTTTGTATTTGATGGAGAGGCAAAATCGCTCAAGCACTTCTGTGTTAGTTACCTTGCTCACTAGTTTGCTGTGTTGTACTGCAGTTGTGATAGGAACTGTTTCTCCATTCCCAGAACATCTACCTGAGGCATTATTTCCAATCCAGTTTAAAAGTCTTTTGAGTTTCCAAGGGTAGCTTATTATACAGTACTTTCAGGTAGTGTCCAGCTCTTTGCCAGGGTCTTTTGGGGATGCATCCTGCCCTTCACAGAGAGAAGCTGCAGCTGTCAGACCTACCCACAGATCACAGTGGACAACTGAACAAAATGAAGCATAGTCTTGAGGTCAATTGAAAAAAGAGTGCTTCCTTATGACAGCTGCTGTTTAGATACTCAAGATCACTAAGAAGTCCCTGGGCAGTGTCTCTCTAGAAAGATGCTTTACAAAGTGGAAACAAGCATATTTCTGTTGTTTACAATTTTTTTTAACACTTATATTTTCTTGTTTAGCTTAAATCTTAGGCACAGGCTTTTCAGACACAGTAGGTATTTGCTAAATATTGGGAAATTGAACTGATGCTGGTTACACGTAGGAAAACAGGAGGCTGCAGTATTGACCATTGCCTGGGTCTGTTCAGTGGTGTTGAGCCAGCTACACAAAGTAGCAAACAGAACAAGCCTAAGCTGTTCAGGAAATAGGAAAGTAATTTTTATTACAAGAACTTAGGCTTTGGAAAAACAGCCTGAGGAAAAACAGCCAGAGCCTGTGTATTCAGCCAACTCAAATCATTCTATGATTCTGTGATTCTGTTGCTTTCAGAAGGGCTGACATGATTGGGCGATTAGGGCAACGAAGGATCAAATGGGAACAAACATCATTTAACTCGTGTGGCTGAGGAAGAGGAAATGTCATTAACCAGAATAATAAAAGTTGTCCCTTCACTGAACTTGCCTGAACCCTGATGGAGATAGTGGTATTGGATAATGACTGTATTTGCTACCTTAGAGATTAACTTGCTCAAGAAATGCAGTTTAGTACTGAACTATAACCTAAAAGGTCAGTGTGCTGAATGCCATTTCTGTAGATGAACTATCACATTTGTGTTAGTAGAAGAGTTGCAGTGTTCTCTTCAGCCCATGTAGCCCTGGTAGCCCACATGTCCTGTGCCCCCTGTCCTGTCTGGAGACCCTCATACCTGGCAGCCTTTAGCACTGGAAGTTTTCTAAAATGTCTATATGTAACAAAAGCTTTATGTTTTGGAGAAAGGTGGTATCTTTTTCTTATTATTCTTTGGTTTTGGTTTGTTTGTTTTGTTTTGTTTTTTCTCAAAGAGCTCAAATTCTTGTCCTAAAAAAGAACTGATCGAACTATGACACAGTGCTCAATCTTTTTTGCCAGTTTTCTATCCAAGGATGCACTCTGGGATTTGGTTGCCTGGGTGTATTTTAGGGGCAGAGACTGGAGGTGAAGAGACTGTCGTGATGAGAGCAGATTTAACACCTGTCAGGTCAGAGGCATCTTCTGCATGAATGTTGAAATCTCCCCGGACAGTGAGCCTTGTGAACTCCATCATCACGTCAGACACTATCTCTGTCATTTCTCCAGGAAACCCTTGTGGCTGGATGTCTCAGGTCTAGCAAAATGCTCAGGTTATTCTCCCTTTGCCCTTACTGATTAATGGGAGGTCTCCAAGGATTTTACTTCAGAAGAGCCAATCTTAAATTTTAAGTTGCATATGCAAGCTATTTGCTGAAGAGAGGAGGTTATCTCCTAAGCTGCTGCTGTGATACCTTTTGTGATGGTTGCATTCGTGTGATTACACATCTTTTTCTCTTTTTTCCTTCTTTTTCTTTTCCTCTTTTCATACATAGTGTGAAGTATAGACTACAAGAAACATCAGTATTTCTGGCTCTTCATTTCAAAATTCTGGCCAGCGTTAATAGAAATGGTTGGACTAGATGATCTGATAGGTCCTTTCCAACCTTGTGATTCTATGGTTCTATGAAATCACCAACATCAGAAAAACATTTAAAGATGAGGGTATTTCATTTCTCAACCACAAGCATTTAAATCTTGGAAGCGGTCTTTGTTGAAGTACTGTTATGTTACTATTTTTTTTAGAGTACAAAGTGCAAGAATAACCTAACAACCATCTGCTGATGTGTTTTTATGTGCAGTGTTTTGTTATTTACTCCAGTCCCTCTGTCCTTCTCTGCTGTCCACCTCTGCATGTGTGGGAATAAACCCACGTGCAGCGGCGCTGGCATTAGGAATGGAGGTTGGCCAATGTCAGTTGATTTGTGCATGGAAAACAAAGCCTGATTGCTTGTTTATTTTCTGACGCTGTTGAAGTTTTGCATGTGGCTGGATTTAGAGTGAGGGGATGGCCAGGATCCAGGCAGTGGCCACCAGTCACTCTGGGGAAGATGTTGACAAGTGGCCCAGACTTTGTGGTGTGTCCAAAAAGGGGGGAGAGTGTTCATTAAACAGAAGCTTAATCAAACGGGGCAGGAGGATGGTTTACATGAGAAAAGATATATTCTTTACTTAACATTCACAACTTGCTTGTGGATTAATTAGCCCATCTGCTGCAACAAATGTATTCCCATGTCTTTGTGTTGACTGTTAAATGTGACTGATTTCTCTATCCACTCAAAATAGTACCCTAGATTCCACTGAAAGTAACCTTTCTGAGGCAAGGAATTTATTTAATCGTCCACTAAGAACCTGTAAGTGGCTTGCTGTAAATAAGTGCTCAGCTGTCTACACCTCCCAGGGTAACTATATGTGAGTGTTAAGATAGGGGATGATGCAGGAAACAGACAAACCTTGAAGAAGCTGAGTGAAAAGAGCTTCCAGCCCCATCTGTAGTATTGGCTTTGGGTTTTAAAATAAATTCACTCTTCCCAGCCCCAAGTGGGCAGGACAGCTGCCAGCGTAGAGTAATTCAGCTATAGATTTTCTTCTGAGAAAGGCAGCGTTCATAAATTAGGTGACCTTTATGCAGATCGACAAAGTGTGTTGATGAACTTCAAGTGACAATTTAAACAAGTATTAGGTGTCCAGAGTGTGTAAGAAACCAACATAAAGGATGGAATGCTTTCAAAGTCTTTAAATTAAGCAGGCATTTAAATGAAAATAGAGGTCAGCCATATGTTGCCAGGCTAAATGAAAATGTGTATCTTTTGTGATTTTTCACATTTATGTGATTTTAAAATATTAATATTCTTTGGAAATAAAATTTGCACGTAAATGGCATTAGCATGAATTTATGTCTGTTTCCTCAGACTGAGGGATAGGTGTTGGCTGATGTCAATTACAGAGCTTCTGATACTCCAAAATAATCTAATATATATTTTGCATGCTATCCAGATATCTTTTCACTTTGCTGATACAGATCTGTGATAAAATGGTAAGCTTCTGCCAAAAATCACCACTTAATTCAGGTGGGATACAGCAGAATTGCGCCCTTATTACTTGAATAGGAAAAGAAAGTGATACAGTGCTATGTTGTATTTTTTCCCATACACTTGTTATTAGGAGAAACATCGCATCTGTTATCAGAAAGTTTTTAAAAGTATTAAAAATGTTTGGGAAGACAGGAAAGTAATTTTTATGTTCCTAAAGCCTTAGGAATAACAGTTATTCAGAAAGCCTGTAGGACAGCCTTTTTACAGAAGCTGCCAAAACTGTGAAAACTGTGGAAAATTGTTTCTTTGATAGGATCTGAGTTAGAAGCAGGAATGAAGCAGAGGAGAGGCTGGAACTGAAGAGTGACTGGAAGACCCAGACTTGAAGCTTTATCTCTAATTGCCTCTATTAGACATGGCTGAATCTGAACGCCCTGGCAGTGTAACTTGCGCTATCAGAGAGGGTTTTCAGGAGCTGAGTCCTTGGGGAAATTTCTTTGATTTTCTCATAACATAACTTATTTCTCAAGCATGCTGCCACTGCCTCTTGTACATTACTGATATTTCTGCATGTAACTTAGTTTAACATAACCAAAGGTTGTAATTGGATGAATTATAATTTGAAAGATAAAATCTTAACATTTTCTGGCTTTGGTCGTTAGAAAAATAGCATGGAGGTCACTCTGAAAGTAATGCCTCCTATTTATTTCCATAGAAACTACAACAGCTGCAACAAGCACAATAACGCTATTTGATAGAACAAACAGACCTACTGCTTTGTTTCCATAAACATTCAACAAGCCTCAGTGCATGTCAGTGGGTGCAATTTTTTCCACATATGGGAATGCAGTGACACACCTTTGCTTTATACACACTTCCATATGAGATGCCATTCTGTCAGACTGCCCCTTTGCTGCCATCTGTCACACAGCAACAACATGGAATGGAATATTGGTGGGAAGGTTCAACCTCTACTGCCACACCACCTCCATCTGCCTCTGATGTTGTGGGCCAACATGATAAAGTGGGAGGCTTTTCTTTCAGAGAAACTCTCATACAAGTGCATTAAAATCAGGTGATGAACTAGCTGCAGTTCATATTATTTGATCACAGTCTAGGTTACATTGTATAAAAGTTCTGGTGCTCCCAGGCATTCAGCACATGTGTTTTGAGGGTTTTTCGGTAAAAAAATCTATTCAGGACATTTCTAATCTGCTCATGACTACATACAATATCAGATCTTTGCACTGGTGACCACACTACAGTATGGTTATTTCTCTTGCCTTCATGAGTGATGTGGCCATGAAGGCAATGCTGGTTATACCCTGTACTCAAACATGCACTCTGGAAATGTATCAAGTTGGTATATGTAAGTAATTAATGGTCAACTCTATTACAACCATCCAGCTGAGTAGGTATGGTTACACCTTTTGCTTCAAATCTGACATATTTAATTGCAAGTGCTCCTCCTGGCAGGCTTAAAACTGTTCCTTGCTGACTGTGCTGAGTGGGTCTTTTGAGTTTGCTGGCGTTGACCTTGGTTGTTTTTTTTGTTTTTGTTTTTTTTTGTGTGTGTGTGTGTTTTGTTTTGTTTTTACAAGAAAGTTCCAAGTATTTCTTCAATGAAAGAGTGGTGCGGCAAAGAAATTTTGTTTTCAGCAAAAGACTCTCGTGGATTTTGTCCCATATCTGGGAAGGGCTTAGAGTTAGTTCATTAAGGAGAAGTTTTAGGGCTTCATAGTCTATATAACAAAGTAAATTTGGGCATTATGTTGCAGTAGAATCCTATTTCTGACTTGCTGTCAGTGAGGAGATTTTCTCAGGGATATAAATTTAAATCAATCTTTGGTGCTATTCAGATATTCACATTTCTTTCTAGAAAATAATGCCTTCCTACCGCAGCACAGGATCATCTCATCTCCACAGAAGCTCACAACAGTTTGATGCTGTGCAACAGTAAACAGCAGTCCCATTGCTCTGAAAACAGTGCAGAATGGTAGTTTCTGTGTAACTTTCTGTAATCTTGCACTGTCCTTTAGGGCTTAAACACTGGCTGCTGTTGGCGAATTAGTCACTGCATTCAGTGTGAATTCAGCACCAAGTCTTGCAGTTACCTTTTTTTAATATCAAAAGACCCCGCCTGGACTTGGAGGAATTTGCTTCTTCACTCGCAGTAGAAAGAAGCCTTACTGCACAGTCTTTTATTTTCCCCAAGCATTTGCAGCACAATTGTCTGTTTGTAGCAAATAAATTCCTCAGTTTGTTTGCCTTAGATTTCTCTTTCCTTAAAATAGCAGCAGCTGACTGTCAGTCAACTCTTCCTTTTTTTGGCCTTAATGATTGTATGAATGCAATAGCTGATAAGTGGCAAAGCACTGAAAGTTGGCCTTGTTTCTTTTCAGATATCCAAGATGTGTTTATCGACATCTGCATTAATAACAATACCATGCCAGAAATCCCTTATTATGGTTGCATGGCACAGAAAATGTTGAAATTGAAAATTAAAGACACCCCTCCTTTTGCATTTGTACTTTATGAAGGAAATAAAATAAAATGAGAGAACTAATTTTAAATGTTTCTTTGCAGTTTTGAGATTGGGACAGTAAATTCAAAACATTTCTATTTTCTAGCATAGTTTAAAGAATTTATTTCTCCTCCAGCCTTATCTCCTCTCTTGCATGACTACCAAAAGAAGGTCCAGGCAATGTCAGCAGATGACTTGATGTATTGCTCAAGTAATTATTCTCCCTATATTTTACACCCTCATTTTTGTTCTGCCTTTTCTCTTGTGAGTAACCTTAGGTATATTTTTCTGTTTTTCTCTAGGTCAATGGGAAGGACCTCTCCAAGGCCACTCATGAAGAGGCAGTGGAAGCTTTTCGCAATGCTAAGGAGCCAATTGTAGTTCAGGTTTTACGAAGAGCCCCAATTAGCAAAGCTCACGGTAGCTCTCAGGATGTACGGCTTGTGGATGCTTGCACTCAGACTGACATCACTTTTGAGCACATTATGGCTCTGGCCAAACTAAGGCCTTCCACACCTCCTGTTCCTGATATCTGTCCTTTTCTGCTTTCGGACAGGTATGGCTTATCTTCTGTAGTTGTTAAGTGATATTAAGGCATTGCAATTGCTTTTAGCTTTCTTCTGCGAAAGTCAGAAGAGCAGCTTAAATAAATTATGGATGTTGTTGGTAATTGCTGCCCCATTCAGACTTTACTGATGATTTTCCTCAACTCATGCATTAGATCACAGGAAGGAATGTTGTTCTCGCTTACTTTGTGCTCGTGCACAATGTTCACCTAATCCTTAAGCTTTGATCAAGAAGAAGGACAATTCTGTGTTCCAAAGTATTGAAAAGGCTTATGAAGCATATAAAGAGATGTCTTATTACTTTCTATTATTTCAAACTTCTTTAAAAAACAGGGAAAATATTTTATTTTATTTTATTAAAGGTCCCCTTATCTAAGGCAAATCAATTCCAAAAATGTGGAGAAGGAAACTATAATTTCACCTTTCGTATGGTAAATAATGTGAATTAAATTATGCCTTCATTGAATTAACATCTTCTGAAATGTAATTGGTTGCAGATATCATTTTAAAAAAGGTTTGAGGTAGATCCACACCTGGGATCCAAGGCTGTACCTAAGTGCATGTTGTGAAGATCTCGTTCTTTGTGTCTCAAACTCATGCAACCTTTAAGATTACCAGCATTCTAAAATGTGCAGTTATTCAACTGCCCTTCCTCACCCTTTTATCACTTCAACAAAACCATATAATGCAAAGCATTTAATGCAAGCACTTGAACAACTTTGAGCCTGATGTGGGTTGTAGATTGAAGATGTTCGTGTTTTTATAACGAGATGATTGATAAGTTGGCACTGATCATGATGCAGCATATGAATGTGTAGTTAGGTACATTAATGAGCAAAAGGAATTCCAAATGTTCATAATTAAGTAGTTTGGCCCCAAACAGACCCTGTTAAGAGATCACTCTCTGCAAATCTAACAAAAGATGAACCCAGAAAAATGAAGTAATCTACAATCTGAGCTTTGAAAAGAAAGCAGCCCTTTCTACTTCCAGGTCCTATTTCATTCAGGCTGTCAGGCAATTGAGAGTAATATTTCAGAGATAAGAAAACTACAGAGCAGGGGTTTTGTGTGATTTTTTAAAAAATCATTTTTAATTTAAAAAATGAATTATCTCATCTACTGTTTTTTGTTCTGCTTTGTTCTGCATAGCTGCCATTCTCTTCAACCAGTGGAGCATGAATTTTATGAAGGTAATGAGTATCTTTCCAGCCTGCCTGCTGATGCAGATAGAGCAGAGGACTTTGAGTATGAGGTAAGATCAATGGCACACTGCAACCTCTTTTTCTCCTATTATAGATATGGTATTTGCACAGGTGATAGCAGGCTCCTCTAGGGGAATAAAAAAAAGGGAAAACAATTAATACCAGAAAGTGTTCTTTTTTGTACATGTGTAATTTCACAAGCTTTACTTTAGTTAGCTTACACATGTAAAATGCAGAAGTGGAATTCTGCACTGGGTGTCACCAAACAAGTTTGGGATGCCTATTAAGCATCTTTGTGCAGTCAAGACTGTAACTCAACTGCATTTTTTTTTTATTTTTTTTTTGCAATTTTAGCACTCTGAAGCAAAAAAAATCAAAATTAAAATTGTAGCTGGAAGCTTAATTGTTGTTTTTTTTCCTCTCTAATTTTAAGAATTAATTGGCCTTTTTATTCATGCCTTAGAGATTAGTCTTGCAGGTACTTGGGTGTGTACTTGAACATTTGAAAGATCAGATTACGACTTTGTAAATGAATATAATTTCTGTTATGTGCTCTTTGAATTTGACATTATAAGTATTGCAATTACAAGAAATTGTGGTGTGTACCACACATCTCCCTTTGCTTTTAATGCATTCTATTCTCTAGTGACAAGGGTGGATGTCTTTCTGAATCACTGGAAAATCATTTTGTGGAGCTTCCCCAAATGATAACATGATTGTTGTTGTTGCTCTTCATTAGATTTTCATTTCAATACCTGAATAGTTTACTTGCTTGTCAGTCATTGGATTTTTGTGTTTTCTGCTATATTTCAGGAAGAAAATATTTGTAGAAGCAGGCATAAAAAACGGATGGTTCTTTTTATTATTAAACAGTGCAAAGTCTTTGTATAAGTTCATGTTTCTGTATTTTAAACAAGAGTGATTATAAATAATTAAATACCTTTAATACAAGACTTAAAATATTCTATCCTTTTGTTTGCAGTACCTTAAGAAATGTTTTTAAAGGTTTCACATAACTATTTGACATTTGGAAATGAAATGAATGGCAAAAGCTTAAGCAAATATGCCATATCTTCACTTTTATCTTATCTTTAGCAGCTAAGATGCTCTACTGCACGTTCATCCCGTTGTTCTTTTCTTCTAGCAGCTTGGGGAATCCAAGTTCTTCCCCAGGAAGTAGAAAAATCAAATAACATCTGCTTAGTGAATCTCAATCAGAACAAGCAAACTTTTATTTGAACTTCTCAAAAAATCATTGCCAGGGATTAGTGAAATCATTATTTCTTCCCAGTTGGGTTTCGGTGTGATATCTCACAGCACAATAATCTCGGAGCTTACATTCTGCTTCAGCTCCCCAGGTGTAATACAATATTAAGTTTATGTGTCAGGTGTATTTGTTTACAGGGCTTCTTCCTTAAACATAGTAGAAGCTATTTTTCTAGTCATATTTAAATAAATTAGCAATGGAAACATCCAGAAGGAAGAAATTTTAAAAAAGATATATTTCTAGATGAAAATATTCTTTCACTAGATTATCAGCTACATATTAAATTAGTAATGGATTTCAAATCTGCATAGGGTCTACCTAGTGTAATCAGTTCCTCCTTATGACCATTATTAATCCCTAATAATAGTTGGCACAAGTATTATGATAGTGGCAAATGCTTGAGCAGATTCTCAGTTGCCTGTAATCACTGCTAATCATACCATCATAGTCATTAATTTGCTGTCAGCTGCGATTCAGTGGCCCAAGGCAAACGCACTGAGTGATTGAAATAGTGTTTCATGTGAAATTCAAATAGGAAATGAACTGTCTGTACTCCCTTCAGGAGAAAAATCCATTCTAAATAGGAAAGGTTTGAAGGAGAAGCATCTTGGAACCTTTCACTAGAGCTCCAAATGTTAAACACTTTCCTAAAATTTAAACCTGTATGGTGGTAGCATTATGGTTTAGGTCACTCATTGGTTGTATTATCTGTTATTTAATAACATTATAAGAAGTTATAAGCTCCCTTGGTGTAACTAGAGAGCCCAGAGATACACATCTCCTTCCAAAAATAGGTCTCATTGAAGGACCGAGTCAAAATGGATTTGCTAGCTGCTGTGGTGTGTCCAGGGGAAAAGCAGCAGGGCATTAACTTTCCTTCTTTGTAAAGACGTTCTGGTGTGAACCTCAGCTAATCACATAGAGCAAAACAAACTACCTGGTTAGCATTTCCACTGAGCTAAAAGGATACAGGTAAGCAACTCACAGGTCTCCATTTCAAACCAAAGAATTTTAAAAGGAATTTTGAAGCCAAACCTGGAGATTTCAGAAAGGTTTTGAAACAAGATAGTAAGCAGAAAGAGTACTAATGACTGATTATTTCCTAGAAATGGTTTTCAGGTGAAAAGTCCCTCCATTTTGAGGTGACAAATACGAAGTACACAACCAAATCAAGAAATGAAGAAGTGAGATGACTAGCAACTGAGATGCTGTAAACAAAGATGTTTTCCAGGAAAGGCAGTGTCCTGCAAAGCTTTGATCAACTTGGAACTGGCTTACAGATAAGTGCAGGAGTTACCTGTGTTACCACCATAGAAAGAAAACAAGAGGATCACATGTGGTAGCCAGCACTGGGGATGTGGACTTGCATTTGCCAGTGGATTTAGTAGGATTAGACACTTGCAAGATTCCATTTGTACACTAGAAAAAAAAAAATAATGGTTTGAGTACAGTTTGCCACAGCTCAATAAACTCAAATACAAGCCAATTGTCTTGGAAGGGTGAACTCCCTGGGAGGCTCATTAGGCTCCGTTCAGCACCATACTTTAAACAAATAGCTGGGAACATGACAAAGCTGGGGGATTGCTGAGAGCCAGCTCAAGTGTCCTAATGTGTCTCCTGCAAAGCTTGTCCTAAAAGGAATTTGAATTGTTGATTTATATTGAGACAGGTCAGAGCCAGCAACAGTCTGTGTTGACAGAAAGAGATCAAAAGATTTGTGTTTCTGGCATACCCAGATACCCAGGAGGACTTTTAAGATAAAGTAGGAACTGACCAATTTGTAAATGCTCAGTTGGACCTGCAGTCAAGATGTCTGAAAGAGAGCCAGATATCTTCAAGGACAAACCCAACTCCTCTCTGGCTATGAGTTGCGCTGCTGGAATTACCTCATGTGATACTAGAGTGCATCAAACTGTCTACTACCAATGAGGCAAAAGGACTAAAACCATTGTAGCCTCCAGTAATTTTGTGTTACATATAGCACTAAAATTTGTACTAATGATTTGTCCTTGTGAGAAGTGCAGAAGATACTGGTTCTAGAGAGGAGTAAAAAAACTTTGTTAATAACACTTCTGAACCTGCTGTCAGGAGAGAGAAGCATCATATACCTGGTTAGGAGCATTTGTAGTAATACAGAAATTAAGGGAACAAAATCAGTTACATAGTGGAACAGTGAAATAAATTGGACCAAAAATAAATCATTGTAAAGACAAAGCTGGACGAAAGAGCTCATCAGTAGTGTCTGGTCCTACATATTTAGTCTGAGACGTTTGCCTCTCAAAAAGAGAGACAGCAGAAACTAAATGTTAGAAGTAGTCACAAACAGATATTATGGTTTAGTCAACAGTTCCTTGTCCTAGAGCAGAAACCTTATTAACATCCATGTACTGAAGTACCCTTTAAGCAAAGTGAAAGTGGGAAGTGATTGGTTTTTGCTATGAGAGGTAATAGCATGGAAATTACAGTTCCTAAAATCTTATGCATCTGAGATAAGAAAAGATTATATATTTTTTCCCCACTGGATGCCAGGATTAGCATTTTCAGAATGAAAAATGCCGAATAGCAACCATTATGTCAGCCTGTCTGTGTCCAATGATTCCTGTTTTAATGTATGCAAATACACCTGCTGACAGGTCGAGGCAGAATTAATTGTATTACCTGGAAGAATTTGCCAAAGGTTGAGTTGACCCTATATGAAACTATGGGGATGTTCTTCATGTTTTTCACTTCATGTGTTAGAAACCTTTGAGCTTCTCTGTTTAGCTAGGAAGAACTGATGAGTTTTGCTCAAGAATTTAGTGCACGTCACTAAACCAACAGACCAGTATGCAAGACATGCAAGTAAAATTTTTCTGTGGCAAGATCTTAAGAAAGTCTTTATGAATTAGTAAAGAGTCAGAGGTCCCACCAGAAATGGCAGTCATAGAAGAGCATAGTAATATTACATTGAGAAAATGCTCTGAAAAAACACAACTTCTGAGTATGAGAAAATTCATATGAAAGATTCTTGATTCCATTTATCAGTGTCTCCTCGTAAGAAAAGCAATCCATGGGTTAATACCTCATCTCAAAATTGAGTAGTCGTAAGTTCATTTTGTACTTGGTAGTTGCAAGAGACAGATTTTTAGTCAGGATAAGGAAATGTGTATGTGTATGCACACTGAATATAAGTGCTAATTTATGGTTCTGCACAGCCGTTCACTTAAATGTGTTGATAAGTATTTGTGCTCATAAATCTGCTAGCTGTAAATGTGGATTAGCCCTTTAAGTATATCACTGGCCTGATCCAAGTGTACTGAAATTGCTGAGGTTTTCTATTGACCTGAGCATTTCTGGATCACATGCTGTTGTCTGTTTTCACAAATAACTAAACAAAGAAGAGAGAGCAGCTAGAAAATTACAGGAACTGGCCTCAAAGAAGCTTTTGTGTAGAACTGTTCTCACCAAACTCCTTAAACCTCCCATAGCAGGGAAAATTTTGCCCTTTTGTCTTCATTTCTCTTACCGTAACTGATAGAATGGAGAGGTAAAGCTTGGGTTTGCTGTTCCAAGTAACACTCTTGAGTTTTGACATCTGTGTGAGGGAAGATTGCTTTGTCAGGTGAAAATCTGAATTTTCCGTTTCTGTGGCATAACATTTTGGAAGTGGTTGGTTGTATCAGTATCCTTTCTCTTCAGAACAAAAGGAGTAATTTTGTTCATATTAGTAATCTGAGTGAGGTTGTTGATCCAGATAAGTCACGTGAATGCAGAAATAGTTGTGGGCGGAGGCCCTCAGCTCTCTAGGTAGGACCCTACTGTGAAATATGTATGACAGAGCCTTTCTGGAAGGCCCATCACTGCTGTAGGAGGCCAAGAGAGACCTGCCTACCTTGTGAATTAGTATTTAAGGCCTTTCCAGCACAGGGATTATTTAACCAATAAACCAAAGGGATCTGTCTATCTTGTAAATACATATTTAGGGCCTTCTTAACATGGGGATTACTGAGTTGATAGTGTGTAACAGCTCCCATCAGAGCTGTGATAGCCTACAAACACCCCTTAGCGAACATTACGGGCACTTGTGGCGATGCAATTGGAGCTCCTGCTTCAATTGCTAGCACCTGAATAAACAGATTTTATGGAAGCAGTGTCTGTGCACACACTGCCAGAGCTTCTGATAACTAGTCAGGCTCTTTTGTTTTGTTACCTGATGAGTATTTCTGTATGCAGAAGCTAACTCAAAAGATGGAAGTATAACCAGCAAAATGGAAAACATTTCTGAGATAAAAGCTTTCCAGAAATCCCTTACATGTAGCATGGCGTTTTTCTTTACATCGTATTCTTTAATAATATAAAGGGGTGAGAGAAAGATACAGAGAGAGTGAAATCTTGCTTCAGCAGGGATCATGAAGCAAGTTCCAGCCACGTGCAGGTAGGATGGCAGTGAAGTGAATGAGCAGAACCACTCTAATACCTTTGTGACTTGCTATCAGATGGAGCTTTTTTCTTTTCTATTTCCTACTGGGATTGGATTCCTTTTTTCCTGAGCCTCTTAAAACTTGGGAGGAATCAGAAAGAGCCTTCAGTGAATAAAAGGCAGATTTCAAATTCAGCAAACACCAGATATAATTGAAAATAGAAGGCTTCAAAAAATATGATGTTATACTGGCAGAATCCTAATAGAGATGTAGGTGTTGCAATGTTGAAGAGCCAAAGTCACGTACGAGGCTGTGCCTTACCATTGAGATCAGATCTGTGACAAAGCTTGCTGGTAAATATAGTGTTTATAGATTTTAAATGGAAAACAGGCACTGTTTACCACATGTCTGCTGCTGTTGCAGTGGCAGTGGGAAGGACTGATGTGACAAGTCAGAGTTGCAAGTTACCATCCTACATCTATTTTCTGTCTAGCATTTCATAATTGCCTTAAAGGTACTGCTGAATAGTGGGTATTCCACATTATACCAAGCTTTCTGTTCAGGAATTTCGAAGTAATTTTTAATATTAATTAATAGGTGTTAATATTAACACCTGTTAAGGAGCTTTGTGAAGGAGCCGAACACATATGTGTGCACTTGTGATCCAGAAAATCACAGAAATACGGAGAAAACTACAGGCTATCTTTTTAATACATTAATTGGGAAGCTTGCAAGGAAGTCTCTTTCTCTGACTAGTAAATAGATTATTAGAGTTGTTTCAGCTGGGCTTGTTGAGGAAAAAAAAAAAAATTGTGATAGAGCTTTTAAAAGCATTCCTCAAGATTTTCTCATTTTACCTCAAAAGTAATTCTGAGCTACTAATAGCCAGTGTGAGATTCGTCTGACTGTCACTGTGGACTATTACATTGGAAAAGTGACAGTTAAAATGGAGGAGTGACATTGGTACATTTTTCCCTGTAAATCTTTGAATAGCACAATAAATAAAATAAGACTCTTTTAGTATGCATTTGGCATACTACAGCACAAGATCACTCATTTCACTGATATTTTTGTTTTCAAGACCCCTTAGGATTTAAATCACCATAATCTACTTATAAACAATAATAAATATGTAATTTCTCCCTAACTGTGACCAATTGTACACTGTAAATGAGTAAAATATTAGTAAAAAAAAAAAAAAAAAAAAAGGGAACACTTGTTTAGTTTTAGTTTTGTGGTCAGTTTTCAAGTATAAATTAATTAAACTTAACACTATTCCTCTGGGGTACTTCAGTACTGCTATATCCTGCATTGCCAAAGGAATTCACAAGCAGGTGAACTAAGGACAGTCTGAGTCAGTTTTACTGCCAAGACAGTCAGTGTCAGAACTGGCAGTAAAAACACCGCAGCAGTGCTTTATTTGTAATGCTGCTTCTTTTTGTTTTTGTGGGATTTTGCTATAAAATCACTCTCCTTCCTGTTAATCATTGGATTATCTAGATGGAACAGAACATTGGGGTAATTTTTGCCACAGCTATTTGTTAATTTTTAGTATGTTTCTGTATCTCATCACAAAAATCTGACATTCAAAGCAGATGAAGTTGCTGTCATCCCATAAGTAACGAACATCCCAGTTTAATGGCTTGAATTGTATCCCCAGCTATAGAGCATCATGAGAGAATGGGGAGAAAAAGACACAAAACCGACATGGGCGAATTTATCAAAGTTATTACCATTTATTGTGTTTTAAAACAGGAGGAAAATATATCAAGTCAGTGATATTCATTTTGTTTCATGATTTCATAAAACAAACACATCTTTACTCCTTACTTTACCTGGAAGCTAATAAAAATTCTTCCTTGTTGTCAGAGCTTATGTTTTCCCTAGAAAATGAAGAAAAGTGTGCTTAGTTCAGCAGCACTTTATTGTTGGGCAACATTGCAACATATGGCATGTGTTTTTCACTGAGTGAAGGAAGAGGAAGGTGCTAGCATTATTTTCATATTTATGGAAATCTGTGGATTATAAATCTTATGTTTTGGATAAGTGCTTTGTTTAGACAGTTTTTATAGCGTTATACCACACACCTCCATATCTCCTTTACAGTGAAAATGCTTCTAAGGCTTTTATTAATGCTGTTTTTCATATGCCTCCTGCTTGAAAGTGCGTTCAGTATGTTTTGGAGTCATGGAATCTGGCTATCCAGACAAAGGACAGAAGACAATAGTTTCTTTTGTATATTCCTTATACTGTCACATTTTTTTAATCTTAGTGTGTTAGGAAATTCATGAGCACAGGAAGCAAGGACCAAATCCCTCTAGCAAGACGGCAACCTTTTACAAGAAAATAGGCTTTAAACAAGGCTTCAGTATTATGCACGCTTGGCCTTCAGAGGAGAAATAAAAAAAAAAAACAGAAGAGGTCTTTTCTCTGGAAGTTTGCTTTTTTATTTAATGAGGCAGCTCTTCAAAGAGAATGTGATAGTCATTCCTGGAGGGCATGGACTGGTGAGTTAGAAATGCAGGTGAGACTGTATTGCGCATCAAAAAAAGCAGATGATGGTTTTGCTTTGTATTTCATCTCCTGATATGGTCAGTCTCTGCAAGTATGTGTTTGGGGATGGAGGACATTTTCATGGGAAACAGAAGTTTTAACAGCTGAAACTCAGCATGGATATGGTGCCCATAGACCTAATTCTGGTGCCAGGAAAATGAAAATGTGTTTTAAAAGTCAGCACATATCACTTTGTGTGCTTGATTTATAGGTACATGTATGTGATTAAAATTTGCATATTCTAACTATCCATATTTTAATATGTATGTAGTTGGAATTTTATCTTAGTGCTTTCTAAGAATTTCTCATTTTATAAGTTCAACATTAAATTTATCTTTTTTTCCTAGTATTTTGCATTTATTGGGTTGGAAAGGCATAAACTGAATTACAGAAAAAGTGTATTTCTCACAGCTGTTCTAAAACTGAGATATAACATTTTCAACTTGTTTTTAATTAATATTCTAAAATAGCCTTCATAAAGTTGTAGATCAGGGCTACCCAAATGTGTGGAGTTGTAACAAGTTAGGAGTTTGAATCTACAGCTATGTGTTCTGCAGTCCAGATAAATGTTCACAGCAGCAGATGTTGGCACATCTGTTATGCCTCCCCATTTCGATTGGCTGCATGGGTGTTTAGAAAGTGCTGATGAGACAGATAAATCTTCTGACACGTTTCAGGCAGCAGTAATAATGATGTTTACAGAGCCAAGTGCCGGGCAGTAATATTTTGAAATACAACGAAAATAAAGTATGACTCTACCTGAAAAAGTAAAAATTACTGTAAAAAGCTAACACTAATTTTTACCAAGTGATCCTAGCTGATTTGAACTGCAGCTATGACAACTCATAAGTCTCCTGACTTTGTATAACTAAGATTTGTTGGCTAAAGAAATGCACCAGTTAAGTTTAGAAAGAGCTCTGAGCAATTAAGTACCTCTTCAATCTTAAGAGAGCTGGGAATAAGGTTTAGAAACCTTTTGTCTTTTAATCAGGGAGTATATCATGTATCTGCTTTTTTGGAAGGGGAAGAGCTACCTACTGGAGACTTGATGAAGTTCCTGATCTTATCATAATCCTAACTTTTAAAAGGTTTTTCTCTACCCCTTGAATGCTTTTATACCAGTAGAGTCAGGAAAATTCCAGATGTCGGAGTCTTCTCATGAGAAGATCCATCCTTGTGTCAAAGAGGGCATTCATAGACAGAGAATGATATATCTGACCATCTCAAGTGCAGAGACTGTTTTCCAGCTACACAGAGCTTCTGTTCTGCTGGTTGGTTCTCTTCCATACTTAAATCTTCGTGACAATCAATGGCAAACAAATGTAGGATAAATCATTGCAAAGACTTCAGCATTGATGTCTTGTGCTCATTCCCCTCAGGAAACAGCAGTACTAAATTTTCTGAGTTGCTTTCAAATACCCCTGTGTGAGGCAAGTCCAGAAATTGCACAGAGAAACTAACCTAAAGGGGCAAAGATGTGGATGTTGGTTATATAGTTGATATAGTTTGATCTATAGCTTATAGTATCCACTCAAGAGAACACAAAATTATGGAGGACTTAAATGAGGGAGACCATGTAGTCCAAACTCCTGCAGGAACAAATGCCAGACTTCTGAAAGTAAAGATTCTACATCTCTTTCCAACTCTTTTGACTACCCTCATGGTAAGAAGCGCTTTTCTGATATCTAACTGAGATTTCCTGAGTAGCAACTTCTGTCTGTTGTCCCCTGTGGCTGTCACTGTGCACCTACAGGAGGAATCTGGTTCTGTCTTGTCTGGACCCCTCCACTTGGTACTTGAAGGAAGCAATAAGATCTCATTCTTAAGGAGAACCTCCTTTTTAAAAGCCTAACTGAATGTAGTTCATTCCCTCATGAGAGATGTAGTCCATTCACGTAATTAGCTAATGGATTCCTAACCAGATGTGGAGGGCTGCATTCCTCCCTGATAACCAAGAGGTCTTTTCTAATGCCTCATGTTGAAGTCATTTACACTGGAAAGTGGGTCAGAGAGCAAAATCTGGAAAGCACCAACACACAAAAAGTGCATGAATAAAATCTTGATCTGTTTATTAGTTTATTTGTTTGTGGGTGGTTTTTTTGTTTGTTTGGTTGGTTGTTTTGTTGGGTGGTTTTTTTTCAGCTTAAATGGCTCAGACCATTTCTTAGTGGTATCTCTTATTTTTCATTATTGAAACCCCAAAAGTTTCAACAGGGAGATAGGATAGGAACACTAATGAAAAATGAGATTTTTTTTTTCTTCAAATACATGAAATAATAAATCTCCTTCATTTACTTTTGTCAAAATTCGCCAAATGTAAAGGTTTTCTTTGGAATATGGGGGCTGCAAGTGACATTTTAGTATGTTCACACACTGCACTATGAAATAGCTACTATTCCAGTCTGCTTATCTCATTTTACCATAAGATTCGGTTTCAGTCTTGTCTGTGTTATACCCACTTACTTTGTTCAGTGAGAAGAAAGTGAGAATGTAGAATATAAGATCAGTGAAAAGGAAACTCTTAGCTGCATATCATCAGCTAGTTAATTATACTTTAAACTCTTCTCATATCTTTGCAGCTTCACACATTTATTGAGTGAAAGACTGAAAGTGAGGACCAAAGCCAACTGCTGAGAAATGCTGTATCTAGGCATTTTGTTATAGATCTCTGCTCAGGAAGCAAGGATACATGGCTTTCTCTAGTGCAGAAAATACCAGAAGGGCTGCTTGGGTCTCAAGAAGGTGAAAACTTATGTACAAATATAACATAGGAAAACATGTGTATCATTAAGTATTCCTAGTAAGTTAGAGTTGGTACTGCACCACAGGGAAAGAACAGAAACAAAGAGAATATATGAGGAAGCAGAAGAATTAGGGAGAGAATTAAAATCATACGTTGTTTGAAATAACAAAATATGCTGAAGACCTTCCAGTAAATGTGATCATTCAGACAGTAGGAAAAAAAACTGTTCAGATAATAGAAAAAAAATTGATGTTGTTATTGCTTAGTATACTTCATGTTTATGTGCTTCCCAGAAGAGTTCATTTTAGGATTTATCTTTTGACAAGGATCTGAAGAGTCAGTATTATGCATGCTAGCTGAGGGGGAAAACTGAAGCTCAAGTGGATGTTTGTGACTTACTGGAGGATATACTGACAGCTGTTGAGCCTTTTACAGCCAGGAAGTCTGTAATCTGTAAAGGGTTCAATGGTGGTGGGGTTTTTTTTCTCTTTGACTTCCTTATGAGATACAGTCACTGTAAAGTCCACCATGTGTCTTTAAGCTCAAGGCTTAAACTATCCTTTAGAAAGAAGTCAGAAAGGCCATACCAAGACTGGGAGGCCCTCAGAACTAAAAGTTGTGTTTATCTCATCCCCATATGCTTATACCCTTCCTCCCACGGCAGTGCTAAATTTGTTCATGGCGCAGTGATCAGAGGTTTCTCACATTCATGGTCCAGCTCTGTTTTTCACCCAGCCCAGCCCATTCCCCCATCTGCTCTTGTGGCTGCTATCCGCCCTCTGTCCTCACCTGCTGGGAGTCTCAGCTGACACTTGAGTACCTTCCCCTCCCACTCATGGGCATCAAACTGCTACCAGTCATCACACATCAGAAGTGCTGAATACACCCTGGCAGGTTTGCCATGCCTTAAGTTTCTCCGCTATTCAGTTTGCTAAATAGGAGTGAAGTATGCAACAAAAATTTACCCTCCAGAACTGCAGGGAGATACTGAATTCCAGTGCCCAGATTCACCATCAAAGGATTTGTCAGCTACAGGGCCAAATTCTGCTCCCGCAATTGCAAGATAATATATTATTAATAGATGCCTATGTGTCATCGTGCTAATTTTGTGGGGGTTTTTTGTGTGTTGTTTTTTTTTGTTTGTTTGTTTTTGTTGGTTTTTTTTACTTTCCTTTTTTTAACACTGGTATCATTGTCTACAGCATCCTGCTGTCCTAGAGCATCCTTTGTCTGGATACAAAGCAGCATGTGGCTCTAAGTGTAGCTGTAAAGCATGGATCAGCAGGAAAGTGATTTAATTTTTAAATATTTCCCTTTCTGCGTTGTATTTGCTTTTGGATTATGCATTTGAGAAATGCTCGCTGATACTTTTTCTTTCTGCTTTGATGTAAATAAATCTTGTATCAGAGATTCTCAAATCTCAACCAGACTTTAAAAAATGAGGATTAAATGAGACTTTATCCTATCAGGTAGAGCCCCCACCCCTTGGATAGCGCATTGTTTTTCCCCACCATGTGGAATGGAGATAACCCTCTGTTTCTTTGTGGTAAGCTACCAACCAAATCCATTCTGGCAAATCTGACACCCAATGTGATTTGTCCTTTTCGATGCTGTTTATGAGAAGTCAGGACAGTCTTCTGTCAAAATTGATAAGTGAGAAGACAGTAGGGAATGCAATTTTATTTGTAACAGCGCAGCAGCCAGCAGTTCCAGCTTGTTTACATCTAGGCTGGCTCTGTCTTGCTCCACAGCTTTTCTATTTCCATCCAAATAGCCCCCAAGTACATTGTGGATGTGGCTGTCTACGTAAAATCTGCATAACAGAACACACTGGGAGTGTTAGAGAAGGTTATTTTCATAAGTCAAGAATGTCTGCAGCTTTAAAACAGAAATCTTGTACTCAACCAAATCTCCATTTTCATTTATAAAATTGGTTCTAAAAAATGAAATGTAATCTGCTAAAATCCTGTGATGCTGATTGCCTGCCTTGGTGAAGGTGCCTGAGGAGTTAAGGGCTTTATTTTTTTGATGAAAACATTCTTTTTGAAGTGAAAGTGGCTGGTGTTTGTAAATAAAATGCACTACAAACATGTAGATATAAGTTTCTGTGTGGAAAAAATGTAATAGGACCTGCAATGACCTGTGAAGCAGAGGGCAGTTTAATTACACACTGCTTCACGCTGAATACTTCTGCTGCATATCCTGCGATTAGCCTGTGTTTCATAGACATTAACATATTTCCTGGAAAATCCTTCTGAGGAGGGAGTGTAACTCTTGATGGACTTGTGGTGGTTCTCAGGTCTATGATGCCTTTGTCTGCCTGCTATATAGCTTCCTTCAGTCTGGAAGTCCTAGGCATTGTTTGATCTTTTTGTTGATGCGCCTAAGAAAGCTGCAGTCATAGCCACGTCTTCTATAGAATCTTTCCTGTGAGCTGTTCCCTCATATAGCCTACTCCATACACACGGGCATGATGGAGGTGAGGTTAAGGATTGTTTTGTTTTACTGGTCTAGCTGAGCTTTACCAGCAAACTGAAAATTCTTGTTTCCTTTTGCTGTGTCCCTTATTACTGTGGTTAATAAATAATTAGGCTTCCATAACACTTAATATTTAAAAAGAGAGTCCAGAGATGGCTGTTAATGTCACTGCTCTGATACTGTGTATTGTGGAATCATTGGATACTTCTGATTTCTCACTATGGGTGAGAAATACATCTCTGAATCAAAGAGTTGCAGTCATGCTCTTAAAGGAATGGATTGATGATTGATAGAGGAGACTCCTCTGTAATGCATAGGTACATAAACACAAAGGTATATCATAGAATCGTAGAATGGCCTGGGTTGAAAAGGATCTCAAAGATCATCTAGTTTCAACCCCCCCGCTGTGTGCAGGGTTGCCAACCACTAGACCAGGCTGCCCAGTATACGCTGTATTGTATTTCTCTATGTACACACACATACATAAACTTACACTCATTCCCACCTGTCCACACAGACACCACATGCACACACAAGTAAACAAATATTTAATACCACTCAAACCCGAATATAAAATAACTAACTTAAAATGAAGTTACTTTGTTAAAGGAACATTGGAAGCACCACAGACTCTCTTCATCTGAACAAAGATTAGAAACCCCTAGGGAAAATTTAAAAAATAAAATAAGTCGTATTTAAAATAGATTGTTGTGATGGTTCCTACTGATGCCAGGAGTTGCACATGTTTTTCTGAATTTCATCAAATTATTTCTGGTCACGGTTAAACACATTGGTGCTAAATAAAGGCCCTACCTAAGTCAGAGAGTAGGAAGTATGATTTGAGTAAGTGTAATGTAATACTTGTTTGAAACACCAAGCTTCTCTTTAAGTGTGCAGCCTTAGTCTTTGTACACATCCTGATTGTTTGTACATGACAGTCACATCTGCAGCATGGAACAAATTCAGAGGTGAAATAAATGATGTTATAAAAGAAAGTCTAAAGAACATCATTTATTCAACCTCTCATGTTTTTTATAATGCAAACTTGTTTCCCAGACTGGTTTCCTCTTTTTTATGCCCACGCTCACTTGTAACATATGTTTTTGTATAACATGTAATATGTGTTACATTCTTATCGCTTCCAAATTAGAAATGGATTTTTCTTTCCAGATTCTTCACTGTTAGCTCTTCACCCTCCTAGGACTTCATTAGATTGAACTGTCAGCCTGCTCCTGAGAGGGGATAGCTCTGGTTCTGTTTATGTTGTTTATTTTTATTTCACGAGCAGGATTACTTGCCAGTGACAACAGGTGTGAAGCATTGTGAAGATTAAATATCATAGAAGATAGCAACCTAAATGACTGGTGATTTGCCAGACTGGACAAGCCAAATAGAGACTAAGAAAGTGAATATGGTCAGGGATACACCACCAAGATGCTTTGCCATTTTGAGTGCTGCCTGATTAGAAAGCAGGTGCTCATGTCATTCCCTGCCAGAAGATAAGAAGTTGCAAAGATGGGATTACTAAACAAAATTATGAGCAACATCACTACGTTTCCCTAGTTTACAGAAATGACTAGTAATGACTCAGCTGTGTCATAAGCAGAATGTGTTTAGGATCCTTCATCTTAGCATGTCTCAAAAAAGCAAATCCTGAAATATGAGTTACTGGTTTTAAAATAACATATTTCCATTATGGTAAAATGAGCACTGATTAAAATTAATTTGGTTTTTGTCTGTCTCACCAGTGAGGTAATTTCCTCACTGTAACTAGGACTTAAAATATTAACTCCAACGATAACACACACATTTCATTTAGGAAAAAACCTGTTGTATTTTGATTCCCTGTTCCCCCCTCTAATGGCATTTGCAGAGATCCTGGGACACATTACTCTGATGTACTGTACAGGTGAATGGAACACAACAGCTAATACAACCCTAATACACTCTTGGTCCTTTTAGTGGTGTACAGCAACTGCTATAAGGGCAGCCAGGGAACAATGGAGCATGGGGCATGGAGTGTTTATAATATTTTTTCACAGTGCTTTTCAAGCACTCTGTAATCATTCATTCCTTTGCGTGTGCTACTCTTGTGCTGTTTGCTTTGTTGTCTGCTTTTCATAGATGAGGGAATCAAGTTACAGAAAGTTACATGAAGTGACCAGAAGCAGTTACACGCGCACCAACATCTGCAACATGAACACTGAAGCAGTTACAGCTGAACACAGAATAGATCCCAAATTTGTCTCTCGGATTTGTATTCAAGTTGTTGAATTTTACTGAAGCTTAATGCCGTGTTCCAAACAGTAGTTGTTTTTGAATTTGTATTAGGAAGTTCTCATCTGGTGACAATTTACTTTAAGACTTAGACACAGACAAATTCTGGAAACCCTTGAAAAAAATGGTCTCAAAAGGAAAAATTTCACTTGGTATTTTTCAAAATGATGGTGAGTTTAAGGAAGTGTGAAAACTCCCTTCCTCAGTGTACAGCATCTTCTGGGGACGAATGACAAACATGCGCCCAGTAACATAAAGGCACCCAGGGATTTTTCAGAAAATATGTTTCTTGCAACCATTTCCTTCTGTTAACAAATTCTTCCCGTCATTTGCAATGATAACCTTTTAATTTTCTTTTTAGATTGTTTCCATTTTGGAAATGGATCAGTGAGTCTCCCCATACAAAGAGATTATAAAGAGGATCTGAAATTTTTTTGTCAGTGTAGTCTCAGGAGACTCCCATTCCTAGGACGCCATGTTTTGTTATGAGGCAGCTGAATGTTTACATTTGTCACACTATAGAGTGATGTTAAATAATTAACTCTTGTTACTTAAAATGGTCTACAGTAAATACAGTAAACTAGACTGAAGCTGTTTCTGGTAAGTAATAAGATGATGGAAATGAAAAACGTACGAAAAATGAGACAAGGCAGAATTATAAGGTCCAGCAACTGGACCTAAGGCCTTTAGAACTGGGGCAGTGTTATGCTCCTTAATTGCACTCAAATGTACTAAAGCTGTAGCTCTATGGAAATAATCAATGTCTATACTCATTCTGTGAATGCGGTAGGTCAAGTTTAACAAAAATAATGTTATCACAAAAAGTGTCAGAAACTTCCAGAATGTGCTCATTCTCCTATAGTTCTAGGAGAGGGGCAAACCAGATTCTGAGATTCAGAACCACTTCCTTGCTTCCAGAGTACTTACCTGGGTTCTGAGAAGTTCCCACCATGAAAAAATGAATAGCTTACTATTGATGGCAACTAATTTCTATTGAGCTCTAATTTCTAGTTTGATTTACTTCCCATCTGTACGAAGATTTCTTCACAGCACACAGGAGTGTAAGACAACACAAAGGACTGGAGGATTAGAGAGAGGAAAGAGAACCACATGGCAGTAATAAAAGGTTATTTCATAGAATTATAGAATACCCTGAATTGGAGAGAATCCATGAGGATCATTGAGACCTCCTCATGATTTCAATTGTGCCAAGCTCTCTCTGATATATACATAGTGAAGCAAACACTTTAGTATATGGGACTTCTGGCTTACCAGGCAGTAATTACTTCGCAGATTTTTAGAGACACAATAACAGGATGGTTTTTAAAGTTGTGGTAAAAAAAAAGGTGATGCAAGGGCTATGTGGATACGGGCATTTATTGAGAGTGGAAATGGAAATGCTTGGGAGGAAATGGGGGAAAAGAGCAAGCGAAGCTGCTGTCTGTACAAATACAGATGAGAGATAACTTTGGGGAAGAGTAAACTGAGAAGGGCTTTGAGGGTGGAGGCAGACAGAGAATTGTGTTTCTGGAAAGAGTGTTAGGATGGAATGGAATGGGATGAATGAGAGAGGCTGACAGGCAGTGATGATGCAGGAGCAGAGCTCAGCCACACTGTAAATGGGTTTAAAGAGGAATAACTAATCCTGAGAGAAAGTGGAGGAAGGATTCTAAGATGGTTATGGCCTAGTGGAGACCACTGGCAGAGTGAAGAGCTAGGAAAAAAGGGACAAAGTAAGCTTTCTATCTACACAGTTATTTCAATGTAAGGTCATCAAATGGATGACTCTTGTCAACATCTTCTGGGTGCAGCAAGAGGAAACTACCAGCTTTGGCTGTAATCTGTTTTCCTATATATGGCAGGAAAATATGAAGAGTTCAGAGCTCTTTTTGTCCCTAGAAGACTATTCAGGGAAAGTCACAGAAGGGTTTGTGATCTGTTTTCTAGCAGACTATCAGCTGTACTCGCTGTAATCAAGCTTTTAGTAGAAAGACCTACTGTAACTGCAAACTGATGCAAACATTTACAAGCACTCTTTTAATGTTCCTTAACCTTTTTTTCACCAATTGTAGGAAGCCAACAGCTCAGTTGATTACACTTATAACCCACTTCTCTGCCACCTGAGAGAAATGACAGTATTAACCTAGTCTTTCTACCCCAAAGAGGTAACAGCTCCTTGCTTGGTCTTATGTCTCCTGAGGCTGACAGCCTGTAAACTGGTTTTCTGTCACCAAAGCAAATGATGGCCTTTAACTGGGAGCCAGACGCTATAGCCACCACTCCATCACTTTAGAGAATGACCGTTACAACCAGTTTTCAGTCCTTCAACAACATGACCTTGTCTCGCTCCAATTAATAGGAGTGAGAGGAGATTCTTTTAATATACCCGGCGTGAGATTAAGAAACAACAGTTCAAATGTTGGTCCAACCAGTTTATTAAAAATCCTAGCCTTTTAGGGAGACGGGGAAGGGGAAACAGGCGATAGAAAAGGTAAGAAGAAAAGCAAGAGTTGTGGTAAGCGGGGATAGTCACCAACTCGATGCAGCAGTGTCCCGTTATCCGTTGGTCCGGGGTCCAAGCAGGCAACGAAGAGCAGCGGGCTGGTGCCAAGCAGTACGAGTGGTGGTGGTGGAAGCAACAGCGTCTCGTGCAGCAAGGCCGGGAGAGTCCGTAGACAGTAGGGCAGCTCCGTAGACAGTAGGGCAGCAAAGCAGCAAAGCAGCAACGAGGGATCAGAAGGCAGTAAACCCTCTCTCTGTCTCTCTCTCTTGCCTTCTCCCTCAAGAAGACGACGATGATGATGATGATCCTTCATGATTTTTCCTGCGCCCTTTTATCCTGTTTTTTCCTGCCTACGTGACATTCCTGGGGGCTTGGGTAAGGGTCATATGAGTATCCCCCCCCTCCACCTCTCGAGATGGCTCTCTTCCTCGAGATGATGAGTCCAGACAAAAGGTTTCCTCCTGGCCATCAAGGTGCTTATCCTTCTCTTGATAAGCCCTGACCATCAAGGTGTGGTTCATCTTTCTTGGTGATAAGTCCAGACAAAAGGTTTCCTCCTGGCCATCAAGGTGCTTATCCTTCTCTCGCTGCCTCCAGTTAGCATATCTTTAGAGCAAGGGATTGCTCAATCCCTGGACAGGACTGGCATGGAATAGTCCATCTTCAGCAAATTTTTGAGACAAAAGTACAACAACATGGCCTCTTACAGACCTCCAACTCTTTGCAGAAATGGGCAATCTTGTACATTGGCATCCTGGTCTTTCAGGGTAGGACAGTTCTTATTGTAATTTTAATCTCTGTCTTTTAAGAAAATAATTTATGGCAAAACCCTCTGAAGTATTGTCTTCACCATGGAATTGTGCTGAATTATTGTTCTGCCCACACAGAGAAAAGAAGCAGCAAGTCAAAGATTTAGCAATTTGGCATTGATTTCTGTCACTTGGCAGCAGAATACCATTCATGTTGAGAGGCGGCTGCCCCCAGAGTGCCCAAAAGAGGGGGAGGCTGTCATCTCCTGAGCGCTCTGCTCAGTCCCTCTCTTTCCACCATCTGTCTGTCAGCACTCTTCATGAATCCCCAAATATTGTTTCTCACAGCTTTCTAAAATGCTGAATTTTGAAGACAGTTCAGTCCCTACATGCATACACACAAAACCCCAAACTTGAAGTGAGAGAAAGCAACTCTCTGCTTGTGTGTGTATCCGTATGTGTGCATGTGTGTGTATCTGAAGGGATTTAAAGGAAGGAGAACATATTCTGAAAAATTCATTACTGCTGCTGAACTTATTGTTTCTTTTATTTAAGAACAGTAGGGAAAACAACAACAACAAAGCCAGCACACTAAAAAGCATCTGTCATGAAATGCAAAGGGAAATGCTTCTGACCATCATGGTCTTGGTTCTCTGGTGCCTAAGTAGCTGCTCTTCTCTTTGTTTCAGATGTTTGTTTTAGCCACCAGCTAAAGATTGAGCTTGTGGACTTTAAGTCTGCGAGATGAATTACTATTTTATACAAAGTGTTTTTAAATATTCCAAATATGTTTTTAGCCCTGATTTGTTTGACTAGGATGTGTTTTGTTTGCTTTAAAAAAGAAGATGCTTTGTCGTTAGTACTGTACTTGTGTGGTGAGAAAAGGATTGTTATTTGGAGTGATTTCCATGCAGAGGAAGAGACCTCATCCAATTTCATCCCCAGACAGAATGACATATTACTTTAGTCTATACTTGAATCTAGACTGAAAAACATGAAATGTTTATTGGGCAATTATCTTTTGATGCTGAGTACTACAGTGACTATCTGCAGCTTCTAAGGCCACACACAGCCACAAACACTATCATCAAAGTACATCTCACACAGTCACCTAGGAAAGGTGTAATCCCAAGACTGCAGAGAATAGATCTCAGCTCTGAGCTCTGTTGCAGGGAAAGGAAATGAAAGCTGTGGCAATGCAAACACTGTGCACAGCCAGGCATGCTGTATCCCAGTCAGGGGATGTTTGGCACTGGTATTTGTCAGCAGTCTGTTCCCAGAGAGGATTTTAGCAAACCTCTTGGATCCCAGGATGGAGTTCTGGAGTTGCCCTCATTTTCTTCGCTTTAATGCCATAAATGGTTAAATTACTCAGCTTGTTGAACCAGCACATGCTGAAAGGTTTCAGCTCATTTGTAGCCTGAAACATCACGCATCTTTGTAGTAACAAACATTTTGAGACAAATCATCCACAGGAACATCAAGGTTATTCCTGACCAAAGAAGTTATGTTCAGAGCAGTCCTTGGGGTCCCTGTCCAGCCTCAGAGCAGGGAGATGGGAGCTGGTGCCGGCAGGACAATGAAAGTCAATGGATTTCAGCTTGTGCACAGCTCCTCATTTGCCTTGATTTAAAGGTCCCAGTCTCAGCGCTTTATGGTGTATTTAGGCTTCCTTATAGGCCTCCAAGGGACTGCAAGCTTCTTTATTCCTTAAAAGTATACCTTGTTGCTGTAATTGAAGCCATTTTGTTACTGTAATTCCTCCCTAATATTACAGTTCTAGTCAAGTGTTCCTTCCCTCTGGAGGTATCAATTATTATGGGTTTTGAACAGGCCTCCCTTCAGTATACGTATTTTCACTTCCAATGCCAGAATCAGGTCACTGTAATTCTCTTCCATAGTAAAACGCTGTCCCTTCTTTTTTTTCTTTCAAACTTGATGTATAACACATGTAGTCACAACTAATTTCACATTTTACCTCACAATAAGCTATTTATAGTGATTATCCTTCTTCAGAAAAACTAAAGAATGCTATAGGTTTCATAGTATTTTCTATGCTTTCAAAGTATTTTAGTAAAGCATAGAATGTTCAAAGTCCAGGGAGACATTTATAAAGTTTATGCAGGTACTGAACCCGCATAGATTTGGTCATTGGTGAGAGAGCAGGGATCAAGTCCCAGCAGCACACTTATTGAAAAGCAAACTGCACGAAGTTCGTTGGCTAACCCTTGTGTGTGAACCGGAGGTTTTCAGTAAGTGGTTTGTTGATGCCTGGTCCCCACAACTCCATTGGACTCCCTGCTGTATGCCTGTTTGTATCTTGATCTCTGTGACATCTCCGAGGATAGGGCGGGATAAACTATATTGCAGACTGAGAACCAGACTCTGGATTTGAGGAGAGGACTGGATCTGTGGCATAGCCAAGTCACTGTCACTGTGCAATAAACTCAATACCTGAGTGGTAGGTCTTTCTGCTCTTCTCCACCAGCCAGAGGGAGAAGTCTGTGGTTGGGATGCATAGCTATTTCAGGCAGAAAGGGGTGCAGCTTCTCTCCCCATGGCCCAGCACTAGGCTCTGTTTGCTACTGCAGGAGGACTGTAGAGAACAGACAAAGAGGTCCCAAATTTGCCCTGGCAAGGTTTATGCTAGGGAGGTTGTCCTAACACTTGCTGAACTTGAGACTGTACTGTATCAAGTATGAAAACTGGATGGATTGTGAAGGATTCTTTTGTCTGTTCTCTATTTTTTTTTCCTTTTTTTTTTTTTTTTTTTCTTTTTGCATGGTTATAAGTGTCACTTGCAGACTCCTTTTAAAATACCCTTATCAACAGAAGCTTTTTGTTCGCAACCAAGCTAATACTCTCTGTTACTGGATTCATCACGCTTTATTGCAATTATTTGCTTCACAGTGTTGAAACCAAGCACAGTTCTGCATTTGTATGAATGGTTCCCCTATGAAGCTCTAAAGATGCTTAACTCAGATGGATGTATGTAGTAGTTATCACTGTGCCATCTGCCCTAAAACTTGCACTTTTCATGAGATGCCACTGCTGGGACATCTGGCACTAAAAATATGTTTTCTGCATCACCTCGCAGTTGAGGAGGATGCAATGGTTGTTCAGCTCCACAGGAGATTTCTTGAAGCACCCCTCTGTTATCTAACAACTTCTGCAAGGAAAGTATGGCACTAAGCTGGCCAGGGAATGAATAATGCTACTAGTGGAAGGCTGCGTTTTTGCTCAATGGTTTAGAGTGTTGTTGGAAGGGAGTGGTGCTAGTGTGATGGATTGATTGATGTGTAGCCAGCCTGTCCTATATCCTATAAGTCAATAGTTGGTGTGATAGGACTAAAATGACTGTGTAATATACTGTAAGTCAGCTCCTATTATCCAAAGGCTAAAAAACTGCAAAATCAATTCACATCAATATTTCTCAAGCAAGTGTTCTGAAATAGTTTCTGTATAATTTGAACCTACTACATCGGAATTTCCTTTTTAATCCACAGAATATTTTTCTTTCCTAAAGTTGCACACAAAATAACGTATCTTGAGACTGAGAAGTAACAACAAACTTCTGCCATTTGTCAGCTGCATCTTGATGTATAGGTATGAGATGTGCCATACTGAGGAAGAACTGTCCCTTCTCCATGGCTGGACAGAGTGGAATCAGTGCTCCTTTGTGCCAGGTAGTTTTTTCCACTTGTGGCAAAAGCCATTGCATGAGCCTGTGTGCTTCGTTGTAGGAGGTGGAGCTGTGCCGCGTTAGCAGCCAGGAGAAGCTGGGACTGACTGTCTGCTACAGAACCGATGATGAGGAAGACACGGGGATCTACGTCAGTGAGGTAAAGACACGGGCTGGGGAGGAGGGAACACATCTGGGAACATGAGAGCAAGTACTCTGAGACCAGGCTGTGGAAATGTCGGCCATCAGCCAGCATGCGTCACTTCCAATTCAGTTAGATTATCAATTTAAATTGTGTTTCTCAAGTAGTGTAATTATTACTAGCACGCTTCTTTAATCCAAATGCTTTTAACTAAAACATCATAGTTAGGGAAATACAAAGCAGCCTGAGCATGGTGTGAATTTTGAAAGAAACCTGCCCTTATATGGGAAAGCAGGCAGAATTTTAATAGAGAGTCTACTCCACACCCTGATTGCATTTCTTCCTGTCACAACCTCGGTAATCATTATTTTATTGTTTGTGACTTTCATACAGTGATGATATCATAGACATACCACAGTTGGATGAAAAGAATAACCTGGGAGATTAACATGTCAGAAATACTGACCTCTCCTAATAATTTTTTTACTTTTATCAGTCAAGAAATAGTGTACTGGGTATTGAGATGAGCAGAACCTGGAGTTTTTCAGTAACTTACAGGGAAAACATGACATCCTACACATATCCTGAGGTGTTTCACAATGTCAGTCCAGAAGATTTCCAGGCACATTAATTCCCTTTGGGCCTCCACTCCTGTCCAAGATGGTTGTTTTCCTGGATAAAGCAGAACTCCTGTGAGTCCAAGCTCACTAATGATTGTTCTAGTTTCCCAGATTGTCATTTTTATGACTTGTACCATATTCTGGGTGAAGCTCATGGACGGAATTAATTGGTGAAGAGTTTTCTCCTGCTTAATAAACAAGGATGAAGAGGCCTGCTTCGCTGGCCAGAAGCAGTATCAAAGAAGCTGAAAAGCACAGCCCTAGAACTAGTATAAGGAATTAACACAAGAATAAGTCTTCCAACAGTAGTATGGGTGCTGCTGTTAAAGTCTGACCTTGTGAAGAGAAATAAAATGCAGGAACCTTTTACTACACTCCAGAACTGTATGTGAAATGTGCTGTTTTTCCTACATGGTAGAAATTTCTCAGGCCTGTTTTTAAGTGACTGCAACTATATTGTCTTTCATACTTGATTGTACATTTAAGAAATATTTTTTTCTATGACAATGCATGAGAAGAAAATGATATCTAACAGCTGTAGAGGATGTAATCTGCAAACAAATGCTAAACTCAAATGTTTTGTTTGAAAAAATAGCTTATGGCACGATGAAGCAAAATAAATGATTCAAGATATCCATCGAATGAAAGGTGATAGATCGAACTGCCCTGCAATGAACAGTAGGTCATTGCTCAGGGATGAGCTATAGTGACTTTGATAAACTGTTAATGGAGCTCTAAACTTCTATTTAGGTTAAACTAACTTAAAATTAACTGGCTCAGACCAGAAACATTATACAGAACTTGTGAGTGATCTATACAGAATAGATCCTTTGGGGTTTTTCACTGTTTCCTTGAGAGCTGCAAAATTCCAGAGGAAATAGCAGCTTGATAACTGAAGCAATCATTTAGTAGTAAATATTTTCATGCAAGAAAAATAATCCTGTTTCTTTCTTAAAGACAGGCCCATTTGTATGGTGGTATCAATGGCTACAGAATCACCACAGCTCATAGTGAACTTCCAGGGCAGAGGATCTCTGTAGTTAATTTTTAGTGCTCTGACAGCTGAAGGTTAATGCATGACAGTGGCATAGAAAAGTATTAATCTGACAATGATATGCTCCTGACCCTTTCAGTCTTTAGGTTTTTATCTGAAACAAGCTTATACGATTATTTAATGAACTGTTGAGTTCATGGGGTTGTGAAGAAAGATTTAAATTGCTTCTGTACGGAGCAAAAAAGGCACGTCTTTGAATTCAACAGCTGTGATTGGTTTCCAGTAAAAATATTTTAATGTTCAGTTACTGAATGTTGTCCTATGCAGGTTGATCCAAACAGCATTGCTGCCAGAGATGGACGGATCCGTGAAGGAGACCGCATTTTGCAAGTATGTGACAGTAGCCTCTTTCCTAAACTCTTTCTTCAAACATACAGAGCTGTCTTCTCTGTGGGCTGTTAATGAGGGGAGGTAGTTCTCTTTGTTACTGTGATCGATGAGAAAATCCATGTCTGTCTGTTTTTAACACAGTAGCTGGGAGCTAAAGTGTGTGTACTGAAAAATGAGAATGACAAACTTGTTCTGGCTCATGCCCTTATATCCCATGTATCTCATTGCTGTATTTAGTAGCAAATCTCATTTTCCCTATGTTCATCTCAGTGTCAAATTTGAAATAGGGATCCAGAAAACATAAATACAGGTGTCAGAAAGTTGCTGATCATTCACTGATTGCATGAATTTGGATAAAACTCACTCAAGCTGAGCACTGATGGTAAGAGTTTTCATACAAAAGATGTGTTGTCCATAATGGATGATCTTCAGTGTACTTGAGCAGGCTGTTCACTCAGCTTTTGTTAATATTTTCTCTTCTCTGCCAATAAAACAACACTGTTGGGGGTTCTTTCTTTGCTAATCTGCCATCTTGGCTTTTTTCTTCCCTTTGGTTTCTATCGATCTTCTCATTCAGAGAGCTGCCCCTGCAGCTGTCCTGCACATAGGTTTGTGCAGTAAGTCACAGCACCCATAGTACAGGTCTGGAGGAGGGAAGGCAGGTAGTATATGGAGAGGGGAATAGCTGGAATGGCAGAGGGTTTGTGCTCGAAACTGTCAATGACAATTTTGAACTGATGACAAAATCACAAAATAGCTACCAAAAATCAGTCAGTTGGAAACTTCTCTGTTATAGCATCTTAGGTCTGGTTTCCAGTCTGTTTCCCTTGTATTTTTATTTTATTTTTCCAGAAGTAGCTCCTGGTAATGACAGGTTGATTTCTGTAAACAGTTTTGGAATTGCCCTTCTTTAACATTAGGTTTCTGGCTGTCACAAGTTCCTTCTCTCCAGTCTTCTCATTTCTGCGACTAGCATCTCTGTTAAAATCTGTAGTCATATTTCTCACCCTCATATCAGCTTTGGAATTGTAGCTAGTTTCCTGAGAACAAAAGGATGGGGCTGTGGGACCACACTGCCAACTAGGAATAGCAGTGGAAAAGTCAGTGTGCTGTTTTCTTTGTCTTTTTATAAAATAACCATTGAAGGAAGTAAACAGAATATAGTGGTGTTTTTAACTTTAAAAAATCAGAAAAAAATCTTGTTTATTCAAGCAAGTAGAAATCGTGTTCATTCTTCCTCTATACACTTTAAGTAAATTGAGGATAGATTCATTTCCTTCTGTTTTCCTTTATTTCTGAAATTTCTGGATTAAGTGGAAAGTCAAGAGCAGTTCAGGCAAACATTCTCAAATTCCTTATGAAATTCATTTCAATTGTGAGTAAAGACTCCAGAGGTGAGAGAAAGCGTAGGTAATTCCACCATGTTTTTGTAGGCAGGAGCATTACTTTAATGTCAGTGCTGATATATAGCTATGAATTTGATCATTAAAGTTAATACCCAGAGAGTTATGTGGGGTTTACTTTCATATCTGAAAACACACTGACCCTCTATCTACTCTTATTGATGAGATAACTCAGAGAAATAGAAGGTGACAATGCCATTATTGGGGATTATACTGAGGCTGGGAGCAAGGCAGAGCTGTTACCGTGGGGGCATTTGCTGGGGGTAGCAGATGGCATTGCTTACAGCTATAGGGGGATACTGTTCTGTGCATTTCTCACAAAACTTCAGTGGATTTCCTCACGAGGCTGGAACTGTCCCCTTCTCGTTCTCACAAACATCACACAACCTCTCCAGTCACCTTCACAGCCCTCTTAAAGATCTTAAGTCTGGATATTTCATGTCAAATATTATGAAGCCAAGGGAAAGGAATTTATTAGGACAGTCCCAGTGAAACTTGCCTAAACTTCTGCTTGTTTTAGCTGTGAGACTCCAGTCTAACAAATGGTATCCTCGGGGATGCGATCGCCATGACTGAAGACCTGCTCGTTCCACTGGTGTGCAGCCAGCAGGGCTGTGGTCTCTGGAGTGGGAAAAGGGGCAGTTGCCCAGCTGATAGCACTTGCTGAAGCAGCCACTGTAGCTTGGGGTGTTTGGATGAGCTGGAGATCTGCTCCTGGCTCTCAGTGGCTATGTTGCGGCTCTTTGGGTTAGGGCAGGTCTGTGTCACTAAAGACTTGCCTGGTCTCCTACAGACCACTGTTACCCCTTTGTGTAACCTCTGCAGTGTCTCAAACATTTACCCATTGCCATTTGGATGCTCAGGGTAGAGCAGGGTTTTCTTTAATCTGAGTTAAAGCAGTGGTTTTGCGTCTTAATTTTCAGGCTTACACACACATGTGGAAGTATGACATTCTCTTTACTTTTCAGACAGGAAATTCCTGCTGCTTACAAGAGATGAAGTATTAGGCACAGTACTATTTGCCCCAAATGTTCATATCTTTCCGTCTTCCCATTTTGTTTTCACCCATTTTCAAACAGACTAATTACTTTTAATGCCAAAGTTGGAATAATCCACTTCTTTGGATTTGGACAAAACTAAATATGTATGGAAGATACAATTTGCACATAGTCACAACCATGTCTGTTCAATGAGGTGATAGAACAGCAGAAAGGTATCAAGAACAGCTCATTCTTATTGGAGAACTACTTCTATTTTGATTATCCCCTGGCAAGGGGGATACATATGTTTTGTGTGGTTCTGGATACTAATCTGTCCACACAAATATAAAATGATTAAATGGAACAGCAATAAGCAGCGGCCTGTAAGTATTGCCTGGCAAGAGATAATGCTGCAGCTCCCTAATTGGCCCTCTACACGCACACAGTGTGACTGATTTCAGCTGCAGTATTACTAGTCTTGCTTCCACCAGCACTATTATCTCAGAGTGACACTTCCATTACTCTGAACGAAGAAAGATGAACGTCACCTGTCAGGGGCTGGTTAATTGTGTTGCTAGATGTATGTTACCAGGGCGCAGGTTGGACATTTATGAACATAACTGCTTCCTCTGATGTCCGCCATCCTTCAGCGATCGATACAGCTCTTACAGTAAGCGCATAATTGAGTGAAGGCACTTACCACTGAGGGGCTGAAGATGAGCCCGTTGTGCGAGTTTCATTGTCCATACATTCACTACAAATGAGCTGATATTTGCCCTTTATTGTGTGTTGCTTTGTGGAAATAGAAACTAATGTGCCACTTTCATTTGTTTTCTAGATTAATGGGCAAGATGTCCAGAATCGAGAAGAGGCAGTGGCATTGCTCTCCAGTGATGAATGCAAGAAAATTGTGCTGCTGGTTGCAAGGCCAGAACTGCAGGTTAGAGTAAATACATGCACTGAGCCAGGACCTGGGTTATACTGTACATTCACTGTCACCATAAGTAACAAACTGCTGAGAAGGAGGAATGCCAAAGTTCCTAACAAAAGGAGGAAAAAGATTGTTGCAGAGCTTTGCCTCTTTATAGGCAACAGAGGAAATAATGTGATATTGCCAGGGCTTCTTTGCCCAAAGCTAAGCAATTTTTTTCAGCAGACAAAATAAGCAGGTATACAAAAAAAAGCTGACAGCACTAATATGATATTAGTAAAATATGAAGTAGAACTTGAAAACTGTATATTGCTTGTTTGATGATTCTTAGTTGTTCTGGGGATAAACTTCCCATGCTTACCTCAGTCATTTATACAAGCTTACTCAAAGCTGTAGTTTTTCACTGGTGATCGCTCTTTTTATTCTGTGCACTTGTAAGCAACTGTTCATTTATGTACCAGTTATGGAAATTTCACAACAGTACCATTCAGCAGCTCTGGATCTAATTGTTTTCAAAGTACCCTGGTCACAAAAAAATGCTGGTGCATTACAAATCATATCTCAGGAGGTGCTTTTTCAGAAGCTTTTAGAAATGTTTCAGTGGTGCTAAAAATAAAATTTTGCTATGCCAAGAATATTTTATATCATTGAAGGGGGGGGGGGGTGTTAGGTTGATCGTCAAACTGAAGGAGAGGTAGAGTGGAAGAAGAGTACTGTTTGTACTTCCCTTCATATGCTGTTTTTAAGCCACTGCAAAGCAAAAGAGACATTATATTGTCACTGTTCTCTCCATCTGTCAGCAGTTCAAACAAAGTTGGTTATGTTGCCATTTGTCTCTCATGCTATTGATCTGATATTTCTCAGTTTTGCTAGCTGCATACTCTGTATAAATTAAATTGAGTAAGTGTAATTCAGTGCCACTTGGAATCTCTACTTCAATCCAGTAGTTACATAAGATTCAGAATTTCAGCATTTATTTCCTTTACGTTTTTCATCAATCTAAGCAATTCCCATAAAGGTAGTGACATATTGTACAGCAAAAAAAGCTATGCAGCATTGCATATTGTGAAATTTTAGCTCACACTGGAAGTTGTGGAAGTTTTGAAGAGTTTTTTCAACATTTTTTTTTATTTTTCACTCAAATTTTGTTGTCCAGTAGGGAACAGAAACCCACCAGCTAATAAAATGCGTACTCAGGGAAAGTCTGTTCTCTGTATTTGTTTAGATTTGTAAACATTAGAAAAATTATATTTTATATGACATAAGGAATTACTTTCTCATACCAGTATTGCTTCCTGTACTGATGCTCCTTCCATATCACAGGACACAGTGTTCTTTGGTTTGCTGTTTGTTTTTTTTTTTTGTTGTTGTTTGTTTTTGTTTAGTTTAATTTTTACATTCTGAGTACATATTTATGTGAAACTGAAGAAACAGCCATAGTATATCAGAAGTCAGGCTGCTGCAAACCTATTTCAGCTAGCTGTTTTGCTTTGACTCTGGCAAAAGACAGCAGGATTAAGCAGGCTTTTATTTTCAGATAGAAAAAGGTATTGTCTTGAAGGCTGACTGCTGAGTACATTCACTGGGCCACATGGAAGGAAACCTTTTTTGGCCATTTATTTGTGTGGTGAATACTAATGGATAATTAAGTTTTGAAGCGTATCACCAAAGGGGCGCCTAACCTACTCAGTATGGAAAGAAATAGAACAAGCAGGTGAATTCACATGTGTATAGTGCACAGAATGAATGTAGTGCACATGTATGCTAAAGTAGAAATGATCTTTATGCTAAAAGTGTATCTTAAGGATTCACATTAAGTTAAATTAATGGTCTGCCATGATCAAAGCAGCAGATTTACTCAAGTGAGATCCATCTTTCATCCTCCAGATTTTGTTAACTTTGCAGTTTCCTCAAATGTGTTAAATTAAGCTGCATTCTTCATAGTAGAGAAGGACTGTGTTCCTGCTTTCCTTGGGAGAAAAAGCAAGTGAGAACAGTAAACAAAACTAGTGGTCAATACTAGATGTTTCAGAGAATGGTTTCTAGGTCTCATTAAGGACAAACATAAAAACCACATGCCTCCCCCTCCAAAAAATAAAAATAAAAAAGCCTCCTTCCTTCTAATCTCGGGCTGTTGAATGCTGACTTTGCCAAGAACTATGGAAAGTTTATGTTCGGCAAAAGTACATTAGACTTTTTGAAGAAAACAGTGATATCCTACCAGCATTCAGGTATAAGTAAGTACCACTCAACACTAATCACTCTCTTTGTAGTTTTGAACTACCACTTGCTGACTGCTTAAACTTGCTTTGATGTAGTGGTGGCACTGCTGTTGGAGGTGGTGGCCTGTGTTGCACTGATCTGGCTGCCTTAAGACATGAATAGTTGGTACTGTTGTCACTGTCTAGTGCTTAGGAATGTGCTGTCCTTTTGTCACCTTCCTCCTCCAGTTCTTTCACCAGTGACAAAACAATAAATATTGCCTTCTGCTCTTTTCCCACCATCACAGCCTTTACAAGAGTGTCACTGACTGGTATTTTCCCTTTCAGTGCAGTGCACCATCTGGCGAGGGATTACAAATACAAATGGATACACTCCATATACACATGAGCACAGTGTGCAAAATGGGAAGAGGAACATTTTAGGGCAGGGGTGCTGGTTTTGTTAGTGTAGAAAGTTGTGAAGGGGGTAAATGGGATGTGGAGAGAGGGTATACTGACTAGATGAAAAATGCAACATTCCCTCCTATCCTTTTGCAAGACTGTCTTCATCAAATGTCAAAGTATTACACTTAGGGAAAACACAAACAGATAAGGCTTGTTTCCAGGCACACTGTAAGGGCATATATAACTACCCTTCCAGTCGCCACATCTGCCTATTGCCATTCTCTCTATGTATGTTTGCCTTGAAGATCAATGGGGAAATTACAGTAGAAATGCAATGCAAGGCTGTTATTGAGAGTGCAGCACTAGGGTACAGCACTGGGGTGGAGGCTGTTGAGAGAAAGAACCCGGCGGTCTCGTGGCCCTATTAGTAATGATGCCTCTCTATCAGGGCTGGGGCTCTCAGCGGTAATGAACATGACAGCTTCAGGATTATGCACTGTGCCTTTCATACCTTTTGAAAAGAAAAAATGTCTGTGCTGTGCAGTCTCCTTCATTATGAAAGAAAATCAGTCATACTGTTTCAAGAAAGGATAAAAGGCATGAGAGTCCCATTTTTTATCTTTCTTTTTCTTCTTCCTTTTTTGAGAAGCGGACTCCTACCGCCTGGCTTTCTGAAGTGAATCATTATAATAAAAAGAACTAGTCAAGCATTGCCATTTGGGTTTACCCTATTTTAGCGTGTGTCCTTGCTGACATAATATAATGTACTAATGTATTGTTTGCAGCTGGAGGAAGGGTGGCTGGATGATGAAAGGAATGAATTCTTGGAGGAGCTGAACTTGGAAATGTTGGAAGAGCAACATAATGAAGCGATGCAGTACACAGCCAATGAGGTGGAGCAGGTAGGACTACTACTAAATGTGTCATTTGAAATTTTGCTGGGTATACTTCATACTAATAGAGAATGAAAGAGTACACTGTTAAAAGCAGTCAAAAGCTTTGGCAGAATTTTATCTCTAAAATGCTCTGAACTACGCTGTGCTGTAGGTAAAGCAGAGGGGAACAATAGATATTAGGGCCAAGTATGATAAGTTAGCAAATTATTTAGGAAGCTCTGGTAAGTGCAGATTTCTCTCTCTCTCTCTCTCTCTCTTTTTTTTTTTTTTTTGCTGGGCTCTCCAAATAATATTTATCACTTTCTTTAATTCTGAAGTGTTTGGGCTTTATGTTGATGAATTAGTGGATTGGATCAGTGTGGCTTGCAGAGCTCTGAACTGGGATAGGTGCCACTCTTTTTTTACACACACAAGGTTTGAGCCAGCCCACGTGACATGGATCATGTAAACTAACTTCTTATAAATGAGATGGAAGAGGTGTTTAAAAGAAACAACAGGTGTTTTGGTAACACAAGTGTATTTTTCTTACACCAGCAGTGCACTGTTTATCGTTTGTTTTCTTAATGGAAACAAAGATGCATCCTGTTAACATAGTCTCAGTTTGCTGCTATCCTTTTATCTGCCCATATGTGCTGTTAGCAGTGCAGCTCTGGCAAAGTTACATGTGCAGCCCTCAGCCGTACAGTTTAATCAGAGGATCTTCAATAAAATTGTACTTCATTGTGAAAGGCGTAAGTGACCTTATTTGTTCATTCCTGAAGCAGATGATCTATCAGCATGGACTCCCATGTGGAGCCAAGGACATAATATCCCACCACATCTCCTATCTTCTGCATGTGTGCAGCTGGGGAGAAACTCTTTTTCTAACCACAGGCATTTCCAATTTGAATTTTTTCCCCTGTTTTGAATTGTTTGAAAGCAAAGCCTGAGGCATTTTCCTTTGAAGTGAAGAGGGAGAGACTCTGAGAGCCTTCCTTCTTCTGGAAACCAGGGAAATTATTTTACAGAATCATAGGATATCCCGAGTTGGAAGGGACCCACGAGGATGATCGAGTCCAACTCCTGTGTCCACATAGGACCACCCAACATTCAAACCCTGTTACATCTGAGAGCATTGTCCAAACACTCCTTGAACTCCTACAGCTCTGTACCATCCCCTGACACAGCTCCATGCCGTTCCCTCGGGCTCTGTCGCTGTCACACAGAGCAGAGCCCAGCACTGCCCCTCTGCTCCCTGCGGGGAGCTGCAGCTGCCATGAGGCCTCCCCTCAGCTCCTCTGCTCTGCACTGAACACACCCAGAGACCTCAGCTGCTCCTCATACATCTTGCCCTCTGGAATCTTCACCACCTTTGTAGCTTTACTTTGGGTATTTGCTAGTAGTTTTATGTCATCTTCATATTGTGGAATCCAAAACTGCTCACAGTATTTGTCTGATGGAAGACCTGGCTTCAAATCCTGCACTGCCTGGTCCATGCTGGGGGCTTGAACTTGTTTCTAACCCATTCCATCCCCACCTCTCCTTCTACCTAGATGCCGTTGATAACTCCCGTTAAATCTATTCACTTTACACGAATTAAATATTAATTGGGACAGAGACACTGATAGAATAACTAAGCAATTAAGTCTATTATCTGGAATATGATAGATCAGATTACAAATCCTTGATCTTACAAGCATTTAATTATTCACACAAAGTGGAATAACTCCAGTGTCAGAGGTGAAGGGAGCCTTACAAGGGAATGTGCAATGGCCTTTTAGTTATGATTCTCTTTTCCAGGCAGTGATCCAAGTCTTGCTTCACCAGGTTGAATGTGCTAAATACTGCACTGCTAACCAGTCTGACCTGAGATTTGGCATCTTTTTTAAATTTTTTTAACCAGAAATTGTAGTTTGAGTACCCAAAGATTTCCTGTCAGAAAGAACACTTGTTCTTTGCCAAGCATTATGCTTTGTGCAGAGATATTTTCACTCTCTTCAGAGGAAAATTCTTGAGCAGGTCTGCCATCAAACCCTTTCTAACCCCTGGCACAACATTCTGGGGCCTCTGAAATTGCAGTTGTGATTTTCCACTCCCAGTGTCTTTTCAGACTTTGTTTTTTACACTAAATTTGGTTTGTGGTTAGTGTTCGTTACTGAATGGTGATGTTCTGTGTGGCGGTCAAACACTGTGAGATTATTTTTTTCCCATTGAGGTCTTAGACTAGGAATATTTTTCCCCTATTGAGATTTTATATTATGGCAGAAGAGAGCTACACTTGAAAAGATTATGGTCTGTAAGTAGGTGTCTGACATTGCATTGCTTGAAGTAATTCTAGGACAGCCAGACAGTTCTTTGCCCTTCTGATGAGTAATTGAATCAACCAAATGCAGCTAGATGTGTAATGGGGCGTTAGTAATTTGTGACAGCTGCTGTCTCTCCAGACTCTATGTAGTGACTCGGCAAGTCAGAAAACTAGTTCTTTACTCCTTTCCTAGCCTTGTTAGGCTAGGAAATCAAGCAGTTTTCTGAGGTGAATCATACAGTACACTGGAGTAATGAAACCACTCTCACTGCAGCTGCAAGTGGCCGAGCTGAGTAGCCTTAAGCTCCCTGATAGGCCACAGAGATTTTGCTGCAACATTAGCCTTAATTTTTGTGAACACAGTCTCCTGGTTTCATAATCACTGGCCATTGTGAATCTTATGATCTGCAGGAATGAATGCATATAGTCACAGGCTATCCTTCCAAATATGAATCTTTTTTATCCAACACCATTTTAACATGTGCTGTGAGCTGCCAGAGGAAAAATTTGTGCAGTTCGTAAAAGAAGAATGGTATAGAATTAAGTGGATAGTCATGTTCTTTTTGTGTTTTTGAGCCACTCTATAGAATTTAATCAAGAATTGTATGTTCTCCAAACAACCTAAAGGAAATGTGTAATTCTTCATTTTTTGTAATTCATTTTATTCCTTCCCCATTAGAACATTGCAGTCCGTTGTGTAGCAGGGATAACTTTGATATGAATACCGTACATTTGCCATGCAGAAATTCTTATCAGTACCATGGAATATATCAAAACCTATTAAGAAAAGAAATAATTGGATAAAACAATTCATTCCAGTTAATTCAAAGCTGAAGTGCAGTGAAAGTATTTGGGGCGAATTCTTTGTTGGTTTTTTTCCTGAGAGAGAAAGAACAGCATTGTTTGCAGAAGAGCATTTTACCTTCTAAAGCACAACTGAAATCAATTCCAGTCTTCCCCTGTGATGGGTGTATCTCATGATTAGCCTGCCACTGGAGATTCCTCTCATTGTGGTCAGCCTCCCTTTTCTCCCTTTTACTCTCAGACTGACCAGGGAGCCCAGGCTGATTAAAAGCCTTGACTGAATCTCATTGCTTTCAAACTACAGTAGCAGCATGGGCTTTGAATCGCAATATGCATCCTAAGTTGTAAAATGAGAATAGAACAGTGCCCAAATTCCTGCAAGATTAGCCATTTTATAGGCATGAATGCTTACTGGAGCATCTTTTGTGGTTCATTTGTAGTTTGATTGTACACACTGCCAGGTTTGCATTCTCATTATCTGAGTGCTCACTGCAAAGATGAGGCCTAAGGATTCCTTTGGTATTTCAAACGGAAATAATTGTACCCAAGATTGACAATGTATGTTTGAAAACAAACACTTTGTTTGGAATAGATAACATAGACAAAAGCAGCACATTGGTAATTGAAGACCATCTTACGGTTTGCAAAAGGGACTTAAGCTGAAATTAGGCTTGCTACCTTTCAAAATAAAATGAAAATAATCTTATATTGTAAATGACTGCTCAGCCTGCACATGTTCAGTGTCTCTGTCAAAGATGGCAAGTCCAGAATGGAAAAGCCAGGGACTATCTTACATAAATCACAGAGGATTTTTGTGAAAGTTTCTTAAAAACACACAGAAACTTTCAGTTTTATTATTTGAACTAGTTGCACGTATCTATTTCCTGGGGAAGAATTTAACTTATTTTCAGTGTCTGCTTTAGATTGAGAAGAATCTAAACAGACACTTGTTTCTTCTTGACGGGGAGAGGAATCCAGGGTGACTACCTTCCATTCAGGTGTCTGTACAATAGACACTTACATTTGATCAGGTGAATCCCACCCATCTGATTTCCAATAGACTCAAAAGTTGTATTTTAACTTTAATTACATCTTTTGTATGTGTGTGTTGATTAAGCATAGTAGATGGCAATTTATTATGTTCACTCCATCTAGATCATGTGGAAGTTGTAGGAGCAAAATGTAAATTGTTGATTAAAGTGGTATAGAAAATGAGCCCCAAATTCTGAAAGCGTTGATTGCATGAGCCCATACTGTAAAGTTTCTTTAAATTCCTGCACAAACAGATACATTAAAGGATTTTTCAGATATACCCAAACATCTGGTGGTGTGGCACCATGCTGGAGATACTGGAGGAGGCTCTGTAGTAATATGATGTGGCTCCGCACTTGGCAGCTGTATAACTGTTCTAACACGATATGTATAAGCCACTCTGAAGTGTAAGCTGAGTTTAGTCACATAGACACAAACTGTGTTGTGTCGCTCCCCTTCGGTGTCAGCGAGTGGATATTGGCCATCCTCCTTCACTAGCGATCTCCTAGTGATGTAGTACACGACACTGAGGCAGGCACCCAAACTGCTAGTTATTCTGCAGCAAGGCCATCCCAGGGTCATGTGGACTGACCTTGCATCAGTCCTTAAATATTCTCTAGAGCAGTAAGAGCCATGGGTGACACTGTGCTGTGGCCAGAGTGTGGTGTAGATGACTCAGACTCTGCTGAAAAAAGTTGAAAACAGAAGACATGAATACAAGCTGGAGCAGCTCAAAAGCAGGTGAGAGAGGAGACCAGAATAGTTTATATAGCAGCACTCACTTGGAAGAGGTAAATAGGAAAAAAAAGAAATGAAATTAAGCACAAATCTCCAGCATTTCTGATGAATGCCCTAGACACTTCCTTAGTTGGATCACCCTTCTTTCTGATTACTCTGGGTTTTCATGAAGAATTTGGTAGGCAGTAAGTTTTTCTCTGTGTAAAATCTGAAATTTTGTAACTTAAAAACCGCTGATGGCTGAAGACTTGCGATTCCACCGCTTCTCCAGTTACTTGTGAAGAGAGAACTAAATTGTTGCAACCACTTTGGAAATATTTAATGAGCCTTAACAACAACAACCAAAAATAAACTGCTGCTCTCTTGCAGCAATGCATAAGTTGAGGAAAGAAAGATTAGATAAATTAGTATAATTAATTATTGCTGAATAATTCTGCAATACTTAGTTATTTAGAGTGTTATTAGTTCTATTCTTCATATCCCTTCTTCCTCTGACAGGATACCCGTAAATGTAAGTGGCTAAGTGGAACGATCTGACAGCATCTCAGACAAGGGAAATATGATGGCTGCTCCAAAAGTAATGTCTTCTATTTTATTATGTTGGTGGTTTGGCAGTAGAGGTTGAATCTTACCACCAATATTCCATTACAGTTTGTTGCTTTGCAACAGAAGGCAGCAGAGGGGAAGTTGGCAATATGTGGTCTGACACAGAGGTGCTTATGAAGCAAGAGTGTGTAATTGAATTCATACATGCAGAAAAAATTGCACCCATTGACATTCATTGACTCTTGCTGAATATTTCTGGAGACCAAACAGTGCATGTGAGCATAGTGAGGCAGTGGGTGATGCATTTTTGCAGTGGTGACAGCAATGTGAAAGACAAGCCATGTTCCAGACAGCCGTGCATAACTGTCATACCACAAAATGAAGAGTGTCTCGGTCAGCTCATCCATGCGAATCAGAGGATTACAACCAGGGAACTGTGTACAGATCTGAATATCAGCTTCAGTGCATTGGAATGGTGGCAGCATTTGAATGTTTCAAAGTCAAAACAGCAGTCTATTGAGTGTCAACATGTGAGTTCCCCATCAAAGAAACACTTCATAATGCAGACCTTGGTGGGTGGGTGATGTGCAGTGTCTTTTGGGATAAGTGAGGAGTGATACTTCTGGATTTCCTGGAATGCGAACAAACCATCAGGTCTGACCACTACATCATAGCACTGACTAAGCTGAAGGTTTGAACTTCCAGAGTAAGGCCAGAGAAGAAGCCAGCCGTTCTCCTCTAACACAGTAATGCCGAGCCCAAAGACCATGAAGCACATTGCCAGTCTTGGCTGGAGTATCCTACCACACCTACCATATAGTCCAGATTTGGTGCCTTATGACTCCCATCTGTTTGAGTAGATGAAAGATGGAGTGTGTGGGCAATATTTTCCTAGCAACAATGCTGTCATAGCACCTGTGAAAAAGTGGGTCACCTCCGCTGGTGCAGAGTTTTATGAGTGTGTTGTGCAGACTCTTATTCATTGCTGGCATAAATGCACAGCTAATGGTGGTGACTATGTTGAAAAATATTGTTTTGTACCTGAAAATTTTCTCTATCAAATAGTATTATTGTGTTCATAGTATCTGTTCTGGTATCTCTGGAAATTAGTCAGAGGCAGTACTTTTGGGGAACCTACATATGTGTCAGTAAATTTTTAAAGGTATGGCACCCAAAGATGTATGAAAATTAACACTTGTGTGTTTTGTTATTAGTTGTACGTTGTATGTGCAAAATGATGAGTATGAACTCCTTGCTACTATTATGAAGATAAATATTTCTTTTCAAGTCTTTTCTGAGAACACATTGCTAAAACATTCTTTCAGAGATTTTTAACTGGCCCATCATAGACACTAGATTATCTTTGTGTTGTTTCTTTCAATATTTATCTTATTCCACTATTATTGTGTATTTGGGGGTGGAGGTTATCTTTGTTTTCCGCAGTCCAGGCCATTATTTTTTCCTTGTGACTGAAGAAAAGAAACCAGCTGAAAGGTGTGTGATAGTGGGGTACACAAGAAGACAAGAGAAAGGAGGAGATAGGAGATGTGTTTTCATCCTGTTTTACTGTCTGTCAACAAAGAGAGAAAGGGAATTATGGCAGTGTCCTCTTTGAATTTGTTTCCTTTCATTGGGTGCACTGTACCTTTTTTCTCCCATAATTATTCCTACCATTATTCACAATTATGCAATTATACCTCCTGAAAGAAAAAAAAGCATTTGGTTGATATTATATGCACTTAGATTTGGTGAATAGGCCATATAAATTGCACTCTGGCTGATTACTCTCTAAAAGGAGTAGAGGGAAATTCTTTTCATATCCAGTTTGAAAAATAAAAAGCATGTGTCTCCTCAGAGAGACATTATTTCACATTCTTTGAATTAAAAGAATATAAATAGGTTAGGTACAGTGATTGGGTGTTAATTAAAAAACAACAGCTTAAAAGCTTGACATCATGCCCATGGCAAGCACTCAGTGTTGTTGTACGCCTAATGGTAAAAGGCTGTTTTTATTTCTAAGGAATATAAACTCCAACTAGGGAATAGAAATGATCTCCGGAGATGCACGAGAGAGAGGTCTACTTGAGCAAAATCTAGGAATTCAAAATGAACGGTTTTTCAGAAAAAGACTACTGAATGCAAGAAGTATGAGAGAGGGACACTAAGAGAGTCATAGAACAGGCTGACCTTCTGCAATCTTCCATGCTGCCCATCTTCATGGAGCATATAAAGAGTCCACAGGTCAAAAAAAAAAAATGCTCCACTGATGAAAGTAGTCTTTTCATACCCTCTTCGACTGCACTAGACATCCTTAGATTGGCTGCTTGCTCTATTTTATTATTATTATTATTATTATTTTTGAAGTGATATCAGCACTGAAGCTTTTTTCCAAGTTTGAGAAGATCTCAGCTCCACCAGTCTCTGGCCATTATCCAGAATCAAAAACAGTGCACCATCTGGTGATCATTATCTTTAAGCACTGCAAAGAGGTGGCTTAGCTAGAGAGGGAAATGTTTCTTTCCGGACTTTAGAAAATATGTCACTAGTGCTGTAATTCATCTGCTTTTCTCAGTATGGCCACCACAGCATGACTGTCAGAAATGTTTCAAAGCCATGAGCAGTAGGACTGCTGTTTAGTGATCTCTTTTAACTCAGTTTAAATCAGACTCCAGCAGTTTAAGCAAAACAGTGATGGAAAATATTCTCCTGTAATGTGATCTGTATTTGATAATCACTTTTTGATTTGCTTATTCTTTTAGCCAAAGAAGCATGAGGAGGAGGATGGAACTACAGACACTGCAACCTCATCATCCAACAATCATGAGAAGGACAGTGGGGTGGGACCTACAGATGAGAGTCTGCGTAACGACGAGAGTTCAGAGCAAGAAAATGCACCTGAAGAGCAGAACGGTGCAACTCTGCAGAACAAACGAGAGCTGGGTCATAGCCAGGACACATTAGGAAGTGTTGAGCTTCAGTGCAATGAAAGCTTTGTGTCAGGGGAATACATTGAATCTGATTTCATAGGGAACCCAGAGGAGGAGTGTGAAAGATTTCGACAGCTGCTGGAACTGAAGTGCAAGATTCGAAACCACGGGGAGTATGACCTGTATTACTCAAGCAGCACAATAGAATGCAACAGAAGAGAGCAAGATGGAGTGGAGCATGAGCTGCAGCTACTCAATGAGGAGCTGAGGAACATTGAACTCGAATGTCAGAATATCATGCAAGCTCACCGGCTCCAAAAAGTGAGGGATCAGTATGGAGACATTTGGGCTTTACATGATGAAGGATTCAGGAATTATAACACCAGCATAGACGTACAAAGAGGCAAACTGGACGACATCCTGGAGCACCCTGAGAAGTCCGACAAGGACAGCTCCAGTGCCTACAATACGGCTGAAAGTTGCAGGAGCACCCCTCTGACTGTGGAGCGATCCCCGGACAACTCACTCCAGAGGATGATCAGCATCACCAATAGGAAAAACCTGAGGAGCACAATCGTGGCAAATCAGTCGTCCTCAGGACAAAGCAACAAGGAAACAATCTCGGTCAAAACCAAATCCACTGAGCAAAACAGCACTGCTGAAGGCACAGTGCTGGCATCAGAAAACAGCAAATTCACAGACCAGGAAAAGCAGAGCAGCGAACACATTCCCTACCTGTCCCCATATCACAGCTCTTCTTACAGGTACGGGAATATACCTGCTCATGCCAAGCATTATCAGAGCTACATGCAGCTGATCCAGCAGAAGTCGGCAGTGGAGTATGCCCAGAGCCAGCTCAGCCTGGTGAGCATGTGCAAAGACTCACAGAAGTGTGCGGAACCCAAGATGGAATGGAAAGTGAAAATAAGGAGTGATGGGACAAGGTATATCACAAAGAGACCAGTTCGAGACAGAATCCTAAAGGAACGTGCCTTAAAAATTAAGGAAGAGCGCAGTGGAATGACGACAGATGATGATACAATGAGCGAGATGAAGATGGGTCGCTACTGGAGCAAAGAGGAGCGGAAGCAGCACTTGGTGCGAGCCAAGGAGCAGAGGAGGCGACGAGAGTTCATGATGCGTAGCAGGCTGGAGTGTCTGAAGGAAAGTCCGCAGAGTGGCAGCGAGGGCAAAAAGGAAATTAACATTATTGAACTAAGTCACAAAAAGATGATGAAAAAGAGAAACAAGAAAATCTTGGACAACTGGATGACAATCCAAGAACTGATGACACACGGTGCTAAATCTCCAGATGGCACAAGAGTGCACAATGCCTTTTTATCAGTTACTACTGTATGAACGCAACTTCTTTCAGAGAGTATACTACCAGTTTAGGTAGAGTACGATTGCCTCGTTCAATGTGGCATTTTTATATATTTTGTGACTGTTTATAGTTTGATCTTTTTTGTAAGCAAAATTTCCTGGTAATTTTTCATTTGTTTTTCATATAACAGTACCTTCTTTATCTGGCAGTCTTTCTTTATCCTGCAATATATTCATATTACTCATTTGTAGAAAAAGAAAAAAAAAAAAAAGAAAAGCAAAACAAACAGGCAAAAAAAAAAAAAGCAGAGAAACCAATTAATTTCTTAACCTCATACATATCCTGAATTGAGATCTGGATTTATTTCTCTAGTTTTCTTTTTTCTACTTTAGTAACAATACCAAAACAAAATGCTTTATATTGTATCCTTGGCTTAACAAGTTGTTGAAGTTTTACATCGTAGATTGCGTCTGTTTATAAATCATATGCCACATCCCATCTTATAGATAAGAACGTCCTTTTTCCAACAACGCATTGTACAGTGCTTTTATTCTATAAATTGCAATTGTATTTGTCCAAGTAAAGTGTAGATGGACAATTCTCCTGTGTTCTGTAGTAGCATTGGTCATGTAGCTAGGCAGTCTGTGGCAATTGTGAAGATGAAAGAGAAATAAATTATTGCTTATCTTTAAGAAAAAAAGGGTGAAAAGTTGTTTGATTTCGGTTGACTGTGTGCCTTGAAAGGATGATTTATTTTCACCATGCCTGATTTTTGCAGCATATCTTTCAAGAACACAAGACACAATTCCATAGACTAGTTCTTAGGAATTAGCTTTGCACTTTTTAGAACACGTAGGAATGAGATGCTCTGTGTGGCTCTCTGGCTTTTTCTTACCTGCTGTGATTTTAATCAATTACTTGATTGAATAATTGTTTAATACGTTGCTGTGCTTTATGCCATTGGGTAGCTATTTTGGATCATTTTCCTGGCTGAGCTTGATATTTGTTCTACAAGTAGAAAATGTAAACAGAGCACATGGCTAACTTTCAGTCAAATCTCGTGCTTGAAAAGTAACAGTGGTCATCACTGACATTTTCATGGAAGATGAGTTAAGAAAAAAATAGACAATGAATGAGTTAATAAAGGAGTTAAGACTTTGATTTTGTTGCTGAGGAGCTAATAAAGGACTTTGGTTTTGTTGCTGAGGTAGTTTGGAAGCAGCCCAGAGGCTGACTGGTAATGGAGAGCAAGGACAGCTGTCTGCTGCCCAGTGGAGTCCTTGTCTTTCCCTTTGGCAAAGGCATCCCAGCTGCCAATGGGACATCTTCTGAGCTGCTGCTTCAGGCAGCCCAGTGAGTCACAGCAAACTGAAGTGACTAGTACTGGGCAGTTAGTGGGGCTTGGAAGCCTTTTGCTCAATACCCCCATTTTTGTTGTCCCAGGCAATATGGTTCTTATCTGATGTGTATTCGGTAACAGGATTTGGTGCTGAATTCTCTTGGCATCAAGCTTTAAAAAAATATGCAGAAAGACACATTATTCCAAAGTCTTTAATTCTGGAAATCAGTCGTTTGTTTTCTAATCGCTTTTGGCACCAGTAGGCATTGGCAGTGTTATCTGCATCTCTAGGCACATAAATACCATAAGAACACTACTCCCTGAGTGCTCAGGAAAAATATGCCACTCACAGTTCACAGTTTGATAATCAGAATACGCTCCATACCAGTCTCAGGAAAATACCATTCTAAATCCTCTGCTAAATATACAGTTAGTTGTTCATACGTAATGAAGCATACTTCCATTTTTTTCTTATTAAAGTAGATTTTTTTTGTAATCCAAGAGCAAAAGGAATTGCAGGGTGATAGCAGAGCTGTTTCAAGGGTCTGTTACTGGACTGTCCCTCCAACAGATCCAGTAAACTGTCTGACCAGCCTGAGTCATCTAGAAAGATATGCATTCTTCTTTTGAAGACATCAAAGCATGGAGATGTCACCGCTTCCTTTGTTGCATTTCAATAAAAACACTTTTAAAAGCAGATCTTGTTCCTAATCAGAATTCAACTACCATTGGCTCCAGATAATGGTTATTGCTATGCCTCTGTCTTAAGTGCAGGACTTACTGTTTTCTCCCCATTACTAAATCATAAGTCAGAACTGCTGTGAAACAAAATAATACATTGCCCAAATTCAGAGAAAAATGGGAATCTTCAGAAAATGTAGTCATTAATTTATTTCATTGAGAAATAAATTTTGGAAAGTCCTGGTCTAAATTAGAGACGAGGTATAGCTGGATGGGGGTTTTAGGTAATAGAAAGTTAGGAGGAAAAATAGAGATTATATAACAATATATTGTAAATGGAAATGCATTCAAATCTGAGGAGCTCTTCTGTTGAACTCAGTAACAGATAAAGCAAAGACTGAGCGGTGATAGACGGTGTTTTATCCTAGGAGAAAAAAAGAGTAAAATCATAGGGAGTAAATTGTCGATTTAGATAACTGTTCAGGAAGGCAGCAAAATTGAAGGAATATATATCAGCATTAACTAATGCATCAAGAAAATATTAATACAACCAATGCATTCCCCCTCCCCCCTCTCCCAGTCCAAAAAAACCCATTTCCAAGCCATTATCAGAGCTATGGAGCCCACTGTGAAGCTGAGGTCCTGCTGAGCCCTCCTGGTGGCACATGGACACTGCCTGCCAGAACTGCCCATCCTCTCCCTCCTCCACATGTCCCTGCCCAATCCTTTATCTGGCACTTTTCCTCCTCTTTCTTCTCTGCTAGGCCTTAGCAGTGTTTATTAAGTGATGTTTCCTTTCTTCTCTAAGCAGTCTTCAGGAGAAAAAATGTTGATTCGTGCCCTTATGAAGTGTCTTGATCAGTTCTGGAAGCACAGGAAATAACCACGCAGCCACTGTGCAGGGTTGCGATGCTGCCTGTGGTGGTGATACAGGGACAGAGAGGTGGCCAAGGGTTTTGCTGCTCACAGCTGGCAGGACTCAACATTGTGCTCCTTCACCCCAGCAGCTCTCTACCAGTGAAATTCAAGGCTTTTTTCCCTGTATATATTTTTTTCCACATGCAGTAACTTTCAATGAGGAAAATAACATTTTAGCACCAAGGCACATTGAAAGAGAAGAAATAAATGTATATTGTGTTGCCATAAATCTTTTAGTAATAGTGTCTTATTGGTTGTGAGAACAAATTCACTTATTTCCTTGTTTTTGTATGACGGGATGTAAAAATAGAAAAGCTTTCCAACTGGAACAAGACCAGCTCTTGTCAAAGAGGGTTGCTTGCATCTCTAGGACAGAGCAAAAGGCAATGAGGAGCTGCATAGGTGTGTTATCACAGCTGGGGAAGGAGTTAATATCCCACTCATCGCTCTCCCAGTGCTGATGCCCAGCTGAGACCAGTGGGAGGTAATTCCTCCCAAGAAGCAAGGAAGATGGCCTAGTAAAAAGAGTTCTCTTGTGCCCCTTGAAAACTATACTGCCACCATGAGTAAGGTTTGTGTTCCTGGGATCACTGGATCTTCCCCTCTGGTGTAAGTATCCTTAAAGAGAAAATGATATTTTTAGTATGTTCATGTCAATAAACTAATCCTTCTGAGTCAGGCTATTGTGTTTTTTGAAAGAAAGGAACTGCTAACATGTCTGAATTGAATGGGAGCAGAGATGGAAACTACTCCTTGCTTATTGCATTGCCTTGTCACAATAGGGCTCAGAAGAGATGATGCAGCAATGTTAGCATTACGTTCTGAATAGCGGGGACTGAATTATTCATTAATACCATGATGGCTGACTTTCCTTTTTCTTTTCTTTTTTCTTTTTTCTTTTTTTTTTTTTTTAACAAATGTTTTATATCTAAACTCCATTTCTACAAATTGCACAGCAGCATCCTTGCTTCATGACATGGCTACTTTGCTAAAATACCTCCTGGCTCAAGACTGAAATTGCATTTGTTTTACTTGGGTTGTTAACTGCTAATCGCAAACATGTATGTGCTAAGTGATCTATTAGCATCCATTTTTGTGGGCTTACTGCTTTATTCAGGGCATTAAATGCTCTCAAGGAGTCAGAATAAAATAATGTACATGACATGGAGTAGTGTTTGGCTAAAGCAAAACAGAGCAGCTGTTGTAAGCCAGTGGTGGAGTGCTCTCTGAGAGGCAGGTCAGGTAACTGCTGGAGAAGAACAGTCATTGCAGAGGGATCATGAGCAGGCTTTTTCTTTGAATGCCTTTGCTCTGAAACACGTTTCTTTGTTTAAAGAGGAGCATTCCTCTTGGATGACAATAGGTGCATTTGTGAGGCTAAGCACTCTGCATTTTGTTACAGATAGCTGCATCATGTATAGGCTTTGCCTGGGTGTTCAGACATCACTAATCTCACTTGAATATGAGACAGCTGACAGTCTTTGGATCACAATTCTGAGACTGGCACAACCTGGGTATGTTGCGTGTGGGTGGCAGGGCAGACAGGCCAAGTGTAGTCTCTGGGCCCTCCCTTGGAGCCAGTGGATTCCTGCCCTCCTGAGGTAAGGCTCTGGTTCCTGCTGCCAGGAGGCAGCCTCCTGGAGATTGTCTCATGTACCATCCTCTGTGTGGTAGATGTGAGCAGTGAATGATGTTAACTTCCAATTTGAACTGTAAAGTAAAACTGACAGCTAAGTTACATCCAGATTGATGTACTGCATTTCACACTCGCTAGTCCATAAGGATGCGCAGAGCACAGGACCCTGTCTTCACTAATAAGTCTCACACTGATGTTCCCTGCTGAAAGCTTCTTTCTTCAGCAAAGACACAACGGTGTCCCATGAAAACAGTATCTTTATCCCAAAAGCCAGAAGTGACAGTGCCATCCAGAATATTAGTGGTGTTCCAACACAACATGATCTGGGATATACTCAGGGGCCAAGAAAGGGGCATCAGCAGCATTTCACAGAGAAAAGATGTACAGTGTGAAAGTGTCATTCAAAACTGATGGATGCCTCCTCCCAGTATAGAATACTTCATGGTGCAGTTGTGAACTTCTAACTTGTTGAGTGTGTGTGCATCTGGATTTAAAATTTGTCTAGAATTTTAATTTCTTGGCCCTGCAATCTCACGTTACATTTTTAAGTCTCTTTGCCTCCCTTTCTCCCTTCTTCCTTTCCCCTCTCTTTCTATTGTTTCCTCTTTCCTCTTAAGAGCGGGACCTTTTTGAACTTGAAAAATAATAAATATTGGAGGGGGAGCCTTCAGGAAATGTTTTGTTCTTTTCCTCATAGATAACTTACCAGCACAAATGAAACTACTTGTCAGTGTGGAACTGTATCTTTTAGTCAGTTTTAGATTATTTGGTTCCAAACCTTTCCTGTGTCCTTTGCAGCTCAACCTACTAAAGTGCTACAAATGTCTTTGGTGATACAGAGTGCATTTTTAAGCCCTGGAGGAAAGGAAGACCTTTTAAAACATATGCTCCCTTGTTTGTGAGACAACGAATAACATCCACAATTCTTATTAACTCGAATGCTTTGACAAAGTCCCTCCCCAGCTTTCCTGTAGGCTCCCTTCAGGTACTGGGAGGCCTCTATAAGGTCCCCTCAGAGCCTTCTCCAGGTTGAATAGCCCCAACTCTCTCAGCCTGTCCTCATAGGGGAGGTTCTCCAGCCCTCTGGTCATCTTTGTGGTCCTCCTCCAGACCTGCTCCAACAGCTTCATGTCCTTCTTGTGTTGGGGACTCCAGAAATGGATGGAGAACTCCAAGTGGGGTCTCACAAGAGCAGAGTAGAGGGGCAGAATCACCTCCCTCAACCTGCTGGTCACACTTCTCTTGAAGCGACCCAGGATATGGCTGGCCTTCTGGGCTGCAAGTGCATATTGCCTGCTCATGTTAAATCTTTCATCAACCAACACCCCTAATTCCTCTTCAGGGCTGCTCTCAAGCCATTCTCTGCCCAACCTGTATCTGTGCTTGAGATTGCCCCAACCCAGGTGCAGAACCTTGCATTTGGCCTTGTTGAACTTCATGAGGTTGACATGGGCCCACCACTCAAGCCTGCCCAGGTTCCTCTGGAGAGCATTCCTTTCCTCTAGTGTGTCAGCTGCACCACTCAGCTTGGTGTCATCTGCAAACTTGCTGAGGATGCACTGTCCACGCTGCCTACAAAGATGTTAAATAACACTGGTCTCAGCACCAATCCCTGAGAAACACCACCCATCACCAGTCTTGGCTGCAAAACCAGATTGGCTGCAACTCTCTGAGTCTGACCATCCAGCCAACTCCTTATCATGGATGGTTCATCCAAAGAATCCATTTTCTTCAATTTGGCAACCAGGATGTCATGTGGTACAATGTCAAACGCTTTGCACAAGTCCTGGTAGATGACATCAGTTAGTTACTGTTCCTTTATCCACTGACACTGACCACATACTGTGGCATTTGCTCTTCCAGTACATTCCTGTAACTGTATAAATTATTGCCAAGTGCTAGGAGCAAATCAAAGCCAATGCCTGGCTCCAATTAAAAAAAAAAAAAAATAAAAAATAAAAAAAAAAAAGCACGGAGAATTTTAAGTATGAAGTGAATATAGGAAACTCTCATCTCGACAGTGCATAAGAAGCCAAAAAAGAAAATTAAAATTGCATGATGAAAGATGAAAAGGTTGAAGTCGCTGTTTTGACTACTGGACCTTGCAGGAAAGATATTTGAAGAATGAATGAAATAGAAAGTTAAGCAGGCAAATATCACATAAAATTTACCACAGATCAAAATATTACTTTTTTGCACTTCAAAGGCAACCCTCATATTTTCATAGGTTATTTAACCCCACTGGCAATCTCTGCAATGCATAAATATTTTTGATGGCATGCAAAGTGTCTCTTAATGGTGTATAGATACTGTATAGTGAGCAAGTTGAACAGTATAAATATTCATGTTAGCAAAGATGCTGTCAAACTCTTGAGTTGAATGAAATGAAAAATTAAAATATGAAAAGAATATTCTGTTTTGTTGCCTCCTTTTTGTCCCCAACTTTGGCAGCTGGCTGCATGGTCAGGGTAAAGAAATGCCCCTGGAAGACTGTGTTTTGGTTCAGGTACAGGGAATTCAAATGAAAGCTCCTCAAACTCGACAGTTTAATTTACTTCTCTTAAGCTCTTTAATACCAAACTTATCAGTTCTCTCTGTTAGGCATTAACTTGTTAAATGAGTCTTAATTATACATAAGCAGATGGAGATTTGAATTAAAATTACCTTACACTCGAGTGGCTTTAGTTCATTATAACATATCTTCCTCTTAATCATTTAGGCAGTCTCATCATCTTTCATATAGAAAGTTATTAAAGTATTCCAATTTCCATATTTCTTCAAATACATCCACTATTAAATGGCACGTAATACACATTAGTTAGTGACTTATACCATGCAATAGTTAGTGAATTATTCATGTCAGTAACAATTTTTATGCTTTTATGTCATCTGTATCATTTTATTTTAAAGGGTTTATATATAAAGAATACCTCATATTTTACCTCATCTCAGTTTTCAGTGCAAGGTTGAATGCCTTGCCATTTTTGCTGACGTGAAAAGGAATAATATGTCCCCTTTAGTTTTTGTGCTCATGCTAACTGTGAAATGGAAATGGATCTGAAATGACAGCCACTCCCAAATGTGTAGAAGTTCCCAGATGATTTGGAAGGAGATAAAACTGAAGGAAAACACAGATATTCTGGTTTTCTTTTATACCACTAAGAAGCTATCTTCATCTCTGGATTCTCCAGCACCAAGAAGAGAATCCTCAGTATTTGTCTGTCCTCCAGAATTAAAAGAAGGTTTTGCCTAAAAGGAAAAAAAAATATGTAAAGATCTTGCAGACTTCAGTGGGTATCACCTCACCTAACTTCTTGACCTCAAAGAAATAGAGAAGAGGCAACTCTAATAGACATCTGCCTCTGTAGGATGCCTTTGCCATGGAGCACAATAGTCCAGCTAGCTCTGACTGAACCTCTAAGTTTTGCATAGCTTTAGTCTTAAAATACATTAGTGCCCTTTCCTCTTTTATGGACTCTTGAATGCATATGCTGAGAGAGCTGTGTGTCTCTTTTAGACATAGAGCAACACCAAGCAATTTAATCAACCTTTGCTATGTACCTCCTGGGTAAAATCATGAAAGAATTGGACAAAAAGTGGCTTTTTGGTTCCAGTATGCAGTTTAAAGCTATTCACAAAGGAAAGACCAGTGGGACTTTTAAATGACAAAAGTCTCCAATATTCCCTGCTAAAGGCAGCGAACTATTCTCAGCATCCCTTTAGCTAATATATTAGCCTGCTACCTTCAGTGTAAAATAATGGGCCTATAATATAGAAATAACTGTGCCTGCTGGATGATGGACAATGACAACTGAGCCAAAAGGCTTTGTCTGTACTGGCAGACACTGCAGCCATCACTGAAAAAAGGGGCAGAATTATGAAAGGCTTTTGCGAAAAATGGACACTGCCATTTACGTGTGCATTATTTAAGAGGAAAGGGGAATCACTGGGTCCTGGGAGCCAAGGTGAGACGCTTAGGCCACAGGGCCATTTCAGTCCCCATCTCCTCCAGAAGCCCTGATTTACTTTAGGCAGTGAATTTGACATGGTTAATCTCCGTGAACTCTAGTTTTGCTAGAAAATGATACTTTTTGACTTGTGGGAGTTCTGTGAGAAAAAGCATCAAAGCTTCTATGGCCCCACAGAGCTGGAGATCTTGTATAATGGCAACCTATAAATTCAGCATGAGGACTTCCCTTCACTTGTCATTAGAAACCAACAAACGTGGCTTGAATATATAACTCACTTGATTTTTCTGTTCGTTTCTTCGCAACTCCGAAAGAACTGTAAAGATTAGCAGCATAAAAGTGAGCAGGAGAACTCAAATTATTTGTTGAATTAAATGCTTCTCCAGTGAAATGTAAATGCTCTAGATAACAAGCAAATGTGGCCTGCAGTCCTCTTACAAAATTGTCTGGCATCAGACTGTTATCTCCTCTTGAGGCTTTTCCAGAAATTTTATCACAAAGGGAACTGGAAAGTTGCAAAAGGTCTGGCTTTACTCTCCTGAAGAGAGGTGTGTCTGTGTTTGGCTCACCACAAACCAGGCCAAAGATGCGCTGAAGCTTAGGGCACCACGTTACGCATATACACTTCTTCATGGAAAGAGCCATAAAACTATAAACAACTCCTCTGCAAAGTGTGTCTGGATGTCTGGCTGCTGACACTCACTACATGCCCCTGAAGACTTCATTGCCTTGCAGTGAACAGCTGTGCAAGTGAAGGCCTGGAAGCAGGTGTGTTTAAACCAGGGTGTATCTTTGAAATAATTAGTATTTCTGGTGGCTGTGCTGCAGGGCCCTGTTTTTATGAAGACTACTTTCAACACAAAAGCATGTGTTCAGATATTATAATAGACATGCCAGAAGAGTAATCTCTGATGTAACCAATTTTTTTTATAACCTGTACTACTTATCTGCCCCAAATCTGTTTCCCATGTTGTTTAGTTGTTTAGCATAAGTGGTCCTGAATATTTGGTGTAGATAGATAGAAATATGCATGTGTGTAACTACGATTTTTGGGGATATCTCCCCAGTTGAGAATGCACATGGAATCATACAATCACAGAATCATTAAGTCCAACATCATCTAGTCCAACCATCAACCCATCACCACCATGCCCACTAAGCCATGTCCCTCAATGCCACATCCACACACCTCCAGGGATGGTAACTCCACCACCTCCCTGGGCAGCCTGTTCCAATGCCTTACCAATTTTCATGAGAAGGAATTTTTCCTAATATCCAATCTGAACACGGCCTGACATGACTTGAGGCCATTCCCTTCCATCCTATCACTGTTATCTGGGAGAAGAGACTGACCCTCACCTCACTACACCCTCCTTTCAGAGAGTTGTAGAGATTGGTAAGGCCTCCCTGAGCTTCCTTTTCTCCAAACTGAAGGAGGAAGCTGGTCTATGGTGGGACACAAGTATTTGAGAGCTGAAAGGCAGAAGTATTGTCCTCTTGTCTTCAATAGGGTGCCACAACACAGTTCAGGTGGACAGGTAGTGGATTCTGTGATTGCTCCACTCCCCTGAAGTGCTGCTGAAACATTAACATGGTGTAGTATCCTGCAAGGAGAGAATAGAAACAGTAATTCCAGCAATTAGGCACCAAGAAGGTAGTTTATCATATTCTTTGTCACAAACTTGGCCTCCACACTCTGGTATCAAAATGTCGTGTTATAGGAGGTCATACATGTACAGAAGCAGAGCTGCTGTCATTATGAGGAACTTGACTGCTCTACATCCCTGCTTAAAAGAATAAAGTAACTACTTGGTGATTGTAAGAGAAGACTGATCCTCTTAACAGCCTATCCCATATTGATACCTACTGTAACTGGCAAGAAAACTCCATTTTTTTGATTGCAAAACACTGAAATACAACTGCTTGTCGAAATCCCCATGACACATGCACTCAGGAGGCTGTTAATTCATAGAGAGTATTCTGTGTCTGTTTAATGTCTTAGACTTTGTTAGACATAGACTGATGAATTTGATTATGTTCAAACCTTGCAGTCTGGGACCTTATAGCTTCAGGGTGTCAGCTGTCATTCCCTTGGGCTGCTCAAACTCCTTTTTTTCTGACAAAAGAATTTCCTGCCATGCAGCCCCAGCCATGTTCTGTAAGCACACTACTGTCATGACCATTGACCATTGGCTAAAATATTCAAGGCAAAGTGTATGATGCTAGTTTCAGTGAGGGAGACTCTGAATTTCTTTAACCTGAGACCCTGTACAATATGGGCAGGGTGTTATTGTATTTATTTATATTCACATTGATGAGTGAGCCATTTGGAAAAAGGAAAGAAGTGGCATTCCAGGTTATTGCAATCCTATTCTCTCAGCTGAAGGAACTTTTTATTAGCCTACTGATGGCACAGCAGAATATTAGACAAATGGTCCCCCCTCCCTGTAGACAGAGACCGGTGAAGCTGCCTGCACACTTTTTGCCATCCAGTCATACACCTACATGGTTCCATGGTCCTAGAATCATGGAATCATTAAGGTTGGAAAATACTTCTAGGATCATCTAGTCCAACCATCAACCCATCACCACCATGCCTGCTAAACCATGTCCCTAACTGTGGTCTTGTATAGATCCAGTGAACTGGGAATCAAAATGGCAATGTAGTCAGCATCCAGGCAAGGAGAGCTCAACTAAATTTGTGTCTCTCTGAGAATACAGTGATACGAGCCATATAATTTTCTTAGATAGATAGATTTTTTTTCTCCTGTTTGGGAGACGTTATTGCTCTCTACAACTACCTGAAGGGAGGTTGTGGTTAGGTGGGGGTCAGCCTCTTTTCCCGTGTAACTAGTGATAGGACTAGAGGGAATGGTCTCAGGTTATGCCAGGGGAGATTCAGATTTGACATTAGGAAATAATTATTCTCTGAAAGACTGGTTGGGCACTGGAACAGGCTGCCCAGGGAGGTGGTGGAGCCACCAAGCCTAGAGGTGTTCAAGAAATATTTAGGTGTTATACTGAGGGATATGGTTTAGTGGGAAATGTTGGTAGTAGGTGGGTGGTTGGACTGGATGATCTTGGAGGTCTTTTCCAACCTTGGTGATTCTGTGATCCTCTGATTCTATGATCTTTCATAAAAGGAGAAGCTGAGAGATCTGGGACAATTTATCCTGGAGAAGAGATGACTCAGGAGGACCTACTCAATGTGTATAAATACCTGATGGGGGGAGTAAAGAAGACAGAGCCAGGTGCTCAGAAACAGAAGTATAAGAGGCAGTGGGCTCAAGACTGAAATAAGGAAAAATCAAACACTGGCACATGTTGTCCAAAGAGGTCGTGGAGTGTCCACCCTTGGGGATTCTCTGAACCTTACTGGGCAAATGCCTGAGCAAACTGCTGTAAGTGTCCTTGCTGTGAACAGGGTGTTGGGCTAGGCAACCTCCAGAGGCGCCTTCCAGCCTCTGTAGTTCTATGATCAGTGCTAACTTAAAAGCACAATGGTTTTGTCTGATCATTAATCATGAATCATAGAATCACAAATCATAGAATCATGAATCATGGAATGGCCTGGGTTGAAAAGGACCATAATGATCATCATCTAGTTTCAACCCCCCTGCTACGTGCGGGGTTGCCAACCACTGCGCGGAGCCACATTCAGCCTGGCTTTGAGGAAACCAATGAGAGCAAATCAGCTCATGTCATACACTGCTTTGGCTCCTAACTGCAGCTCACAAGCACAGAGTTCTTAGCACATTTTATGTAGGAAGTCCATCCCATTCCTTTCAAATGATGAAATTTAGCTGTATCCTAAAGGATATGATCACAGCTACCCTACTAGCAGTGCCATTCCAGACCATGTGTGCTGACAGGCCAAGTCGATCGTCCACTAATCCACATCTCCATGAGGCAGTTGGATTAAGTGTCCAGACTCACAGCCCTGGTATTTCTGAAACAAAAAGATCTATTTTCAGCTGTTGTTTTTTTCCCCACAGAAAACCTGCAGCCAGCATGTGAGTGTAATGTTAACTTCTAATTGCATCATATTAGCAGTTTGACATTGTATCTTACTAATGCTTGTTTTTCCAGGATATGCTGTAGAAATATAATCATATTAACATTTGGAAAGCAAACAGAGAGGTGGTATAAATTGTTAATGCAATCTTCTTTTAAGCAGCTTGTTTGAACTGTGCATTGGTGTGTGAGAAAATGCCAGCCTTTCAGTCTTTCCAAATAGTGCAGCGCTTGCAGTCCACTGCAGAATAAATGTATACATTCTGTCTAAGCCAACAGATGCTCATTCGCTGCATGTTCCCATGAGCACCCGATCTTTTGCCCGCATTGTGTTACCATTTGTCTGAGACCCACCTATGAGCCAGCACAGCAGTTTCTGAGGCACCAAGTTGCCTCACTGACACATCTCATCCAGAAATGGTGTGTTTTGTTGACGTATATAACTGTTAGTGTCCCTCTGTTTTCCTTCCTGTGAGGGGGACCATTATTTCTCCTGACTGGCACCGCCAGAATGAAAATGGCAGCCTCAGTAAGAAATGCTGCAGAGCTGTTTGGATTCCTTAAACTCTGAAGATCAGCCTTTAAACCAACTAATTAAGTTTTCTGCTTGCTGCCATTGAAAGCTTCAGTCAGACGTAATTAAAAATGAGCAGCAGATGACAGCGGTGGCATTTGTCAGAATCATCCAGTGGTTCAAATACCAGTTCTGACAGAAATGTCAGCCTGATAACACTCCCATCTTCCCAATGCATGCCAGGAAAAGAAGGAAGAACTTTTATTATAAATGTCTGTCTGATAACCTTTATGAGTCCCACAACACCAAACACTACACATAAGATTTCATTATCCTGAAAGTAGATGCTCATTTTCCATGAAGTATATACCCTGTAGTTCTTTGGGCTTCCTTGTAGTGTCTGCACCTTTGGGGAGACCCTTGCAGGCCTCCAAAGAGGAAGAAAAGCCTTGATCCTGAGGTGTGGGTGATTCCAGTCCTGCAGACTACTAAGTTCAATTATATTCCTTAGAGAACTAATGAGCTGAAACCAAATCAACACATCCCTCATCTAGAAAGGTCAAAGGCATAACACAGGCTGTGTAACCCATTCTTGAGGTGTGCAGAAAGGTGAGAAGGCAGAGTCCTCCTCCCCTGAACAGTGTTTAAATTGAACTGTTATTGCTAAAGATCACAGACTAGCAGAGTACATACGAGGCAGCAGAGCAACTGAGTAGGGAAGACTGAGTTTGCAGCAGCTTCCCATGCAGGTTCTCTCAGGTTTATCTCATCAGTTTTGCTAATGCATTTAAAGTACCCTCTTCCTGGTACTCTTTCTTGCCTGAGAGAGCACAACAGGAAGGGAAACAGCAGTGGTATCAGTGTCATCTCAAAGTCCCTCAGCTCTGCTCATGCCTGTAGCAATGATGTATTTCTGTGTGCTGGCCAGAAAGCAGCCCCCATCAGAGTAAACCCAAGAGCTGGCTGTCTTCCCAGCACCATGCGTGAGGCCCATTAATCCCCCCAGCTGTACCCAATTCCCCTTAGCATCACTGAAAGCTGTGGGGTGGCCCTTCTGGGTTGGAATGAGAACTCAGAAGGCCCTGCTTTCAGACTAAGCATGTTGTGTTGGCATTGCTCCATAAGTCTCCCTGTGCTCCCAGGAGGTGGGATAATTTCCCCTACAGTTCTCTAGAGAAGTGCAGTGGCTGGGTGAACTGGATGTGTCCCCAGGCCTGAGGTGTGTGGAGTGAGCAGGGCAGGGTAGCGGTGCTACCTGGACTTGGGCTCCTCAAAGCCCAATTTGACTGCATTGGAGTAACAGATGCAGAACCGAGATGCACATTGCAAAAGCCTGAAAGGGCAACTGAAGACTTTGCTGCCATTGAGCTGCAAAGACATGGCAACCCATTAAAAGTAAACCTGGCTGCTGCTGTTGAACAATAAGTAGACCACGGTCACTAAATAAACCACCCACCCTAATATACTTTTCCAATGTTATACTTGGAGTGAGGAACCTGTTCCTCTCTTCTTCTGCTTGGCACTACTCTCTGTCCTATCAGGAAAAATATATCTCCTGGCCATAGGCAGACCTGAGGTCATGTTTTGTCCTAGCTGTCCTGAGAGGTTTTCCTGCTGGGGATATGCCAATACTGTTACTCTATTGCTTTTTTGAACAATTGCCTGGCAGGTTCCTATTCCATCTACCTGCAGGGGGACTAATACTGCTCACTGCCGTAGCTCTATAGAGGTCCAGGATTGCAGATGATGATCAGTGATCAGTTCAGGATTGGTATTTCCCTTTTGCTCTCTATCTCAGCAGAATACATTGCACAGCACTGTGCGCTGAATGCAAAAGTACCATCTTCCGTCTGAGCATCTTCCTTTGTAGTAAGTAATCAAAGAACATTGACACTTTCCTTCCTTTTGACCTTTATTAGAAAAATGGGCACCTTAATCGGAGTGCTTTGAGATGAGAGAAGTTTGGAAGGATTCTACTGCACGACGTAAAGGTCTCAGAGATCATGCTTAGTATTTGTGGCAGAGCTGCCTCAAGATTAACATATTACAACAGTGTGTCAGGCTGGATTGCAAACTTTTCTGAAGCAGAGTGAGCTGAAAGGTCACATTCCTCATCAGCTCATGTATCAGACTGCACGCAGGTCTCCAAAGAAGTTAAATTCTTCTTGCATAAAGTAAAATCACAGTTTCCCTTTTTCAGCTTCCAGCTGTGCTGCTGAATTTCCCTCTAGTTTGAGCAAGACGACTGGCTTCATTGCACAGTCATAGTGATTTGGTTTCAGAAATGATCCTTGTTTAAATCATAACATGCCATTAACAAAGGTCCTTTTGTGGTGGCTGCAGTTAACACAGAGTCCTTTCTGTCTCGCACACCTACACACAGGTGCACACTGTGCCCTTTGTATCCTGCTGACAGAAGGACCTATGGAATGGTTTCTGCCCTCACAACTCATTTAACGCCTTTTGCTATTATGCAGATAAAATGAGAAAATCGTCTCCCCACTTCTTTCAGTAGGCTGAAGCCAGAGGCTCAGGACTGCTTACTCAGAGCACAGCCATTAATGCAGAGTGCCACACACTGAACAGCAGAGTGAGAGCCAAGCACACAGCACCCACTCCCATTCTGAGCCAGGATAATAGCACTGCAGCTCAAGGAGAAGGATGAGTTTGCCCTGGCTTCATGCTTCAGCGTGCTATCGATGTGATAGTTTAGTTTCCATTGGTGGTTTGAAAGTCTTCTTATTTTATTAATCCTCTTGTCAAGGAACACAAATGGAGTTTTCTCTGCTGTTAAACACTGCTGCAAAATCTCATGGCTCCAAGTGGCTTTCTCGGGCTGCACAGATCCTCAGAGCAAGAAAGGGAAATATGTGGGTCTGGGCCAGTGAACAGCTCGAGAAAGCTGAAAATGTCAGCCCATGCTATAGGAGCTGCAGCCTGTTCTTGTGGGGAGAGAGGAAGCCAGCTGGATGTGTGGGGAGCAGAGAAAGGCACGCACAGATGCTCGCCATGCTTCATGGCGCAGTGAACAATGCCAGGTTATCACCAAAAAGCCAATGAGTTCTTTTCTGAAGATATCTTCTCCCTGGGTCGTGTCCCACAGAACTAGAGCCCAATCCTAGATGAAATACTGCATTTCAATGTTATGTTCCTTTTCAATTCATTTTGCCTCTATCCCTTTTTTCTTCTTCTTTTTTTCTTTCTTTTTTTTTTTTTTTTTAACCAAAGCATGCTGTCTTTCAATTAACATAGTAATGACCTATTGTCACCTGTTACCATGCTAATCCTGAGCTGGTGTGAAATTACTTTATAATAAACACTATGGAGTTCCGACTTTCAATTAATTTTTCACATGCTGTGCTAAATCAGATTAAGTGTACCCCACCCTTTTGACCATAGACGTAATTCCTTCCTTATAATGAAATTGAGGATTAATTTATATGAAGCATATCTATACACATTTGCAAATAAATGTAAAGATAGACTTTGTACCGTATTTGCATCACTCGCTGTGTCAGGTTGAATACAGACTTTCTGAGATTATTAATTTTGTGTTCACTGGGGTGGTGAAGAATATTGCTGTGTTTTTATTATCATTTTCACTAAATGTCTTGACTACAAATGGGTAAAGAAATGGAGTACTAAGAGATTGGTACCTTCCACAGGGAATTATGCTGTACAGCACTATGATGAACTGAAGAAAATGTAAACACTGCAAAATTAAACCCAATCATCATTAATTTACTAAATTGCCTGTCATCCTTCTTGGATGTACATATTTATAGCCTGACCAAATGTAATAAATGCAGCTCTTTGGTCTTTTTAATAGTCACTAGCATTATGAAGATGGTCGATAGCTTGAATAAAGTCTTGTAGACCAACATGAGGAAGTTATTTAAGGCAAGTTTTTTAGATGCCTCCATCTTCAGTGCAAAAAAAATACTCCCAAAAAATATTTCTGCTTTTGGTAACATCAAACGTTTGGTGCAGTAGAAGTTCTGCTACAGTGTCATTTCTGTAATCAAAAAGATAAGTCCAGATTTGTCCTTTGCTGTTTTGCCATGTATTCTTTAGCTCTCTCTGGTTTAATTCTGAATTATAGAGTCATTGCACAGATCACATTTCCCAAAAGAAAAATAGTAAAAAATGATAGCAGGGTATTTTTATCTATCTCTATTGGTTCTAATTGCTCGTTGAGTCAATTGAGCATGCTTACCTGCTCCGAAATCTGAAGATTTTCACCCAGTTGAAAGAGGCAATTAAACTCCTTGGGAATAATAAGCATAAACTGTCTAGTCAAATTCCATTCTAACGTGGGTTATCTTTTTTTCCTTCCTTTGCTGTACTAGGCAGTTTGGAGCTAGGCTCGGGTACTCTGAACCACTTCATACGAACTGTCTGGCTTCTCTCAACCTGATATGTCAAAGAAGCATCAGAGGGTCAGATTTACCTCCCAGCCGTGTCTTCATTTCTGAAGCAAATTATAGATCGCTTTTACTTATCCAGCAGCTTATCCAGGGGAAAAATCAGGTGAACCCTTTTCTTTAGAAAGGGTGAATTTACTGGCAAGGGGTGTCTATTTAAGACAAGTGATGGACTTTGTAAAGGCAAGACCATCTCAGAAGTTCGTTCTGAGTAAAGCCCTATCCTTACCCACCACAGGAGCACATGGACTTTGCAGACTGCTCAAACCATGTTTGAAAAAGATGGCGACTGGAAAAACAAACAAAAAAACAAAAATCCCAGCAGTGCTACTTACCCTCTGCAGAAGGGCTTTGCAGATGCAGATCCAAGCCAGGGAGTGAGAACCTTGGCTATTTGGCTATTCCTGGATTGTTCTGGCCCTAAGAAATGTAGAATAATCATGCCCCACTCTTCTTTAGAATAGGAAAGAATTAAAGAGCGCACAGTGCTTTTCTAGTATTTTTTTTCTTTCTTAAAAGGATAGGCTTGCTGAGATGAAATAAATTTTTCATTTGTGTTTAGTATTACATCTTTGAAATAATTTGAAATTATGTAGAAACTTTCCTTTCTACATAAGGAAAAGTCACCACATATTCAGTGTTTATTGGGTTAACATGGAAACGTCAGAGCACTTTTTTATCACTTTTGTGCTAGCATTTGTGAAGTCCAAGTGTACAATCACGTGGCAGAAAATAATAGGCCTACCTAGAAGGATAAGGAATAGAAAAATGATCCACAGGATGAGAATGTGCGTATTCTTGTCACTGTGGTACAGGTTGTATCAATACAGTGAATGTACTATTCACTTTTAGCATTTTCAGTAACATGCTCTAGGAGCAACAAAGTGAACTAAACCTTGTTAGGTTAGGTCAAACAAGCACAATCTCCACAAGGAGATAAAGCTGGTGGAAGAGACATCAAATTATTTTTTTCATTTTTCCTTAGGACTTTCTACCTCATGTCTGTGTTGAAAGGCCTCATCTCTGCCTTCTATTACGTAGCTTTTTAACTGTATGCATGATCTGACTTGGAGTGATTTCAGCTTTGTTACTGAAAATGTCTTTCAAATGCAAAAATAAAACCACCAAAGAAATGACTATTACTTCTTGTGCTACAAAAGTATTCAATAAATGCCATCATTAGATATTTCATTTTATTATTTCAAAACATTTTACCAAATATCCAGAATAGAATTCCTCACTACCACCACTTCCTTTGTCACATTACTATAGTCTGTTGCACACGTGTATTTCTTTCAACCATCTTCTTCGCTTTGAAGGAAGTAAACAGAATTGAGATCACAAAATACTGCTGTCATTATTGCCTGGAGAGGAGAAATGCCTTCACTTCCCAACTGCGGTACTCCAGTTTCACAGAATCACACAGAATCACAGAATTATCGAGGTTGGAAAAGACCTAGAAGATCATCCAGTCCAACCATTACCAATACTTCCCAGCTAAATCATACCCCTCAACGCAACATCCAAACGTTTCTTGAACACTCCCATGGTCGGTGATTCCACCACCTCCCTGGGCAGTGCATTCCAATGCCTGACTACCCTTTCCGAGTAGTAATACTTCCTAATGTCCAGCCTGAACCTCCCCTGGCGCAGCTTGACAGCTCTCATCTACTTATGCATACTTATGCAAATCAACACGTCCAAAAAATAAACTGGGATATAACGGTAGCCTCCCCACCGCATAAAACCCGTCACCACTTCTCTTTGGTCATCGCCTTACCCTTCTGCTTCAGAAGAAATAGGGAAGCTGGGGGAAGTAATAATAACAGGCTGCATTCCAGTTTGAAGGGGCTGGTGAGCACTGATGATCTCTTTCCCCACATCTGCCCACTTTCTCCAGTTTAGATCATGTGAGATAACATGGTGGGGAGCAGTGACCCAGGAGCTGCAGTGACCCAGGAACTGAAGATGGACTAAGAGATTTGCACTGCACTGTGCCACGTTCCTTCATCAAAAAGGGATGTGTTACTTAATACATATATTGACCCCTTGTACGAACTAGGAGCACCACCCAATCACCTTCACCAGAGCAAATTCCTATCATCTGCTACGGTTTCTGCACCTGGCTCTGGGCTTGGCTCTGCCCCTTTTACAAACACAGCCAATGCAGAGAAACAAGGATGCATAATGGGGTCCTGTCTTCTGGCCATGCGACACTGAGAGCAGAAGGTAGAAAAGCTCAGCTGCTGTGGAGAAGAAAAAGGTTGCAGGGGTATGAACCCTGAGGCTGAGTAAAAGAGGTTAAGTACACAAAGAAATGAGTAATTTAACCAAAGCACTGAGGCAAAGGGGGAAGAGAAAGGATTGCACTTCCAGAGAGGATGGGGCCATGAGTTTTGCTGATGATGGTTAAAGACTAGTTCTTGAGTTTTAAATGTCACACAGAGAGAAACTGAGCAATGGGGTAATGTGAAGTATCCTTGAAGAATACACTAAAATGTCCAAAGTGACCTAGAAATAACCTTCAGATGGTGGGAGGGAAGGAAATTTCAACTAAATAATCCTTGACTATAGTTTGTAAAACCTTTGAAAAAGGTAGAAGATACCAGTGAATAGTATCCTGGTAGGTGCTGTATTGCTGGAACAAATTGCAATTTACTGAGAAGATGAAGTGAAGCAAGAACTGGCTGAACATGAAATCCTTCCCCAGAAATTTCAAGATAAGTGTGTCATTAATGACATGCCAATGAATATAAAAATATCCTTCCAAACCAAGAGGTGCTGTCAGACGATGTGCCTCAACAACCAGAGAATCAGTTCATTACAAGCTGTAGAAAATGAACGTGTTTTTTCCTCTCCAGCTCAACACCCAGCACAGACATAATTCAACTGGCAATTTTTGTGCTCGGGAGGTTTGAACACAAAAGCAGCTACTTCACTGACACCGCCACTGAAGAAGAGTGTGAGATGAACAGGTATCTTTAATGAGTTCAAGAAGTAGGTCATTAACAAGAAAGTAACTATGATAGAATTGGTTTCTGCAACAACAGATGGAAGCACAGGTATAACTGGATCCAAGGCTTCATTGCTCACAATCATCACTGAGAACTCTGTTGAAATGTGCATGACTTTAAACATTATGGGAGCAGTGGAAAAAAAAAATCTGTTAACTCTATTTGAGTCAGAGCCCTTTGTGTTTCAAAGACTGCCAGATTAGGCTGCTGCAGCTTGTAATGATCTAATTTTGCACACTGAGATGAATGAGATGTATGAGCAAATGTATGGTTTTGCTGGGCTTTTTCCTGTGTTTAAGATCAGAAGTCTTCAAATCAGGAAATGGGAACTGTCTTATGATCCTTCTGAAAGACTGAGTTTACTCTTTGCTTCTCATTTCTGAGTGACTTAGCTACAAGGCAGATGAAAATAAAAGTTGCTCAAAAATGGGGGAATATTGCTGTGCAGTGAGTTCAGTCAAAGCTGGCTGAGTGAATAACTTGGAAAATATTACAGCATACCACGGCTAGGAGAGGAACCCTGGGGAACTGTGAAGGCAAAAGTAAATGAAAGCACCAAGAGGGATCATGAGAAGGAAGTACCAAGAGGAACCGCTTTCCAGTGATGTGCTGAGTTTCACCTGGTGTACTGGCCACTGCAAACTATGTAACCATCTAGCTTACTCTGTTCAGGGGAGCCAGAGACTTGTGTGTGAGACCTGAATCTGCAGTTTCAGACAGCCGAGCGTCAGCTTTTGTGTTCTGCACATTCATTTGCTATGACACTTGAGACATTTCCCTGGATGAGCCTGGCCTGGGAGCAAGGACTTTCAGTGCCATAGGAGACACACTATTGACACCAGTGCTAGAACCTGCCTGAGGCCCATGAGCATGACAGAGATAGTATATCATCTATATGGGGTCTCTGAATATTTGCAATAATTAATTTCACCTCCAAGAACAAGTGAAGCTTTGTCAGGACCCATTAAGAAAATCCTGCAGAGGCCAAAGCAAACTAGGTAACCAGCTGTGGTGGCTCATGGTATAGTGTTATCAACTGAGGTTTTTGCAGGTTTTGAGATTCTACTCCATGGAATGTTAGGTCAAAATACTCCGATTTGTGTTTAATAGAAAGGCTGGGGTAGACATTTAAGAAGGGTGTTCCAAATGCTATTATGGTGCAGAAAAGAGACCTGTGTATCTCAGTATCTTCTTGTGTTTCGTTTTCCTGTGCTCTCCCACTTAGAGTGGTGGAGGTTTTCAGGACCAAGAAGCTTTGGGAGGTCATTTTGCCTGAAGTACAGCTTTGCTACAAACAAGACTTGTCACCTTCTCAGTGCAGTAATGTGCTGCAGTTGGAGGCAGAGCAACAAGCCGCTCCAGCTTCAGCTCTGCTTGCCATGCTTATTTCCTGACTCCTGCTTTGTCCTCCTGTGCTGGAGGGCTGACTTGCTCTCCAGGAAACCCTTCTGGGGAATAACTCAGCATATTTCAACCACATCGAGGTTACCCATTTTGTTTTGCTGCCTTTCTACCGTAAATACCTTTTCAACTGCTCTGTTTTTCATTTTCTTCCTTCCAGGAGATAGTGAATTCTTAAAATATGGATGCTATCATCTGTGCAAGTAATATTTGAAGCAGTCTGTAAAATAGCTCAAAAATGAATTAGAATTGTAGATGTTAAAATATTTTTTTTTCTGGGAATGCCCTGCACCATTTAAAAGAACCTTTCCTGTATCTGCTGCCTTCATGCATTGCATTGTATGCAATGGTCCACTATTTCCCAGAAAAAATCTTCATTTGCCCACCTAGAAACCCATATTTAGAGAAGAAAAGAGGGATAAGTTCTTCTCTGTGTTCTGTTGAAAACCAGAAAACTGCAGAATTACTGTAACAAAAAGCAATCTAACAAGCAAACTAGCCATTTTTAATTTGATGAAAGCATTTACATCTGCTAATGTGCCATTTAATGTGCTGTATAACACAATTCTCTATTCCTAATTGAAGGAATCTTTACTGGCACTTTCTCAAATGTCTCACTGGTTGCATTTCAAATGTCTCCCTGAATCTTTAATTATATTCCTGTGCCAGTATAAAAGAAAAAGAATTTAGAACTAATTCCTATTAAGTTGTCTAAAGTGAAATAACCGTGACTGTAGGCAAGATCTGAAATCTCTGGAACTTGAAAGAAAAACTCCTGCTGAGTTCAGTGGGCATTGGCGCAGATCTCGTGTAAACACAGTTGCAACCATACCTGTGCTCAACAAGCATTGTAAAAACAGGTGGAGGGAGTCCAACTTATTTTGGAATGCATTGGCCTGAGGGCAATATTACAAATGCCACAAACATCTGATATTCCCTTCATGGATGTCCCTGGCTTCATGACAAATGAACTCAGCCTTTGAGCAAGCAGGGAGAAAAAACACAGACAGCATGCTTGCAAAATATATTAAACCTATTTAGATGAAAAACTCAAGTAACTGAGCTGTTCATAGCTGTGAGCAAGATGATTAGATACTGTCAGTTTTAGCAGGATTTTTTTCTCACCATTTTCTAGCATACAGCATTCACTGTGAAGCTGCTCTCAAGCAGTAGGACTTTTAGAAGGCTTCTGCTGAATGCAGCATGATACGTTTTGACTTTGGAACAAGTTGTATTAGTTCATGTAGATTTGCATTTGGTGCACTGAGGTGCTCCAGTTGTCAGCAAAAGTGAGGAGGAGTTCTTTATCTGTGCTGTTGAGGCATGTTACATTTGTGCTGCATTTTGTAAGTTCCTCTAATTTTGGATATCAAAATAGTGCCGAAGGTGATATGTGTATTAATAAAATGTAGATCAACTTCTCGTATTAAGAAGTGTCCAAAGAGAAGGAAAGCTTGTGGAGGTATTTATTTCTCCAGAAAGAGAGGGCCATGCTCAAGTTAGCCTTAATTTCATACACACATTCACTTGCAGGAATTCTAACGAGGAACTCCTGTCCTTTTGGGCACTTTTGCTGAAATAGAAATCCTACACAGCAGGCCCTTCCTTCTCTTCTTTTGACTTTCTGTGGCAGGAAATTTGTTAGCTGTAGGAGCTCTTATTTATCTCCAACAATGGTGATTTTAAAGCAATTCTTTTCCCAAATAATGCTTTCTGAATCTCAGCTTCTACATACTGAAAAAATAAATGCATCATGACAGCAGCAACATGGAAGATTTTATGTATGGTCTTGATACGTTCTTGGGTAAAAAAAAAAGAAGTCCCAGTCTTCTGCTGAAGAATGAGTCTCATTGTCCATAAACAAGAACCCATTCCAAGAAAGGAATGGAAACTAATGGTTAAAATTGAGGAAGAATCTGTAACCTTCACAGAGGCTTTCTTTCCAGCTGTGTTCAAAGACATTGTAATGACTTCTGAGAACTGCATTGACTCATTTCAGATGATGACTACATAACTGTTCATTTACACTTAATGAGTTTATTCCACCAAGTATAGGACAAATTCTAAACAGCTAATGCCACTGAATCATATACGGCAATAAATTTGAGCACTAACCTGATTCTGGGTAACAAAAATAATGATAAAGAGAGAGGAAGAAAAGCTGCCTCCAATTAATGAAAATGCCCTTTGTATTTTCTAATAGCTCAAACATTAATTTGAAAATGGCTTTCTCTGCAATAATTTACAGACAAGCACTTCATAATGGGGAAACAATTCAAATTTATGTGCACTGGAACGATGATGATCTGATTAACTTATTAAATTCTTGTTGATTCTACAGTCCAGGTGAAGTGTACTATTCTTCATGGGTTTCATACCTTGCAGTTTTAAGCTTTCACATTATCAGACTTCAGGCTTCACTTGCTACCGAAGGTCTTTTCTCTGGGATGTCCTCCAGTACAGAGTGGACAGAACCAAGATCCTGGGGACTGATTTCATTTGTCCCATTCCATTTGTTCTGAAGATACATTCTCTTCCATCTTGGAGGAGCACTTGATTAAATTTAGCACTAGAATTCACATAGTCCTCAGCCACTGTGGAGTGTAATTGAAACTGTGTGAAATATTAGAGAGACACAATTCAAGTTAAAGCTGATTCAGTCAGAGGATAGCCCTGCTGGATTTAAGTTCAAGAAGCTTAGCTTTTCAAGCTTATTGCCCTTCAAAAGGAGTGATGTAGCCTTCAAAGCCAAAGGAGATAAAAATTATCCATAGGAAAAGACAAAAGAACGCAGTCAAATCAGCCTGCCAAACCTGGTGTTCAGTGGCTTTAAACAACAGTGGCTATCCCAATTTATCTGTGACATATTTGTCAGCTAGCTCTCCCTCGCAATCCCCTTGTAGTTTTTACACACCCTAGATAATTTCCAGGGATAGTAAGAAAGTATTAAAACCCTCATATGCTGTGTAGAAGAGGCTGCTGGGATACCACACAGTATCATAAATTGCTGTGCTTGTAATTGTAAGTTGTCTCCAGCATCCTTCCCACAAGAGAGAACCTCCCTATGGTCATGCAGTATGTCAAGTTAGATAGTACAACCTGGTGCCATTGGTGCTGAGTGAACCATAAACCAATGAGCCCTTCATTTACTGCTCTGCTGCATGGCTGACTTGATCACTCACACTTTTCTCCTATTTTGAGCCCCTCCAGCCTGTTTGGGTGGGGTCAGCCAAGTCCACCCTTGTGAAAATAAGTCTTTTTTGAATACTTTCTTTCTAAGTGCAGAACTCCAGCTTTTTAAATTGATTTTATTTAACAGGTAGCATCCCGTTATTTATATCTGCCATCTAATTTCCTACTTCTAATCTTTTCCATAGCCACTGACCAAGAGATTCCAGGAATCCTTGCCACAGAAACCCCCTCATTCTGGAGTCAAGAATCTGAAGTCAGGATCAGCCGTCCCTTAAAATTCAGAGGAAATTTTGCCTGGATATGAATTCTGAGTCTTTACCTCAGTATGGCTGAAAAATGTATTAAGTTGTGGTGAAAACACCTGCAGAGATCCAGACTAACTTATAAGGGAAGAATCACTAGCTGTCTTCAGCAGGGCTTGTCTGCACAGGGACACTCGGGAAAGGATATGTGCATGAACTAAATTTGTAAAGTCAGCACTTATATGTTGGATCACTTATAGAATTAAGCTACAGCAAGTTAAAGACTGAGTTAAAGGTTTAACGTGCTGCAGCTTACTTATATATGTTGACTTTACATCTTCCTGTGATTCACTTCCACTTTCCTGACTATTTGTCTCTTGTCAGCTTGCCCACATTTCCTTGAAAAACAGGGAATTGTGGATGAGCCAGAAGAGGATTTTGGCTTTCTTCACTGCAACTCTTGCCATAGCAAAAGTCAAAAGCCTGCCTGAGTAATACCAAGATTTACTACACAATTCAAGCAAGGTGATTTCTCTAGGTGCACCCTGCAAAGTACAGCTAGAAGCTGTTTGCTTGAAGGAATGAAGCAAAGCCAAGTCAGGTGTCATGGGCACAAACCACTTCACTGGTGGCTCACAGAACCTACAAAAGACCATCATCCTGGCTGTTTAAGAATTCCCACTACAAATTCTTTGGACCTGGGCTTATTGGTTCAGCTTTTAGTCCAGTGCACAGTGTCATTTACATGGTCCCAGCTGTTGGGAACCCAGGGGATGCAAAGCAAACCACCAACATTTCATGTGGATTGCATTGCTTCACACTGGGATCCTCCCTGCATCTAGATCTCATTTCAAAGCTGGAATAGGGATTTTAGCTTCATGTGTCTGCCTTTTCTCACTTCTCAACAAGCCTGTTGTTATTGAAAGGTGGGTTTTTACCCGTTTTCCTGGCTGTAAAGAAAGGCAGACATCTTTCTTCAGTGAATGCATGCATGCTCCCTGCAGTGTTGTGAGCTCTTGATCAGAGCTAGTCTAGCAAAATTCTTCTCAGTCAGAAGAACATGTTCATGTTTTGCATATGTAGAATTAAATAAAATAAACAAGCCAACAACTGGAATACAGAAGCTTAGTTTGGTCAAATGAGCCTGCTTCTTGGCTCAAATCTTGTAATACAGGTTCCAGCCCAAAGCACATTTTTACGGCCACATTACAGTGTTAAAAAGGATCCCATGGCCTCTGGAAAATGCAGTAGGTATGACAGAAGTGCAGTCATAGTCTTAACTAAAGCAGTATAAATGCATAAATAGAAGGGACAAGGTAGAGGCCTTCAGGGCATTCCCCTAAAATAGTAACAGGTCTCTAACGAGGTATTTAAAGGGATTTTTTCCCTACTGGGAAACTGTATCAGCAAAACTAGTTCTCATTCCAGCCAGGAGACATAAGGGCAATAATATCTCCTCACCAGCTGAATGAAAGTACCCCAGTTTTTGTGCTTTTAAACCACGTTGCAAGCATAAATCACTTTTTTTCTCGGGAAACTTTCCATATGCCTCTCTTCACTTCTTTCCTTGCTAGCTCCTGCTGATTTTTATCTCCGATGCTCAGCACAGGCACATACCATACTTTCCCTGAGCTCAGCACAGCAGCCACAGGGACAGACATCAGCAGTCAATAAAGCAATAGAACACTCTGGCATGGCTAAGTGCAGACCACTAATCTTGTCCCAGTAACTGTAACAGTTAATTATTAGAAGAATAGCTGTAAATGCGATATAAAAAATTGGACAATGCTACCAGTCCCTAATTATCATTACAGCACTCCACTATTGCATTAATTCTAATGCTCTGATCAGGATTTGATTAGGTAGATTGCTCAGCCTCCATTACCCAGCAGTGCTGAGCACTGTGAAACTGCCTCTCACACAAGGCAGTGTCACCTGCACACAGCCTGGGCGTCAGCAGGAGCTAACGTTGTGTCTGCAGGGCATAAATTAACGTTTGCAGCAGCCTGAATCACTTATTTAGTACTTCAGGAGCCATATGTCAATGTACATCAAAATAGCAATATATCAACAACTGTCAGAGGCGAAGGACATGAGATAAAAAAGAAAATGGGATCATTTTTTACGAAAATAAGGTGGCTATCAGGTTGCTGATGAGCAGCTTGAGAAGCTGTTTGTGAGCCAATATTCACTATAAGCCCTGGTTGATGGGTGTGCAGTGGGAGGTGGGGGAGGGCACTGGACGTGGGTGCAGCACCTAGTGTCACCCCTCAGCCGTGGCACTGGGAGGTGCCCTCATCAGGGTCAATGGAAATGTGCTTGTTTGTCCAAATGCAGTGCATACCTCACCAAAATGAGGTGGATTTACATCAGCCTTGTGTGAGGTTAAGTCCGGCTGTAACAGGAACTCTATATTTACAGCCAACCCCAAAAAGGTTTGCTTTGTCATGTACTGCATGGTAAACAGGGGAATGGGATTTTGATACTGCATGAAAAGAAGAAAGAGGGAAAAGAGATGAGAAATGTCACTTGATGGACACTGATACGTATTTATTCACCATGACCTAATTCACTGCTCGTTTCAGGAGCCCAGGGCAATGAATAACATATTAAGTAATATTAATGTGAAATATGGTTTCTGCTCCAACAGCAATCTTAGGAAATAAACTACCATCATATGTAAAAAACATCTATAACCCTTCCTTTTTTTTTTTTTTTTTTCCCAGAACCGTTTCCACAGTTGCAGACAGTAGCAATATGTTTAGTTACATTAATTCTAATGCTATTACCAACCCCAAAGCTCAGGACTTTTCTGGTTATCCTGCCAAGCAGCTCTAATTCCATTTCCTTCTGTTCCTGAGCACCCCTCAGCCCCTTTTTGGTGTATGAATGAAGTAGAAACACAGCTCACATTTTCATATCTATCAGCACCTTTAAATATATTAACCAAAGCTGTTCATCCCCTCTCTTTGTAACACAGCAAAAGCTTGGGAATGTCTCTTCATTTCCTAAAGTCCAGGAAAGAGGAGTGCATGTTCACAGGTGTATTTGATGTCACATTCTACATCAATAAGCTCGTTTTTTTCATGAGGAAAGCAGTAGGCATATGAAACTGGAAGCACGAGGAAGAGCCCACAGAAAAATATGCATAAAATCTGATACAAAATTGCAGTAATAGTATTTATGTTCTTTTATGTGCATACCCATAAAGCATAAATCAAAGTAAGGCTGAGATTATACTCCTGCTCCTCTTTAGCAGAGGAAGAAATGCAAATGTTCTGTGCATTAAAATTCATTTTGGGGCACTCTTGGAAACATCTGCATCATACAGAGAATATTTTTATTAACGATACGACTGACTTTTATCTTGTAGCAGAAAATAAAAACAGTTGTACTAAAATATGAGAAACTGTGTACATTAACAAAGGAAAACTTGATGTGCGCAAATAAATAAACAAACACTCGTGGTTTAATGCCTGTTAAGTAAGAAGGCAGAGTTCACTGTAGAGTTTTGCTAAGTGCAAGGTCTGTTCTTGAGCTGTCAAAAGGCTGAAAAACACCTGATTTAAAGTAAAATCTCACTGTGTTTCTTAATGAATGTTTGTCTGTTTGTTTGTTTGTTTGTTTTTGAACAGGCTTCATTAACCCCACAGGCTGAGTTAAACCTGGTTATATCCTGTACCAACCCCACTGAAGGATAGCGTGCAGATAAAGGTTGTCTGAATTCATCTCACCTGACTTCCAGGTTTTAGGATAGGACCCAAAGATCACTGAACCATCAGAGGAAAGAAATAAGCTCTTCCCAAGAGTGAATCAGGTTCTATTCATCAGCTGCAAGGTCTGTGCTAGGATGCTGGTTCCTTGCCCACACAGCTGGGGCAGCTTCTCACAGGCAGCTGGGAAATAGGCCTGGACAGAGAAGCGTGGCCTCTCCTAGGGCCTGCCTTCCTTTGGAGGAAATCTTGGCTTCCAGGGAGGAAGACAGCTCCACCATGCTCCCAGAGAGACTGTGTGAATTGCAGGGTGCACCACAAAGATGGGTTGATGCTTTGGTGATGGGATGTAGTTCCTAGAAATCAGTGTAAGGATTCCTAAGACCCTTTATGGTTCCAGACCCATCTACCAGCATCTTTTTCTGCATCAAAGCATGTTCCTGCTGAGCACCAGAGAATCCCTGGGACAAGGAGTTACAAGCACCTCACACTGGTGTCTGCACAGGAGAGGGATCCCATTGCTGTTCAGGCAAAATGCAGTGGTGGTGGCGTTTATCCTTTGCACAGTGACTTACTGAGAAGAAAGAAAAACTTGGGAGTCAACCCAGACATAAGGACATTGGATATGGCCACGATGTCATTCTAACACAGACTAGATAATCATGCCCAAATGTGTGAGATATGGGGAAAGGTAACTGAAATGTTACCTGAAGTGCATACCACATAACAAGAAGAATACATAAATATTTACTTTGAGGCTTGAAAATAAAAAATACTGGCAGCAAACCATTTTAGAATAGCGTTTTTTTACATTGATAAAAAATACAAAAATTTTTTGAAAATAATTAAGCACTGCAAATTGCACATTATCTTTACTGCATGAAGAGAAAGGTTAGGCATCTCCAAAGCTTTGGAAGATTGTTCTGTCATTATGTCACAATTGATCAGTATTTAATTGTTTTGCTTGAGGATTTTTTGCCTCTTCTCTACATGATGATTTCCTTTTGGCACACAAATCAAAACTATTTATCAGCAAAAGTTAGTAATTTCTCTCAAAGAGATTCCTTCTGAGTTTTCATGCTGAGACACTGGTCTTGATTAACTTTCTTCTGTAATCTATTGAGCTTCCGGTGGCTGATTTAAGCATTAAAATTTATCCAGTTTAACTACTGATTATTGCAGACTAAAAGCTTCATCCATATCAAAGGCTTATCCCCCCACTTCCCACCACCCCATGGAAGAAATTTAAGAGCCCTTTAAAATGCCGTTCCTTTTTCTAAGGAAGTTACTGAGGTAACTTGGTGCTGAGAATACATGAGGTCTGTGTTTAGCTAAAATCTGAAAGCTGGAACTGACATAGATGCCCCCAGATTGTCCTAAAAATCTTCAACCTGATGTTCAGGTTTGGAATCAGCTGCAATCCAAATGCCACCACAGCCTGGGGCATTAGTGTTCATCATTCTAGTTCTAACGAGCACAAGGGGAGAAGGGAGTCAGCTGCATTGGATCTTAATCCAAATTCCCCTGATGTGTCTTTGAAATTCTGGGGGGAGATGAGATGGAAAGCACAGTGATAAAGTGATAGTGAAGTAGCAAGTTAATTATTAAGTAAGAGATTAAGATACCAAGGTATAGTGACTGCAGTAAAGCTGGAAGTGTGGAAATAATAGTTTTCATTTTTTTATACTTTCCCTGTAAAATGTCTTTTTCTAGTTCATTATCATATTTTCTATATTTTTATAGTTAATATGTATCATCTGGCTACAGAAATACATAAAATATTTGGAATTACTGGATTTATTTTATGTATGTGACATGACCAAAAGTGTCTATGGGGTTCTCCAAGGAAGATTCAGAAGCCTTCACAACAACAAAAGCCTTTCTGAAGACTGCAGCAGAACTGGAGACCCTTCTGCCATGCTGTGTCAAGTGCAGTGGAGATTGCTGTACTTTCCACCACTGAGGCTGGACTTAGAAGCCTAAAGCATCAGGTTACCAGCCAAGTGAAAAGGCAGTTAGGTACGTAATACCACAGAGAGATCCCCCCTTGCACTCTAAGTTGTACAGGTTTCCAGCCCTGGTCTGGGAGGTGTTTTGAGAAAATGATTGTGTTTGAAACAACAAATGTTGGAGCAGAGGGAGGCTCAACCGTGCAACTGTTTTCATCTGTCCATACAGCAAAGCGTGTGTTCAGTCTTGCAGAAATCGTAAACAAAAACACAAATAAACAACAACAATAAAACCAATACAAAACACGCTTCTCAAAGATAGATATCTGGCTCACAGGGTAATGAAACATAGCTTTGAAAATAGCTTCAAAATGCTAAAACAGCAAAGGCCATACCTTCAGTGTGTAGCTTTCTCAGAGTTAGGATTCCAAAACGTGTAAATATCAGTAGCTTTTCCTGCATTTGAGCATTTTAGCTAAAGTCTGTGTATACATGTGTATGTATGTAGAATGTATAATGTATGCTTTAATTTACATTTTCCTTAAAATGAGTCACTGCACATCAGAATTTGATGCAAAATACAAGACTATACAGAAACCTCTATAATTGCTTGAAAAGAAATAGTTACCTTTGTTTTCATGCATTTAATTTTCTTTCATTGTTATCATGCATCTTAGCATAACACAAACCCAGAATTTCTCCTGCGCTTGCCAACTGGTGGCCAGCCACAAGAGCTGATGCAAGTAGTTAGCAAAGTCGCTGCACTGGTATCTGGACTTCCAATGTGTGTCCTGCACATTCGCACAGCTGAGCCTCCAGCTGAGACCATCACAGCATTTCAACCAGGTGAGCCAAAGTGCTCAGCCAGTAGGAGCTTTACTAAGCTTGCCTCAGCTGGAAGCTGGTTTCTGCAATATTTTTCAAAATTATTAAATTACTTCATTACATTCATAGATTCCAGTGTTAATTTAGAACAGTTTTGCTCTTTTCCCCAGGTAATCTGTTTGGGTTTTTTTTTTGTTTGTTTTGTTTTGTTTCTCTTTGGTTGGTCGGTTATGGGCTATTTTTATGTGTATCTTGTTCTGAATATTCCTTGAGAAAAAAACGGTTTATGAGCTCTAGAGGCGCTCAGTGCCACTCACTGATTTATCAAGTATTGCTGGTCTGGCATCACACCGTTGTTTTTCTCACTCAAATTTTTGTGTTGCTCCCTGAAAATACAACTCCCAGGGATCACAGCACCTGTATTCTTTATGGAATACATTGTGAAGTTAAAGGTTTTTGAAGGATGCAGCACTTTTCTTTTTCTTTTTCTTTCTTTCCTTTTTTTTTTTTTTTTTTTTTTTTTGAATTATCTTATTGGTTCTGAAGTATTTTCTCTGTCTGAAGAGAGATGCATTTCATGCATTGTCAATGCATGAAATGTCCATTTGGGTCACCAGACCAGCTCCGAACTCTTCTCTTTACTCTCAGTGCAGCCTATATTCAGACACTTAAATTACATGTTGGACTAATTCCTCCCACCTGATTTTCAGAAGAAGAGAAGCTTTAAAGTCTAATTTAAAAATTTGGTCAGTAGGATTCGATAAGCTCTTCTCATTTAAACTTGAGCTTTCTTTGATAATTCCTGCCAAAAGCTTCTGAACCCACTGCCAGTTTTAAGCAAATCAAGGGACAATTACATACCTGAGGGACTCAAGTTGACGGCAGTGGAAAGGAAGGAAGTGGTTGCATTAAGCCAACCACTGAGGGGAGCAAGTGAGATTCACCCCTAGATGGTTGTAGTTGGTCTACCTAGCAGCCAAAAAGCTGCCAGCTATCCAAGCGCAAGGCCAGCCACATCCTGGACCAGGGCATGGTGCTTTCCAGTCTCTGCCTAGCTGTCAGGAAAGCACATTTGGTTGAAGACATGGGAGATCTCAGATGCTGCCAGCAGGTGCAAGACATAGATTTGAGGTTAGGGGTATTCTGAACTGAAGCTACACTATGTTCAGTGCTCAGAGACATATTGGGGTCACAGATGAAGATAGATATTGAATGGCTAATTCAGCTTAAAAACAAGAAAAATTTTCATTATGATAGTGGTCAAACACTGGCATGTCTTCCAGAGTGGCTGTGGGGTCTCCACCCCTGGAGGTTTTCAAAATTCATATGGGGTTTTGATGTAACCCTGAGCAACCTGCATGGGCAGGGTCATTGAACCAGAGACATCCAGAAGTCCTTCTGATCTCAGCTACTCTCTGACTCTGTGAAGCAGAGGGAATGTGGGACCAAGGAGGACTTATTCGAGTGGGGATGCTAGGAATGTTGTACTTACTGGGGGAATATCACTGAAGGGTGCAAGTGACATGGAAGTTAGCTGTGTAAATGTGAGACAGTATTATCAAGGTTTTGTTAATATACTGTGTAAGAGAAGAGGAAGGACAATAAAAATACCAAGCAACTACAGTATGGATGGGACTTGAAATACAGCAAAGTGAATGTAACAGATGTTGGCACTGAGATTCATAATAATCTGAGGAACAAGATTTATTACTCGGAAAGATAAGGAATATAAAGAATCCCTAGGAAACCTGGCTTGATTAGTTCAACAGCTCATGGGAGGCTTGCTATGCTTCATCATATTTCCAGTTCTTCAGATGTTTTCAGGTCTTTAATGCAGAATCTTGGCTGCTGTTTTGTTTTCTGTTTCCCCCCCCCTCCCCACCATAATTTTTGCTTTAATGTCATGCATCTCAGTGAGAATATTTTTCACTTTCTTGAGTTAACTGTAGGCAAGAGGTGGAACCTGCTTTCCATGTGTTACTTTATTATGTATTCTTTCTTTCTGTGTGCTACTCTTTGATACGAATTACTTTGTAGGGCTCTTTATTGTGGTTACAGAGTGCTAATGCACTTCTAGCATGCCATAGGAGTCACTCATATCAGAAGAGTCTAGCTTTGATCATGTTTTCCCTGTTATCCTTGTTGATTACTGCTATTTGCATATTACTTGATTCCCCAGGTTTGTGATCTCTCATTTGGTCTGCTTCCATCTTCTCACGTCTCTCCAGGTTCCTTGTTTGCTTTGCTTTCCTGATTTGCTCTTCTTGGGATAGGAGGTGTTTTGAAACTTGTTAGGTTCAAAGGCAAAGGTTTGTTTTACACATTGCCTTTTTTTAACTTTTGGCAGTTTTCATTCATTTTGTTACAAATGAGACTTTGATATTCACCGGAGATCATGTGGTGGATTGTTTACTATTAAATGCCTGGCTGAAATAATAAGTACAGTAAAATGTCAGTGCTTCAAAGAGTCAGCCCTGAGAAAATCAGCACATCAGTTATTCTAGTGACAAGATTTGGACAGGGCCAAATATGTTTCCACATGGTTTTTCTAGACAGATGCCTATATGAAAGTTTGCAGTCAGCTTTCTACAATTGTATAGTGAGAATGGCCTAGAATGAATGTACTCCCAGCAATGTCTGTATCTCCTGTTTAAAGACTTACAGTCACTAAACTGTTTTATACTTTCCATTCTGCTATTCATTGTAATAAATGCACATTTTGTAAGTGTGATGTTGATATATGGAAGGTAAAGATATTCAAAGATGAATTAAAATGTAGTCTTTGTTTCTGGTCACTGTCTTTCTTTAGTCTATTTCTTACTGCAGAGTGGCTTCATCCATTTGAATGGATGTTAACAATTGTTAACAATTCTCAAATTTACTTCTAGCTCTGCTGCCATCTACATGGTCTCAGGCTCATATCTTTCTGTCTTTGATGTTTCACTTTTGGTTGGCTGCAATCATAATGCCCAAATCAAACTCTGTATCTCCAGAACTGAGTTGCCAAGGCTGTCCCGGAAGCTCTCACTGCTTCTCTCACCTCCAACATCATCAGTGACATCCCTTTCTCTTTCCTCTGGGGGGAGTTGTCAGTGTCACTGATCTCCCTTCTTCCAGGGCAGTCAAAATATCAATGTCAAGACTTCCTGTTGTGTCACCTCTGGCTATCTTCCTTGGGTCCCAAGAATAAACTGAATCCAGAATCCTTCCTTTCAAGTTACTGCATGTGTTTCCACTTCTATAGTTGCACAGAAACACCTTTCACAGTTTCCTTCTAAGATTTGTTCTGCTTGGAGACATGTGTGGATTAGGTATCCCACCCTGATGTATTTTCCATGAATGATCTCCTTTGCTTATGCTCACATATGACCATGACTATTCAGTGAGGTGAAGAGTAAGATGGGCACAGCTCCTCCCATGATTTCTAGAGCCTTGCAAACTAGTATTTCATTCACAGCTCCAAATCAGATTGTCCATGCTGTGATTAGGTTAAGCCAGAAACATATATTCAGTCTCTAATTGAGAAGTCCATGCATGTTCAGGCTCTCCCCTTCCAGGAAGTCATGGACTGATGTCTGTATGTCCATTATACATTTGCTTATAATCTTTGCAGGTGGTGAGCCACATCTCCCTCTATATTTTCCTCCACAAGATTCACTGTTGTGTGATCTTCGCAGAGTTGCGTTCTCAGAACTTCACATTCATCCTATTTAGAATGTATCTAAAACTTACATCCAAAGCAATAAATACTGAAGGCATGCATGGTGCTTTAATTTAGGATGCATTTAAGCTGCTGTACTAGTAGCTGCCTTAAACTCAATAATTCTGTAATGGATGCTGTCCCTCTCCCACTTTGCAAATCTTCCCACATTCAGTGAGGGCTGCACACCTCCATGGTCTTCCCAAGCTGTTAGCATGCAGGTGCCTAACATTTCTCCTTATGGCTTATCAAGAGATTTTACACAATGGTCCTATGTTATTAAATATCTTGAATCAGTCTCCACAAATGTCAGACCACAGGTACTACTGTCTTCCGTATATCATTGATTGAGATAATGAAGGCTGCAATTTGCCAGATCCCCTTTGTGTGTGCATAAAGTCTCCTCTTTTTTTTTGTGACTGATCGGCTTTTTACATATCATGTTGTTTGTGATGGCTGGATTTAAGCATAGCTTTCTAGCTCCTTATGGTATCATTAAAAAAAAAAAAAAAAAGAATGAGAGAGAGAATACTGGGGCTGGGGAGAAAACTATGCATTTACATATATAGATAGATAAACATACACATATTTAAATGTATGCCCATACACAGACGCACACTCAAACAAGCCAAGAGTTTATGAAAGAGTCTTTAAATAATCCTCCAGTATGGATGCAAAATGGCTCTTGTAGGCACAAAATGCCAGTGTATATGTTGAGGAATAAAGCCTGCAGACATAAATATTATTCAAGAGTTTTGCTCTGCCTTTTTATTTCTGTAATATTTGAGGCTTTTACTGAGCTAGAAGAGTATCATTCAATGATGGAACATCAAGAAATACATTGTGTTCACTTTTGCAACAGAAAACAGAATAAGGAACCTGGTGTGTTTCTTTTTAGAAAATGTTCACAGTGCACACAGCAAAGCTCAGCATTTTTGGAAGCAATGAGAAATCCTTCAAGTAATCTATGCAGGCATTATCTTTCCTGGTGTGAAAGTTTAACTTTTTCTGGGAAACAAAGACAGTCTTTCTGGAGTGAGAGACTAGGCCTGAAAGTGCAGTCTCAGCACCAAGCAGAGCTGAACAAGTGATTTGCAAGTTTTGGCTCACGTATGTTGCTAACATTTGAATAAAACATGCCTACTTACTTCTAGAATGAAAGATATCTATGCACATTTTTCACAGCTTGGATACCTTCTGCATTTCAAAATTCATTCAATATTTCAAAAAAATCAAAATAGGATTCCTTTACATGTAGGTTGCTCCAAAAGTAATGCCTTCTATTTATTTCCTTGGAAACTGCAAAAGATAGAAAGGGCACAATATCACTATTTGGTAGAGCAAATTCTCATTTATCTTCTCATTATTTCTCAACATGGTCGATAAGACAATTTGTGCTGATGAGCTGATCAAGACGCTCTTCATTTTGTGGTATGAAAGCTGTGTGTGTCTGTCTGGAGTGTGGCTTGCCTTTGCTGTCACCATTGCTGAAATGTACCACTCACCACCTTACTGTGCTCACATCCACTGGTTGGACTCCAGAACCGTTCAGCAACCATCAACAAATGTCATTGGGTGCCATTTTTTCCACATAGAGGAATTCAGTGTCACACCTTTGTTTCATCCGCACTTCCTTATGAGGTACCAATTTGTCAGACTTCCCCTCTGCTGCTGTCTGTCATGTGGCAAGAAAATGTTATGGAATATTGGTGTGAAGGATCAACCTCTACTGCCAAACCACCAACATCCACGTCTGATATCATGGAGCAACAATAAAATAGGAGCCGATACTTCTGGAGCCATGTTGAAAAATTAAAATTGTTATATAGATCTTTAATATAATTGAGATGTGGCCATAGAACTGAAGCAAAATTTTCAAAATAATTTACTAGTTTATAAAAAGTGTTTACTATTAATATAAGTTGAGAAATCCCCATGAACGATGAATATTGTTTCTTTTCTGAGCAGTTTTACAACATATATTTTGAAGTTACACTTATGAAATGAGCTACCATGAGCCAAACTCTTTCAAAGAGAATTAAATGTACAGGGACCTTGGAGAACCTGGTGCCTCCATCTTCTCTTTTGGAGATTTTTGGATATATATATATATATTTTAATCTTTTTTTTTTTTTTTTTTTTAGATTTTTAACAAATAGGTTCAAAGGGCAATCAAAATATTTTGGAGGAATCATGAGAAAATAAAAATAAAAAGGAAAAAGGGAGAAAAATGGCATGAGGAAACAGGTTAGAGACTCCCATTGAATAGGTATTTTAATTTACTATACAATGGCTGCATTTCCACATGAAGCTTATCAGAATTTTCTCAGATAAGCCTGAATATGGGTGCTTTCTGGTCTTGAGTCTTTTCCATTATGTGATATTCTGCAACAGAAACTGTCATCATCTTCATGCTTATCACCCCACTTTCTTTTTGAAAAATGCAGCATCAGCAGTTTACAAGATTGTGTAGCAAGATGTGAAAATTTGTGCTTCATTTCAACAATTTTACTACATTTTTTTTTTTTTTTGTATAATGTGATAGCCTCTTACAGCCAAAGCATTCCCTTTTGAGTAAGCACAAAAATTTATCATGTGCCTCCTTTCTGTATTTTCCTGTACCTGGCAAGCAAGCAAAATCTGTGAATTTCACTGGTTCTCAATAAACACTCAGTAGTGATATGAAACAGCAGGGGAGATGCAATAGGAATCATTCTATTAAATGAAAAAGAGTAGGATTAAACCAGTTCATTTATGTTCAGGAAGGAGAAGGAATATGCTTGCGTATGATAAAAATAAACTGATGAAATTTCTAATGTCTATAGAAGGTTTCTCCAGAGTCATACTGATGTGAATAACAAATTGCCTTTACTCTTCCCATCTGAATCAGGCTCACCTCAAGCCCAAACCCTCTCACTCTACTTCTTTTGTGGGACTGCTACCCAGTTTCTACAGGGGAGAGTAGGCAAGGAAATCAAGGGCTTTTATACCTTAGAGGCTGGTAAGGAGTCGGTACAAGCGATTTACTCCGCAGTCTCACTGAGTATGCATTTGGAGCTACCGTAGGAAAGCATTTCTCATAAGAATCCTGCTTTATTAGAGAGCTACATGTTACCAGCCCAACTGAGTGTGAGGACCAGAAGACCATGGCGTTCCTTGAACAGACATATGGGTGAGATGCCAAACACCACACTCAGACCACTGTTCACATGACAAGAACTGCATGACTACACCAAAGAACGACGTGAGACAGTGGAAAACTTCACTTTTCATCCTGTAAGGATGAACATCCCCCTCCCTATCATGTAGGGGAGGGGGATGACTAGAGTTCCAATGCAGTTATTGTTAGAACCTGTGGAGAATCACAGCAAGTCTATATGGTGAGGTTGGATATTCTGGATCCATAGCTCATGTTGTAGTCATCTCTCTTTTGTCTAAATGTCAGAGGCTAACAGTTGGATAATAGCTACCCCCTCTGTAGCAAGCATAAAAATTGTCATTTTGTACCATGTTTTCCTCCAAATTGTTCCTCTACTCTTTTGCCTACCAGCACTCAACTATTATTTCTATAGAAGAATCATAGAATGGTACCCTAGAAGGGTACCTAGAAGTGCCTACTGGCACTTGACCAAACTTTAACTCAAACATTGTCATTTGATTTTACTTAACAAGCCTTTCAGTGCTGACTGAAGTGGAGAGCACAGAAGAAGGCACTTCCTGCCCCAGTACCAGCTGGCCTGATGTAGGGGAGCTGTTAGATCAAGGCTTGATTGAGCACCTGGTGAAGGGGTGTGTCTGGCCTAGGGAACACAGGGAAATTGTTTGCACCTGTTCTCTCCATGTGACCAGAAGGGATGGACCCAGGGTGGAGTCACCCTGGGCCCACATAAGGGGCAGCAACAGAAAGGACAGCTTCTCTTGGACTGAGGTTGCTTCCTGAGGTGTGCTATATAGATAGAGGGCCTCTTCACTAGTTGGTTGAGTTCCATTTTTCTTTCTGTTCATGATTATTGGCCTACCTGTAAATACTCTTCCTGGTATTGCTAAGAACCTATCAGAAGCTGTTTTGCTTCTTTATAAACAGAGCGACTAGCTATGCTTTTCCTCTCCTTGCTATGCCCAACTCACAACTATTCCAAGCAGTTGCCCATGCAAACCTCTCTTTCTTTTGACAAGTTTCTTTTGTTGCATCTTTTCCCTGCTAACAGCCTAGGCACACACAAAAATTGATTTTGTGAGATCTTCTGGTAAACATGGTGACTTCCTAATCCCTATTTTCACACTTTGTATTATTTTTACATATTGTATTGTTGATACTGCTAAGGGCATTAAGGGATTATCGTCAACGATACCCACTTCAGCCCGTGGGCTGTTAACCTGACAGTCGGAGTTATTCCCTCCCCAGTGCGCTGTAAGGGATAGGCTGGAGACAAACCTGTACGGGTGAGTAGGTGTTACTGCAAGAGGAAAAAAGGCAGAGGGAAGAATGGGAGATAGGAAGGGACAGGGAGGAAAAGATAGAACACTAAAAAGCAATTCCAGCAGAGGGCTAGAGGTGGGCTTGTTGTAGCTTGTAGAGCAGCTAGGAGGCTGTAGGGTGTTGCAGCCACTCGTCCCATTGCACTACAACTTTGCAGGTGGTGACAGAACACCTCGGCCTCAGGGTAACCTGGTCCATGGAGTCACATAGAAGTCACCTTCCAGATTTCTGTCTCTGCAAAAATTTTTCTAAGAGGCATATGAAATACCCTGGAAGATGGTGTTTGGTGAGATTATGCTGTAGTTTATAAATAGAGAGTATTGTTGGCACTAAGAAAAGGAAGCGCACCTTGGAAACATACAAGGTCAGGCTGTACCAGGCTCTGAGCACTCTGATCAAGCTGTAGGTGTCCCTGTTCAGTGCAGGGGAGTTGGATTAGATGACCTTTAAGGGCCCCTTCTAACTTAAACGATTCTACGGTCAATTCTATACAGGACGGTTCATCGCAGCTGGGTGAAACTGTACTGTCCTCACAGGGGGATAGTGCCTGATCCAGGTGTGTGAAATCTGAGGCTGCTGTAAACGGAGGCAATGTGTTAAACTGGTCTTCCAGCATCTATCAAATACACTCAAGAGCAATGTGGTCACTGATGCATCCCTGTGCTCGGCTCTGATGCACTCACCTTGTTTCAGCTTTTGGTATCACAGCAAGTGTCCCTTTGTGTCTTAGGGTGCATAGATACAACTTGCCTCACTTTAGCTTCCTTAGCTCTGCATAGCTGTTGGTCTCTTCAAGCAACAAAAGGATGCAAATTACTCTTTTTTTTTTTCTGTTTAATTACATGAAAATAACAAGAGAAATAGCTGTGCTGCAACCTGAGAACTGCACATTTCTATATGGTTATGTTATCACCAGTAATTTTTAGATAATATTTTGCACCTCTCCTCTAATTTCTTTTGTTTTTTTTAATTCTGTCATTATTTTCTCATGGCTTCTAATTTGCACACTCTCCCCCTGCAAATAGCTGGACAAACAGAAGGGCATGGTCTTCATCTTCCTACACCTGAAACTGCCAAGGCTGCTTGGGGAGGTTGGTTGCAAGGGCAATCTGCTCTTCTTTTCAGGGAGGAGGGAGACAAAACGCGGAACACAGCATGCTGCATATTTACACTGCTAGAATGCATAATTTGTCAAAAACATGTTCTTTTTAATACCTGATTAGGCTTCCTTGCCAGCCTGAGGCACCAGTACTTCTTACGGTAATTGGGATGCCTGGTGCGGGGCTGGCTTCTGCTGTCCAGCAGCCCCATGCTGCTGCTTAAATGCAGAGTGGAAAAAGCAGCCTTATATTAAGTTAATTATTTTTACAGGATATCCCTGCTACCTTCTGGTAAAGTAGTGTGTGTGTTGTGCTATGATTACAGAGATTATTTAGACATTGTATGGGGACATCTTTCAGTAAATGAGTACATAATGTATATATAAGGAGGATATATAAATTTGGATGAGAGTGTGAGAATGAGTTGGGCAAGAGTGAAGCAACACAAAACTTTGGTTCAATTTTCTGTGGTCAAACAAAAGCACCATCTTAGGTCCACATTTGGTAATTTAAATCTGTTGACATTTAACTTTCACTTTGAATCTATAAAGCAATATGAAATCCATATTTCAGGTAAATGTGATCTTAAGCCAGATTCAAATTAGTAAACTGGAGACTGAGAGGATGTGGCAAGGGATAGCCTGTTAAATAAAGGCATGGTATGAAAGACATTCCCTTTGATACAAATATTTCACCTCTTGATATTTACTGTGGCTATGAAATCATTCTCTTTGTGCATGGACTTTTTTGGTGTTCACATTTTCATTTTTCTGTGTGCTTCTATTAAAATTCACATCACACTGTAGTACAGTTCTACTGGAAAAAAAGAATGATATTCTTTATCTGATACATTCCTGTGCTCAGTTTTGGTAGTGCTTATCTCACTTCCACTGATATTGTTAAAGTTTCATACCAAGCCTTCACACTGTTCTGCTTTTGTGTAATCTTTATAGTAATAGGGCTAATTCAATAATATTCACTCTGCCAAGTGAAGAAGCCCATAAGGTAAAACTCAATTACCTTTTCTATTCCTTTTCTCAGTTGCTCTTCTGCTGCTCTTAGTCTTTTATCTTTTCTCGCTGTAAACAGGTAGCTTATTTAAATTTAATAGACACCACTGCCTTCCTCGTTTCCTTTCTTCCCTTGAACCTTCCAGACACTCTCATGAGATGTTCATTCACCTTTGTGTAATACCGTAGTAATAGTAATATGGGGAGAAAAAAAAAAAAAGTAATGATTGCATGAAAGCTGCAGTAAAGGCCTAATGAACACTATGCTTATGAAGAATATTGCTCAGATTCCTAACTGCATTTCGGTAAATTATACAAATTAAATATTCATTACTTTGTACTTCATTAGTTCACATTTTGAACACTTTTTCTTCATTATAATAGCCTGGGGTAAAGGGTTTTTAATATGTTTTATTCTGTTATTTTTCAGAAACTGTTTAGTTACAATGTTAGAGCAAAGTTGTATTTATTTCACAGCAGCCCAGAACACCCATGTATTCCAGAGACTGAGTATATTCCCCCACAAGATTATGACATAGGCTCCCTAATTGTTCAGAGTTCTTATTTCAATAACCAAAGTAACTAAATATTTAAACTGATTTTTACAGTAAGTTTACTTACTAATCCTTTCCCTACTCAGAGTGAATTGCAATTTCATAGCACGAGCGATGTTTGACAAATGGCAAGGCAAAAAAAAATGTGTTGTGCATTATTGTCTTGCTTTGTTCACTGCTGGTGTTGGTTGAGACACCCCCAACAAGGCTTCTTGGTGCAGAAGGTGGATGCTGCTCACTGTCCTTGAGAAGGTGAAAGGAATTTTACACAGGTGGTGGTGGCTATGGGCCCAGCACATGTTCTTCCACCCAGGGAAGGTGGTTGTGGGATTGCCTCTGCTGCTCACAGCCTTGGCTGGCACAGATGAGTTCTTCCTGCTATAGGAAACATTGTAAGGATGCAACTGAACTAAATCTCTTGGAAGATTTAGCGTCTCTGATTTGCTTTCCTCATATGTTCCCTCAGACACAGCATCTGGGGGTGCAGGCTATCCCCAGGCAGACATTGAAAGCCTCCTCACAAAAGCCAAGTAACGCTTTAAGGCACAAAAATATTTTCTGATTTTGTACGGAGGATAAGCCGTGCCAAACCTTGTTTTTCATATTTGAAACTAGGGAAGCTGGCAATTTCAGCTGAATTTCAGTCACGCTGCAGGGAGGGAGGGTCATTAAAACATAATCTCCAAAGAGTTTGGTTTTGGCTTGTTGCTTTCCAGTGAGCTCACAGTGATAGATATAAAGGAGAGCTCTCTGATCTGACGATTAGTAACTGCACAAAAAGGAAAAAAAAAGAAAACTGCAATTGTAGTAAGCTGTCATACTGATTCTTGACAGAAGCAGTCTTTTAATTCTTTTTCCCCAGTAGGATGTGTATGAGTGATGGGTTAGGGAACATGTCCTAGCCTATCTGCACAAAATCAGCAAGGCTGGAGGGTACTCAGTTGCATGTGTAGGATGCTAAAGAACCAGTGTAAAGTAGGTAGAAAGTGGTGCTGATGGTGGTTTGTGGAGATCTTTGTGAGCCCAGAGTGGAAAACCATGGTCTCTGCAACTTCTCTGAGGTTACCCAGGAAACAAAGGAAGAACCATAAAGAACTAGTGTCTTATCATAGAAACATTTAAGTTGTAAGGGACCCTTCTAAGGCTCATCCACTCCAGCTCCCCTGAAATGAATAGATGTCTACAGCTAGATCAGGTTGCTCAGAGCCTGGTCCAACCTGATGCTGAATGTCTCCAGGGATGAGGCATCTGTCACCTCTCAGGGCAAACTGTTCCAGTGCCTCACCTTATTGTAAAAAGCTTCTTCCTCATATCCAATTTAAATCTCCTCTCTTTTAGTTTGAAACCATTTCCCCTTGATCTGTTGTAACAGACCCCTGCTAGATTCTGCTTCCTTCTTTCTTGTAGCCCCCTGCTAGATACTTTCAGGCTGTCATCAGGTCTCCCTGGAGCCTTCTCTTTTATGTGTTGAATGATCCCAGTTCTCTCAGCCCATCCTTGTAGGGGAGTTGTTCCATCCCTTGAATCATTTTTGTGGCCCTGGATGTGCTCCAACTAATCCATGTCTTTCCTGTACAGAAGACTCCCCATCTAGATGCAGTACTCCAGGAGAGATCTCACCAGCGCAGGGTAGAGGGGCAGGATCACCTCCCTCAACCTGCTGACAATGCTTCTTTTGATGCAGTCCAGGATGTCATTGGCTTTCTAGGCTGTGATGATATATTGCTGGCTCATGTCAAGCTTGCCATCAACCAAATACCCCCAAATCCCCAAAGCTATGCTCCGTCCTTACATCCCCTGTGTTGTATTGATAGTGGGTGTTGCTGTGACCCAGATGCAAGACCTTGCACTTGGTTGTGTTAAACTTCATGAGGTTCTCCTAGGCCTACTGCTTGAGGCTATTAGGATGACTCTGAATGGTGTCTTGTTCCTTAGGCATGTCGACCACACTCTACATCTTGGTGTTATCTGCTTACATGCTGAGGGTGTACTCAATCCCACTGTCAGTGTCACTGGTGAAAATATTAAAGAGTGATGGTCCCAGTAGAAATACCTGAGAAACACCACTTGTCACCAATCATCTCCATTCAGACGCTGAGCCACTGACCACCACTCTCTGAGTACGATCTTGCAACCAGTTCCTCATCCATCAATCAGTCTACCCATCAAGGCCATATCTTTCCAACATGGAGAGAAAGATATCATGGGGGACTGTGTCAAAGACCTTACTGAAGTCCAGCTAGATGACATCTTCCCTCATCCACTGATGCAGTTACACTATCATTAAAAGCATCAAAGTTGGCCGGGCAGGACCTGCGCTTGGTGAAGTCATGCTGGTTATCCTGCATCACCTTACTCTCATCTGTGTGCCTCAGCATAGCATACAGGAAGATCTGTTCTATGATCTTCCCCGGCACAGAGGTGAGACTAAAAGTTGTCCTTTCTACCCTTTTTAAAAATGAATGTGACATTGCCTTTTTTCCAGTCTCCAGGGGCTTCACCTGACCATTATGACTTTTCAAATATCACTGAGAGTGCTCTTCTAAGAGCAGTTACGACTTCTTGTTCATTGCCTCAATGTGAAAGTTTAGATTCTTCTGCCTAAATATTATCACTATCATAAAATGCAATGTTTTTATATCTTCACTGCTATGGAGTGCATGGATACATGTGTGTTTAAGCAAGGTTATGACTGCCTAAGGTCCTAAACTTTTCCCCAGCCAACAGGTTCTGTGTACACTTTGGCAAGCCAGCTATTCTCTTTTTGCCTCTGGCAGCCCAAGTGGAATACTGTGGAGAGAATAGCACTTTGCTGAAAATAAGCAGGTGCATCTGTACTGGATTAATAAATTAGAGACAGAGAAACACTGAATCTGAACACTGTCCAGCTCTCTGTGTGCCTGCGCTTTGCTGCGTACTAATTCTCTTTTGCGAGAACCACATCAAAGGCAGATCAAGTTCCACCTCAGAGGATGAAAATCAAATCACATGTAGATATTGTCTGTTTTCTGAGACCAGTCATCTCCAGAAAGATATACAAATCACAGTAAGGAACCTTGTTACCAGTTGCTGTTTCTTATGTGGGTAGTTGGAATAGAAGCAATCAACAAGCACTACTTAGCCAGTTTAAAGGAATAGCCCAATATGGATCAGAAATTCAAGCTTGTCTCTGACTTATTTTATTAAGAAGTTAGGTGGAATACTGATTTAATTTTTTTTCCAGTTTAGCTGTCCACATTGCTTTGAAAAGACCAAGCTCAATAGATCCATATTGTCCAATACTCCTTTAGATTTAGCAAAAAGCTGCTTTTAGAAGATGTGCAGAAGATGCACTTAGCTGGCACCATTTCAAACTACAAGCACACAGGCAAACCCACAGCCTTGGCAAATCTTCCTTACCAGTCATGAAATTCAATTCCTCACTCTCTGTACAGTGAGCAAGGTAATAATTTACTTCCACTGGTGCCACAGGACTGATCAGTGTTATAGTATGTTGATCACAGACAAATTCTGCAAAGAAAAAAAAAAGTGGGCGGTTCTGAACTTAGTCTGAATAAACATGATCAAATGCAACTTATGAAGATGGTTTCACAAAAGTAAGTAGGAAGTTGTATGTTTCATGCAACAAACATGTGTAGAAACTATGCTTCTAAGCATAGTGTGCAAATTAGCAGAGTCCCAGTGTGTCAACACATAAAATTAATACCTTCTGCAAGGCACTTACACAGCTTGAGGCAAAACTTGGTATGGTTAACGAACCCCCTTGTGTGTATTATCCATCAAGAAGACCTGTGTCATCAAATATTTGTATTATTAGCTAAGATTGCCTACACTCCAGAATGCAACCTGATAGCTCAAGTTATGATTCCGCCAAGCTCAAGATCCAGGCTCTATAAGCTGGAAGGGTTTTTATTAAATGTCCATGCATTTCTAACCATCAAATAAATAAATATAATCAATAGTGCATAGACATTTCAGGATGCAACAGCTTAAAAATAGCGCTATGGTTTATAGCCATCCCACTGATGACAGCTCATTTCACTGAAAAACTGCAGAGCATCCTGGCTTCCTGCATTTAATTTGTCCGTGAATGCTAATGGTTTCTTTTTGTGTTTGGGTTGGTGTTGCTGTGCACCTGGCAACCCATGTTCTTTTAGCTCTGTGCCTGTGCTGGACTATCGGGTAAACTTACCCAGGCCAAAGAACTGCACATTGATACCAATGTGGTGAGCAGTGAAAAATGGCCTTTATTGCGTCGTGCGATTTACCTATATACCTATCCTACTTCGTCTACGCCCCTTATGCATACATTAACCCTTCAACACCGAGCAAGGGGAGAGTCCTACCACTTCACATCCCGAATCCTCGCTGTTGCCTACTACAGGTTGGTTTTGAGACTTAGTAACAGTAACCTGAGGTGCAGGTGCTTCAAAGTGCGCACCAGGGAAATGCCTCTGGGCTCTTCTGAGCCTTCTCCATGCACAGGTACTTGTGCCAGCCTTGTCCTACCAAATCGAAGTGAAAGAAGTGTTCTCATTTCCTTACTCAAAATTCCAGTTCTTGGACCCACCTGGAGGAAATGTGAAGTCTGGTTTAAATTATTATTCTGCTGCACAAATTTTCCCATCTCCCAAGCCATATGCTTTTACCTTGCTGCAGGAGATGCACCAAGTTCCTCTATTTCAGGGAGAAGGGGACCTTGCATGACTGCATGTATCATTTACAAAGAAAAGTTCAAGGAATGGAATACAAGGTTACAGCTCTCTCATTGTATCATGCAGATCTCTAACAAACGCAAAATGGAAATACAGCATAAAAATTTACGAAGTTGTAAATACTGTGTTGCTGTTACTATGTCTTTCTGAACTCCTAGATCTCATGAAAAGATCCCTGTGCTTCAGGATCAATTTGATCCTGAGTCTATGACACCTACTTATGTTACTGATTAAAATAACGCTTCAGTTATGCTATTTCAGTCTCAGAACAAATAAAACACAATAGTTATCCTTGTGTTTTTGCAGGTAACTCTGACTTGAATTCCTATAATTTAGTAAAGGGTATCCTATTTATTTTTTTTTTTAAATTTCTCTTTGCTCCTAGAAAACATTTCAAAGGAATAAATTAGATGAGGCCAGGGACAGTTTTGTGATATCATCTCCTCTTTTTCCCATAAACAATAAGAAGTCGGGTAAGTCCCTCAAGCAGAGTGCATTGAAGGTGACAGAACAGAGATCTTGCAGAGACCTCATCAAACACAGACAGTATTCAGCATTAATTCAGTGTCCATTTTGATTATTTGCAGTCAGGTGGGAAATGAGGCTTGAATGATGACTTTATTTAGTAAGTCATAGGCTACTGAAAATTTTATGAAATTATGCAACCCACATGCAGAACAGTGGGGATTTTTATTAGCAATGCTTGATAAGCTGCAGAGGAAATGTGAGTAATTCTCATTAGCTATTTGTCAATAAGAGGCATGAAAAATAAATTGGATGGGAACCTCACTCTGCATAATACTCTTATTTGTGTTTGCAGAAGAAACCTTATCACAATACCTTTTAATAATACGGAGCATCTATTGCACTGTTTGTTGTTTTACTCCATTATGCCAGGAATACTAATTGCTCACTTCATTTTGTCTTCAGCCAAAGCTCCCTTTTGTGATTTAGAGCATTATCCTTTCCAATAGTCTTATATCAGTGGTGCTTATGAGATGCCTGGCAGTTTCATTTCTGTGGATGCTATTTGACCAAAGGGGCATTTTCATATACAGACTCCCAATTTCTTCCAGAGAAGCCGATGTGTGTGCAATGGCTTGTGTCCTGTGCAAGGACACTCACATTGTACCTAACACTGAATTAAATCCAGCAGAGAGAGTCGGTGATAAAGCAGGTGAGGAGAGTGCACAGCCCCAGGGCACTATAATGAATATTCGGGATGGTGTCATTACTGTTGGCATTTGAGAAAGTAGAAAAGCTATGTTAAAACCTTTCTCATAATAATAGTAATAACAATCCTTCAGAATAATTTTAAAATTAACCTTATTTGTAAACTCATCTAGGTTTAGTTCTCTCAGTGATTCCCAGCAGAGGAATCCTTCAGAGGCCTGATACCAGCCGCCTGCTTTCTCCTCTCCTGACAGCTTTCCTTGAACCCTGTGTGGAAGTCAGTTTACCTCCTCATTCCTTGTGCTAGTGGCAGCTTCTACATAGAAATACATTTTTAAACAGAAGACACTTACAGGGCTAGAAAGCTGTTTTCAGAAATGAAAGGTGCCCATTCCAAAGCACAGAGCACCGGAGCCAACTACAGAGGAAAAAAACAGCAATATTATTTTTCCAATTTAAAAGCATATCTATCCCGGTGCAAGATACTTCCAAATGACATGGGGCAAAAGGAAGACACCATAGTTAAATATAGAATAATAATAATTTTCCCTGGCTTTCTGTTGCAGCACACAAATATCTGTGAGTAATGCCCCAATGCTACCAGTGAGCAGGGCACTTAATAAAACCCAAACAACTGTCACACGTAGGTTATAAGGTCATTTCTCACATGTGAGATAAACTAGAAATCCACCCAAACAATGGAACCTGAAAAAGCATTATGAAGTTTACTGGAAAATAAAAAATGAGTTTCACATGTAATTTTATTTCTCAAGGGCATTTTAATATAAATATATATTGTTAATGTATCACTTGTCCAAGAAAAAAGAAAGAAATCGGTAGGATAGGAATGCACAGCGTCCTGTGATGGCATGTTGTATTGTCGGTTATACAAACACAATAAAAACGTGCAGGTATGTAATGATGCAGCTCACGGTGCGTTTCAGAGCTCTTCCTGATTATCTTTGAAATACTGTGGGTGAGTGTTATTACTGCTTCACAGAAGGCAAAACTGAAATACGGAGTTCAAGGTTAAAGGCCATATTGATTTAACTCCTGTTCCCTAAATGAAGCATCAACACCCAAGCCCGGTGCAGTAAGGAGGTGGCTGGGTTTCAAGGCTGATATGCTTCTGCTACTCTCCAGCAGCTACAGCCCTTTGAAAGCCAGTGGTGGCTGCGGCTCCCCAGCATCCCTGAAAATCAACATTCCCTGAATCACCATTTAGGCAATGATCGTCAAGCCTCTTGCTTTAAATCAGGCTCTTAGATTTTACTGGGCTGGCTGAAGGAGCTGGGAGCAGGAGGCCCACTGCTTTAATTGTCACCAGACAGACACAGCAGCTTCCATCCCGAGCCCCCCTCAATATGCAGTTTCCCAGGGGCTGGCTTTGTCTTCCAGCGACCTCAGCAGTAATGGCACTGCCCTGCTGGTAACTGCTACCCTCCAGCTGCAAATATGAAGTCAATTTTTCACCAACCACATTGGCTTTCTTTTTTCTCTAGGATGCAGTGGGAAGTGCTGTCCCTGCTCATGACAACGGCAAATATCGCTTGGGGCATGGATGCCTGGGATCCTACATCCCAGCCCATGATGTTCCATGGCAACTGGGGTCAGGTGAATTGCTGGTGCTCGTCGCCCTTGAATTTCAATGGCAGCAGAATTCTCTGCAGCAAGAGGCCTCAGAGCATGAGGTGGCAGTCTGGCCTCAGCCACTTCTGGGATGTCACCTTCATCCAAGGCATGGCAAGGGACTTACTGAGGATCTCCATTCCAATCATCTCTCTGTCTTGTGCATTTGAAAAGAGAGAGATCCGTGTGCATTTTATTAAATTGCAGTGAGATAAGTCAATAGAGCACCTTTTATGAAGCTAAAAATAAATAAAACAAAAATTGCTTTTGAGAAGGCTATCAGAACTCCTGCTGTGAACTTATCAGTCCTAATATTCCACATGACGCTGTGCAGCACTGATCTGAATCCCCTTGGAGGTGGGAGAGGAAGACTCCCTCAGCACACCTCCCTTAGTCTGCAGAGGTGTGTGGGTCTGCTGGGTTCTCCCCATCTCCCCTGCTCTCCTGAGTGAAGGCTGCTGGAGGCTTTGCTGCTGTAATACCTCAGCTTTTCCTCATGAAGTTGCAAAGTAATTTATTATTACAAAGTACAGAGTTCAGTAAGGCAAAGGGTACTGCTGGAGGAAGACTGACAGAACTACAAGCCACCAAAACATTTGATTCTGTCCATGACATGCAGGAAGGGAGAGCTCCACAACCAGCTGCAAATGAAGGCAGATGTCCTCAGGACAGCTGAAGAGAAAGCACAATGTGACGAAACTTTTGAAGTATCATCTCAGTGTGGAAAGCATATCTTTAGGAGAGCAAGCAACAGAGAGACAAAGAAGGAAATATGGGAGATACAAGCCATGCTCGCTGCCCAAGAGGTTCACAGGGACTTCCCCATGTGGTTAGCCCTGAACTTCCACTGGGGCTTGGTGAGAAGAGGAAGGAGTGGATCTCTGCTAGATCCTTGGCCCCACAGCTTGGCACAGCGGCTCTGCACTGTTGCTACATGTAAATCCCTGAGTGGAAATCAAGCATGAGCCATCAGGATTTTTTCAGTTAGTCCTCTCTCTTTTCAGAGACCTGCAGAAAATACATGTGGTGAATTTTTGCCTGAATATGCAAAAAGACCTCACTGAGATCTCCACTACCAGTGGGGCAGAATGTGAACTTCCCCTGCCCTTGGGAGCTCCTGTTTCGATTAAACATCTGAGAAATTTCCCCAAAGTCTGTTATGCTCAATCAATATGACATTACTTCTGCTAACGAAATTCTTTTAACATCCACCATCCTTTGAATTAGAGAGGGCAGGTTAGTTCAGATTCTGAACTACATTTTAAATTACATAATTATCTAGGAACATCACTGTATGTATTAGAACATCTACTTTCAATAGGAAACCCCAGCGTTCCTGATATTCTATTTTTAAAAGCTGTAAGAACTCAGTATTTTAATGTTTTGAAATATTTTGAAAGCTTTCAGGCTTATTAGTGTCATTCAGAGTCCACTGTGTATTCTTTAACACAGAAAAATAAATGAATATGCTATACAATTATTGCTGACATCTAAAAATCTTGAAGTTAAGATAGTCAAAAGCATAACTACTTTCATAAATACTTATTGCTGGATTGTGGATATTTCATTATCAGTAAAAATGTGAATAGAAAGTGGAAATATATTTTTCTATTATACAATGCACGTTTCATTATACAGAACATATTTCTAAAAGAAATCTCATTAAAGTAATTATTCTTCTTGTTCTACTAATAAATACATGATCCAGTCTTGATTTTCCTTGTTTATCTTACCAGAAGTGCTTACCTAGGATTTTATTATTGTAATAACTGTTCACATACTTAATATTTTTATTCCTCGTGTGACAACTGAAATATCATGGCTTAATAGGACATCTTATATCTTATTTTGTTGGAGCATTGTCAAAATTTCCATAGAAAGTCTCATGCAAAACTCCAATATGTGAAATACTTTTTATATTGTAGTCTACTGTAGTCATAATCACAAATATGTTTCATTACAAGTTCCCCAAACTAATCTTATCTTCAAAACTAGTCACTGATTGAGATGCTATATTTCTGTACAAAACTGAAACTATGGGGACTAGATTTGTTTGAAATAAAAACTTGAAAATGTTATGGGATTGGGGTTATGGGATTATGAGTTTCTTTTGGGGAGTGTTGCTCTTTAAAAAGGGAAACAGAGAGAAAACAATGAAGTTGATCTCTGTTTTGCCGACGCCATGGGTAAGGGCATAGGAGGCCCATTTCCCATCACAGTGGTTCTATTGTCTCACAATTTCCTCACGATCCCTTTCCGTCTGTCATAGCCACCTGCCTCCTGGTTGCTCCCGTGCAGCTTAGACGACCCATCGCTTTGTCACAAGGCAGTAACGAACCTGGCCCAGGAATAGGCCAAGACGGTTAACAGCTCATTACTTCTTTCAAACGTGCATTAGAATTCTCATCTCATGTAAAAACACCTTCCCTGAACTGCAGTGGATGCAACCAAAATTAACTAGTCTGTCAGATGAAGAACACGCAGATGTTTATTCTTATGTATCTGTTGCTTAGGAGTCCGACGACAAATGGGGTGCTGATAGCTAATGAGAATGCCACAGGTTAAAAAAAAAGATGCCTTATCCCAAAATCATGATACCTGCACTTAAACATCAGGAATATTTCAGATAATATTCACAAAAAAGCTTGTTTGGTGCTTTTCAGCTGTGTTCATTCAGTACAGTGAGTTTTATCTTTTGTATATACATATTTTTAATATATATTTTAAAGTGTTACCAAAAAAGGGCAAATATTTTCTAGATCTACAGTGCACAGTGTAACTCAAGGACTCCCAGCATTTTGTGCTATAGTTTCGCTCTCTAGGCATGTTCTGAGATGAAATATAGGACATAAATCAGGTTGCGATCCAAGTCTACTTTACATATTTGGAAGAACTGTAGAGAAAATGCAAGGAATTGAGGGGCTGATCTGACAACTCTTTTGGGAAAGCTCCCTGAAGAGGTGAAGGAAAAGGAAAGGAAGAAGTTTTAGATGTTTAAATCAAAGGGATTTTGCAGCCTGAAAAAAAATAAACCTAAGCATATAGATTATTTTCATGATTTAAAATGACTAGAATATTCAGTGCAATCAGACCTCACTTGATCATGAGAGCATCAAATTCAGACTCCTTGGTCTCTTTCTGAGTCTTTAGACTCTCTTGGTATTGAGCGAACCACAGAGAGGAAGCAGTCTCTTTTCCCTAAAACAGAAGATAGTTGTAGCTACATCACTATTTGATCACTAATTTTTGTAGGCTAGTGCCACACATAACTTAGCAGAAAACATTTATCTGAAGAAATAGTGCAAGTCTGTATGAGGGAATTGTACGGATCAGAATTTGGCTGCCAGCCTGGATAGAACCTATAAATTTATTCAAAGCATCTCATGGGAAAGCATTTTACAACATGTCACATTTTGGCTGGCCTTGAACAAGGGTAGAAGTACAGTGCAGGAAGCTGTATACAGTCTCCTTTCTTTCACTGAGCTATGGCGAGGACTAGCCCCCCCAATAAACAGTGCTTCCAGGGTGGTTTGGACCCTACAGGACCACTGTTGATCCAACAGCCTCGTTGTTGCTTTGGTCCAGTGTCTCTCAGAGTCCTTAAAAAGTGCGCTGAGTACTAATTAGAAATGTTTATTTTAACAAACAAAAGCCCTCGGGCAGGGGAGGGAGGGGAAAGGACAAAGGAATCATCAGAACAACAAGCTGATGAAGACGTGATAAAATGGATATTAAAGAAGGAGATCTATAACAGGCAAATTCTCACCCTAAACCTTTTTAGCCTAATCGGTAGTAGAATGATCTCAGTACAGGAAGTTATGAAGCCTTCACAGGGCACTCACCCATATGAAATTCAAGAGGCAACCCATCTCTAGGTCAGCTCAACCAGGTGGATTTCACTGGCAGCTCTAAGGTGAACACCATCCTTACACACTCATGCACGTGCTCACAAACACACACCCTCCTTTCCTGTACCTAATTCACCAGTTTCCAAGTTGCTTCTCTTAAACAATGATCAAGAGGTGTCTGAGAAGTCTTTTCTGTGGGGCGGAACTGGCACAGCAGAAACACAAAGTCTCACTGGTCTCAGAGGTGTTGCAGCTCTTCTTTTTAAAAAGCTGTATTGTCTCAATTCTGATTTTTTTCTTTTCTTATTAATGCTCCCTTTCAAATGTCTCCGATCAATGTCTTTTTACAACAGTGGGGCAGAACCCCTCAGGACTGAGAAAATTACTCAGATACTAAATGGCTGAGAACATCTATTACTTACTGTTGACTTTACTGTAAGGCTGATGCTTGAAGACTGTAGCCATGAGCCCGATATATACCATAATACAGATGGTAATAGAGACAAAGGAAACTACCTGAGAACGTGTACAAATATGCTGCTTTGCTGCATAACTGAGGAAAAAGTTTCCAGATAGAAACAGATTTCTTCTTAAAACACTGCAGTTTTCCATTAGGAAACAACTTTCTCAGTGACTCTATTTCCCCCTATGCTATATCCAGGCTTTCAGTTTTCATGTGAAACATGGGCAGCAAATACACCTGAAGGAAAGACATCCCTGGAGGACCAAATAGCCTACCAGGTCACCACTGTGCTTAATTCTCATTTGTTTTGTCATCTTCTCAGACTTTCATTTTAAAAGTTTCTATCAGCTGACTATATATATATATTTCAATATTATCACTTAATTTATTTAATGTTTATAGTCATTAAGGCTTTTAGCGTGATCATTTTAAAATATTCTTTCGGGGTCACTTTGGCTCTATTAAGCTTTTAAAATAGATTAAATCCAGGGTCTCTGCTTTCTGAATACAAAAGCACATCTTGCCTGTGAAGCCAAAAACAATTTAAAACAGATGAAATGCAGTAGAATTAATCTGTCCAGAGCCAAAAGGAAGACTGTATTTATAGCAGCTGATTTATTTGTTTGATATACAGTATGTGCTCTGGTTTATAATTTTTAAGATGTGTGAATAGGGTCACATTATATATTACAAAAATAGTAAGGCAATGATTTACAAGACTTCATATTGTGCCTATTGACCTTCTCAATAAGAAAGGTTGGTGGTTGTAACAGCACTGAAAAATTAAACCCATGGGAGTCAATTTAATGTAGGATAAACTCTTTAACAACCAGCAAAATAGCCATATCAGCTGTTCCATCTGCAGATTACGTTTCAGTTTTAAAATGTGGGGGTATTTTTAATAAAAAGTGCAGAAGCTTTCTTTATTCTGCAAAACATGTGTTTCCTCCTCCATGGAAGCAGCTGCTCCCAACCTTTCATACATTAAGAATGGAAGTATTGTGTTATAACTGGTTTCTTCAGTAGGAGAAGAAAGAAAAGGAAGAAAAGAAACTGCCTAATAATAATGAGGGTTTGGGTTTTTTTTCCAGTTTCCATCTGAAAATTAATCTCTGAGCTCTGAAGAAAAGATGTACCTTTGTCCTTTGTTGTGGACAAAAACATTAGTCTATCCACAAGGGAAACAATATTAGCCCATGTACAGCTTGAAATAATCAATATCAGGACTCAACAAATGGGTAATGCTTCATGTTAACACAGTCACTGTGAAAATGAGAGGTTGAGGGCAAGATATCTCTTTTAATTATCAGAGCTGTGTGTCATGGACTTTCCAGAAATAATGGTATCTGAACATATCTTAAGCATTGTCAGATAAATGAAAGACAAAAAGCATTCAAACCGTGATCTCCTTTATGATTTATCTCATTGTTTTTGTAGGATTATCTGACTTACCACAGTATCTCATAGAGATGGAAGCTTGCAAGGAAGATAGAGACTTCTTGCATCTCTGGTTTATTATCTCTATGACACTCACCTCATCTACTTCTGGCAAGGAATCAGAAAAAACGTAGCCTAGAGGGACCCGTAGATTGCTAAAGCTAAGTATTAATAACCTTCATCATCTAAAACAAAAAACAAAACCTAAGAAAACAAAGCTGTTAGCACCTCAAGAATTCTGATTTTGGCTTGTAGCTTAGTCTTCCACAGAGCAAATTTAATGGCAGATAACCTTTTCTTCTTACAGACTGACAACATTGGAGATATAACTGCAATCTTTTGGTTGTCAGCAAACTGTTTTGGTGTATTTTGTTTTCTTGTTAATATACATATAGCTGCCAATGTAATGATTTGGGGAGATGCAAAAACTCACTGAAGATACATCCTTCACACTAGAATTTATTTTCCAGACCAAGGAAGCAAATGGTGAGACAGTCAGGCCAAGAAGATTGGTGTTTGTGATGAAGCATAAGAGTGATATGGAGAAGGAGATTAGCATAATGCATTTTGGTGGGAGTTCTTTTCCAATGTAGCTCATCTATGTGGGAAGTTCATTACAATATTTCTTCTATAACTTATGTCTCTTTCAGGATAACAGAATAAAACAATTGATGGTGGAGCAGTAGCTCTTTTCTGTGTCACGGTGAAAGATCACTGAACATTCTATCTCTAACTCTCATTCCAGTTACTTATTATATATTAAAATAATGAGTCTCTTTAGAGCTTGTTTTAAGTCAAAGGTTCATGTGCCACATATTGTAGCAATCTCTACGTGTACATTTTAAGTCCTTCTCAATCTGATGATTATAATGCCCTGGAGAGACAAAATGGGTAAATAATTCAACATCGTGAATATTAATGGCTAACAATTTCATCAGAACATGATATTCCCATATTGAAAGTAGGTAAGCTGAAAGAATGTGGTTGATTGTATTAGCTTGTCAGAAAGATATAGGCAGTTACAGAAGCTTTTATAATAGTTCAAATTAAGGAAGAACCATAAAATTATAGATATTTCTTGTGCTTTTCCTGATTCCAAACTATCTGTCAATTCAGAGAAGACCTCATGGAAGACCAGTGAAATAATCTGTTATAACCAGTCAGGATAGTAGGATAGCAGCATGATAGCAGGCTGTGCTATTGCTGAGAAGTGAGGAAAGCAAATCCAATTAAAGTAAAACCCCAGTACTAATGCTGTTTTTCAAAATCACACATATACTCATATTCCAAGGCCACTGCTTTGCTCTATTATGGAAACCCTTGCAAAACAAACCAACTTTACGATGCCACCAAGGTGGACAGTGGGTTCAGCTCCCACTTCGTGTATATGTGCATGGCCATCTCAGAGACAAGGAGAGGAGAAGCAGATTCTCCAGTTCTTCACCAGCATGTTGAATAATTTTTTAGGACATGATTATTAAAGATTCTCCTCCTTCCTTTCCTGCTATTTACTTGGAATTTTCAAAGAAATGTTCAAGGGGTTTACTATGCAATCTAAATCCCTGAAAAGGACAATCAGCCAGTAAATTGGCAGCATTTCCCAGACTCCAGTGGACAATGAAAAATACCCTATTTCTCATGTGATTTGAAAGGAGTATCTGAATACACCCAATGTCTCCAAAAGCAGGTTTACAACCTTCGGCACCTGAGTTCCCCAGATATCATGAACTTGAATAAAACTCTCAAAAACCTATCACAAAGGTATCCCAAACACTCAGTCTGAGCTGCTCAGATCAAAGATTAAGGAGGAAGACAAGAGTGAAAGAAAGTCTAAAAGGAAGTCATATTAGGGATCCTTGTACTGCCTACCATATGTCTTGAAGAGATAGTGGATTTCTAATCATTTACTGTCCTGTCACCACTGGAAGATCATGCTGAACCCTCTGAAGTATGGCAGACCACTACAAACTAGTAGTCTGGCAGAAGGTCACATCAGAGAAGTGCAATAACAAAGTGTCTGGGACAGAAGCCTGACATTTGTGCTAATAAACATTATCAACAATATCAGCAAGACTTCAGAGAAACTCCTGAATTTCAATTGTCAGACTTGTTAGCAAGAAGTATCGGGAAACATTTTAGACTGACGTGTTCCAGGGAGAGGTGATCAGCTCCAGGAATCCTTATGCCACAGGCATAATTCAATACCATCTACATCTCTCATCTTCTTGATCACAGAAATTAATTAGAGCTTGAAGAAGACTCCCTGGTCACCAGACTACCATACATTTTCAAGACCTTCCCAGTGCTCATTTAAAGAGAGAAAGTTCAGGCAATTACGTTTGTGCTGTTTCTTTCAGGAAACCATTTCTCCTTTATAAGGAAGAAAAACCCCCTTGAACAATTCTTCAGTAGCCCCTTATAGCAGCATCTGCTATTGTGAAGTGCTGTTGCACTGAGCAGGAAGCACATTATCCCCCCTTTGCAATTTCCACTGGTGTAACCAAGTGCATACAATGCAGAGATGTAGAATCTGACCCCTAAGATTACATTTAAGAGATGTGCTCTAAGAGTTCAACATCTCTGTATTTTTACTTTCTCCTTTTCATTCTGTTATAGATCCTGTCCATTTATGAAGTCTAAACCTCTTGCAGAAGCTGTGGTCATACACCACACTGGCCATTGTGCATTGAGACAAACAGTTTGAGTCTGAGTAGGCAAAGACATTTCCAAAGAACTTAGAAACAGTTTTTTTTCAATATTTTGCTAACCAGTAAACCAAAATTTTAAACATGCAGGAGTAGAAAGTTAAATAGAAAAGCCACTTTAGTTCTCCTAATAGCTTTCTCCTGGTCTACAGCAGCAAATCCTTTCCTATGGCCAAAATAAACAGCTCAATAAAAGGAAAAGAAAAAAAAAAAAAAAAAAAATTGATGCTTGATATTATATAACTTATATACTAAGTGGATTGAGCTGAATAGGCAATGCCATGCACGGGTTCTCCAGCCTCCTCTACAATATCCATTTTTCTTCATACACATACAATTTACATTACGGATATGGGCATCCTCTTCAAACTCACCAAAAGCTTCAGTTCTCATTTTGAATCCCACCTGTTTCTGGTGGCTTTGACACATGCTAAACCAAATATCAGGTATGGGCAGACAATCACAAACAATTGAGCTTCCTTAGCTTAGTAGGCTGCCATTTGTCGCTGAGCTGCGGTGTCTGTCTGAATGTGGATATGTCACCTAACACATAGGTAGGACAAAAAAGCATTAGCTTAAATCACTGTAAAGGTCACATTTGCTATTTTATTGAGATGAGGCTCAGTGAAATAAAATAACACATTTTACTTTTCACTTGTAACAGACAAGGAGCATTCATGTAACTAGTTAACAGCTGTCTTTCAGCTGAGGTAAATGGTTGTCCCTCAGGAGCTTGGTTGCTAGCATCAGCCCTGTTGTATCCATACCTTGGAAGAGGCCAGAATTGGACTACACACAGACCTAATGCTATGAAAACTTACTGAAAAGAGAGCACAGAGAATGAATGACTTCCCTTTACTCTGACAAATCCTCCCAGCACGGCACTCAGTTAGGATTTTGAATCACACCCCGAGCAAGAAGGGACAGCAGACACCTGCATGGCTTGTTCTCACCTAGCTTTACACTGTGACCACTGAGGCATGCCTGCTTTATTTATTCATACATTGCTGAGAGTATGTCAGGCAAGTTGTTGGAGCCAAACAAAGACTGCCGGTTTCACAAATTGGGATTACTGGCTGAAGCTTTCTCATATCACCTCTAACCACTGAGGTCTCAGGATAGCTTCAGTGATGATTACTGGGCTATAATACAAGCTGTCAAAGCTGTTATAATGAGGGGTTAAAATAATATACACTCTGTATTGAATAATTGCTGTAAATGCCCTGAGGCGTAAAAATATTGTTTGAGATGTTGTAAATAATGCGGCTGGATTTAACTGCAATTTGAAATGTCTGTTCTGCTGTGTTTTTTTTTTCTTGTATCCTGGCCCTAAGTGTCTTTTTGGGCCTGCTCCTCAGCCAATGTTAGCCACAAAAGTAACAGTACCTCAGCATGCTGTATGTATCTGGGTCAATCTGAGGTCAAAGCTCAACTAAAGGAGGCAGCATGCAGTAAATACAAATGAAAGATATCACTATGATGGACAAAACTGATCTACATTAATACGAACAAGCTTGACTGATACTGAATACATTTCCAAGGCATGGGGTCAGGTTTGGTGCATCAGCGAGGCTGAGGGTCTAAATGAGATGCATTGCTGCAAGCAGCTCTTGGGCAAAAATGCTCAAATAGCTATGATCTCATACAGCAGACTTATCAGTTATGGTAATAAAATCATCCTGAAAGTAACACTCTGCTACCCTTTTCAAATATTTTCTATCGCTGTCAAAGGAAGTGCTATTTCCTTCTTTGTTATAACTTATTTTCCCTCAAGATTAATACTTCAGTTTACTTCCATCAGATAGGCTTGCTCTCCCATTTTAGTCTTTCCCCTCTGTAATTTTTTTGCTATCAAGTAGATGTTCTTCTTTAACAGGATATGTGTGTTTCTTTATCTATAGTAGTGGAAGTCTCTGTTTAGAGGACACAACCTCAGGAAAAATACAGCAGGAGGTATTCCTGATGGGATCTTGACTTCTTACTTGTTTTTTTAACTTTTTTTTAACGTAGATTTCCTTTTAATTTAAACCCAGTGGTGGGCCAGGATTGTAAAGAGTTCCAACAAGCACTAACTCTGAACAGCTTAACTCTAGGCAGACTGGGAGAAGTTGCTCCATGAGCTTACCTGCAAGGCAGGTTGTCAGTGTAGCTCCCTAGGGTGCTGTAGAAAGGGAGCCATTGTAAAAAAACACAGGCACAAAGCTTGGGTCTTAGAAATCAGCATCTGGCTGCAGGACTCAGCGCTAAGCTTAGCAGCCAGATTTGCAGGGAAGCATGCTGGAAAAATACCTCATCATTAGACAATAATAATAATAACAATAATATTGGCAAAACAAAACAGGGGCAATCAAAAGAGTCTGGATAAAAAATTATTGAACAGAGTGGAAGGCAGAGGTTGTACCATATCTGATTTCATTTCCCGTCATTTAATAGAGGTCTGGAAAATGAGGAAAGTGTGATGAAATATTAAACAGCAACACACAAGTCTTATGTAGTTGGAGTGCAAATGACTAGTGACATAAGAAGTTCCATTAAATGATGTCCATGAAAAGCAAGCACATAGTGAATCATCCATCCACATAGGCTTGCAATAAGAATGTTGCAGAACTCATCTCTGGACTGATATTGCTGCTATTTAATGTAGTTTCTAGCAAGTCATTTATCATATTTATGGCTACATCTACCCCTTTTTACTATGTTCTTTTTTCACAAGTTCTCCTAGAGAAAGGCTATTCCACAGCTTTATGAAGCCATGAACTGGAGAATAATGCATGACCTAAAGCAAATGGAGGTGAATGATGCCTGCATTATACTGGTTTTCCAGACCTGTCAAAGAAATCCCAATCCATCAAGTAGCGTTGACCAACTTTGCTTTGTCTATGGTCTCCAGAACAGGTAACAAAATGGAACCAAGGGTATGTTTACAAAGCTTCATTATGTTATTCTACATCATTATTTGCAGCAAATGTGAATACTTGCATTACTTCTTGCATCTGGAAGTGTCATCCTTATCTATGCACTACAAATCCAGGCTTTTCAACAACAGAATTGAAACACTGCTTAACTTCTGAATAACCATTTCCTCCAAGGCCACACTTAAAAAAAGATGTAGAATTTTTTTTAAAATATAGCTGGCTTTCCAACTACTTAGTGCCTTCAAATAATTTGGGTTGTTGAAAAAATACAATCACAAAGCAGCAGTTGCTGGACCACACACCATGTGAAAGAAAGCAAGCTGTGGTTCTGTTGAGAGGTTTCTCAGGATCTTCATGCCATGCAAATCCTTTTGCTTCAGCTAAATCCCTGGAGTATGTAATCCTGATATAGCTGAACTGTTCCTGGATCATTTGTTTCCCTAGAAGCTTATTTTGCTACATGCTTGGTGTGCAGTTATTTATAGAGAAAGCCCTGTCCCTTTGCAGGCAGAAAACAACTCAAGGTAACTCAACAGACGCTTGATCTGCATCTTATATATATATATATATATATATATATATATAAATATAAATTATATATATATAAATATATATATATAAATTATATATATATAAATATATATATATAATTTTTTTTTTTTCCTCAGAAATTCATTGAAATGTTGCATAGATTCTCTGAGGAGGTAAGGAGCATAATAAGAACTTAAGAACTATTGTACTGGGTCAGACAGAAGTTTTCTTAATCCGCAATATCCTGGATAAGCAGGGAAATATAAGAGCAGGGGAAGAAATACAGTGATGCTTTCTCATTTTAAGTTTCCTGAACCAGAGCCATATCGTTAATTAATAGTCTTTCTTTCCTTACTGTTTTCAATTGCTTTTTGAACTTGTTAATATTTTGGCACTGACAATGTTTTGTGGCAATTAATTTCAGCAAAGAAATGAGCATCTTCGATTTCCTTTAATGGCTGCAAACTTGGAGAACACCAAAACTTTCCTGGATTGGATCTTTAGGCTTCCTTAATTTTATTTTCCTCTACTTCAAAATTTGGATAATGATACTTTGTCATCTGTCACACTGGCATTAATCATTCTACTGGTTAATTCACTAACATTTGTTAGTGAGACCTGTTGATTCAGGAAAATGTGTTAATCTACACTGAAGACATTTTAGGAAAGGAGTTACTCATTTCTTGATTTTATTTTTAATTGGAGTTTCATGGTGACAGCTAAAGTTGTTCAAATCTCTAACACATTTAACTATATACAAAGTATTTATTCATGATGGCCAGTTTCTAAACCTTAGTTCATATGATGAGTCCTACATATTAGTGGAGAAAGTTAGTGGAATGTAATTTATTTAGAAGTTCTTATCGCACTGCACATATAATTCATTACAAACAAGCTTGTTGATATGCTACTCTACCAGCTATACTTTTCTGATTTTTTGATGTCTTTAATATACTTTTAATATTAAAGAGTCTTGAAAGAGTATTGTATTCATTCTACCTCTCATCCAATTTTATAGATGCACGTTTCATACAGGTAAGTCAACGACCTCACTGGAATCACAACTACAGCTACAAAAAGTGTTCTGAAAATGGAGGACAAACAGTGAGATAAAATAATGAGATAATTTTGCTTTCCTGTTACTTCATCTCTCTCCCAGAGTGCATACAATCTGAAGATTAGACAGAATCATACTAATTCAAGAGCTTGTTCTTAGAGTTTAGCAGATGATCCTAAATAGAGGGCTTCTTCCAATAGTCCCATAGCAGCATCCCTTCATTTAGGTCAAGGGGTGGTGGAGTGGAGTTAGGGTTAAGTACTGAGAAGTGTTAGCTTTGTCCACAGATCCAAACAGTAGGAAAATCCTGAGAACAATGCAAACGAAATCTGACATTTGTACAGTGTATGTTGCTCCAAAAATAATACCTCCTTTAAACCAAGAAAACTGAGTCAGTGTTGAGATACCTCTAACTCTCTTTAAATCTATGATGAATATTTTGTTCAGAACCTCAATTTTTTCTATTACACTTTAATTTGCTTCAGGGGGGTTCAGCCTGATGGGTGATCTACATTTGACCGTACAACTGCTCTTCCACCAACTTGCATGCCATTTTGGAAATCATTGTTCTAGTGAGCATTTTATTAGAGGTGATATTCTGTAATACTGACTACCACAAGATTTTGCAGTGTTTTCAGAGATGATTCCTGGCTTTCACAGGTATCTATTTAACCAGGCCTTAATCCATTTAGTGCATGCTTCACTGCTATTGTGCTGTGCTATCTTTAATCAGAAAGCCCGGCTGCAAAATGTCAGATGCCTTACAAAGGGTTGTTTCACCAGAATGGATGTATCAACCAAACTGGTAATTCCCACACATATAATTGAGGTTATTATGGAGCCATATTTATTGATGTAATTAGCTGAACCCCATGTTGTATTATTTTGTCTGGGACTGATTGTCCTAGAGAATGTACTACAGAGACCTGTGTAACCTCACGACTCTTTAAGATTAGCTTGTTATTCTCCCAGGCAAAAATCTCTTCAAAGTAATTATTTGGCATTTTTAGGTGTGTTATCTGAGCCTGCTGATTTTAAATTATTTAAACAATGTACATGATCTTCTTTAAAATTACTTTCTCAACTCCTAACTGTGAAAGAAGCATTCCTCTTGCTTTGTTTTCAAAACAGAGCAGGGAATTACTTTATGCTCCTGCATTTCCTCTGAATTGTAATGACTCTATCTTCTATATCTAGTAATTACCTTGTATTATTTCTTGGATTTCATTTATTCCTAATATACTTTCTAAAAGTGCCTTATTTTACGTAGCCCAGAGACAAATCAATGATGTCATTAACCTTCATAAATTGTATTGATTTTTATCCTGTTCTTTCTTTTCTCATGTGTTACCTTTATCTGGATTTTTCCCATTTGTGAAGGCTTTTTTCTCTTCATTCCTGCAGAGCCAGTTACTCTCCTTTTGGATTATGGAATCACAGCTTTCTTGTGACATTACAAACCTGGAAGCTTTCTAAATTGATGTTTACCAGCAAAGGTTTCCTCTTCCAGTTAATTCTAATCTCTTTGAAAATTTGTCTCCTTCAAAAACACCAACTGTTCATGTCCCATGTTGGATCTGCCCTACTTTGTTGACACAATAATCATGTCATAATTTTGGTCTCCATACAACAAGAATCACAGTGATTAATTCACCTTCACCTACAATTATGACAAAAACAAATTCACTTTGCAAAGGCTTCTGAATTAGAATATTTTAATTTTTTATTTTATTTTTTATTTGTAACTTTAACAGTCTTGTATTACTGTGGAAAGAAGCCCTTAGAGCATGTGCCCCCACAGTAAAGTCTCTACTACTTACCAGTCTTCCTTATCACTCTGCCTTAGGTTAGTGCTCTCCTGGCTGCTCTTGGTAGTGTTTATGCAAAAAAAATATATATATATATTCAGGTGTGTGTTTCAGACTGCTACATCAGTCTCAGGCAGCAATGGTAAACTGTACGTAATGAGGTGTGGATGGAGGAATGAACAATACTCCATTCAGTGTTGCTTTAGTGTGGCAGCAATGTAGCGCCCTTTTCTGTGCCCCCTCTCCCTGTCTAACTGTGCTCCTTGGAGGGCAATAGGGTGCAGAGTCATCTGCCGGGGGGGAAGATAGGGAGAAGGGGAGCTTCATTATTTCCCATGTGCTTGTGTGATGATCTTTGTAAATATCAGGCTCTCTTCATTAGTAAATAACGCAATTAGCATAAAATCATTCAAAAATTAAGAGGTCTTATCTATTGCAAGACCTGGGGACTCAATTATCCATGGTTGATCCACCTTTAGCTGAGGTCACACTGTGTAGCCTCATGCGAATACTTTAGAGGGCTTTCTAATGTCAATATAATATCAAGGTTTTTTTATAAGTGAGTGAGAGTTTATTTACTGCATATAATCAGGATATAAATGCCATCCCAGCATATTTACTTGTTACATACCAGACCTTTGAGTAAAAGTTATTTGTGATTTGGAACCAAACATTCTACTTTGTCTTAGGCCTGAAGGAGGGGAAGAAGATGATCTTGAAGTCCAAAATTACATTACCGTCATCAAGATCAGAGTTGGGATGATGGTAAGTAAACAAATTACAGCATTAAGTTAGCATTAGCATGTGACAGTATTGGCAGCATGACGGGAACGCAGCCCAGCCATTTTTCTCTGTAGCTCTAGTTGCTTAAAATTATAGTGTACACAGTGATTCAGCTGGCTATAATACCAGATCTAATATTTAACACTGCCCTGTATTTTCTAAGTGCTGCTTGTTGTTACAAATACCTGAATTTCAATTGGAAGCATAAAGATCAGGATCCCATTCCTGCAGGAGCAGTAAGAAAAAGCACTCAGCCCTCATTGTTTTAGCAGTTCTTCATGGATAGTGGGCCCCAATAACAGCAAGCTAAGGGCAGACGTGCTTTTTCTATGTGTTAAACTAGTTGCTGATACAGATACTACAGAATTAATGAAAATATTTCTGTAAATCTCAGTAGCTTTAGGTCAATCATATGGTCAAACTGTTTGAGTCAAACCTTTCATTCCTTTTCTACCTGTGGCAAAATGTCAGAAGATTATTGTCTTAAACTGAGCAACAGTCTATAATTGTTACCCCAGATAAATCTATCTCACATAACGATATTATACCAAAACATTTAAGATGATATTTTGTAGTAGCCATGAGCAAAGAGAGAAGTGATGGAGGGCTCTAATGATGATTCTTGCTGGATTTTTTTCTGCTCTTTCTTCACATTGTAACCTCCAAAGTCCTCTGATCTGTATCAGTACCATTCAGTTTTGTAATCCCTACTTATTGTGTTAATTACCACCTTAACTAAGAGCCTTCTTCTGTATCCACATACGGATAAAATGTAGTTGTCTGTTGGCTTCTGGAAATAGCCAGCACTAAATAAATCTGACCCATTCATTCATCAGAATTTCAGTCCCCAAACCAGGCTTGTGGGATGCAGATAAGTTCAAAAGATATTTGTTAACACTGAAAGATGCATGTACAATTAAGTGCCTTCTTTATTCAATGACTGTCTTCTTTTGTGCAGAATATAGGCCATTATCATTTATATGGTTATTTTATGTAGCTATGCAGTAAGATGGAAGTGTAGGACCCCCCTCCCTTTTGCTCAGCCTGTCGGTGACATCCCTTGTCTAAAGTATTTTTGAATGTTAATTAGGTTTTCACTGCCCCTGTCTTTAGTGTCTGCTAGAAGGCAGCTCCCATTCAGTAACCACCTTGAAGTTACCATAGATCTTGCTAATTATCTGTTTCCCCATAACTCCAATGGATAAGACCCTGCGCAATCTGTGACAAACGAGACCTAAATTATGCAGTAAGTGCCCCTGGATTCTCTGCCTTTCTAATGCAGCAAATTGGTAATACTGCAGCTTCAGGTAAATTTTAGAAATTGAGATTATTATTGCATTAAATATAAAATGAATAACCCATGAAAGAATTTCCTTGTATTATTTGTCACAGTAAATTAAACTTGTTTTACCCTGCACCTGCATTTCCCCTCTGCTTCTGAAGTGTACATGAAATAAGGAACTGAAGGGCAAGAACTTATCAGAGCAACTGACAGCAGCTTCACTAGCCACAAGACAATTTGGGATTTGGGGTACTAAGGAAGCCTTGAGAAATGATTTGAGACTCAGGATTCAGAACTCAGCACACATGTTCCTGCTTAACAGACAATCTTGCAAAAACCCTCTCTGGTTAACTTTTAAATGGCATTGAAAGAAGTGCAATTTCTGTTTGCCTACACATGGGAAAAGAGCATTGAGCTGCATGTAGCTGCTCTAAAGGACGTTTGGCAGAATGCCTATGGTCAAAAAACAACAGCTTTATGGCTATATCCACACAAAGATGTTGCACTGCCTAAGTTTTAGGATGGAAGAGTATGTGATCTGAGGCAATGCTGCTTCATTTTTTGCCTATTTTTGTGAGCTCACTGGATTAGACTGGAGGCAGGAGACACACTGCTCTTCCTCCACATGTGCTCATTTGGTGGATTCAGGTGGCCAAAGAGCTGTGAGATGAGCCCCTGGCTGGCTGGCAGCTAGTTGCCCCATTGGTGACAGTTTCCATGAGGTCACATGTACCAGGGGATTTCTGAAGGCTGAAACTTTAAAAGCCTTCAGGGCATCTCTTTGTGGGTTAACCACTTAGACCTTGACTCTAATCCTGACCTGTGCCTCTGCGGAGCCTGTATAGAATAATTGCTGGTAAGGCATGAACCTATAGAGAGGAAACCACTTGTAACTGGGGAGTGCATTCGTTTGTTTCTTGAATGAAAACAAACTCAGCTGCTGAAATTTGATTCTGCAGTGCAGACTGCAAAGGCTACGGGCATTAAATGATTCATTCTCTGAAGTGCAGGTTATTCTGGTGCAGCTGGTAAGAGCTTTTGATACCAGAGCTGCAGCTTTGATGTTGCTTCTCTGAATGGTGTTGCAACTGAGCTGCTTGGTCTGTCCTTTGCTCCAGGGGCTCTGTGCTGGTCTGGTATATGCAGTCTATGCTCTGACTAAGGACAGGTCGGCAGAGTCTTTAGGTAGGACTACAAAGATCCAGAGCAATGACAAAGTTCTCACTTGAAAATGGGAGTTTTACAGGTCTATCACTAAAACCAACTGTCAAGCATCCCTCAAGTGATGTGTCAGACACATTATCCACAGGTGAGAAGAGCATTTCACAGCTTCCAGATGTGAAGATGATCCATGCTCTCTAAACACATTTATATATTTGCAATGTAAAGCAGGTTAGACATTTTCAAGATTTGTTATTCCCCATGTTGGAAGCATCACCCAAATTTCACCCTGGTCTGTGATTTCCTGTGATTTCCCCAGCTTCTCAGCTATGACCTTAGAAGTCAAACAGTGCAAATAAACAGTATGGGAGAACAACGGTATTTCCACCTACTGCCTCTCAACAAGAGTTTTGTCAGGCTGCTCTTAAAGTTGGCTTCAGACCCTGAGGTCTCTAGGTCTGGCCTGGTAGTCTGGTGGACTCCTAGATTCATAGAATCAGAGAGACATGGAATGGCTTGTGTTGAAAGGAACCCTTAAGATCACCTGGTTCCAGCCCATCTGCTATCGGCAAGGACATCTCCTGCTAGACCAGGTTGCTCAGAGCCCCATCCAGCCTGGCCTTGAGTGCTTCTAGGGAGGGAGCATGCACAGCCATACTGGGCAGCCTGTTCCAGTGTCTCACCGCCCTCACAGTAAAGAATTTCTTCCTAATATCTAGACTAAATCTACCCTCTTCCAGTTTAAAGCCATTTCCCCTTGTCCTGTCACTACCTGCCCATATAAAAAGTCCCTCCCCAGCTTTCCTGTAGGTCCCCTTCAGGTACTGGAAAGCTGCTACAGGTTCCTCCTGGAGCCTACTCTTCTCCAGGCTGGAGAGCCCCAGCGTTCTCACCTGTCCTCATAGGGGAGGTGCTCTATCCCTCTGATCGTTTTCTTGGCCTTCTTCTGGACCCACTCCAACAGCTCCATGTCCTTCTTGTGCCAGGGGTCCCAGAACAGGATGTAGTGCTCCAGTTAAGGTCTCATGAGAGCAGAGAGGCAGAATCACCTCCCTTGACCCGCTGGTCACACTTCTCAACCCTGAAAATGCACACTGCCAGCTCATGTTGAATCTTTCATCAGCCAACACTCCCAAGCCCTTCTCCTCATGGCTGCTCTCAAGTCATTCTCCACACAATCTTTATTTGTGCTTGGGATTGCCACCCATTGAGGTGCAGGATCTTGCACTTGGCCTTGCTGAATTTCATGAGATTTGTATGGGCTCACCTCTCAAGTCTGTCCGGGTCCCTCTGGACAGCATCCTTCCCCTCTAGCATGTCAACTGCACCATTCAGCTTTGTGTCATCTGCAAACTTGCTGAAGATGCACTCAATCCCACTGTCCATGTGGAACTCCTGCAGTGTTGTATTTCTCAGCAAAAAGTCTGATACACAATGAGAATCCTTGGGAATCACATGGCTGATACCTTATGATAGGCTGTTTCTGGCTGTCACCCTGTCTCCCAGCCAGCTGGTTTCTTGCTGGCCCTTGTCCTGGCAGGAAGCTGCCTGTATGCACCACTTGGCTCTGTGTCCATCTGCCTGGCAGATTACAAAGGAGCATGTTGTGTTTTGGAGATACTGCAATATCTCCTCTTAAAAAAACATTCCTCTGTTTCCAAAATAAAAGCTTTGAAGATTTTTTGCTTCTACAAAGGCTGTTGAATATTTATCTTTTTTTATTATTATTTTTTTACATGATTACATGCAAAATATTCTAACCATTTCAATTCTGTGCCTTAGCAGCCCTCCAGGACCCAGTGGGGAGTTGCTTAGGGCCCAGCTACATCCATAGCTTAATCAAACTCTTCTGGCATCAAGTACATAGATGAGCAAAAGGATTGTTTTGTTTCAAATTTTCTTTTGGTGCTCTTTTGCTGTTGGAGGATTAGCTGATAGAGGAGCAGATGTATAAATCACCTGGGCTGAATACTGTGGGCTTTTCCAAAGGGATGCATTATATTTTGGCACTACTCACAGTCGATGAGGATTAAGAATCCAAATGCCTTTTGTTCTCCTCTGTTCTGCCCAATATTAATTATTCAAACGAAGGATGACTTACTCTTCTGCCTAAATGATATCTAAAATGGAGGACTACATCTCCTCTTCAGGGGAATAAGGAGAGATGGTGAAAGTGTCTGAAGTAATAATCACAGGGAGAACATTCACTTTTGCCGTTCAGCGGTTCTGAGTGCTATTAGCTTGTTCCTTTATATAAAGTCTCCTCCCAGCTCCCTTTTTTTTTTTTTTTGCAATAGAAATATGATTTGCATCGTATCTTTTTCCCAAGAGGGAGATACTGGAGACCCCTCAGGATTTGATTAAGATTTCTCTCACTGAGTTCACATTTGTCTTGTAATGATTTGTGAGTAGCTTAACTTGTTTGAAATACTAATGCTAGAAATTTCATATAATTGACTCAGCCCTGGATCTTTCATGAACTTTACAAATTCTTTTTTACTTTCTTTCATTACAATGGTCTATGTAAGAAGAAGATCAGCAATCATCATTAAAATGTCATTTATATTCTGTATGACATTATTCTCCAGGCTTCCTACAATTTATACCTGCAAGATATGATTTTTTTAATTTTTTTTTTTTAAATTTCTGCAAGTTAGAAGACTGCTGCAAAAAGGAGGCATATGCTGAAGATGTAAGAGCTGTGATTAACTTTGACTCCAGCCAAAGAGATTTTGAAATGGAACCATATCTATTGATCTTGCACATAACATCATCCCATTATCCACGAACTCCAGGATTCCTCTTTAAATTACTTAATTCGGTTCCTTTTAAGACTTCCTTTGCATCACATGATAGTGGCATATATTCTATATTTTTATACCTCTTCATACACTATCTGCTAATTAGCACCCTTGAAAACAATTTCTCTGGTCTCCACTAACTAATCAGGCAGCAGAGTCCAACCCATTAGACAGAACATCGGTGAGTGTTTTTACATCAATATTGAACAAGCAGACATACCTGTGAGACGGAAAATCAAATTTGTCTTTGTTAAGTTCCAAGTCAATTAAAGATAGGTTTCTATTGATTTTGAAATTTGCTGAGATTCCAGGAAACCGACTTAACAGGTTTGCAAGCAAAAACCTTATTGTATGTAGTGTCTTAGTTAGACTTAGTTCCTGGCTTTTTTTGTTGTTTTTTTTTGTCTTCTACCGTTTCCTTACAAATTCCTTCACGTTTATTTCTGCTAAGCTTTTCTAGCTGCTTTTCACCCAGGATTTGAATTACTGTGTTGTCAGCTGTTAACCTTAGCATAGAGTTTGATCTTTTAAAACTTCCTTATCCATCCTATCAGTTTTGCCTAAATGGCAATAACCACTCGCAAATGAAGCGCATTTTGTGAGTATGCCTCTGAGCTATCCCTGTTTAACACCCCTCACAGTATCCCTCCAACGGTAGGAAATGGCCATTCTTTCTGCTTTGCTGAAGACAAACGGTGGTAATGGACTGATTAGAGTCAAAAGATTTTAAACAGCTAAGGGAGATTTAAAAAAAAACTGCTATCTTAACGATCTCTGTGTAGGTATTCCCTGGGTCAACTAGACATTTTCTTTTTTTTTTTTTTTTAATCTTTTTTTACATTAGGGTTAAGCTTCTTCCCTCTTTACAGGACTGAGTAGCTGGCCTATAAAATTGGTGACCCTCTGCTGGGCCTCTCAGACGCATGACATTGTAGATGTCCGCAGGCTGTGCCTAACACACTGCCAGTACTGAACATTTCACAAAATAAGATGGACAGTTACCTGGGGATGGGCAAGTCTTGGTCCTGTCTGCTTTCCCTTTCTAGTTTTGCCAGTGTTCAGAGGAATAAATAAATAAATAAATAAATAAATAAATAAATAAATAAAGGTTTATTTGGCTACACAAAAAAAAAAAAAAAAGAAAGATGGAATACACCTTCTTTCCTTATTTGTATGGTTACATCTTCATGAGGGAAAAGGCCAACATTTTAATCATTGCTTCTGGAACAATTTCCATGTTTTAAACCATGACTTTTGAATAGAAAATTGAAAAGTAGTGTTGGAAATAGTCCTTCCAAGATCAGAAAAGTGGGCCTGAAAATCCTCATGCCTTTGCATTTTGTGGGCCAGTGCTGGAGGATGTGGTTTCACATGGTCACTTCCTCTTATACTCTAAACTGTCGCATTTTTACAAGGAACCAAGCGGCATGCTTGCTGCTGTTCAATAAAATGCATTATAAGTCATTATAACTCCAAGGCAGAACAGAGGCAGGGAACTCATGCCCCACTATGGCCACACGGCACCCAGCTCCCTTACCTTCAGCGAGTACCACTGCCTCACTCCAGAAAGCTTCTAGCCCAGTGTCTTATCATTTTGGGCTTGTCATTTTGGGGCACCTCTGTTCACAAATGCTGAGCATCAAGCTAGAGCTATTTAGCACTCTCCTCTCGGTTCTGGACACCCTTTCTCTCTGATCAGTTCTTCCTCTCAAATTCTGCTAAACTAATTTATCATTTCTCATAGAAACTATGAGACATGAGATATATAGAAACTATTTTTCACTTTACAAAATCCTTTTAGGTGTTCACTGTCTTTTAACTAGCACAGAGTGGCATGTGGGAGAGCAGAAAAGCCATGACACAAAAGTGAAAATACATAATTGTTTGCAATGTATATGATGTGCTTCACTTACATAAATCCGGGAAATTCTCTCTCCCTCTCTTGAGAGTTCCTTTTGCAGGAGTTTAACTTTTTTTAAGAGTTCCTCATTCTTTATGTCAGTCTGCTCTGGGATTTCTTTCAATCCACTGTTATTTCTTCTCTCTCAATTCTCCAAATTATCTGTTTTTCAGGATCTTGCTTTCAAGCTCCTGAAGTCTCTTATCTGTATCAGTAACTGTATCTGAATGCTTGTTTAAGCCTGCCTCAACTTCAGTCACTCTACCTTTTATTGCAATTCCCTGAAAGAGGCATGCATCAAAGCTTTCATTGATGTTAGCTCAGACAGTAATTCTCTAATGTCTGCCAATCTTCCTCTGTTGTACTTTGTTCGCAGAACAACGTTATGCCTCTGGGACCTCCTGGGGTCCCAGTGCATCTCTCTGGCCACTTGCAAAACTATTGTTAATGTCAGAAGTGCACCTCTGCACAAGTGTACTGGCATTGGGGATCACCATGTATTTTCAGGCAGGGCTTTGGGATGTCCTACTTCTCTGAAAATCATTAAAATCGGCATACTGATGACTTTTTTTAAAACATTCCCCCTGCTCTGTACAGCTGTTTCTATCCTTTTTTTTTTTTTTTTTCTTTTTTCTTTTAGATCTCTTAAACTTTCATGTTGTAATAGCATGAATTTAGCCTCTCTGGTCCAGTTTGGGATGCATAGTTCAAGGCTATGTCTTCACGGTTCTCCTTCATGCAGATAATATAGAAGTACTGACAAAGATGTACCTCCATTCCCCATTACCCTGCCTTCTAAAGTTTGTTGCCCAAATGCAGGCCTAAGGGCTCAAACTTTTCCTTTTGCCAACAAGTAAAATCCCACAGTCCAGCTTATTTCTCATTTATAACTTTACTGTCATATGGATGTGAAAAAAGAAAATGATTTACTGCATTCTGCATTTCTCTGAAGTTGGTCTGTTCCTTCATCCTTCCCTCCCTCAGTAGAAGAAATACCTTTTTTGCTCCCCTGCCTTTTCTCCACAGCCTTCTATCTAGCACTGCAGAAAGTTATTCATTAGATCCTTGAAGCAGCTGCCCTCGGTGTGACATTGCTTTCTGCTCAGTTTATTTTGAAGGCAGTCCCTGATGAAACTAAAACCAAATGCCCCATCTTGTGATGAGATTGCCTGATATGGTTTCCCTGGCTATTGTGAAAAGGTATGCATAGAGTCTGGCGATGTCAAAATGATCAGGAAGAGATGTTGTAAACTTGCATTTTCAGGAAATTCTGAGGATAGAGGTGAATCCTAAATCCCATCTCTCTCTGTGTTTTGCGTGTGTCTGAGTGAATGACACAAAGCTCACTGTTCCCCAAAGCAGTCATCTTTGGAGACGGATAACCACCACCTTCAAGTGTCCACCATTGAACCAACTTTGCCAACTCTGCCAAAAACATCATGAATGTCGTCTGCTACATCCATTACCCTCTGCAGTAAAACAGTGCTGGCACAAAGGACAGGGAGGGCTCCCACTTAGGGCAGAAAGAGCATGCCCCACTCTATGATCTGATGGACAGCCCAGATTCACGCTCAATCTAAGCTCACAATGCCTTTTGGATGACTTGGTAACCCAGCCATGCACTTCAGATGCACAGAAAGGCAGACACTGGAAGATCCAAGTAGCTTGTGCTATAGGAGCCCATTTTGACCTGGTGGAAATATGATGTTTCATGACAGCCCCAATGTTTATTGCTGCAAAGGCCCTGGCTTTCCCCTGAGCTTGGGTTTGTGACAGTACTGCAATGAATCCTATAGCTCCCAGGTTCCCTGTCACAGGAACTGCAGAGGCAGCCTACAAGAGAGATTTCATTGCCAATGGTATTGTTCCCATCTAAATTAAAACGTGGAAACTTCGGTCACTATCTCTGGAGATGAAGAAATCAATCAGCAATTCTTGCCCTCCAAGAACAGAAATCTATGAAACTGTTTCCTTTGCTTTAATCTACAGGGATATCTGTACATTCTGCTCTTGCTTTCTGTTCAGTTCTCTGCAGGATTTCAAAACTCTGATTTAGGTGCTAATATGCTGCAGTGAGTTCCCATCCCCAGGCAGCTTCATCATCTCCAGACTGTGTCGGCTTAAACTCTTAACCTGTCATAATACCGTGATTAAGACCCATCATACATTTGAGCAGTTCAAAAACCCATCTCTGCTTCACTACTGGATGCTCCCTCTTGCACAGTAAAAGGCAAAATCAATTGCCCCCTATGTGAAACAGAGGGAAGCCAAGTGGGCAGTATTCATGGCAGTTTCCAGCACTATAACTGAGCTGTCTTGCCATGTTTATGCTATATCTTCAGTTCTGCTGTTTCCAGCCTTCCTGTTCTTCATGCTAATTAAACAGAATAATCTCCTTTTGTTTTTTCTTCATCCTACTGATAATTTGGAGTGATTTTTAAATGTTGATGAGCTTACACTGCAATATTGCACAGGGCTGTATGAATTTTCAGTCACATCGCACCACTTTAAATTACTCATGTTAAAATCTGTATGTCACAGGTGTTCTCAATACCTTATGTGTCAAATGGGTATTGCTAGGATAGACCCACTTTTAGCAGTAATCACAAAGACTGAAAAATTACACAGGGTCCAATTTAAGAAGATACATGACAGTGAGTCTTGAGACCATGAGAACTTAGTACAATACTGCAGATAGCATAGGTCCTGCCTGCAGAAATTGTGCAGAAGTGCTTTGTGCTGTGCAGCCTCTGAGGGTGTGTGTGTGTGTGTGTTAGTTATTTCCGACATCACTGTACAGTGGAATAAAAGCAGTTGAACAGCAGTAAGCCTGGATGCTTACTGCCAGACAACAGCTTAAATCACAACAAAAGAGGAAAGCCGTGGTTCTGAACTAAGCACAAACAGTGGTCATGATAAACCAGAGTATTTGCAGGAGTCAAGCAAAAATAACTGAGTATGTAAAAAGCCTTCTTTTTTTTTGCAGTTCATATCAGTCCGATTCCTATCTTGCCTTCAGTGATCAGGAAGAAAAGAGCTCCATTGTTTAGTGACATTTCCGAATATTTATAGTTCTCTGGTAGTAACCTTTTGTTTGGTAGATTGTGGGGTTTGCACAGCATGCTGAGTATGTCATTAAACATTTGCCTGAAGATCTGAGTGTTAGCATCAATGACAGAGTTTCCTAAACATGTCACATTTTCTTTGGCTGTCATGAAAAATTATAGCTACTGTGACTCACACTTTAATAGCAGCTATTTGTGATATTTTAACCTAATGTACAGCCCCAGAGGAGAAACAACAGACACAATAAAGCATCTGCCAGTGACTTGCTCGAACGAAGGGGATCTGAGCATTATTAGGATGCCAAATTAAAGAGAAAAGGCTCTTGTGTCAAATGCCAAAGGGTCTCGGTGTTTGTTAACTTCACTGTAATTTACATCTTATCTCTGAAAGCCTATGAAAAGAAAGAGAAGAAATATTCCTTTCCTCTCTATTGTCCCTGTCTTTGTACTAAGTGGCATAGTTTTTGTGACAGGAAGGGTTAAATGCTTTTAAAAAATAATGCATCATTAAGCATTTTATTTTTAACTAGTAAAACGCCTTGTGGGCAAGATTACCTTGCAGTAGATCATAATAATGTTTTGGTTTTCTTCAGCGTAAATTTTAGCAAATAACACAAGCATGGAATGATGCAGGTATTATGGATGTCATGAGAAAAAAAAACAAATTGTATTACATTTCCCCATCTTTTCTCTCAAACATCTTTTTTGGGTTTTTCTGTAAAGGGAACATGAAGAAGTGAATATTTCAGGTATCTGTAAAGGAAAACTCTTCTGTTCCTGTTCATCCAGACTCTTTCCTTGTTTTTGCCCAAACCTTGTATGTTATACTTACATAGTTCAGGAAATTCATCCGTGCCTTTATTTGTCCACCAGTAAAATAAGAATAGAAATATTTGCCTCCTTCGTAGTTAAATTCAGCCTTGCTTGGAAGTATTTTAAGAACTTGGAGGGAAGATGAGGTAATTGCACAAATGATGCATTTTTGATTGATACAAGTTCGGAAAGGTATCCCATATGATTGGGATGACGATCCCAAAAGCTGAACTCCAGAGGAAATGCAAACAACTACCACTAACTGCATCCAGTGATGGAGCTCCCAAGTCTGCCTTAAAAGCATGGATGAATACATCATTCTGGGGCAATATCATCAGCTGCATAGACCTCTTCACCTTCGAGTAAAGGAGCCACTGCAGGATTTATAACAAAGTACCAAGCTCTGCAGTCCCATGCGTGACTTCACTATATATCATTTTTTTTAAAGTGTTTGTTTCCCCACAGGAAAAAAAAAAAAAAAGTCCATGAAATGTGATGTTGCTTTTGCTTGTCAGTGTGGACATTCTGTAAATCAGACCATATTACAGCAGCTATGTTCACATTTCAACATAAAACTGTGATAGCACCTAACCAGCTTTGTGAAATACGCTCTCAATAAATAGAGCTGAAAAGTAAAGTTGCTTACTGAGTTAAGAAACAAAATCATCTTAAGTAAACTCAGATTTCCCTTTCAAACCTAAATGTCCAATGGATTGTATCTGTTAGGCTGACAACCACAAATCTAGAAGTTATTATTGAAAATTTGTAGATTGCACTCTTTAAGTGCACCACCTAAGCACGATTTGCAGGGAAGCAAGTCTAGTTGAGATCATCTCCTCATTACACACAGATTGCATTTTCTATTTTTACTAACTATATTCTCTGCTCTGAAATAGATCTCATCGTGTTTCTAGCAGACGTGTTAGCACAAGTATGTAGATCATCACATGCTTTAGTTTTGCCTTGTAATACAACACTTGATTCTTCCTCTCAGAAACACCTGTGTTTCTTTCTACTTTATTATAGTATATCTGGATGAGCACTATCACGCTTTTCCCAAGGGAGTTATCAAGACAGAGCTGAAGTTTCTTATTATAATTTGATCGCAAGGAGCATGTGTGAATTTTGCATTTCTCTTCACAGCATTGGTTAGTAAGACTGAAAGACTGCAGCTGTCAAGTGTTGTCATGAGATCATTCAGAGAGAGAGGCTAAGAATTGGGATCCTACTAAGATTATCCTTTCAAACAGAGATTGCAGAAGAGGACAGAATACTATCAGTGTCAGGTATTTTCAAAACAAGTATTTCAAGACTTGATTAAAAAAAAAAGTACAACAAGAACAGGAATTAAATCTAATGGATACAAAAACACAGTCAGGCAAAGCAGAAGATATCCTGGTACAGGACTCTTCTTTTTGTCTCAGTGCCGGGACAGATAACCAATTACATCAACAATGTGATCTCTCACTGGTAATGGCTTGGGTTAGGATGATGTCCCCATCAAGGACTGCAAATACTCTTCAGAAGACATCATCAGTATGGCCTTGCCCTGTGCAGAGTCACTGGAATTCAGACATTTTAGAAACAAAGTTTGGCAAGCTATAGTGCATAGCTCAGCAGAGAAATGCAAATTCAATGTGAGTTAATATTGTTTCAAAACTTTCTGTGACATTGTCCTGTCAAGGCAAGAATGAAAATAGATGTAACAGAACACTCTGCCCATCCAATAAACTATGCCTTTCCTTTTTTAAGGCATTCAGATGGTGTGGGAAGGGATATGTGGATGTAAGCTGAGTTACTAGTGAAGGACAAGGGAAGGGGGAGAAGGTGGAAGGGAGGTTACAGAAGGAAAAGCAATCAACAACAAGGTGGAAGAAAGCATAAAACATCCTGATTTATACTTTTTCTCCACCCCTTCTGTTGATTGCTTTTCCTTCTAGAGACACATCTTTTCTCTTCTACTACAAGGTGTGATGGGAGCTGATTTACACCACCTTTCCAACAGATAGTTAACCCACCCTCCTATTCAAGAAAAAAAAAAAAAAAAACATTAAAAAATTAATAAACTTTGCCTTGTTCAGCTAGTTTAATTTGTCTTTATCGGCTTTTTTATTTCATGCCAATCAGCTGTATTGGCAACACATAAAACATGGTTGAATTTGTTGCCATAACAAGCAATAATAATCAGTATGCCTGCACTGCCTTAAAGGAACCACTCAACAGTAGGTACTTGGACAGTAGGGAGCCCTGGGCTGTTCAGTGGAGAGCGGTGTTGTGTTGACTGTGTATCAGCTGTATAACTGACAGAACAATATAACATATAAAGCCCATTTTTACCTTGTTTATCTTCTCTGATGTTGATGCACATTGCTAATCCTTTTTGCAGGAGCTGCTTAGTGAGTGGTGTCAAGAAGGGGCAAATAGGTCACACAGATCCAGGCAGCTTTGCTCCTCTCTCAGTGCTGAGCAACAGTATGAAGGGAAAAACACATCCTTACAGAAAACACCTCTTTGTCCCTTCTCTAAAGAAATGAAATCAGCCCTGTGATCAACTGTGGGGCCAGGGGGGCAGGGCAGTGAGGAAGAGCCTCACTTCCTCAGAAGGGACAGCCATGGCCTGGGCCTAGAACAAGCCAAGTCCTGTAGGATCTCATTCTTGGCAAGGTGAGGTTGATGCAGTCGCACATTTGAAACATCTTGTTTATTTGTAACAGACAGTTTACATAACACTGCATATAAACTCTTCAGAGATGTAAAGAAGAGTAACCGCTTCTGACATATGTGAGAATTAAATTTCCAAATTAATGACAAAACATCAGATCTGTTGCCAAATAATTTTGTGAGGATGACATCAGGAAAACGTTGAAAAGTAGAGGAAAAATAAAATGTTTTGATATTATCAATTGAATATTTCTGAGAAATTCTTCAGTTGTATCATAACTTTTTTAATACAGTATAAACATCTGAGAAGCCCAGATGTTACGAAATGCAATAACTTTTATCATTGTTTCCAGTAGTGAATTCTAACCAGGATTGGATTGTATTAAAAAAAGGTGTCCCTTACAGGTGCTCATTGCACTGAAGTGGCCAGAGGGCTTCTTGCATTCCTACGCATCATCTTCCCCATGTAAACAACTACTTCCCATTTCGCACAGGCCCGTCATGTTTCAGCTCTCACAGCAGAAGTGAAGAGTAGGACACCAACCTGCAGTTCTCATTTGCAGGGCAATCAGAACAGCAGTTTCCCATTTACATGGATTTGGCTGGCAATAACAATAGCAAAAATTACAAAACCGTGACACAGGATGAGGTTTCTTTCAGAAGCAACATGCCACCCATCAGATCTAGGCAGTGACCCTGTGGCTTTCCTGACTTCTTGCCATCTTTATCCAGGCTGCTGCGACCCACCACAGCAGTCTTCATCACACCTGCAGGAAACTTCATTGCCTTTAGCTTGCTTGCATGTGCATACAGACTGCTTCGGACTTGGCTATTTTTGGACCTACTGAGGCCTCACATCATTATATCAGAGCCCCTGCTTGTTGCTGGTGCTGGAAGAAAGGACCTGGATGCTCTTGCTTCAGTTCCGGTAAGAACAGCGGCATTTTCCACATCACCTGCTGTGTCCTGATGCCCTTTTAACGCATGGTCCTTCGGAGCAGTAACTCTGTGACAAAGATTTACTACAGCACTCAGCAGACAGAGTTGTACTGTCTGCTAGAGGCTGCCAGGATTACAGCCGAAGTGCTAATATCAGCTGCTAGGAGCTTTAGAGCAAGTTCAATAGGATTTCATGTCTGATGCGTGCATTGAAACAAAGACAGCTTTTCAAAGATCTCTCTCTACATCCCACACCTAAGTGACCTGTCAGGGTTTCATCTCAACTTGACGTTTTGGCAGCACTCTTTGGGTAAGAACTGAGAAGGTTGAATTTTGTCAGAATTTGACTTGAAAGCATTTTTAACAGTCTTGCTTCTTATTCCCTTCTGGCAAGAAAAGAAAAGGTTTACATGTGGGAATCTCGTGAAGCAGAAAATTCTGCTCTTATGCTGCTCTTCCTTTTGTGACAAAGGCCACACGAGTGTCTTAGTGAGTGGTCTATATCATGGCCTCCACTTCATTCACACTTAGAAAAGGGACTGTTCCCTGTCCCTGCAAGAATGCTGCACTGTGTCTTAGACTGCCTTTACACAGCTACTATACTAAACAAGCTGCTAAATTCATTTCTGAGTCTGCCTAAAACTCAGAACAAAGATAGCAGTACATTTTTAATATGAAATAGATGCCCTTCTTTGCCCTTGGGTGATAGAATAAGAAGTAAACAGGTAATATAACATTTCTTTTATATTCTATATTATAGCATAAACCATCAGAAACAATGACTGGCACGATGGCATTGAAACCTTTGACAATGGTTTTGTGCTGGCTCACCTAGTATATTTTTCTTTCCTGTGAAGCCACTTAGAAGGAAATGAGTTCTGGAGGCAGTTAATCATTTGTGCAAGTGCAAGGTGTGGGATGGGAGATAGGATTCACAGGCAGCAAACAGCAGGAAGACTCTGAGAGAATGTGTATTCTGAGTGCCATTAATTTGCATTGAGTACACTGGGCTAGGAGAAGTGGCCTAGTTAATTAAACCATCTCACTGAAATGGATTCAAAATACCTTTAGTTTGGCATTAAAATCAGCTTTAGTCTCCATTTCACATGGGTTATGTTGAGATAATTTATACTGTATCCGAAGAAGTTCAGATATAGATTATGCAGTATTGTTGGATTTTATAGAGCAAAGTTGCTCGTGTAAGTGTTCCACAACATCTGTATGCCCTCACCTCATTCAGTTCAAAATGTCAGTATAGACAAAAAAGTAGACTGAGATTCTGGGAAGTCTGGCTGGTGTAAGTGAATAACCATTGGAGTTGTGCATAATTTTTTACTTACAGATACCTGCAACAAAGAAAAACTCGAAGTTTGGTAACTTCTATTTATTCCTTTGTGTTCACTCAGTAAATCACAATGCAAGCTAGTATGGTTAATTCAGGCTTAGAATATTGAGAGTGATGTATGTCTGTATGAAAGTACACTGATGAGCCAAGTAGAGGAAGTCAAACTCAAATAACATCTGTTTGATCAACACCTGGCTCTATTCACTTTTATTATCTTCATCACATTCCCCATACAACAAAATGGGTGTTATTTGCGCAGATAATACATAAGGGAGAGGAGTCCACTATGTACACAGATGGTAGACCTTCATCTCAAATTAAAATTATCATCTTTTGGTAGCCCAAAATTTGTTTAAATGAAAGCAATAATGCCCACAGGAGTGCAAAGAACAACTGCATTGTTGTACAACTCCCCTATTTCCTTAAACAATGAAAGATTATCTTTAATTTAAATATTTTTAAAATTTTAATTTTGTCTGAGGTTTTACCATCTGTGTGTGCTGAACTCCTCCCTGTGCTCTTTGTGAAGCTCTTAGTCTCTCAGCTGAGAGGTCCAGAGATAAGACAGGCTGGAGAGATGTTCAGCAGAACAGAGTAAAATTGATTTTAAAGGGAAGTTTTAATAACTGGAAGAATAAAACTATTCAAAGTGAAGTTGTATAAGCTCAAGTTTTGCATTTTATGAAGTATTTCACTGAAGAAGAATGAATGCAGTAGGGGTACTCTGTCAATAATTCCATGAGATGTTACAATTTAAAAAGAAAAAAAAAAAAAAAAAAGCATATCTCTCAACAAAGAAACTATTGCCTAAAATCTTGAACTCACAATCAGATTTATGGTCAAGGGAATAACAATATTTACAGCCCCTCAATGCAGAGGAATTGGAAGCATTTGAATGAATAAGATAATACTTGTAAGGGTTTGTAAGACAAGTTCCTGAGAAGCTATAGTCATAGAATCATATTATAGAGTGGCTTAGGTTGGAAGTGACCAGAAAATTCATCTAGTTCCAATTCCCCTGTCATGGACAGGGTTGCCAGTTGCCAGATCAGGCTGGCCGGAGACCCACCCAACCTGGCCTTAGGAACTATTAGGAACTATTAGGTTTCTGATGTGCTTGTTTCCAAGGATTTGCATTATTCCTGAGCATAACACCTACAGGCAGAGAGAAGCGTGGACACTTCAGCAACACATGGGGAATCAAGTTTGAGACTTTTAGTAAGTATGTGAAAATGTTATCATTACCTTCATAGCTTGTAGTCATTTTGTGACCCAGCATTTCAGCTTACTACATGTCGCGAGTTGTATTTATAAAACATACCCTTTGTAATCAACATGAGTAAATTGCAAACAAGCAAGATCATGATATCAGCACACCAAAAAAGGCTCCTAAACTACACATGGCAACCAACGCATGAAAATGGGATATCATGAAAGAAATTGTCACTCAGATCAAATAGGTGGAAAAGGAGTGATCTATAAAATAATGATTGAAAATATATATTTCAAATTTCCATCAAACAGCATGCACTGCTTTTCAAGAAAGAGTTTCTGCATACTGTTTCACAGCACATACAACTCCTAATAAGAAACTATATTTTAATAGAAGACACGTAAATTCAGATGCAAGTTAGTTGACAGGCCACAAAATGCAAAACAAGCATAAAATAAGCATCTCCTCTATTTCTCACTGTGATGTTTCCTTCACACGTAACGTCTGGTTTTAGTATCCAGAAACAGACAGTAAAATGGTACCTAGAAAGCTGACTGCAGATACGTGAAGTGCCATTAATTAAGCAATGGTAACATTTGAAACTTTTCATTACAAGCAGATTTTGGTTACGAGCTATTACTGTTTTAACAAGAAGGCCATTAGTAGCAATAATAAAAAATCCTAAGGGGATTATTGATAGAATAAACTATTTCTCATTTCTTTAAACCTTCAGAAAAGCATGGTCAGTTTTTAATTTTGTTTCCTTGAAATGTCTCTGCATGAAGAAGTGTTTCTATTCACACAGAAATACAAGATTTGCTGCAAGTGCACAACACAACTTGAATGGAATTCGTTCACAGGGCGTATGGCAAAAGGTCTCCCCTGCCTGTATTATTATATTTGTGATATTGATTCTTAGTCATGGCTGCTCTTATCTGCCTTCTTTCTTTTCTGATGACTACACTATAGATTGCCTTGATCAAGGGGACCTGAGACACATCTGTCGTAGCCTCTAACAGCATCTCTTGCAACAAGCTCTCACTTTGTTTTGATTTAGCTGGGTAGGTACAATTACTCTCAGATGAGCCTTTGAGGGGCAGAGATATAGTTTAGGCCAGGCAATATTATTTTTGTGCCTGTACACAGAGTAAGCCTAATATTTAGACTCATTCTCTCTATATCTGTTAAAATGCAGGAATTTATTTTATAGATATCTCCCCCAACAAGGTTAAATCATACAACTCAGGAGAAATAAGTTGACACAAAAATGTATATTTCATGAGAATAGTCCCAGGTCTGTATCACATTCACATGAATATAGCTAGAGATAGGAAAAACAGATAAGAAAGATAAGACATAAAGAGCATCTTACCTCTCTGGAAAGCAGAGATCGCTTTCCCTCAGGAGACACAGTATTTCCTAACTTTGATCCTATCAGGCTGGTCAGGAAAGAAGTGGTATCTCTTTTACGGCACTCCAGGACCTCCATCTCTAAGTCCCTACTGGAAATCTATCTTCTAAAGCACACAATCCTTTATTTTACTCAAAAAATATATAAAAAGGTATCAGACAAAATTCTGGCCTCATTACTTTTATGAGTAGGCTAGAGAAGCAGGGACCAATGTTGTCCAGAAAATAAAAACAGAAGAAGGCAGATAGCATCAAAGCAAACTATACCAGATTTGTGAACATTTTCCTCCTCTCTTTCATTAAATTATGTTCTGTCTCTTTAAATGACTGTTTTCCCAAATATATATATTTACAGAACTCTTAATAACAGTCTTCCATTTCCAGAGGCGTACAACAATGCCACCTTTCAGATGTGATAATTACTTTAAATGTTTCACTAAGTCTTCTGGTAGGCAGATTTAATTCTAAGGCCCTGTCTCACAATGTTTCAGTACAAGATGTCACTTGTGTTTTGTCTCACAATTTCTGAAGGCGGAATTGCTGCCAAATGCAACCCAACAACACAGTGGGTGAGGCTGCTGAGGAGTCAGCCGAGTAATCCTGGACACTTCAGCAGCTCAGAGTGGATGATTTCACACAAAAATGGGCTGCAGTGTCACCTTCCTCATTCTGTATTTCTCCCTGCCAGACAGAATGCCTGTGGTCTCTTTCCCAGGCACTGTCTATACAAAAATTTGGCATAATCTGTCCTCTTAGCACTGCTTGTGTGCAATTTTGAATGTGGTTTCCAACTATCACCTGGTATGTTGAATCTTTTAAAATCAAAATGACCTCAAACAGAAAATATGCATATATATCTATTGGCCCTTCACATGTTTCCTCAAAAGACCAGGTAATATCAATGTCTGTCAGCAAATTCACAACTTCATTCACTGTTTCCAGTCTTCAGTGTGTCACTTCTCCCTAAAAATAAAGCACTCATCCAGAACTTGTGAGAGAGGTCTGTTTCCAGCTGTCTCCCCATTTGTTTCTTTTTCACAGCACTGTCTGTCTCTTCCTGACTTCTTCTCCAACTGCCCTTTATTAACTCTTTTTTTTTTTTTTTTTTTTGCCAGGATAATAGCTACGTTTTCATACAGAAACAAATCAGGAAATTCACAGATAACAGATGATGTATGAGAGATTTATAAATTAACAGATAGCAATCAGCATAGCTACCCAGTAATTATTACAATGAGGAAATGGGTGATTTAAGACACTGCTAATTAGACAAGAAATTTCACGTCTAGATTATTAGTTACAGTTCTGCCAAGTTAGTAGCAACTGAAGGGCATTACCTTGTCCTCTTTGGACAAGCTACTGGCATGTGCTAAAGTGTTGATGGACAAAGCCAATAATAGGCTTTCACATTCTTAGAAGGAGGGAGAAAGCACAAAAGAATTTCTTCATTCTTTGCTCTTCTTCTAGGAAATCATATAGTCATAGAATGGCTTGAGTTGGAAGGGACCTCAGAAATCACCTAGTTCCAAGCCATGGGCAGAGTATCCAGCCACTAGATCAGACTTCCCAGGTGCCTATCAAGCCTGACCTTGAACGCCTCCAGGGATGGAGCATCCACAGCTTCTCTGGGCAGATGCCAAAACTCATGCTATTCCTGTGCATACATTCTTCTGCTTTATTATTTAAAACATCATTGTTTTGAAGAAAGGGCTTATTTTCAGGCCAAGAAAATTAATTGCTGAGAAGGAATCTCATTGCTGAAGTTGATTCCCTTGAGTTAATGTTAGTAACATATAAGAAATAATCAGAACGTGATTGTACAATACCTAGAGGTGGCAGAGTAGAGAAATAGAAATGGACAGAGAGAGGCCAGGGTAGCAGTGAAGTCTGGCTTCTGTTCATTCTCTTTTTACTGGATAGAAGAGGATCTTAGTTGCCATGGCTGCCAGGAGGCTGTAGGTGCAACTCATTAAAAATAACTCATTGCTCAGAAAGACTCAGATCTTATAGATCAGGAAAAAAAAAAAAATAAAGGAATTCCCTCTATTTCTTACCCCTCTTCAGGACACATCTTCCAGAAATATCCCCAGAACACGTAGGACTTAAAAGAGGTGGTTGTTTTATGATGATTTATGCCAGCACTCCATCAGACACATGCTCATTTTTGCTTCCTCCCATGCAAAGATCCGTAGAAAAAGGAATTAATTTTACAAGAGACATTGGCAACCCATTCTAAGCTTAGCCTCGGTAAGTTTTTTCACCTCACTATACACATTAAGTTTAGTCAGAAAAAGTATTACATATTTGATTAGAAAGGATCAGGATTTAACTCAAGAATAAAAAGGGTGGTAAGTAGGTATAAATAAGGAATAAAGACTTACAATGTATACATGATATAGTAACATCATTGAATCTTGTCCTGTGATATCAATCTGTTCAAGGACACCTCTATGCAGCACCACAACAGCAGTGCTAAATATCCCTGCAAGATGTCTTGAGATCTGCAGAGAAAAGACATGTCTGTTGGTGCAGCGTATTCTCATTATGAGTATCTCTGTTAGACTCCATAGGTGGGGACTTCAGTGCACAGTGGTGAAGTAAACAGAATTTCCAATTTTCTTTTTAGTTCACCTTTACAATGATGCTGTCAACTAGAAATGAAAAAAGAAGGAGGCAATGAAGCAAGAATATTCAACCACAGCTAGGAAAGGAAAAAGTAAGAATAAATGCCAGCTGCAAGTATAGCTGAAAAGCACAGTTATAAATATATCAATGAGGAAAAAAAATAGGGAAAAATGCAAGCAAGAAAAAGATACTTAAAAAATAACCAGGTAAAAAAATGCCTGTGATTCTGAAATATACTCTTGTTTTTTAATCTAGTTTTTTGACAATGGAATAACAGAGCACCATAGCTGGAGTGTGGGATAGAACAGTTCGGAGATGGTACCTAGAGACCCATCTGTTTGTACATGACTTCAATATAATCTGTAACTACATTGCCTTTGTAAAGATGCTACTTAAAAAGGGAAGAGAATACTTGTTAGAAACATGAGCTGTGTCTAATTCACAAGAGCTAGAAGAAAACTTTCAGTTAAAATGGCAGTCTGTCCATGCAACCTTTTGCACACCTCAGAATAAACCCATTTTATAAAGAGATTATGCAGTTTGCTGACGGCATTTGAGCAGCCTGGGGCTTAAGAGAAAGCCGGATGCATTTCATAACTAATGATCCACCCAACCAGATCTCCTTGTCTCTTTTCTCATGTCCCACCTTACCACCTTGTTACACAGTTTCCACAACATTGAAATTGTCTGATCCTGATGCTGGTAATTAGAGCAGAAGCAGAAGCCCTGTATTTTTATTGCTTCTTCATTTTCCTTCTGTCAGCAGTGGTCTAAATACGCGGCGGTACATTTGCTGAGAGAAAAAAAAAAAAAAGTTGCTAACTACCTATTAACCTTACAAAAAGACTTCTTAAAAAATATACATCTTATGCAGAAAAAAAAAAAAAAAAAAAAAAGGAAAAAATGTTCTTCAATAACAATTCTATTAGTGAAAAAATATTTAAAAAAAAAAAAGTTTTTTTCTGTCAGTAAAGATCTGTGCATGATTGGATTCTGTGCTGCTTAGTGAGGTGATTTTTCAGCCAGATGTTCTGCCATGTTAGCAAAACCTGTAAATCCACAATAGCGTAGCAAGTGAGCATTCAGACTAGATTTATGTAGAAGTAAGCTAAACACGGAAGTAGAGCAATAGAGCATCTGAAAGGAAAGAGCACTGCCAGACAGTGCAGGCAGTGCAATGCGGAGGGCTTGGGGTGCAGGGGAAGGGGGCACCGACTGCAAGAGAGATGTGCAGAGCCACAGAGTGCTATTGTAGGACCAATATTTACTTACTGCCCTTATTAATAATCATGAAGATAACAGAATAAAACCACATTCATTAAATTTGCAGATGATCCTAAATTGGGAGATATTATACAAGTCGGGATCAAGAAATGTAATATAAAGCAGCTCAGAGAAATATAGGCTGAGAATAGCCAAATGAGATTCAGCTTGTAAAAATGCAAGCTAATGCATGCCACAGGGGAAGAATAACTTGGGCTGGGGGAAGCCACAAATTCAAAAGAAGGGAAAAACCTCAAGGCGACAGTGGGCAACAAATTATACATGAGCATTCCCTGAAGGATGGGTGCAAAAGGGTAACACAATTGTGGGCTGCATAGGCAGAGGGAGGCTCATGGAACAGAAAGAGAAAGGACATAGAGATTCAGGCTATGGGGTTTTATTCAGGATAGCAATTTAGCTTTAAGACAAATACATGTGACATTCACTCAGATGTACTCAAGAGATGAAATTTCTATGGACCGCCTGTGGTGTATAAATTGTCTCTGGTGTGCAGGATGCAGGATCTGAAGGCTGGTGAGGTGGAGTGGACTTGAGAAATTCGCGGTAATTCAAAAGTGGTAGAGAGTGACAAACAAAGCAAAATTACATGAGCTAATAGTGTGTAACAGTGAGGGAAGGGCCTACATGTGCATGGAAAAGTAGCAACCACATCCTGCAAAGGGAATCGTGGATAGTCCCACTGTCATACTGATTAAGGCACAAGAGAAAAAAACAGTCATTTACAACAGTGGAATATTTGTAGACCCTTAAGGAGTGGAAGGTCTTACTTATGAGTCTTTTTTAATAGGATGGCCAGCAAAATCACTCAAGAGAAATGCTGCAACAACAAGAATGTGATGATGCAAAAAGCCTTTTCCTCCTTTGATAACTTTTATACTAACATCACAGGACCTCTTTCACAGATGTTCTCTGGTATCTATTTCTCTGAAGTAGATGGTAATTCAGGGAAATAAAACCAAAAGGCAGCAAAAGAGGGCACTTCTAAAGGATCGGCATCCAAACACAGCAACGAAGTAAGAAAACAAACAACATCAACAAAATTAATAGATCAGGTGTTGATAACTAAAACTAAATTGAACTGATTACAAGAATGAAAAATGAATACATTGAATTGCTTCAGAGTTTTTCTGGAAAAAGAAAATCAGAAAGCTAAGGGGAAGGATACATAAGGGAATATGATCCAAGATGAATTCATATTCTATGTGCCCAAAGGTTATATATGCCATCTCACAATAGATAAAGCAAGAGTGAAAAGGGCCACCAGGGATGAAAGGAAAATTGCCAAAATAGGAGGATATTTGAAAAGTGTAATTTACCCTATCTGAAGAACTGTGTGAAAAAAATCTAGCAGATGCTTAACAAATATCCGGGTCAAAAAAGTGGGTTAGTACCAAATGCTAAATGCAAAAGTAGCCAAGAACGTTTATGAACATCCTCTGGTCTCTAATCAAGTTAATAAGGTACATAAAAATAAGATATGGAGATGTATTTCTCCTGGAATTTCAAGTTCACTAATGTCAAGAGCAGCAATGAAGCTGGATAAATAGTGAGGAAAAAAATCATATATGGACAAATGCTGTTTTGATTTGTCTGACACTATTTATGACTTGCCTGACTTTCTGCATTACATGAAAAATTCTGCAGGCAAATCTCAACTGGAAAATTCTACCTCAGACATTTCTTTTCTCAAATATTCTTGGCTTGTAAATTTGAAAATTTAATTTTGAAATCCAAACGATTAGCACTTTTGGACTCAGCAGTATACACATGAGAAACCCAAGGTTGATTACGCATTATGCCTCTACTTAAATTTATACCCTACAAGTCATTCCACCGCCTTCAGCTCCAAAAGCAACTCATCAAGAGCTATCAGCAGTGCATGAAGACAAACTGAGAAATTCATCCCTGCAGGAACAGGGGAGGCTCCAGCCTGGCAATGAAGTTGGTCTGGCTCAATACATCTTCAGGCAGATTTCCCTGTAGGATAGGACCCTTCCAAATGCAGCTCACCACCAAAAGCCCACCTCGGGGGAAAAAAAACTAACCTGTTATTTGTTTTCCAGATAGTCAAAAGCAACTCCAGTTCATTACACAGTGGAAGGAATTTCTGCAGAATTCGTCTAATTTGTATACAGCACATGACAATGGGATTATAACAGGGCCTGATACCTCCTGAACTTTGTCAGTGAAATATTCTCTGAGCTCAGCTGCCTTTACCTATAGAAAACCACTGCTGTTAAGGAGGTTGCAGAGGTGTCACTGAGGGCACGGACTGGAACAAGTGTCTTACGGTCATTTCAATGAACCTCAGTGGAATGCAGGTCTTTATTGCTGCTGCTGGTATGTGAAATGAAGGGATGATAAGGCTGACAGCAAGAGCCCACAGTGAGTTCGCAGGAATGGCAGCTACAATATCCATCTTTTTGTTTGCGAGCTAGGTTTACTTGATAAAAAGACAGTAACGTGAAGCTATCTTTACACAGATTTTCAGAATAGACTTGAATTTAACTACGTCTCACACAAAACCCACCACCTCCTCCAGAATCTTTTAATGGTTTTCAGCTGCTGCAGGGGTTCCTTATGAAGCTGTATTGTTAACTTTGATCCTCTTAGTCATAGCTATGAGTCAGGGTCAATAGTGTCCCTGTGAGCTTTAAAGAGCCCACTACCTTCTGTTCTGGAATGTAATTTGAAGTGTCTTAGCTGTGAAAAGACAATTAGGGGTTATGAATCAGTAGTTTGATCAGAGGGTCATCCAAAACTTTTGCATTGAGGTCATACACCGTGAGGTTCTGATGTAGGGTGGGAGCTCATAGGAGAAGGCCCTTCTGGAGGAGGTTTTTTTGGGGAAGGGAAGAAGGAATAGAAGTAGATTGATGTTCCCCTTCACACAAGTGATGTATGCTCATGTACATATTCCTAGTAGGTACATACTAGCTGATTTGAGGGATCTAGTAATTTATAGAACAGGAACTTTAAATTCTGATCCTACTATACTGAAGCCCAGAGGATTCTCATATTCATCTGCATGCAAGCCTGGACTCAGGTTCAGTGTAGACCTCATACACATCACTCTTACTCTTTCCATGATGTCAGAGCTCCTCTAGGAAAGATGCTGGACTGTTTACTTTGCCTGACATCAGTCACAAATGCATTAACCCAAGGGATGATACAATATACACGATACACTTCCCCCAAGGGAAGTGGGGAGGAGAAAGGCACATGAGTTGTGGACCAGTGCACTTGAAAAGTAAGCGTGCCCTTGGGTATTGTATAAAGTACATCCTTTATAAAGTGCATCCAACCTTGAGGTTGGACTTGATGATCTTGAAGGTCATTTCCAACCTGAGTAATTCTATGATTCTATGATTCTTCAGATACTCCTATGTGTTTCAGCAGAATAGCTGTAGAGTCAATCCCAGAGGTTCTTCAGCTGGACAGTTCCCAGATTTGAAATTTGGCCTTAATATTCTCAGTATTTAGGTTTAAAAATACTAAGTGCAAGCTTAGACCTACACTCTGGTTCAGAAGATTACAATTTCCTTGTATTCCCACTACTTATAACTTGGTGGACACCCTATCTAAAACCATCTTCGTTTCCACAGTAAACAGTGGGAGGGAGAATCCCACAAGCAATTACAAGTATCCCACAGGAATCTTCCACAGCAGAAAGACAGGTTCCATTCATCTCCATCAGGATCAAGTGCTCTGAGAAAGACTGAGATTACCAAGAGTTCTCTGTATTATTCTTATCTTAGGGGTAAACCTATGCACAATGCATTAATTCACATGCAATTATATGTAAATATGACCTCCATATGGTAACATAATTCAGCAAGGAGCAAGTCCTTAGGAGGAAGAATGTAATGCTGGTTTTACGATTATTACAATTGCTGTTATTTTTGCTTTATTATTATACCGATGATGATTATTATTACTTTTTTACTGATACTTCCTATTGTGTATATTTGGAAACAGAAAAAATTGCCGCCATGCTTTCCCAGTAAAAGCATCGAGGGAGCTTTTGGAAGTAATGATGAAAAATACTTTCCGTTTCTTGGGTGTTTTTTTCTTACAACAATAGTCACACACTGGATTGCACTTGGACCTATGAAAGTAGTTTACGGCTTATGCAGTGAAACAGTCCTTCAAAACTGGGAGAGGCAAGGAGAGTGGGGGAGAGAAAATCTCACTCATTCACATCTGAAGGTTGCTTCATTCCCTTTACAACATGGCACACCAGAGTGAGTATCCATCACAGACTTCCTTCTTCCTATGTAGGTTTCTGCCTTAATGAAGAGGGTTCATCATGACTTGCTATGACAATGCCTCATTTTCAACCACTGTTCCACTGCTTTTTTGACTTCTTTGATTAAACGGATCATGCTCCAGTGTCTCTCGTGATAACTGTATTAGTTGAGGTAAGTAACTGATATATTACTATGGGATAATATAGTTTGAAGGCATTTTAATAGGGGTTGGCAGATTTCAATATTATTTGAGGGTCATGGAGTGCCTGACGTTTCAATTTGTTATCAGGCCACTCATATCACTAGGGCAATCATTAAACATAGACTCTAATAATCTTTCTGTTATGTAGGGTCATTCATTATTGACAAGGAGGAGAGAAATAAATACCTTCCCAGGGACAGCCACAGCATGTAATACAGTAAAAATCATACAGAGCCTGGAACCATATTTTCTAGATTTGCTAGCAAATGAAGTATTACATTTTCAAATCAAAATAAATAGATACAGATAAAAATATGAATACCTAAATTTCATCTTTACATACTGTTGGAACACTCGTTGTAATCACATATATAAAATATTTTATAATTAGATCACAACTTGGCTCTTTTTATTGTTATGGTGGGAGCTAATAACCCACTCATGTCATTTTTGGCTTTATGAGGTCTGGACGCCTGGGACTGACTTTGCATATTACAATTAATCATCATATATCTTCACCTTTCAGCCAGCTAGACCTGCGGTTTAGCTTGGAAACAAAAGAACTGAATTCTTCATGAAGGACTGCTAATGTTTTTCCTGTTAAATTAATGCCTGGATTATTGGGGATATGATTTGAATTTCTTGTGGTTGTTTTTTTTAAAATTTCAGATTTTCCCCAAATAACCTCAAGCTCATGTACATTTCAATTTACTTTTTTTTTAAATTACTTGTGTTGTGCTTTAAAATCAAACTGAGATGAAGAATAATGAAAGAGTAGCTCGGAAAAAAAGGAAAAAAGGGTTGTTAAAAACACAGGAAAAGTGACTAAAACAGAGAAAATTACTTCTGGAAATTTAGTTTGGGAAATGATTTTTTTTTTTAAGAGACATATTTTCAGTTACTTGGAAACAGAAATAGATTTCCAGCAAATGGAAGCATGCAGATACACTTCAGTATTTGCCGAAGAAACTGTGGTGCAGATTAGAAAGGGCCTAATCCTGCAACTACATATTCTCTCAAAGAATCCTGAAGTCATGGCCCAAATTTCATTTAGTACAACAGATACCTATCTAAAATGTATTAGGCCCAAAAGGGCAGTTCAAGAGAGATTCAGGCACAGGAAAAATGAGTTGGTTTAATTTACTGTTAAAAATGATGAATTGCAACACCCGTTGTGACAGTGAATTAACATACAGAATTTCTTCCAGGTTTAATATTATAAACTATTATTAATAACTCAGGTAATACAACGTTTCCCACAATTCAATAAGGTGATTTTGTCTTTTTAATTCATAAAAAGAGTTTAATTGGATTAGAACAGCAACCAGCAGACAAGTAAATTGATAAAAGAAATTCATTCAGCTAGTGTAGTGAGAAGGAGTTTTATTGACAGTTATTTATTCAACCTTACTTCCATCTTGGGTATCAGCTTAGTCAGCTCCAACACAGCAGCTTCTCTCCAATTCATCTTTGGGAGTCCCCCACAAATAATCGTTCAGATCTTAATAGTATTGTAACTTGGCTCAGTGGAGCAAGCTACTGTCATCCGTTTTCAGACCTCTCTGATCAGGAAGAGCAACTTTTGGCAAGTCAAGCAAGAGATGCAAAACAGTCCTTCCTCCAAGCTACCATAGGATATTACAGGAGATGCAGCAAAGGATGACTTCAGATATGTGGCAGTACTTGCTTAAAATGGGAAAACACTGGCAAATATTCTGTTGTCTTTTACAGTCAGGTCATCACAAACATACGTAATATTCAGCTCATATTTCTGTGTAATTTTCTGCATACTATCAATGGCTAACGCAGTACTGGCAAATAAAGCTTTATGGTGTTTATCATGATGTAAATTAAGTATTTGATACCATGACTCAGATGTTAATTTAGTCACTGATTTATTCAAAATAATACACCATATGTGGAATTACTAGACAATGGCAGTTACACTGCTGTCTTTAAATATATATTTTTTTTTGTATGATTATCACTGGCAACTTAGAATTTTCAGACCTTGACAGCATAGAAATTTGTATTATTGGAGGTTTTTCTTAATGTGAAATACACTAAAGATGCAGAAATTTCCATCATTACAGAATTACATAATCACAGAATAGCAGAGGTTGGAAGGGATCTCTGGAGATTATCTAGTCCAAACCCTCTTCTCAAAGCAGGGTCAGCTAAAATAGGTTGTTCAAGACCATCTTGAGGCAGGCATTTTGTATCTCCTAAGATGAACACCCCATAGCCTCTCTGGGCAACCTGTTCCAGTGTTCAACCACTCCCACTGCAGGAAAACGTTTTTCTTATCTTTAAAAGGAATTTATTGTATTTCAGTTTTTGCCCATTGCCCCTTGTTCATTAACTAGATCCCACTGAGAATAGTCTAGATTGATATGTTCATACACTCCCATCACGCAAGTTACTTACTAAACATGACACTCTTTGAGCCTTCTCTTCTTTAGGCTGAAGATTCCCCTATCTCTGTTTTTCCTCACAGGAGGCATGATCCAGTCCCTTAATAATTTTTGTGGCTTTTCAGTACATCCATGTTTCTCTTTTACTGAGGGGCCCAGAACTGGACACAGTAGACCAGATGTGGCCTCACCACTGTTGAGTAGATAGAAAGGATCACTTTTCTCAACATGTTGAAAATGTTCTTCCAATTGGAGCCCAGGATATTATTCCTTTGCAGCAAAAGCACAGTGGTGTTCAATCTGATGCCCACTGGCACCCCAGATTATTTTTTTCCAAGCTGCTTTCTAGCTAGTGTGCCCCCAGCCTGTAATGACACCTGGGGTTACTCCTGTGCAGTTGAAGTACTTTGCATTTCTCCTGTTGAACCTCAAGGGATATCTACCAACCCACTTCTTCAGCCTGGAGTTACCACTGAATGACAGCTCAACCATCTGTTCTACCAACCCCTCTTCTGAGTTTTGAATTATATGTAACCATGCTGAAGATGCACTTTGCTCTATCATCCAAATGGTTATTGAAGATGTGAAACAATACTGGCCCTGCTATCAGTCCTGGGCATTCACAGCTGGTGACTGGTCTCCAAGTGGACATATGCAGGTCATCATTAGTTTTAAGTCCTCCTCATTGTCCAGTAAACTTGTTTGTACTTTATTATTTAGTCTATGAAGATATTATGGGAGGCAGCGTTGAAAGTCTTACTAAAGTCAAGGTAAGAAACAACTACTATTCTCACCTCATTCACCAAGCCAATCATCTCCTTGTAGAAGGCTATCAGGTTGGTCAGACATGATTTCTTCCTCCTAAATCCATGTTGCTTATTTTGATTCACCTTCATATCTTTCATACATTAGGAAGTTGTTCCATCAGCTTAGTACAGAAACTGAAAGAAAAAACATACACATTCATTTAAAATTTCTTGGAAAATGGGACAACATTATGTCTGCAAAGACAGAGAAATATAAGAATAAGATTAATAGTTTTCTTGTCCTTGTCACTCTGATGATTGAAAGCCTTGTGAGGAATTTTAAGAGGGAAACTTCAAGTGTTTTTCAGATGTTCTGACAGGACTCAGTCTGAAAAGAGTTGTTGCAGACTCAGAAGGTTTCAATGTCTGACAGTGTCTCTTTCTAATTAGAGGTGGCTTAACTATAGTTAAGTGAGTTCTCAAATCTCCATGTGGTACAGAGAGAAATGAAATATGAGGTGAAATGAAATACGGGGTGAAAAACCCTACATTAATTTCTCTGGAATCGAGATCAGGACCTTGAGGTTTAAGCTTCTTACATTCTGTTAAGGGAATGCTGTATGAAATGTGCAACTGTTTTTGCAGTCATTAGGTTATATCCTGTTTTCTATTTGTTAGCTGACAAATTATGATGATATAGAATGCTCACTGTTGAAGTGTGAATGTATTTTCTATTAACATGGACAATCTCAAAGTAGCACCCTACACTCGTTGAGGAGAATATATATACGTCTTCATGAAACATCAATCCAAAGCCACCATGAAAGGGACAGCTATCAGATCTCAGCAATAAAAATGAGTAGAGCCTCTGCTATTTTGGACTGAGGAAATAATTCTGCAGATATATTAATCTAAGTCTATATCCCTAATTTAATATACACAATTCAGAAGAAGGAAGAAGTGGCTAACATCTTAGCACTAGCTGCCATCTGCAGTGCAATTATTGTTATAAAATATACAAATGATTGGAGATTGTAAGAATTTTTATATTAATGGCAACTAATTTATCAGTAAAAGCAACTTGTTTCAGAGCTGTTAGTTTTAGTTGAAAATACATCACCTCTTCCTGCTTATTGGAGCTGGATTTACTATGTTCAGCTATTTATTTCAGAAATAAGGGATTTTAATTCATAGGGTTACCTAGCATTTCCATGGTAGCAGCTTTCTAAACCTCCAAAATCCCAAAGAATAGACATCAGCATCATTGTAATATCAAAACTATTAATTTTCTGTTCCATAATGCATTATTTCCTGTATGTTAGCCTATCCCACTTCACTTCTCTTAGTCTTGCTGTCTTTGTCTCTAATCTACACCAGAAGCCTTTCAGATCGTAGGAACTCTGCTACTTAGATTTTTCTGCTCTCCATTACTGGGGAAAAGAGACTGAAAGTGGATCATGCCTGATTTCCTGAGGTTATCTACTCCAGCCAGAGGAACTCATTTTCCTATACAAGAACAGGCAGAAGAGCAGTATTACCACCCAGATGTGATGCTTGTGATCTACGGGTCTAGGAAAATTATTCTTCTCTGATGTAAACAGGCATTCATAAAAATCATTCTCAGGTAAAATCTCCTTAGACATGACAAATACAGGAATGGCCCAAGCAGATTTAAGGGATATTCAGCCCACAATATTGAGATCTGTGCAAGTATGGTGTGAGAGATCTGCGCAGTACCTGAATTCAACAGGTGCTGGGCACTCAAGCAGAGCAAGTCAGTTCTCTTTGCTTCACTGCCAGAATAAATTCCGCTAAATAGAACTGGGTCTGTTTTAATGTCTGGTAAGAATGTCTGTAATGGGGGTTAATATGGTTTAACAAACTCATCTTAACCAATATTTCAGTTTATTCAGATACGCTTGTCCTGCTCTTCTTATATAGCAAAACTCTTGGGAAACTCAGTGTCACGGAACTGAGGTTTAGTCTCTGCATCATCAGTGCAGTTTCAGAGAGTGGCTAAGGCCGAAATTCTTCCATGTGAATGGTGCACATTAAGGGTTGCTGCTCCAGTGTTACTTATGTCTGTAACATATATTTCAATGGGCTTCTAAAGCAGTCTTTTTGTATTTGAGAGAAACGAATTGTTGCAGGATATTAGTATGTGCTAAAAAGCTGTCACACCCATTGCAATGTCACAGCCAACTGGTTGCTGGATCTGAGACAAAAGCCAGTGCCTTCTACTCTTCATTATTTTTTTTTTTCCAATTCCCATCCCATTACCCCACACAAAGTCCTTCGCATCTAAGACGATGTGCAACTTGTTGATGAGGACATGGAGATAGCTCATGAATTATGCCTCTTGACATTTTCAAAGCTTTATCTTGTAGCTGAGCCATTCATTGATGGTACTTGGCCAAAAAAACGTGAAGGTGGAGAATTCAGAGTGTGGAAGAATTTGGAAAGAGTATGCAGTGAATATGAGATAATATAATATACAATAATACATAGCAAAAGATCAGAAAAGGCACTGCAGTTGAAAGTCATTAGACATTTCTTATTCACAAATGGGATGGTCATTTTGGAGGTAAAAATATAAAAATTGTATGAACTTGGTTTAGTTTTCTCTTCCTGAATAGCTCTGACATTTCTTGATTCTCCACATTACACCTAAAGTTAAATATCTCAAAGAAATATTATCAAAGGAAGACTCTTACAGCAGATTTTCTTGGAGGTCGAGATGAAGTTTCAAATTCTGTTGGAGCTGTATGGGAGAAAAAGATCTTGAACGGCATGCAGAAACTGCTCTGACAACAGAGGAGACCTTTCAGTGAACTACACCTATTCAATACACTCTACAAAAAGCCCGCTCACTTTCTACACGGTGTTCACCCATGCATCCCACCCAGGGGGACAGCTAACACAACCATCTATTTACCAGCCCTCTGATGGAAGAAAAAAACGTGTTTCTTCACTCATGTAATCATCAGACTTCTCCCCATAACTAACTCTTTACTTATGAACATGCTAACTAGGGCTGATCAGATCCGTGAGTAGGAAATGTAATTTTGTTCTCCAATTGCCCTATTCATTATCCTCCTCAGCATTTACATTCTGCACAACATTAGGATGCAGCATATAATGCAATCATTTACTATGTGGCTGTGACTGCCAAATGCAATGGATAAAATAGAGTCTTCTGGGAGAGTTATTCTACATACAGGAAAAACACAGTTTGTTTTAATGGGGTTTAAAAGTGATCAAGTATAGTGCAATGTTTGCATAATGCACAGTCTTTGTTATCAGTCTTCTTTTATATGTAGAATATAGTTGGTTAATATTTACGCAAGCCAAATGATTCATGAGGCAATACACTGCTTCCTCAGACCAGTGTGGGTCAGAGTGTAATGTTATACTCTGTTATTTGTTTGCTCTTTTATTTATAAATCCATGAATAGGCAGAAAGAAGAGAACTTGTTTTCCCTTCCTATTCATCTCATTTTAGATATTTAAGTATTATCAGGTTCTAGACATGAGGGAAACACAAAACTTGTGCTTTTCACTCCCACAAAAAAGTTGCTTTGATCCAGCTTTGTTTGAAATAGGAAACAAGATTTCAGAGGAACTTAGGCTTTTCAGAAGGTTCCTTCTGCCTTCCCTTCTCATCTTTCCCTCTTCTTCCTTCTCTGCCTCTCTTTCTGCATGAATTGTTGTCAACTTGTAGAAACTTTATAACCCTGGATGGCTTGATGCAACACATTTTTGTGGAAATGTCATGTTTATTAAGAGATCCCTTCTCATGTTAAGAGTATGGGCATTAAGACACAGACACAGGATCACAGCTGTGACTGACAGCTTGGGTCAAAAAAGCTGTTCTCAAAAGGGTCTGCAATATTTCCCTGAAGAGCAACAGTTTTTCTGCCATGCTCACCTGCATAACAGAAAGCATAGGGATGCTTCAACTATTATACTGGAGAAAAATGCACAGCTTATTTGCTTTTTTATATAAGTGATTTTCCTCCTAAAAAAAAATACATATGGAATTACTGATGTCATGTAAATGGGATAAGACTTTGGAGAAACGTAGTTTTTGCAGCCTAGTCAGAAGTACTCAGTCCTGTAGAAAAATAACTAATTTTTCTCCAAGCCTGAAGGGTTCCCTCATGTTCTCCAGGGAGGACATCTGTCCCACTCCACACAGCCAAAGCTGTGGGATGCCTCCTGACCCAGAAACCCAGGGGCTCCTCTGCTTTGATCACCTACTCTCCACGAAACTAAATCAAATGTAGCTCTTGCATGTTGCAGATATTTACCTGCTTGGGAAAGTCTGCATCTCTCACAGAGTTTATCTTTTCATGGGACTTTTCCTTCCCAACTTTCTTTTCCATATTTAAGTAACTCTGAAAGCAAAGGGAGAAATCCTCACTTGATAAAGAAAGAAAGTCAACATTTTAAAGGTATCACAATATATCTGGCTATGTAAATGTTCTGTTAAGTCAGTGTTATATAGGTGCATTCAGTGTAAAGCATTCATGCTTTGGAACACAAAAAGTTACCTCCATATAATCTATTTGTGCAGCTCTATTTGTCAATAATTCCTGTTTAACCCAGAGAAAACGCCACACTTGAAAGGAATGTTCTCAGCTTAGTTGCTCTGGATCTGAACAGTGTAGAATTGGGATTGGACAAATATATTGCTTTGAAAAGGAAAAGGTAATTTGGTACACTGGGCAGCAGGAGAAGTATTGTTGTGACTGAAGACTTTTTTCCCCTTAAATTTGTGTTTGCTGGATGTGTTCTTTATCACTAGAAGATGCCAGATTATTCGATTTTCTAAGATCATTTTGGTATTATTTTGATTATTAAGTCCTTTTGAGCTTTTCCTGGATATAGTGGGTTTTTTTCAGAAGATATTTTTGTTCATTGATTTACGTACTTTAGAAAAATAAACACACTGTTACTATTTCCAAAATTGAAAAATAAAAGTTACAGTTCATTGAGAAGTATTTTCTTCTTCTGAAATGATATCTTATCACTTTTGGAAATGTAAAGGTAAAAAGTAAACACGGCTACTGTCTTTTCTAATTTAGGAAGTTTTGAAGCTCTCATTAAATAACGAAGTATTCAGAGATTTCTGCCTGTTCTGTGCTTTTGTAATTTTCTTGCCACCTCTTTGGTTTTTTTGGTTTTTGTTTTTTTTTCAGGTTGCTTACTCTGTATCTGTTATTTTTCTTTGTATTTGGTCATACAGCAGTAGGAACGGCTCTAATGGCCTAATTTTAAATGACAACTTAGGAATATCACTAGATGTTATTTGCGCTCACACAATAAGCCTTTGAAGTTCTTGCCAGATGGAGCAAACAAATCATTAGAAGTTATCCAGCAGACACTGGTGTCAGAGAGCCATAGATTTATCTCTTTCATTTGCCTTTGGGTAAGAAAACACAGAACATTTTCTGTCAAAGCCTGTTTTGACAGAACTGACCGAAAACATTTTGATGAACAGTCTGCTGTCAGAGACCAGTTTCATTTCCACTCAAACACTCTGTGACAGCACATCCATTTCGAGCACTTCTTTTTTTAATGGGAAATTTTTGAACTGAAAAGGTTTGCCTTTCCCACTTTATTTTGTGATGATTTTAAACTAGTGCATTTTACTTTGCAACAGAAGTGGCCAAAGAGTATGTATCCAGTCATATATCACTGATCAGTGGACATGTAGAATCTGGATAAATTGTAAGAATTTGACTACATATAGTGAGCTCAGAGCCTTTGTCTGCAATCCTGGATGGACAAGGTTTCAAACCAGTGTCTTCACATTTAGCCAGGACATGAAATGCTCTCATTCTGGAGAGAGGAGAAAGGCAAGACCCGTGTATCTGGAAGAGGGGCACAGCCTTTTGCCGTGGTACCTGATGCTGCAGCCAATCTCTGCTCTTCTTTCAGGTAAGATTTACCATAGTGCATTGCTCACTTTTGGATGAAATTGCCAGGAAGAAATTGAGAACATGTCTCTCCATCCCTACAAGGGAGTTACGTACCAGCCAGTCCCATGTTTTCAGTTAAAGTTTAAGTTTCCCACCATCAAAGAAGGAGTGGAAAGAAGAAGAGTTCCATAACATGAGACTCCATTCAGATGCAGATCTAGAAACTGTAAATGTATTTCTACATAAATGGAAGAATGCTAAGTCCTGCTGTTGGAAGGGAGAGGTAAAGTCTGATTCTGAATCGGTTCTGGTAGCCCTGAGCAGCCCAACTGCAGCAAGGGAGGTAGGAGAGTGTTGTTGGCAGCAGGAGATGGCAGAGGCAGCTGTGAATGAGGAGGCCTGAAGGGGTGCCACAAGTTGGGCTCTGGAGAGCCATCATGATGCTGCTGTTGCTAGATGCAATGGGCTGAGGGGTTTCTGTGTAAGTCCCTAAATCCCAGTGAAGGCCATGGGGCCTCTAAATAGTCTGTTTTCTCCCCAGAAGCACACTTCGCAATCTGTTCTGTCTCCTGCGTGTATGTGTTTGGAGGGGAATCACAGTGAGCATGATAAAAGAAAGCAGTAAGAATCAGCTATGGGGCTATTTGAATGCAGTGTTAAAGAGTCCTGTTATCTCTTTATCTGTTTCTAATCACATGCAAATCCATTTAATATTAAAAGAAGTACTCCTAACCTTTGACACTGATAATCATTTAATTTTTCATATATATTTGTAACTAAAAGTTTAACTGCCAGTAAATCTTTTCCAAGAAGCAAAAAGTACAGGAGAGAAAAAGAGACATAAAGGCACTGCAGAAAGATCACAAGGTCAATAAAAGAAAGGGCTGCAGTCAAACCTGTATGCTTATGAAAAAAAAAAGCAGGAGTGTCCTTCCAAGGCATTTCTGTGATCGGCCATTTAACTACAGAATGCAAAACCCTACTATTACAGAGCTGAAATATAAAAGAGAAGGGGAAAACTTGGGAATAAAGCTACAGGAGTGATCAGCTGAGGGCACAACTCCTGTCTTTTCCTGTCTGTCTGTTCTGCTGCTGTTTGCTCACCCTCCTCCCTCCTGATACAGGTGTAACACCAATTTATTTATGGTGCTTAAACAGTTTTTGCTTTATTTTTCCTTTATTGTTCTCAGAATGGTACCCCAGTTGATGGTGTGTCTATGTTTTTATCATCCATATAATCTATATCTATATCAGACAAGCTTTGCCTGCAAGAAGAATTGGAAAAAAGAGATTTGCTATCCAATGCACAGAACAAATGATCAAGGCAGGAACCAGTTTTTATAGGCTGTGAAGCAGGCTGCTTTCCATTCTCCCCTCTCTCCATCCCCGATGGTGGTCCTGCATGCACTATGGCTTTTCTAAGCTGTCGTGGCTTAACCCAGTGGGTGGCTCAGCACCACACAGTCATTTGCTCACTCCCCCACTTCCCAGTAGGAAGTGGGATGGGGGAGAGAATAAGAAAAAAAAAAAAAAAGAAGAAAAAAAAGTAGAATTGGTGGTTTGAGACAAAGCTATTTATTAAGATAGAGAAAAGGAAAAGGAAAATAGTTATGACTATAAATATATATACATATTTAACAAGTAAGGTACAAGTAATTGCTCACCACCCCCATCTGATGCTGTGCTAGCTCCCCAAGCAGAAGAGGGAGGGATGAACATCCATCACCTTCAAAACTCCCTCTACTTTATGTCATACAGTATGGAATAGCCCTTTTGCCAAGTTATGTCAGCTGCCCTGATTCTGTTCCCTCCCAGCTCCTTGGGCCCTTTGCTGTGAATGGTCTTGTCTCTATACAGCAGTGCTTAGCTGCAACGATAAACGTAGATGTGTTATCAGCATTGTTTTTCTCCTAGAACTAAAGCATGGCATCATACCAGGCACTCTGAAGAAAACAATTTAATCCCAGCTGAAACAAAGATATAAGCTAAGGTTCAACTCTTTTCTGAGTGTAGCACCTGTATGGAACTAATTAGACATGTTCCCTTTCATGGCAGACATTAATCTCTTTGCTTCCTCTCCCATCCCTGCCTCCCCTGCACCACTCCCACATTCCTGTTCTGTTTATCACACTGATATGGCCACAAATTCATTTAAGAACCTTCCAATTTAATTCCATCTTCTTGGCTGTCATGTCAAAGCAGGGGTGAGTTGAATGACTCCTTCCTGATTTCGTTATGGGGCCAGTTTTCTCATAGCAGATTATCTCTGTGACTGAAATTGTAACATACTGCCTAGTAATGTGTCCAGTTTAGGCTTGAGCATCTATGGAAAGGCTTTTGGCAGTGGGTACCCATTTTGCTTGTCTTCTCTCTCAGGTGTTGGTCCACTGGTTGAGTTGCAACTCTCTATCGACGTGCAAGGACTGATGGCTTCTTACAGTTTAATTTAGAATTGCCCATTTGTTTAGATGCATATATGTGAGGCATCATAGATATTTATTATTTAAGGTAACATAGGCTGACTGTTTGCTTTGCAAAAATATCCTTGCTTTCTACGGGAGACAGATGTAGGATCTATAAAATCACATGCAGGGAGCCAATACCAAAAATTGCATGGGCAACCCGGGCTTGGTATGGCTACTTAGTTACAATTTCAAAATGTAAAGAACAGTCCACAAAGTTAAGTTTTGAAAATTTTTTACAGATAATGGTGTGGAGTGAATTTCCAGACTGTATCTGTTAGGAGCATGGAACAAACTGTGAAGAGGCAAGGTTTGGGGGCTTCAATTTACCTCCTCACTTTGAGCGGCACGTGCTATGTGCAATAGCTGATTCCTGAGGTTGAGAGCACACGTCCTCTCTGTGGAGCTGGTGAGCTCCTCAGGCTGACACATTAGCCAAAGGCAAGCAAGGATTTATTGAACCTACTCAGAAGAGGAACAATGAGATGAGCAGGCTCTCTTTCACAGGGCCAGTGTTATGACCACCAGGCCAGATAATCAACCCCATTGCAAAAACAAGTTAGTTTTTAGGAATGAAAAATACAGAGCTGCTCCAAACTCTCTTTGGAGAAATGAATACTCATCTGCTATTACCATCAGGTTTAATGAAACCAGGATACTGTCACTGTAAATGATTTTTTTCATGTGTGTCAACACAGGAACACAGGAACAGAGGTGCCTGTGAGAAAGTGTCTGTCTCCAAGACAGTTTCTTTGCCTCTGGCAATGCAGCCTTCACTGAACCACCACTCACTGCAGAGTGAGTATTCGTGTGATTGGGAGCTGGCAGCAGCCACCCTGTTGTGTTATGTCCTCATCACAACAGCTCTTCTCCCGCCCCTCCTGAGCTGGGCCAGACAGGGTGCAAAGTATTTCCAAGGGGTACAACTAGGGAGCAGGCATAGACGTTCAGCTCCCGCTGCCTTAAAATCATGCACTTTTTTCCTCCCTTAAATCACCTGAGTATATTTAAGGTTAAACTCCAGAGGATGACACCAGTTCTGAAGCTGCAGTCACTCTCCCACACACACTTCTGTCAGGGAGTGTTCAAAAGACAGTGGCTCTTCAAGATTAACAAGACACAACTGTTTCAGACTTGTAAATCAAATGGCTGCTCTGGAAAGCTGGAGTGTGATGGGGGCATCACATTGTGAAATGTGGAAAAAAAAAATCCCCAAATTCTCTATCCACTCTCCAGCTCCGGATTCCTGTGTGACTTCTAACTAAACCTGCTACATAAGAGTCAGAGACTGGGCACTAACACCATTTTAAATCCAGTCTTTCCCTAAAGCAAGTGCAGATTTATACATAGCATATGTTTCAGGAGCTTCCACTGTAGAGGAAAGCATTACTCCACTATGATCAAAGTGTAATCTGGCCAGCATATGATGATATGCTATGTTGGTACTTCAAATTCATAAGCCAGTATTCTCTGCAGGGGAACTCAGTACTAAAAGAAGTCACACTGAGATAACTTTAGTTCCATATTCATTGTGTTCAGTCTCAGGATGACTGATGTTTGCAAACTGTAATGCCAGCTAGAGACAGCAGCATCCCTCCCCTCTTGCAACCACTCTTCAGACTGTTTCAATAACTTGCATAGCTCAGCTGAGGCTTCCTCATCTGATTCCAACGTGGCTGTGTTACTATGGTAGGCTGGTGGTTTTAGCTGGTCTTTCTGGTTGCTCCTGGTCAGATATGGGATACATAATATATGTGAGGTAGCAGTGACTTCTTTCTTGTGGGTAGTGAGGAGATGTGAATGTGGAGATCTTTTGCACATTAAATAGATCTGGAAAGGGATGTACTGGCCTCAATTTTAATTTCATGAATATATGATAAAAGTTTTCTTAATTCAACACCTCTTACATTTGCAGAAGATTCAAACCAACCCGCCCCCCCACCCCCCCCGCCCCCCACAAAGAATAAACATAGAAACCTGCAGTTTGCCAGCGTGTCCAGAAGAGGTAGGAGATAATTTTTTCTAACAACACAACATCACCCTAGGCTCTTATCTCAAACTACATGGAAAAGAAAAATATTTCACATAGATAAGACACTGGTTACTGAGCTGCCACAGCACATGTTTATAGAATATCCCACTATGCATCTCCACCGAAACAAGTTTCCCTTTCATAAGACTGTCTTTTTCTCCATATTTAAATAAAGATCAACATGGAAATGTTATTCTTTCTTATTTTTATTTCTCATAAAATATGTACATTACATTAGTGCCCAGAAGCTCTGCTACCAGTATCAATGTAATTAATTTATATTGAATAGTATTGACTAAATTGGTATTCTGGAACAGAATAGGATTTGCATATTATATTTACCACGAGCACATTTTGTACTCATGATAATCTGGAGTGCTTCAACATTAGTCACAAATGCAGTGACTAAACAGGCAATACAACAGTATGTACTTTGCAGTTAATTCATATACAGCCAAAGGAGTTCAAAAACTGATTGAAGCAAAGGTTAGCACATTAGTCTCTGACAGCCCAGCTATTCTTTTCCAAAAAACTTTGAGTACTTCTTCATTAAAATATGTACAATTTAAAGATTCATACATGACTTTTGTATTCAAAAAACAAGTGGGAGCTTCCCTAGAAAAGTAAAGGAAGTTTAGACTAACAGTGAAGCTCCTATTACTGCTACTCTTCTTACTGCAGCTTCAAACGAATTCTCCTCTCCTTGTTATCTTCATGCTTAAAAATGAACCAAGGAAAGAGAATGGTATGGGGGTGGGAGGGGAGTTACTGAATGAATTGAAGGCAGCATCCACACCTAGTTCTGATTACAAGCGTCAAGTCTTTTCTGAAATATTTCAGAAGAGTGGAAGTCTAGATAGATTTATGAGTGCGCATACTCCCCTGTTTTTTATTTTGGAGGTGTATATATATGAGCAAAGATTAAAAGCCAAAACAAATGTCTAAATCATAGTATATTGCTGGTACAGTGGGATAAATACAGCACAGACCTCAGGATTCTAAGTAATGTTGATTGTAAAAGATAATTTCATCCTTGCGTTCATCTTGCTGAGACTCAGAAAAACATGCCTTAAGAATTATGAGAACAATTTCCTCTGTACTGTTATCTCCTCTCAATCCTCACAGCGTTCATTTCCTATTTTGATGAGGATCACATTAAAAAGAGTATGTGCTACAGACATGGAAGTGTTTTTTATTTAATACAGCATACCAGCAGAAGGTAGTTGCACCACATGCCAAAAATCAGAACTTTCTGAGAAGGAAATACCACCCCCTAAACAACTGTATCAGTACTAAAAATACTGCCTTCTGTCATCAGAGCAACTCCCATCTGACGCATCCCAAGGTGGTATGCATATGGGAATCATTTCACCACCATTAAAATACAGCTGTGACTGCATATTAGCAAAACACTGCCATGGAGTTTTTCTAAGGAGAGTGTTGGGTATTAATTTAGAAAATTTTGATTATGAAAGGTAACGTTAAGACAGTCCACTTGCAAAGTCAATGATGAACATCAGCAAATCTATGAAAAGTGGTTCTTCAGTGACTACAGACAGTGGGGATCATATTTTACACCTCTTCTGGCTGTTATAAATTGAATTTATATATGTACAGAATGTTGTTTGAAGCATCTCTTGCATGAATTCTAGATATAAATAAGATCAGTCAATAGCATCCTTCTATTCAGAGAATTAACCCTACTAAATCCAACTTTTTAATCTATTCCTTGCTGACAAACAAATATTTAGTGATCCCATCTGTATTTTAAGCAACCCCATTGTCAACTAATACACATATGAACATTTGCTGAGAGTGCCAGCACAAGTTTTTCAGTTTCATCATACAAGAAAAGCACAAAAAGGGGACTTTTCAGCTAATCAATATCTAGGGGAGATGACAGTGATTATACTTGCAATTGCACTAGGAGCTCAACAAATATTCCTGAACTTTTCCCCAATCCCACAGGAAATACCAAGCATAGATAACATGCAATTTATGACTTAAGCAATTGCCATCCGTGTTTGTTTCCTGCAATCTGGCAGGCACCATATATCCTCTACAAATAACAGTTGTATCTGACTAATCTCCACACGCTGGTACTGAAGTTGTTCTGACCTGATCACATGCCTACCCATGCATAACTAAATCTTTAGACCTTTTTCTCCACAAAACTGAAATTTAAAGAGAAGATTTGTAAAGCACCTGGAGATAGTGCCATCACGTTGTGCCTAGAAGAGCTGTCAGTGAAACGTGCTCCCTTATTTCCTACGACAATGCTTGTGTACCTTTGTAAAATCAGTGAAATTACCAACTGCTTGAAGGGACAAGATTGAAAAGCGTGTACAAAGGAAGTCTGGATTTGGTTCAGCTAGTGTCCTTTCAGGAAGACTGACAACTTGCAATGTCTTGTGATCCATTTTTGAGAGCAGCATTTTCTGGATCTAACATATTTCTGACCTCTCTGAAATGTATGGGCTCCTGTACCAATGCAAGTGAACATCAGTGAAGCCCATGCTTATTTATATTTCTTGTTTGTAGTCTTCATTATTCAATGGTTGCCTCAATCAAAGAAAAAGACTTCATTTATTTTATCAAAAGTTTTGTGCATGTAGAAATGGTTAGCAGGAAGTTACTCTTTACATGTCCAGTGCTCCTGTAGTGTTGATTATGGAACATGAAGGATACTCTGCCTCTCTTGAGCAGGATAGTAAAACACAAAATTAGAAGCTTCAGTATCCTAACAGATTTTGATAACAACATTAACAGAATTAGCAGCTTATCTGCCCCACCAGGAGACTGTTAAAAACAGAAGCTGTAGCAACAAGAAAAACAAAAACATAAAAGAAAGGTGAAAAGAGACCTATTTTTATGGCCAAACATGATTGTATTTCTCACATTTGATAGTAAAGAAGTTATCGTGATTTCTTTTGGTCTCTCATAAAATTATATAGCCCTATTTTAAAACAATGGAAGAAACTGTGTCCATTATTTCTGCTTGTTCAGATTTCATGGGTAATTAAAATGGGACAAAGGCAGCGCCTGATCACACAGTAACAGCCAGAACCAAGAGAGTCCAGCAGCAACCTGGTGCTGATAAACAGAAATACTAAAGGGCTGATAAGCAGAGAGTTGTCATTATCCAGGAGAGGATTTACTAGCCCATGTTCAGTTTGTATGCTTGGCTTCAAATCAGGATCATTTCTGTAAAAAATATTTAGTTTTAATTGCTATTCAGTATGCTCACATTCAATAGGTCTTGAAACCAGTCAGATTTCCATCGGAGTCACCAGGACTGGACTGCACTGGGGATATAAAGAAAAAAAAATATGACATCTTTTCCTATCACCATCAATGGAACATTTAAGTGAAGTACAGTCCAAACTGATCTTTACTTTGTTTTTACTCCTTGCTCTCAAAAAAGCAAAACAAAACAACAATAACAACAACAAAGCAACATAAAACATGACAAAGAAATCTGAATTTTACCACTTCTGAACAGAAACAAGTGGTATGCACTGAGAAAGATGTCACTGAAGGCGTTGAGAAGTGTGTAAGATGGGAATGCGTCCCACTCCCAGTCTGGATGAGTGAAACTAAAGCAGAATTGAGAAGCTCCTACAAAAATAACTCCTGCTGGCTCTGTATGTTGAAGTGTGAGGAAGCTAGTGAGAAAGGTGACATTTTACTTTAGGCTGTAGAGAAGCAGCAGCTATTCTGGGAGAAATCAGTATTTTTCACAGCTGATGTGCACCTCTTGACAGCATGAATAGCAGCTAGATCAGCATTGCCAAGGATGCCATCGATGTGATGCCCGGCCCCAGCCCTGACACTGTCTTTTCTCTTAGTTAAAAAAAAAAAACAAAACAGTATTGTTTTGTGAAGACCCTGCATATTCTCTGTGTGGATTCCTAGTGTCCAATGTGCTCCTTAGCCTCCAGAATTGCACTGCCCTCATTTTAAACACATATTTACCCTTCTGGGGCCCCGGGACAGGGATGAGACCAGTATCAACCAATTAAGATAATAGTAAGGTCAATGCTGATGTGCTAATAACAATGGTTTGTGTTGCTGACACATTGAACTACATGTGGAAGAACTGAAGACACAAGATGGAACAAATAACCTTGTAGGACATTTACACCCAAAGCTAGATATTGATTTGTGCACCTAAGTGGAATCCAGAAATAATTTTCAGAAGTTATACTGGAGACAGAACACTGCATCCTTCTTGATTGTCTCCAAAAAAAGTACCCTAGAAGCTAAGAAGTAAGGAAAAAGCAAGTTTTGGGGAAGGGTGCAGGGAGAGCCAGAGCAGTTTGAGTGTGCACTGTGTAGGTAAGCTTTAGCTCACCTACCACCTATGTAGTCTGGGGAGCCTCAGAGCCAAGAAACCCATTCGGTCTGCCGAAGGCAGCCACCTAAGGCTTGATTCAGTGGCCATATAAAGGAAACTCAACCCAAGCAAGCAAAAAGGATTAAGGGCTAGGGTTAGGGTTCCTTGTGGTGACCAGGACTCTGAGATGACTCACCCAGTCTCCAGAGGTGTGGACTCCTGCAGGAACAATAATCATCAGCGCTATCTTGTGCAGATGTCCCAAGGATGTCTTAAACAGGTATCTGTGATTAGGCAACTGAATAGGAGCTTGATTCACTATTGATCTCGAACACGCACCAGAAGAGCCCCTTGCACAGCTAATGTTACCTTTGTAGACTAGTAAGCACTAGTGAGAGCACAAGCTCAGCACCTTTACGAAAACTGACACAATGAAACCCCTTTGGACTCCACCTCACAGTTGGATGGAATGGAAAAAAGCTGAAAACCAGACTGCTTCCAGACCCAGGAGACCTCAAGATCTTGACCTTACACTGCCATAGGTGCTATCTGTCTTCCAGTCAAGCATCTGATAGAGGGCAAAAAGGTTCCCTGACCATTTGCTCCATAGAACAAAATTAGGACAAGGCTAACATACCGTAAGTTCCTTTGGAGGGATGGGAGATTGTAAAGGCAAAGTTTGAAGTTAATCATCTTTTAAATTATATTCACCTGTCTTTTTTTGGTAGGTTTGAGCTCTCTGGAAGATTTGTACAAGTCTGATTACTCTTGTCATCTCTGATTATAGTTTCCTCAGTTTCAAATCAACCTGTTGTAACAATGGCTCAGAAGCTTATAAGAAAACCGTAAAATAAGATTAATTTTTACCTTGATGTAAAGAGTTGTGAGTAAGTCTAATAGAACTACTACAATTCATTAGCCTAATTCATTAAGTATTGCTAGCTATTAACATTTGTAACTGCAGGATGTAACATACATACGTACACAACGTCCAGTGGTTGATATATGGTATGTGAGTAATTACAGTGCAAGCTCAAATTACGCAGCAGGCTTCCCAGCTCCCCCTTGGTATGTTAAGAAAAATATTTCTAAATATCTATGTACTACTCTGTAACTTTATTATCGTTGAACGTTATGGTTGGACAAAAATCAAAACAGAATTAAAATACATATTTAAAAAAATATGTGCATTTCAAAGGTTTTAGTCTACTTTCTGAAATATTTTCTCTTTTCCTCGGTCATTAAAACACCTCCTGGAGCTCATTTCACACAGCTCACAGTTCTGTAGGTTATGTTCTGGTTTTGTCAAAATATAAATTCCTAGTCTATAGGGTAAAATCTTATTATCTGTTCCAGTAAAATCTCTTGTTTTAGCTTGAGGACTCACGAGACAATCAAGAAGGATTTGGTAATTCATTATTTTAAGGGAAATCTACTTGTATGAAACTTGTTTCTAACACAATATTATATCTATTTCTGATATGTCTGCTGTTCAATAAAGATTTCTTAGGTTACTTTTATTATATTCTCTCTTATACTACATTTTTATTATACTAATGCCAGCTGACTTCTACAAGGTTTGCAATCCCATTCTAGTAGGTGATGAATACGTATGGGGAAAAATAAAAAGTTCCTAGCGGACTCGCAGTTGTTAAATATTTTTTTAGTTGCTTAGATAAAGAGTTTTCTGCATAGAAGTTGTTTGAAGCTGCTCTCTTTTCAGTTGTCCACTGCAGGAGTTTCTCTGTGTCCTGCATCATGAACTACGTTGTTTCCTAAATGTATGACAAACTTTTGAAGCAATAGGAAGATGGATGATGAACTACAAGCAGTACATATCCTAGAGGAATTTTTTGGTCAAATGATCACCAGTGCTAAAAATGGTGAAACTTCTGAGGACTCATAAATACTCACACAAACATTTGACAGTTTTCCAAATGTTTGTTAGAGTGTATACAAACAATGTCCAGCTGAGCATGCTTCTAAGTGCATTCTGTTGACAAGATCTCCTACCCTTTGAATTATTTTCTTTACCTTTCTTCTTAAAATAAGGAAATATTGTCACATATACCACCATCATACAGTTTTCTGAAACTAGCAGAAGCACACTTGGCTCAAGATAGAGTTTTCCGGTGATACTATACATTTCAAATGGAATACCAAACAGGAGAGATACGGCAGGGTAGCATCTTTATGGGGATCACCCACAGAGATGGTCTGGAATTGAAGTTCTTCTCAGGAGGGATATAATTCCACGAATGTTATCATAAACCTGCTGACAGCCACTGCCATTAAGGCGAAATGTGCAGTAAAATTCCAGGCCCTTCTAGAGAGATCTGTACACAGATACCCACTTTTTCTGAACATGTCCAGAAAACAACTGTAGCAAATGCAGACCCTTGTGTATCCAAGTAATTAAACCCACTGCAATTAGAAATAGGCCATTTAAGATAACAGCAATTTTCAGAGATGAAGAAAAGCCACAGGTGGTAAATTGTGCACTGAAAGATCTGCTAAGTACACCAAAGATTTCTAATTGCATACTTTGTTGATTGAACAATAGGGCTATAAACACATCTTCAAAAGAGCCTGACAACAAAAAAGGTAAGGAATAATTTGAGATGCCAGTGTAACACAATCCCATCTCTGAATAGAATGAATCAGCTGGCTATTAACAGTACAAGTAAAAGAGGAAATAACTTCTGAGCCCACAACAATGCATTACTAATTATATCAAAATAATAGAACTGGTTTGGTGAAAAATTATCCCCTGAATTGTTTCTAAAAACAGAATAAAATTTTGAAAAGCAAAAGGCTAGTCCTTCCAAATTTTACTTCCAGCTCTGATGCAGAACGACTGCCTACTATTTATATGGTACCACAAATCTGTATGGCTTCTTTGCTGTGATATACAAGCAATTTCCCACCTTAAAGAGCATACAATCTAAGCGTCAGCTCTGTCAAATACTGCCATCAGTCAGAGTTTACTGAGTACTCCCTTTTTCAAACTCACCCTTAACTCACCTACTGCTCTTGTCCTGACAATGTTGATGAAAAAAATGATGTACAGATCATTCTTCAAATGATGCTCTGATTTTACAACAGTCATCATTCTGTGCTAGAATTTAAGTAATTAATGCTATTTACAGAGTTGGAAGCTACATTGTCCCATCAGGCTGTTGAAATACACAGTGAGTGCATTTTTTATTCGGTGAAACTTTCAATAACATTTTTGTTAAATGCAATAGTAGAGCCTTTTTCTCCTCTTACATACCAGTGTTAAGCAGAGTGACAAAACATCTGTTGTATTTCTGAAATAAAACCCTAATCTATCCCTAAAATGCTCTTCTGTGCTTTACACAAAAGGAAAATGGGATTTTCCAGAGCAACACTGAAGATGTCCATTAGCTGCACTAGCAGATGCTGGAATCTTGTAAAGTAGGGAGGATAAATAAACAGAGAAATGAGTAGAAATTCTTAAAAGTGAAAAAATAAAAAAACCTGAATGTTCCTGTCAATCAGATATTATTTAAATGTTGTAAATGAACACAACACTGGAAGCTAATTTACTGTATAGAACGGTAGTCACATCCATAGATTTGACTGATTGTTACCACATTTCTCAAAGCTCTTTGGACTTTTATCCAGTGCTGTTCATTCCTTCTTTATCTGCATTTCATTTTTATGCCTTTTGTTGTTGTTGTTCTTTTCAAATGAAGCTTCAGATGATTTTGTCTTTGAGAATGCCTGGTAACTGACATTGTAAAGAGATTCTTCTTCTTATGGACATCTGGACATAAACCCCGGGGGAGCTAGAGAAAAAACTACCTGAACCAGGTTTTAAATTCAATTCACTTATGGAGAAATGTTGATATTATCTACTCCTTGAAAAGAATTTTCTGTGCAGACTAGAAATTGGAGGAAGTAGAAAACCTTCTGACTACTAAATGTTTCCCGTTTATAGTGGTTTCTGCGATATGCTGGCAGAGATTGATTTATAAAGCCAGTGGTCCTTAGTAGTTGCTAGGAAACAGTGCTCTGCACTCGATCCACACACGAGGGGATGTGCAGCCAGAAAGTGCAGTTTCTAATGGAGTAATTCTTCTGATTTTAAACCCATACAGAGAAATTTCAGTGTATGGCTTCCCCAAAATGGCACAAGCAAGTCTCATTCTTGTGTGCAAACACTGTTGCTTAAACCAGTACCAGCTATCCTGAGCTACTAACTCTTTTTTTCCAGGTCCAATAACCATGTTCCAAGTGCAGCATTATCTCATTTTAGAAATGTAAAAATTCACAGATAATCTGGGAGGAACTTTGTGGGTCATGTATTATGTCCTTTGATACTTCCGGCAACCTGCAAAATCTCCTTCACCATTTATCAAGCTGCATCTTAAAAGTAGACATTTTGTCCATGTAGGACAATAAGTAGGATTTTGTCCACAGCAAACTGCATGGGTAAATAGTAACTTCCTTATAATTTCTACAGCAAATTTATTCAGGAGCTTTTGTGTGTATGTGTTGAATTTGTCCTTTCAAATAAACTGCTTTCTCCTTCTTTGTTTTTGCACCTCAGTACGCACATAGGCAGGAATCCTATCCCCTCTGTTTTTTGTTTGAATAGCAAAATCCAACAAAATACCCTTCGTCCTGTATGGTAAGTCCTAAATCCTGTATAATCTGTCCCTGTCTTATTGTTATGTAGCACTTTCCTGCACTTCTTTGTTTGAATTCTTCTTTCTTGAATGCAGGTAGCCAAACGTATTGTGGTTCCAGGTGACATATTGCAGTGCATTAGTGCTTCCATCTCTGTACTGGAATTACCTCTCTTGCTATTGCCTAGAATCTTTTCTTCTAAGATACACCATATCTCACCAATGGCTCAAAGACATCCTGTAACTGACAAATACAAATCCATCTTCTTTTCTTTTTTATTTCCCATTTTCTTTGGGTAGTAACCATTCTTGTTATTGGCTCTTAAATGTTTCACCTTGGACTTTGTCCTAGTTCAGCCAATTCCACCCTTTTGCTGCAAGCCTGAAGCTAATCAGTCCTACTGAATTTGCCCTGTTGATATGGGTGGGTGCTTCCCAATTGTGTGCCTTCAAAAAACTTAATTAGTGTACGTACAGTTCCTGGTCATTAATGACAGTATCTAAGGCACTTCATTTGGAATCTCACTGTGGACTGCTGGTGCAGCATAATCCATCACTGTCTGACCTTTGGACACTTCCTTGCACTAATTCTCATCTCACAGAACACCTAGCAATTACGTGAAAAATTTTACTGAAGAACAGGAAGCGTACAGATACTGTGTTACTGTGCTTTCCTTGGCAAAAAAAAAATCTGTTATTGGGGTAGCCTGAAACTTGGTCCCCTTAGTAAATCAACATTACATTTTAAGACATCCTTTATTACTCCTCGTGTCGTTCATTTTCCCTAAAACCCTGCATTTCAGAATGGCTGATCTTCGGTTTCAAGACTTACCCCTTAGCATACTCTTTGAACTGAAATTGTTACACTTGCTCATCTCAATTCAGGTGGGCTTACCTTCCTGCTGAGTTCTGCTCCAAACTCTGTGGGGCCATTTTCACTTTCTGCAGTCATACTTCCCATGTCAGTCCTGATACTACATCTGCGTTCTACCCATTCACCTTCAGAGGTAGACAAAAAGTATTAATTATTTTGGAGGGCTTCTCTAAAAACAGCTTTGAATTGCATCCCTATTTTATTCCTAATGCTTTATCTACTATAAGTAAAGAATCTTTAACCCTTTCTTCTCATTTCTCAAGGTCTGTATTTTTTCTTTGTTCACAGTTCATGTTCTGATCCTTCACATTTCATCCTCCAAATTCTGGTTTCTCTTTTTGAGGAAATCCTTTCTGATTCTTGAAGATTCTTTGGCGTATTTCAGCAGCCTATTTAATAGAATTATTTGTTTAGGGAGATTTTATGCCCTCTTGCCTGGGAACATGAATCACAAACCAGCACATCATTTCAGTGCCTCTGCTCTTCAGATTGCTTCCCTATGTTATAAACTGCCCTTCTATAGACAAAATAAAGTTTAGCTACCATCATGTCTTTGTATATACTGCTGCATATTGAAAGTGAAATTTGGTCAGTACTGCTTTCCCTTCAGAGTATCTTATTTTCTCTACTAGTTTTTCTATAATATCTTTGCTACTTGTCCATCACCAACCTAAAGTACTATAATGTCTTTTGGGTTCAACTTGTCCTTTCAAAAATTACTAGATTCTATCATGGTTGTGGCATCTCTTCATCAATCTCTGACTGTGAAATTTCAAGTCTCCCATAATTATACGATCCCCTAGTAGCTTATCTCTCTCGTGATACTAAAGCAATCTCAGGTCTGATGTTCCCTGTAAAGTCCAATGCCTTTTCCTTTGCAGCCTCTTTCAGAATTCTTTCCTAATACATTTTGATGTAGATTGATCCTCTTCATATTATGAATTGAAATTTCTTTTCTGTCAGACTTATTTTTTATACATAATGCTACCACATCTTAACAATTCCTGCTTTCTTTTAACATTGTGCACCCTGCAGTAGCAGTACACCAGTTGGAATTAGTATTCTATCACGTTTCTGTTATCTCTCGAATATTCTGTTTCATGTCATGCTCCAATAAGCCTAACTCTTCTACCTTCATGTGCAAGTTGCTTTTTTGCATCTGTTTTTGCTGCCTCACTTCACCTGGCTTCCTAGCCAGGTTAAGTACAGTATTTGCACTGTTTCATTATGTACTCAGTTATTGGGGTTTGGGTGTGCTTTTCCTCATATGATTCCTTCTATCTGATATTTCTTTATATTTGGTATATCCTCACAGACTTGATTTGGTTTTCTTTGAATCAGAAGAAGGTGATGGTAATAGAGCCATCTCACCAATTTCCCTTTTATTTTTTCCTATGCATTGCATTCCAGTTTAGCATTCCAGTTTAAAAAGTCCTCCCTTTTGATTGTAGTGGACTTTGTCCTAGGAAAGTCACAGTCCAGGACTGAGAGGGAACCGCTCCATAGAAAAGACTCTCCTCCCAGGAAGGTCTCCTCCTGTAATGTTCAGCTCAGTAAATTACCACTGCTACTGCTATTGTTATATTTTTAATTGGGATGGGTTTTTCTTCTTTCGTTAGTTTTCTTTAAAACTTTATTTGATCATTCTTTAAAACTTCTATTCTCCTTTCTCTCCATTCTATTTAAGTATTTACATTATGCTCATCACCTTGGGATCTGGACCTATTTAGGCAACCAGAATGCCTTATCAGAAAAATTAACATCATAAAACACTTCTTTTTTATATAGCCTTTCTCTCAGACAAAAATAGAGTGCATTTTCTGAGTACTCCTTGCTTCTTGGTATATGTCTCCATGTTTCCTGTATTAAATCTTTTTCACTTACCTTACAGGTATTTTGCTGTAGTCAGGGTGATCTAAGGACGCAGGCAGGAGAAGAAACATGACTAAATACAGAAAATTCATTAAAGAGTACAAATTTAATATTGGAAAGCACTCTGGACTATCTACCTGTCCACTGCAATGTGGTCATCTGTGACTTCAAAACAAGTTTGCAAAAAAAAAAAAAAAGGATAACAAAATGCAGAGAACTTCCAGAACAAAAAGAGAAGAATTAAGGAATACAAAAACACACCCAGATGCAATATCCAAACACAGTGCATAACCACGGCTATACAACATTGTGGAAGCAAAATGGCAAACCCAGAACCCCACAATCAGCACAGGGGATATGCAAGATAACACCAGGAGCAAGGCATTGCCATAGATAGGTGCCAGTTGCAAAATCTTTCCTATGGACGAGGAGATTTTCATCTGTTGGATGGTCAGTTGCTCCCATCCCACCTGTAGCAAGCAGTGCACAGTTTTCATCTAACAACTGAAAACCTTACAGGGCTATGCAAACGGGGTGATGCTGCATAGCATGAAGATCAAGACGATTCATATAATGGAAAATAATTGTGGTAATTATATTAACATATAAGCCAGGAACCATGTGAAACTCCTAGTTTATCAGGGAATGAGTGAGAGCTGACACTGTCAGGAAAGGATTTGCAGTTGCAGATAGGAGAAGACAAGTATGTTAGTAGAGTGAACATAGTGTTTCACTGCCCAGAGCACTGGAAAGCCCTCTCCAGCCCATTGTATGACTTTTCATGGCTCTCAGATAAGAGCAGGTGCAGACCACAATCAGAGGAATGGAGAGTCAAGAGCTTGTCTGAATAAGCCTGGGAAAATAAAAACTGAGAAAGGATATCATGTCCTCCTGTAAATACATCCAGTAAGTGCGTGCCAGGGAAAGGAAAAGCTATTCAGTCTAAATGCCAATTTTGGCACAAGTACAAATAGGCCCAAAGTGACCATAAATACATTCACACTTTAATAATCCCCAGAGTAGGGAGTTTCAGAAACAGCAGTTGAGAACATCATTGGGATGAAACTCCCTCAGACTCTCCAAGATGAGCCTAGTCAGTTCATTAACTAAAATCTAATATTGATGCTAAATCTCTTCTGTTCAAGAGAACAGAACCTTGACTCAGTGCCCCACAACGCCAGTCCTGGTCCTATGTTCCTTCTTAAATACCTAGCAGACAACAAACATAGATAACCACAATCAACAACAACAACAACAATCTTAGATAACCACTGGTCACTGCTATTATGTCTTTGTAGGAAAGGAAAAGAAGAAACATTGACTTACTTCTGTTTAGAAGTATCTACAAAACAAACACATGCCTGTTGCCACTTGCAACTATTCAAAATAAGGATGAACTTGAATATATGTTTTAAAGATTTATTCAGTTAGGACTTCAGGCTGTACGCACAGAATCTGTCACCACACTTATTTTTATAAAAAACAACATGCACACCTATATAACTAACCACAATTTTAGATAACTACTCTGTGTAGTATCTTGAACCTCAGATGTGGAAGTGATTACCATCAGGTACTGAAATCCTTTTGAACAGTAAGACATCTGAAACACTGTGCTGCATCCACAGCAGGGGTGTAAATATTCACAGGCATTTGAGCATCACTTAAGCAACAGCAATAAAGATCCTGAGCATTCTGCATGAATTAATGACTGCCTGAGAGTGTTAATAGCCTGAAGTGGAACTTTGGTCCATTAACCCCCATTGGCCATTAAACTTCAGGAAAGGTCCAAGGCTGAGGTCATGAGGACAGAATGAATTCTGGAGGGAAGGTGTACTTATATATGTTGATTTAACACTTTTTCATTCGTACTGTTGTGGATCATAGCTACAGATGAGACTACAGAGACCTAGATGCTGGTGACGACCTTCAACCATTTGTCATTGTAGTGGACTGCAAACATTAACATATCAGAGAATTCCCAGACAAGGTGGAAACATTTTCAGCATTTGTGAAAAAGTCACAAAGACCAGTAGGCAGTTCTAGAAATCAGAATCAAACCAGCCTGCTCCCTGTTATGCAAGGGCTCAGATAGATGCCAGGGGAAGAAAGGTGATTTGGATATAGGCTCATATAAAGGCCATGGAGCACCTCCACAGGAATGCTTGAGGCTGTAAAAAGGACACACAGACTAGGGCATCCAGGTGCTCTTCACTGAAAAAAATGTGAAAATGCCTTGATTTATTGGAAGTATCTGAAGGGTCTGATTCATGTGGCAATGGAGCTCTGTAAGAGCGTGATGTATCTCAGAGAACCTGCCAGCTCCCCCACTTGCTTTTCCTCCATACCCTGCATCCATGGCTCTGCCCTGCCTGACAACTTGACAAACCCTGGCAGAAAATTGGAAGGATGGGGAGTTGTATTTCGTCTCTATATTTGTTGTTTGTTTTTGTTTGGTTTGGTTACTTTTGGTTTTGGTTTTACTGCATGAGGGTGTCAGTGGGAGAACACAGGTAGGTATTGGGATGCCAGGCTTTTAGATTGGTTCATCCTGACTGGTACTTGACATCCCACAGCCAGAAAGAAGTACTAAGCTACAGTTATTTGAAAAGCTTATTCATTAGAGTTGAGAATTCCCACATATACGTCTGGCCCCATGAAAGACAGTTGCAAGATTCCCTCCAGTTTCAATGGAGATACACAGCAATTCACAGACATTCTCTGCAATATCTTGCAGAAGACTTTCTGTTGGTTTCTAGAGGAGAACTGAAGAAAATAAAAAAGCTTTAGAAAGAAAAAAAAAGTAGAGGGATAAGTAAACGTTACTCTCAGCTCTTTGGAACAATTAAAATATAAAGAGATGTACTGTTTTAGATGCGTATACAAGCACTGAAAAGAAAAGCTGCTCACAATAAACCTAATTCCCCAACTGTTTTCTCCACAGCAGAATTAGATACCAGGCATAAAGCAGTGTGCTGGCAAGGAGCCAGCGCATTCCTGGATCACACATATGTTAGATGTGCCTGGCATTTATTACAACAGTGCAAAAGCACCTCTATAGTCAGGGGTCAGTGAGCATTTCCATTATAAACAAAGAAGTTAAGGCTCTAATAGCTTGTTTGTTTCAGAAGTCTCGGTAAAGAATTGCAAAAAAAATATATATGTATAGAAAACCTGATGACAAATGCTATCAGACAATTTTGGTTCAGAGATCTTCCAACCCCAATTTTTCCAGAGCTTGGAAGAAAAGTAGCCTGCAATATTGTTTTTCTAAGGGTTCAGTTTGCAGGCAGTTCTAGAGGTAGTGTGTGGTGTTTTATCTGTGGATTTGACCCACACACAGCTGAGGTATCACTGTGGTCTCTGCCCTTGGGGTTCTCTTCTTAGGCAGGAATCACAAAGCACAGCAGCATGTTTAGAGCAGGAGGTTGCAGCGCACACTTTCTGCAGAGGGACTGCCAAAGGTTAATACACCTGCTAGACACATCCTGCTAGATGAGCATTATTTTGCCTTCACAGGTCAGCAAGCTACCTCCCTATCAACCACATTTTAAACCGCAATTGTACAATGCCATGGCAAGCGCGTCCAGCCATGAATGATTGAATATTAATGTCCTCAGCTGCCTCTAACAAAATCAACATGCCCCATGTGAGCCAGCACTGCCACAGGGCTGCCCCAGAACTTCAGACCCTGCACTGGGGTCAGCATGCTGCCTGCACCAAATGTAACAGGTGCCTGAGACTATACCTGTGTCTCGATTTAAATGGCAGTTATTTGTTACTTTCAGCTAAAACTGGGATAAAGAAGAGCCTCACACTGTAGCTCAGCCACACAGAACTATGATGACTTGAAGTTGCTGATGCACCGGTGTGCTTAAGGGGACTAATCAGGATTTTACCACTTACCTACCTGTTTTCCCCTAAAACGTTAACCCAAATTATTACAAGAGATAGAAACGTTACCATAGCTCTACTGAAAAGGCATTTGTAAAATAGACTCTTGTGCTTCTGAAGTAAAGCCAGATATGCTGTTCTTGTAGATCCAGCGTCATGACACTCAAAATCCATGCTTTCAGAGATATTTGTCATCAAATCTAAAATACTGGTACATTAAGTTATAGGAATCATATTTTAAAGAGTGAGACAAATACTCAAATGTTCATATTTTTCAAGAGAAGGAGAGGATGGGGACAGTTGCTGTGCAGCCTCTCCCATTAGCAAGAGCTGCGCACGAGTTTCACATATGTTAAGGGACCTTTCCTTCTCAGGGGCAGTTTTAAGAACATGTTAGTTGGCTGTTGTTAGCAGGAGAAATAGCATACCATAAACCCTAGCTGAGACAGGGCAAGTACATGCTCCCTGTGGACTCGTCATGGCCAGAAGAGGAAGAATGGCTTTGAAAGTCCCAATCTGCCCAGCAGAGCCTGATTGTGAAGAAAAACTACAGCTAATGGCCTGTGGTTTGTAGCTATCTACTAGTTCTTTACAATCAGGGAATGCCACATATACCACAAGCTGAGTGCAAGATGAAGCAATTAAAACAGATCCTTAAAAGCAGCCTGTGAACACTTTGCTTGGAGCCATCCATTACAGCAAACAATCTATCAGACATCCTTCATTATCAGGAATCTGTCCTGCAGGTTCTGGAATTTCTCCCGCTTGCTTTATATTGGGCAGAAAGCTGAATTTTTCCCTGTAGTCCCATACAAAGATTCTTACACCACTTCCCACTGAGAGTCATAAACATATGCTGAGAGACCAGGATCTGAACTTTGAGTAAGATTTATTAATAGGTTCAGGCACTCCAGCTAAGTGTGACCGTGAGTGACCTCATGGGGATAATTAGCTACAGCTTACAGCAAATCACCAGTTTGTATTAGCCAGTACCAACTTCTGGTCTCCTTTTACCTGTGCAATATTGTCAACTGCATATCTTTGAACTAATAAACCAGTGTAAGAAGCCACCAGAGTGGCTGCAGAGATATTTGATTCGTACAGTGTTTCCTTGGCTTGAGTCTTGCATATTGCACTCACGTTCCCCTAGTGGTGAGCCTCTGGTTGATGTCAGGTGGCAGAGTCTGAGGCTGTGGCAATTTCTCTGGAGAGGCAGTTTGATTTATTTTCTCTATGACCTCTCTGAGTTGTAATAAATGTAAAGATTCAGAATCCAAATCAGAAGAAATATTTTCCTACGAGTTCTAAAGCAGGGAAGGTTCAAGGCATCGAGTGACCTGTATCGTGGGACTTTTTGGTAGTTTCTTCAAGAACAACATCTATTTGCCTCAAAAATACTACTCCTTACCACTAGTTTTGTGTATTCTATGGTTAGGACTAAATTCTCTTCTGAAGAGATCTATCTTTGTGTACAAAGAAATAATTGCTTTCCTTAGCAACTATAAATATCCTAGTAAACTCCCTGATATTAACCATGATTCAGATTTAAGGCTCAGAGCACTTTCCTCTGAACATGCCTTGTTTCCCTTGTTTTAGCTGTGTGCTGCTAGAAGCACAGGGTAGTCTTATGTGCTCCAAGTGAGCACATCCGGAATGGCTTTGGCCTGAAAGAAATGGAATAACCTTTATTTTCCTCTCTTCCTTGGCTCTCACAGTTACCCTTTCCACATCAATTCCCATTGTTGGATCAGGATTACTGTGGTTATCTGGACATGCCTCTAGCCCTTCCAGCCCGGTGTGCGGGTGGCAGTGGGTAAGCCTGATGGAGTACTGCTGCTCAAGAGCACAGTCAGGAGCCAGAGCACTCACACGTCCTTGGAGCATCAGCCCCAGCCACATCAAGCAAAAGTTCTGCTGTAGGGATGGAAGTGAGCAGTGGGTATGCGGTGCTCAGGCTGTGCACATCTGATTGTTGCTTAGCAATGAAATGTGAGTCACATAGTGATAGAGTTAAGATACCACAGCCTTTAGTTTTTTAAAGAAAAAAAGAATAAGAAGGTCACATTAATGATCACTAGTGAAAAGGAAACGTTATCAGATGCAGCAGCAGGAGAGGAGGTCATAGCCCCCAAGCCTGTCTGTGAAATCTTTCCTTCCTTAATTTCAACACTGTGGGAAGGAAGAGCGGGTAAATTCAAAGTGCTTTGTTCCCACTCATGCCTTATTGTTAACATCCCATTCCATTTTAGTACAACATTATTTTTTTTTCCAAATGAGATCTGCTCTTAGGTTAAACGGAAGAAGGCAAAGAATCTGCCACATTACACTGAAATAATGGATTTAGAAAGAAATACATGTATTAGAGCAGATGAAAACACAAATGTTATTTTCAGGCTAGAGCAAGGCATCCCATTAATAATGATTTAGCAAGGATCCCAGAGGCAGCTAAATAAAACAAGAAGGCCAGGCTGAGCTAGGCAAACTGCTTATGATTACAACTACACTTCAGCCTTGGTGGGGAAAAAAAAATGAAGAAAGAGAACAAAAATCTTTCACAAAGCAGAGTACAGAAGAAACGTGACTTGTGGCCTTTTGTTAATACAGTATCAACTTTAATTGAACCTCCAGGCTTTGATTCAAGTCAATATATCTGGAGCTTCCTGGAACAATAAATCTTGATGTTAACCACAGTAGAGGTCAATCTCTGTCTAATATATGCTTTGTAATGCATTTAAAGTAGAGATATAGTATGTAGAAGGTGAATTATTCATACATACAAACTATTAATGAATAAGTCAATATACAGACAGGATTTGGGACCTTTGATATCAGAGTTAACTCTGTGGGAGTGCAGATTCTCAACAAAGGTCTCACACCATGACTTACCTGTGCGTATGTTGTGACTATTTCTGCCAATGTCATCTGAGCCTGTTTCTAGCTTGAAAATCTGCGTTTTGAGAATGGACTTTGGACCTTTCCCGTGACCTCCCAGTGATGGATTGAGATCTCTATACAGCTTGGATCAAGTCTGTGTTCACAGAGGTGCCTTGCCTGAGGCTGCTGGGGACATGGTGACCTCCAGTTTGGACCAGCTTGCTCCCACACCTCTCCCCCCATGTCACTCCTGTCTGCGTGGTACCAGCAGCAAAGGATGGCAGCCCTCGCATCCCCCATTGCCTCAGGAGATGGGGACGGCAGACTGGAGTGGAAGCTGCTTTCCTCATGCCTGCCTGCCAGCTGTAGTAGACCACAGGCATCAAAGCTGACAGAGAGAGGCTCATTTCACATCCTACTGAGATTGTACAGGGCCTACTGGACTCACAAATTCAGTTACCACAAACTAAGGTATCTTTGGCCATAGCTGCTTCATCGCGTCTGAGAGTGGGAGACCAACCAGAGACAGTCTCTACCCAAGAGGTGTGATGGTGGGCAAGGGTGGGCCTCACTTAAATACGTGGCAGGCTTGGTAAGTCAGCCATTTCTGTAGATAGTCTAGGTTTCCTTTTATAAAGGAAAGAACATTCTTACTCACATTTCAAGAGCTCCATTATAGGCTTTCCGAGCATGCCTATCGCACTAGTGCCACAACATCAGCATGTTTTCAGGTGACCTCTTCCCTCCTAAGTCCTGTGGTAATCTTGCCCTTCTGAGGTGTTCTGTTGGACAGGAGTATCTGTGTTGTTGTAGAAGAGTCTTCCCTCTTCTGTTTTACTTTACTTCTCCAAGATTATTCTGCCATAAATGCCAGAATATCTACTCTCCACACCTTGAGCCCCCAAATTCTTTCTCTCACAGAGGAAATAGAGCTGAAACAGAAAAGCTAGCATTGGCAACATGCAATTATTTGTGGTTTTTTTTCGTCTCCAAGAATGCTGCTCCTTAACAGAATATTTTGCAAAGAATCACTGAATTCTTTTGATATATGAAAAAGAATACTCAATTAAACTGGTGGCATTTAAACAATTGTCACTTTATAATGTAGCCTGCTGCTTCAGCAGTGCAAAATATTAACTGTAAAATCAGAGTAAATGTAAAAGTGTACAGTGACAATTAAAAATTTTGAAAATAAAAAAAAACCTCTGCAGTTCCCTTCCAATCCCTCTGTGATACACAGCCAGCCCCAGCTCATACATATTGCAAGAGAATATTACACAGAAATCTCTGCCCTCCCTTATGAAAATTGCATTGAAACCATTTTTCCTGGAAATAAAAGTTATAATGCTAAAACCATGGTGCAGAAAAACCAAAGGAAAACATTAAGATACAATTTTAAGCAACACATTACTCAAGAAACTCAGTCACAGATGATGAGTACAGAAGACGAGCAAGCCTGTGGCACTCAGCTGTGAGAAGAAATGTGCTAGAACACGTGCATCCGGAATGAGAGATCCGCTTTAAATGAGCTATGTCTTTTTTTTATTCCTCAACGAGCATGTATCTTTTCCAATAACATTCAAGGAAGTTAGTAAGCACATCAATAAGAGAATGTGGCTGTGTTTGCCAAATGTCAGTCAGCCTTGGGAGAGATTTAACCATTTAACACAGCTCCCCTGCCCCATTCAATCACTGGACTTGTTTGTTACAGCTGCCAGGCCTGGAACAAATGACTTGACAGAAGTGTCTCCACTGGTATTGCTCTCCAATCAGTTAGAGTGTCTTATCAAAGCAGAAATAAAATTAGGAATGCAAACATCATTTCTCAAATGGCAAGAACTTGCCATGGTGACTAGAAGCTGGAAAACTTCATTTCTCAGGCCTTCACTAGGTTTAAACAAGCTTGAATGATTTCACCTGAGTACGAATCCCAACTATGGATTTAGACAGCCTCGTTTTTCTGTAATGTATTCTGTTTTTTCTATAATACAATCAAAACCACTGTAAAAACTTAATAGAGGAGAATAACTGCAGAGGTCAAACAAAAGAAGCATTCTTCTTTGACTTCTTGGAAAACACATGCTGCCGTACCCTTCCATTTCCTATTTGATATGTTGGACCACAGAACTGCCCACGAAGTTCTGCAAGTATCTTCCAAACTGTAGCTTTGTTTCTCTCCTCTCTTCTGTATGTATCAATCAAAATCTCCCGCCATTTCCAGCTTGAGAGACTAAGCATTCATCTGCATAGCAGGGCACAGGGTGGTTCATTACAGCCTCTTACCTGTTTCTGTGTAGAAGTCGCCTAATTCCTGCTGTCTGTAAGAGCAAAATACATAGAAATTTCTGGAAAACTTCTGAAAGGAATATGTATGTGTCTGCTGCCTGTTCTGCTCCCTGTAGCTGTAGTCAAGACACAGCCCTTATACTCTAAGCCTTTCTGTGTTAATTGTTCTTCCATAAACTGCCAGGGAGCAAAACCACTGCTGTATGTCAGCGATCATGCTTAGCTAAGTGTCAGAATGGGTGTTCTCCAGTAACACAGCCTCTCCTTGTATCAAGCCACAATGAAGAGAAGCATAACCTTCCAAGAAATTCAACACAGTTAATCTCTAAACTTCTAGTCCCAAGCATTTGTTGTACTTCTTTTTCTCCTAAAATATAGCAGGAAGAGGGGATGCAGATTGTGTCTCTCCTGTTCTGACACAGCACGGATCTCCTCCCAGCCGGATCACACGCCAGCTGCTCTACCCAGAATCCCAATACTGAATGATTCCCAGCATCAACTTCTCACTTCATAGAAGTTTTTAGTGATACTGAAAGCTCTGACGAGGGGGAAAAAAAAAACCTCTTCCTTCACTTGAGTGATTTTCTTATTCCTTAAAAATGCTTTTATCAATAATTCTTGACGGAATAGTCATTATCAGAGGTCTTGTATCTTTTCTCAGGAGTTTATAGCTAACAAGATTTGCTACAGCTATTTAACACTCTCACTAGCCAGCCATTATCCAGACCAACTGCCAGCTTCACAGTTAATATTATTACTGAAATATAGAACTCGGATTTTCAGTCATTTGACTTACGGAAGTGGTATATTTGATAAACTCGTAATTAATAAGTTAAGATGAGACAGACAAGAAGCAGTTACCATGTTAAGCATGAAGCAGATGTTTAAAAGCATTATGTATTTCTGGGAATGCAGTTCTGCAAAAGACCGTACGGGTTACCAAGTCCCCAGCAATCACAGGCAGTACGGAATAACTCTTTGGACTGCCAAAAACATTCCAGGACTAATAAAAGTTTGGGTCCTTCCAGCTCTGCTGATCCTGGAACATCTGGCTCACCCAGCCCTGCCCACCAGTGACAACAAAGTACTTCTCAACACTCTGCAGCAAACTAGAGACAAAAAGACCAAAGGTGCGTGAATGTGCTACAGGTAAATGAAAGGATGGATCACAGATATGAGACAAACCCCAAGTCCCAAATGAAAATCCCTAACCATCCTATGAATTTCACTTTGGTTGATTAGTAGAAGAGCATGCAAAATTCAAGCAAGATAAAATGCTGGCTATCTCAGCCTAATTTTTTTTTTCTGACCACCATTAATTTAATGACAACTCCACCTCGCAATACTTAAAGACTTTCAGGAGTCAAATATGAGGGGATTTTCCTTTGAAGATTAGTAACACTACTAATCTTGAGGGATTTGGAAAGTCAATTCATATTAAAATTATGTGGAATTAGGCAACCTAAACTCCAGAAGGTTTTGAAAGTCTCCCATTAAAAATCCACAGCTCTAATTTTAATCAGTGGAGAAAGATAGTTGCTACACCCAAGCAGAGCACATTACCATCACAGCTTGACCTGTGTCCCTCCTCTGGTCAAGGAGGGCCTGGCAACCCTGGCTAGCAGAGCCTGTTCCTCCTATGGCTCCATGCTAATTGCCAAGGTCATCCTCATGTGCCACAGTCAGATGTGTGAGTACAGTTTTGTTTCTAGCTCCTGTTTCTCTTCAGAAATGCTGTGGTTTATCTGCATTTCTGTATGAGCCCATCTCTCAGAACAAGCAGATATAATTGCTGCAAGAGCTTTGTTTTTTTCCTGTCCTATGTTATGCCTTCTGATTGGGATTTTTCCAAAACACCCCAGCATAATCATTCAGGCATGGTGGAAAATGAAACCCTTAGTTCTGCTTTGCCAAAACCACAATTTTCTAAACAGTAAAAACAAAAAAGTGAAAACTACACTTCACAACTTGCTGAATTTGTTGGACTTTTTGTTTCCATTGATAAAATATTTCTAAACAAAAATATTTTGTTTTGCTGGAATAATCCTTTATTTGAAGTTACACTTTTTCTTCCTGCAGCAATAGCAGACTCTATTTGAGCTCTGCGGGTACTGGAGCCCTATCCCTGGCTTTCTCTGCCAGACTGGTGGGCTAACGTGGGTCGTACTGCCTCCTGTGGAGGGAGCAGAATGCTGAACTTTTGTTTATGTATCTTGATTTATTTGTGCATGCTTACCCATGTGAGAATATGTTAACATACACAGTCTCTGCTGCAGTATCAAAACCACAGGTCCTCTTGAGGAGTGCTAAGGCCTTTCACCTGTAGGTCACAAGCTTGAATTTAATCCAATCTGGTAGCTACTGAAAACTGTTAGTGTATAATGGCTTTACTATGGCCTGCTGGTACATGAAATTAGCTGATGGCTTCCTGGGCTAGATCCTGCTGGTGAGGCTTGCAGAGCCCTGGGAACATCTTTGCCATTGGCAATCTGAGCAGATCTGCTAAAAAGCAAGAGGTTTGAAATGACTGATTTTCTCCCTTTCCAGCTCAGCCTGGAAGAAGAGACCTACCAGCTGTCTCTTACTGGAATATTTAACCATCTTGAAAAATCCAGCTTCTGTGTCTTGTAGGTGGGTTTGCAGAACAGTAGCAACACTTCCAAATGTAAGTGATGCTTGTAAAAACCTGGCTGCGTGCTAGTGGCCAAAGAAAGGGGCTTGGGGCTTTAAAAGGGGGTTGTAAGTAGGCTGGCAGGGCTCCCACTGGCATCCCAGAAGCACACGCCACATCAGAGATGCTGGTGTACCCCTGCGTGTCCCTTGCCCTTCATTTGGCAGTTTCTGTTATCACTACCTTCCAGCTGAGCTGACAGAGCTTGGGCTGTTTGCTCTCAGCTGGATGCAAGCACTTAAGAAACCAGTGGAGCTTTTTCCAGGCATTGCAGGCAGGCTCTTACCTCTGCTCGTGCATTTTATTTGATTGTGTCACGTAGGCCCTCATAGCATTTCCAGCTCTCCCATTGCAGCAGAGAATTAGCTTCCCGGTCTCCTGTGCCGAGCAGCCTGCTGGCAGACACAGGTCAGTGGGTGAGATAACTAGCTGCCCCTCACTGAGATGGAGGAAAAGGGACAGGTCTGATGGGAGTTATACATATGCATCTCCACACAAAGCACATTATGCCACTCAGTAGGTTTCCTGCTCCTGCCTCTGAGCCTCTCTTTTCAGTTTTGCTGGCATCCCTCTCTGCCTTTTCCATACATCTTGCCTTTTGCTCTCCCAGAGGCTTGATGCATAAATGCCTCTTTTCTAAGCGGCTGTTTCTACAAATGGGTTGTTAGAAGTGCAATGAATGCTAGTCCAACACTGGAAAGGTTCAACAGGCACTTTGCTGGAATATTTTCCTCCTCTCGTCCAGAAGGGAGATCCCTAGATTCCCACACTGCTCAACAACAATGCACATTCTCCTTTGGCTCATCTCCACAGGGCTCCTTTTGTAAATCTCTCCCAGTAACTGCCATTGCCACTTTTCAGAATTTGTTGCTGTTCTGAACTTTTCTTCCTTGGATTCATAGTAAAGGTCGTGGTACTTCTGCCATTAGTAGTCTGAAAAAAGCTTGTGCTATGTGACACCAGGTGTCAGTTCAGCTCCACTGGCCTCACAGGTCCAAATTTTTCTTTCCTCTAGAGAAGTACAAATGAACTATCTCTCTTTCCTACCACAACCCTCTTTATTTGTATTACAGAAATATTCAGCCCATGATGCAACTGGAGTCCATTCACACAAGGTCCCTGACATAAAATGACCCACTTCAGTAATCACAGTTAGCTCAGTAAGTGGCTTGAAGATCCCTAGGAGTTTGTGGACAGCTTCCAAAGACTTTTAAAGAGGTGACAAAGAAAAACTGATATATGCTGTAATAAAAGCTGCATATGTGAAATGTCCACAGAGATCCACACCTCTACTGAGTCTGCACCTCTGAAGAGCTGAAAACCACTGCAAGATACAAAGGGGAAAACACAACAGGCAGGGGAAGGGTGATTTTCAATACTCCTAGTGTTGAGGATTAATTTTCAATCATGTCATAGCCCATCCAGGATTTAGTAATGAAAATTAATCACTCAGTGCCACTCACAAACTCCCATCTAGGATTTAATACCTTTTAAAATAACACTGCAAAGAGATGAGAAGAAAATCTCCAGAGCCATCTTGCAGCCACTATCCTCAGACCTTTCTCAAGCCATGAAGAAAAGATCTCATTTTTTAGGCGGACAAAAACCTGCATTTACAATCACGTTCCTCCTGCAGGACAAGTCCTTCATCTACCATTCATTCTACTTGCAATGTGAAAGAAAACACTTGGGGGATCATTGACATCTTCTGGGATCCAATAACTTTTAAGGGACATTATGGATATACCTCCTTTAACATGAGTCTATCATCTCTGCCACAACTCACTAATACACAGTTAGCTCTTTGTTTGGGCAAAGCCTATGCTAGATACTACTTTCTTAGTTACTAATAAAACTTTTTTACTGGTGGTAAACTATCTGTGAGGGCCATCATCATCAAACAGTCAACAGTTCAGTGCTTTAGCGATCAGAAAAGAGCTGCTGACCTATTCTGTTTTTCAGAACTCTCTGGATTCTGCAGTAATTGCCATAGAGCAACCTCGGACCTTGGAAGAACACCTTTAATATAACCAAAGTGAACTTAATAAAAATTTATGTATTTCCACCTTTTGTTGTTGTTTTTACCACGAAAGTAACAAGTTGTTTAGAAACATCTTCAATATCAAAAATCAAAAACTGAGGAAAGAATACATAGTATTGCAAATAAGAACTAAAATGACATTGACAGGAAAGCGAAATGAAGTGAAAAGTTTCCTCACCATCTCCTTCATCCTCAGACAAGTTTAACCACAAAGTACATCCAATTTTGGGGGCGTCCAGATTCTTCAAGTTTTCTGGATATCCAAAGTCTGGATACTCATTTCAGTAATAAAACATCCACTGCTGACTGTGATTAACTGGAAGATTATATGTTTTCCTAACAGATGTATGAGTAGAACCGGTGATCTGTGCATTGGCCTCAAGCTTCCATACAGCACTTCAATTTAGAAATAAAACACAGTGAAAATAGTTAAACTTGCTAATATCACATGCTTAGTAGCTAATATGGTAAACCCTTAGATATTGTGTAAGAGAGATTAAACACAGTAGAGATAATACAAGTCTTCAGAAAAGAAAAAGCTAAATGTCAAATGGGAAATTATTTATTAAAGAGGCAAAGATAGCATTAATATCAGAATTCTGCGTAGCTATCTAGCCAGCTAAAGGAGAGGTGATGCAGTTTTTAATGAAAGATGAACTGCTGGGTTGGAGGGAACCTCATTCATGAACAAGGCACAGAAAAAACAAGGACACTGCTAAAATTTGCTGAGGCATCCTTTGTGGAAGATATTCAAATTGCAGTGCCACACTGCAGGGATTGTGTAACCTTGAAGACTTATGTATTAAAGGGAATTTAGTGATAAACAAGAAAGGTCATGCTGTAAAGATACTCTGTTACAGAAGTTTTTGTTAAAAGCTGGGAACACTGCTATTAGAAATAAGAGAGAAAAAGTATGACCTGGATACCCTAGGTAAGGGCATGGTTACTGTGAGTACTGTGAGGTGCTGATATATTATAGCTATAAAAAGACCAAAAAGGGAAAAAAGAAAAAAGAAAAAAAAAAAAAAAAAAGGAACCTGAGGATATAGCAATATTTCCATTTCCATCAGGGTCAAACTCTAGGAAGGGAAATTCATCCCTCTCCCTGGTGAGCTCACCAGTGTGAAAAGAGCCGGAAATATGATTGAGGAACAGAAAGCCCATCTTCAGACAGGTTGTGAAGAAGCCTGGCCATGGCAATCCACCACTGAAAGGCTGAGAGATTATATGATTCCTCTGTAAATCCTTCTGTAAGAAACAGGGATTGTTTACATAGGCATAAGATTAACTCAGGAAAAAGATGGATATTTACTGGCCAGAATAACCTTAGTACAGAAATTAAAAGGCTTCTAATTATTAGAAAAGTGAATTTCTGGTATGAGTTCTGAAGAAAATAACAGCAGTAATAAACATATCAGCTATTTGTAAGATGCCACGATCAGCTCCATAGTAGGATTAGTCAGAGCTTTGGAAGGTCAATGATGACAGGGTATTAAGCTCAACACCAGATGCTCATCTGAATTCTCTGCCCCTGGCTCTATACATCATAGTACCTGTTTATGATTGCTGCCTCCTGCTGCTTTCACTCCTGTTGTACTAGAAGCATTATGTAGAACAAATCCTTTCCTCAAATTCAAGGTTGAGATAGAATCACAGAATTGCAGGGTCTGGAAGGGACCTCAAGAGATCATTGAGTCCAACTCCCCTGCTAAAGCAGGTACCCTACAATAGGTCACACAGGTAGGCATTCATACTGGTCTTGAAAATCTCCGTAGAAGGAAATTCAACAACCTCTCTGGGCATCCTGTTCCAGTGCTCCATCACCTTTACCGTAAAGAAGTTCTTCTGCATGTTTGTGTGGAACTTCCTATGATAGTTAAATCAGCTCTGGTTTCTCATACAAGCTCCACACCGCTCAAATTATGAAGCTACTGAGAGAAGAGTCAGAACTGTAAAAAAAAAAAACCAAAAAAAAACCCTTTTGTGGGACTGGATCAGGAGCACGGAAGTCTCTAGGTGGACATCCATCAGTACTTAACTCATATTAGGAACATATTTTAGTTAATTTCCTAGTTGTTCCTACTTAAGCATACTTAACTTTGTGCAGACTTACCACACGCAAGCATGGACAGGACTTAATTCAGATGCAACAAAACCAGAGGATGTAGTTCAAAAATGCACCTAATGTCCTCCAGCTATTAATCAGTGTTCAGACCTCAAGACCAGAAGAACCTGACCCAAAATATTCTACAGGAAAACTACAAAATGTGAATAGTGCGGATGCTGATTCTGCAGCACCAACTAATCTGTTGTCTAGATCTATTCCTATTATGCCTCAGCACTTGCTTATGTAGATGAAGCTACTAAATTCTTAGAAGATAAAATAGACCGTGTTCCTCAGAAAACATGAAATCAATGTAAAAGTTTTTCTCAGCAGTTCTTTGCAATGACTGCTCTGACTTTTCAGCAAAGTACTAATCAAAGCTCTTACTACAAAGCCAACTGAAGATTGATCTTTTTCTTTCCTAGGAGGAATTTAGATAAGGAAGTCTGATGCAGTATGTAAACAGGAACTCCATGGGAACAGACTTTTCTCAAATGCTTTTCAAAATCCCCCTTCTGGAAACCTCAATGTCATATGTGAATTTCAGGTCAGTTTATAGTCCAGCCTGTGTTCATGTTCACAGATCTACTGTTTTGATCTATAAGTATCTTACCAGGCAACATCATCTGCATTCTGTTCTTTCCTATTTCTGCTTCTAACTATTCTACTCTTGGAAGAGGAAAAAAAAAAAAAAAAGAACAACAACAACAAGAGAGATCATTTTGTGTTATACTCCACTGGCTTTGGAAATTCAGAGATTCTCTCTCCTGGGTCAGACAGTTTCTATCTGCAAGCTCTGATCCTCCAACTAATACAGTATAAAATTAAGCTGAATTCTATAAAGCACCAAATGGGCAAATGTATTTACCCTGGGTCATTCACTGTTTCTGCCCAACACTGTGGAATCTCCAGCAGATGACTGCACAGTATGTATCGCTGAATTATGTAGATAACATGAATTTCAGGGAAGTGGTTGCCTTAAGCAAACAATATCTTGCTACTGTGAGTTCAATATTACAACTATTTTGTCACCTTTCTGTGTTTCATCCTCTTATTTTAAAAACAGCAGTATTTGTTTGCAATGGCATTGTAATGCCCTCATAATCTTAAACCATAATGCCAATAAACCACCACTGACACTGTAATGGCTCCCATTACCATATCATTATGGATGTAAAAGTCAGTCCCATATACTTCCTACAACATCAGTATTGGTGAGGCAGCCATTAAGATGTCAGTGGTAGAGCAGAGAATCACCATTATGAGCTTAGTCAAGATAATAAAACATTGCTAAAGGTAGCTACAGGGCCACGATCAGCAGCTGTTTCCAAATATAAACCTCTCAGCAGTTTAAAAGTAAATTTTAAATTAGCCAAATGCTGAAATTCACATTACAAACTGATGTTAATGTCAGCAAAAAGAAGTCCTATTTACAACTATTAGAGGCTGGGGTTTTCTTTAACATTTATTGTGAAAAGGCATCTTTTAAAAAGGTGTTTTGGTATAATTTTTTATACCTCTGGAAAACCAGGGGACAGAAATTTTACTCTTATTTTAGCTGTGCAAGTCTTTGTTGAGAGCAATGAAAGAGCTGTGCTTAAAATGAAAGCATACCCAGGCTGTATATATCAAGATTTCATCTATTATAGCCGAATCCAATTGTGAAATGTTCTGCCCATAGGAATTTATATTCCAGAGCATACACGTTGGTTGCATTCAAGCTTTTCATTGCCATTAGTATAATTCAAAGTAATATCAGATTTATCTTTTGCATTCGATTATTTAAAGCAATACAATATGAAAGAGATTAATGTAAAGCAGTTAACTGAAATTCTAGTAAAGGGAGATTTTACTTTAAATTGGAAAGTATGTAAGACTGAGATTGGCATGCACAAATGGGAGTAAGAGAATATAATGCACACCAACCCAAGTACAAAGAAAAAAAGCATTCATGGCAACAGCAGCTTACATTTATTGACATAGCACTCGTGGATGTGTTAAGATTATGTTATGCAACCATCATCCTGCTTCTGTGTTTCTTTGTATCTTGTGAATAAAAATTCAAGGTGACTCTTTTGAATTCAATTTTAATCATCATGAAGTCCAGATAATACATTAAAAATAGGAACACCCATTAATGGAGACTTTATTAACTAGACTTTGGGAAGAGGCACTGGAGCCCTCACCTATGTTCCTAAGTCTGTACTGAAGCAGGAGACACCCTTTTCTCACTGATACCTCCTAGTTATTTGACAGGACAAGTGGGTTCTTGAAATTGTCCCTTCATCTGACAACATGTAAAGAAAATGATTAATAAAAAATCCTCAGGGCTCCACTCAGATACTTTTACCAAAGGTAACATCTTTAAACAGGGTATTTAAAGAAGTTAAGTTTTTTACTATCTGTGAATATTCTGAACAAACTATGAAAACACCTCACCATGAAATGTATGCAACAAATTCTCAAACTTGCTTTTTCAGAGGTTCTTAATGGGATGGGTCAGTTTTTCAGTGATAACGCAGATCTGGGAGGAAAAGGATAAGCATGAGGATTGCTTGAAACTAACGCCTCCTATTTTATTATGTTGGCCACGACATCAGAGGTGGATGTTGGTATGATAGCAGAGGTTGAACCTTCCCACTAATATTCCATTATATTTTCAATATCTACTGAACAAACAAGGCTGAAGGTGACAGTTTCCTGGATCACATCATTACTGATGACAAGATGTGGTGTCACCACTATGAGCACGAGTCAAAACAGCAGTCCATGGAGTGGAGAAGTAAATTCCCAACCAAAGTAAAAGTTCAAAATGCAGTCCTCAGTGGGTAAAGTGATGTGCACTGTCTTTTGGGACAGGAAAGTGGTGATCTTTCTGGATTTCCTGGAACCTGGACAAACCATCAACTCTTACCACTACATCACAACACTAACTAAGCTGATGGCTCCAAAGTCAGGACACAAAGGAAGACAACCTTTCTTTTGCAATACAGTAAGACCAGGTCTCATGCCAGTTTGAAGATCATGGAGCACGTGTGCAGCCTTGGCTGGCTTGTCCTACCACACTCACTGTATTGTCAGATTTAGTGCCTTCAGATTTCCATCTTTTCAGGATGTTGAAAGATGGACTGTATGGGCAATACTGTCCTGTCAACAACACCGTTATAGCAGCTGTGAAACAGTGGGTCACCTCCTCAGTTGCAGAATTTTACAAGTATAGTATGCAGGCTCGCATTCATTATCATAAACTTTAAATTAACAACATAAGTTAATCAAAGGAGTTTAAACTAAACTAAAGGAGTTTAACAAGGTTGTTTTGTTGTTTTTTTTTCCCCCAAGCAGTTCCACCTTTGGAAACATTTCAGCACATAACATTTCTCCTTCAGTCAGAGATCTTCAGACACGTAGTGCTTTGCACACTATAATGTCAAGTGAAGTTAGCAAATGAGGGTCAAACAGATTGAAATACAGCATCTGACTCTTCCACGTCTTCCCCTCACAAGGCATAAACGTTTAGAGACTTTTCATCATTATCTGTTTTGCAAAGGGCATAAGATTTAATAACAGCAAGATCAGCTTTCACCAGGCATGAAAAACTACTTACAAATTAGATTCTCTGATGGATAATCTTAAGAAAGACAACTATTCTTTAAAGAACTCTATTTGAGATGATTCCAAATATATGAAGAAAGTTTTTTGTGTCTCTGTAACATGAAAGTCATGTAGATTGGAAAGCAGTTGCTTTCCAAAGCATTACTCAATTTCATGTATGAATACATGAAACTATCTGGTATCTTTTAGAAAGTTCTAGCATGATTTTTTAAGTTACGTTTCATACTCAGTATACTCAGCAAACATTCACACAAAGCTCTAATGCTTGGTTAACTATGGCTATTTCCCAAACTCTAAAGCAACCAGGACTTCTCAGGAGATATGCTGATGCTTGGAGAACGCGTTTGGTAGCTGATCCAGCTTTCCAGTTACGGAGCAGTATGAGTCTTTCTGTTTGTGATGTCCCAGGATGAAAGCCTCTGGGGTCAGCAATGAGCTTATTTCAGAGGAATTAATTGAAATGGATCTGGGAGTAAAAAATTAGTAAGGTATATCACAACAGTAGAGAACACCAAACTCACCCGTGTTTCTGTAGTTAGTATCCTTCCAATAACAGTTAAGGGTCCTTTCCCTTCTCGCCTAGAATATCTTTATAGTTCTGTGGGGTTTTTTTAGCTACACGGGATTTTATCATCTTTTTCACTCTTTAAACACTGTCAGCTAGTTCTAGCCCATCTTCACAGTTAATTGTATTTTAATCTACCCAATTAGTCCCCTATTCCCACAAAGACTTACACATGTGGTTAATTTAAAGTTTAGCACAAGTATGAAACTCTTCTGTGCCTGAGCTTCCCTCCTTCTAATGAGTGAAAAAACAAATGCTTTTCTTCCTCAAATCCCTCCTCGAGAGCCACAGCTTTCTCTCAGCCTTTCATCGTTAATCTCAGCTCTAGTGTTATGCACTATCTCACCCATGCCCAATTATTAAACATAATAAAACAAAGTGAAAAACAAATCCAAAATAACAGCCAAAGGGAATCAAATTACCTGATGTCTGTGCTTTGTAAATAATGGTTCTTTCATGGAACAAATTTGCTTTCTTTTGCTTTCTGTCATTTCCTTTCCTCTTTCACCTCCTCTCTGACCCTTCTTAGCCTGTGTCATAATTCATTGTGTTATTTGTCTTGTAAGCATCTTAGGGCAGAGACTTCGTCATCTCAGTAGTCTGCACAGCACCACGCAGCTCCAGAAGAGCGTATAAATATTAATAAACACATATTCACATTCAAGGAAACCAAAAGCTTTGTTTTTTGGAATCAATAACCTCTTCTTTTTGGGTATGAAACAGTAGTAATCCATGGCCATGGGCTTTAATCCTTTTGAGAAGTACTTTCTAATGGGACTTTCATGAGCGGTATAAAGAACACAAATGACTGTACAGCACAGCTGGTAAAGCACTGGTTTCTGCATGAGAATTGTTTATTGGCTTCCGCCCACAAGGAAAAATGCTGTCTCCTGCTGCCCCTCAGCCCACTCCCAACGATGTTATATAAATACTATTTGGAAGAGTTTTTTCTAACTGGCCTTCCAAATATTTGGATCCTCTTAGACTGTCATTTCTCCCATTCTCAGCCATCCCCTCAATTAAAACATTGTTGAAACACTACAGAAATGATAATAAAACTATTGCAAAAATTACAAAATAAAAGATTATTCTATGCAACCTCAGTTTCTCCTCCCTCCTGCCTGTGCCTCATGTCACAAGCTTCAGCTGCAAGGCTGCATATAGATTTTTACAAAAGCCTTCTAACTTCTGGAAGTCGAGAGGATGGGAATTTATGAACCAACCCCCAGTGAGTGCAGATGAGGTGCTGAAGCTGATGGTGAGGATCATGCCTTCATCACAGGATGCCTTGCATGCCCAGACTAACGAATGAACAACATTTTTAGGGAAGCTCTCTATTTGTTCTTGCCTTGATTCACTATTATTCTCTGCACTGCATGAACCCTGGGTCCTCTGGGGGAAAAAAAAAATGCCTCTGACTGTGTCATTGTTACCCCAAGCAGGCAGCCATGTTTCAAGGGCCTGGTGGGTTATTTCTGTCAGAAGAAATAGAAGCTGAAGAGAGAACCAGGTGTTTGTGTGAGCTGAGTTTCTTTAGGAGAAAAAAAAAATCCCAGATTTTTCTATTTCTACAAACACATGCAGGTTCAAATACCTATTCCAGTCTTCTTCTTCACTATGTAAAAAGTCCCCAAAATATCACCTAAATTCCATACCAGAGTCACATAGTGTTTTACTTGCTGGCTCGAAATCATCTTTTTTTTAATACAAAGCATTTCTTACATTGGGTGTGGTGTCCTTGCAGCAGCCTTACATCCACTGACAAACTTCCTGTGCAGAAAAAGTGCTGAAGTGAGACAAACTCAGTGCCCCTTTTTGCTGAGCAGGGAAAGTCACCATCACAGCACATGGTAGCAGAAAGTACATGGCATCTTCACAGCCATCCTTGGCTTGTCTTCCTCCTGCCCCTAGAGTCACTTAGGCAGGCACAAGAAAGCAAAAATAGGAAAAGCAGCGCATGGGAGAAAGTAATTCCCAGGACTTTGGCTGTCCTGTCCTTTTCTTGGCAAAGTGAGTGGTGGGAATTTATGGTGCAATTGTGTGCTTCCACTCTCCTTCACAAAGACTCTGAATGATGTAGATTTTTCACAGTGATCAGACAGTTAAGTAAATGTGTTATAGTGCAGATGTGCATTTGCATGTCCAGGCAGAAGTCCCCAGAGGTATTTTACCTGCTACCTGAACTCACAGGAACGGGCACAGGGTACTCACAAAGCAGCACAGGAGAAAATTAGAAGGCTCTTCCAATTTGCTATTTGCTCTGATGGTCTCATCTTCTTAGTATTATCTTTGCAATGAATGATCTATACCATTCTCATGTTGCATTATATTGTCCTTTCAATCATCCACTATAAGCACACTCCCATTCACAAAAGTCTACAACAAAATCTTCTGCTGAGAAAATTGGCTTCATCAACCAAAAAGTGCTAGAGTAATCACTGTTTCTATGTATAAAGCAAACAAGTTCCTTCCTCTTCTCTCATACACCCACGTCCCTGAGACATTAAACCATAAAACTGAAAATGCCTTTGAAAGCGCAGCTACTACAGATCAGACAGCCTGCAGTAAGTGTGGCTATTTTCTGGAAATTTCAATACAGAAGGATCTGTGGGAGGAGAGAGAATGTTGCATGACATGTCTTCCAGACATGTGGCAATTTGTGGGAACACCTACTCAGTAGCTTCATCTGACTACCCAGAATCCTGGCAGCCCCAGGCTACATGTGTGATACACAGATGGCTTGTGCACACACAGTAAGTGTGATGTGAACTGGAAGTGTCAGAATAGCTGTGCACAAAGATAGTCCATGAAATCCCACAGAAACATCACCTGAGATCACCTGGCTCAGGATCAGGGCCAGGTTTGAAGGTGGAATTGGGCATTCAGATGTGATATTGCCTCTTCATTCTGTAAAGGAACAAGACCCATTTGCTAGTTATTCTGAATTAATAAGGCTTCACTGTCAGTGTCATGCTATTAAACACCACGTCATACTGTTGTGGGTCTGACCAGGATGATGTTAACTTCCTTTTCTGTGATGGTTTGGATTTGCGCTTACAACGGTGCTGATAATGTACCACTGTTCTGCCCGTTGCTGAGCAGTGCTCACACAGTGCCAAAGCTGGCTCTTTCCCACCCTGCCTCCAACCTCCTCTACAGCTAGCACGCTGGGTGTGGGCAAGAATCTGGGGAGGGCACACAGCTAGAACAGCCGATCCCAACTGCCCAAGGAGATATCCCATATAACTTCATGCTCAGGAATAAAACCTGAGAAAGACGAAGTAGGATGCTAAGGGGTTTGGTTTCCAAGATGGCAGTTGCTCAGAAGCACAGGCTGGGAGACGATGAGTGACTACATCTGCATTACTTGTTTTTTCTCTTCCCTTCACTTGTTAATCTGTCCTTATCTTGACCTGTGAGTTTTCTTCTTTTGCTTTTCCTATTCTTTCTCCTGCCTTTCTGGGAGAGGGGTATGAGTGAGCATTTTTGTCTGTGCTTGGCTGCTGTGCAAGGAGAAGCCACACCACATTACAGTGTGTGAACACAGCATGTTGACTAGAGCAATACAGCTAGTGTCAGTAATCTTATTTCTGGCCTTTCAGGTGGGTTCATACGGGCAGCCTCCAGCCCAGACTTGTACTTGCTGCTTGTCTCTTCACCCACCCTCTTCACCCACCCCCTGTGCTGGGTTTAACCACTGGGGTTTGTCATCGGTGTTTGTTCTCCTGTAACATTCAGAGAAGGGTCCTGGACCCCGGGCTGCTTTCAGCCCATGCTTCCCCAGACCCTCACAAGCGTGTCACTGCCCTGCTATTGTCTACTTGTCCTAGATCATACCTAGTCACTATTTTCCATGCCCTCCCTTCTAGTCATCCCTCAGGTTCGCCCATCCTACCACATAACGCTCCACCCCAAACATCAGCACTGAGCACAGAAAGGAAATGCTCCAGCTGCCTTCCTGCGCCTGGGAACATGTCTGAAAGCGAGTGTTAAGTGACTTATCAGTAGGCCCATGACCTGCAAGCCATCATGATTTTGTCACTAGTTTTAAAATCTTAGTTCTTCAAATAGTTAATCAAAAGTGATTTTCTCATGTCTGCGGTAGGATAAGCCCATTAATAGCACTCTAGGATGAGGGGGGAATTCTGAACAGGTAACCAAGTGAATCTGAATAGTTCTTGTGCCAGAAGGTGACTTTTTCTAAAGCAGATATTTCTTTTGTTTTATAGGTTCCAGAATTTTTAAGCTCATCTGATTGGTTTTTTTGTCTGTTTGTTTGCTTTGGGGGGATTGTTTTTGTGTTTGTTGTTTTTTTTTTTATTAGAATAATGAAATTGATTTTTATTTGAGGTGCTGTCCAGAATCAGTCCAAATGCAGTTTACTAGGAGATTCTTACTGAAACTATTTGTTTCAGCAGCATTAAACATACCTGCTCATTTTAGAATGAAATTCAGCCTTTCTGAGAGCTGCAGGAGTTTTGTCATTGATTTCAATGATACAGCTTTCTGCCTTTCCATACAAAAGAATCACTGTGGAGAGGAACTGAGGAGCAGAGCATTGAGTTTGGATCCTGATTGATCTCCAAATCCCCTGTGCAATCACCCAAGAAGCTGAGCTCTACTTCAAGTCCAGGAACAAGGATGGATTCCTCTCAGTCCCCGAAAGAGAACAGGGATAAAGCAAATGTTTGGAGGACTTAAAGTCTTTATGGAGCAAAATGGTTTTTTCCTCTCATTTTCTTTAGCTACTCTTATAAATGTTTCCCTCAAGGTGAAGCTGATCCAATCACCATTGAATGTTGCTAGCAGAACTGCCAGTGACCTAAGATTCTAAGTAAGTTGAAATACACTGGAAGATTATTATTTTTCTAATTATGTTGTGATTTAACCCGGCAGGTGGCTCAGCGCTACACAGTTGTTCACGTACTTCTCTGCTTCCCAGTGGAATGAGGGAGAGAATTGAAAAAAACAAAGTAGAACTGGTGGGTTAAGATAAAACTCACTTTTACTAATTTACAATTTACTAAGACAGAGAAAAAAAAAAAGTAAAATAGTTATGACTATTTCAATAAATATAAATGTATGTAATATGTGTTGCATAAGCAATTGCTCACCATCCCCCAACCGATGTCCCATTAGCCCCCCAAGAAGCAGAAGAGAGAGAGATGGACTCCCATTCCCCTTCAAAATTCCTTTCTCTTAATGTCACATGGTATGGAGTATCTCTTTGGCCAGTCTGAAGTCATCTGTCCCAATTCAGTTCCCTCCCAGCTCCTTGGGCCCTTTCCTGTGAATGGCCTTGGCTCTGTATAGCACTGATAGCAACTTTAAGCACTGGTATATTATCAACATTGTTTTTCTCCTAGAACCAAAGCAGAACATTATACCAGACACTGAAGAAAACAATTCTTCCCAGCTGAAACTAAGACATTATACCATAAACAAATGAATTCTTGAAGAATTTCTGAAAAAAAAAAAAAAAAAAGAAAGGTGTTCTCGCTGTACTCTTACCCAACCTGAAATAGTTTCAACTTTCAAACACAGAAATGGCTTCAGAAGTGTTTTACCAGCTGCTATTTTAAGGGACATCATCTTCTGCCACCGGTGTGTCTATTAATGCTCTCTGATTTCAAAAGGATTGGAATAGTACTACCAGGGATTGATGTGATCCTACATCAATAAAATGCCACAAAGATGGCTCAATGACAGCTTGTAGGAAAACTTCATCCCTGAAGTTCTCTCATGAAACCTACATTTCCAAGGTCTTGCTGCAACGTCAGGTATTTCATAGGTGTATCCAGAGGAGGAAATCACCAAACAAAAGATTTGATTGGCATTTCCCCTCTCTCCACCAAAAAAATTTAAGATTTTTCATGAAATTGCTTAAAATTAACACAAACAGAACTGCTGGAGATGCTTCCATCACACATGCCAGTAAGGTGTTCCCCTATAGTACACACGGAGTTCACCTTTCCTCTTTTGACAATTTATCTGCCAGCATGAGCATCACAAAAATTTCAATTACACTTTTGGCATATTTGCATACTGGGATTTCTTCAGCACTTTTTGTTGGACAGTGAAGTTCCCATAAGCTAAGTACACCCGCAAGCTTTTTCCCTCTGAATAAGTGGCCTCATCTATGACAAAGAGGTCAGAAATTGTATCACTCAGCCTTCTATCTTTGCATTGCATTGATAGAAAATCAGTAATCTTTCTGACAGCAGATTAAGAGATCAGAAGCTTAACTAGAGGGTCTCAGAACATAACTTTGCTTTGAAAAGGATTATGCTTTGAACTGGATCTCAATGTACATTTTCGATTATATGTTTTTTAAAAATTCAATGCACTTGGAGTGGTCTGCTTGCCCTTTTCTTACACAAACATGTTTACCTTCTGCTAACGGGAGTAGCAGAGGCACGAATAACATCTGGGTTGTGGGCAATGGGAACCTTCAGAGTCCTCAGCACTCTCAGCTGTGTTGCTCACAGTTTTAGCACACTGCCAACAAAAACTCACAGAACATCTCCCTTTCATTCTGCTTTAGAGGTGTGACAAAATTTCTTTCAGCTAAAGCCAAATATTTTACTCTGTATGCAAATTTGTGTTAACGAATGAATATCAGACATGCATTTTTCATTTGATAAAGACATGCACTTACTTAACTTTGTCATTTAAAAAATGTATATTCATATAACCATTTAAAAATAACTGGTACCATTGTCATAATTATCTTCTCATATGTTCAGCAGTGCTGGGAGTTAACTATAAATGTAAATGTAATCAAGCACGCTACCACACTTTTAATAAACAAGGCAGTTTCCATATCTTTATTGTGCTGGGTAAAATCTAGTTTTTAACTTTAAAAGAATTTTAAAAGTTTTTCTTTTAAAGAAGTTAAGAGGAGTCCAGTTATTTAGTTCATGTGGGTACCATGCTGCACTGAGTCCACTGAAACTCTCAGGGTAATTAAAGCCTTTTACATATATATCTCTTCCCCCCTTTTCCCAGCTGAAGCCTCTACCTCTCAGGTGAGAGACAGGCTTTGGTTTTTTTGTGTATGTGTGTGGTTTTTTTTAACAGTCTTTGTTTAAAAAAAAAAAAAAGAAAAAAGAAAAAATATGAAACTCAAAGTCTTGTGCGCAACAGGAAACAGGATGTAATATCAGAACATGGACAACTATGTCCTGATTATTTCACCCAGTTCTTGTGTCTCTCCATCTCTCCTGTGGTGCCTTATGCATCTCTTACATTCTCACCTCCTTGGAAGACCAAGAGGAGTTGAGTTAGTGAACAAACATGGCCATTTCCAAAACAGTCTGCTATTCAGAATATATATATACATATGTATATATATTTAAAAGGAGATAAAAGTTGAAATGCATAAAGGTAATAATATATTATTTTCTTAGTATTTGTTGGGGAAATGTAAGTATTTTATTTCAGAAATGTTCAGTGTTCTCATGAAAATCCCGGTAGATAATCCTGTTATTCTTAAGTAAAGGTGTTAGACCAATAAATGCTATGAAAGGACTTGCTTTGTGTATAAAACAGGATTTTAATCTCTGGGTGTGTTTAAGCACTCCATAGTTCTGCTGTGAGAAATGTTTCGTCAGTCAGTAGCCACATGAGCCCCTTTCCAGTATAAAAGGACTGATACAACTTATTCATAAGCCCGGGGCAGCAGACACCTGTCACTTAGTAACAGTAACAGTAACAGCCTTTGGAGCTGAGCAGGACTGGATGCTGTGCCGGATTTGGACCAGTGGCCTGAGGGTGAAAGCACCTGAGCATCCCAGCTTTCAGTGTGATTTCTCATTGATTTGACAGGGAGACTGTTCTGGCATACAAAAAAGCAAAAGCCCACACTATAAGTTGGTTTTGAATACATCCCACAGTAGCCTAAGCAGTCAAGACTTGGGAATGGCTTGTAAGCCAGACCAAATAATACAAACGTTTACAAGGAGAAAGCTATGCAGACTAATAAGTCCCTAATTCTGAAAATACTGATCTCTGTCAGAGTTCCAGATCATCATCACTGAGTACATTATTCTGGTTTTGACAGCAGGTTTTCCTTCCTTAGGTATACCCTCTACTTCTCCCACAGCTCACAGGGGCCATTCACAGCATTACCAACAAGCAATGAGGAAGACTTCTCAGCTAGGAGATAAGTGGCTGGGAACAGACCCCAGAGCTCCTTGTAAGTCTCTTCCTTCAAATTTGGGCATTCCAAATGGGATTTTTCTTTATACATGAGGAAAACTGCACCAAGTCAGCACCACCTGTACCAAAGACTTCCATTCAGAGGTCTTCTTTGTGACCACAATTGTCTGGCTGCATCCATGTACCCCTGCACATCCCACTTTCAATCAACACTGGAAGGAGATGTTATCAGAATGGACACAACTCCTCCACAGCCCTCCTCCATACAGGAAAGAGGAGAAAGGCTTCACAACCAGAATGAATATGGACAGATTTTCGAACCGAATCCCATGCTGTTGAGATTAAAGCACTGGTTGGAAAGAATGCCTTCTAATACTCCTGTCCACATAAATGCTACACAAACGGTAACGTCTCTTAAGAAAAAAAATGCAAGTATCCTAGAAATGCTGACAGTAGAGCCTCTTTTGAAAAAGCTGCCATTGAGAATGGTGAGGAGTACAATATTTTCTTTCCTTTAGACTTAGTGCTTATGCAGTGACAAGACACAATATCATCATTATTTCCCTTTAATGGTTTTGGATCATTAGTTGTCATCATAGTTGATTATAGTAACTAGCTATGCACTTAAATGTATGTGACTAGAAGCACGATCAGTAAATTTAACTTCCTGATTACCTAATGGGTTCACTTACTTACGCCTTTAGCTTTGTAAAATCAGTAGCAGCAGGCGGGTCTCCACTGAAAGCCCATCTGAATCTGCTCGGGATAATTTCCTTGGTCTGCAGAAATTTTCATTCAGATCCATGTGGGATTTGCCAACATGAATGTAAACACATTTTACTAAAAGATGAAAAGTCATTTCTCAGAGAGGTCTCGGTGAAAATGTTTGTTTACGTGTGTCTTGGTGTCTATACAGGAATCATGTTGCCATTATTTTTCCTCTCTAAAGGTGGTATGGAGGTAAAAAGCAGTTTCAAAGGATGAGCTCATGCGTGTATGCAAAACAAATTGGTGGCAGTGTAATAGAAATTGTGATAAGTTACGTAATGGAGTATAGCCTAAACCTTACGATTATGCTCTCTGGAATGTAATACAAATTCTCTGAAGGGCTTTGCAGATATCAGTTGATAGTTCTGTGTTTTTGTAGCTAGCAGACTGCTATAGGTTCTGTGGTAGTACTGTAAAAACAGAAAATACGACATGAGATTCTTTCCCCTTTGGCTGCTTTGTCTTTTGTACACAATAGATAGTGGCAACCCAGAGTGTACGTGGAAACATCCTGTGTCTTGCTCTACAGAATGTACAAAATGCATTATATTTTTTTTTGTTACTTTTTTTTCAGGGATGACACTCTTAGAACTTTTCCTTATCCAGAAACATAACAGTAAAAAATGTAGCAGTTCCTTAAATAAAAAGTTTTCCATAGATTATCACTACGGAAGAAATGCAATGCTGCTTGATATTCAGTATATATTTTCTCCTGACAGTTTTATGGTACAATTAAATTTCATACTTTCTTCTCTACCACTCTGAATATGCATTAGAAAGCCAACCATCATAATTCTAAGCCAATTGGCTTGATTTGGTTGTTTAAATTCAGATATTGCTTCTTTCTGTGCATTTCAAAGAGAGGCGATGGGCTGTAACAATGTGTTTAGAATCAACACCGCATTTGGTCACCCAAGGTCTAGCTTGCAAGAGAATTGCTTCTCTAAGCTCAAGTTATGTGCTTCACATGAAAAATGAAATATCGTAATTCTAAAATGTTTTATTGAAATAACAAACTGAAGAGAAACAGTAGAGCTAATGGAGGGAAAGGAGAGGGGAAGATTATGGAGCTGGTAGCATATTAGCTGAAAATTATACCGATATTTAGATGGACTTAATAAAACTCATTTGAATGCAGAAGAATAAACATTGTGCAGATATTAACTTTTAATGCTTGTCATTTTATGTTAATTTATATTTTTAAATTACAGTTGATTTTTTTTCTTTTTTTTTCTTTTTCTTTTTTTTTTTTTTGTAATCAGACTGGCTAATTATACCTCAAGCATGTAAATTTGACATGATGCCAACACCACATTAAAAAATAAAAATCAACTAAATACTTGGATATAAAGATTTATAACTCACTGAAACTAGATTCTGGCCGAGTTCCTCCAACCACACAAAGCATTACTCTTTGCCCTAGTAAAACCATTAAACTTCTCTGAGACAATTTGTTGAGTTTGCTTTACCACGGAGACAAAGTTAATGCATTCCACTGTGTAACTTTCTCTTGATCACTGATTGGATCATCCTTGGACAAAACCTTCATCTAGCTTTCATCTCTTCAGAAGCAGTTTTCAAATATTTCCTCATGATAAAAGCATTATTAGTAAATATTTTTCTAGCACCAAAGTGGTCTCAATTGGGATTGCGAGATTTGTTCCTAAACAGTACACAATACGCTACTCTTGTAAATCCTAAAGGTCTGGAAATCTTCTAAAAACAAAATGTAAAAGCAGTACCTTACATTTTATGTGTTTGATTCCCTTCAGGGCAAGTATTTCCAAACATATATTAAACAAAGGTACAAAGCCTGAGCATGCCAAACTGACAGGAGTTTGTTATGTTACTAGAAGATGAGCACTTTCTTCTCTTAATTTACTCTCCGTAGTTAGATTTTACTTCATTTCTTTTACCAGAATTGAAATCTGCCAACTCTGCACAAATAGTTTTTTAAAAGTGCTCATAATTCAAACGTCTCTTAAAAAAAATAAACGAATAAAACAGACCAACTTTTTTAGCTTGAATGACCTTGGTCATTCCCCTATCAAACTGGGAGATCATAGAATTGTAGAATCACTCAGGTTGGAAACAACCGCAAAGATCATCAAGTCCAGGAGATACTGTGCTCTATGTACAGCAGAAATGCGCTGGGCTGATAACCTTGTTGCAGTAGTACTATCAGTTGAAGGTATTTGTTTGTTTAGCACATGTTTTTATAATGGAATCCAACTATCTTACTGAATATTTCTGTAAAAAAAAATCATTAACACACACACACACAAAAAAAAGAAAGGTCTTTACTCTTTCAATAGACCATTCTTTCTCCTCTTTCCACCTTCCCTCAGGGTCAGTTCTTTACTCGTGTAATCTTTCAGGACACACACTGTTATGAAATCAGTAAGCTAACTTTCAACATAGAAAATCACTTAAGTGAAATTCCAGTTTATTCAACAGGGGAAAAAAAAAAAAGAGAGAGAATCTGTAGCAGGAGCTTAGCATGCTTTATATTCTCTGACTTTTTTGTGCATTTAGATAGCCAAGTTCACAGTTACATCCACAGTTAATTAATAATTAGTTAATATCTATCTGTAGCTAATGGCTGAATGTGGTTCCCCTTTCCATTTGATATGCCCAGGTCCATGTTATCAAACTGCTTCTTCTTTACATTGAGGTTTTCCATTCCCATTGTGATCCTCCTTGTTACTTTACATCAAAAAAATTATTAGATCCTTTTTCTGTCATTTTGTCTGTTTTAATGTTGAGGTCACAGCAATCTTACTTTGCTTTTTTGTGGTGAGGAAGAGAAGTTTGGAAGGAGTTTGATTTTCCTGACTGGAAGGGGTCTCATTCAAGAAATACAATCCTGTATAAACGACTCTGTTCCAGTTTGTTACCTGCTCTCAGTTGTACCCATGAAATGCATGTTGTACCAGTTACAGAGCACCAAGAAAAGGGTTTACTTTATCTTGATGTAGAGCAGTGAATTTAGAAGAATTCTGAAATTGCCAACCATCCTTACGATAACGAACATTCTTATCAGTGGCTCAGAACTTATTTTCTTTTATTAAAACATCTTCCATAATAGCTAGTGCATACTTACAATGCTAGTTACTTTCTTGCAATTATGTTATTCAGAAATAATTGGATTTCTGGGTTTAATTGGGCTCTAAATTAGCCAGAGCTTTCATAAAAGCTATTATGGAGATTTCTAATAGCAGCTTTTCCTGCTATTTAAGCACGGAGTATTTCAATGAGAGTGATTTGCCAGTGTAAAAAGTCTTGACTGCTGTGAACTCTAGCACAGGTTCAGATTAATTATGACAATTTAGGCACCATCCTTTTGTAATTAAACATTTGCTCAAAACATTACCCAGAGTGCTCAACTGTGTCAGACAACTGGTTGCCCCTTATTTAGAAAGATATGATTTTGTTTTCCAGCTCTCGAGAAGATCAAGAAGCCTTAGGGTGAGTGGGCTTCTGATGACTGCACTCAGAGGCAGGGTCAGCACCTGATTGTTCCCACTACTTGTTTCACCCACCCGAGTAGGAAGAGACTATGAGAGGTGTCTTCTCAACGTCCCCTCCCACCAGATGGATCCTACATGCTCTTCATCACTCAGCTCTGTGTATCCAGGCTTGCATGCAAACATCCTGCTTATGGGGAAAAGGAAGAAGTAAAAATACAGTCAGGTGTTTCAGAGAATATCCTGAGGCAGTTTCCCTGACTGCTGCAGATGGTTCAGGCATGATGACAAGATGGTTCAGAGTAAAGTAAGAGTAACAGATCTGGAGATCACAGGTATTTCTGCACTGAAGTAGTAGTGCTGCCAGCAGAAAACCGAAAAAAGCACAGTCATACCCTGGATGGTAGACTGTGTTTTGGGCATGACGTGGACTGATACAGGTGTACGGTCTTATTCTACTGGACACCATAATTTCTGGGCCATAGGAACTCCTCCCTTCCTTATCTCCTGGCCCAGTGGGTGAGAAGGGTTAAGAACAACAATTAATATACCATTGATTTCTGTCTATAGCCAGCCATGTTTCACGTAAGCAAAGATTTATCAATATTCATCAATAATACATAGGTCATTCTGAAAGTAATGCCTCCTATTTATTTCCATGCAAACTACAATAGATATAAACAGCACTACAACACTGTTTGATAGAGCAAATTCTCAGCTATGAAATGTTGTTTTTCAGTGTTGTCACCACCATTAGCTAGGCATTTTCATCAGTAATGCACAATAGCCTACAAGCCATGTACATAAAAATCTGCACCAGCAGAGATGACCCACTGTTTCACAGCTGCTATGACAGTGTTGTTGCTGGGATAACATGACCCACACAGTCCATCTTCCATTGGTCCAAACAGATGGAAGTCAGAACAAGCCAAATCTGGGCTGCGTAGTTGATGTGGTAGTACAATCCAGCCAAGATTGAACATGTGCTGGACAATCTTCAAATTGGTATGGGGCCTGGTGTTATTGTGTTGCAAGAGAAAGGTTATCTTCTCTTTTGGCCTGACTCTGCAAGTTTGAGCCTTCAGCTTAGTCAGTATTCTGATGTAGTGGACAGAATTAATGGTTCGTCTGGATTTCAGGAAATGCAGAAGGATCATTCCTTTCCTATCCCAAAATACAGTGCACATCACTTTACCCACTGAGGGCTGTGCCTTGAAATTTTTCTTCAATGAAGAATTCATGTCATCACTCCATGGATGGCTGTTTTGAATCTGGATTGTAGTGGTGACACCACATCTTATCATCAGTTATGATGCAGTCCAGAAAACTGTCACCTTCAGCCTCATATTTTTCAGTGGGTCCTGACATTGAAACCAGTAATCATAATCCACTGATTGATACTGATGAGCTTACCATGACACTCTTCATTTCATGGCATGACAGCAGTGTGTAGCCATCCAGAACCTGACATGTGTTTCATGCTACTGTCACCGCTGCTGATACTCACCACCCACCACCTCACTATGCTCACTTCTAATGTTTGCTCTCCATAAACACTCAGTAAGTATCAAAGAATGTCAGTGGGTGCCATTTTTTCTGTATGGAGAAATTTAATTCCACACCTTTGCTTCATCTACACTTCCATGTCAGATGCCATTTTGTCAGACTGCCCCTCTGCTGCCATCTATCACACAGTAACAAAAAGTAATGTAATATAGATAGGATTGCTCAGCCTCTACTGCCATTCCACCAGCATCCACCTCTGATGTCATGGGCCAACACAGTAAAATAGGGGGCATCACTTTCAGAGCAGTCCTCGTAAGTTCACCTATGATGACTGTGAATAATGAGATGTTTAATATTCCTTAAATTTTTTAGATAACCTTGGTAGAAAGTCATTAATTATAATATTTATCTGTTACTTGAAAAAGAACATGATATAAAATGACAACTCAATTTTCCACTTTGACATTTCAAATACAACTAGGTCACATTAATCAATCAATATGGTGCTTATCATACACACTGGTCAATTATACCCCAGCTGTCAGTGACAGTTTTCTGGCTTGCAGTCTGGACATATATACTCTCATGACAACTACATTCATTTAACCCTTTTGTATTTTACAACCAGTGTATTGCTCGAGGCACATCATAAATGTAGGAAAGGGGCATCAGATACTTTCCATAACCCTAATTCAATTTCTGTGCTATTAGTTTATTTCTAAAGAACCAACTTTCAGTGCACTGAAAGTCAAAAAAATAGAAGAAGTTGGATACGCTCTCTTTCTATGAAGAGAAAGTTGCCCATAAAATAAAACCAGCAGTGCTACAAATATAGCATTTGCATTTGCTGATTGGAAGGTTACAATTATAGTTCACAGTTTTAATGAAGTCATAAACTAGTTGAGCTTTCTTTGGTTTATTGCATGTAAGAACCTTTTCTTGGAGTCTTAGCTACATAAACCATAATTATTAATGATTTCTCTCTAAAACACATTATTAATACTGTTTGCCAGGACATTATTTGTATGCTGGGTTATCTCTAAAGATGAGTCAGTATCTCCCAAATGAACTTTGACACAGTTTTAAGTAGAACTTCTCACCTTCAGACAAATCATATAAATCTTAACCTTCCTATTGTTATTAAAATCATGCTGAATGAGTGATATGGTCATAAATCTTGTGATATAGGATTTCTCCACTGGAAAATGCTGTTTTGCAATGGTGAAATTGCTTTTTTTTTCCAACAAAACCTCACTCTAATTTCCATTGAAAAATATTTTCTGATAGCAACAACAGAGCATTTCAGACTCTTTTTTGGAAGGGGATGTTTCATCTTTCTGTTAAAAACAAGCAACTACTTTTAAAATATTCCAAGTGAATCACTAGCACAGTATGAAGGAAGATGATGGGAGAAGCAATTCCAAAACACATTTTTCAGAATTTTGATTATATTTTCATTTCACACTAATGAAATCTAAAAACGCTCTTTGATGTGTTTGCTCAAAATGGGAATTGGTTTGGAATTGCAGTGTTTCACATGAAACAGAGTAGGTAGTTTTTATGGGTTCAACCAGGCTAAAGACACCAGCACTGACTGACGACACTTCTCCCTCCCTCAGAGGTGATGGCTTCTGCAGTACCACCCTCTGTGACTTTCCCCAGAACATGAAAGAATATTAAAACATCCTCCTGATCCACGCTAGTTTTTTCATCTTTCCTGTGCAAAGTTCTCTTTGCTCCAACTGTTTCTTGGAGGGAGCACTGAGAAGGCAACGTGTGAGTTCCCAGCCCTTCCATAGGCACAATGAGACACACTTCACATCTTCCTTCATTAGTGCCAGCAGCAGAATATGGAAACAAGATGAGAGCCAATTTGAATATCAAAAAAGTCATTCTCCAGTTTACCCACGCTTAAAACCTGTCACATTGCATTCCCAGCACTAATTAGCTACCCTGTTCCAATTTAGAAGTAATGGCATCTCAGAGGTGGTTGATTGACCCTATCAGTTACAAACTGTTTATTTATTCAAGGCAGGAATAAGGAAAAAAATGTTGAAAAAAGGTGTTGCATGTATCTAACGGTTCAATAATTGCTGTTTGCGTGGTCTTATTTTTTTAACATCATATTTTTGTGCTGCTGTGCTCACTGGGACATTTAGAGGGTAATATAGTGATAATTTATGACATAATAGTCTGACGTGTGACAGTATTCCTAGTGGTGCATTTCGTGTCATATTAGCAATACAAAAATCGTAACAAGCTGATGGTGGCAGTGGACTCCCACTGAGATATACCTTATTACAGTGGTATCCATGTCAGGTTTTTCCTCTTTAATCATAGCCTTGACATTCAGTGGCTGCAGTGTTTTTCTTTTAAAAATCATAAAGGTCCTCACTCTGGATCCCAAATCATTTAGGTGACACTCCTTTTCCAACATTAAAGCCAGTTCGTGAACACAACATCCTAAGCGCAACTACATTCCGTAGGTGAAGGCTGACATACCAACACAATTTGTGTGCACGGTCTACAAAGGAAAAGTCCTTTCTTAATCAGTCCGTAGCTTGAGCCCTGGTCCATGCTGGAGTGGGAGATAAGAGAGAATGGCAAACATTCCTAAGGCACTTTAAAGGTACATCTTTCACACTCTCACAAACATTACGTTTCCACTTCTCAGACATGCATGAAAATTGCCAGCTAATAAAATCTATCCTTTAGGTGTTTGTTTGGTTTTCTTGAAACAAAGGCAGGCAAGCCGGAGAAACGTTGAGCTATTCTCATTTAGGTAACATGAAAACAGCGATAAGAGGTATGCTGACATATTGGTCAGCTCAGATAAACAGACTTGGTGGTAAAATGCCTTCTGATCCACTGGAAAAGAAAATAATAAAAAATCTTAATGCTTCCATGTTTTTCTCATCAACTATAAAACTCTCCAGTTCAGTCTCTGACACTCTGGCACTGCCAGGAGTGCGGTCAGGCTGCCAACTCCACTCTTGTTCAGAAGGGCACACAGCTTCCAGTGTAAAGCCCTCCTTTGATTTTAGCAGTGCTTTGGAAGAAAGCCATTGTAAACCCATAGGAGCCAAGTGGGACTTTGATAGGGAGGCAGTGCACGGTGATTTTGTTGTCATGGCATGTCCATGGGCTCTGCCTCGCAATTGCCTTCTTTTTTTTCCAAATGACATATTTAAAATGGAATCAACCTGGATTTACACAGTCATTGATTGTACTGCTGTATCTTCTGTTAATTTATTTATGCCATTCCTAAATTTTCATTACATTATCATCCCCCACCAGAGAGATCATCTTTATTGGAGTAAACTGAAAGGCACTGGTTGTGACAAAAAAAATTCCCATTAACAAGTCATCACCTAATCGTATTAGGATCTTTGTATCCTATTATCAGCTTTCTCATGTGATACCATTTCTTAATGACAGGGATTTGACTAAGGCTGTGTGAACTCAGCTAGCATAATCTGAAAGTTACTACCAAGTGTGTATTTATACAATAAGGTGTCACTGGTTTCATGCTTGCACATAACTCCAGCTCATGATTTGATAAGATGTGAATGCTGAAAGTTAATTTCCATCAAATCAACGAAGGAGGGAGGAATAGAGTTATCAGCACTTTGCATTGGATTGAAACCTATTCACATTGGATTTGGCGGGGCATCAAAGGAAGTCAGATTTCTGTTCTCTATATCCACAAAAATTTCTTAAGTGAGAAGCAGAGAAGCCACTCACTTCATTCTTCGAGTGCTGCAATGGTACAGCTCATACACATGATATGCATATAGTAACATTGTTCTGTATTTCAGCCAGTTTCAGTGAAGACAAGGCAGGGGGTAGGGCTCTTTCACTTCCAGTTCAGAACACCTTTCAGTGAACCTGATGTCCAGTTCATTCCTGCCACCTCCCTCCTTCTGAAATGCCTCATTTATTTTCCCATGTTCCCTCTGCTACTGATCCAGATTGACCCCACCTTAAGCAGAGTTGCCCAAGTTAGCTGTGGAAATTATACACAGAGGTAACATTTTAGTTCATTATCAGCAGTCCACCTATGAAAAACGTGAAAACGGGGAAGAAAAGTCTCTCTCCCTTTTTTCTTACTTCTTACAATTTTGGCTCTAACACGGGAATAAAATGCATGGCCCAATAGGTGTGTATTTAATGTCTCACTTTCAACAATCAGAAGATACATTTCATAGATAACAACCCGGGAAAAACCACTTTCCAAGCCAGAAACTCTAAGTTGTTTTAGAGTCTTGAAGAGGCACAATTGAACTTCATTCACTCTTTTACTGATGATCTTCATACCAACTTTACCCCCACCTCAAAGGAAAGATAAAAGGATACATTTATTTTTAAAAAGGAAATCTTCTTTGGGAGATATTTATTGTGGATACATTTAAAACCAGCGGTATGCTGAAGAGTACATATCAAGAACTGTCACAGAACTAGTGTTTTCCTTTACCTTTTCATTGTTAACCCACTCCATGATTCTGAATGAATAAAACTATTAATTATCTTAATAAGGGCATAGATATATATTTTTTTTCATTTTGAATTACAAATATGGAGACTCCTATCAGAAACACCATACATAACCTCGCATCACATCAGAAAAGAATTGATAGCGGCAGACTGCTCATATGACAGCCTCACACTGGCAGGATGCCGATCACTAAGGTCAGGGACTGTTCTTTTGGTATGCCTTTGTACAGCATCAACCATGGGCTCAGATCAATGCCTGATGTTCTTAGATCTACTATCACATAAAGAGCAACACATTTTTATCAAGCTCAATACCCCACAGTGAAATAGGTAGTATTATAAATGACAGAAAATGAAGCTAAATTGTCAAAATAAATAAGTTACCTATTGTGCTTCTATATTCTTGATATCTTTGTTATGGAAATTCATATAAGGGGATAATGCAAGCACAGTAACGTCAATGGAAGTTTTATTTTGATTTCTATGAGCTTTGCATCATGCTTTTACTTCCTAATTTGCAACATCCAATAATCCACAATACAGCTCACAGAGTCATTAGTTTGAATTAGTGAAGTTCTTCTCCCCGATTGTTTTTAAGCCAATTTATATAGGCTTGTCTGTTTAAGCTGTTAATACTGTTGAAGATTACTATGGTATTACTGCAGTCTGCAATATTTCAAAGCTTACAGCTGTGTTTCTCACCAAATCCTTGAAATGGATTTGACTTCTACAACACCCCTTCTGGTTGTCTGAGAGCTCTCACTTGTGAAACAACCTGCTGAAAGCCTGGCCTAACTGTGTAAGTGTCAGAAAATAGCATTCCGTTTGCCAAAAGAGCTAACGCAGGAATCCAACAATTCAGCATTAAGCCAGTGAACGTGTTTTTACTTCATCCACCTTGAGGTAGCTGGGTAAACACTTTGGTTAATTAAGCTGTGAAACTCCTCGCTTTTAGAGGTTGTTCTGGTTTCACTGAGTGCATTACTTAAATTCATCCTACGTTTTCTTTTATCATTCATTCATTCATTTTAGTAAAGAATCACCCATTTGAAACAGATATTGTTTTTGCATACGTGGATAGTATCCCTTAATAAGTCAGTGTTCTGCTCTAACTGCACAGGGAAAATAAATTAGTGTTGTATATTAGCCCACAAACAGAATTTCTGCTTTCATGCTCCTTAAAACAAAATCAGTTTACAGCAAAGTAAAGCATCTCTGAAAATATGCAACTCCAATTGCTCAGCCAGTGCAGAGAAGATTATTAATAATCCTCTGTCTGCTTTTGAAAAGTTTAGTTAATGATGGGAGTTTGTGTGAGAAGAAAGGGAAGCAGAGCACCATCTGCTGTACAGCCGTGCAGGCGTTTCAGAACACAGCAGGAATGGTAAGCGCAGAGCAAACCCCAAGGTTCCCAAACAGATAGGACATATGGAAGGCTTTTGTCATACAGCGCTGTGAGCCGGAGATGGACACGGGCTAAAATTAGAGAGAGGCGTGAAGGGCCAAACTTCAGTTAGTCATCAAAAGCTACAGGGAGGAAATAAAGGAAGGCATGTCCTTTGGAGTTGTAGGCATGGCTGTGATTCTCAGAACTACAGAATCTGACTGCCTCAACCTTACAGGCAAAATCAAGCTGCTAAGGAAATGTTGCATCTATTTTGTTTCTACTAAGAGAGCCTGTAAGTCTTTCTCCACACAGGCAACTGTACCAGAAGTTATAGGACAAGGAGTACACTATCTGTCAGTAATTATACATTATGCCACAGTACTGATATCCCATCTTGCAGACTCACTAGCCCAGGCTAAAGCACTGTAGAGAAAAAAAAGTGCCTAGAAATTGTGTTTGCATGCCTACACATCCTCAGGGAAAAGGCAAATGATTCTGCTGAGAGGCCACTGTAGATATCTTTGCATAATTATTTCCTCATGTTTTATAAGGGACTGGTAGTCATTCAAAGATGAGACTGCTGGGGAGGATTTTGTTTGGGAAAGTTCTTCTTCTTTGTAGGGGTCTCAAAGGCTTGGATGTGCCCATTATATTCTACAGAGGCAGAGAGAACTGGGAAAGGGGTGCCAGGGACTCCACAGGAGCCCAGTAAGCCTGAGGGTAACCTGCCATCTCACAAGTCCAGCATGAGCTGCTGGCAAGGATGAGAGTGATGGAAAGTGATTGGTCTCTGTCCTAGAAGTAGAAAAGTAAAAATCACTTTTCAGATTAGCAGCTGTCAAAATGAAGACCATCACCCCAGCAGATAGGGAAAGGCTACTTCTGAGGGCCAATAGGGTTCGAAGCCATCAACCCAAAATGCAAACAAGGATCATGGTGTCCCTTTCTCAGACCTGAAGAGCACAAGGGCAGTCCATAAGCCTAATATCCCGAGTCCGCGCCATCTACCTTTACCTGTCTCTCAGAAGAGCCACTAAGGCTCAACCTGTAAGGACTGCACTACCCAAAGGAGCACTGGTGTTGCCATCCACAGCAGCTCTGAGACCAAGAACTGGTAGTGGATGTGAGGCATGAGCCTTGCAGCTGTTGCAGCCTGCTCAGTGTTTCTGCCTGCAGTGGGGGAAGGAGGCACTCTGAGTGCAAAGACAGAGCTTCCTGAGCTCTGCCATAGACCTTCAGACAGCTCTTACTTGCAGGCAGCAGCTTAGGACCTTCAGGCTGCAAGAGCAGCAGCACAGCAATGGCACTCAGAGCGTGGGCTGACCCGGGTAGATGCACTTTCAAAAAATGTGCCAGAAGATATTGCTACACATTCAGAGGGTGTAAAAGGCACTAAGACCAAAAGTAGCAGATCCTATATGAGAAGATGAATCCAGAAATAAATCATATGTGAGCAGGCTATTCAGACACATCAGGAGTATCAGCTCTGAGCATGCAGTAGCCCATCAATCTGAGGGAGGAGAGCAACAGAACTACAACTACAAACCTGTGAAACATCATTTGTCCACTCACCCCGCCCAGGAAGCTGATATCCAGCACATAGGGATTCTGTCAGCACTGCTGGCTGACTGAGAAAACCCCTCAAAAACAACCGGCACTGAGGCAATTTGCATAATTATTACCATTTTACTGTTGCTATTATCAAAAATTGAATTGCCTGTGAAAAGCTGGGGAAACCCACCGCAAGCGTTCTGCAGAGCTGGAGAACATGGGAGGTGTGATGTGCATATCATATATGAGTTCATGTCGTCACTGCTCTGCCTCTGTCTGGCAGCCCTCTGCTCACTGTACTCCTGCAACCCATTCAGACTGGTTTCAGCAGTCCTCCCAGAGAGGCTGTTTCAACCTCTCTCTACTCTTAAGAGCAGAGGAGATTCTGGATTGCTTTCACTGAGTACTAAATTGGGTCTTTGATGGGTACGGGTAGTTTATGGCACTGGCCAGCCAAAGGGAGTACATGGCGTTTCTGACTCCATCTCTCCAAGGAAAAAGCTGTACTTTATCACTGCCTGTGTCCCTCTACAGGCCTCTGACAAGAAATCAGAGTTCCTCGCATAACTCATTTTACATCAACCATCAGCAAAACAGGTAGCACTAATACAAGCCCTAGGAGACCCACAATTCACAGCTCAGTCCAGTTTACAAATCGTCTGGGTAAACCCCAGAATCATAAGCAGTCCCAGGCTAGTTTGGAGAGAAACCTGCACTGGAGGTAACTGCTATCACTAGCCCATTTTGGATGCAGCTGCTTTCACATCACTACCATTTCTTTTGGACTGTGTAGGCTGCTGCTGTCTCAAGATGCTATTTACATGCTGGTTGTTGCCATGAGGGACAGGCATCAGCAGAAGGCACAAGGAGAGGCTGGAACAACTGAAGAGTGGTAACCATAGGTATATGGTGGGGAAGAGCTGGTGGAAAGCACTGGGTGCAGACAGCCACCTCTGAAAGTCCAGGAGGAGCCCACCAGGAGCCCATCCTGAGTGTGGGTGTCAGCAGCACCCCAAGGCCATCAGTGGAGACAGGAGAATGGGCACCTGCATCTGAGAGGAGACCAAAGGGAAGAGCAGCGCACAGAAGCAGAACACTGCAGCACTCCTCTGTCTCTCCATCTTCATAGGGAGACCTCCCTGGGTTTCTTAATTCAGAGGAATGTAATTTCTTTTTCTGGTATTCAGCCTAAATTTGTACTGACACAAAGTGAAAGACACATTATTATTTTACTTGCAGACATGTAAACAGAGGAGCTGTTTTCTTGCTGTTGGGTTTTGCACAGGAATTACATGCCACCTATTACAATTACCCAAGAATATCCTTTCCAAAAGAAGATATGGGTAAAGTTACCATCTACTTGGTTAGGTTGTGGTTGGACTTGATGATCCTGAGCGATTCTGTGATTCTGCTTCAGAAGACACAGTGACAAAACGTTAGTATCTGCATTGGTTTTTGTTCACTACTTTCGCTCAAAGCAAACTTCATTCAGAGGACTAGAGACCTGCTATTTCTCATAGACACTGAATTGTTGTCGTTTTCGTTTTCCTTGGTTTGCGTCACTTTACAGGAGTGGCTGATGAGCTGATATTGTACACCATTTTACTAAATGTTTACAGAAAAACAAAACAAAAACCACCACTGTGAAAACCTTTTTTAACGAAATGAAGGCTTTAGGCAACAAAAGATTTGCTCAGGTTCTTTCTATTTTACTACAAACCACAGGAATGTGCTAATTTCATGAAATAAAAGAAACTAATGGTATGTAAAATTAATATGTATTTTCTTAGAAAACTCAGTTTCAGGCCAAGAAACATCTCTTAAAAAGTACAGATGAAATGGAGTTCAAAGAACACAGCTCGTAGTAGTACTCTTAATATAACAAATTTAAGAAGCAAAATAAAATCCCTGGGAGAAAAATACATCTGAAGCCATTAAAGTCGCACTGTTGCGCTCTCTCTCCCCAGAGATTCTGTTGAATCTAGGACTCCTAGATTACTGTAAGCAGTAATGGTCTCTTAAAATTAAGGCTGAATGTGAAAGAAATGCAAAGCAGTTTGTGAACTCTTTCTGTCCTCAGAACCAATTACATTATTAAAGACAACCAAAACGTTCTGTATTTTAATTGGTGTTCAAGATTTCACTGCATCCTGAAAAATAAAATGCAGCTTCCTTTTCAATTAGTGCCCAGGAGATATTTAAGAACAAAACTGTATGAAAATGGTAACAGTTACTTGAGGTTTTATTAAGAAGAGTGCCACTTCATTTCCTTTGTGCATTTCCCAAAAGGGCATAACACCTAATCTCTGCCTATGCAATGCTGTGTAAAATACACAAATAAATCCATTGATTTCCAGTCCGCAATGTGTAGGGTGAGGAGAAACAATAACTTTATATTGAGAATATTGATTTGAAACCATTGATTCAAAGGCCCAGAGCATCCAAACATTAGTTACTTTTAAGGAAAGTACCAAAGGTGACTTTTGACTACTTTGTCATCGTCAACAATGCTGAAAATGAGTGCAGATCTTGAATATGACAACTTGGCAGTTTTTTTTTCTGCTCTCTGCCAGTATTTATGAGCACACATAGAGCACAAGCAAAAGGAAAGTAACTTAAACAGTGTTGTATCAAATTACTAACCAATCTGAAAGACAGTAGGGCTATACACCAAGATCTGAAGTTTAAACTTCTACATTTAATCACATAAGAGCTACATAAAGGCGTTGTTTTCTAATAAAAATTACATTTGTAAACAGAAACTGACAGCCAGAATTAGAAACAGTGATGAGCAGCAATAGTCAAGGTACTCATCATTCACATATCAACAGAAAACTTCAAACTGATAACATCCTCCTAAGCTCAGCGTGTAGATACTGTAACAGCCACTTGGCTGAAGTGAATTTGTTTTGATTGTTCTTAGGTCAGCTTAGAGCTTGCTAACAAGAATATTCAAAAGAACACAGAGTAGACTTGTAAGACACATTAGCTGGGGGGAAAAAAAATGAAATTACATTTGCACTTATATCAGATAACCTATTACGTTTACTCCTGGTCTGCTAAGGAAACAGAAACATAGACTATCTGGGGATTTTTCTTAGACTAACAACAGACCAATAATACTTATTAAATTATTCCAGCAATAATTTCAAAGAAACGTGTGTTCACTCCTGGACATATTCAAAACAGTTGGACTAACAAGTAATAAACCTTAAATTGATCCAACTTTGGCTGGGATTCACCTCAGCTCACATTACAAGCCTGCAGCATGGCACTTGTTTCTGAGTGAGCTTCCCAGCCTCTTGGTATTAATAGGGAAATAGAAGCATTTTTAGAGTACAATTTATTTGATTTAGCTCAAATGTCTACCTTAGGATAAGATTAATTTTGTTGCAGAAATCTGGAAATCCTTATTTTCCACATTTAGATGGTGGATCTATCCCATTTCAGAGAAGCATGATGATATGAATCCAATTTACATCTTCAGTAAAGGACCAATAACATTGATACATGCATGGACTCCATTATGTGGCACCAAGGAATATTTGAACAGCAGTACAAAAACCAAGAATTGAGTGGCAGCTCAGTTTTACATGGTAAGGACAGAGATAACTATACATAACTGTAGAACACATCATGAAATGTAACTATACATGCACCATCAGAAGTAATCACATACCTCTGTATTAATGCGAGGTGGCAACTTAGGAGATTGCTCAGTGAGAAACAGTCCTTTACCAGACCATGACAGCAATGAAGACAAAAAACAGGAGCATACCAAAATTCAGACTGTACTATTATCAGTATGTGATGCTTTACAAGTTCTAAAAGCTGCTGTATTAATATGCCTAACTTGCATTTAGTCTCTGCTGCTTAGGCTCTAGCATATATTTCTTCCTATTCAACTGACCAGCTATCTCACATCTTCCAGCATTTGATAACATCAAGCATTCAAGTTTCAGAAGTTTCTTTTTCCTCTGTTATACCTGTGCTCCATCAGGATGTTGAAAGGTACACTGAGATGCGGTGTTCTGCTTCTATTGCATCTTTGTATTGACCATCCCACTTATGTACATGCAACTGTTTCTTTTCCACAAAATTTAAGAGGATGGGGGAAGGAGCATTCATTTTTTGTCTCAGTTAATACCATATCACAGCCTTTCTGCATCTCATAGCATGATCCCAAAGGGAACAAAGGATGGGGTATGTCCTGTTTTCAACAGTACATCATTCCAGTACATTTACAAGTGGTTTCCTCTATGATGATACTATAGCATTTGTGCTTACCAACATAAACTGACCAGTATAAACTTATCAATATAAACTGACCACTTTTCAAGGCAACACTTCTACCCTCTTTCACATCTCCCTCTTTCCTGTGCTCTGTCTGTAGCAGATGCAAAATCTGTTGATTCTCTTGCAGTAAATCTCCTATACCAATCTGGTTAGTCTGCTTCTTATTCACTGTGTGAACACACAAAGATCAGAAGCTAAGGAAGGGCTAATAAGAGTTTCACCAGACCTGGAGGTGAAAAGACTGTGGATAATTCAGCTTTGCCCAGTACTCCATTTAACAGACAAGCCTCTTACGGAGTGGCACAAAGAAGATGCTTCCAAGTGAAGTTTCAGATAAAAGTAACAAAAGGAAAAAGTAGAACTGACTAAACAATGTAGGAGTTACCTCAACCTATAGATGACTGCACTCAGGACAAAATACAGATTAAGGATACAATGTTGAGGTTTTCTGGAATGCATAAAAACAGAAGGAATAAAAATGGTTTTATTGCTGGTGACAATGTTGCTGATAATGCAAAAGCACTCAATTATATCTCCTGTATTCAGAGATAGAATATACTTGCATCACATGAGAATGTTGAAATTACTTTTTAGTCCCTTTGCAAGCCAAAAGAAAGTTAAGCAAACACTGACCAGCTATAAATATTTTGAAATCAACAGATCCGGGCCTTTTACAGTAAGAAAATATAAAAGAAAACCCTGAGTAATGCTGTTGTTAATAGTTTCAATAAATCTTTACATTCCCAGAAAACCCTAGCAGATAAAATAAGCAATTTTATTTCTATATAAAATGGGTAGTGATTGAATTACTTGTACTCAGATCATAAGACCATTCCAACATAAAAATCATTATAAAAGTTGCAAAATAATTAACAGTAAATTGAATGGAAACTGAAAATAAGAAGTAATCAACATGGTTCTCAGGAAAATAAATCTGACTTTTATTCCTGGATATTCTTTTACTCCCCAGAGCTGAAGCTCTGCCATGCAGAGAAAAGACAGAAGCCATCAAAATCTTTCAAGATGAACTGACCACTCCTCACAAATAAGCTTTGACAGGAAAGCATTATCAGAGAGCTGTGGTCAGTGATGTTACGAAAGGCGTAACGCTATTAAAAGCTTTTGCTGTTGGTTTGGAATTAAATATTAACTCACGGCTGACCAAGTTTGCAGAAGACAACATCTTGCAAGATGATAAACTGTGATAACATCATCAGTCACGTAGACAAATCTGCATTACCGTGGTGAAACGGCACCATAGCATAATTCAACAAAGACAAATGCCATCGTATATAGAGACGGAGATCACAGCCCAGGAATAAGAAGTTAGCTAACACGAGCACTCAGTATACAAAGTCAGGAAGACTTTACTTCTGTTTACCTTCACTATATTGACATCCCATGTCCCATCCTGTTGCCCGTATTTTAAGGAGAAGTCTGGAAAATTGACAAAGGTAGAAAAAAGAAGCACAGAATTTGAACAACACACGCTTTAGCGAGAGTTCATGCTCTCAATTTGTTTGACTCATCCAAAGGGAAACGGGGAAGTGATTTGATTACAATGTCTAAGTATCTCCATGAGGGGGAACTGCAGGATATTAAGGAGCTCTTTAACCCAGGAGAGAGAAACATAAAAAGAATCAATGGCTGGAAGCCACTGTCAGAGAAATTCAAATAAGAAGCGAGCCACATTCATGACCCTGAGAGGGATGAAACCCTGCAACGAACTGGTAAAGGAAAGCAGTTTGACTCTTCATGCCTTAAAACTAAGACTGGGTGTTTTTCTGAAAGGTGTGATTAGCTGAACACAAGTTATGTTTCAGTCAAACAAATTACTGGGTTCAGTGCAGAGGTAATGGTGAAATTTAATGGCTCGTGATACGAGAGATCAGACTCAATGAATTAATATACACCCCCAAGCTAAGCTCTATTAATCGATGTATCAGTGGTTTATGCTGCCATCCACCACTACGGTATCTGAGTGCTTTCATATTAAATCAATATTGATGGCAAAATCCCTGGTGGACTTCAGTACACTTTGGAACTTTAAGGAGAAAAACTAAACAAGTAATTTTTGAGGTTTTCTAGAGGAGGTCAGAAGTTCTGCACTTTCCCTTGTCGTTACAGGCTGCAAGCTGCTGCATCTCCTTTGTGCTTATATAATCTTTCAAAGCAGCGTTCTCAGTATTGCAGTCAGAAATGGTCCCGCCAAACGGTTCTGTTTAAGAGATGCAGTTATGTTTGTGTCCCCAAATGCTCACAGATGTGCCAGTGAAAAAACCTCAAATGTTGTTTAGAATAACAGAGTCTTGATTTGCTGATACTAATAAAAAAGAAGTTTGGATAGCTCAGTTTTACCCACTGCCTAGATGGAGCAGTGAAGAAGGTACTTCTCAGAAGCCTTTACATTTCAATGGGCTGGTTGTAGCTGTTACATTTTCAGCTACAGGAGTTTTAAATGGTGTGCACTCTCTATTCCGCTCTGTAATCTCTCTAAAATTTTATTTGGGATTTCTGGAATCAGCAGTCCATTTTCTTTCTCTGCATATGCACAGAAAAGAGGAAGATGAGCGTTGTTTTCCTCTGCAGTGGAATTGCCAGGTCATAGCCTGAACCAAAGGTTGAGCTCCAGGTGAGAAGGCGTGGCTAAACCAGGGAGCTCAGCTGCAAGCAGTGCACCTGAGTGACTGGAAGGAGTGGACCCAGGGTCCAGCCCTCCTCACCCTCATTTAAGGGTTAGCAGCCCAGGGAGCTGCACCTCTCTCTCTGGATAGAAATTACCCTCCCCTTGAACCCTCATTGGAAGAGGTGAAGCTAATTTTTCTTCTTTGCCATCTCCTATTGCTCCATAGCACTTGTATCCCAGTAGAAGGCACTGCTACGGCCTTCTTTTGCCCATGCTCTCAGAGGCTGTCCAGCACCCACAAGAACAGGACAGAACACATCATTCCACTGCAGGCTGGTTCTCCAGCACTTCTGTTCAGGCAGTGTTCCAAAGCCACACAGAGCCCACCCACCTCAGGCAAGCAGAACAGCTCAGATCAATTCACTTTAACTCTACCAGTAGCACTGGCCATGCTTTCTTCCTGAAACATGTCTCTAGTAGAGTCTCTATCCATACAGAAAAATGGAGACAAAACAAATTTGGTAGTAGCTGATGAAACATTAAAGGGAAAACTAAGCTTATTCTCATAGATACAGTCATATTCTCATATCCTCATAGATACATTATACATAGATACAATATACAACACCGTTTAAAACCTGCACTGGGTCATTAACACAACCTCATGCCCAGTTCCCAAGATCCAGAAAGATAATTATGAGAACGCACAGGGTGACACCAAGTCACCAAACAGACAGGCAGAGGAGGCAGGAGGCGGGCCAAGAGCAGCAAACAGGAAAGCTGACTGCTCATGACAGGCAATAAACCCTGCAAAATGTCCAATTTCCTTACCAGAGTAGTAAACCAGAGGACAAAAACAGAGCACAGCACCCTGACACTAGGTAGCAAAAATAGGTCGTATTTCTTAAGTTTACATTTGCAATCCTGGCTCACCTCGGGCAACATTAATTATGGCATAAAAATAAAAAAAATAAATAAATTTAAAAAAAAGAAAAAAACCATAAGAGAACACTTGTAAATGACCAAATATGAGTACTAGAGACTACTCAGAAACTGCGCTGCCTCATGCTTAAGTTTCACGGTATCCAACAGGAAAGCGGAGCATCCCCTACACACCAACTGCTCAGTGAGATACAGTAGGTTAGTATTAATAGTTTAAGACATCAGCTTTACATTTTCTAGTTTCAAATCAGGAGTTAAAACTGATTATATTGCTTCCATTTACTCAGAAGCCTGAAAAAAACATGCCCTAAATACTCATTAACTCAACCACAAAGGTTTGCACTTCAGGATAACTTCTACATCTATTTTTACATTTAAAGCAATTCGAACGAACATTAGAAATTGATTTAATGCGAACTGCTCTAGTAAAATATGTCCACACATGACTGGCAGAACATTAAGATTCATAAGATACGGACATTAAAAAGAATTGAACCTGTTGTACCCAGATTATAATTCTACGATATTAAAAGACCTAAGATAAAAATGGGGAAAGAAAGTGACCTTCCATCATAGGAAACGAATAGAAAATGCATTAGACCAGTCTAATAAATTGCCCATCTCAGACGGTTTAACATTTTTATTAATACAAAGTAGTTTTTTAGAAATTAGTGCTTGATGACAGAAGAGGCAAGGGAGATGTGGCACGTTGTGTTTGTATCCCGTGACCTTACAAAAGCCTACAGCACAAAACGGTCACAAGTAAAATGACAAACAAATCAATAAATAATCTGTGGAAAACAGCGCACACGGAAGAAGGGGGAATTCGAGATTACTGGTGCAACAGGCAGGCACGAGTCACACAGACTTCCAACACTCTGGGAAAAAACATGCCTGTATCTTACAAATCTGGCACCCTTAAAACAGCACCTGGAAAAACAAAACGATATCCAAAGAGATCAGAAACACACATAAGGTTCCTTTTGAAAATGAGTTATGACATAACATCTAAGTTTTTCTGTGCACAGGAAAAAGTGCTGAAGTTGATAATGACAGAAAGTCCAAACATCTTAGATCTGTTCCAAGACGTATGGTTAAAAAATATCTTCCCTTTCCTTCATAATTCTACTATGCTACAAAAGAATGTACTTCATACTACTAAAGAAAAAGCCGTACCCTCACGTTACAGTTCTCAGCAACTTATTTTAATACAGGAAATAACTGGACCTGTTCCAAGTTCCATCCTTTTAGAAAGCAGCAAAGCGGGCAGGAAAGCCCACTATGATCATCACTTCAGATACCACAGCAGAGGAAGTGAACATACTATTTTTTTTTTTAAATAAATTATCCATTTGGAATAAATAATAGGAGACAAGTGGCCTATAAGTAATTTACAACATACAGGAGTATACCACCTGTGTCAGAAAATATTTTATGTAGTTAAGACAAATAGTGTTTTGAACTGCTTGATAGTTGAAAATCTTTTAATTTGAAGCAGAAACTAGACAATGAGAAATAATTTAAGACTACTATGTAATGGAGGATTTAGATATGCCCGTGTGTTTGGAGATCCCCTTATAAGCCTACTGTTTTCCTACAAGTAAGATAGAAAACGGGTGATTGATTTTATCCCTTGGTTTCACGCCATGACAAATTCCATGACAAATACCATCACATCTGTAAATGGCAGTGTATAACCAGCCTTAGTTCTACCCTGTTTTCATTGCAAACAAAGAAGCCCAATCACGTACAGGTATTTCATTACACTATCTTTGCCTCACATACTCTGTTTCTAAACAATCCAGTTATTTCTCCTCTGCTATCTAGGTAGGAAGTTTAACTTGGGTGGAGAAAAAGAAAGAAGACCGATTTCTCAGTTATCTGCTATGGAAATATCACAGACTAAAGTGTGGAAAGTTCGTGTGGTTGGAGCATATTTAGTACAGACAGAAACGTGTTACAAGTTTTAAAATGCTGACGCTCCTGTTTTCCAATTAGCAGTTTGGCAGAAGTTTACATATTGAACAAATTTGGGCCGAAACCACCGAAAGGTAATTTTATATTGCCTAAAATCTATTTAAAATCAGAAAATGGAAAAACACAAACTTTCCTGTATGCCTCTTTTCTTAACCTTCCAAAATCTAAAGCAAAACCTTAACAACAATAATTTACATTGGCTGGGTACTGAAGTCACCTCCTGTCTGAGTTTTGGCAAAGCTACAAGCAACTGGAAAGATTTTTGTAAGGCTCATACAGCTTCATTAACAGGCACAGGTACAAAACTCCATCTATAAGGACGTCCTAGTGACATCCATGCTACCACATGACTTTCATAGTACCTACAAAAAAGAGAGAGGGTTTCATACGAATGAGAACATATCCTCAAATAAAACTACTCTCCCATGAGTCCGGTGATCCCTTTAAAAAGAAATAATGGTACCATAATAAAAAGAGAAATCAAGTATAATTTGATTATCTCAATTTAACCCAAACATGTGTGCTTACATTTTTTCTATGAAACATATCAATTTTAAATATTTTTACTCTAGTGAAACAACAAGAACGGCATTTCTAAAGTTCTATAATTTCTCTGTCACTATTTTACAGTTTATTTTATGTCTGCAGGAAAAACAATGTTTCTAAAACCAGACAGCAATAAAGACTTACAGGCCAGATACAGATTTCTACCCTTACGCATATATAATCTTACGAAGCAAGTACTGAAATGCTTCAGAGTATAACTGGTTTCTGCCGTAGTAATCCATTTTCCAGTCCCCTTAACTTTGTCTCCAAAGGTTTTACAATGCAAGTCATCCTCTGAAACTTCATAAATAGTTGGGATAGAATTGAAATAAAATTCAAAACCAGCAAATACTCTGGAGAGTTACTTAATGTAAGCTACTCTGCACTTCTGGTCTTTTTTGACGTTTTCTAGGTAGAGCGTTCATGTGTTATTTGGCAACAGAGTTGAGGGGGAGATGCTTGAAAATTTATATTCTGAACATTTAAAGAAGACTATGGCATAACACAGTATGTTTCAGTGTTTATAATATGCTAGATAAAAGTCTCTTGAAATAAGTAAACAAGAATTTTTATTCTACAATTAGTTTCATTATTAACCTTTTTGCTCTAATCCCACAAACTGAAACGTAATTGGAAAGGTTGCTGCTAGTGTTCACGTTATGTTTATTTTCCAGAACCGTTCATTGGGTTTCAAGTACTGCCCTCGCATGCATACACCACACTAAAACCAATTCCAAACAGTAAGTTTCTCAAGACAAGCAGAAAAGAAACAAGCCAAGTGAAAGAATTCGTAAACACAGACAGTATAAGTAAATAAAAAAACCACCCTGAAGACAAATTGATATAAAATTTGTATTTATGTAAAAAAATAATGCATTGCATACTGTTAAATCAGTCAATAACAGTATTCACCTTCACAGAGATTTCTAGATTCTCAGACTTCAAAAGGTTACACATAACAAGGAAGACAAACAAATTACACGTGAGGCAGACTTTCTATGTAGCATCCCACAGATTTACACCCTGAGCCAGCAGGGAGATTCCGTGCAGAACACAAACTCTGCTTACAACGGAGTGCGCTTCTGTACTGCTAAAGCTTATGTGGGTCTGAGATTCCAAACCGGTCTCCCTTTGTCAAAGAAAGAGCCACAAACATTAAGCTTCTAAAATGGAGTTAGAATGAAGGCGCAAGCCAGCAAGTAGATCCTCCAAAGCTCATCACACAGGAGCTTTTCTGGAATCCAAAAACTCACTTTATAAAGGCTTCATCTCAGGTTATGAGTTCAATTCAAGTACACTTACAAATACATTTAATACCATGCATGTTTAAACAGTATTTTACCGTAACATGAGAAGTCAATCTTTTCCTATGCTTTTTTCTTTTAAAATCTGCCTTACATAAACATTTTTTTTCCCCCCATCAAGATACCTACAGAAAGCTTAATCCTTAACTGTTGTAAATCACTAACACCCTATTCAATATTAATATAATCATGCAGTCAAGGGTCTGGCCCAAAACTATTTTTAACCCATGTTATTTAAAAAACAAACAAACATGGTAACAGGATATCTTCTCTAAAGAAAACATGTAATATACAGTCTGATAAACATCAGAACTTTGACCACAGCTCTTCAATTTTAGGTACTAAATACTCCATAATAATCATCATGTAATGATTCTTAGTAAGAAAATACAGAGCCTGCTTTCCCCCATCCATCATTTTTTTCCTACTTCCAAAACAACCTATAAAGCTGCAAAACATTTTTTTTTTTTAATGTGTTCTATGAAAAATATCTTCATATGTTGCAAAAGTACAGAACCTCTCAATTCAGCTAGATCATTTGGGCGAGAGGGCTCAACAATATTGAAACAAATTCTCACCATCTACAGACAGAAAACTAGTATATCATACTAGCTATTCATTTATAAGAAAACTGTATTTATAGTGTGCAGTTTACAACAAAGATAAGCACAAGATTGTCAAAACAGTAACCCAGTATGTATGAATATAAAGAGATGAATATATAAAGGCACATACAGATTGTCAATGATTATATCGTATTTCTTTGAAGAGTATTTTCTGCACTTGTAAACAACTTTGTGATCACACCTTTAAAGTGAGGTTAGTGCTGCTGACTCAGTTATTGCTACATTCACAGTTTAAATGAATTTTAGACAACGAGGTACGCTTCCAAATAGAGCCATCTTCATTTCTCCCTTGTATGTTTCATCATTAGAGATAACTGAATTATGTAGACTAAACCCACTGACCATAGAGATCAGTTAGCATGTTGGACCATCGGGTCCAACAGTAGCAGTGATTAACCTTCAAAAGAGGAAAAAGTCACCCTTGCAGGAAAAAAAAGAAGTTCCTGTTCTTCATGACGTGAATATTTTCTTCATTTTTATGTACAATAGTAAACTTTTATCTGGGCACATTAAGAGCCAATTCAAGCCATGCTGTTGCACTTTTTGACCAGTACATTAACTCAGTCTCTTGATTTAAGAGCTTGCAGTTTTGATCAACTACCCTTTGATCTTCTGACAGACAAGTCTCTTATGCTTTTTTTTAGCTGCTTCATGAACACTTCGTATACTCTCCCACAGTATGTATGCACTGTTTTCTGTAGTTCCAGTTCCAGGGGCTGCAACAGTGAATGAACCAGATCATCTCCAAATGAATACTGTAAAGAGCATAAGAAAAGGTTTAATGTCAATAAAACAAGACTGGCATACATTATTACTCAGAGTTACTAAAGAATGCTATAAAAATGGCTTTGAACATCGTATTTGGTTTTTATACACTAGTGAATGTTTTCAAGAAAATAATCACTAAACGGCACAATGTACTCAAGCACTTTCAACAGTAAGCCAAACGTGAATTTTTGCTTGTTTTTACTTAAGCAAAGGAACAGACCCAAAGAAGCATGTGGGAAATTTAAAATTACGTTTTGAAATTTAAAAATTACTAATTTCAAATGATTTCTGGTTATTTCTTTCTTGACCATTAACTTTCCTGAATGACATACAACTTTTAAGTATACAACTCTTTTTAATCTATACAGTAATATAACAGTATGAGGAGTAAGCAGCACTACTGAAAGCAGAAAGCTTCATTAAGCTGAATGATGGTCAAGCACATACTGTGTTTAACGTGGACACGAAATAAAGAAGTCATAAATACTACGCTGCGATATTGTTATAAACAAATGAAAAGCTAAACAGTATTTCAAAGTAACCTAATTTTGTTCACCTTATTACCACTGGATCAGCAGCGTTTTGTACAATTTCTCTCTCATATATATATAAAGCAAATGGGATCGTAAATAAAAAGAAGTAATTTTTTCTTCTGTTTTTGACAACGCTCAAAGGAAACAAAGAAATTGTACTTCTATGGAAACACATTCACTTCCCCTGCAATGTATTCTCACACCCCCAAAAGTACTTTTTCTCATTTTTATATCCATAGGACAACATGTAATAAAGCGCCATTAAAATATACTATTGATTTTTGAAGGTTATATGCATACAATAGCCTGCTACATTAAAGTGTGCATCAATGCTAAATTGTACAGCACTTCAGTGAGTGTACCAATGCAGTGATAAATAGTTCATTAGATGACTTATTTGCAGAACGAAAAGAAGTCACTGTACTTAGCATTCAAGTGAACAGCAACATATTTATAACCTGAATCTCTAACAAAGTTCAAAACACTGCATAAAAAAGTATTTTCCACCCTCCAAATCTAGCTACCATCGAACTGCGTTGCAGTCAGCATATGCAAATTTGGGGAGGAAAAACATTTTTTTTCTTCTTCATTTTAAAACCTCCAGAAAAGTTCGGCTCCAGTGGTCTCCATACATCTACACAAATAAAGTTTACATGATGTACTTATTAAGAGGATGGGAATAGTCTTTCAAATAGACACGATGCAGGTACAGGCAACGTTTTAGACTCATAACCTACATACAGTCTCCACGACGTTTCAGACAGCGTTCATCACAAAATGAACAAACAGGGAAACCATACAAATCGTAAACAAAAAACTGGCGAAATGCCTAAAATTTACTTCAAAGGGAAACAAATTAGTTTGTCGCAATAAAGACGAATTTTGCACAACTAAATGCTGAACACACTTACATTTTTTATTGCTTCATACACGGCCCTAAAAGTTGGTTGTTTATCATCATGGTAAACACCCCTGTTTCCATGAAGAATAAATATACCTTCTTCTTCAGCTTCCTTACAATTGCTTCCATAAATGCAGTGGTCAGGCCGATAATTCCATTGGCAAGGAAAGATATACAGACTTTCTGTGCAAAAAAAAAAAAAAAAGAAAAGAAAAGAATCCTATTAAGTATCAAAATTGTTTCTGGAGATGCGTTCATATTTCTCACTTTACATTAATACTGCTTCATGAATTTCTCTACAGTTGTTTTGAAACCTAACAACAAATGAAACTCTAGGACACTTCAATTTTGCCTATCAATGCAAAAACTGTTTCTTAGAAAAGGAAAAGAAAACAACCATAAAGAAGTCTACTGAATTCTTATACTGAAAAGTTTTCTAAATCATTTTTCTGGATTTCTGAACATCACACAATGCATCAACTTTGCCACGTCAGACTTAAAATCAATGTGGATTTACCTGGATTGTGAAAAAACATTATGTTCAACAGATCCTGATCACCCCACGTTATGTTCAACTTGTACTTCTTCAGCAGAGGCATAAGAATTTCTCCCCACCGTAACCGGACTGTTGTCATATCATTCTATTAGACAAAACAAAGCAGAAGATTCACCCGGTCAGGTTAGCCATGCTTACGAAGAAGGAAATGCCCTACAGAATCGCATCATTTGCTTCTCAAAGCCACAAATCTCAAATGGTTTGCGCATGTTTATGTATTTATTCCTATTGAAGAAATGACTGCATTGAGGGAAAATACAGCTATGGGCACTTCCAATATGCTTTATTTCTTGTTTAATTATCCTACGATAAGCAAAATTATATGCATCTTCTACTCCTGCCACGTTGAGTTGTTCTCAAGATTTCCTTTTAAAACATCTTGTAAGAAAACCAAGTTGTTTTTTGTCTTGCTGGGTTTTGTACAACAGGAGAATTCAGTACAAAACCAGATTTCAGTTGATGTGTGCCAAGTACATTGGCACTGCTCAAACTTCCACACTTCAAGCAATTTCTTGTTCTATATCAAAAAACTGAGAGCATACATAGCTTTTATAGTCAACTTTAAAAATTTCAAAATGGATCAATATAAAATTATTTAATATTCCCAAACACACACGGACAGAAGGATTAGTAAGGCTCTAAAACACATACATTCTTCAAAAGTTTTCCAAAGAATTTTCCTTGAGTTTAATCTATTTTTTTTTTAAAAAAACTTCCACAGCAAAGGCCCAACTTTTCCCTAGCAAAATGCAGCATGACTAAACCAACAGCTGTCACTTATTTCCCAAACTGTTGATTAATTACAGTTCAGAGAATGAAGGGAAGTTCTAAGGCTTGGCTGAGGAGGCGCTGCTTGGAGTAAGCTGGCCTGCGCTGAACTCCACATTACCACAAAGAGGTTATTATGTGCAGCACAACAAGTCTTATATATTCTAAAGCTATTTTCTTAACTTTATACCACATTTAAGCTCAACTAGAACAGAAAAGGAACAAAGTTGCTCACTCTGTGCCTTCTCTTTTAGTTCAGAGAGAGAGAGGGGGGTTGCAATAACAAGACAACCCAAAGAGAAAATTCCAGAGCAAGTATTGGGACCAGCCTCTTGATTCTTATTAACCAAGTTAAAAAAAAAAAATCAAAAAATTAAAAAATTGAACTTCAGCGTTGTTTGGGATTTGTATACAGAAACACCAAGTTACAAAGCAGAAAAGATAACCTGGGGTACAATATTCAGTTTTAGACCTACAGCATCAAAAGCTTTCCCCTACAAGCTTTCTTCTAACAAACTAGGAAGCACATACAGCAACAGTTCTGTTTTAAGTCTTTCCTCAAATCAAGTCAGCCATCAAAAATGGAAAGCTTTTGGAATGGAAGATTAAAAACAAGACGAAATACAATCAATTTTCAGACAGAAATTAATAAAAAAGAAAGATCTATAGTTTATATTATGTAAGAAGCCAAACTGAATGATACCACAGTCCCTTCTGGCCTTAAAAATTTATGACTATGGCTGCTTCCAAGTATTTGACAAGATCAGGCATAAGAAATGCACAAGAGAATTCTACTCTAGCAAGAATTATAATTAGGCTCAGTGCAATGTGATTACACAGAAGAAGATATAGGCTAAAACCTTCCAAAAAGCAAATCAATTAGACTGAACCACCACGTATAAAGATTACTACCTCGTTTGGATTTTGCCATCCACAAAATATTGATCAAAGGTTTAAACTTGCACTCGATGCTAAGAATCAGGAACGGTGAGCTAATTTAATTCTGTTATTATGGTAATCATAGCAAGAAAGTATAAAGAACTAAAAAATAAAAATATTTTTTAAAAGATTTAGAGCAACCCATAAATATATCACTTCAAATTGTCAAAAACATTAATTCATATAATATTCATTTAGCTTGCATAGTTATTAAATAACACTGAAATACAGAATATATCCCAAGGAGATAAAAAAGCAGGTAACAGCATACATCACACTGCCAGATGTCCAGAAGCGATACCACTTGACAAATAGTGCTATTAGATTTAGGAATTGGAAATTCTAATGTTTCAATAACCTTTGCATAAATAAAGAAGTTACATGTTAATTTATTAGCACTGATGTACAGTGAAGCCAACACAGGAATCACTATGTAAGAAAAATTGCTTGAATTTCTTGAATTGAATTTTATAACGTCATTCTGCAAAACTCTACTTGTAGTGAGGTCAGACTGAGGAACAGAATGCACGAGTTCAATCCAAACTGATAGCAGAATTACTTTTCAAAAGTTACTCAGGTGAACGCAAAAGAAGTAACTATCGTTATCGTTAACAGATTCTAAATCATATTTCCAATATCCAAAAAAATTACCAAGGGGATTAAAAAGATTTAAGAAGCAGCAAACAAAACACTCTGCGGTATTTTAAAATGCCATCAAGCTGTTACAGACAGGTTCTACAAACCCTCCAGATCTCAGCTTTTTTTGAATGGAAAAAAACAATTAAGAATTTTGAGTGGTCCTGCATGGAGCCACAAACTGGGACTCCACAATCCTTGTAAGTGCCTTCCAACTCAGAACATTCAGTGATTCTGTAGTACTTATGAACAAAATATACCTAAGAACATTAAGATGTTCTTTTGAGTATTCTGGAGTTAGATGCTTTGCTTTCATCAGCTTGGTCATGGCTGATTTAGAAAGGCTCCCAGAATACTTCTGTCTAGCTAAGGCTGATGTCAGTAAAGCTGTCATACTCAGTCTGCAGCAATCTAGTATTAAACTTCCTCTTAATACTTCTAGGAGAACATAAAGCTGAGGAAACATACTCAAATCATACATAGTTTAGAATAACTAAGAAAACTAAGTGAATAAAAGATGACTAAATCCTGGACTGAGACATTAAGCTACATCTTTCCTGCTACCTAGGTGAGCACTGAATAGCAGAAAATCTTCTAGCACCACTGGCTAATGTGTCCAGTTCTTTTCTTTTTTTATTATTCATTTTCTGGTTCTTTGTAACTTTTACAAATCAAGCAAGATGCTTAAAGGTCTCAAGCAACAAAGTCTTCAATTTCAGTCCGAAAAAACTACAATAGAGAAGGAAGCCATATATTCAAATCTAACATATTAGAGCGATATCCTGACCCAGAGCTTCCACTGTTCAGATGTGAAAAAAGTCTAAGGCAGATCTTTGAAGACATAAAACTTCCAAAATCTTATGTATGCTTACGGTCTTTGTTGATTCTCCTGGATGAACATAAACAAAGTCTGACCATCCTATAAGAAAATGAAGCATTTTCTAGTTCTGATGTTAACTAACTAGAGTAGGTAAGAAACGAGACATGACATGGGATGGTACCTGTAAGGTTCAAAAGCAAAGAATCATAGAATGGTGTGGATTGGAAGGGACCTGCGCAATCACCTGCCCTCCTGTCCCAGACAGGGTTGTCAACCACCAGCTCAGGCTTCCCAGGGCCCCCATTCAACCTGGCCTCGAATACCTCCAAGGATGGGGCATTCACACCTTCTCCTGGAAATCTGTTCTGGTGCCTCACCACCCTCTGCAGAAAAAAATTCCCCGCTAGCATCTAACCTAAATCTCTCTTCTTTAAAACTGTTCTCCTCGTTCTATTGCTATCTGACCATGCAAAGTCAGCCTGCCTTCCATTCACAAGCTCTCCCCGGAGCCTTTTCTTCTCCAGGCTGAACAAGCCCAGCTCCCTCAACCTTTCTTTCACAGGAGAGGTGCTCCAGCCCTCTGATCATCTTCGTGGACCTCCTCTGGACCCACTCCAACAGTTCCACATTTTTCTTGTGCTGGGAGCCCCTGGCCTGCATGCTGTACTCCAGACGGTGCCTCACAAGGGCATAGTAGAGTGGGACAATCACCTCCCTTCTCCATGCTGGCCACTCCTCTTTTGATGCAGCCCAGGATACAATTTGCTCTCTGGGCTGCAAGCACATACTGTTGGCTCATGTCCAGTTTTTCATCCACCAGATCCCAGAAGACCTTCTCCACAGGGCTGCTCTCACAGAGTGCTCCAAGTCTGCACTCACATCTGGGACTGCCTCGATCAAAATGCAGCACCTTATATTTGCATATGCTGTTGCTGCTGGCGTGGGGTATTAGTACAGATCTTACCCCTGGATTTAGTTTCCCTCTCTTCTAAAGGTTCAAGACTAGAAGTTCCTTTGCTATCAGTATCAAGTGAAACCATACATTCAGGCCTATTGTGTATAGTCTCAACTCCACTAAATCCTTTTCAAAGTTTTGCTGAACAGCCTACAATTTTTCAGACCAAGCAATTCTCCTTGGAAGACGTTCAAGGTACCTGAAGATGAAAACAGATCTTCCTTAAGGCAGTGAGAACAACAGTGTCTGTAACAAAGCCTCTGCATCTCAAGGCTCTGTGATACTCCACAAGCTTACTGGATCACACTGTAGGTAGTAGGGGAGCATAAGCTTAATGGTCCCAGATCTGAGTGCTCTCTATGCCAATATCTCAATCATCAATACTGTATAAGAGAAACTCATTTCCTGCTCAGATGTTCCTCAGGCTTTATTGCCATTGACAAGAAAGGAAAATGACTGAGCACTGTCATACTTAGATTTCAGATGTAGCTCTCTCTAGATATCTTCAAACCATTGCTACTGGGCTGACCATGCCTACGCCAAGTCTGATACCACAGGACACTTCTCCAGTGTACTCAACAGGCGGCAGCACTAAGTCAGCAGCATAGGTTAGAAACCATGAGGCAGTGCTCCTCCTGAAACAATTCTGAGCCTTCCAATACCAAAAAATATCCATCAGCAAGGCCTAAAGTGAAGTCTTAGCAAGTCAGCCATTTGGAGAGAGTATCTATCCCTACAGATTCACAGCTTGAACAAATAGCAAATAGTACACTTGTCAGGCATGTACAATAGAGGTAAAACACCTGGAATGAATATCAACAGATGTTCATTTTCTATACAAGAATCTGAATGATACAGAGACAACATTCTAAATCGAGGAAGGCATATCAAAATACTCCTGCTGAGCCATAAAACCTGTGTATGTTACATCATGCATCCAAGCATTAGATCTGTTTCTTGGTCAAGACAATCAGACTCAAAAAATAAATAAATGAGAGAGAGAAAAGCAGGGAAAAAAAAAGACACAGAAATGGAAGGAAAAAGATTTAATGAAGGAAACAAGTTCTCAGCAATCATTTTAAAAGCTGCATACTGGAAATGTATACAAAACACTTCTTTTTCCTTTTACTTCTGTATCAAGCAAGAGGTACAGTAGCTACAGTTACAGCACAGGAAAGTTACAGCTATGTTACTGCTACATTTTACATCTACTGTAACTTCATACTAAACTGTTCTATTCTTTATTTTTCTAATATTCTCTGTATTTTCAAAACCAAATGGCATTAAAAGTACTTTACAATGGAAGCGAAACATTTCTTAAATTGGAAATGGGAAAAAAATTAACAACTACAGCAAACATGCAGCATCAGGATGTCTGAGTGACCTGAATTGCCAGACTGAAGGCGCTCCACACCTTCCTGTGGCAGTTGTGTATTCTGGTCTCCCAGAGGAGGCATGGGCTCAAATTCCACTTCTGACACCACTTTTAACCAGCAGTAGCATAAGAAGGAATGGCCTCAAATTGTGCCAGGGGTGGTTCAGGTTGGATATTAGGTAAAGCTCCTATAGAGTAGTCAGGCACTGGGTTGGGCTGCCCAGGGAGGTCATAGAGTCATTACACCTGGAGGTGGTCAAGAAACACCTAGATGTGGTACCAAGGAAAATTATTTAGCGGGCAACACTGGTGATAGGTGAATGGCTGGAGTAGAGCAGGCCAACCTGCAGCCTGTGGACCACACTCAGCCTGGCACAACTCATAATGTGGCCTGACCCCGGTTGTGGCTCTTCCCCATCAAGTGGCCAGGTGCACACCCATCACTCATAACACCCGAACACTGGTATGATATCAGCACTGTCTGGGCTGAAATCAGGACACAGAGAAGGCGCAGTGCAGTGCTAACTCAGGTTATGGCAAATAGCTGTCTACATTTTGATACATTGGCTAAACACAGTCCTGTGAACAGCAAAAAACCATGCAGCTGTGCTTTCAGTTTTGATAAAGGAATTTGAGAATAGGCTTCAAGGTAACAAAACAAAAAATCATCAGTTTATGCTTGCAACACCACTTTCAGTCAACATAAATCTGCAAATTTTTAAACAACATACAGAGTTGCAATCAGATATTCAGCTCAAAAATTTGATCACATCTCTTTACCAGACTTTTATAAGACCTCTCTTAACAAAAAAATATCCGTCTCTTCACAGACATGCCTTACTCGTGTCATCGTCTGGCAGTACATACATTCATGAACAAATGTTTTCAAGGATGAAGTACAGGAAAAGTAAAACTTCATAAAAGATCTCTGATGAGCACTTCGAGAACTCAATAAGAATTGCAACCACTGCCATCAAATCAGAAGCTGATGAATTAGTCTCACAAAAACAAGGTCAAATATCACAGTAGTTTTATGTTTTTGAAGCTCTTCCTATTTATTTTACAACAGTTGCTCCAAAAGTAATGCCTCCTATTCTATTCTGTCGGCCCACAACATCACAGGCAGATGGTGGTGGTGCAGCAGTAAAGGCTGAACCTTCCTGCCAATATCCCATTGTGTTTCGTTACTGTGAGACAGATGGCAACAGAGGAGCAGTCTGACCAAATGGTGTTGACATGGAAGTGCACATGAAACAAAGGTGTGTCACTTAATTCCTCCATGCAAAAAAAAAAAAAAAAGAAAAAAAATTGTGTCCATTGACATTCATCAACACTTGCTGAACGTTTATGGAGAACAAATAGTGGATGTAAGCACAGTGGTGCATTTTAGCAGCAGTGACAGTGCCAGCGGGTCTCTTCCACTGGCATAGGTTTTGATGAGCACAGCATGCAGCCTCTTGCTCATCACTGGTGAAAATGCATAGCTAATGGTTGTGACTGTCTTGAAAAAATACTGTTCCGTTGCTGAGAATCTGCTCTATCAAGCAGAGTTATTGTATCCATTGCAGTTCCCATTGAAATAAATAGGAGGCATTACTTTCAGAGTGATGTATGCATGTGCAGCCCAAGACAGTTTCTCTTCATTCAGCGTGGCCCAGACAAGCCAAATGGTTGGGCAGCCACTGACTAGATGATCTTAGAGGTATTCTCCATCTTTAACAATTCTACAGTTCTAAATTTGTTGCCATTCTTAAGGTGTACCTTCCCCTATTTTCTGACTGCACGACTGTTTTCCCTAATCAGACTTCTTCCCATTTTCATGCAGTTTTGTTTTTGTGGTTATTTTCAGTTTTCTGTGTGATTTGTTGTGGGTTTTTTTTGTTTGGTTGGTTTTTTTTTAAGTGTAAAGTAAAACAGCAGCATAATTATGCAACACTGCTTTTGTATTTGTCAAGTATACAGGAAAAAAATCTGCAAAGCAATGACCACCTCTTGTACCGGACATGTTACTTTATTAAGTATTTACATGACGTAGTTATTTCTGTACAGAAACTGAGAATGTAAAGTAAATCAAAGGTACTTCAGTTGATTATCATCTGGTTAAACTTTCAAAGATCAAAATTCAGAAACAGTGCAGTTAAACTAAGTTACTAAATGTTTTAGCACCACCTCCTGGTCATAATACTACATACACACATTCTTAAAGTTAGTTCATAGAACACATAAAATGTTTTCCGAATGCTTTGAACTGAAGAAAAATAGTAAACTATCTACTGACAAACATAATTTAAAGCAACAGATTGTATCCAGTCACATGATATTCGAGAAAAAAAATTAAAACAATCAAGGCAACTTACAAATAAGGAATTTCAAATCTTTGGACACAGCTTTAAGCACGGCTTATTTTTAGATCACTGTTCCAGTTACAATAAAAATATTTGTCCCAGATGAATTTGGGATGAAAAACACTGTCCCAGGTGAATTTGAAATGGGATTGAAATTAAAAGATGTATGAAAACAAACAGCCATAAACATACCTTGAAATACTTTCTTCTGATACGTGTCATATTCATTAACATGACTCCAGAGTTTATTCCAGTCACTCCATAGTAGGGATGCCGAGCGAAGCGGTTATACCACCCAATACGAGGCTCTTCATGTTCTGGTGCCATTGCAGCAATTTGTGTGGAGTTGAACTTTCTCAGAAAAGACCAAATATCATCAACGGGTCTCAAAAACAGTATGTCAGTATCAACATACAACAGCGAATCCACATCTTTAAGAATTAACTGTGAGGGAAAAGAAGTTTAAAACCAAACGTAACTAATTGAGCTTCTCTTAATAAAACAAACTACATCAATTTGTACTTTTAACAGATGTTTGACACATACAAATAAATTCACCTTAGACTGCCAGTTCGTAAGCAAAAAAAAAAATTTCCTCTTCTCTTTTTGAGAATTTCTGCAGACTGAAACAGAGGTTTGATGTACAACAATAACAGAACAGCACAATGCCAACATTTGTATTTTATATCCTGGGTCTCCTTGGAAGAAGGTTGTGGGCCAGGTGAAACTCTGCGATAACAGAACCTCCTAACTTCTGGCCTTTCCCTTGCTTTGATATGCAACTAATCAAACTATGAAGCAAGTGTAAGGAAACCCCACAAGTGACAGTATCTGGGAGATGGCTGCCACTGCTACAATTCATCTGGCATGAAGTGTGGTTACTGAAGTCTCAGATGTGCAAATAAAAGGCTGCAGAAAACACTCTGGTAACAACAGGTTATTTCTTGTTTCCCTCCTCTTAGACCCATGCAAGCAGGAAACATTCCAAATAAATGAGATGCATGATAAATCTGTCTTATCTCTGAGAGGGTGACATAAGCCACCTACAGTAAGCACCAGGGATATAATTACACTACACAGCAATTGAGAAAGGGAATTGTATTCCAGGGTGTATTACCAGTAAACTCAGAGGCTTTTTAGGATGTCATAAGTGACTTTTAGGAGTAACAGTTCTTTGCTTAAAACTAAGTAGAAATAAGATTAGCAAAATGCTTGATGCTTTTGCCTTGTCTTGTGACACAATAAACTTACCGGCAAGAATAGCCTTTGTGAAGCACATGGTTTAAACAACTTCTTCCACTCCTTTGCACCCTCCGATGGAAATGTTATTGGATACAACGTGTAATTAACTTTTCCTTCATATGGGAATTCATCAAGCTGGATGAAAAGATCACAAAAAATTACATGAGTTCAATCTTAAAGGGAATCATATCCCATTTAAATTAATAATTGAATACAACTGAAACACCTCTTTTCCAAAGCAGAAATGTTTCCTCAACTACAAAGATCTGTCAGCTACTCAAAATACTTAAGCAAAAAGTGGCACCTGCAGGACACAATGAAGAAAACACATCACATCAGATCACATACATAAGAGCAAGTAAAATCCATTGGTATTTACAGAAAGTAAATCCATCAGACATTTTTTCCCCTTAACTAACTTCCACAGGAAAACCATCTGTAAAGTCTTTCCCAAATTAAAATAAGCTTATCTAACTTTGCCACAATTACCTAAAGTATGACATTTTGAGCACACAAATAGTAAAACTCTCCAAAGGTATATACCAGTCAGCTTCTAATACTGTCATTCCAGCCAATGTTTATCCATAAACTCGAAGCTGCTGAAATTAGACATAACCACATCCAACATTTTCACAGAATGAGGTTTCCTTTTGCTTAGACAAAATAAAGCTGACTTAAAGTAACCACAGGGATAAAAAAAAGGACAGATTTTTTCTTGTAAAATCAACTGCATTCAAGCTCACACAATAAAACTGGTTTGTGGTCAGAACATCAGGTTTCTATTTAACAAATTCAAGGTGACAAATCTTAAAGTTTGGGTCTGTCTCTATGAAAAGCCTCAATATCAGCAACTGGCATTTTTTAAAAGGAAAAAAAATTAAAAATTCCTATCCAACACTAGGAAAGGCTTGCCTATTACCTCAGGCTTCTTCATTTCTGCCACTATATTCAACTACCACCCAAGTAGCTGAGAAACGTTTAAGTATTACTCCAATTGTACTACAAATTTATTAAATAAATGTTTTGGGTACTTACTATGTCTTTGAAGCTCTCATGTAATTGATCCTCAGCAAAAATATGAAACTGGAGAGGTTTGATGCTGAAAATAATGGCTGATCTCAACATAGTAATGGTCTCCTCCAGTCTTTCACCACAGGCAACCACTGCAAGATGCATTGTCTCAGAAGGCTGTGTTTTCATATAATTGTATCTAATACAAAAAAGATTTTTGATTTGACATTATTCCTTTCACAGGCTTAAACAAAAGCACTAATTTCTGCAGAATGTAATTGAACAAAATAATTTAACCAATATGGACAGATAAAACAGAACATACAAAACGACTGCATTACACTTCAAACATACTTAAGTTAAACCTGGAATTACTCTCTTACCCATTCCCACCACACCAACCCATGAGGATGAAAGAGCTACACAGAAACTCACAGAAACTAGACCAAAACGAAACAAAAAAATGTCCTTAATAATTTCACTATTCTTTACTAGCAAAGAATTCCAACAAAATAGCCAGATTAAAAGAAAGATGGCATTAAGTTGCATCAAAATGCAACAGGCTGTCATCACTTTAGCTCTGTACATGTGTTACTAGTTTTCTCCCTTTTCCCTGCACTCTTAGTACAGAAAGTAAATACAATATATATGGTAAATAACAAAAGTGAACTACCACTATTTTTAAAAGGTTTCATTAACAAATGTTTCTGAGCGATCCGCTTGTATTTTGTCCATTCTCTGCTCCAGCAGATTCTGTCAAAACCATGCTTCAGAGCTTCGTGCTCGACCAACCTGGTGGCCTTCTATGAAGTTGTCACTGGCTGGGTGGATGGAGGGAGAGCGGTAGACATAGTCTACCTTGATTTCAGTAAGGCTTTTGATACTGTCCCCCATGACATCCTTATAACAAAGCTGAGGAAGTGTGGGATAGATGAGTGGACAGTGAAGCGGGTCATGAACTGGCTGACTGGCAGAGTACAGAGTGTCATCGTTGGCGGTGCAGTGTCCAGTTGGAGGCCTGTAACTAGTGGCATCCCCCAGGGGTCTGTGCTGGGTCTGGTCCTGTTCAACATCTTTATCAACGACCTTGATGAGGGGATAGTGGCCACCCTCAGCGAGCCTGCTGATGATACGAAGTTGGGTGGATTGGCTGACACGCCTGAAGGCTGTGCTGCCATTCAGCAAGACCTGGACAGGCTGGAGAGCGGGGCAGTAAGAAACAGGATGAGGTTTAACAAAAGCAACTGTAGAGTCTTGCACCTAGGAAGAAATAATTGCATGCACCAGTACAGGCTGGGAGATGATATGCTGGAGAGGAGCTCTGCAGAGAGGGACCTGGGCGTCCTGGTGGATGACAGGTTGGCCATGAGCCAGCAGTGTGCCCTTGTGGCCAAAAGGGCCAATGGCATACTGGGGTATATAAAAAACAGCGTGGCCAGCAGGTCTAGGGAGGTGATCCTCCCCCTCTACTCTGCCCTGGTAAGGCCTCATCTGGAGTACTTTGTCCAGTTCTGGGCTCCCCAGTATAAAAAAGACAGGGATCTCCTGGAAAGAGTCCAATGGAGGGCCACAAAGATGGTGAAGGTCCTGGAGCATCTCCCCTGTGAGGAATGGCTAAGTGAACTGGGTCTGTTTAGCCTTGAGAAAAGAAGGCTGAGAGGGGATTTGATCCAGGTTTATAAATACCTGAGGTGTGGGGGCCATAGTGGTGAGGCTGGACTCTTTTCAGTAGTGCGTGGGGACAGGACAAGGGGAAATGGGATGAAGCTAGGGCATAGGAAGTTCCGCACGAATGTGCGCAAGAACTTCTTTACGGTGAGGGTGACGGAGCACTGGAACAGGCTGCCAGGGGGGTTGTGGAGTCTCCTTCTCTGGAGATATTCAAGACCCGCCTGGACGCCTACCTGTGCGACCTGCTGTAGGGAACCTGCTTTGGCAGGGGGGTTGGACTCGATGATCTCTGGAGGTCCCTTCCAACCCCTACAATTCTGTGATTCTGTGATTCTCCCAAGCACTAGCAAAATGCAGAAAGATTTCTCCCATCCTGCAGGTGTGCAACATGATTTGGAAGGAGGGGAAGCTAAGAGCTCAAGCGACTGTGTGGGACGTCCTGGTGCTCCCAGTGGCGCCAACACATCCCTCAGACATCCCAATCCTATGCAATGCTCAGATCTCTGGGGCTAAAGCACTGCGAAGTGCAGGACTTGGGAAGCCATTTCTCCTTTGTTCAACAGCTACAGTGAGAAGTGCCTGCTACGTATTAGGCAGGGTATATTATTTCATTACTTTAACACAACAGGCTAGAATTATAATCAGGTAAATACCATTAGCTTGGTGGCAAACACTGCTGGCATACTAGATCTACAACTGTTTTATTTTGTTTGCATTTCATATACTTAACCAGTAAGAAAAGCTTTCAAAGGTTTTAAGTGTATGTGAGCTCAAAGCCAACCTTTGTAAAAATATTCTACACTTCAGCTATTCACATCAGACTAAGGGAAGAGAAGAACTAATAAAACTAAGAGCATCTGAAGGTCTCACAGCTTTCCAAGTTATGAAAACAAAGAATTCTCAAAAGTTAGAAAATACTTTGCCAAACTAGCAACAGCAGGGAAACGCTCACCCATTCTCGGACACCTGCCAAAGACAGAGACACTCCAAGATACCAATGAGCAGATCTGATTCTTAGCACATAATCTCTACCTAATTTATACAACTAAAACATATTTAAACGTATACATCTTTTCCTATAAATCATCAAAAAAATACCATTTACATGGTATATTTAAGTTATGGAAGATCAGTACACATTATTTTGAGTTCTATGAAGCAAGATACAAGCAACAACATTGCTTTAAAAGTGCTCAAGTTTGGTGCCATAAATAACATTTGCATTTAAAACAAACAAAAAAGAAAAACATTCCAAGCTTTGAAATGGTTCAAAAGTCCTCAAACTACTAAAATTCAACAACCCAGGGATATAAGAGGGATAAAGATTCAATTAGAACACACAGTCAATATTAAGTTCAGGTTTGGAACTGTATACAAAATCACATGGATGAAAGACAGGTAATACTTGGATCCAAAACTGGACATCTAAATGAAGATAGTGGCATATGAGATGGTATCTAAGCTCCCGTTCAAACTGATAGAGACCTGATGATAGGGCAGTGGAGCCCAGACAACAAATCATCTTACTTCAAAGTAAATACCTAGGGCTTGATTCAATTGTTTAACACAGTGTCACTTAACATGTTCCAGAATAGCTCACCCTGACCTCCAGGTGCCAGTCCTGAAGGGTGAGGTATCTCAAAGATCATGTTATATCTGTCAGTCTTATGTAGATGTCAAGGATATCCTAGTGCTTCTCTATTAACATCAACCATTTACTTCTTAGCAACTTACTGGCTAGTCACCTGGGTCACACTATTCTCTTTCAATTTTAGTGACGGTCTAAACCCACTTGGCACAAACACATAAACACAGACATTTGGAAGATTCAATCCACAGACTAAATCCTTTCAGATGTCCTGCAGCAAACCCCAAAATATTAGTTCAGTTTAAAAGAGAAAAAAAATAAAGCATAGCCTTTAAATATAACTGAGGCATGAATATTCAGACCTTTATACCTAAAGCTAATCTAAACATTGCACCATGTAGTAGCAGCTGATGCAAAGCAAGCTGAATGCGATGACGGTAGCTAAAATCCAGAAATAAATACACCACTGCAGTGTGAACAAGCTGCAAGCAGCAGATTAGCCTCATCACTAATCCACTGAAAGGGAATTACAATAATTAAGCCCTGAAGTCATGAGAGCCTACACTGATATTGCAAGGTCATGTGATAAATAACGGCACTACCTACACAAACTGCATAGCTGAAAGCCAAGTTCCTGAACCACATGGAACACAGCTTTCCATGAATAAAGTATGATGAATATTACAACAAAGCAGCCCTAATACACTACACTGAGATTCAAAGACTAGTTTTCTACATCTAGTCACATTGCAAATAAAAGAACACTTCAAGCCACACAACAAAAAACTGTTTGCTGTGATGTTTTTGCAGTCACTTTGCCCGCATCTAATCTGTTTTATGAGCTCATGAGTTCAATTTTCTTAAATCTCTGCTCAAAAATGATTTTTTCAATTCTGAAAAAATTGCGTGAAAAAAGTGAAAGCCGCTTGCACTTAGAAAAAGAACAAAGAAGAGCCTATTGAAAATGTGTATTCATTTTCAATATGAAAAGCCAGCAAGCAACAGTATCAGTGCAAAAATTTTCCCTAGGTTGACCAGTGATGTGGTTGATGCCCCATCCCTGGAGACTTTCAAGGTGAGGCTGGATCAGGCCCTGGGCAACCTGATCTAGCTGTGGTGTCCCTGTTCAGTGCAGGGAAGTTGGACTAGATGGCCTTCAGAGGCCCCTTCCAACTCTAAGGATTCTATGATTCTATTCTATTGCATTCTGAGAATGCAAACTGTGTTTTTTAGGACCTGCAGGACAAATATTTTCATATAAGCGACCAGTATGATTTCAAATTTGCCACCTTAACACGTCTCAGAAGATCAAATGGTAGACATGTAAATAGAGTACAGATGGTTTACTTATCACACTTTTTCTTCTTTTAAAGCTTTGTGCTTGATCTAAATCAATGGAACATTAAGGAGGCAGATCCAGCAGCCTTTACTCACTAGGGAAAAAAAAAAGCGCAAAGTGAGAAGGCAGTAAAGCCTGCACTGATTAAAATCCAATTGGGAAATCATTCCCACAATTACAAAAAGTACGATCAAGGTAACTACTAAAATTATCTGCGTTTGGAAGTGATGAAAACTCTAGTTTTTACTCAACTTAATTTTCTACTACAGCACTGAATTAAAAACACACAAAATAAGCTCTGATTACAGCCTAAGTATGCTAATGATACCACTGCATATAATGTCTAAATGTCATCTGTTCAATTACAAACTCAATTGGTAGATTAAGTTTGAAGTTACAATATATTAGTCATTCAAAAATCTACTACAGGAGTTGGAAGCCTCATCCTGCAATGAGCCAAGTAGTTTAAAAAAAAAAAAATCCTGTTTTTCAGGACTGTCACAATTCAGCTTAATTTATCCACACCACCAGGACCTCGATGCACCCAGAAAACAGCAATGTAAGTTAAATAAGCAATGTAAGTTAAAGCACACTTAGAAGCAACATCCAACAAGTGAAATCAGACAGAGTGTTATCAGACAGATAACGGTAGTAATAACCTCTGAGATATTTTTCCTATTCGGTCGCAGGCAGAGATGAAGAACCATGCCTGCTGGATGATATTGAGCACCATGAAAACCACACCATAAAAGTCACTTGTCATCGAGATCATGCAAACCTGAGCCTAGTGCCTTTAGCAGCATTTTTTTAATTTTGGATAAAACCTGTACTGTATGTTAAAAAAACTGAACTTATGCTTCCTCTGTCAAAGCAAAAGATAATGATAAATATTCTCCATCAAAAGCACTACATAAAACATTCTGTCTGTGACAGTGTTAATAACCAGAACGTTGATAGAAAATGTGGGTACAGAATAGCTCCACAGTACTTCTCACATGCAGCACAGGTAACAAATCTTAAACAGATTAACTGAAAGAGACAACATCCATATGAAAATATTACTAGAATCGTCAACTGATCATGAGTGGTCAGGTGGTGGAATGGGCTGCCCAGAGAGGTGGTGGAGTCAGCATCCCTGGAGGTGTCCAAGAAACATCTAGGTGTTGTACTGAGGGACGTGGTTTAGTGGGAAATATTGGTGGTAGATGGACAGTTGGACTGGATGATCTTGGAAATCTTTTCCAACCTCAGTGATTCTATGAAATGCTCAGAGCTAACTGGTGGCAAGCAAGGTTGAATGAGCCATAGCATGTGCCAGACTGAGCTCTCTGTGAATACCTCTCCTTAGAATTTCCAAGCCAATGAGTCTCCAACACTTCTGTTGTACAAACAGTCTTATAAATCCACACTATGTCTGTTGTCACTCCTTGCTTTGAACACATGCACTAACTCAGAGGAAAATGATATAGCTAGCAAGCTACATTTCAAGAATGCCTACACCAAGTTCTTTCTCTCATGGAAGTATCTATCACCTGCAGGTCTGAAGAGTCCAACTTATGAGAGCACTTCAGACAATGCAGCAATTTTGTCTGAGAAAGAAACAAAACTACAACTCATATCCAAAGCTGTAACTGAACTGCAGCTACTTCCTGTGATGTCCCAACACGTACAAGGCAATGAGGCAGCAGGCTGTGCTGAGCCACTGCAATAACTTGCTGCCATCCAAAGAGGGAGCACTTCTCACTCTGCCACTTTCCCCATCTCTGTCGTGGGTAAGCCAAAATTCTGGCACACACTGAAGCTCCCTGAAACAGCCTGAACTCACTAAAACACAGAATTAGTAACACTTTGGGGAAGTGAGGGGGTCCTCTGAAGTTAGGACAGATTCACTGAGGAATTCAACAAGCAGTATCAGCACAACATACGGGAATTCACTTAATGTATTGATTAAATAATCATATTTCATTAATACGAAATGATTAATTTGAACATCATCACAATCTTTCCACGTTTAAGCAATACATTTTCTTTCAGCTTCAAAAAAATCAATCAACATGAGACTATGCATGTATTAGGATTCACTGTAAAAGAAAGTGCGCTATCCCCATGAGGCCACATTCAATGCGTACCTCAACAGATGTGCCTTCTCAGCCACATACAGCATTATTAATCAAATAATATACATTATAGCTTAATGTACACACAAAGGAACTGCATACTGTTTCTTCATTTCTGGTTCCAAGTTCCCACTACTTAACTTCAGCCTGGAAGAAGATCTGGAAGTTTTTTGCTGTCTTGATGTGTTACAATGTCTTGTAGAGAGTTTGTGGGTATCATGATGGGCAAAGGGGTCAGAAGGCAGTGGGGCACTCTCCTATTTCAGTACTGCACAACAGCAAGACTGGATCAATGAGGTATACAATTATATCTTGTCTCTCCAGAAAGCACAAGCTAAGCCCCTACATCCCACCACAATAGCACTGACATCACCTAGTGATGAACTTCACAATGCTAAACTCCCCAAAAGCTAACCTGAAGGGGAAAATACATGAACTGAGTTCATCCAGACAGCCAAAGGATACATACATTGGCAGTTTGGGGCAGAGGGAAAGATTCAGCAATCCCAGATTATGTGGGCACCTCACCAGCAGCCTAAAAATCAATCTAAGCCATATCTTCAATTAAATTCTTGGCAACTGATGAGCTTAGAAAGCACACAAGCAATGGAGAATGGGAACAGATCGAGGAGGGCTGCTCTGAAAGTAATGCCTCCTAATTTATTTCACTGACCCACAACGTCAGAGGCAGACGGCGGCGATGCAGCAGTAGACGCTGAACCTTCTCAATACTCCACTAAATTTTGTTGCCAGGCAACAGATGGCAGCAGAGGGGCAGTCTGACATGGAAGTTCGTACAAAGCAAAGGGGTGTCAATGAATTCCTCCATGCAGGGGGGAAAATAAATAAATAAATAAAAAAATGCATCCACTGACATTCATCAACTCTTGCTGAATGTTTATGCTGACCAACCAGTGGATGTGAGCACAGTGAGGCAGCGGGTGGTGCGTTTCAGCAGTGGCAACAGTGGGTCACCTCCACTGGCGCAGGCTTTTATGAGAGTGGTACGCAGCCTCTTTTCATTGCTGGTGAAAACACACAGCTAATGGTGGTGATTATGTTGAAAAAATAGTGTTTTGTAGCTGAGAATTTGCTCTGTCAAATAGTGTTATTGTACTCTTTGCATCTGTTATAGTTCTGATGGAAATAAACAAGAGGCATTACTTTTGGAGAGACCTACATAAAATCTTTCCCACTGTCATAACGTTCAGTAGTATTTTAAGCCTTGTGAAGCTAAACATTTTTTTTTCCTTTTGCTTCTCTAGAAAAAAAAAAAAAAAAGGGCTTTCAGACAAAAAGGAAGAGAACCATCTCCATGGCTGTTCATTTGAATTCTAAATATAAGAAGAATTAACTTAAAATCATATTTACATAGTGAGGAAAACTATGTGGGTTAGAGAAGATACCAGTCAAGTAGCTCAAGGCTTCTTCAGTTTCTTCACAAGCTACTGTTGGAATCTGACAGCCTTAAGGCATGTGAACGACCACAAAAATCAAAACATTTAAATGTCTTGGTAAAGATAAAACTTTAAGGATATAGCATATGCTTTAATGTAGTGTATTTTAAATTACATTCTAAAGTAGCTGTTCCGGTAGTTTTGGATGAAATACCTTGTTCATATTCTTGATAATATGGAATTTTAATAAAAAACTCCGGACTTTAGTAAACACACCTGCCAGTTTTTACTGCAAGTTCTATCACAAGTACTGCTGTGCACCAAGTTTTGTCAAAAATAAATCAACAATCGTTCGTAAGATTATTTTCAGATAGACTTTTTACCACTGTTATCAAGTCTTTATTTAAGAAAGCAACATAATTGAAAAAAAAAAACCTGAAAATTCTTTGTAATTACATTTCTTCCGTGTGTAGTTTGAAAATCTAATAGAACAGAAGGACAAAGTCCAAAGACAACCGTAACATTAACATGTGAAATGTGAAGCAATGAAAATACTTTGCTTTGTCACCCTGCTAAATAGTCACAAATACTATTATATTAGCTGCACTTGTCTACAATCAAAAAATAAAGAACTGTTTAATAATAGAGCCTACCTAAAAGCAGCTTCCCAAAAGCAGTTCACTCCACAAACATCAGAGGGCAGCATCCAATAGGAATTCCAGAAAGATACAGACAAATTCTTACACCTAACAGGATAAGACAAAAATAACCTATATAAATGTTACTGATTATATGGCAAGGTTAATAGGATTATTTTGTAGCTGAAACATAATTTCATCGGTTAATTACCTGGCAGGAGACTCACTATATAATGGAGCTTGGATAATATAAAAGAGCAGGTGCCAATCAAGAAGGATTCTTTTCAGGATGTATGGTCCCAATCCCATCAGCCTTTCCTCTCTACTTATTTTCAGAGTAAGAGAAACAAAGGGGGTGGGATTTCTGAAGGTCATTGTATGGTCCCTGCTTAGTGCAAATCTATAGGTGACAGAGTGAAAGCCAACTCTTAAAGCAGGAAAGATCCCTCACCACCGCAGCATCTCTATCTACGACAAGCAGAGAAGTTGGAACATTTCAAGTGTATGTTATCCATTTAAACACAATCCTTATTAACCCATGACTATTCAGTGCAAACCTGCAAAATTTAGTTAAAAGAAAAAAAATAACAGAACTGTCAGCACCAATTAAATTGTTTCATTACAAAAGGTTACTGCAACACAGAAATAATCACCCCATCTGACAAGATTTCCTTCTCTATACTAGTACCAAGAGCAGTCATTCGTTCATTTGTGTTACACTAATAGCTAAAAAGGTGTGCTAGTCTGCTATGAAAGTTTATGCAAGAATATCATAGGAAATATTTTAAAAGAGCAATAGAAGTGCATGTTCTAAGGCTCTGGTGAGGGAATTAACAACATTTAAAATCTCTAAGGAGCACGTATAATACTGCAAAGCAAGAGGTGCACGCTCCTGAGTGACTTCCTATGCTTCATCATTATGCCCTGTTAACATAATGCCAATGGTGCTGATCTTTGTTAAAAGCTGGCATTCATGAAGGAAAGACATGCAAGCAGGAAAACCACAGAAAAAGCTGAAGATGGAAAGTTGAAACACTACAGCTCAAAGCTGTACTGGAAGTTTGTTTTATGAGTTTGAAATGAATCAGCACTACCTTGGCTGGGTTACCTGATACCTACACAGACCATACATGCTTTGTGAAAATTGCATTTAAAAGATTACTGCAATAACAACAACAAAAAAAGGCAAACTGTATAATCTTTTTAATTGATGCTACAGAAAAATGATCTGATAAACACACAGAAGTGTTACACAAAACCTCGTTAATTATGGGCTGAGTTCTTTGGTAGAGATCACAGGAAATCCTCATATCCTGTGGATACGTGTGCTGGCGAGACTATTGGAATCATTCTATCTCATGACGATAGCATGATTTCCACAAATAAGCATCTATGTACAAAAAAGGATAATGTAGACTGCGACTTCCTTCTTTGTGAATACTACTGGGGAAAGTCAGTGGTAGAAAGCTATAAATTCTCCCTGCCTGGATTCATCCTTGGGGCTTTTGAAGTTTCAAAAGAAAAAAAGGCAACAATTTCATGGCCCATATCTGAAGAACAATCTTTATGATCTTCAGTGCACACCTTTTTGTAGTAACTGCCTCTCATTATTCTGAGGACAACTTAATAGACTCAAGAACAGCATTCTGGTTTGGAAGATTACTGTATTATTATTATTACTACAAGGATTCTTCTTCCAGCTGTCACAAGCGCTGTGTTTTTCATAGCTGCCCTGAGCTACTTCCTTACCCAGATTACCATACCAAAAACTAGAACTAATGCCAAAGTGCTTTCTCTGCCACATTAGGCCCTTCCAATATCCCATTTCATATTATGACAAGGTTGTCAGGCTTGGATTTCATTCACAAATTGTGTTTGTTTGAAACAGAAGCGTTACTGAGATGCATGATTTACCAAATATTAAAACTTGTTTCCTGCAAACAGAAGCCTCTCTCAACTGATCACATACTGCCGTGTTCCTACAGCTTCCACACACAGTGGATTAAGAGACTGAAATTGACAGAGTACATTTTTTGTTATTCACAAGAAGATCATTCAGAAATTATATTCATCAAGTTTTGTTTCTGATTTTCTTTTTCTTAATTAAGAGCTAGAATAATAAATGAGAAAAGCTTGGATGACAAATAATTACAAAGCTAAGGAGGTGCGTTCTGCTTGTTAATCAAACAAGTTATCCAACAGAATGTTGGTCAGGCAGGAATACTTACCTTCAGCACTAGGAGATAGTTTGCTCCCATCTATTACAGGTTACATGGTTAAAGGCTAATTAAAGGAGAGAAGACAGACAGCTCAAGGAACCCTGCCACTTACACAGCACAAAGGCTCCCTGAGGAAGTGTACTCTGGGGCTGTGCCAAACAGACTGCAATAAGGAGCGGGGGAGCTTCAGGGAAATGACCAGAGACAAAGAAAGCAAAGCATCAAGGTGAATCAGAGAGAAGTGAGAATGCAAACACAGAACGAAGAGGGTTCAGTGACACATAAACAGGCTGTCAGCTAGTAGAACTGGCTGTATTGTGAGTCTCCTTAATAAACACTATTTCTGCATTCCTGGGTGAAGGGGTGCTCTATCTTGAGTGCACATGCATGTGTGGAAGTCCAACAGGCATCCTGAAATCACAGGGGCCCACTTGTCTGCAGTGCCACAAACTGGAGAGCCCTGACCTGACTGCCCACAGCACGTGGGTGTGCACATTGGGGCATTGTTACTAGCAAGTTCCAAGTCAGATTCACCAACAAAGAGGGTCATAGGCTTGTCAGCCAGGTTACAGAGAGGTTGCAAGGCTTAGTCAGACTGCTGAAATCTCGAAGTGTGAGACAGCTGCTGAAAGAACCAGGAGGTCCCAGCCAGCTCCAAAAGTCTTCACATCTGGAGCTTTAGAGGTTGACAAATGATATGGTCATATGCCTGGAACCAGCCAAGTGAAACACACATCTTCATGAAGCAATTGAGAGACCAGGCAACTCAGCTGCCAGACAGACAGCCTAAGGCCAGTGACTGGAGGGATCCACAGCCCCACACGTGTGCATGCATATGTATACTGTGGAGCTCTGAGTACCAGCAACAAAAGCAGAGCTGCAAGCCTTTTGGGTGCCCACATCCAGGCCAGCAGCAGGGAAGAAACCAGAGGGTCAGGACCAGCTCCTGCACAGACTGAGCATCTAAGGCCAGTTACTGGAAGGACCTACACTGAGTGCATTTATACACTTTTTACTAAGAGGCTTTCATGCTCATCAGCCAGAGAAGGGAATAGAATCAGGCCACCTGTGCTGTCTGTGCTTCCACAAGTGCTCTTTTTTACATGTTGATACCTGCGGCCAGCCACGTGTATAAACATAGTGTGGGCTTGTGTCCCTACTAAGAATAAGTGCTGAGCTCTGCTACTGGCTGCCCCCAGAGCTGGGAGGTGCAACAGCCACCCCTCCATCAGACGGCCATGTTGGACAAGTTCTAACATCAACCACTGCAAAAAATACCAAAACAAATAAAAAGACAGTTATAAAAAACATTGGATCCATGTCAATTCAATGTATATAAAGGTATCTCTCCTTCAGACAGCAAGCCATTTAAGACCTCTAGAGGATAATTTAGCTTCAACAAGATATAGATAATAAAAGCTTCAGTCTTACAGACACAGTGAAAGTGTCTATATTATGACCTGAGAAGAAGGATTTGGGACAATTCTAAATTTATGTACAAAATATACAGCAACGCATTACCCACACTAAGACTGAGGCCCTGTGTTCAAGCAAGCTAAGTTCCAAGCACAAGGAGTCTTCCAGCAATTAGTGAAAAAAGAAATCCTTTTGTTAAGTACACTAGTGAGCTTACTGTTAAGGGAGCTCATAGCTTTCATCCATGCTTTCCAGTCCAGACACTGTCTTTTATACTACTGTAACTTCACAGAGCTTAGCAGCACGTCCACTCAGGGTTGCAATCACCTACCATGGGTCATGACTGCTGTACTGCTGTCAGCACTGCACTAACAAGCTAAATCTAATCAACAGCAAGCATCAACTAACCCAGAGAGCCTGCTGCAGCAAAACAGGAAGGCCACGTTTTTATTTCCTTCCTGCTCATACATACCGGAGCAAAAAGTTAGGAAATAACGAGTTTCCCAATTCAACACCGAAACACACTGAGAAGACCTGATTCTTCTGAATACCTTCTCCTGAACGGATTCTTTATTTCAACGTATTTTAAAAGAAAAGCAATAGCTTGATTAAACAGGAGACACTAAGACAGTAGATCCTAAATTTAATGTTAAATGTGGAACACAGGGCAATACTGGCAATGTCACGTTAATTTATAACATCTGTGTAATATAACATTCGTTAGCCAACTTTGCCATATGACAAACTCAGCTTAATTTTATTTCTTAAATGAAGTTTCAACTTCAAATTATTCCACACTTCACCTTTTAAAAAGTTTCACTCACATTTTGTAATGTTTCTAGACCAAATAAGGAATTAAGGCACAAGAGTAGCTGAGGAGCATTCTGGTGAAACTGCTGGCTAAGTTTTCACACAGACGAAAGTATCTGCCTACCTACTGCCACCATCCTACTCCGCTGCCGAAGCTTGTGGGTATAACCGTTGCACTTCTGCATGCACTAAAATCCATTCACCTCTCCCTTTGCCAGTCTAGTCAGACAGCAAGAAACAGATGCAGTCCAGCATCAGTTACTTATCACAGAACACTGACAGCTACATACACAGATATAACACTGCTACCTACATGAAAATGCTAAATTAGAGTACAGTGGAAAAATGTTTAATTTTTTTTTTAATGTCTAGGAGGGCCAAGTTCGTTGACCCCGCAGAATTAATGGAGCTAATTACTGACATTCTCCTGCTTTTTTTCCCACAAACTTGCCTTCAGAACAGCACTCCTTTTGGACCTGAATGGAAAGATGAAGATTATCTGCTTCACTGAAGTGGCAATATTGAGAAAATTTACCAAAGATTCGCTTCTCATAAGCACACTTATAGTCTGCTAGTTAAATGATCCAAAAGCACATGCAGGAGAGCTGACTTGAAAGGACATTCCACAGACAGCAAATATTAATAATGACATATGTTGCAAATGTGCACTTATCCACTGTTGGTTTTGTTTTTTCCTTTTTTCCACAGCTTCACCCATAAATCATAACAGCAAATTTAAAAAGGCTGACTTCATGTACAGGCTTTTGAGCAACTCTGTATCTTCTGAATGTGGTCACTTCACTACTCCCTTTCTTCAGGTTCAGATCTGTTGTTCACTCAGCTGTTACATATGACAGTATTTAGACTGGAATGGAAAATCAGGAGGACAATTTACCATCAGTATTATCTTTCTTCACGGCTAAGACTGAGTTTCAGGCTTTATCTAAAACTCTCAAAACACTTCAGAATGGTTTGGGTTGGAAGGGACCTTTAAGATCATCTAGTTCCAACCCCTCTGCTGTAGGCACAGACACCTCCCACTAGTCCAGGTTTCTCAAAGCCCCATGCAGCCTGGCCTTGAGAGCTTCCAGGGAGGGGGCATCCACAACCTCACTGGGTTTTTTTTTTTTTTTCCCTAAAAAGCTTTGCAGCTCTTTATACCCAGTTTGAAGACGCTGCTTTTAGTCTGTAGTCATTTTGTTCCTCGGGCTAATGTAGCCTTTGAAACAAACACCTCATTACCGAAGTGATTACCCAGCGATCTCCCTTGAATTATTATGTTTACTGAAGGATCTTGCCTCAGCTTGTCATTCAAGTTTCAACATAGTACTTCCTTTCTAATTAAAGACTCTCTACTGAGAAGCATCAGCACTATTGCGAAACTCTGGCAGGTGCGGTACTCTGAAGCTTTATTCAAAGCTTGCACTTCTCATGTTCGCATGCTTCTGAAAACCACCAGAAATCTTTAATTTTTTCCTTCCACCACAAAATATGACCGAACTCCTTCTGCTTTTATGTCATATACTAAATCAGATTATTTGGGAAAACTCTACTCAGCTTAGAGGAGAAGAAAACACCGCTGAGTCCATGAACGCCTTCAGATGACAGAAATATCTGCTTCGCTACACTGTATTTTACAGCTAACAGTAAAAACGGCTGAAACACCTCTCTGCTGAGAGTTCCCACAAATGCATAAGAAACATTAAACTTCAGGAAGGATTAGAAGGTTCTCTGAACATAATTGGTTCCACAAGGCTGTTACAATCCTTAGCATAGGGCATGACTGCAAGACAGCAGTAACAGGCACCAAGCAGCTTTGTGGCTATCAAGCTCCATCTCCACTACAGAAACATCTGAAGTATGAAACCCGACCACTACTAAGACATTCATGAAGATGTGTTCATCAGTTACACAGGAGAACATGACATGATTCAATATGTGAGAATAACTGAAACAAGCATCTACAGGAAGATTCAGTGGGGCATTCCTTCACTGCCACAGGATGGAATTTTTCCTTGAAGAGTTGCTTAGTCCACTAAAGGCCCGTAATAAGATAGTTTAAGTGATAAGGCACTGACCCCCCAACCCCCCCCACCCCGAGTTCTGCACACACAGCACAGAAACTTCCAACAATTCCCAATGGGAAGATGCTCACCCACAGCCTTTACTTTGACAACAGTTTCTGGGCAAAGAATTCCCACAGATGTCACCTGATTTTGCAAAACGGTATGTCTCCATGAAAGTACATGCCTGTGAATTACCTATGGCACTTAAACCTTTGGAAGATAACTACTTCAGTCTGGGAAGCTTTTCTGCATTGCAACACAGAGCAGATTTCTATCTCATGCCACCCTAATGCAGCAAGTAAGAAGTTTCACCTCACTGGAGATCTCCTCCATCAATACCTTTGAATTAGTACAAATACTAATAAAGAAATAAGTATTGCTTTAAAATAGATTTGGTTCTTCTGCTAAGGAGGATCACAACACACCTGAAAGTAATGTCTAAGTTTACTAATCCAAGTTACATCAAACGCTTCTTCCCTCCTATTTCTATTTAGAACTGATCTATTAAAGGTTACGTAGAACTGCTAAAGCTAGCTTTTCTTTGCAGTTACCACATTCTTTAGCACTAGCAGAGTTCCCAAGCAGGCCGGCAGCCAGGTGTGCAGGGTGTCAGAAGAGGAACGTGGGCAGCCTCAGCACACAGAATCGCACTGCCTCGAGCTGCCCTGAAACTTAATTAGGCCAAGCTGGCACAGAAAATCTTGGTCCTAATTTCTCCTACAGCCTCAGCCTAGCAGAGACTTTATGAAAGCTTTACTAAACTCACTTTGTTCACAGCGAATCGTGCGCTCAGTGTTAGCGCTGTGCACTGGGGCTGCTCGCGCACCTCACAGCCGCGCGGTTCCGCCGCCGACCCGGTCCGCAGAGACCTCCGTGTGGCCAGGCGGGGTGGGAGAGCACGGAAAGGGAAAACAGGAGTTTTCGTACACTTTCACTATCCTGTTCACGCTAACACCGAGTACAGAGGTGCGACACGAGTGCTGGTACTGAAACTTGAAGCCGGCCACAACTATTCACAGAGTTACCCACTGCCGCTCCAGAGTCGAATAACCCCTCGCAGCACCCGAGCTCGGAGCACGGAACAGCCCGCCCCTCCTCGCAACCCTCGGCAGGCCGCTCCCGGCCCGGGCTCCCACCAGTCGTGGCCGCCCGCGGCCGGCGAGCACTGCGCCCAGCGCCCGCCTGAAAGGAATGCGGGAAACCCGCGGCCCCGGCCCGTACCTGCCGGCCGCCCCCTCCTCGCCTCGGCCCGCGCTCCCCGCCTGCCGCCCGCCGTCGGGTGCGGCCGAGTCTCGGGCCTGCCGCTGCCGCGCGCCACCGGCCTCCTGCTCCAGGGAGAGCGCGAGCTGGCTGACGCCGTAGAGCAGCGAGCAGACGCCGCAGCCCAGGAACAGCAGCGCCACTCGCGCGAACCGCCGCATCCTCCAACGCCTCGGCCCCGGCAGCAGCACCGGGCGGCAGCCGGGGCCCAACCGGCAGCGCAAGCCACGATCGACGCGGCGGCGGAGCGAGCCCCGGCATGTGGGGGGCGGGGTTTGAGGGGCGGGGCGAGCCACGAGGCGGGAGGAGGAAGCGCTCCGCTTCTGGCGTGCGTCCTAGAGAGTGTTTGTGGTACCTCGGCTGGAGCTCCGCGGTGGGGTTGGCTCCGTTTGAAAGAAGAAAGTCAAATGGCAACTCTGGTAGCTGTCGTGCCAAAATGGTCATAGCTGTCTTCAGCCCCAGAAACCAAGGTGTGAGGAAAAATGGTGGCCCTCATGAAATAGTGGATGCTCTGCTGTGTTTTGAGTACAGAAGTCAGAAGGGTTACTAGGAAATGCAAGGAGGGAAATGGGGGCTGAGAAGAAGTAGTACCTAAGATAAGTAAAGATCCAGGGAGGGCAAATCAATGATGGGAACTCATGAGGACATGGAGTAGTTGAGGCTGAAGGCACTGCTGGGTTTGCCTGCCCCAGCCCCTGCTCAGCAGGGGCACGCAGAGCAGGGTGCCCAGGCCCGTGTCCAGGTGGCTGCTGAAGGTCTCCAAGGAGGGCACCCCACAGCCTCTGGGCAGCCTGTGCCAGTGTTCCATCTCTGCACAGCACAGCAGTGCTGCCTGGTGTTCAGAGTGAACCTCCTCCATTCCTGTTTGTGCCCACTGCCTCCTGTCCTGGCACTGAGCACCACTGACAAGAGCCTGGCTCCATCTTTCCACCCTCCCTTCAGGTATTTATGGACACCGCTGAGACTCCCCTGAGCCTCCTCCAGACTAAGCAACAAGCTCTCTCAGCCTTTCCTCACAGGAGAGGTGCTCCAGGCCCCTCCTCATCCTCAGGGCCCCTTCATTGCGCTCTCTCCTGTATGGCTAGGTCTCCCTTGTATTGGTGTGAGGGGTCAGAACTGGATCCAGCTCCCCAGATGTGGCTTCACCAGTGCAGAGCAGAGGCGAAGGATCAATCACTCAGCCTGCTGGCGCTAATGCACCCAGGATGCCATTGGCCTTCTGTGCAGCAAGGGCACAGTGGCAAAATCCAGGGCCAAAATGGCAGAATGGTGGTGGGGACCTCAAGAAGGACGGACTCATTGAGAAAGTCATTGGCAAAATAAGGAAGAAGTTGTAAAAAGGACTCTCTAAAAAGAATTTGCTTAACAAACTAAGGGAAATTTATGCTACTGAGGTCCATGTGCATGACAGAAAAAAATCCAGTTCTGAATGTGCCACTTGAAGCTGCAGCTGGGCTTTCCCATTTTCTGTCCTTCCAGGCTTAACATCATGGGGGATGAACTCTGCCATTCTGCTAGTTTCTCTCTGTGTGTGCTTGTGATCTTAACCTGGCTCACTGTTCTCACTGCATATCTGCATGCTGACTGGTGTCATGAATTCACCCACTGTCCCACTTCACAACCCCCTGCACATACGAATACGTCCCTGTGGCAGGTCATAAATAACATTTTTCATGGATAAACAAAGCCCTGACTTCTTGCCCTTAATGCTAAGGAGAGCTTTACTATTTAAAAACAAGAGATCAAAGTATGCATAAGAAAGAAAAAAAAAAAGGGGGGGGGGGGGGGGGAGGAATGGATGATGCTATATTTCACAGGTAGTTAAAGAAAATAATCAGAAATCTGAGATACATGGTGGGCGGTGGGCAATTTTAAAGGCAAATTCATAGCAATGTGTGAGTCAGAGAGGGAGATACAAAGGAGCCTTTGCTGGCAGTGAGCACAAAAGAGAAGACGGGTCAGTCCCCACTGCAGTGTGACACTCGCCTTCTGAATTGAGGAGTGTTCAAGTCAGGAAAAATGAGGTCTGTGGGGTGTTACAAAGGGACTGAGAATGAACACAGCAGCTGGGCAGCAGCACTGCTTTCATGTGTCGGAAGAAGAAAGTGTATTTCAGACAAGAAAAGAGAAAATAAAAGAGTGCTGAGGAGAGAGATGAGATAGGGAGAAAAAAAGTCCTTTTGGATTATCAATCATACCATTTCACAAATAAGAATTTATAGGGCTCTCTTCATTTCATGCTGTCCAGGAATACCTGAATAATAAATGAGTGAGAATGCATCTCCGTGGTCTAAAAATACAGTTGAGGCAAGGTCAGGGAGAAAGTTGGGATCTTTTGTTAAGGTATCTGATGCAACTGGGTAGAAAAAAAAAAAAACAAGAGGACAGATAAACTTCCACACACAAAAGCCCTTTTCATGCTGCAGAATCTCTCCATTTAATCTAACTGAGTTGGTCTGTTAACAGGCAAAATGCTTCTTGCTACAAACTCAGCCTTGTGAATACCAAACATAAGCCAGAGAGACTGAAATGTCATACCTGGGCTCTATCACTAAGAAAAAGCAGTGCTGATAGTCATCCAATTACCTAATGTAGCCTCCAAAATTCTTGAAGTATAAATATTTATATACCTTTATTACTCATCATAATTAACGAACAATATAAAACACTTTGCTGTAACATTTACTAGTCTTTAATAGTTAAGACAAGAAAAAGCGCAATTAAATACAAGGTTCTCTCCATTTATTACCAATGCTAAATCTTTAAATCCTTTTCCTGAATGGAACCGAAACTTACTTAGCCATGGTAACTTTTGTTTCTTCAGGTTTCTATTTATGTCCAGAAAATAACTGAAATCCAGAAAACAGAAAGCTTAGCAAACTACAGATGTTAAGTACTTAGGATAATCCATTTTTAAAAAGAATAAATACCTTATGCTTCTCTTTAGTGTGTTCAGAGGCCAAAAGGGCAGTCAGTCAGTACCAGCCATAAAATGAAACCAAAATCCCAGCTAGGCATCAGATCAAGAGATAAATTAGATCAACCAAAATATAGCTATAATTCAGAATTACGGAAGGGGATTATCTGATGCAACTGAGAGGACAAAGAGAGACATCAATTTCCACACAAACGTTCTTCTAATTAAAAAGCCCAGTCCTAATCAGATGCACTCGTAGCATTTCTTCTGGTTTTGTACTTTCAGGAAGTTAAAACATTAGTTAAGTTGGCAAAGCAATAAGATTTTGTGCTGACAGATCCGTGTCAATGCTGCCAAGCGTGCAGACCAGTTGAGGGTTTTTCAAAGGCAAAGACATTTTCTTTGATGTTCGCATGCCCTTTCGTACAACCTGCAGTGTCAACACTTTGCTATGATGGATTGTAAGGCTGGTAAGCAAGGAGGAACTGCTTTCTGCCACGTGTTGTGCATATGGCATCAGCAGACTTCTTGGTGCAGCATTCCTTGTCTATTGCTGCCAGACATTGTTTTTCTTTCCTTCAAATTCATTTCTAAGGCAAGGATTTAGTTTGGTACAGCTGCCTTCCACTCCTACTGTTTCTACTGTTCAAATTTCCCTGCAGCAGCCCTAATTTAAAAAAATAAAAAAAATAAAAAAAAATCTCAAAATTGATTTTCATTGATTGCTAGAATATTACTGTGTTCACCCATCCTGTCTCTTTTTAGTTCTCCTTATTTTGCATTGCAATCCGTTTAACCAATTGATCCTATAAGAAGAAGCTTACAATATTTTTGTGGTTACTCTTGGTGTCAGGATTATACCTGAGTACACAAAATCAAGTAAACTGCATTGTCAGCAAATTGGGAAGTGGTGTGATATTTTATAAAGTGTCCTGGTTTCTTCCAATTTCAATGAAGAATTATTTCTTTATCAATATTTCAATTTATGTAAAGTCTTCCGGGAAAAGTTGTGAGTTATAAAATACTTGTTTGTCCTAAAAAAACTCAATTTCCTTGTTTAAAATAAATAAGCACGCATCTATAAATGTAACCTAGTGCAATTTTTAGTGCTCTCCTACATTACAAAAGCAGAAAAAATACTTTCTAAAAGTGTAGACAGCATTTTCTTTTTATGTATTTTTTCAGTGTTCAAAATTACTCTTTCTGTAATGTTTCCAAATAGGGACCTCTAAGAGATCCAAAGAGGATTCTCACTGTTAGGCTTTTGTTGAATCTGAAATTCTCCAGGAACCATCTGGCACAGCTATTTGCGTTTAAAATTCTCCTGGGAGGAGTCATACTTATGTACCATGTACAAAAGTACAGAAATAAGGCAGGTTGGCCTGGCTTTGTGGCTGTGTTTATTTGTTTATATAAAAATATTCCATTTTAAAAGTCCTTTGCTTGCCTTGCTATGGTTTGATACCACATCAAGCACTCTGAGTCACTTCCCTCCATCAGCGTCTTCTAAAATCCACCATCTTTTTCTTTTTTCTTGCAATGGAATAAATATTTACTAACGAATCACACACAATAGCAACTTCGTATTATGGTTTTATGGCTCAATTTTGAAGACGAAGTACATCAACTAATTTGAAATTAATCTTGAAAGGTATTTTCCACCTTGCGGTAACAGTGCAGACTCTATGCAGTGAATTTAATGCTACTTATAATTAGCATGCTCATCCTCCTCTTTTTTTTTGAAGGCTCCTTCATAGAAGGAACACATTAGCTCGTGAGATCCTTGGACTACTGACTGGAAACCACTGCTTTTTTATTTAGCTTATTTTTTCATATTTGATGTATTTTACGCATTTTAATGACATACTAATTCCCAAGTACAAAAAGCCTGCATGGCCATGGCTAGGAGAATAAAACTGCATCTAGCAAACAGCCAACATGAAAAGAAAGGTTAGATGGCAACCACCAGCTGCTCTAGGAAGAGGAAAGAGGCTTAGGATTGCTGCTAGGGGCTCTGAAAGTGAGTCAGCACTGCGAGCCAGATACATGCACAGCAGTGAGGCAGGTAGGGTAGCCATTTGCCCCTGTTAAAAAATCAAGTCAATTTCTGGCCAGGCCAACTTCTTATTTTATCTTTTTATTTTGCTCTGCATCCTGTTCCTCCCCAAGCAGAGTTTAACGCTGAAACTAACGGAAGGACATGCCAATAAATTCCTAATATTCCTCTCTCTTCACATCCCGTTCACTAGGGGTTGCTTCATTGCTAAAATTAGTAATACAAAGCCAGATGAGATCAGCTAGAAGTACTATCCGTTTAAAATACTTAGTGCTTGAACTACTAGGAAGAAGTTCAAGTACTTCCTCCTGTACTGGCTGCCCCTTCTAAAACTGCATAGTACAGCTATATGGCAGACCAATGCCTAAGCTACATAGCAGGCTTGGGTACCAAATATCCTCATACTTTGTCAGTAGATCATTGTGTCTGAAGCCCAAAGAAGCGGTCGTGGTGAGCAGACAGCTTGCCTATTACAGCCAAATGCCACTCCAGCAAAGTTCATGGACATTACACTGCTGTACCTCCAGTGTCACTGGAACTGAAATTACAGACTGCCCCACTGAACATGGGCCAGCCGAACCTGTGAGCAGCAGCAGTACTGCATGGCCCAGTCCCAAACAGCCAAGGGCCTTTCCAGTACTGCTGACTCCTGATAGCACTAAGAAATTGCTCAGCCTTTGCACATCTTTTATCTACTACTTTAGAAAGATGTATTTCTTCTACTTTTACATTCTTTCAGGTCAAGTAAGGGTAAAGTAAAACTGGGAGGCCATACTAAGCTATCTCCAGGCACAAACAGAATGCTGTGGTCTCCCATGGCTGCCAAAACGTGTGTGTGGAATTTATGAAATTTGTTTTCATCTTCAGACCCGTAATTGTGTAGAGGACTTACTAAACAGTCAACAGAGGGAACAAAACTGAATAGAAGGGCTTTAAAACTTGGTCTCCTCTTTTGAATGCCTTCTGTTCTTCTAAAATAGATGAGTAAATAGACTACATTAGAGTCCTTTAATTAGTGACAATAGCCCTATTCTGATATCCAGTACCAATTTAATCTCAGATGCACTGAAGATTGCTCTTTGTGTAAGCTGGTATTTTTACTAATACAAAGCTCGGTATTTATGTCAGCGCTTTGCTACCACATGCTGCCTGCACTTTGGGATTATACCCAGAACTCATAAGATGACACTAGAAGTGTTCTGCACCTGAATGTGTATCAGCCCCACATACTGCCTACACAGAGCGAGGATGAGTGTACACATTCAGGACAACAACTCCATTAACAGCTACACAAATGGGACACCACTTATGAGGGAACCAGATTCTTTCAACAGCGGCTCACAGGATCTCAGCCTCATGCTGCAAAGCAACAGAAATGACAGACAGTTCAGACAATTCAACACTGGAACTCAATGTAACTTGAGATAACCTATACAGACCATTTTGTTTCTTAGAATTCGCTTAAAAAAAAAATACCTGTATATACAATTAACGCAGGAGGAGCACTCAATGGAGTATCTCAATTTCCATCACATCTCCAAGAGCTAATTAATCACCCATGCCAGTAAGTTAGCAGAACCCACCTGGCCTTTTGGGAGTAGATTCCCTACCTGACAAGCTGCTACAACTTACCCCCACATTGTCCGCTTGTATTTCTTGCACTACTTCTGAGCCAGTTCAAGCAACGCTTTCAGAGAAGGGTTCTGGACAATTTATTATTTACCATGACATACCCTAAGCATCACCACTGCCAGTCAAGACTGAATATAGTGCATGCAGAAAAATTTTCACTGAAAACACCTTCTTGTTAGGTTCTTCACAGTATTTATTCCTGCAGAAGTCAATTAAATGTGTATCGCTACATTGGGCTTCAAACACATCTATTTATGCTCATTTCAAACTAACTGTATGTCTATCAAAACCTGTGAAATAATGATAGAATGATTTGCTTTTAAACAACTCCATTATCACTGACTGTGTGGCACTTATTCTGGAAAACGATCTTTGCACTGATTCCTACCGTTTCTTTCTTTCTTGCCCCTTCCCCTCAGCTTGCAGAATTTTAACTCATTTAATAATGCGTCTTTGAACTGAAGTCAGGAAGAGGCCAGTTTAAGGCAGCGTCTTACCGTGTTACTACACACACGCTCTGGCTAAATGCACTGCATTGCCGTGTTTATTTAAAGGAGTGTTTCACTGGGGCTGAACTTATTTTACCAGCCGGAAATTCTGTGGCATCTCAGGATCTATGCTGTATTTTCTGACTGCGACCTTCTAAGTGCAAATCACTGTAATGGTTACATTTGGCATAGAGTACCCTTGGAATTTTTATCGTAAAATTATGTATTTTAAAAAATTACAACCACACACAATCTTTTTGTTCACAGAGATGTTTATTTTTGTCTTCAATGTTTGTAGGGAATAAGATTTCAGTACAAAAGTGTCTCAGAGAAACTCCATTCAAAATCTAGGCTTAAGAATGAAGGGAAAATATACTTTCAGCTGTACCAGTCCTGAGCAAAGATTAAAAAAAAAAAAAAGAAAAAAAAAAGTCCTCTAGAGATAGGAAGCAGCACCAATAATACCAGAGGGCCTCTTACTGACATCTACTCATGCCTTCTTTCCTGCTTGAGAATTGGCTAAAACTTAGGTGGGAAGAATTATTTTGTTAGAATGCAGACCTAAGATTCACAGTCCCAATATCTCACCAAACGCATTCTTTCACAGTCGGAGTTCAGGGCCTCAGTTTACTTTCCATTAAGTAGTCAGGACTTCTCACAGCAAGACTGTTGCCCCCATGGTGTAAAATTTTCTCTTACTTAAATTGGTAAATAAATATTTATTTAATATACTTACTTTAATAAATATTTATTTCCTAATCAACATCAAGTTCCTGAAATGTTACACTGTTCTTAGAAGTATACTATTCATACGCAGTTATAAAACTTCTGATAACATCAGGTCTCAAAATAATTCAAGTGGCTTACATTCTGTCTCTTGTTCTTTCAGTGAAAAGATTTCAAACCATTGGTAACACTTGGTACTTAGTTCTTGGTTTATCCAGGACATTCAGATTCAATCTGACAACGTAAATACTTCTAAGAGTCAGAACAGAAAAGGCACTTACTCATTTTGGGGAAGACACCTGGCAGGTAAGATTTTTATTTTCAAAATAACAAGCCCTTTTTCTGACAATAAAACCCTTAAGAACTATATTAGATAAACATAAATCCTATGAATAAAACCAACTTATGTACCCCTTCCCAAGAAAGGTAGTACTACTCTTGACTGGGAAATCGAGAAGTGTGAAAGCATCCAGAAATACTCAAGTTTTATTCACTTCTGTGATATTCCAAGCAGGCTATCACAGCTGACTACAAGGAAAAAAAAAATCTCCTCCAAGGAACATATGTTTTACAAATTGAAAGCCTCTGAAATTTCTGGACTGTTTCTTATTAGGTATTTGTATGAGCAATAAAACATAAGATTCTAGCTTTATAACCAGGAACATCACCGTCGTTACAACCAACAACTTGTAACTCCATCCAGAGGTGTAAATCTCTTAACAAACTTTGTTCCAATTGAATCATAAGCCTCTTTGATGCTCTGCATAAGGCACTTAATAAATTTTAAGAGCATCTGACAGTGTTGTTGGTAGTTTTGACCTGTCTGTGAGGGTGCCCTATTAACATGTCAAGATTAACTGGCTAAAGTGTAGATTCATCACTGAAAACAACCATATGAACTACCAGCCACAAAACTCTTTTCAGGAGCCACATCCATTCTAGCCTGGATCCTTACTACCTTTCCAACACAGTTACCCCTTTTTTAGTAGCCCAGGAATCAAACCCTCTAAAACTGTGCAGTATCTAAATGTAGAAGAGGAAGCTATTTTTTTTCTCTTTAACCACAACAACTGCCCTTTCAATACATGATCTGTATCCAAGAGAGAAATGATCATGAAATTCACAAAGACCTGTATCTGTCTTTTGGCTGAAAGTCACTGAACCAACAGGTATTAAGAGCTAAACAGAAAACACACAAAGTGTAAGATACTCCCTACCTCCAATACTGTACACAGAAGAAAACAGCGTACTCAAGAAGTCATTAAGTAATAGCTTTTCTAGGTATTGTTCTGAACTTTTTTCATTTCTCCTATTACTCTCAGTCTTTTTGTTAGATGTTGTTTACGTTTTAGAAACTGATGCTGCCTACTCAACTTCTTTAGGAAATACAGTCCTCAGTGTCTGCACATGCTCCTCCAGGGATCTCTATCTCCAACCAGCTCCAAGAGTATTTTCTCGAACCTTGCAAAAAAACCTTCAGATCTAGTTACCTAGCAGCATTACACCTCCATCAGTGGGAAAGCATTTAGCTTTTTCTTCTGCATTTGGAAGCCCTGCAATAGAATCAGACCCTTTGCAGAAGTATAGGTGTGAAGACCAGTAATTGGCAACCCAGAAAGACAGCTACCTCCACCAGAATGCTTGAATAGTATAGGATTAGTCTAAGGTTGTTCAGAAAGAATATCTCCAGTAAGACAACTATGTAGAAACATGGATGACTGACAATACCGACAGACAATCTCCAAGCTCTGTGTAGCACTGCTAGTCTTACAGAAACCAAGATACAGCTGAAGAACTGTGAATAGCAGTCAAATTTCCTATTTAGAAAAGTCAGCACATTAAATTAATTCAAAATCGCTGCACCCAGCTACCCTGTAGATGTACCTCAATGAAAATAAAGACGGGAATCAGAATTCTGCGTTCCCTTCAGAGGTGAGACTAATGAGACTCAACAAACACATGTAATCTTAAAGAGATTTTCCTTGGTTAGATTAATTCACACCTGAAGGCTGTTACAGTAAGAGATGATCAGTCAGATGGCAATTTATTTATTTATTTATTTATTTAGCTTAGCGATCGGTGCCATCAAGAACTGGGCTTCACGTTGAAGCATTCTGATTTATTCTCTGCAAAGAAGCATCAGCTTGACATAGATTGTTTCATGCTCAGGGACAGTAGCTGTGTATTGAATGCGTATCAATTACAAATTAGATCCCTGTAGTCCCAAAGTGGATGTTCAGAAAGTAGAATCTTGGCCTGACCACTGATTTGGCTTAGCTAACTGATGCTTTAGTGACCAACCAAGGGCCCGTGACTACCTTTGAACCAGAAGAATTTGCAGCTTGTAGACTCTAGAGCATTTGAGAAGGGAGTAGAGAGCCAGATTCCATCAGTGCTGCTTAAATTCTGCTCAAGTACACTTTTGCTTCTTCACACAAGGAACATTAAGAGCACACAGCAGGTTATGCAAAAATAAGTCAGTGTGCTCTTTTCCTCAGTCATCTTCTCAGTATGTCCACTGCAAATCAGAGCTCAGTTGGTCTCAAGCAACAATGAAGATTTTAAGGGAGCTTTACTCACTTTGCAAGCACTTTGACTACAATCAGTATTTATAAACCGAGAATGGTGTAATTAAAGATGTAACTTTTCCACCTGGGCCAGATCCTGAAAACATATTCCTGAACGATTTCTTGCTTGGAAATTCCCATCTCCATCAAGATATACCATACTCTCCTCAAAAAAAAAAACAAAAAACAAACAAACACAAAGCGGGATCTTGGAAACATTCTTTAAATTTTTGTTATCAGGAAAGTATCATTTCCAGTGGTCATTTGCTTTTCAAACATATGGGAAAAAAGGAGTGATTAGGTTAGGTTATCATTTTGTCTTTTACAAACACAAAATGACACAGCAATCAATTGTGACTACACTTACTAATTTGAGCTATGGAGCTTCTGATGTTCATCTTTCATATTTAATTCCTTAAAAGTAAACCTAAAACTTCTTATGCACATTAAACTGCCTGCTCTTAACAATTTCCTGTGTCAGTGGACAGAACGAGTTATTTTGGATGACATTCATTTATTTCCCATAATAAAAGGGGCAAGGTTAGGATGGAAATCAACTTCTGAGGGATTAAGTATTATACAAGGGAGGTATTTTTCACCTATATGGTCAAACAGCAACTGTACACAGCTCCTGTATCAGTAGGACTCTAGGATGTGCAGCCAATTTATTTTGTTGGATGCATTTTCTTTCACTGTTTGAAACCAATGGCAAAGAGGGGTATACATGGACTCCTAGGCTTTGTACACAGACACGACACGATCCTCCTACACAAAGTCTAAGGCAAGTCACTTTCTGTTGGATTGTACCATTTACTAGCAAGGGTACAGCCATTCTTTGCCACTGCATCATTTACTCCATTCATATCCATCTAGACAGGAAGTTAGAATAATTTCTGTGAAGTATTGATATGTGATTAACTTGTGAAGTACATTTTTATTTTAGTAGTTGAATCCTGTACATTCTTATTAAAGTATGATTTTTTTTATCTTTGACACCAAACTAAACTCAGTATCTGTCTCAGAAAAACCTCTTAAATCTCCATCTCCTGGTTAGAATTTTGGCAGTACAAAAGAAAACCAACAAAGTTCTCCTCAGTTCGACTGATTTTATGGTACAGCTTTTATCCATTTATGAGGTTATACTCCTTCAAGCTAACACCGCTTTGTCCTAAGTTGGGGGCATAATTCAGTTAAGAAAAACCTTCAAAAGCTCAAATGGATTTCCAGCACACACAAATCTTAACATTAAAATAGAAGAATGTGTTTGCAAAATACGCTTGAGTGGTCCACCACCAAAAACAGCATTCTCTTTCTATCTTATCTGTCTTATTCCTGAGCTAGCACAGGACAAACTTACAAGTATAGTGCTTGCTGCTGCTGGAGAAGAAACTCTAAGTCACACTTCCTCTTCCACATGGTTTCTGATATTTGAAGGGAAGCATAGCCAGACTCCCTAATGGCAGCAGAGTCAACTAAAGGCATGTAACAGAGAGAAAGACACAGATATGGTTAAAGAAAGCTGGATGTGCAAAGAAATACACAATAGACAATTCCATGACAAATTCCTCCTGTATAACAAAGCAATAGTCGATCAGCATGTGGAAAACCATTATGCTTCTGAGACAGGAGAGAGAAAAACTGAAGAACCTAAGATGCAGAGCCGTCATAGTACATATCTAGTCTAGAAGACTTGCCTGACCACTGTAAAGAACTTGTGGAAACAAATTATAAAAAGTACTCTGTCTTATATGGCTACTGAAAAATATCCTATCCATCATATTTTTAAACGTGCACAGATTATAAAGCCCAAACATTTGTTGAGATTTTACAATCTGCCACAAAACAGGAAATATCTAGAGAAGCTTAGAATAGTTTAAAACTTCAATTTAAAACTTCAGCCTTAGTTTAGAGACTTAATACTGAGAATCTTTGAGAGGTGAAGGGTTCTCTTTGTTTGGTTTTAACTGCTGTTAGAATCAAGACTTTATACAGCATACTTGAACCTGCTACTAAAAAGAACAAGTTTTGTTTCTTTCCAAGATGCAAACGTAACTTCGGAAGAAATTAAAAGATCTATTAACAGTGTATCTTTTCCTTACACCACCTACAGTTAGGGGTAAAGCTAGGAGGATAAAGGACCAAACAATTATACACTTTATCAGTGAGTTAATTATAGGCCATTTTCTCCCATTTCCTTCCCCTTTTCCTTTCTGAAGCCAGACAATCAGCACATAAAGGAACTCATTTACATGAAACATTATCACGCTTGCCTTTGTTGCATCATCACCTCACAAGCAACCCAGAATGTACGGCTGTCGAAGACTGGTGCATATACAGAATTTTACAAACAACGATTCTTATGAACAGTCACAGAGTAAAATAGCTAATCAAAATACATTACAACATTAAATTTTCACTTTTTATAAATGGAGTAAAGATGCTTTTAAATATATTTACACTTCAAAAAACATCTTAGGATTACTACAAGTCAAAATTACTTAGAAATTATGAAAGTGAAGTTCATTTAAATTAGAACATTATGAACAAATTGCCATATTCTACTTAGAATTTTGTCTACTCTGCTGTCAGTATTGTCACATCCTTTTAATCACAAACAGACAAAAATTATCTTAACTTCGTTTAATGCCAAAACAGGCATCACTGCAACGTAAACACTGGCTATGCAGTATTTCAGTTAGAACCACCACAGCTCAAATGTTAGATCCTAGCTGTCCTGCCTTTCATCTTTTATATCCGTAGTCAGAAATTGCATTTCTACATCTTGCTCCATAAAGAACAGTGATAAGACTTTTCTGCATTCTTTTTGACTGTAACTATACTTGTACCATATTCATGAGACTATTCTCTAGAGACAGTTGAAACGTAGTGAAGTCCCCTTCATCCTCCCTTCCTTCCAAACCAAATGGCTACTTATTTCTGAAGATACAAAGAGACCTCTTGTTGGTAGTGCTGGGTGGTTTATTCACATAATGTTAAATGAAAATAAATATCCCACTTAGTGAACTACTGGCAATAGACTATTATTAGTTTGCAAGGAATACTGAAATGTGTTAGCATTCATTACACCTTAAACCAGAAACACATTTCATGAAACATCTTGCTATGCGATTCTGCCATTAAACTGCTTACTTTAAACAGTTTCAGCTCTCTTGTAATCCATTACACCAGTATATTCTGCAAATAGTCCCACCTAAAAATAAAACATAAAAAAATAAATTTGAGAAGCATGTATTTTTTTTCTAAAAACTAGTATATGTTATTCAGAACAACAGCCCAGCCCCAAAAACATTTAAGAACCTTGAAATGCTTTTTTTTTTCTCTTTTTTCTTTTTTTTTCTTTTTTTCTTTTTCTTTTTTTTCTTTTTTTTTTTTTACAGATACTAAGATTTGGCCAAGTAATTGCAATGAACAGACATCCTATTTAGTAAGATAAAGCAGAATACATAATAAACAGGTCAGTAGTTATCTACCTGAAATAGCCTATAATTAACATTTGATGTCTAAAAAGTTTAAACAGCAACACCAAGGAATGAGGTATGTATGTTCTCAGATATCACATCAGACTTTCATTTTATGCAACTAACTGTATTTCACAACTAGCATCTTACAAAATAGAACAGTACTATTGTGCCTGTAGAAGTACTGCATTAAAAACAGAAAAATACATTACTACAAGAAACCACCAAACATCACAATTGTCAGGGGCTACAAAAATCCATTCTTTTAGCTGTTATGAAGATGTACCACATGTTGGGAATAATTTAGGATTCACTACCAAGAAGGTCCATTCAACTTTTACACGGGCTTAAACTTATATATTTTGAATGTTTAAAAAAAAAAAAAAAAAAGAATCATCATCACAGGAGTGTAAGTGGACTATCTCACTGAAAGGAGCTAAATGGACTTTTGTACTCAACCTGAATCTATAATTTAAATCTATACATGGATTGGATGTGTGTATATCAAAACACTTATTGGCTGTAAACAAAAATGCAAAAATCTGTATTCACAAAAATATTTTATTGTTAATTTTACATAATACCAGATGGGACTGTAAATAGTTCTGCTCTGTATCAGTATATTGCTAAGTGCATAAAATATTGACAGTTTATGCCATAAAGTAGGATACTTTTTCATACATCATTTATGACATAATATTTTCCAGTAGGCCAAATCAAAATAAAAAGAAGTTGATCCAAAATTAAAAAAAAAAAAATAGCAATAGTATTGTTATTTCTTTATTCTTGTGCAACATCTGGTATTTCTGTAATGAGATGGTAACTGATTATATAACGCTAGGTAAATCTGGGGCAAGGGAAGAGCACTAAGCAGAAACATAAACCGTACTTCAGTTACTTTTAAAGCTTCACCAAACTTCTGTATTTCCAAATGTTAGTTTTGCCAAATGCTGTCATCTGAGGTTCAACGTAGAATACCAGTGTACAGCGACAGTGCCTTTTCCTCAATTGTAGCGTTAACCAATCGATGTTCAGAATGTATTTACTATTTTTTTTTTGTATTTGCTTGTAAACATTTCAATAAGTGTTTTAAGTGTGAAAAAATATTGGTAAAACCATTAACATAATTCATTAACAGTAATCTAGTAGAATGTGTCAAACATTGGCAAAAATTCATACAAATGTTTTATTTAATAACATTTTCCTATTTAACCACACCAAGTACCAGCAGGTGTTTTTAAGATAATTATTATGAAAATTCTGTTGCAGCAATAGTTGATTAAGTTGATCTTTGACTTGCATACATATAACTATGTTTCACAATTCTCAGATAATACATATTTAGGCAGCTTGAACTATGTTATAAAAATTTAAATTCAGTACATGCCAATAGTAGAGACTCCAAGAGTTATTAGAATTCACTAAACTTAAAGTGAAAATGGACTTACCAGTAACACTGTGTATGAACATTCAAACCACATTTTCATGGCGCCTTTACACACAAAGATTAAACGGTTGGTCTGAAAATGCTTCGTAAGCATTTTTAGATTGCATTTAAATTATTTCTACCACTGCACTTTTTTTTCTTCTTTCTAAACTGCATAAATTATGTCTCAGTAAACATACCAATTGTGCATTGATAATCTGTCATGAAAATGTGGTAACAGGTGGCAGAAGTCATGTATTTGCATGTTTTAAAGAGAAGAGACTAAAGAAACTGGAGGAAATAAACTTTAATGAGATTCCCCATTCAGTGACGACGCTTCTCCTCTGGGTGAAGATGACCTGGACATTCCCCTCTCTGTATTATCAGAGCTAGAGCCGCTCTGACTGTGTTGATCTGCAGAAGCAGCACTGGAAGCAGGTGGTGACTTAGTTTTCTCCTTAAAGTCTGTAATTATGACCGTCAGATCTCCAACGGTAACTTCCAAATGCTGAGCGCTACTTCGATCCACATTTTTCAATCGTGGCCTAAATAAAGCATAATGACTCATATTAGAAACACACACACCATCTCATTATCTTGTCTTTCTCCCTCTTACTAGGAGCTCTGGAGAACATACAAGTAACATCTGCATAATACTGCTTTGTGGAACGTGTAATACATAAGATGACAATGTAGCACAAGTATTTATGGTAGACTATTTCCCGTAAGTTTAAATTTCATATAGGTGACAATAACACCTTTTCCACCTTCCACTAAGATTACATGAAAATTTAGCATGTGAATATTTTAACTGTGTTACAATACAAACCTTCACATGCGCAACTCATTTATTTTTATTTCCATTATTATTTAATTATGGCTTTCATTACTGTGGCTAGAAGAAGTTATAAATTTGACCCAGGGAAGAATGTGTCCCTGCAGCAGCCTTAAGCAACAATTCTAGGTAGGAAATGGTGTTCAATAATGAGGACTTTGGTGTCCAAAAAGCTCACCTGTGCCTCCTGAATTCAACAATACAATTTTGGCTACAAATTCCAGATTCCAAAAGGGCAGCAGTTGTATTTCATTTAAAAATCTCACTAAGATTGCTAGTGCAGTATTTATACTGCCCTTCACAGAATAATACTGGCATCCCTAACACACGCTGTGATTTAAGATATGCAAAGAGCTCAGTAATCATACAGCACAGATAAATTAAGTCTCTTCATCTATTCTTTCATTTGTTTGATTTTCACAACATGAAGAATCATAAAAGAACACTGACTCATATTCTGCTGTCACATTTTTGCTAGTGATGAGCATAAAGGACTTTAAATTCACAATTTTCCTTTGACTACCATGACAAACTGTCGTGAGACAGGTGAATTTATACAAGCAATTTTGAATAGCATGGCTTTATGCACTTAACTGACTCCACAGCTTTCACCAGCTCAAGCTGCAATAAAATAAATTCATATGATATCATACGTTAGCAGGTGTGCTAACAGCAAAGTCCTAACCTATACCCTATCACACAACTTTGTTTGAAGTAGAATTGGTTCTCAGCCACTTCAGCTGAAACACCTCCTGCTTTTCCTCTGCTAGAACAGAGCAAGGATTTGACATCTTGTTCCCTTGGGGCCAAAGTAGTGTGGCTGAAGAATCTAAAAGAACTGAAAAACTGCTGCTCTACAGTGTGGGAACAGAGAGAAAAGTTCAGCATTATCAACCTGCGTAAGTGGTACGCCTGAAGCTTATTAATCATATTCAGTGTGCATTCAGATTTTATGATTGTTTCCAGCAATAATAGACAAGTTTTCGAGCAATGAGAGAAGGATATCCTCTTCCCAAAAGGATATTGAAGGAATCTACTTAAACTAACTAAGCATTTGTATCCAGTGAATCAAATCTGTGAAAAATTGTTTGAAGTGCTTAAGTATTTTTTCCAATAGCCATTCTTAATGCAAATCTCAATACCAGTATTTCATCCAAGATTTTTTAGTTATTTGTTTTCTCTTTTTCCCTGCCTCCCTTTTGCATTTTTAATGTATGACTGCAATCCAATAATGATTATTTCCATTTATAATATTTAATTAGCTTCATAAATACTTACTATTTTAACTTTAGGTACTTCTTAACTAAAGTGCTTCAGTTGCATGTGGTAAGACAGATAGTACATTTGAGCATTAGAGAAAAACGTAAATACATTCTTCCTGCTGGAACATCTCAGTCTCCTTAATCCTAACCGTAACTATTTTAAAGACTGACTCAAAATCTCTCCCTGCTTCTGATCCTGATGATCCTATTTCAGGCACAAGAGAAGCATCTGCTACTTCTCTGCATAACTAATCCCAAAGGATCTTCCTTGGCTGGACTATTCTGGAATGTTTCCAAAAAAAATCAATAGTTCCTCCTACTTTTGATTAGATGACACATCTTGTATACTGCTGAGCTTTCTGGCACCACATTTCTGCTGCAATAATGTTATGCTTAGGCTGTGATGGTTTGGGGGCTGGATTTGCTGCCTTTGTTTCCCATTTTGGAGCTTTCTTCTGGTCAAGAACAAGGCTTTTACAATGGCTTGCTTGTACTGTAATGTGTCATGATTTCCATTCCAAGAGTCCAAGACTTTCATTCAGCATCTCAAATGTAGCACTGTGATTTTTATCACTAGGTAATATACCCATCTTACACTGTCACATTAATTTCTACCCTAGCTCAGCCTTTCAAAATCTCTTTGTAACTGTGTCACCTTCCCACTCTCTTGCAATGTGGTACAATCTCTCCCTCCATCTCTCTTCCCCATCTGCTTTTACCCCCACTTCTTCTCCACTCTTCCTGCCTCTCCTGGCAATATTCTGCATGATAATTAGTCCCTCCAGATCCCTCTCTTTTCCTGAGCCTAACAATCATGTTTTGTGTACCTACAATTTTATGTGGTGTGAAAAACACAGTTAAATCCCTCAACGAAAATATCCAGCTCTTCCTAAATTCAGCTGGTCTCCATCTTCTGGTTAAAACAACAAACTGCAACTTCTCATTGTGCGTAATAGGCATCCTACAACAATGGAACTTCAAATATTTAGCATTATTGTTGAAAGAGTATGTCACAGGATTCACAAAGCAGTAAATCACACAACATTTTTTTTTCATATTTTCTTTTCCAATTACATTTTACCAATACAGCAAAAGTTGCTAAAGTTTTTACCTGGTTTTCTTATGACTGTTCTTTTTGCTAGTTGTTTCCTTTTCACTTTTTTCCTTTTCTACTTTGTCTTTTTTCTCTTTCTTTGACTGTGTAGGGGGCACGAATTGCTGAGGAACCTGCTGTGCAACCAGCTGAGAGACGGGTCGAGGTTTCCTGTGTGCACATATATATACAACGTATGTACATACACATAAAGCTTAGGTTTTACAACAATAGTCTAAAACTTCCTATATGACAGTAACATTAACACTCAATTAAAAAAAAAAAAAACACCACCACCAACAAAATAATACATATATAGCTGGGCGTAATTCGTTAAAATGGCATATCAAAATTAAACCCACTGTGGCCTTTTGATTCACTTGCATTACCAATAAATATGGCAGCTGAGGTTTGCTTTGTTTTGTTTTTTAAGATTTTGGAGACAAGAATTTACAATGTGTTCTTTTCTCCTAAGTGCTATATCCAGACTTGCATGGAATGAACTCCAAACCACGAAGCCTTCTGGAAGAATACTTCATCACCCACTGCCAGTCCCCTCAAATGAAGAAGGAGTACGTTTTAAGTGTACTGTAGTACTAAAGCACACAACCCATATCTCAAAAAGGAAAAAGATGACCATTCAGGTTTCACAGATAAACCCACCGTTGGTCTTGCAGAGTAGAACTCCGGTGTTTTAACTCAGACGAATTCCCTGAAGTCAATGACAAATCTTTACTGTGTATTTTTTATCAAGTTCTTCTCAGAAAAAAAAAGAAAAATGCACTGCAGTACTAATATAGAATATAGCTGTCAGAACACATATACTCTAAAAGCTGGCATCAGAAGCATCTGACCACATTCCATCAGGATGCATAACATAGGTTTCTTGAACATGAAAATTCTAACCCAAAATGAAACACTCTAGTTCTTAGAATTCAACTAAATACCCACTCATAAATTAAGTCCACGCTAACTCACTGAGAGAAAAAGATGAGCAATGGATTACTTACTAACAAAAACCCAGCTTATATCAGCTGGCAAACATAAGAGTATATGCTTTTCAGGTGAACACAGGCGAGTACTGTAAGCGGTACCTTGAAAAATACCTACTGCATTGAGGCCAAAATCAGTGAAATGACTCAATGGGCAGTAACAAGTGAGTACACAGGACATTCTCAATAAAATTTGCCTCAGAACTGTTTTAACTTCTATCATAGAAATTCATAAGAAAATAGGAAGAACAGAGGTGAAGTTGATGCACAAACTTATCATTTCAGACGGCAAGCACTTGTGATATAGAAACAAAATTATCATCTCTCTTGATTGAAACATTGCTCCAAGAGATGGATAAGTGAATCACTACTTCTCGTGATGGCCAGGTGACAATCACACCAATACTGCAGTTATGTGAAGGAATAATCTGACATGTTACCAAAGTAAGACAGTAGCGAATTTCTTGATGCAGATTTGTTGCCCAGAGTTGTGGACAACACCATAATCAGAGAAACTTCATAAAGAGCAGGGATGAGAAAAAAAAATAAATAAATCTATTCCGCAGGTTTTCAATTTGGAATAATTTGAATTCCAGAGGGCAAATTACAAGGGCTGCTCCAAAAGTAATCCCTCCTTTTTCATTATGTTGGCTTACAACATTGAAGGCGGATATTGGTGGTATGGCAGTAGAGGTGGAATCTTCCCACCATTATTCCATTACATGTTGTTGCCGTGTGACAGATGGCAGCAGATGGGCAGTCTGACAGAATGGAGTCTGACATGGAAATGTGGATGAAGCAGAGGTATGTCACTGAATTCCCCCATGTGTAAAAATGGCACAATAAAATTCACTGACTGCCTGAAATGTTTATGGATACCAATCAGTGGATATGAGCTCAGTGACGTGGTGGGTGGTACATTTCAGCAGTGGCAACAGTGATCTGAAAGACAAGCCATGTTCCGGATAGCCATGCAGATTTTTATGAGCAGACTCTTGTTCATCATGGCAAAAACACATAGCTAACAGTGGTGACTGTTGAAAAACAGTGTTTTGTAGCTGAGAATTTGCCCTACCACTAAGTGTTATTGTGCACTTCGTATCTGCTGAGCTTTCCATGGAAATAAATAGAAGGCATTACTTTGAGCACAACCTAGATACAATATTTCTGTTAGAGTACAGTTGGGAAATTCAGTGCAGAAGTTCGTTTATCTAGTGCCTAGCACCATAAAACGATACAGAGAGAAAAAAAAAATTAAAGAGAAGATCTTTGCCACAAGGAACAGAAGTCAACTAAGACAAAAAATCATAATAAAAAAAAAATTATACTACTAAGAAAAAGAACAAATTCACATCTCTCAACAGTGACTGAGACTTTCCAGGCTCCTGCCCTCCCTTCCCCCCTTCCTTAGGTACTCAAACAGGGGCCACTGAACTGCAGCTGAGCACCGCAAGGCACACAGGCTTCAGAAAGTAACCTCACTGCTCATGGAATTGCAAACCAACCGAACTGTTTGTGATTCAGCTGTAGCTGAACCATGTCATTCAAACATGAAAGAACTTACACTGAGAAAGGGTTTCTTGCAGAGAAGTCAAATATATGAAAATCTATTCCTGTAACAGGAAATTGATTTTGATAATTTGCCAAAATACAACGATTTCAATTACTGGATTTCAAAAACAGTTAAGGCTCCCTGTAATAGGCTGCTACAGCTAAGTGCTAAGTCTGCCTTTTAAACTATCAATATATTTATGGTAATTTGCTTTTTGAGCATGTTCAAGAGCACCTGAGCTAACTGGCTTTCATAAAGAAGCTCTATAAACTTCTGTATTAAGATTATCACGTTTTTGCCTCTCCCACTGGGAGCAACTTCGCAAGTGAACAATCCAAAACCGCAGGCAAAAGCCTTCATAACTACAATACATCTTGTTTGTCTAGATATACGGTCAGCCCCTCAAAACAGTGCATTTTTATTTAATAATTCACTTTGGTAGTTGTACGTAAAACACTCATCAACAGAGGCACGCACTGTTAAAAACACTGAGAGCTAACAGTCCCTTTCCAACTGGGGTGAACTTCATGGTGACTACATTTCATTTTACAGGATTTGATTTTGCTGCTGTTGTAGGTGATACACTGAGTGATACACTCAGGTGATACTGAAACTGCAGAGAATTGTGTCTTTAGGATTTCTGTGCAGAAATTTATTCAACATGGATTCTCTCAAAGGCAGGAAATACTTAACAGTATTGAATAAAAGACTAATCTGTTATGTTGTTAAGAGTAGTTGAGCACGAACAATGGGAACGATATGGGGCCATTAGTTAGGGGTGGAGTTTGGGGCACAGAATAAGCATACAAGATTGCAACAAATTTCTAGAATTAATTGTAATAACCACTCCTTGTACCATGAATATGCATGTATTCCCTCTAGAAATAGGGATGTTCACCTGCTTTTGGTGTGCAGGCTAGGAAGGAGTTATCCCCCCTGCACCCGGCTGGCTGAATAAACATACCTGCTCTACAACTACTTTGTGGCTACAGAGTTTGTTCCGCAAGTCAGTATGAAGGATGGGCTAGTTTCTGCTGTTGGCATACTTAAAAAAAAAAAAAGCCAAGGAGAAAAAAAAAACAACACAGCACTTTATACCATAAAGCTCACATGCCTAAAGATGAAAAATGTTCATCCAAAAACATACACAGCACATCACACCCGCATCATATCTGAAACTCTTGCCCCAAGTCATTTCCCTTCCGAGGGCGCAACACAATGCCTCACTGCTCCTAAATCATTTGGGACATCTTCCTTAATCCCCCTCACCTGCCAGCCATCAGTAATCTGTGTAAAAAGAATGCTGACCCTTTTGAAATGGCGAGCAACTTGGTCCAAGTACAGCAAAGCAGGTCAGCTTTGAAAACTAATTGAAAAATAGCTCTGTACAATATAACGACTTCTGCAGCAGAGTACAGTAAACTCCTCACCATCTGGGTTGTACATCAAACACGCAACAGGACAACACTGGCTTAAGTATCTTGGGGTCTGTGCAATCTCACCTCAAGTACTCTGCACAGTTTGGGGTACCACAATATAAGAATTACATAAAATTATTAGAGATCATCCAAAGTAGGGCTATAGAGATGGTGAAGGTTCCAAAGGGCAAAATGAATGTGGCTGAGGTCCCTTGGTTTGCTCAACCCAGAGCAGAGGTGCTGAGGGGAGGCCTCATGGTGGCTGCAGCTCTTCACAGGGAGCAGAGGGGCAGCGCTGAGCTCTGCTCTGCGTGACAGGGACAGGGCTCGACAGAATGGCATGGAGCTGTGTCAGGGGAGGGGCAGCTGGGAGTGAGGGAAAGGGTCTGCACCAGAAAGTTGTCGGGCCCTGGAGCAGGCTCCCCAGGGCAGTGGGGATGGACCTTAGCTGCTGGAATTTAAGGAGCATTTGGGCAACACTCTCAGATACAGGGTTTGACTTTTTGGATGGTCCTGGGTGGAGCCAGCACTTGGACTTGATGAACCTTGTAGGTCCCTTCCAACTGAGTTTATTCTATGATTCTACAGATTTATTTCAGTCAGAGCACAAGTACGATTGCACAGTGCTGCTTCTACAGCCATCACAAGTCCATAAAGCAGTCTCTAGCACTACTCAGGGCACATCTCCAATTCTGACAGACCTGAGGGACTTCTCAGTCAAAGTAGCTCTAGAGTGGGCAAATTGTGACTGTTTTTCCATGAACCAGCCCCATATCTACCTGTGTCTCCAGCAGTTCCCATGCAGCCCTGAGTACAGGGCTAGGTGAAGACTCCTCCATTTGGTGCTGCATAACGTGAACAAACAGAGCCCATCAAATTAAACTGCCAAGCAGAACAGCGCAGACATCGAGGTCCTACAGAACAGCTTTAATTCAGTGTGAGTCACTCTGGACTTGAACTAGTTCACACAGAACTAGTATGCCTATTCTCCCAGTGCTCAAAGCATAGAAAATTCCACGTGGAAAGTTAGATGGTATAATTATATCTCATTATTCAACTCATATACCTTTCCATCCTGTTGTGGAAAAAGTGTACTAACATCTATAATATACAGTTTAGAGAGTTCGGGTATTCTGAAGAATACATCATATAGGACATATGCAAATGCACACTCTTTCTCGAAGCTGTATCTGAAGCTATATGCTTTGCGTATTTTACGACTACAAATGTATTAGAAGTTTTAATTCTCACTATTAACAGAATGGAATTTTGGAAATGCTGCCAACCTCAGCTTTCAATCAAGCTGAAAGATGGCCTTCAACAGATGACCTGGATCCATACTAATATGGTCCTTTCATTCTCTTTCCTCTTCTCAGATCCATCCATCTCCTGGTTCCAAATCAGACAAAAAGCCTTTGCTGGAAGCTTATTCTGTCCCAAGAGGCAAATTATCTATTTTGTAAAGCAAAAGTGCCATGTGCACAATGTACCTACAGGTTTTTAGAATACCACACGTTAAACCAGACATTTGTCTGCTGTTGAGCCTTGGTCAGTTTACTCTCCACATTTTTCCTCTAACAACTACAGCAATATTCTAGCCCAGTTTTATTTGCCTGACAATACAGTTCAGCTTTCAAATTCATCTTACTCCCTGCTTTCCTATAAAGCTATTCATATCTTACCCCATCCTAGATATCACAAAAGTATTGCCGGTGAAGTGCTATTCCTACAGTAGGATGTTATGTTGTAGCTGCCCAGTATAGCAGTGGTCGGTGTTCGGTTCATGGGCAGATGAGATGTTCATGCCACCACACAGAACAGATAACTGCTATACACCAAGAATCACTTATTCAACAGAAGAGTTTGAGTGTTCAGATTTATCAGTAGTATCTACTGCCATATTTTTATTCCCAGGATATGTGGTTTTTCTTCAAAACTCTCACCTGTTTTTATGTAGAATTTCTACATGGTATTCCACACTTTCCGTAACTTTCACTCTTTGTCCCCCCACTAGAAAAGATCTTCTTAAAATAAACAAACAAATTTTTTAAAAGACACATTTCAGAGACTTAAAGAGGTTTTATTTAAAGGTACCCCTAATCCCTAAGCAGTACCATTTATATGAACTTCTCTCCCCTGCTGGGAGGCTCTGACTTTTGTTCAAGACAGCAGATTCAAACCTCAAGAAAGAGAGCTTAAAAATATCTGGAGCAAGAATCCTCCCTGATTTTGCCTAGCCCCTGACTACAGGATCCTGTCTTAAAAAAGGAAAAATCCACATTATTCTTTAAGTATAAAATATTCTTCACTTTCAGATGATTCGGGAGGACTGGACAAGGGCTTCCAAGTTGAAGAGAATCTCCAGATCATCTGCCTCTTGGTCACAGCCTGCCTGAAGGCTCTTACTGCACAGACTCAAGCCAGGAATCCAGCATGTTTCTGGACATCAACTTCACGCACAGTTCTGCATTCTGCTCTGCCTCACCAGCAAGGCACAGCAGAACTGGGTTGGAAACCAGTTACCTTAGTCAATTAATGCCCTGAATTTCATTCTCCAGAGTTTTTCAAGAATAAATTATTGCCAAAAGGCCTTACAAGCAGTAACTAATCCACTTAGACAAGTATCTTCAGCCAAACTCTTGCAATGCTGATTGGTAACAGAATGAAACCAGCACAGGAAATAAATGCTTTGGCCACTACACACACATTCTCTTTATGATGTCTTCTTGGAAAAGTCCTGGAGTTCTAAAAGATACAATATAAACACAGGTATGCTGATGCGCTATGGATTAAGCCCAGAAAGCTTGTCATAGTTCTGACAAAGGTAGCAGGAACTCTGAAAGTCAAGTCAGGGGTTCCCAATGAAATATCTTAAGGTAAAGCATAATGGAAAAAGCTCTGCCAGCTTCTAGGAAAAAATACCTAAAATTCACCTAGCTATAAATAGAAGTCCAACAACTCCTCTTATCAGCACCAGTTTTCCTGTTTCCTACATTCTTCTTTGCTTACTACTCGTGAAGGAAGCCCACTTGAAAAACAGCCTTCCTCAAGCTACACATTTCTGCCAATTACAATGAAATATGGCTATAACAGCATCATCATGACAATACCTCCACTTTCTGTCTGATTAATAATCCTTTTATTTTTCCTTCCATCTTATGCTGCATTTAGAAGCTTATTCAAATTCTCCTTTGTCATACCGTAATTCAGATGACATGGATAGCCAGAAATGTTTGTTCAAGCACTCATCTTTGCTTTAGTCACAGATACTTTTCTTTCATTTGCCTATAATCACACCGCTTGTTTCTTCCTTTGACAGATCTGCTGTCCTGTGAATTCTATATAAAATGTGTCCCATGGATCATCCTTTAGCATGAACTTTCTACCGTCACGGCCATCCATCTCAGCGGACATTCTGTGCAATCAGAGGATCTCAATCTTTAATATATTAGCCCTCACAATATTCCATCATGGGAGAGAGGTATTGCCAACCCTACAGCTATTTATTAGCAGAAGCACAGAGGAACTACTCCTACTTTAATTGTACCTCACTGTCCTCCCTCCCACTTACCCCCTTCCATGGGTCTGTCTCCCTTTTTGAAGCACAAGCTTTTAGAGATTGCTGTCAACCTCTTCCAGGTTCACTTTGCACCAAATTTAAAATTCCTCACTTCCTATCAAAAGTACAAGACTTTTGTGTATTTGTTCACCTACAAGTTACTCTAGATTGACATCACTATGAAAACAACTCCATTCCTCTCTCCCTCTCCCTCTCTCTCTTTCTCTCAAGTGCCCTTCAGACCCGATAATCTCCTTTCCATCTGCTACTGTGGGACTTCTGTGTGATTCTGACTAAGCTGAGTTAAGATACTCAACATTTTTTTCTTAGTGGAATTCTAATTTCAATCATTCTATGGGTACTCCTCCTCCACTAGGCTTTGCTATTCCCTCATCTAGTGAGGATTTCAGAAGCGCCTTGTTAACATGTCTGGGGTTTTCCAGTCTTCAAATCTCTTAGAATTTAATAACGAGTTTAATTCTTCTGACAGGATGTAGACTGAAAACCTTTACTTGTCTGCATTTTGTAGCACACTGCCACTGGAAAAAAAAAGAATAATCCCTGATAAAGGAGAACAGGTCTTAGAATAGACTAAGTTCAGTCTCCTCATCACTTCAGCCTTTATGAAGACATGGATAGGGGGTGAAGAAATAGCCAGGTTGTGTGCTTTACACGCATGGTATGTGAGGCCACTTCCAACAACCATTTTTTCAGTGTGCAACCCGTTTGCTAACAGCAAACATATTTTACATCACATAAGTCAGTACATTCTTGGAAAAGGTACAATTTCATATACTAAAAGCACATGACATACTACTTCTGGTACCGCATCCTGAATGCAATTCAGATATTTGTATAGAGAACTGCACGTAGCTGTTGTAGTCAATATTCTTTATCACTCAGTATCTTTAGTTTTATATCCTATATCATATTTTCCTCATCTCTGGGCAACACAAAGAAAGCCAGCCAAGTGATGATTATTTCAGTCTCTTCTGTCTCTTTTCAATTTGAGGTATCAAACCTTGCCATTAGACACCTAACCAAACACTTTCCAAATATCCCTTCCTAAATGCCACTTGTACAAATGATTTCATGAAGCTGCTGCAAGATTCACACCCCAGCTAGTTCAAAACTAAGACTCTGCAAAAAATACCTTAAAAAAACAGCAACAAAAGCCAGATAATTTAGAGCATTTCCACAAGAGTTTCTAGACTGCGTCTGCAAGACAGTACCAGATCTGTTGGCTCAGCTCACCAAAAACCGCACGTAATTTCATTCCACAGAGCAGCACACTTTAGAAGGCTTCAGATCGCCCTCTCAGCACTTCCCAGAACTGTCATCAAACATAAAAGACAAGCTCCAGAAGAGCTAATATTAGAGAGCTTGTTTGTTGGTTTCTTTTTTTTTCTTAAATAACTCATCTTCTTGAACAAGAAAAAAACATTATGGCACCTATTCAATTTTAAGAAACTCAGTTCATAACATGCTGTTGCAAACTAAACAAAACTGCTGTTGGCAACAAGGTTGGGTTTAGCCAGAGCCTAGTAAGAATCTCGTTCTGCTGATGTTTGTATCATACATGTCTTTCAAAAGTCTAAGTCGAATACATTCAAGTGTATTAAAATCATGTTGAGAACAAAGTCAAACAATTCAAATCCTACCCCGTTCTTTCATTACTAGACTGAATCATTCCTCAATACAAATGTACAGGCTTTAAATATCTTATAATTTATTTGAAGATCATTTTCCACTCACATCTATCCTGAATATTAATGTCTCAAGAAGCTAATAGAAATCTGATATCCACTGTAATACTCTAATCTCCATTTTTCTAGTTCACAGTCATTACTGAAATCTCAAGAAAAGCTTATCTTTGCACACTCCCTACTTAATCACCATATTCTTGCTAGTCCCTAGTCAAATCTCCTTCCCTGCATGTCCTCATTTCTCTCACTACTCAGGTCCAAATTCTCAACTATATCTTAACATAGTAATTAGAGTAATTAATTTAAGAATTAAAAGTTATTCCTAACCTCTGGGGTAAGCAGATGCATAGCCGGAGTCAGCTGGAAGATGCCTGTAGAGTTATTTTACAGTAAACAACTTTTCAAACAAGCAGACAAAAGTGAGGATATAAGGAAGTGGTTTCAGGTAAATTTTCTAGGTGAAAAAGTGCTCACGTAATGTATGTTATTAGGAGAATATCTTCACTTAGGTATGAATGTCTCGAGCAATTCTTATGGCATCAGTTTAAGGAACGTCTAGAGTGCACATCCGTAGCTAAATACTGCAGCAGTATTACAGCATGACAAACTTCCTGCCCCTTTTCAAAATGACATTAATTATGCAACATTCTAACTGTAACTTTGTAATACAGCTCAGAAAGCTTTTCTTAACTCTGAAGATCAGAGGACAGGTTACAACCAGCAGCTTTGGAACGTGACTTTTCCACCACAGACCAATGATGCAGGTTCAGGCGCCAGAAAGTCTAAATGTCTCCAAAAGGAGACACATATGTGTTTCAGAATCTGGTTTTCTGTAGCAAGTAATACAACACCTTTCTGAAGGAGAAGGTACTAAGAAATAAACTACCTTTCCTCCCACCAGCAGCTGAATTCCCTATAATTCAGTTATACTCCTCCATCCACCTTGTACAGTGATAACCAGCTGCACCGCAAATACCAGGCAATGACCTTTGGCACTTCCTCAGGTATGTTTTTACTCTTCTTCAGAACAGTTTCTGCAAAGCATGTTACAATATGGCTAGAGATTCTTGCATCTACATCCCTTGAGTTTCCAATGGCTTTGACAGCTTTCCATAGAATAAATGGATCTAAATTAAATTTAGAGTCATAACTTGCTGTTACTTAGGCTCCCTGTAATATATAAAGAAATCGGTAGAATCAAAACATACAAGCATGCATTGTATCACTGCAGTAATTGTCCTTATGTAATAATTCAGACAATCAACAACTGAACTGCATTTAACACATACCAAATAGTAGAATCTTCAAAAACTTCAAGTGAGAAGGTGGAAGTTTTCAGCCTTACATTTTAAGCCATTTACTCCAGCTTATGCACAAGCTACATCAGTGAGGTGTAAGGACACACAGTCTGGCAGCGCAGATGAGATGAAAAAAGGTCACTAACTTTATGTTCTTTATTGATCTCTCCTGCCTCAATAAGACAATTAATTTCTCAAGTACTAGTTTGACAATAAACATTTAAAGCAGTATATCCAGAAATGTTTTTCAGAAGGGGAGTACTGACTTGTTTTGGTCAAATGCAAAACACTCACTCCCAAATAACTAAACAGAACTGCTGCACATTTCCATATACAAAACACAGGCCAGCGTTTAATACATTCCTCCACATCCTCACAAATTAGTAGCTACAAAGTTTTGAGACTTTATTTTCTTCCACTAGGCAATTTTCCAACTAATATTTTAATTTTTCTAGGTTTTCTAGGTTGGATACACAAGAAAAAATGTACTTTATAAGTCACATTTATCTTTTAGTTGACCGCCACGTCTACTCTGCAAGCTCTTTGAGCAGAACCTTGGGCCACAAGAGCTTCCAAGTCCTCCCAAAACAGGAGGACTACATAAATATTGACTACACAATATTCCAGAAGTAAGGAAACTACTTTTTCAACTTCACTAAATACCCAAAACAAATTTGTGCCCCACCGCCACTGGAATTTTCCATAATCAAGCATGTGCAGATGACAACCTACCACCTACTACCAAGAAGGGGATGGGAGAGGGTTCATTGCTGCATAAATGAATTGGTGGTATTACTCAAAACAAAAGGCAAAGAATCAGAAATGCTGTGTATGCTGAGCAGCACTGCAAACACTATGGCCAATTAGACAACACTACCTGTGGTCTACGCAGAAGCTAGCAGTGCATGTAATGATGCCACTTCACATTTTCAGCAGTTAAAATCACATTACGAAAAGCAAAAAGTATTTCCTATAACTGTTTCCTGTACTGCAGATACAACAGTTGCTAGCAATTAAACTACATTACTAGCAAGAGAAGCGGCCCTTGCATTGACACAGATCAGCTCACCCTCCAGTCATCAGCACTCTATGAAGCTATTCGCAGAATAAAAACCATCAGATTAAAAGATGCTTAGCTTGCTGTGCCACAGGAATATGCTCATGCTAATCACCACACCAAGTCATCTTGTGAGAAACTAGTGTTTATTTCAACACTGAAGTAGTCCATGATTAAATGCATCTTCAACGTCGATAATTTACTTTGTTACCCAAAATTATTTTTTCTCATTACCATCGCTTCTGACGTATCCTACAGTGTTAACAGTACAGAACACTGCCTCTACAAATGAGACAAATGAATAATTATGATCGCGTAAACAATGGAACTAGTGATCTGCATGGGAAAACATAATGCGGATCCACCTGCGTACTGCAGAGTACAATGCAATTTCTACACATACTATACATATTTGAATTCTAACTTTCAGACAGCTCAGATTTCCAGCACTTCCAAATTCCTAGCTGTTTTACTGTGTGAATCACTTACTTGGAATTCATCCATTCAGTGCATTTCTAGCAATTCTATCTTTCAATAAAAGCTGATTCAATTAGAATAGACTTACAAGACCCATATGGTTTTATCAGTCACTGTATAAATGTGCAGAAAACTACCCCTTGAGGCAATGTCCCTATTTAATCATTCCCTTAAAGGGAATGCCCTATTTTCCAGATGACATTTAACAGATGAGGCCAGCAAGTCTCCTGAAGACAACCAGTACACCGCACAACCGTCTGCCCTCGGAAGAAATATTCATATCAAGACCTTTAGAATGCCCAAATTTGTCTTCATGGATACTTTCTAAGTCAGCCTTCAAATGTTATTTTTCCAAAAAACAGTTTTTAGGCTTCAACCTCTCACATGCATTAGAAATTCCTTCCCATATGCTACAACCGTGGTTTACTGACGTTCAGCACAAGTGATAGCTACACTGAAAATATCCCATTTGAGAAACATATGGGTATCAACCAATTTGTGTTTCCTAGATGACAATGTGCTATGTAGAAGCTCAATTTCCTTAACAACATCCCCTGGGGAGGCAGTATCTGTGAGTCTGCAGAGAAAGTGGCAGATAAGGTCTTTTAGACCCCTAGATCCTTGGGACGCGTGGGGAAGAGACCTCTCGCTCACATTTACCAATCCCACAAAGGACTGGATCCACCAGGCTGCTCCTCCATTCCCTTTCTGTAGAAACTGTCATGCTTATTGTTACCATGCAAAAAAACACATTCAGAACATGAGACATGCTGATGTTGCACAAAACAGGGTCAGTACTTGGCACAGCTAACTCTGTGACCAAGCAGGAAGGAGCTTGTTTCTGACCCATCTTATTTGTTCTACACCTTGGGTGTGTCCGATCTTTCCAGAAGGCCGCAGCATTCTACACGCTTCCTCCACTCAGAGCCAGCCCCACAGAGATGCCCATCTTATGGAGGTGAAGCAACTAGACTACGCACTTCCCCTAAAACCAAGCCCCCGTGATGTTCTTCAGGAAAGATGCATATTAACAGAAAGTAAGGCCATAATCATCAGTCCTTGCCTTTTTCCTTTCTCATCTATTTACAGAAATTCTAGCTCATGATACTAATCACAGAATTCAATGACATTTGTACAAAACAACCTTCAGTGAATGTGTTAAACCAACTTTTTCCTGCTTTTGGAGCCAGGAACTTGATTTATAAAATCAATTTTAAAACCTTTACTCATCCACGCTTTTTTTTTCTACTGAGCATTGTCATTTGGATTATGCCATTTGGATATCACATTTTCAAGCATTATAGAAAAGTTTAAAAACGAGTCCCAGTCCAGTTTCAGCACGTTAGGATGGGAAAAGTTTCCACTCCTCGTTTTTATTTCCTCCCCGACTTCCAAAGAAATAAAAAAAGAAACTAAGAAAAAACTTGTAGCAGGCTTCAAGGTTATATCTTGTAGTCTTCAGTCTGACTTCTGACGGAAGGTTTGCCAGACAAAAGCCTTCCAACCACATTCTGCCGCTGAACTCTCTGAGTTCAAGCCTGCTCTACATCAACGCACCACGTATCAGTGGAATGCACATCAGAGAGAACAGATCATTTTCAGGATCTCCCTGTCCTACTTAAATCACTATAAGCTACTGTATGAAAGCACGTACAATGAACACTTAATATTTTATCCCACTAGCCTAAATTTAAAGTATTTTCTTTTTTTTTTTGCTTGGCTGTACCAGCCCAGAAGAGGTACAGACACGTGAATTGAGTTTTATTAAACAGGAATAAGCATAGAGACAGTCACAACAGTAAAGGATAAATGGTTACAAAAAGCTATGGGTCAGAAAATGCAACTTCTGACCACTTTGCAAGCAATTCAAGAGCTTCCTTTTTACCAGCAAGACTTCTTTTTTCATGTACTTAGTCTTATTGAAGGTATTTATTCAAATGCCAGTATCCTTCAGACCAGGACAGTTAATTATTTTTGCTAGAAGAGACACAGTAAGCAAGAATACCAGTGATGGCCCTAAAACCAAAAATGACATTTCAACTAATAATTAAAAACAAAAAAAAACAACCCACAACCAACCGAACAAACATACCAAAGTACACACCCCTCACACTCGGAATGAAAGTATTTCCTCATGAAAATGGAAAAGAAGTAGTATATCCATTATCAAACACGGAAAGAAAGAAAACAGCACAAAGCAAAAAGGCTTCTTCACTTGAGTCTCCTCAGGGAAGATTAATTTCATATAACCGAAATAAATAAGGAGTACAAATTATAATAAGAAACAGATCAGGCTACTAAACATTATATGTGGCAGTCAACAACATCTAATGAAATGCACTCTTGAAATCAAATTGAGCCAAAAAAGGGAAGGAGAAGTCACAAGACTGGTAAATAAAAATGCAGGAAATAACAAATGACTCAGCCTAACTCAAATTTCAAAACGCTACTAGAAGAAAATTATTTAACAGCTAGGAGTGTATAAAGGATAAAGCCAAATGGCTTGAAACACTCTAATTTCTCTAACAGAATTTCTGAGTGACTAGGAAGAGAAGCAATACACAACCTTGAGTCTTGATTGGAGTGCCATCAAAAATACATTCTGTCACTCCAGCTAGACTATGACTGGGATGAAGCTGTCCAGAAGGAAGTTCAAAATTAGGTTTGTTTTTAATAGTTCTCAACCACCAATTACAGACGTAGGACAGTTTACCTATAGAACTTTAGTATAAATGCTATTTAATACACTTAACCATTATTTGGGCAAAGGAATAAGGAACAGAGGAAGCAAACAGCACCACACTGAAAGGTGCTGAAAATCATTTGCCAAATCCATACTGAGTTAAGAGAAATCAAACATCAAAATGATGAAATCACAAGCAAGACAACATAAAGCACCACAAGACCCACAATTGCATAAGAAGAAAACTACTCTAGAAAGAATATGATAGGACAGGGCAGGAAAATGCAGCAGATCAAACAGATCACAAAGCACATACAAGCCAACATCACGATACTGAACAAAATAAAATAGGAAAGAGCCAATACCAAACTTCATAACTGAGTGGATATTTGGAAAGAAATAATCCAAGTAAGCATTAAACTAGAAGGTCTGTCATCGATCTGGGCTGCCACAGTAAGAGACAGGCGTGCAAACTGAAGAATGAAGAAAGAAAATCATGATATAAACTGAAGAAAACTTACTTATCTGAAAGGTTTGCCACAGTCTTGTCTGTCTGAGAAAGACTTGGCAAGAGCAAATGAGTGAGCAGGGAAACCATAACTCAATAAACAAAGAACTAGAAATACATGGGGAAATTCATTGGGAACAGGAAAAGTACAAATTATCTTACTGAACAGAAAGGCCAGGAATCCAGAGAAACATGAGAGGTAAAAAAAGCACTAGAAATAAGCTGCTGGATTAGTCTTCTTTACTGGAGACTTGTCAGGACAAAAATATAACAAAAAACAGGCTGCCCAGGTTTACTGATCCTCTTCCAATTCAGTGAAAGAGTCTAGCTCACAGATCATTTCCATCCTGTACACATAGAGCAACAAGGGTAAGCCAAATGATCACACTAACAGATATGTTAGCCTTCTTAGAACTATCCTTAAAATGAACCCAAACTATTTCAGAGCTTCTACTACTTTAGTAACCATGGAAGACAAACACCAATCTATTTTTCTTGGCTTTGGTGCAATTGAGCTGAACAAGCCATTGTTAACTGTGATCCTGTACTGCCCATGAACCGAGGTGGCCTTCTGGAAGTCATGTCTGCTAACTCCATTCTGAGAGCTGAGATCTTGAAAATATTTAGTAAGTTTCTCCTCCCCTCCAAGAGCTCTGAAATTAACTGTCACAGGAGAGAGAGAGAGTTTACATACAGACATAGCTTTTCTTCTGTTAAATATTTAATTACATAAAGTATGTAAACATAAAAGACACACAATAACAGTCACCTAAATTTCTGACCAAAGATAATCTGTCATATAACTACCATTTTCAATATCATGCAAGAAGAAACAGCTAAACTAGGTTTAAATTAACTGTCAAAGTTACATCAAACAGGCTCTACTCGGTCTTAACCCAATACAGAATCACAGAATGGCTTGGGTTGGAAGAGACCTCAAAGATCATCCAGTTCCCAGGGGCTGGTTGCCACCCACCAGATCGGGCCACCCAGGGCCCCATCCAGCCTGCCCTTGAACATCTCCAGGGATGGGGCATCCACAGCCTCTCAGGGGCAGTCTGTGCCAGTGCCTCACCACCTCTCAGTGAAAAATTTTCCCGTGACATCTAATCTAACTCTCCCTTCTTTTAGTTTCAAATTGTTTACCCATGTCCTGTCACTATCTACCCACGTAAAAAACTCACTTCCCTCCTGCTTATAAGCTCCTTTCAAGTACTGGAAGGCAACCATCAAGTCTCCCCAGAGCCTTCTCTTCTCCATGCAGAACAAGCCCAGCCCCCTCAGCTTGTTTTCATAGGAGAGGTACTCCAGCCCTCTGATCATCATGATTGCACACCACATGAAACACTGTTTGTTTCGTTCTGAGAAGACTCCTTTAAAAATGGGAAGGAAGAAAAAAAAAGCCCAAAGTATAACAGAAGTGATAGCTTACGTGCTCTTTCAAAAACATACTATTTTTTGGCTGTCCATTACATCGTCTTTTCCTCATGCAAGCTATGCCCATGAAGTGCATTTAAAAGAGCCACTCCAATCAATAAGAATTACTTCATTGCTTTATATGAAGAAACAAAACATATTTTTCAAGGAAAATCATTTCTAAATAAATTCCTAAAGAATTCCAAAGGTTCCTTTCAAAGACTCTTCTTAAAAATAAGAACTGAAACCCAGAACGACCAGATAATCTGATTGCTATCTACAAAATAAAAGAGAAATATTTATTCACGCTTTTCCTCATATTCAAGCTAAAATATAGGACTTGTAATACAGAGCTCGGTAAAGCATGGATTATACAGGACTTTTCCACTCACTTCACTCCTGCAACTATTTTCTTCTCACACTACCACGAGTAATGAAATGCTCTCCAGTTTAAGCCCGATTCAGTTGTGTATCTGTAAAAATCAACACGACAGGCGGTTCTTCCTCTTTTTCTCCTTCACAACCTTCCCCCTGACATGCGCATGCGCGTACGCACAGAGGCTGCATGCTGGAAGGCAGAGGAGAGAGTCTTTTAACAAGCTGTTGTAAAACAGACATGTTAAACCAGATACACCAGATAAGTACCAATTCCCTGTCCTCAGCAGCACGGCATTTCAACAGAAATACAAATAGCAGATTTGGTTAAACGTAACTGATTTGTGCTTATAAACATCCAGATGGTACATGACTAAACAAATTGCACATATTTTCCGAAGAAAAATGACCTTGATATCCAAGTTGAAAAATTAAGCACTTTATTTATGCTTCTCAAGGCGTAAAACAAACTCATGACAGCTTCAAGTAAAGACCTGTATCTCATAGTTAGGAGACTGTCAGACACGGAAAATGCACGTATTGAATGGTCACACTCTAAGGCACAATCAAGGAGCACGCACCAATATCAAGAAAGCATACAAAGATGGCATTCGAGTTCTTTCTATCTCAGATTAACTCTTTTGTCTGCCATGATTTAAAGCTGGCTTTTTGTACATTAGGCTGAGAAAACGATTCAGTAAGGGAGATCAATAGAGCTTAGGACGTGGAAGCCATGCCCTATTCAGCTGTTATATATGTCCCCGCTTCAGTAGCACAAGGCGTTAAATGCAGGCATCCTGATTCCGCAGAAATTCACCTTGACCTGAGATGACTTCATTCTGGCTGCAAATTTCAGAGGTCATTTTACGTAAATGATGTATATAGCAGCTGGACCAACACATGTTGGAAAAAAATTCACTCCACAGAAGTCACTTGCGCCTCTTTTATCTCCTTATTCTCTCTCTCTTTCTCCTCATCAAAAGAAAAATACTTCAGAACCGTGTGCTAGACTCACAGATTCACAGTCAAGGCTATGAAGTTTTACTGAACTCAAAGCAAGCAAAAAAAAAAAGGTAGCTTTAAAAATAAAATGGAATAAAAGCATAACAAGCATTAAGTAGCTACATCTTTGTACAGCAATCCTTCTCCTTTTAGTAACACGGGGAACGCAATTAGTAAAAATATCCCCTGGTAGTCTGCTCTTTTTCCTAATTAAAAGGAAAAAAAAGCACACAATTCTATCTAGTTCAGAAAGGGAAAACTGACCGTGTACCCTACTCCCCTGTTTTCCTTCATGCGCGCAGCAGAGTATCACATTTTGCATTCCAAAGGTTAAAAAGCCAGATTTGCAGTTTCTCCTGTGGCTCTCCTCACATTCCCCTGAATGCTTGTCCTTTACACTGAACGGACAAGCAGTTTGTCACGGCATAGAAAAAAGAATGGGATCGTGTAAGTAGAGACCAGACCACAACGCACATGCATAGGAATCAAACTAAGGAAAGCAACGTGACAGGTAATTTCAGATCTGGATGCTGCCACTGAGTAACAAATGCATTAATAGGATACAAGAAAGAAGGAGCAGAGATGTGATGGCGAGGTATTTCAGTCTCCTAGCTGGCACAAGATGTACATCCCTTTACAGAGAATGCCAATCCTCTCAAGTGCTCCTTCACAGCAAGACTAGGAATTCTATCCCTTCGGTAGCTTGCATCATGCCTAAATGACAAAGACTAACCATGTAACTGGCAAGAAAAACAAACACAAAGACCATCTTACTGGAGAAAAGACAAACTGGGAGCTAACACTTGCTGCAATAAGGTTTGTCCAAGGACCCAGCCCAGTTCTTGAAGCTTAACCAGTACTAGAGTGCTCCTGTTTCAGACAGTGACATGAAACGCAGAAGGAAATGGAATGGTAGCATGCCCAATAAAGCAGCTTTCTTATGGGAAAGCAGCAGTTGTAAGGGCTGGACCAAACTCAGCAACCCCACTATAACCTCCTCGGGAGCCAAATAATTCATTTCTGGCTTTTCAGCACAATATCATTGCCACTGGTGCTTTTGCAGAGGGTTTGGGCTTTCTCAGTGTTCCAGCAATTACTTTACTTTTCTGTACAACACAAGTGACAGAGGGGAAATGATGATTTTCAAGTGTTTATGTCTCAGGAAAACTTAATTTCATGGGGCAAAGAAATCAAACCACTCATTTAGCCTGAGGACTCTTCCTCTTGCCAAACTTCAATGGCTTTTGCAAACAATAGGGCTTCACAAAGAGATCATACAAATTCTTTTTAATGGAAACTATTAGGCAACCTAAATATAGAGACGGTTACCAGTTCCCTCTACAACACAGCGTGTTAAGGGTTCTATTCAGCTTTCCTTACTCATACCTCTAATGAACTTCAGCAGGAGATTTGTCCAAGAAATGAAGGATTATTACAGCTCCAGGTTCCTTACATTTGTACAACATCTTTCACCTAGAAAGACTTCAAAATGTTTTAAAGGTCATATATAGAAAATTACTATACTCAGCACAGCCTCCTATCAAGAGGAACACAGTAATTTATCAGCACCCAAGCAACGGTACAGAACAATTTAGGCTAGAAAGTAAATAAGAAAGCCATGTCTACAGAAAAATGTAGATCCTCAGTCGAGCAACAGTTCTCTAGTAAAACATACAGGGATTTCCAACCAGCAGATGGGATGTCAGCTTTCCACTCGACTCACAGCACATCTAACTGGCTCCATGCTGGGCACTGGTTCATTACAAACCCAAAGAAAAGAGTGCCACCTTGGGACTCTGTTACGTCCCTTCCTGCTCCATCCAGGATTTCTCCTGGATGTCTCCTGTCCAAGAACAACCCAGTTTAATCATCCACAGTGACATTACCATAGAAAAAATTAATTCAAGTCCATGATTGAGAGTTCCCTTTAGAAGTGTAATAAAATACGATTGAGGAGTCGTAAGAATTATTCCCACTAATCTTAACAATGCCACCAGTTTTAAAGATCATAATCCATACCTAGCCCTTAGCATAAAAGGTAATTCTTCCGGAGAGAGGAAAGTGGTTCAACAGTGAAAACACACATAAATCTGACTCCGCACCTGAGTAAGATTCTGTGAAATCAATTGTACACAATTAGCATAAAAACACGCGAGTTTTAATCAACTTAACCTAATTTCCAGTGGCCTTCAAAAGCATTTCACTTGACTGCGACTGCCTGGTTTTCCATCTGCAAATCTGTTCACATTTAGAGAATTTTAACACTCAGAAGCAGACATCAAACAGTTCATCACAAAGAAACAGATTTCTCTGAACTAAAAAAAGGTGATTTACATCACCGCTTACATCACATAGGCACTACTATGTCTAGCAGACATAGATTTCATTAATTAAAAAAAAAAAAATCAGAAATTTGGAAGTAAGAACCAATGAACACTAAAGAACTGTGCTGAGGCACTGGCTTCATCCATACAAATATTAGGATTCAAAATGGGAGACAAAAAAAACCCAACATTCCCGGTGCCATCAGAACTGCATGGCATTGTGATTCTGAACAACGCTGACAAAAATGTCTAATTCTAAGGGTGGTACAACTAAATGGTTTAATAGGGCCCCAATTTGGTGTCTTGGACTTCACTTCCTTTAAATAAATACATCAGTCAATCCACCCAGCCTTTTGTGTCTCCTTGATACCCTAAGGATTCTTCTCTCCACAGATACAAAGGTCTACTCACCAGCTCACATCTCAGCTCAGAGTTGGACATAAAACTGCCAGGTCTAAAACCTCCCCCTGCATTTATCCGATGCCATGGGCTAACCCCAGATTTCGTACCCACATGGAAACACGACCCATTTAAACCGAATGGGAAAATGACATCCACAAACCCCATCAGCAATGCATCGTTTCAGAGTTTAAGCAGAGAAATAAAAATGAAGGTATCAGCTAAAACTCTGCATATCAGAACACTGTGAGGGAGAAAGTGGAAAGAAAAAAATAATTGTTCCTAAAATACGTTCAAAATGTGTCATAGTTCAAAACCTATAAAATATTCAAGAAGGAGGGGAAAAAAAGCAGTGGTGACACAGGTATCTCAGGACTGCTTGTTTGTTTTGTCCTAGTGCTTTCATCCAGCTGAGTTTCTGGATCAGTGGAACATAATTTTGAAGTCACTTTGTCTATCAAACTGGCCGGAGGCTCAGGATGACTGCAGCCTCCAGCCGTGCTGCTTTCCTGAGCTTACATTTGTCCCCTTATTTTGCTGAACGTGACCAGTCGGAGCACATCTACCTGCGATACAACAGAATGCCATGCTTATCGCCGGAAAGCACGCTGTATGTGACAGATGCAATTCCTCTCAGCACATTTACCTCACTGATTGCCTTATTTATGATATATACATATACATATTCGAAGTTATGAGAGTATTTCTGACACACGCTCCAATTTGCAGAACTCCAGGAAATCAACTTCAGAAATCGAGACGCATCATTCTCACCACGCATCTGCACTTACAAATTCAAATGTGTAACGTTTGTTGCAAGTCATATTCAGCACTGTTATGAATGCTATCTAAAACGCAATTGCCGCTCACCATAGGATCGCAACTTTTATTGCCACTCAAACTTCTCCGGCTGACAGTGCTAAGCCATAAGCTCGATACCCTAACAAAGGATTCTTTAATAACGCTCTCCACGGCCAGCACTCTCGCTGGCCGTATAAAACCCCCACTCCCCCGGTGTCGCACCGCGCGGCAGGTCAGGAGGGGCAGGAACCAGGTAGGTCACCGTGCACCTTCTGACGGTTCGCAGAGAACAGGTCCTCATGGGACGCCGCAGTTCCGCCCGGGGCACGGATAGCCGGGGGGAGGGAACCCCTCGGCCCGGCTTCCCCCGCCGAACGCGGCCCCGCTGCTGTCAGGGCCACCGCCTCGCGAACCGGGGGCCGCCGGCGGGGACTCACCGTGTGGAGGTGCCCTTCCTCACGTCGCACATCATGCACTTGAAGGCCTCGGCGCTGTTGCGGAAGGTGCAGACGCTGCAGTCCCAGTAGCCCTCGTCCGAGGAGGGTTTCGGCTGCCGCTTCGGCCTGCGGAGACACAGCACGCGGGGCAGCGCGGGGCGCGCCGCCCGCCACCGGCCCCCCCGGGCGCCATCGCCGCCGGCCCCGCGCACCCGAGCGGGCCCCGGGAAGGCGGCGGCGCTGCCCTACCTGGTCGGGCTCTTCTTGTCTCCCATGCCGCCTCCAGACGCGTCCCCGGCCCGGCCCCGGCGCGGCCCTTTGTGTATTTGTCAATAAGGAGGAGCGCGGGGGTCTCTCGCCTCTAACGGGGACCCGCGGAGGAGGAGCCACCGCCGCAACCTCCAGCTGTCGGGGAAACTCCTGCCGCCGCCGCTGCCCCCTCCTCCCTCACGTGTCCCCCCGCCGCCAACCAGCGGCCGCCCGCAGGCCGCGGCGCCCGGCGGGCCGCGCACGGCGGCAGGTTCGCGGCTGGCGAGCGCCGGGGCTCGGGCGCTGCGGGCCGGGCGGCGGCGGGGCCGGGGCGCCGCGGGGGCTGCTGGGGGCGGCCGAGGGGAGGGGAGAGGAGAGGCGGCGCGGCGGGAGGAGCGGGGCGCGGCCGTGCCCGAGGGCGGCTCCGGCGGGGCGTCCCGCGGCCATTGTCCGGGCTGACGGGAGTGGGGCTGTGGCGTTCGGCTCGCAGAGGCCCAGCGCGGGCCGTGGGGCGGAGGCCGCTGCCGGGCAGAGCGCGGCTATGCGGGGCCGGGCCGCCGTCAGTAGGTGTGGAGGGCAGCCCGGGTTCGGCACCGCGGCCGCCGGCAGAAGGGCTGAGCTCGGAGCACGGCCTCCGAGAGAGAAGTGAGGTGTTTGTACCCGCTTGTGCAGCTCTCCCTTTGAAATGGGCTTTTTTTGCGGTAACTCTGGTTCGCTCTGCTCCCAAAGATACTGTGCAGGCCGAGCTGTGCGGAACGAACTGAGCGCTTCGGTGGGGTTCTGCTTAGAAACCTGCCGTGTGACCCGGCCTGTCCGCCCCAAGCAGAGCCAGGAGGCTGTGGTGCTGCCAGTATCCATGTGCAGTGCTGCGCTTAAAACACGCAGCTCCAGCACGGCTCGCGTGCAGCGCGGCAGCGTGGCGCACAGCGGTTTTATACCTGCGCTGTCTCCGCACGCAGCAGCCCCGGGCACAGGGCAGGGTGCCATTTTGCAGGATGCTGCGCAAACAGAACAAAGAGCACATGTCCGAAGTGTGTAACAAAGACGGCGGTTAGGTACAGGTAGATGGCAGAGTGCAAGCAGACAATGAGGTGGTCAGCATCTCAGTGGCCAAAGCTGGTTTTGCTGCTATGCCTTTATCAAGGAACAGCAGGGTTTTGAGAACAAAACGTGCCCGGGGGGTGCTTCACCCAAGTGTGTGAACAAGCACAGCTGGAGTTGTTGGGGCATCTTTGGAAATTTAGCAAGCGGATAATGGAGAAACTTCTCATGTCCGAAGGCAAAGTTTTTAAAGAATTTCAGCTAGAAATATTGAGAAATGATGAAGAAATGGAAAACGTGGGTAAAGGGCTTGACGTCTTCCTATGAAAGCAATTAAAGATCTGTTGTGTGGAACATTTACATGTATGTAAAAGTACTAATACTTAAGTACTAATACTTGTACAGGATGCACAGTTTTCTGCATCAGTCCTGTAATCCTGGGTGCAAGCAATTTGAAGGCTGCATAGCATTTTCTACTTTTGTTTGGCTGTTAATCCTCATTTCCTCCTGCATTTGCATTCTGTTACCAGTGCTGTCGTTTTCCACTCCTTTGGTGGTTTTTTTTTTCCCTGTATCTGCCTTGCCTGTTCCTTTCTTCCTCTCTTGCAGTTTCTTTCTTCTATCTGTATGCTACTCACAGAGGCTATCATAAATTATGAATAAAATATATGGATTGCACATCTGGGGATAGGCCAGGCCTTACACAGGCAGCTGGCCTGGATTCGTTTGTATGTAGTTAGATTTCTGTGTGAACCCAGACCCAAACACCATGGGGAGACGTAAGCTTTTCCAGGTGATCCATTTGATGCTAAGACAAGATTTTCATCCCTATAGGGACCACTTCCTTCTGTTGGCTATGAAGAGAACTTTGCATTAGTAGTTCAGAACTGGACATTTACCCTATATAATTATAGAAGTAGATGAATCTCCCTCAAAATAGAATTTTCTAGTCAGGAAGCAGTGGAGAAACCTGTCTGCTTGTGCCCTCTCACACAGTGCATTCTTCTTACTGTACAAGTAAACATTATTTCCCCACTTTCAGAAGGCAATGATTTTGAAATAAGCTCTTTCTCTTGACCTTTTCTCTGTCCTCTATTTCCATACCAATTATAAGAAACAAAACAACACTGCCATTGATGGTTACAAAAGACTGGGATATGTTGTAATCCCACAGGAGCTATTCTTGGAGAGAAACATTCCCAGTCTCAGCAGGGAGAGTCACAACTGCAGCCACAAATGTTATTCCTAACAGCCAAGTAATCTTTCCAGTTGTCACATTCCAGACCTTCTGCTGCATGGAAATCACCCAAACCACTGTGCTTAAATATTGTGATGTTTTCCCAGCAGCATTGGGACAGTTTCCCACCGAGCTCCCAACTAATCTCCATTTCAGGAGCTTCACAGTGATTCAGGTTGGGGCATTCAGAAGTTTACTGGTTGGGTCATGGTGCCCTCTCTATGGGAGGGGGAGTCCTCTTCTTGGAAAGTACCTAAGAGGAAAGAGATGGTTTCCTCACACCCTGTTCTGTCTATAAGTAGGAGCACGAGAAAACCCTGGTGAATGTACCAGGCTGTCCCAAGTCATACCTACAACCAGAGCAGTGGTGGTCCCTATAGGACCAACTGGGGATGGGTGGCAGCTGCTACATGCAGTGTTCAGTTCACGGGAAAGCTGGGCTAAACAGCGCCAAGCAAATCCTGAACTTAGTCCTGTAACATTACCTTAGTATGGACAAAAGTGTACCATGTTACTGACAAGTCTGGGTGGGAGTATCTGGGTTCCTTGGAGAACTACGTTTCTTCTCTGTACTGACTTCTTGTCCATTTGCGGAATCACATGTCATTTCTAAGAGGCTATTTGAACCAATGAGTCTATTTTCTAGCTAGAATACAGAAGAGCGCAAAGGTGTATATAATATGCAGATGCTTAACCAAGAGAATGTTTCATAGAGGCTGTAATGCTAGGAGGACTTTGCTATGAACTGACAAAGTTGAGAATTCCTTAACCAGACATTATGTCATCTAATTATACCCACATGAACCAGAAAACTTATCTGTCTTCTGCTAAATATTTGTGCAGAACATCACCGCATAAATAAGTTGTTTGGATGACAGTCAGTACTAGCGGTCTTCAGAAGTGTTCCAGGGAATGAAGGAATAAGAGCGAATCTTCATGTTAAGTTCCCCTAATTTTAGGTTTTATATTGTCTAAAAGTAACCTTACTCCACACAGAATAGTCATTTGTACTCTATTTTAGTTCAGCTGACTTGAAGTGAATTCATCTGTAAGACGGAAGGTTTGGGCAGTATATTTGTTTCCTTTGTACATCAGTCTCTCTCTCTCTCTCTCTCCAGCTAGAGTTAGAGCTCTTAAAACTGACTTATTTATAGCATTGAATTAGAGGAATGCTTATGGTACGATTATGATATTGAATATGATGTTACACTGATAGCTTTGTGGAAGTTAAAGATCTAATAATATTTTCAGTGTCTTATGATATAAATGTTCTGGTGTGCATGACATCTTGGTTAAAAATGAATTCACATGAAGAGGGCACGAAAGGGGAGAGCAGCTACTTCTAAATATCTTTCTGCATGAAAAGCCTTGCTGCAGAGAGAATTACAGTTGTTCCTGAGAGAAGTGTTCACATGTGAGGTTATTTAACAATGGGCTTTTGCTCTGTAAATCTGCATGAAGACTTGCCAGAACTGGGCTGTATAATATGGCTGTGAGAAGTTGGCTCCAAACAAATACACCAAAGCGCGTTGGACACAGAACGCTTGCAGGCTATACTGTGTCAGCATGGAGTTGTCTGTGTAGGTGATCATTTGAAGATCAATAAAAGTTCAACTGTAGCAGTAATTTTTTTGTATCTGTCCGCTATGACTGGAATGAAACTATCAAACCACTTAATTTTAGATACATGATAATTATTAAATAATGATTTAAATTGCTGCCTCATTTACGCTACTGGTTTGGGCTGAGCTTTTATCTTTGCAGATTTTGTAGTGAATTTAAAGGATGACAGATTTTCAGCTCTGTAGTCTCTGTTAGCCCTCTACTTCATCGCAGACAACAGCTACATTAGAAGCAATCCTGTTTTTTTCCATTCAGCCTTTCTCAGAGGTAATCCATGGTGTAAGGGATCACCTCTAGGAATAAAACAACATTCTCAATGCTCATTAAATATTTCTGGTCCTTTCGCTGAGGCTTCCAGGCATGTTGGTGCAAGGGACAGTCTCTTGCACTGAAGATGATAATGCATTTCAGATAGATCGCTTAAGATTGTTAATAAATAATCACAGTATTTAATTCTTCTGCCACACCTCTCACAGGAGAGGTCTGCTAACAACTGCCTGATAATGCTAGATTTAAGGTGTTGCAGGCATTGGAAACGTTTTCACACAGCCTACATTTGGACTTGAGAAGCCGGAGAAGATTCCCTTGTAACAAAGGGTGAGCAATTGTCTTCTCTGGGGCAAATGGCTTCAAGTGGGGTCTTGCTCTGGGCCACCTGTAAGCAGAGGGAGACAAGTCTCCCTGGACCCTGTGAGAAACTGTGAATTTGGGCCACTGGGGCTAAAGGTCCTGGAGTGAAGCTACCATTACCCATGACTGAAATTTGAGGCTAAATCCTTCTGTGGTGGCTCCTACCTGGATGAACTGAGGTGGTGTCCAGCATGTCCTCCACTAAGGGCGATTCATCCAGGGAAAGCCAGAGCCTGCAGAGGAGAAATGGGCATGCACTGCATAGACTCCTTTAAGCTAAAGTAATCTCCATCTTTAGCTGCCAGTTCTTGCTGACATCAGAATAAGATCTAGCTGGTGATGAGGTAAATGCATACTCAGGGAGCCAACCTGCCCTGGGGTTATGGGAGAGAGGAAAATGGCCCACTCTCAGTGCTGTCAGCTCAGGTCTGCTCCCTGATCTCACCATTTGCCTTAATCCCTCCTACTTCACTCCCTCTGCCCTTCTGTGTTGCTTGCCGTCTTCCTATTTTTCCCCTTTTTCCTCCCACTCTTTATGCTTTCCTTCATTTTGTTTCCTTTGTTCCTTTCCTCCTTCCTTCTTTATCTCTTGCTGGTCTTGTGCTGCTCATTCTGCCTGCTCCATCCTCCAATTCCCCTTTCTGTCATCTGCTCCACTCTTCTTTTGCTGGCTTTTCACCTTCACTGATATCTTCTACAAGATATTTGAAAGCGTTAAAATCGGCCCAGAGGTTGAGCCGCGCGGGTGGCAGCCTTCCAGTGGAAATAGTGCCAAAGGAAGAACAGCAGCCCAAAGGAGATTTCACACTTTACAGCAATATTTAAAGCATTCTGAATCTGATTAGGGGATCTGGATGAAAGTCACAGAGCTTCCTGATCCTACACAGCATTTTTCAAAAGCTGTCAGAGCAAAAAGGAAATGCTGGACCTGAAGCCCCTAAGCAAGTTCCTTCTTCAGCTCAGCACTCAACACGCAGTATCACTCAGCACACAGACACCTTCCTGGCTGCCCTCAGACGTGCCATTGAGACACCTTTGGATCAAAAGTGCCCTTCAATTCTCCTCCCTGTAAATCTCCCTTATAAATTGCTCCCAATTTACTTTGAGATCAAAATTTGACTTACAGGCATTTGTCTGACAAACGAAGGGAAAAGGGTGGGTGTGTAGCACTGAGGCACCAGGAGGGAAGAGAAAGGGATGTTGCAAATGTACTGCTAGGTACTGCTTTATTATGTGTAGTCGAATGTGGTGAATGAGCAAACCAACCTTCTGTCAGGAAAAACAAACAAACAAAAACCAGAAAGGTGATGACTTCTTAAAATGAATGCCTTCTCTGTGTAATAAAAAGTGCATTTCACTGCTCATAGCCATCTGCACAGACAGATACATGGGTACATAACAAATATTCAAACCAACTGAAAATTTGTCTTCAAACATATTGAAAGTCAGGCCATTACTTTTTCATTACAGCATACTCTCTAGAAAGAGAATTCCGTCGTCTCCCCCCATTTCCCAAGTCCCACACTGTTGTAGATAAGGAAGAGATAAGTGAGTTCAATAAAGTTGTGCTGCACAGGAGCGATGGCAAGAGATCCAGTTGGTTGGTTGGTTTTGGTTGTGTTTTCTTTGTTTGCTTGTTTTGCTTTTTTTTTTTTTTTTTAAATTATTTTTAATTGCTTGGAATCACTCACTTGGTCTCATTTTGGCAAAAGATCTTATCCTTCTTGACATAATCCATGTCAGTATCCTTTACCTCCAGCCCCAGTGTTACACTTTCTGTTTTTCCTTTCCACCCTTTTAATTAAATGAGTATAAAATGCAGCATCTAAACAAGAAAAAGGAACAAAAAAGAGCAGAGGGATTGGATGCAATTACTGGAACACATCACCACGTGGGTTCAGAACCAAGGTCAGGCGAGGATATCTCTCCCCTGAGGAGAAGACGAGATTCCTTGTTGCTGCGCTAAAGTAAGTTACTGCAATGCCAGCATCCCTAAATGATCACAGGCTGCCTGTTACCACCCCCTTCCTTCATCTCTCCATATTTTTGGCTGGACCTGTGCTGCTGCCTAGTGTGGGGCTGTGTTGTGTAGGAACTCAATATTTGGTGGAAGCTCTTTATGGTGGTTCTTTTTCAAAATGAATAAGTATATAACTGAGCAGGAGGAGTAACGAAGTTTTTTAATTAACATGGAGCATACCCTCAGGCTTTGCCTGTAGGTGTGGAGCACTGCAGTGAGCCCATTGCGTTGACAGGTGGTCTGGGGCTGGCAGAGGAGATGTGTCCCAGAGGAACCTGTCAGTCAGCATGAAGCGGTGCCGGTTCCTCCTATTAGGTAAATGTGCAAGCAGAAGACTTCAAATGCTTTGCAATTCAAGAATAATTCTTCAATAAAAGACCATATAGCCCTGCAGTGCTGCTATTTTTAAGCTGATTTAAACCTTAAAAAAAAAAATCCTGTAAAATGAAATTGCAATTATAAAGACAGTTATCACAGATCATCACTGCTGGAAGTGGAACATTGAGGTCAAGATTCTATAGAAAGCAGCGGTACTGCCCGGTCTCCCACATGTTGTAGAGCTGCCTGGCTGGCACTGCAGAGGCACACCACTGTTGCAAGAGCTCTCCTGCTAAATTTCTGCTCTCTGACTGCTAGAAAGGAAGAGGAAATGGAGTTACACAAAAGGAAGTTTTAAAAATGACAAATCTCTGCCACAGTTTGTTAGTTACTACTTGCAAAGTACATAAGCACACGTAGTGCCTTAATATACCTCTCCCAGAAGTACAAAGTCCTTGTACTTTCTCTATTAAATTACATGGTTTGGAGAAGAATTACATTTTCCTGAAGACTGGATTTATGAAAAGACTATCTAGAAGCTTCTGTTTTTAATTAATTACAATGTCTGTAGTATTCGAGGCAACTTTAATGTCCAAATTTGTCATCAGTAAGTCTGTTTAACTACTACAATTTTCGTATAAACATTGATAAATATTGCGAAGAATGAAGTGTTAGACATCTATTTTATGATACTAGCAGAACATAGAGTAAAGGCTTCTGACAATTTCCCTTATCCTTGGGGAAGTACTTAAGCAGATGAAGTAATTAATAATGTGAGTTCCCAGTTTATGTAGTAACAACAGAATATTTGTAAGCTGCACATGTAAGGAGATTTCAAATAAATTCAGGAGTTCTATCTGTAGTTCAATTCTTCGAGAGAAGAAACAAATCTTATCACTGGATTTATTTGTTGGAAAAAAGCTATTTCACATGGAGGGAAGGGAGAAATGTGGCAGAAACTCCTTAGCCATGTGTGTCATTAAGCGCACCAAAACGATCTAGATGCTCTGCTTGGGTTAGACAGTGTAACTTTAAGCAAGCTGCTTGAACTTACAATTAATTCCAGATGAGATTCCGTCCGTGTGTAACTGGGAGAAGAAGATAACAAATGGTTTGGTAGACACAGGAAAAAAGCACCTCAACAAGACAGTGACAGGAAGTTATTGATTGACTGTGGGTTCAGTTAGTAACCTCGGGAGGTCAAATACAAGAGAGGGCAAAGAGCTTAGAAGTCTAAGAAATGTACATGTTCGAAGAGCCATCTTCTGTCTTCTTAAGAACTTGCCTGGGATGCTAGCCAGAATAGCTTTGCAGTATCACCTGGCAGATAAAATTAAAGCATGAATCATCATCTCCCCAGTCTGCCAAACTGAGGTTTATTCAAGTTGTAGCTTTATGATGGATTGCAGTTTATTATTCGATGCTGTGTCCAAAAGCTAACTATCCCTTGATTCCAAACAGTGCTGTGGGAAGGTCAGGTTTGAGCTGGGTTACAAACCTGGTTTTGTGTGATGAGAATTGAGAGAAGGGAGTTCAAAAACATGGAAGTTTCTATCCTTTAAATTTAAATGAAATATCAGATGGACATTTGCCAGTATAATGTATCATTCTGACAGACCACAATGCCCAAGGATATAGAGCTCTTTGGATTACCCTGAAAGAATAAGGGACACGGTAACATTCTTACAAGGCAGGGAAAATGAGGAATGTTCAAAAAACAAGCATTCAAACTAGTTCCATAAAGTATTTCAATGGAACTTGGATTGTAGAATTCTTGATGTTTGGAAACTTTTTCTGAGATAGGAGGAAAAAGACTAGTCCTGGAAGAAAGCGAGAAGGATGTTATTTTCAATGATACAGGCATCATTCATAGGCTAATTTTCCAAAGAAAATCTACTTAATCTTTAATCTTTGAAGCAATAGATTGGTTGGGTATCACAGTAAGTATCATTCTCCCAGTTTTCATTTTAGATACTGTAGCAGTCAAAGGAAGATATGCCTTCAAAGAGCAACAGCGCATAGTTTGAAATTCAGCATGGTTGGTAATGGACCAACCACTGGGAGTTTTTAGTTGGCTTGTCTGGGACAAGGGATGGACATACAGAAGTCTTCAATTATCAGATTATCTTGGTATGTGTGACTAATTGGTAGTCTGAGGTTTTGTAAACTAAACATTTTGTAATTGGCAGCAAACCGCCCACTTCTTTCATCAACAGTAATAAGAAAGACTAATGCCTTCTAAGAGTTTTTCTCTCTGTGCCTATGTATGCAGCAGATCTGTACTTCTTAAGAAGTGCTGTAATCCATAGATCAGAGCATATGATAGTATAGAAATGAAACAGGCTATCCCATTTATAATGCAAAGCAACCTGGCTTTGAGTTATCAGCTCGCAATAATAGAGCAGCTATCAGACTTCAGTGTGAGAATACAAATTTACATCTAGTTTCTTTCTTTGGTAGTGTCCACTCAAGACCTGACGTTCAATTAATTAACCAGTGGCAAATAAGACCAAAACCTCTGACAAGGAGAACCTAGATTTGGGTGCTGGTAGCCATTGCTTAGGTGCAGTTAATGTCTGCTCTGGGGGTACTTTCAGTGAAATCAGTGGTTCTCAATATCAACTCCTATTTAACAATGATCTTTGTCTGAGAACTTCATAAAAATGCTTTTACATACTAACAGCTAACAATAAAACCAGAGATGAAACCCAATGAAGATAAACAAAAAGGTGATGTATCTGTCATAACTATCTACCACAAGCTAAAGATACATATGAGGAATCCTGGCTCAATTCAAGTAAAATTTGACCTTTTAAGACAGATTTATCAACATGCACTAGTTGCTTTATGCTGCTACATGGCAATGCAAAGCAAACATGACACAGTCATAAGCTAGGCCAGGCCTACAGCTGCTTTGCATTACTGGGAGAGCTAGCACTGGTCGAAGAGATCTGGTAAGCCTGATTGTTAATTGACCAGCAGCCAGCCTCAGAGGTCCTTCAGAGGGGTGACACTGGGGCCGGCTGGTAATTGTGCGCACTGCCAGGTAGAGCTATTACCAGACAATGCCAATGTGCCCAGCTGACTTTTACCAGTTAGGCTGAATCATGGAAATCAGGGTGTAAGAAAGGATGGCACTTGCCTTTGCTATTTCTGATGTTGTACATCCAGGCATAGATCTGCACCCACTTTCGCCTATAGAAAAGTCTATAGCAGTTGTTAATGACATCCTGTCAGTGTATGTCCTTCAGGCTAAATGTGACATTTTGGGGGCTTTGACTTACGGAAAATTCGAACATTCCTCTGTTTCTGCATTACTGCATGGAGATGTGGGATATAAGAATGGCGAAAGTCAGATTTCAGAAGTAACTGTTTCTTAAATTGTTTTAAATTTCTTATAAAAATGCATTTAATCCTTGCATCTGCAAGTTGTCACAAAGATTGCTGTACCTTAAACATAGGTGATGCAATACAACCCATAAGAATGGATCCTGAACCTTCGATGTGTACGAAGAAAGGAAATGGTAAGTACAGAACCATTCACACAGATGTCCGTAAGAAGGCACACACCACAAACACACCACTGCTCTGTGTTCCTCACAGCACAGCCAAGGTCTGAAAATGTGACAAAAAAGTCACCCACGGTGATGATAGTACAGATTATATGAGCTTTTTCTGATGTTCAGAAGGTGTAGGAAGGGTTGGCGTAGCAGGCATAGGCAGGACGATCCCTCACAGCATGTTATCACTGCGGTTTGAAGTCCTCAGCGGAGAGCCCAGAGGAATTATTTCTGGCTGGTCCAATGGCTGTCCTACATGCACTGATGGATGGTGCTGCTACACAAAACCTCTGAGTTCAGAAGCAACCTTGAAATGCCTGGCTCCCGGGCTATCAAAGACAGGACGTATTGCAGAGCCGATGTTACCACGTAAAGATGAACAGCAGGAACATCAGCAACAATGTGAGCGTGCTGCAGCTGCACCGGCCAGAAGGGAAGCCAGGAAGTTAAAAGAAAGAGACAGTCAGTCCCAGTAGATGGTCTGCGTGAAATCTTCCTTTTGTGGTCTGCTGGTTTATTTCATTTTTAATTGGTGAGGAAGAGGGGTCATATTCTGATTCCAGGAGCGTTCCAGAAGTCAAGAAATGTCACACATATGGATCTGAACAACTATCCAATACTAAGTTTCATTATTTGCTTTACTATATACGCATTTCTTTTCTTTTTTTTCCCCTTTATTCTCTCTCTCTTTTTTATCTTTTTTAAAGCCACCCAACATTACAGGTGGGGTAGCCAACCACGTAACAGCTGTTGGCTGTTTTTCGTATTGCACAGGCACATGTGTGTGCTCATTCACTCATTCATTTTCTGTGTTTGAAATCAGAGTCGGAGCATCCAGAAAAGCCAGTTACACATCGTGCTTTTCAACAGTGTTAGGGTAACTGTTCATTGCTGTGCTGAGGAAAAAAATGTTCTTCAGCTGAGATGCCCGGGTATGTCACTCCAGAACACCACTTTCATTAAAGTCTCTGTAGAATGATTAAATATGTTTTCAGAAGAAGTCATCGTTGCTAGCCGTTACATGTCCAGTAACTTGCAGTTATCTCCCCTTGGTGCTGTCAGCCATTGGAGAGGTTCTCGAGGCATTTTTTGGAGGCATCCCTTACAACACCCAAATCCCCAGAACTGTGGCAACGTTCCCTTTTACTCCAGCCTCCATTCCCACCTAACTGAGTGCTGGGGCTTAGGAGTCAATACTCCTCCAGTGTTCCAGCTGAAGAACCAACTCAGTAGCTAACGGGGTCAGATTTACTGCCTGGATTGACTGACAGAATTAATTTCAAGATAGTATTGTATGTTTGCACTGAAATAAGCGTTGTGCTCAAGCTCCTTCTTGCTGAGCCCTGCTTCCAGGCTGTTTGCATGTGATCCCAACTCAGCCTTTGACTACTAGTTTGAGTTCTTGACTGTCTGTCACTGTAAATCTTCGGTGACTCTGTTTGAATCAAAGCATTCCCTCTGGGTTTGGAAGAGGTTTAAATGGATGCAGAATTTTCGGTTTTATCTTGTTTGTGGGTTTTTTTTTTTCCTTTCTTTTCCGCCTGGGAAATAAAATAAGCAGATGGAATCTCAAGTCTTCTGAGATCAGCTACAGGGAAGAAGTTTTCTGTGGGTGTGCAGTAACAAGATAGAGGACAATTTGTCATTTATTGCTGCACTGCTGAGTCTGAAGTAATTGTGTCACTGCTGAACAGCCTGAGAAAGATGGGTGAAAGCACATACTGACATGGGGGTATTGCTAGAAATAAAAGTGTAATGTCAAACGGATGAGTTCCTCCCACCAAAAAAAAAAAAAAAAAAAAAAAGAAGGAAAAAAAATCCATGTGCAAATAATAGAAAAAATGTTATTTTTCTTGATGATGTTAAACCATTTATGGATTAAGTTGCATTATGAGTAAAAAAGTTTACAGGTTTTTTTGTTGTTGTTGTTTTTTTTCTGGTTAGAAACCTCTGTTAATGGATGCAAATACAACATTAAAATGATTTGTTTATTGCCAGCCAAAGTATTCTGACACAATTATAGCACTCCATGGTCTTCCTTAATGGATAGTGTTAATTTTGGAGCCTATCTGGGTTTGCAGAAATTACTCACTGTATTAATAGGTGCCAGCTGTGAGATAAGCCACTGACAGCTCCGTAAAATACTGTTGTTCTTTCACACTGATTTCATGTACAGCTAATCACCACGCAGTCCTGCATGTGCTGCTGGAAGCTAAAAGGGAAAACCACCGCTTCACTTCACTATTGTAAATATTTAACTGGTGAAGTATAAAATATTCTCCAGCTTGCTCTTGTTCTATGCCAGGAGAAATAAAGCATTTTAAATAATCACTCTTTTCTGTTACATTTGTTTGAGGAAAGGGAATACAACAGGGTGGGCCAAGCAAGAAGGCACTGAAAATCACTGAAGAAAGTTGTCCTGACATCATCACAGAGGAGATGAATCTGAGCCACAACAGAAGATGCAGAAGCCTGCAGATTCACCATACTGGGCAGCAAAGCAGCTCTTTGTAGATTCGTCGTGTGTTTAAAGGTGTAAGAGGTACCTCCAAGTGCAGGACTCCATCCCTGGCACAAGCAGGCTGAGGTTTTACCCTGTGCTTGGCAAGATGGAGGCACAGAGACCAGTCTGTGCCATGGGATTGCCATATGGAAGGATCACACTCTATATTAAATCATTAGATGTAGTAGTGGGTGATCTGGCACCGTGACACAACACATCTGCATTAACTGACAAGAATAAAGCTGTGCTGCTCCCACAGCTGGCTGACCCGAGGAGCTAAGGGGCTGCTTTCCCAAGGTTAACTAGCTGGCCAAGTGTCCCATGTCACTGCCTCCAGCACCGTGCCCACTGCTGAGCCCAGTGGGCCTGCTGATCTGGCTCAGTGTCCTGATGGATCTGACAGGTGGTGGTGATGTGGGAGCAGTGATGTGGTGCAGAAAGGCAGAGCAGAAGGTGTCCCTCACTGCAGCCAGGCCCCTGGTTGTCTCAGCCATAGCCAGAACCCTCCCAACAGCTCCACGAGGTGCTAATGGTTTGCACTGGCCTTATAGCTGTAGGGACAGCAAACCTCTACCTGGTCATTTTTGACTGTAAAAAATCACAGGATCATAGGATTGCTGAGTCTGGAAGGGACCTCAGGAAGTCTGTAGTCCAACTTCCTGTTCAAAGCAGGGGCAGCTTTGAAGCCAGACTGAGATACACCACAAATGCTTGTTTTCTTCCTCAAAATAAACTTAATCTTTTTTTTAAAAGGAAACAAGGAAGTAAGGAAGCTTCATTAGAAGAGTATTACACAGGCAGCAAAGTCAGCTACCCAAAAGTTAGGCAATGCCAGAGCTACAGCTGCCTACATGACCTTGACTTGGTCCCCTATGCAGGTGCATTATGCAGTACCAGCACGCGTTGCTCCTCCACAGGATCTCTCTCTTGCTCAGCACAGAATACAGATGAAAAGGGAGCAATAAGGGGATCTTAAACTTGCCACTTTCTAACGTTAAAAGCTTCACCTTGGATCCTATATCCCAATTAATATTCCAGCAATGTAGAGGGTTACGTGCAGGAGGTATGATGTGCGTAGACCACACCTGTATACACATTGCACCAGGTTCTGACCTGAAAGAAAAGTTAAAATGCCTCTTAAAGGACTGAAAAATGAAGTTATCAAGGATGAGTTTTGATTTTATTCCCTTTTACAATCCATGTTAATTTTGGACATGAGAGGTCACGTTTAGCAATTCTTATAGGAAATAATAAATCAGCTTATCATAGCAAATGTAAAACAAATACAACTGAGTTTGGATGTCTGTGTGAACAGTCACGTGGGGAGAAAATCCAGGCAGCTGGCTCCAAATAACTATTAATCCTCCCCAAGGCAGCTGCCAAGAGAATGGCCTCAGGCCTCTGAGAGCTGGAGCTAGCACGTTTCAGGAGGAGCAGCACTGGGGGAGCTGGGATGAGGCAGAATGTGGAGAGCAGAGCTCGCATGGAATGACATCATTTGGTACAACAAATGCTGACTTTTTTCAATCTCATTTGCTCCAGCTTTTCTTTGCTTTGCTTTGCTTTGCTTTTTGCTTTGCTCTTTTCCTCTCCTCTCCTCTCCTCTCCTCTCCTCTCCTCTCCTCTCCTCTCCTCTCCTCTCCTCTCCTCTCCTCTCCTCTCCTCTCCTCTCCTCTCCTCTCCTCTCCTCTCCTCTCCTCTCCTCTCCTCTCCTCTCTCCTCTCCTCTCCTCTGCTCTCCTTTCCTTTTTTCCTTTCAGAGTCTGAAGTAAATTCCACAATACAATTCGTGCATAGCACCACACATTAAAATTTCAGGGTGCTTAGGATTTAGAACTATTTCCAGGTAAAACCTCTAACACTCGTGTGATCCTTATGAAGGGGCAGGAAATCTACAGACTGGGCACAAAGGTGGGAAATCTCTGCTGTTTTCTTCCTGCAGAGTGCAGCATCCCTCTCGCCCTTTGCTGCTTTGTGTTGCCTTTCTGGATAAGATGCAGGGCACTGATATACTGGCTTTTGTTTGGTCCTCTAATTCCTATTAAGAAAATGGAGGAATTCTGACATGTTGGTGGCAAGGCACACTGCATGAAAAAGTGCAGCAGGAAGGTGAGCAGGAGCTTTCTCATTGATTTAGTGAGATCAAGATTTACACCACTGTTGATGAAAAATACATCAATTTCTCAATGTCCATAGAACAAAAGTGCCCAGGGTTGCCTGCATTTAATCAGAAAGACACACAAAAAAGAAAAATTGCAAAATATGAAAACCTTTCTGACATAAATAAGATGTCTTTAAACATACAATTGTAATTCAGATCAAGTGTTTGTCAATTAAGAGCATTAACTGGGGACACAGTCATCCTAACTGGCATATGCATTCATCCATGGACATAGCCTGGAGCACTGGCGATCAATTATTCAGCAAGGCATTTCGTACTGCCTCCACCTTTCATAGCACATCATCTGCCAGATTGTGATCAGCAGCAAATATATGAACAGCAGCAGAGGAGAAAACAATTAATATTTCCTGGCTAAGTGAGATTTTAATTTCCTTGGTAAAACTCTCCTCGGTCATTAGGTTATGGAAGATGCATGAGTCTATGTCCTCCTGCCTTCCACAAAGAGCCAAGACGGTGGTTTACCATTCCCCAAATATTCCATATGCTTTAGCATTCAAATCCCTTAGAATTCTGCCTCTCCTGTTACATTTTGTTGTCACCTCCTCCTCCTCCCCCAGATCTTTGCTGTTGGTCTGGCAGAATATTGATGGAGAATGGCTCTCCTTATGTGCTTTTCCAGTTTTGAAACTAGGGCTATGGACAGAAGTGTTTCTCTGGCTATCACTCATAGAAGTAAAGAGGTCACTGCCCCACATGCTCATCAGCTTCTTCCCCTTCCTCCCCATCTACCTCCAGCTCCCTTCCCTTGAGTCAGCCCAAAGAAAACTGTCCCAGCAAAACCATGCTCATTTTCTGTAGGATCAGTGGAGCTGATTCACCCCGGAGCTGCACAAGATGCAAGGAGAGGAAGGCTGTCATCTTCAGTGGCAGCCCACAGCACTATCAGATTAAGAGCAGCGTGAGCAGCTCGTGGAGAAGAATATGTTGACCACAATCTATACACAGGGGAAAGTACCATATTACACAATACATTTTTCCAACTCTTTTTGGCCTTTTTAATTTAAGTTTTTTTAGTTAGCTTTCATTGGCTTGCCCCTCTTTGGAGCTGGAATCTCAGTTCTCTTTAATATTTAAAGAAATTTATGTGCTTCAGAAATGATATACATTTAAAAATTCCTTTGAACTCAGGCTTTTGTTGATGCTTTGTTTTTTTTTCTCAGTCTATTGCTAACACATGCCTGGGTAAACCTAGGCAGGGCTCCTTCCCTACTCATCTTCTCAATTCTGACTTATTTATACTCCATTCTTTGCCTGTTAGCAGCAGGTAGGCTCTACTGATTTTTTTTTTTATGTGTAGCAAATAGCTTTTTTTGCCTCATAACAGGAGAAACATACCAGAGGTCATTATAAAACAATCAAGGTTGTTAATCCTGCTCTTCTCTTGTGGGAGCTGCTTTGTGTTTCTCTAGCTGCAGGGCATCTATCTCTTAGAAGTGCATCTTCAGCGTTTTTCCCCTTGCAGTTTTTGTTGTCATGGGTAATACCAGGTGTGGAGCAGGATACATGGATGAAACTGTAGTGTCCCTCTTCACCTCTCTCTCCTAGGAGGTTGGGAATGAGGACAACATGATTTGGGAGATGGCATTTCAGTTTGTCTTCCTGTGGGCAATTACTCTGTCTATGCTGTCTAAATACATTTGCTTAGTATCTTGAAAAGGCCTGGCTGATTCTAAGCTGAGGTCAATATCAGGAAAAGAAAGTGTCTTCTACTAAGATGTTACAAGGAACTGGGGATGCTGGAGCAGCTTTTTGAAAAATCAGCTGTGCAGTTCTTAATTTTGAGTAAATAATCAGAAGTTAGGTACCTAGGCTATGTTTCAGGTGGAATTAAACACGTAATTAGAAGAAGTGAATCACAAGAAAGCACCCTGGTCACAAAAGGTGCCTCAGCAGGCCTAGTTTGCATCAGGAAACAGCTACCTAATTTCCAGTATCACCAGTATCATATATGTCAAATATATCCAGTATCATATATGTCAAATATATGTGATCACTGAAAACTGGCAAAGGAAGGACAGATAGATAGGTTGGCTCCATGTCCAGCCTCTATTAAAGCATTTTCTGAAGATAATAAACAGCTCTGGGTTTGTGTGAGATGTGTGAACATGTCTGCCATCACTTTAAAAATTGCATCGATGTCTGTTCAGTGGGAAAGGCTTTGAGAGAAGTATGCCAAAATGAAGGGCTTAGAAGAGGTGTCTCAACCACCAAGGGAAGGGGATGTGACATGGTCTTGATCAATGGCTCTGAGGTGTAGTGGGCCAAAGGAGGGAGAATCTCTGTGCAGGAAGATCAGGGTGCAGAGTAACTGTGGAGACCGCACAGCCCTGCCAGCCAGCCATACTGGTTGGCAGTGCGACCAGGGAATAACACACGCCATGAAAAGGAAGCAAAGCACCCACCAAGGGGCCTGTCCCTCATCTAGTCCTTGTTGGCCTGGGACCTTTTCAAGTCTTGTTTATCCTTAAGCTACCCACTGTCTCCCATGTCACCACTCTCACAATATTCTGATCACTGAAGATGGGTGCCTTTCATGGCAGAAGGGAGGCTTGGTACCAGCAAAGTCCTTCTGAACTTGGGAGCAACATTCTGTCTTTCATGCTAACTGTAAGCAAAATGTCCCCCAGCACTGCACAATATATGAACATTCTTGGTTTTTGTATTGGCTCTCTTCAAAGCCTTGTATAGTTGCTCCACTAGCCTAAGCCCTTTTGATCCCTCTCCTTAAGCATGCCCAAGACAGTGGCACTGTATTCCCTATCTTGGGCCATTTTGGCAGTGAGGGACTTTCACCCAGCAGCTTCTCCCCAGAGCCCTCACAGAACTCTTCCAGGATCTACTCTGGATCTCAGCTGACAGTACTGAACACAAGTGATATTTCTATGGCCTTGGAAGAGCTCTGTGTGGGTGGTGGTTGTGCTGCTGGCTGTCATAGCAATGGAGACCTCTGGTGTAAGGCAAGGTCCGAGGGGAAGGCAGCAGAGACCCAAATGCAGTAATAGCAGTGAAAGGAAGGGAAGGAAAAAAGTCCACATATCAAGGAATCACTTTGCTCTTAGGCAAAACGGTTCTAAGAGCGCAAAAAAACTGGCCAAAGAAAGACTTATGGACAGCTGTAAGATGTCCAATTAAACCCACGCGGAAAGAAAATAAGTGATCTTTTCTAAGTCCTGTTAGCAAAAACCTAACTCCTGTTTGGAACACCTAACCTTTTGGGGTGACTTTATGCTGGATCAGAACTTTGCATTTGGTCACAACAACCCCAGGCAACCCTACAGGCTTGGGGAGAAGTGGCTGGAAAGCTGCCTGATGGAAAGGGACCTTGGTGCACTGATGGACAGTTGGCTGAATATGAGCCAGCAGTGTGCCCTGGCAGCCAAGAAGGCCAAAGGCATCCTGGCTTGTATCAGGAATGGTGTGGTGAGCAGGACTAGGGAAGTCATCCTGCCCCTGTACTCGGCATTGGTGAGGCCTCACCTTGAGTACTGTGTTCAGTTTTGGGCACCTCAGTACGAAAAGGACATTGAGGTGCTGGAACAGGTCCAGAGAAGGGCAACGAGGCTTGTGAAGGGCTTAGAAAATCAGCCCTATGAGGAGAGGCTGAGGGAGCTGGGGCTGTTTAGTCTGGGGAAAAGGAGGCTGAGGAGAGACCTTATTGCTCTCTTCCAATATCTGAAAGGTGCTTACAGCGAGAGAGGGATTGGTTTCTTCTCACATGTGACAGGTGACAGGATGAGGGGAAACGGCCTCAAGTTGTGCTGGGGTAAGTTTAGGTTGGATATCAGGAAAAACTTATTTATAGAAAGGGTTGTTAAGCACTGGAATAGGCTGCCCAGGGACCATCCCTGTCACCATCCCTGGGTGTGTTTAAAAACCATTTGGATGTGGTGCTCAGGGACATGATTTAGTGGAGGGTCGTTAGTTAGGGTAGGATGGTTAGGTCATGGTTGGACTTGATCTTTAAGGTCTTTTCCAACCTGAGTGATTCTATGATTCTATGATTACATGGCTGTGATATTTTGACCTGGTGCAAGGGGTTCAAAAGTCTGCACAGTGCTTTGGCAGGCGGACACACAGCTCTTCCTCATCCCTCTGGGAACCACAAATTGATTCTCATTCCTGTATTTTCTAGGATAAACTGTAAAACTCCACATTTAATGTGGGGTATTAAACGAATAAATGCTGGCATTGAACCATTTCCTTGTCAGCAGGAAACTGTGTGTCATCAAGCTTCTTGCCTATGTTGGGAGGAATGAGGGAGAGGTGATAATAACAGGGGCTGCCTCCAGAGAGGGAAGTGGGGATGGCATAGGGGTGGGCACAAAGCTCTGGTAGGTGAGGGAAGGAGCACAGTACAGTCAAATGAATATAGGGAAAATAGATAAGGGTCAAAGAAAAGAGAAATTTATTAGAAGTGAAACAAAGCAGAACAACTGAAACCTTCAGAGCTATAAAAGCGAGGAAAGAAGAAAAGGTATGACAACATTCTCATCAAAATTCCTAAAATAGGCATGTTAGCTCACTCAGGAGTGGAAAAAAAAATTACAGGGAGGCTTCGATCTTGTCTGTCTCATTCTCTAATCCAGCCAGCAGTGTGTCCAAGTTCTCACGCAACGTGACTATAATTATAAGCTGTGATCTATCAAAGCAGGACCTGGAAATTTTCATCTTACTGCCCTTCAAATATAAGGGGAAGGCTGCAAAACTGTTAAAATGTTGACTCTTCTAATCTAACTGCATTATTATTTAGCACCACGATTCTAAACATAATGAGAGTGGCTGGTTTTCCAGTGTCTAGGGCTTGATAGCATCACAAAATTAGACAATGAATGTAATGAACATGACTCAACACTTCACCCAGGTTTACTGTTTCTTGGTGTCTAATGGAAATTGCGTGCTATATCCTCCTCTTGAAATGATGGTCCTCTATAAGGCTCTCTTTCCAATTAACGAGAAATCTTAAAGTGTAAGAATACATATAAAGAGCCCTTTCTTACCATTTTGTTACTTATGTGCTTAAGAGCCTGTTTCTCATTCCTCTCTCCACATGCTGATAAATTCCACGCTGCCAGGCCAAAGGGGCTGGACTCAGCAAAGCCCTGAGAATTTTTATTTCAGCTTTGGCATTTACTACGTGGGCAACGGATGATTCCCCCACCACTTGGCCAGAGCAGTGGGTTGCTCTTGGAAAGGACTATAAACCCAGATAAAGACAGGATTGCCCTCAACCCGAGAACACTGAAGTATTTCATAAATGTGGTATTTGACCTTGATAGTGATGGGAGGTTATTGGTACTGTGAGGAGCACAACAGTTAGACGCGTAATGGAGCTTGTTGAGAGCTGTGGGAAATACCAGCAGGAAAAAGTCTATGGCCCTGGGCTGCAACATAACCTTGAAAGACAGAGGACAATTATTAGCTTTGAAGTTCTTGTAACTTGCCTCCAAGGAAATGAGTCTTGTTTTGCCAGACAGGGACTCTAGAGATCCAGAAAAACCCAAACAAGCAACAAGAAAAACAAACAAACAGAAAACGACCACAACCAAAAAAACTCACCCAGCTTTAAAGGATCTCTTCCTAATATATCAAAGTAACATACTGGGCCAAACATTAGCATATCTACCAATCTCTGGGAAAGATACAGAATCTACTAAAAACGTAGATCAACCAGGAAAAAATGCTCAGGTATGTGAAAGCAGGTTTAGCGGGGTTAGTCTCTTTCTTGTATTTTTTTTCCTCTGTAAAGCTTTTATTAAGGCATTTTGCTTTGGAGATGCTTAGTTACTGATCATGCAGCCAGTGTCTCTGCAGGACAAAGACATGTGAGCCTTGAGCACAGGTCGGTGCAGTTCCTGTGGTCACAGTGACAAGCAGAGGGCAGAGCCCATGCCAGGCTAGAAGAGCCATGGGGAGAAGCAAGGGCTGAGCAGAAGGCACTTACAGAGGTCATCAGAGGTAACTGATTAGCACAGGCACAGCCAGGAAAGGAAGAGCTATTCTTATGCCCATTCAATATTCAGCAGTATCAGATGAAAAGACAAGACAGCTGGTGTCCTACATGATGCTTGCTATTCACAAGTTTTACAACCAATTCTCCATTCCACCATCCTTGGTTATAAAGAGAGTATTGAACAGTATTGCATTTATGACAGATCTCTACAGAACCCCGCTCCATACATCTCATCAGTTTTTCTCTGATCTACTGAGAATGGTTTTCCAACATAAATTTTACTCCGGTTACATTAATAGCATTTAGACCATGCTGTTAGGGCATCACCATATCACACATCTTAATGAAGTATGGATAAACAATATCCGCCACCTCTCTTGCACTGCTAAAATCTATACCATTGTATAGAAAGACATCAGACTCATTATCTCTCTGGCACAGGTTGCCCAGCGAGGTTGATTCCCGTGCCTGGAGGTATTCAAGGCCAAGCTGGATGGGGCTTTAAGCAACCTGGTCTAGAGGGAGGTGTCCCTGGCCATAGCATGGGGGTTGGAACCAGGTGATCTTAAAGGTCCCTTCCAACCCAAACCACTCTATGAATCTATGATCTAGTGGTTGGCAATCCTCTCAACAGCAGTGGATTGGAACCGGATGATCTTTGAGGTCCCTTCCAACCCAAGCCATTCTGTGTCCCAGTGATAATGGTCTATATTGTTGTTTTACTTTTCAACCCTTTGCTCGATTATTTTATTCAAGGATTTTTCTAACCTCAGCTCTAAAATTCCTCAGCCCCATTATTTTTTAAAACAGAACTCAAGCGGACATTTGCAAGTGAAAATTCTCAAAGACAGCACCTAAAATTGCCTAGTCTCTTTGTACCCTGGGAAGGCTAGCCATTCCATATACATCATTAAAAACATCAGAAATCCAGCCTCCATGTTCCCTAACACTTCCTTCCTCCGTTGCAGCTTGCATAATGAAGAAGGGTTCCATTAAGAGCAGAATACCTCTGCTGTGTTCTTCAACTCACAGCCTAGTTTTAAACCTCCTGTGAACATACTCCCCTTTCCTTGTTGTTAATACAGCATTCATTACTGTTTCTCATCCGATTGTCTGATCTTTAGATTTTCTTCCAGTATTTGAAGGGAGCATATAAACAGGAGGGGGAACGACTGATTATGAGGGTGGACAGTGATAGGACAAGGGGGAATGGTTTTAAACTGATACAGGGAAGGTTTAGGTTAGATATTAGGAGGAAGTTTTTCACACAGAGGGTGGTGATGCACTGGAACAGGTTGCCCAAGGAGGTTGTGGATGCCTCATTACTGCAGGCATTCAAGGCCAGGCTGGATGTGGCTCTGGGCAGCCTGGTCTGGTGGTTGGTGACCCTGCACATAGCAGAGGGGTTGAAACTGGATGATCACTGTGGTCCTTTTCAACCCAGGCCATTCTCTGACTAATCTATGATTTTCTCTCTCTGTGCTACCTACACTCAGCAAGCTTACCCAGGCTCCATTTTGGTTCTTCTGTTTTAACACTGTTGAAAAGCTCACGGTTCAGTTAATTTGGGCTCTTATTTCTTCCCACTTTGGGGTAGTTTGTGACAATGCCTTCATCACAGCTTCTTGAAGGAATTGCCTTTTTTTGCTTTTGACTACTTCCCATGAGCTGTGAGTTCTCATCTCCTACTGCTCCAGTTTTGTTGTGACATTATTTGAAAATCAATAGTACTTTTACTAAGCGAAACCTGACCCACAGTTTTGGGATGAGAAAAACAGGTTGGGAAACCAGCAGGAGTGAATGATCGGTCATGTGGGATTTCTCCTCAGCAAGGTGGCTGGCTTACTTCATACAACCTGCCTGTTTCCTGACAAATCATTCCTGTCATGTAAATGATAGCAGTCTACCGAGGCTCCTCCGAGTCTCCCCATTCCCTCCTGAGATTCTCCGCTCTGAGTCAAAAAGCAGCTTCCCTAAATCAGTATTCAGATATATCAGTATCAGTAAGAAACATGAACACTTGGGAACAACCCAAGTAAGGAACTCCAGAGATATGAATCAAAACATGGAATAACCATCTGCCCGTTGGCTTACTCTAATTAAAAGGGACAATCAGCTAAGGTTTATTTCTAAATGAAATAAAATATAATAAATGATGTAGGAAACAGCGTGCTGGGGAATTTCTGTTTCTTTATAGAATCAATAAAGCTTTGATTCTAGAACAAGCATTTTCTGTCAACCATCAGACTTCCATGGTGAACTTTTGTACCAATAAAAAGAAGAAGGAAAAGAAGAAAGACCGAAGAAAACAATGGAACAGCTATTCAATCTTTCAAGAGAGCAACATCAAAAAGTACTGCCTATCATAACACTGTGGAATAAATATGTCTTTTAAAAACAGCTATCAGTGAATAATATCACATTGCTCAGACTGGAGGCAAGTATGAAACTGATACTGGAGTATTGCCCTGCCTGCGGTACGGGGGTTGGGACTTCATGATCCTTGGGGTCCCTTCCAACCTAAGCCATTCTATGATTCTATGATTCTATTCTCGCAAGAAAAATGTCATTTGAAACATTTGAAATACAGTTTGTTGGTCTCTCTCAACAGCAGAGGCCTAAGTATGTCATCAAACACGACAGCAAACATTAGCCTGTGTGATTCATTGCTTGTTTTTTGCTATAATTGCGCTAATGACGGCCATATATATTTTAATAATCTTAGTGAATTCAATTTAACTCGTTCATATTATGTAAAGGACCTGAAACAATTATATTGCAAGAATAGAGAGAGAAACAGAGATGGTGGAGGCAAATGTGCAGGCAGCAAATTTTGGAAAGGATTTCTTGTTCCTTATTCATTATTAATACAAGTAATTTTAAACAAAACACAGGGTGAACTTGCATTATCAGTTGCTCACCTCAGCTGCCAGGCCTCTGCCCATTTTTTGAACATTTTCCTTTTTTTCCTGCTAAATTTAAAACTAAAACATGGATGGGCTAAATGTGACAGAAGATAACTGAGATAACTGAACCTCCCATTTTTAGCAGCTTACCGAAGGGGAGAGAACCTGAATGAATAACATCTCTTTTAGTTGTCAGCCTAGACCCTTATTTAGATTATAATTTAAGTCACTGATAGGAAAAGTGGAAAATCAATTGGACAGAATGATGACGTGAATGGTATAGCTGAAATGTAATTTTTTCTTAAAAGAGAGTCTCTCTGATAAAGTATAGTTATAATGAGACACCCTGAAGCCAGCCTGCAGATTGGACATCAATATATTTAAAAGAAAACAACAACAACAACAACAACAAAGCCAAGAAGAGAACAGAAACCTGTCCATTTGAGAGAGTCAGAGATCCAGAGAGGAAACCTCCATCGCAGACTGAAAATCAAACGTCAAGTTACGAACAAAGGGAAAACCCTCAGTAAGTCATGTCAGTGGTGAAGTGAATAAAGGCAGGAATTTGCCATCCAGATGACTAGAAAAACTGGAGAAAACTCTTAGAAATAGCAATCCCACAGGGGTAGGAGGGGCAACAGAGCTGGAAGTGAGTTTAAGAGACAGAGGTTTGTAGATGTACTATCAGGTCATTAAAGTTGTGTAATGGCTGAAGAGCTCTTAGAACAATGACCAAACACTGGAAAATCAGTCTGTTTTTCAAAACCCCCTGACACATGCACTCACCTTTGCCATAATGCTGTGAACTTCAGTACCTGAGAAAATCATATAACTGAGTTCTGAGTTGAATATGGAAAGCAAACCTTCACTGCAATCCATAACACCACTCACTTCCTATATGAGCCTATGTGATGGGAATCGATGTTACAGACAACTGTGTTTGCTGGGTTTTGGTTGACCTTCTTTGTTCCCTTTTGCCCTTATCCTGATGCTGATCTCTGTTCTAACAACATTCCCAGTCTCACCTGCCAATTCTCTGTATTTTTTACTTTCTGAATCACATGGTTGGAAAAGACCTACAAGATCATCTAGTCCAACCATCCTCCCATTACTGTTGCTACCACAAGCCACTAAACCATATCTTGTAGCTCCTCATCCAGATGCCTCTTGAACACTTCGAGGGACGGTGACTCCACCACCTCCCTGGGAAGGCCAGGCCTGACCACCCTCTGAAAGAAGAGTTCTCCCTCTTCTCCTCCCAAGTGTAACTCACTCCCTTTATTTCCAAAAAGTCACTGTTCTATCTTTGTTTATGTTTCTGAAGTCAGAATCTATTTAAAAGTAAATAGTTCTACTAAAAATAGTTCTACTATGAGACATGGGTCCCAACAAAAGAACAGGTAAGGCATGAAGAGAACAGTGCAGACACAGTGAGTCCGATTTGCATTCATATAACCCTCACAGTGCTTTCGTTGTACTTTTTTAACTGTCACAAGACTGAAATCAAATATTGGCAGTTAGAATTGACACCTAGATAGCCCGGATTGTTACTTAAAATTTAACCATCAGAAAACCTGATCTAAAGTACTTCCAAGAGTGGAATCTGCAGAAGGAGAGCTGAAAATATTCAGTATAATTGCCATATGCTCATTCTGGATGGACACTTGGCCCACTCATTCTGGATGGACACTTGGCCTGCCTCCCAGCCCCACAAGAACTGACTGCCCCTTGCTCAGAGCTGTAGAGTCATTGGTGTGCAGAGCTCCCAGCACATGTAGACCAACCGGCCTTCCCATTTCAAAGGTTTACGTAGTGCTTACATGCATATGAAATCCTGAGCAAAAGCACCACAGCAAATGTGCCAGCAGAAAGATGGCAAGAGTAATAATAACATCTTGTAGCTCGCACAATATGTGCACAGTTTAGCAAGCATACAACGTGGGTGCAATGGAGTGAAAAATCCACCGGCCAAACACAACATAAGGGTGGAAAAAAAGGCAAAGAAGTTTTGCAAAGGGCCACTTGGTCCTGAGCTCATGCTCTCCATCGTGGACTTGACCTACACTGTGCAGCAAATGGACAGGGGGCTGGATGTTCTCCAGCAGCTTCAGCTACATTAAATATGAGCACAAATAATGCCCTGTGGCCCTACGTTCTCTGGGATGCCACAGGCACAGGACTCAGACGATCCACCCTTGCTGCAGAACCATGTTCCAGATTTTAATTGAGTTTCCATATTTAAGCTTTTCCTGTGAAAGCCTCGCACAGTAAAAACACTTCTCCAAAACGCAGTGCTGCAGCAGATGAAAATAAATCTAGCCGTTGTATTTTTGAAAACTTTCTTTGAAAGAACATAATTTCAAGGACTATAATCACTCATTCCAAATACACGGTTCATGAACTCAAAGCCATCACGTCCACGTACTGCATGTTCTCATCTTTTCTAACTGCCATATGCTACTAAGTCATTTCATTTTTTATGCACCCTCCTGGCTCCAGGCTTCATGGGCAGATGGCTCCTTGCCATCTAATCAAATTCACACATCAAGGGCATCCCAAGTGAGGTCCTTTGCAGAACTGCATCCTCCTTTCTTTTCTCTCCTTTCCTTGAACATGTGCACGTCACCACAAGCTTGTACCACTAGAAAGGTTCATCATTTTCAGATGTAAGACACTTCTTTTTTAATTAAACACGAAGCAATATATGCAGTTCCAGTCCATTCACTCTAAAAATATATTTCAGTGCTTTGGAAATTCACAGCGTATACACGCTTTCCTTCACATTCCTTTTGGTTATATTTTGGGTCCCTCCTTCTGCTATAGCTGCATCTGTTCACCGGGGACAACACATACATGCCCTCTGCCATCACACACAGTTACAGTAATGCATCTTTACTTCTGCAGCCAAGTGACAGTTTTTGCTGTACTGTACCAAGCTTGATGCAGCATCTAAATTTAGATGCCTTCTAATTTTCTTCAGCTGCCTATTGATACAATTGAATTTTCATGGATCAGCTCATCTTGACGCAGGCTTGCGGCTCTTAGCTTTGACGGACATCACCTCAGAGTTGCATTTGCTTCTCTAGATCATCTCACTAATCAGACAGGGAAGTCCTCATACTATTAGCAGTGGTATTTCTTCAAGCCACTGTACCCTACAATGCCTAACCAGGTTTTTCCACACGCGCTTTTATCACATTTTACCACAATTTCTGTAACTGTAGTTGCTGGATTATCTATATCCATAAAATACATGTACAAGCACGCATCTCATCTGTCTGAATGCGCAGCAGGGTCAGTGCTGCTCTGGTAACAAAAAAAAAAAAAAGAACATTACTTCACAAACTGGTGCTATTCCTCAACTTCAGAAATACTCCTTTCTTTTACATACAGACTTATCCTTTCTAGGCTTTCTGCCTATCTTACACCAAGACAGAAAAAACAAGGTCATCTACCCTGTGAGCAACTCGGCTCTTCAGTTTACACCTTGTTCTCTAAAGGAGGTGCAGTGCAGAAATTTTTAATATTGCCCTCAACAGCTACAGAAAAAAGACTCACCCTGTTATGATCTGCAAGACAAACAAAGTTGTTTCATAGGAACACTTTACGAACACCTAACATCGGTTTTGCAATCTATACCAAAAACAAGCAATCAGCTGTCCAATGCCAATTAATTTAATGTAACACATATGGAAGAGTGTATTTGAAATGTTTTTATAGAAGAGCAATGGTGGCACTGCAACATATATACTGCCTTATTGATGCTGCAGATGCCAAACAGAATAGAAACCGGAAACTATGAAGTCTCTATACCAATATCTTTAAAAGTTCACAGTAGCACCTAATAAATCCCATTTCTAAATATCACATAAGCTTTACACCCAGCTTTTTTAAGCAGTTCAATATTTTCTGCAACAGAACACTACAGCTAAAACACCATGCAGTGCTCATCTTGTGCTATGGTAAGCCATCCCTGCAGACTAACAGAGGGCTATCCCAGAGAACGTGGTGACCCAGAAGCCAAAGATAAAGTGTTTACAATTTGTTCCACACATCACCTATTTAGCTAGACATAGTTCTTTATATTTACAGCCCCATCTATTGCTCTGCTGAGAGCAGAAACCTGAATATGCTAAGAACATAGTGGGAGCCTGCTAAACATGGACTGAATTACTTCAATGTCTCATAGCTGCAATGGTTTAACAAGTGCTGCATAGGCACAATTTGAGCAATATAATTTATAATCAGTTAAGCTAATCATCCTTATCCCCCTTTACACAGTCCTTTCTTCCCCAAGGACAGATAGAAGTCATCTTTCAGTGGCTTTTGGGACATTACTCCGTGAGCCAGTTCAACAGACAAAAAGAAGTTCCAACACCCAGAACGCATTATTTCAACAATTTTCAAGCTGTTCTGAAAATACGAAGGGCAAAATGTAATAAAATTGGTGTTTGTACAAAGATCTCAGTTTCTGATGTTATTAGCAGTCTGCCACTTGTATCATATTCTCTCTAATCTTAGCCATACTGCATATACTCTAACACCAGCATTCAGCTTGCTTGCGTAAGCTGTGTCCTCAAAGTATTTATAAAAAGGAAAAAAAAAAAAAAAACCAACAGAAACCACCCACAAAACGCTGTGGCTTTTCTAATAGCATCAGGAAGGCAGGAAGGTGTTTTACAAGGCAGTTTATATTCTTCTCTCTTTCCATAATATGCCTCCATAGTGTCACCCATCCAGCCCAGAGCCATGCAGCCACCACAGCTGTTTTCTGCTTCCAGAACTGCTGCTTTAAGATTCCAAACGACAACAAAAGAACCACTCTACCTCTTCTGTTTTATAAAGTGGCATCCTACTGGCCTGATCTAAATTGGGAGGCTGGTTCACACTCCACCTAGCTTATCCACACTGATCAGATTCTGATGGAAAACTGAAGCCATGCTGCTTGAAGTAGGTGACCTTGGGCATGAACAGAAGCAAATCCCTCGGTGTTAATAAACAGTAATTACCTAATGCTGCTATCCCTAATTCCTCACCCAGAGATGCTTCATCCTTTCGCCAACAAAGAACAGAAACTTCAAATAATTCACAAGACCAAAGTGCAAAATCTCACTTCTCCATAGTCCCTCTAGGTCCCATTTCAGGGACTGGGTGCTTTCTTCAGCACCCTGACTCTAAAACAAAACTTGTAAGTAACATTAAACAATAAAAGTCCAAACAGAATTAAAAAATCTGGTTAAATGATTTAAGGTAAGGAATTCTAGATGCCAGCTCTGCACAGAAGCAGGATCATTTCTATCCGTGTCTTTTGCAATGGCATCTGCCTCTTAAGTGACTTTATGCTTGGAACAAAAGAGCACAGAAGAGTGACACCAGGTCAGTTCTAATAGCCTGGACTGAGCTACTGCTTCGCGCTGACAAAAGCAGATCCTATGGGGAAAGTAGTGAGGCAGAAGCAGCGGAGTAGAAAGATATAACAATGTGCTCCAGCTACTGGAAATCCTGAAAATGCACTGCATCGGGTCAGGACAAAGGTCAGTTTTGTTTTATTTTTTCTGACAAGACTTCAGTAGGAAAAAGGAAACAGAAAAGTGTGTAAGAATGAAGCACTCCTAGGCTGCTAATCTCTCTATATATTTTACAGCCATAGGTAGTCAGTAATGCAGGGTATTTCTGAGTGGAGATCACATTTAAGCCAACGTTTTTGAGTAACTACCACCTTCTACATACAAGTCTAATCTTTTTGACCCTCTGACCCTGAAAGAAGTCCCACAGCAATGAGTTCCATTACAAGACTGCACAGTGTAGTGAATTCATTGAAATTGGCTGCCTGATCACTTCCTTGACTGCTTAATTCTTACAAGCTGCCAAACGTTGCAGTTGGACTGGATGATCTTTGAAGGCCCTTTCCAACTGAATGATCCTATTCTAATCTATATTCCCAAATCAAAGCCATAGACTATGTCAACCACGTCCTCTGCTGTGTTTTGGTTTTCTAATTTTTCTGGAAAACAGCATTGAAGAATACTTGAGAAGTAGACAGACCCTGTTGTTTTTTTTGTGGCTTTTTCATGCAGAAAAATCTTCCAGCTCATTACCTTATTTTCATTTCTGAACTTTAAATTATTAGCAGAAGACCCTAGAATGACTATCTGAATGCTGCTGTGTATTGGATTAAAGGGTGTATGTAGCTGTGGTTGGTTTGTTTGCGCATGCTAAAACAGTCAGTTACACACCTGAATGTAAATTGGCATTAACAAAAAAAATATGTAATGGTATACTTAGATTTATATTTTCTATATTTGGAAGAAAACCAAGTCCTGATGAGTAACAGGAAGAGCTGAAAATAGAAGGAGGCCAGATGGTCTCTTCTTTCAAGTGTGAAAGTGTAAATGTGTTTTATATTGTGAGTCCTAAAAATGAAAAGTCTGTCTACAGAAAGTGGCTGACATAGAAAGGTTATTACCATCAGCACGTGTCTGTGGTTTGGGGAGTGATCACTGGTGCAGGCCTGATGCTTCCATGATGCTCTTTAGCCTTAGTCAGAAGCCAGATCAGAACCCTACAAAGACTTAAGCAGGACACCCTATTTAGAAGACTTGAACTGCTTTCAGTGCAAAATAGGTGCCAACACACTTTGTTTAGACCATGACAGTTCCAAGGAGAAATTAAAGCTGATTTTCAGGCACTCAAGGGATCTCTGTGGCCTTTGGGTTTTAACAGCAGATTCAGATACCATATACTGTTCATATACTATAAGAATATAGAAAGGATGGAGCTGCTCAGTACTTGTTAACCACACTAGATACAACTACATTTATAAATCAACGTGTAACCATAATTAACGTGTTAGGCATCCCAACTGCGGTCAAGAAAAGAAGTGCAGTATAAGCTCTTACCATAGCGGAAGACTTCAAATATCAGATTACAATATATATTTAATATACAGTATATTAAAACATATGAACCCTCCCACTTTTAAAGTATATGGCTATTCTCATTTTTAACTCAAGAGCAAAAGAACTACTATTCTTAAAAAATATATATATACTAATTACGGAGACTTGATTTTAAGAGCAACCTAATGACCACATCACTTTTAACTTGCATCTCATACAACGCCTATATTGCATATGACTCTATAATGCTGTAAAAATGTACAACAAATGACTCAAACGGTACATAAAACAGGAGAACAGCATCTCAGTATCCTTCTGGAACACAGACAGAGGCGTACCCTAAAACGATTTCACAGACCAAGTTTATATAACAGTAATTTATTATATTACTGCACAAAGTGTTAAAAGACTAGTACAATGGTTAAAGCTGAAATACAACCCCTTGCAGAGAAGTTGGTGCAACAGTCATGTAACACCGAAGTACTACTAAAGCACTGCTTCCAAACAAGCAATAAACACACCAATAAAGAATCCGAGGTGTTAGCAGCGATCCTAAGAGGAAGTCCTCTTAGGAAAACTCCTTTAATGAAAGATTTTACTCCCAGGGTTCAGGTCAAGATACTACCTGCAAGAAGTATTCTCACAGGTATTTATCTGGATTTAAGTATAGAAACACACCACTTTCGTAAAAAGCTGCCTTTAAGGCAAGAGAGGGGGTTGTGGAAGAGACACGGACAGAGACAGGGAGTGATCAAAAAATAAGACGTTCAAGGGGAAGGGTAGAACTGAAACATGATTTTCCCTGTCTTCAACACCAAGAAAAACCTGTATTACAGATAACTCTGTACCACTTTACAAAATGTACACTGTATTTATTATATATACACATATAAAACACTATTACTTCAATCACTAAGTTCTTCTTCATCACTGAAATATGCACTTTTCTTAATCCGTGGACGTTTTGAGTCATCTGAAATTGAAGATTCCCCTGCAGTCTGTGCCCACCTTTGTTGCTCTTCCTCAATTTTGGCTTGCTACAATGGAAGAAGCAGTATTAGCTAGTACTAAGAACAAATTAAGATGCATTACAAATAATAATGCTAATTATTAATAAGCAATGCATTATTTAGCAAGTTAAAGAATTTAGAGGATTCATCTCAATTTCCAGATAAACTGCGTTATGAATGCATTTCAGAAAACACTTCTGAAAGTAGTTATCACATTCAAACAGTAGGAGCACTCTGCACCAATGCAGATGGAGTACCCTCTGTTTTCAGAGAGAGGACCTACATGAATACAGTGAACTTACAGAGCTATACAGCAATTGAGATTTGAAGCCAAGGACGCACACTACATTTGAGGCTGATGTTGAGTCAGCTTTGTTCCACTAACAAGTCTATCTGTTGCCTTTTGTAGTCATTCATTCAGGGAATTCAATTATTCAGGGATATGAAAGTAATTCAGCTAAAGGTTAAAATAAATGTTTCCTGTTTTTATTAGAAAACAGACTGCCCTGGTTAAATTCTTTGGATTGAGAGAAATGGAAATATTGCCTGGTTTCTTTCTTTACGCTTACTGGTTTTATTTCTAACCATGGAGGGTTTTTTGGGATGCAAGTGGGGGTATAATTGTGCTAATTATAAAAGCCTGTAAGCAAGTATTAAAGACAGACAGTCTGACAGCTGTATTACTACGTATGTAACAAAAACTGCTATAAATATGCTTTGGGAGAAAAGCTCTATTAGATACAGCAATGCCATATATTAGGCAAAAGACTCCAGAAACAGGATATTCTAGCGAGTGAGGGCAAAGGATGTATCCATTCACACATACACAGAGCTCTTTCTGGGGTTCTCAGTTACCAGAATAAAGAGGCAGCTGTGGATCAAAAACCTAATGGACCATCACAGAAGATTTGTCAGGGAACTCAAAAATAAAAACAGAAATTATAAAAAAAAAACAAAACAAAAAAACAAGACTGAGCATGCCTGAAATACCAACCACAGTCACCAGCTATTGTCAGGCAAAGCGCATCACAAGGTCTACAAGATTGCTTTTGAGAAGCTAAAAGAAGGAGGCACAGTTCCATTTAGAAATAAATATGCAACACTTCAATTTTGTACCTGAACAGCTATGGCCTGGCTAAGGCTGTCTAGAGCAGGATCTTCTCCTTCCTCTTCACTTTCTTCTTCTTCCTCACTTCATTGGGCAGAGAGAGGAAAAATACAGAAATCTTTAACTGTTCCACATGAAAAAGCAGCTTAAACAAAGTAGTAACGTGTAAACAAATATACATACATTTCTTCTGGTTCAACAACTTTCTTTCTCTTCTTCTTTTCTTTTTTCTTTGGTGGCTCCCGTTCTCCCAGCATATTTTTAGGGCAAGCATAGCTTAAGTGTCCTGCTTCCTTGTAGGAAAAGAAATATTAATTAACAAAAATCATTACCAACCACTACATGTTGAAACATATAATGAGGGAAGTTAATGGAAGACAGTTCACAGGGGAAAAAAAGTGAAGCAATTAATAAGATAAATGGAATGCTGAATTAGCACACAGAAGACAAACTCTTTATAAGCTTGCCATGGAAACAAAGAGATTGGTGGTGATATGCATGTTTAATTGCAAATTCGGAACAACTACGTGTGAGCCAGATTAGCTGCTGCTGCAACATCAGAATACAGGACAGCACGGTTTATACTCATGATAAGATAAAACTTCAGTGTTAATAGTTTAAAAAATATGACTGAGTCAACATTTTTGGTGTCAGAAATGTTACAAATAGGAATATTCTGAAGCAAAAATTAGGAGCTGCTCCTTCTCATATAACATCATAATAATGCTTTGTTTTGCTCATCAGCACGTTAAGCAGTTGTTGCAGGCACATTTTGCCCCCATCCCCCAAAAATCCCCCAAAAGGTTTTGTCATTCCGGGGTTTTGTCATTCCGGACAATGGCAAAACTGCTATGCAAGTTGACAACACCAACAGCAAACATATTTTAACACCATAGTCTTGTTAATGGTGAAACTGAAGAAATAAGCTGAAAGTCAAAATATGGAATACGTTGCTTTATTTTTGGTTTTACTCACCCCACATTCATAACATTTTGACTTATCAAAGTAGTTCCGCCTGCGAATGAATTCTGCTGCTCTTCCATTATCAATGGCAATACTTGCTTTTATTACTCTTCCAAACAGCTACAGCAAATAGTAGAAAAAAAAAGTAAATTTTTGGAAGTGCAAACCCTACCCTTCCAACATAACAACTTTCCATAACTTACCTGTTTGTTATTGAGTGCCCGGGAACAGTTTTGTGCAGATTCTTTATCCAAAAACAAAATAAAGGCAACTCCTTTGCTCTTCCTGGTGTCTTTGTCTTTCATAATAGTAACTCTGAAAACATACAACCAAATTATTGATATGCTAAAATTGTTTTAGAGACAATGTTTCCAAAAAGATCTCAATAGGATCTAAGCTTTGCCAGGCAGCAAAAAGGAAAAAAAGTATACTTAACAATAGGGAGATCCACTAAAAAATAAATTCAAAGGGACAGCTAGCCACACTTTGTGCTTGCAGGTACATTGGAGACGATTGGAAAATAGTCTGAGGAGTCTCCCCACATCATTCTAGTCCAGTACCATGCTTTATTCTTTTGAATGGCTTCAGAATGAAGAACATACACTTTAGATTTGCAGACAATGTAACTGGAGGGAATTATACACACTGGAGGTGAAACTAAAATTCAGGAGTAATCTTGACCATTGCTATAACTGCTGAAAAAGCAGTGTATTGAGCTGCATCCAAACAGAGTATATATTTTTGCAGGACTAACCAGACAAACACAATAGAAAAGATAGACATTCTGCAGCATTTTTCTACAAGTATCTCCAACTGGAATCCAGGCAGGTTGTGGATACGTGTGTTAATTTACATGACACAATGTCAAATCTTCAGTCTGACATTGGAAACAATAGAGATGGTAGCAAATTTAAGAGTTTAACCCAGTAAACACAAAGAAAAAGAATCAAAACCACCCAAGCTCGATTCTTTCGGTCTTATGTCAATTGCATTTAGTCCCAGAAAACGTCAATGGGAAACAGGATGGCAGTCTGCATGTATGTAAAAATATATGTTCAAAGCCAAAAGAATAAACTCCTGCCTGTGTCTCACTTAGCAAGTAGAACAAGGTTCAGCCATAAGGCAATTTAAATCATAAGAAGCAGTAAGACCAATAAATAATCTAAATCCAACCAAACCAATCAACCAGCGAACTCTCAACAGTTCAAAAACAGAAAGCCTACTAGGAAAAGAAAAAAAATGTATAACAGATCATCTACATAGTAAAATGTGTAAGACAAAAGCTCAGTAAAAACGCTGTTTTCTCCCAAATGCCAGTATAGACAGATACAGCATAGAATGGGTTTTGTATCAAAGCCTCTTTGACAAGGATGCACCCAACAATGTGTTGAAGAGTCAATAAAACTTAGTTTAGACCAATTCTATTAGTTCTTTTGACAACTTATTCTCCCAAGAGCTCCAGTGGAACCCTAAAATGACTGTCAGACTTCTGATGGGGATGTTAGTACACCAATTAATGACACAATAGAAACAGATATGTGTGACAAACCTCTAATAAGTCAGCAGCTTCTTGGAACCCTAGGAAGTCTGACTTCCCACTGAAAAAACCGAGCTGAACTCATAATCATCAGCATATACTGAAGCAGAAAGTGTAGTAAGAAAGAAAAGTCAGTATGATTTTGCTGAGTGAAGTCACACCTCAAAAAAAGCCATAAAAGCTTCTACAATTAAATTAGAACTGATTCATTTGAGACTAGAAACCTTTCTGTGAAATGAAGTGTTTAACATCCCTGAACAAAGACTCCCCAGAAAACAAGCTAACTTTTGACAAGACTTTTCTTGGGAATTAATTATTAGTTACAAATAGGAAACTAACACTAACAAGGATCACTTTTCATAGCAAAGCTGAAAAGCCAGTAAAATCCCATTCTATCTGCACTGTTGAGAGTCAGGTCAGCTTTCAAAGGGACAAAGGCTTAATTTTTGCTATTTTTGCTAAACACAAAGTTATTCCACAATAGTATTTTACGCATGCTATTCCGTGAGTCTGTAGTTAGTTTCATTACTGACAGTAAATAGGCAAAATGACAGGAAAAATCTGGTATTAGGAAGTGGGGTTTTTATTTGTTGTTTTTTTTTTGTGAAGTAATACACAGGTGAGGAAAACAGAAACCACGCAGATAGAGCTGTGAGTTCTAAGTTACTCAGTTTCTCAAATAATGCAGGACAGGATTTCTTCAGTACAGGCATCTGAAAACACCATTTCTGTGGCATATGTTAGGCAAAACCACTAGAAACTCATAACAGAAAAGAGAAAGCAGGCTGCTATAGAACCTTTAAAATAAGTAACGTACCATACAGTCATTACTTCATGCAGTTAAGTGTCCAAACAAGTTCAAAAGCCAAAGTAGTAGAAGACCCCTTCTCCCAACACACACACCACATGCATACTTCTAGATTTTGGAACTCCTTACCAGAGGATAGCAGGGAGGTCAGAAGTGACAAATTTATGAAGAATAGGTTCATCAATAGTTATTAAACACTAATGTTACTACAACAGTTTTTTTTCTAAGTCAGTGGTTCGGCAATGAACTAAAGCAAGTCAAGTACCCCGAACCTGGAAAGAAAGACTGAAGCTGCCCAGTTGCACTGATCACTGCACATCTGTCAGAACCCTACATAAAGGCTTTCCTCTCTCGTATGTTTTTCCAAAGTCATAGCCTGATTGGCATTTCCTGCTATTTTGTCCACTGAAACACACTGCTGAAACTTCACAAACTTTGAATAGCTCTATATATGAGAAATGATTACAGCAGCCAACGAGCGTTAGAGCACATCTTTGCTCATACAGAGTTGAAAACTCAAGTCTAGTTTTGTTATTCCGATCAGTTAAAAACAGAGCATACAAACCTGGCAAGTTTCTTATCATGGCATTTATTTCTATTATTTCAACATGGAGACAGGTATTCCCAAGTCTTATTCATGAACACTGCACATATAAAGAGCTGTTATCATGCAGCCTTATGTCTAATCTTAAACAGTGACAATAACAAATCAACCTAGAACCACAGAGGAATTGTACATTGCAGCTGTGGGAACTGGTTTTAATAACTGTGACATCTAGCTCACACACCTAGAAGCTTCCACTCCTACAGTTATCAACCTGGCAGCACTTACCAGAAGAATATTGCTTCAGTTACTTTAGAGAAAAGACTGCTGCTATATATCAACATTCTACTTGCTCTTGAGAAGTGGTTACCAACAGTACTTGTATCCAATGCAGATACTCTTACAGTGTATGTGTAAGAACTCCCAGTTATTAAATTTGCACTTTATCAAAAATGGACAGGACTTCAATACAGCTACATATTTAATGCTTAAATTATAAAGAGTGCAATACGTTCAAGCCAAGCAAAGACATCAAATATTTTCAGATGAGAACTTCAAAAGCAACAGGCTATAATGAGTTCACTTACTTGACAACTTTTCCATATTTGGAAAAAATCTGAAATACAGAACAAAATAAAAAAAATTAACGACAATTGCAATTAATTATTAATAAATTTATTAAGATAAACTTTTCTAAGAAATCCACATCAATATTGTATTTATACTCAAAATTGTTGTCACTAAGTTTAGTCTAAGCAATAGGCTCTTGAATACCTACCCTGTATAGATCGTTGTTTGTCAAAGCAAAGGGTAAATTGGACACATACACTGTGCTTTTGCTTGGTGCCAAACCTCCACTCATTTTCCTGATGAAAGAAGAAAGAGAAATGAATTAAACTGTATTCAAAATGCAAGCAATTAAAAAAGCTCAACAAAACAGTTGTAAGACTTTTCATTTCTTTCCAAATTGTTTTTCAAACACAGCTGGCAGCGATAAAAATGCAAGAAAGCACAGCTTTCATTTCCCTTTCATCATTTTTACACAAAATCCATGTTTGCCCTTATGTTCTTCCCCCTCCCCTGCTCTAAAGCATATTTTTTCCTGCTCCAGTCAATCAGTAACTGGCAAGTTGGTGTACTAAGGCTCTATCTCCAGTTATTAAACATTCTGACCAATATGTGAAATTAATAACCTTCGTTCCACCAAGTACCACCATGATCTGACTCTTTTGACTAGTTCCAGCTCAGCTGGACTCAACATAGACTAAACCACATTTGGTTAAGGGAAAAAGGAAAAGCTTCCTTAAAGCAGAGTCCTAACTATTGGGAAGAAAGAAAATAAACTGCATTGACTTTAAAAAGTGTGTCTCAGCTGTCAAGACAGCACATATTTCCTCTTGAATTCATTACTTGCACTTCTACACTGTTCTGTAATTGCAGATTTCCAGAGCAGGTTACAGGCAGCATCTTCCTCAGAGACGCTCCTCCTCCTGATTAAGCAGTTTTATACCAGCAGGAACCATGGAAATTCCACAGACATTTTCTATCCTAACCTCTTTTAAGTTACGGATGCTGAGCACCCAAGACTACGCCTAGAAATAATGAGACAATTTTAAAAGATTTTCTACATGCCACATGGCCAGTGAGGTGAGGACGTGATTGTCCCCCTCTGCTCCACCCTTGTGAGGCCACATCTAGAGTCCTTTGCCCAGGCTGGGGCTCCCAGCACAAGGATGCAGAGCTATTGCAGCGGGTCCAGAGGAGGATCAGGATGATGATCAGAGGGCTGGAGCAGCTCTACTATGAAGAAAGGCTGAGGGAGCTGGGCTTGTTCTGCCTGGAGAAGAGAAGGCTCCAGAAAGATTCCACTGAGGCCTTCCTTTCATCTTTGAGAGGAGCTTATAAACAGCAGGGGGACCAACTTGTTACACAGGCAGATAGTGATAGGACAAGGAAGAAATTCTTTACTCAGAGGGCAGTGAGACACTGGCACATCTGCCCAGAGAAGCTGAAGATGCCCCATCCTTGGAGGCGTTCAAGGCCAGGCTGGATGGGGCCCTGATACAGTTAGCAGGTGGCAACTCTACCCAGGGCACAGGGTTGGAACTGGATGGTCTCTTCCAACCCAAGCCATTCTATGACTCTGTCACCTCATCCTGTCTTGTAACTACATCCACGTTATCTCATACAAAGCAATGAATGACTGAATTAACTTTAAAAAGAGCAGACTGTGTTTTTCCTCACGTTTGGACTTCCCCCAAAATTTTAAGTGGCACCAAAGTCTGTGGAAAGCTCTTTTTGCTTCTGATCCAATCAGTAGATAGGATTTGGTCCAAACGAGTAAAATGCAAGATCAGAATGAAAGACACCAAAGAACATAGGAAAAAAAATCCCTACAGAGCCCAATTAATACCTACTTATCCTGTTTCCTGCAGCCTTACTCCCTCTTCTTGGTAGCCCCAATTCCTAGCTGCCTGCTGTACTGAGATCAAACCATTTCTATAAGACCAATTCATTTTAAAATGCAGACGAAAGCTGATGAAAGGATGAAAGAAACCGAATAAATCAATATCCATCATGGAACACATACAGCATGTTAAAGGACCTTCTGGGTAGGGAGTTTGATTAAATGAAAGTGTCAGTTGCCAACAAAGTAACTAATGTCAGACTCTAATCCATCTTTGGTTATTTTCTAGCATTTCAACATTTAGTAATCGAAGATACAACACTCCTAGCAGAAACCTGTTATCTAACCGTTTTGTTTCTGTTTTCTGACAAGCTTAATGTATCACAACTCATTTAAGCGTCAGTTTCTAAGTGATTGAATTTTAAGTTTTTCCACATTCAGAGACTTTTTTTGGCACCAATGGAAATGGCAACATAAAGGTTAAGCAAACGAAAACAGAATAAATTTGCAAGAAAGGCCACGCATCGCATCTGGTGTTATGCAGCCTTGATTCATTATCCCAAATTCCTTGCTGCTTGGCATTAGTATCCTTGACAAGCCTAACCAGAGCCGGCACCACGCCATACAAATAGATGGCTTGAAGTGCAGTTATCCAGACAGGCAGCTCAATGCAAAGGACATGGTAAGCACTCCCTCAGTGCTGCATTACGGTGTATCACCAGTGCAATATTTTTTAACAGCAGAGGTGAACCTCAGGTGGCTGTAGATAGTAGTTTACCCTGCCTAAAACGACAGAAGCTGGAGCACCTTATAGCCAGAGATCAAGCAGGATGTGTATTAATGAACAGATGCCAGTGAGACTAGTGTGACTGGGCACCAGTCAGCTCACATATCTCACAGCACTGCTGTGCAAGCCTCCAAAAAGAAAGCAATATGTCATATGAAGATTACTACAAGCCTAATTGCTCAGCCAATACAAAATTACTATCAACACAAGCTAGAAAATCACAGTTTTTAGCTGTACACTACTTTTTTCCAGGTGCAAACTGAAAAAGTTGCAGCCTGCTGGCCAGCTAAGGCTTAGCTTTGTTTCCAGTTCCCTGGAAAAATTTAAGTGAATCGGTGTTGCAGATCTGACTGCCTACACAACGGTATTGTTCAGGGCTATGGTGCTGGTATTTCAGTCATCTTACCTTCAACACACAACAGTTTTAATAAAACAAGAAGCAACTGTAAGGCTACACTGCCATTCCCACCTTCCAATTGACAAAGTTTCGAATCTATGACTTCAGGATCTGCAGGACAGCATCCTGCTCTAAGGGCCATTGCGATAGTTTATAATAATGAGTTTACAAAAATCAATCTTCCCAAAAGCTTGAGTATGTTAAAAATGCAGATCTCTTGTTGTTGTCCATTGTGAATACAATGGTATAAATGCAATTTTAGATCCAACTATTACCACAGTCCTTTCCACCCCTATGAACTTTAACAAAAAGATCTACCTTTTTAAAACAAACAAAAATTACCTCAAAGCCACTGTTGGGATATGAAGAATAGATTTTTGTTTTGTTTTTCTACTAATAGACACCAGTCACAATATAACAGCTTCATATTTACATATATGATATTTTCCACTGTGAGGAAAAGGCAAGTGTAAGAAATAGGCAGTTTCTGTTTGCATCTAAACTCTCCAGATTATAAACTCTTCCATTACAAGGCTCAGGGTCCTTTTACTTCAGGAACTCTCTAACACCATAAACAGTCCCATACAAGTTCAACATTTTCATTACATTCTTTCTCCTTCAAAACCAGTCTGTCCACTCTATAGGATTTCACTTAACAGGCTAATATTAAAAAAAAATAAAAATTAAATACGAAAATCAAAACAAGCATCTGAGCTTTCTAGTTGCCACAGGACTCACCTTAGGATCACACATAATCTGGCTTCTACACCCTCCTACAGCTCCCCAGCAAATGGAAACATTTTTGGTTTTTAATGAATGCTTTTATGTTGCTTCCCAAGTCTTCAAGGTACTACTTGGATACTTAACTTTAAGGCATCTGCTGGAAGCCAGTACATTATCTCCATAGGGTTGAACAGAACTCCCATTAATGTAACAGCCTATCTGCAATATTAATGCTTTCTTCATTTATTACTTTCACGTACTAACTGAATGGAGATGGAGATGTCTGTCACCAGCATGACTTGTTGAATTCAACCTTTTTGGTCTTTTCCAACAGCCACAATGAAACTGCAAAATACACTGATTATAGAAGTATGCTTCGCTTGAACCCAAGATACTCAGTGCCACGTCTGTCACTCACGTTGAGAACATCAGAAGAAAAGACAATGATTCATTTCAGTAATTGGTTTTCCTACGCTGTCTCAGGACAGAATAGAAAAAGGACATCACCAAAACAGTTCAGATGGCTCTGAAGCATCAAGCGAGGTCTGAATTTACCAACATTTTCATACCTTACCAAAAAAATTGCAACTTATGCAAGAATTTTTTACTTAAATACACAGCAGTAAGGTCAGAACTGTGACTTAACGAATCAAAGACACATAAATGATTTGTAAATAAACCACTTAGTCCAGACACGCTCACTCAGGCCTAACTTCTACCTTCATGCCTAAAATGCCATGTTTTACTTCTAATTTAATTGCATTAACAGAGCTTAGAGCCAAATCGACAAGCCATCAGTTCCAGCAGTAAGTTGCCTCAAACTTATACCCAAATCCCAGAACCCTAGAATGGCTTGGGTTGGAAGGGACCTTCAAGGCTGCCTCATTTCAACCCCTGTGCCATGGGCAGTTATCACTCAGCAGCTCAGGCTGCCCAGAGCCTCCAGAGACAGGACACCCACAGCCCCTCTGGGCAGCATGTACCAGTGCCTCACCACTTTTCAGGGTCAAATTTCCCCTGACACCTAATCTAATCTCCCCTCGTTTAGTTTAAAACTGCTCCCCCTTGTCTTATCACTGTCTGCCCGTGTAAAAAGATGATATCCTTCCTGTTTACATGCTCCCTTTAAGTACTGGGAGGCCGAAATGAGGTCCTGCAGGAGCCTTCTCTTCTCCAGGCTAAACAAGCCCAGCTCCCTCAACCTTCCTTTCACGGGAGAAGTGCTCCAGCCCTCTGATCGCCTTCAAGGGCCTCCTTTGGACCCACATCTTTCTCGTGCTGGGGGCCCAGGCCTGGATGTGGTACTCCAGGTGGGGCTTCACGCGGGCAGATCAGAGGGGAACAAACAGCTCCCACGCCCTGCTGGCCACCCCCTTTGGTGCAGCCCGAGATACGATGGCCAAACCGACCCCGAGGTCGAAAGCAGCAGTCCGTCAAGAAACTTCCACAGCGCGCACCGCAGCCTTCAGCCGTACGCACGCACGCGCGGTGCCCCCACGGCTCCTGCAGCGCGGCACGGCTGCCCCGGCCGCCCAGAGCCCTGCGCAGCGTACCGCCATTGCCGCCCCACACGCCGCACTCAGGGAGCCCAGAGCGGTCCCCTGCGCCGTGCCGCGGCCCACGCGAAGCCGCCTCCCCCCGGCCCCTCGGCGGCCCTACCCGGCACAGCAGCGCTCAGCGCGCGCTGGCGCCCATGCTGCGACACAGCGGCCCACACGGCCCGGCACAACCGGCTTTTCCGCTGACGCGCGACGACTCGCGCCGAACGTTGCGAGCGAGCCGGGCGCTTCCGTTAACGCCCGAACGGCGCCGGAAGCGGCGGGAGCAGGGCCGCGGAGCGGGACGCGGCGGAGGTGAGCGCTGCGTTTGGCTGCAAGGCGCCGAGGGCGGTGGCAGAGCTGGGCCCTACGTGCGGCTTTTCCCCCGTCGGTGGGGCTGCGGTGCAACGCGGGCAGGCGGCACCTCCGGGACGCCGCGCTGTGGAGCGGAGACAGCGCGGAGCAGCGCTGGGGCCGGGATCCCGGGTACCTCCGGCCCTGGGTGTGGGGAGCGCGGAGGTAGAGGGGAGGGGAGGGGAGGGGAGGGGAGGGGAGGGGAGGGCGGCGGCTGCTGTTGCTTGGCACGGGCGGTGTCAGCAGCCTGCGTGAGCCTGGGAAGCAGAAGGTACAAACTTCACTTTTTAAACTTATTTTCATTCTTAAGCCCGCGTGTGACAAGATATTTTCGTTTTCGGTTTAATCGTTTTGTTCTGAGAGGAAGAGTTTTAGTTCTGTGTAGTTATACAAGTTATCTCTCAGAGGCGGCACAAACCCACTGCAGGTGCCTTCAGTGCGGCTCCCTGTGGTGCCGGGGCAGTACCCGGCTGCTCCTGAAGGGCTGACACCCACGTCACACCTGTCCGACTTCCTTGGAAGTCCTAAAATACATCTTGACGCTCAGCTTAACCGTGGGGTGTTCTGTAACTACCTTAGGGTCTTTGCATGAGGGCTGCTCCGAAAGTATTGCCTCCTTTTTATTACGTTGACCCACAACGCCGGAGGTGAATGTTGGTGATATGGCAGGATAGGTTGAACCTTCCCACCAGGATTCCATTCCATTTTGTTGCCATGCAATAGAAGGCAGCTGAGGGGAAGTCTGACACAATGGCGTCTTACATGGAAGTGTGGGTGAAGCAGAGGCGTGTCACTGAATTTTCTCCATGCAGAAAAGAATTGAGCCCGTTGCCATTCATCAGTGCGTACTGAACATTTCTGGAGATCAGACAGTGGACGTGAGCACAGTGAGGCGCTGCATTTCAGCAGTGGTGACAGCAACAGTGGGTCAGTTTTTATGAATGCAGCATGCAGGCTCTTGCTAGTTGCTGGCAAAAATGCACAGCTAATCTTGGTGACTACATTGAAAAATAGTGTTTTGTAGCCGAGAATTTCCTCTATCAAATAGTGTTATTGTGTTCTTTGTATCTGTTGTAGTTTCCATGGAAATAAATAATAAAATGGCCTCATCTGGAGTACTGTGTCCAGTTCTGGGCTCCCCAGTATAAAAAAGACAGGGATCTCTTGGCAAGAGTCCAGCGGAGGGCCACAAAGATGGTGAAGGGCCTGGAGCATCTCCCCTATGAGGAACGACTAAGTGAACTGGGTCTGTTTAGCCTTGAGAAAAGAAGGCTGAGAGGGGATTCGATCCAGGTTTATAAATACCTGAGGTGTGGTGGTCATAGTGGTGAAGCTGGACTCTTTTCAGTAGTGCGTGGGGACAGGACAAGGGGGAATGGGATGAAGCTAGGGCATAGGAAGTTCCGCACGAATGTGCGCAATAACTTCTTTACGGTGAGGGTGACGGAGCACTGGAACAGGCTGCCAGGGGGGTTGTGGAGTCTCCTTCTCTGGAGATATTCAAGACCCGCCTGGACGCCTACCTGTGTGACCTGCTGTAGGGAACCTGCTTTGGCAGGGGGGTTGGACTCGATGATCTCTGGAGGTCCCTTCCAACCCCTACAATTCTGTGATTCTGTGAAATAGGAGGCATTACTTTAGTAGCAACCCATGTGTTTCAGCACTTCAAGTAGGCTCTTTGCCCTAGGTTAGAGTTATCGTGATGCAAGGTGTTGTGATTAGTTCTTCAATCTAGGTATTTGGGACTAAAGGAGAGCAAAGAGTCTGTAGGAAGGATACAGAGAGATCTGGAAGTGCTGAGTAGGCTTGGAGGCATTAATTCCTCTTGCTGAAATACTCAGCATTTCTTGGTACCTGTCATGGTTTTATGATTTTTCAGTTACTGGTATTTTACATCATAACATCATGTAGTGCACTGGGAGTTAAAGTGTCAATGCTCCAGTTCCGGGTACCTGTCCAGAAGAGAAGAAGAACTACATTCCCCAGGGGGCTTTGTGGTCAGAGAGGAGATATAACTCCTGGCACAGTCACTGGATGACTCTCTTCTCTCTTCTCCTTTGCCTCTCCTCGCTGCTGCCCATCCCGACTGCGTGCATCACTTCAGTATTACTGTAAGGCCTTCAGCTTTTCGGACAGTTTTTCTCTCATTATGTTTGATTCATTAGCTTAAATTTTAGTTATATTGTATTATAGTGTGTTATCTTGCCTTCTGATATCACATTTAGTAAATTAGTTTGTTTCTCCTCAGATTGTTGCCACTGTTTTTAATTATTTTGGGGTCCCATGTTTCCGTTTTCTGGAGGTGCGGATTTTACGAAATCCCTCTGGCCCAATAGTCACGGAACCGGGCTGAACCAGCCCGTAAACCACTGGCATTTTTGGTGGAGAATGTAGGCAAAAGCTCCTTTTTAGCTTTTTAGAATGAATCTCTCTCTGCTCTCAGAGAGCTTCGTTGGGAATGTTTATCTCTCTCGCAGATGCTCACTGAAGACCTAACTTTGAAAATCCAGGCGGACTGCCAGTATTATGGTGATATCTGTAAACTTTGAGCACTGATATCTTACTTCTGTAAAGAGGAAAAAAAAATGATTCCGTTTTCTCTTTTACAGCTGTTTGCAGAGGGAGCTACTAATTTTACAGAACTTGGGATTTTTAAACAGGTTCCCAGTCTCTCCTTTGAATCCTTTACGCTTTTTTTTTTTGAATACTCATCTGATCATGTTGTTAATTTCCCTGAATGCACTACTCATCATTTTGCTTAGTATTTGTGTTTATCATATTTTGAAGAAGCCTTCCCCAAAGCCAGAGAATACTGAGTGGCAGGGAGTGTGGAGAGCCTTGGGAGAGGATTTAGAGAGATGGACATCCTCGGTGTCATGGAACTTTACTCCTGAACACCCGAAAGACCCTAAGAGCTTAAACAGATATTTGAGACAGGAATGTTGCGGCTCAGGCAGATCTGAGGAGGCACAAATGATTTGGGGCCTGGCTAATAGCTTATCAGGCCTTATTCAATACTATCCCAGAAAGGGAGAGAGTTTCTGAAATTGAGATAGTCTCCCTGCTGAAAGACAGTGTCTCAGAGCTGAAAGGGAGAGTCTCACGGAGACAGTACAAAATGAGCGAGAGAGTGTCCAAGCTGAAAAGGAGACTTTCCAGGAGACACTCTGAGCTGAGAGGGAGAACCTCTGGGCTGAGTGAGCGGGTCTCCTAGTCAAGAGGGATGTCCTCCGATCCAAGAGAGGTACTCTCCGAACTGAGAAAGACTCCCTTCAATCCAAACTCGGCAGTCTTCAATCTCAACAAGACGCCTGCCAGTCTGAGCGAGACACCCTCCGGTCCGAGAAGGACATTCTCAAGTCTGAACGGGACGTACTCCAAACTGAGTGAGATGCCTTCCAGCATGACCAATTCAGTCTCCAAACTGAACTAGATAGAATTCAGTCTCATCAAGCCATGCTCAAATCTGAACTGAATATCCTCACAATTGAACAAGACAGACTCCGAGCTGAGCTGGAGAGTGAGAGAATCAGAACTGATCAACCTGATCAACCACAGGAGGCACCAGAATCGATGTCAGTTGCCCCTGTAAGAGGGTGGAAAATAAAACAAATCTTGACTCAGTTAGAACAGAAGAAAGAGGAGGAGGGGAAAGTAGAGGAAGCTGTCACTGTAAGAGAAGAGGAGAAAAGAGGTCCAGAGGAGTAGGTCCAAGATCCAGGGGAGGGGCCCTCAATAAGATCTCAGTCACCAACTTCCGGGAGGGTAACAAGAAGTCCTGAAAGAGAAAGAGGTGAGCAAGACGTCATTACCATTACTGACTGATCTCTGAAAATGAATGAAATTAGGGGTCTGAGAAAAGACTTTTCTTGCCACCCAAATGAGCCTGTTGTCACCTGGTTACTTCGATGTTGGGACAATGCGGCCAACAGTGTGTGGCTAGATAGTGGAGAAGCTCGCCAACTGAGTGGCATTGCTAGGGACTCAGCCACTGACAGAGGTATTGGTACATGTCAGAACCAGGCCTTCACCCTCTGGAAGTGGATGTTGTTAGCCGTAAAAGAAAGATACCCCTTCAAAGACGATCTGATGCCAGAGAAAGAGAAATGGACTGATATAGAAAAAGGCATCTGTTATTTGAGAGAATACTCTGTGGTGGAAATGTTATACAGCCCCACTTTCATTCCCTAACGAGCCAGACCAAGAGCATGATCCTGAGAGAGTCAGGTGTACACCAAATATGTGACGTATTTTCACAAAGACTGCACCAGAAAGGTATGCCAGTACATTTGCAGCAATGTATGGCAGAAGGGAAAGAAAACCTTTCTTTTATAAACGAACTTAAAAACTTCAAGATTTTGAGTTACATTTAACCCCTCTATGAGCTTGTGTTTCAGCCATTGCAAAACTAGCTGAAAAACTGGGCAGAATGGAGAGCAATCAGAAAGATATAATAGACGAACTGTCTACCATGCTTAATGCTGATGGATCCATGGTGGTACCGGATACATCTGATGGGGACCAGGATTACCAAATCAGCCTACTGTCAATTAACTTGGTTTCCTCCCAACCTGTATCATCCAACATCTCAGCTGTCAAAAGATATCCTTCTGCTCGTGCAAGTGACAACAGTAAGGCTACGTTGCGTTTTGCCTTGTGGCATTACCTACATGACCACGGAGAAGATATGAAGAAGTGGCATAAAAACCCGCTCAAGCATGGGTAAAAGAATTGCAAGGCAGATCAACCACCAAGGTGAACTTCTCCAAAAAGGTGATTGCTCCAGTTGCTGCGGGACACAGCAATGGCCGTCAGACCAACAGAGGTAACAAATTGAGGGGCCCTGCCCCCAGCCAGGAGAGGGAAAGGGATAATAGAGTGTATTGGACTGTATGGATTAGATGGCCTGGCACATCAGAACCACAGAAATAGAAGGCTCTGGTGGGCACTGTTGCACAGCGCACCCTAATGCCCTCAAGTCACCAAGGGACAAAATCAATTTATATTCATGGGGTGACTGGGGGTTCCCAGGAGCTGACTGTGTTGGAGGCTGAAATAAGCCTCACTGATAAAGACTGGCAAAAGCACCCTATTGTGACTGGTCCGGGGCTCCCTGTATACTTGGTATTGATTACCTCAGAAGGGGCTATTTCAAGGATCCCAAAGGGTATCGATGGGCCTTTGGAATAGCTGCTGTAGATACAGAAGGTGTTAAGCAGCTGTCTGTTTTGCCTGGCCTATCAGAAGATCAGTCCGTTGTGGGGTTGCTAGGAGTGAAAAAGCAGCAGGTACTGATTGCTACAAAGATGGTACACATACAGCAGTACCACACCAACAGGGATTCCTTGCTCCCCATTCATAAGTTGATTAGTCAACTGGAAAGTCAGGGAGCGATAAGCAAAACTCACCTTTTAGCAGCCCCGTATGGCCAGTGCATAAAGCCAGTGGAGAATGGAGGCTGATGGTAGACTACCGTGGCCTGAATGAGGTCACACCCCCACTGAGTGCTGCTGTGCCAGACATGTTAGAGCTCCAATATGAACTGGAGTCAAGAGCAGCCAAGTGGTATGCCACCATTGACATTGCCAACGCCTTCTTTTCTATTTCTTTGGCCTCAGAATGTAGGCCACAGTTTGCTTTCATCTGGAGAGGCGTTCAGTATACCTGGAATTGTTTGCCCTAGGGGTGGAAACGCAGCCCAACCATTTGCCATGGGTTCATCCAAGCTGCACTGGAAGAGGGTGGTGCTCCTGAGCACTTACAGTACATTGGTGACATTATTTAATTTTTTAATTAAAAATTAAAAATTTAATTTTTAATTATTCTGGGGTCCCCTGTTTCCCGTTTCCAGAGGTGCGGATTTTGCGAAATCCCTCTGCCCCACTAATCACGGAACCGGGCCGAACCAGCCCATAAACCATTGACAGTACTTTGAAGCATAAATGCTGAAAGCATTACAATTTTGACCTGTTATGACAGTGACATGGTGAGCTGACGTATGTTGTTGTCCAGCTGTTCATGCTGCAAGATGGAAAGACACTGCAGAGGTGGTGCTTTGTGCAGATGTTGTATTAACACCAGTAGTGGAACAGTCCCATTGCAGATTGGCAGGATATTCTTTTCATGGCATTGATAATGATGAAGGATGGGGTATTGGTAACTGTGGGTGTTCACAGAAAGATATAAAGATCAGTGTTAATATCAGCTCCCAAAGTATTCTCTCCATTCCTATTAGGAAGAGATGGATTCTCTCTGCATTCCTGTGGTGTTCGTTTTTTTCTTTTTTAATCAATACCTTCCTCTCACAGTTCTGATGCTTTGAGTTATGGTGGAGAACTGTGTCTGCTCAGTGTTCTCAGCCTGCCCCCAAACTCCAGTTTATCCATTTTGCTTCCTGTCTAGCTAGGAATGCCAGGATATATTTGAAGAATTATCAAACCTGTGGTCATGGAGTTGTTGGAGCACATCCAGAGGAGGGCCATGAAGATGATTAGAGAGTTGGAGCACCTCCCCTATGAGGATAGGCTGAGGGAGTTGGGGGTCTTCAGAGCGGAGAAGGCTCTGGGGGGACCCTATAGTGGCCTGCCAGTACCTGAAGGGGAGCTACAGGAAAGCTGGGGAGGGACTTTTTATAAGGGCAGGTAGTGACAGGAGGAGTGGAAATGGCTTTAAACTGGAAGAGGGTAGATTTAGACTAGATATTAGGAAGAAATTCTTCACTGTGAGGGTGGTGAGACACTGGAACAAGTTGCCCTGTGAGGCTGTGGATGCCCCCTCCCTGGTAGCATTCAAGGCCAGGCTGGATGGGGCATTGAGTAACCTGGTCTAGTGGGAGGTTTCCCTGCCTATAGCAGGGAGGTTGGAACTAGAGGATCTTAAAGGTCCCTTCCAACCCAAACTATTCTCTGATTTTCACTGCTGCAAGAAAAAGCTGTGTTTTCAGTGTGTCTGTCCTCAAAGAAACAATAGCTGGCTGTTATGAAATTGGCCATGAGAAGACCAGTGTCTTCTTTCCTGTGTCTTGCTTATACAGGCTCATGGTGTTGTTGGTTTTTTGTTTTTTTTTTGAGAACTTTCCAAAACATAGGAGGGACAAAATTAGCCCATGCTTGTCAGTTGTCAGGGTTTCTCACAGTAACAGTACAAAGCCAGATGTGCTCCAGTAGCAGCAAGAACAGCTGCCTTGCCTCTGCATTTAGAGCATGGTTTTGCTCTGTTCATGTATGGCAAAATATAGCCATCTGGGCTAGAAAGCTCCATGTTTTTGGAGTAGCAGTATAGATTCTGTAGAAGGTTGATAGCGTACACTGGAGTATTACAATCCCTGGTGAGGTTGATATTTCTAGCAGTGATTAAAATTGATGTCTCAAGAAAGTGTAAACAGACAAGAATTATGTGCAAAATATTGCAGAGTAATGGAGTGTTCTCACAAACGTCAGGTTTTTTTTTAGCTTGTTAATGTTCCTTAGTAAGAAAAGAAAAATTAACTGTTGATTGATGAAGAAAACTCACGTGTGTAGAAATCGAACGTTTAAGTGACCCGTGTAATCTTCATGATGAAGAAAACCTTTTAGTATTAGCTCTGCTATAGCAGTGCATAGCAAGATGCAGCCCTGTGATAAGTGGAGCCAAGCCAACCTTGGCAGCAGGCTGCCGCAGAGCAGCTTGTGCTGAATCCATACAATGGCTTCTGTGTATGCTGAAGTAGCAGCATTTGAGAAAATAAAGAACTTGCGTTAGCAGAAACAGTCACCTTTGACCAAGAACAAGGAAAAAGTGGTTTAAATTAATATTGTGGGTCATTACATATCACGATAGTGAAGAGATATCAACTGTCTTTGGTGTATATGCTAGTAGAAGATAGTGTCAGTGACAGCGAAGGTAAGGTATGAAACAAAAATAGGTATTTATTTTTAATCTTTGTTTTGAAACAAGATCATCCTGAGAGAACAGGTAATGTAGCACAGAAAGCTGGAGGTTTGATACCCTGAAACCTTGTTAATGGAATCCTCTCAAATTGCTTTGAGATGTTTTGGCACTTTATCAATATTACTAAAACTGTGTTCTGCTTAGGTCGCATTGTTTAAGAAATTTTTGCTATAGAAACAGATGAGATGTGTTCAAAATGCAGAGAAATGTGCTTTTCTCCCTTCAAATATATGTGTATGTATATATATACAGGGGGGTTGTGGAGTCTCCTTCTCTGGAGATATTCAAGACCCGCCTGGACGCCTACCTGTGTGACCTGCTGTAGGGAACCTGCTTTGGCAGGGGGGTTGGACTCGATGATCTCTGGAAGTCCCTTCCAACCCCTACGATTGTGTGATTCTGTGATATATTATATATTCTTCTTGTATTTTGAGAAGCATCCTCACTTCCATTGGTTCCCGCTAAAAACCGTCCATTTAGTCTTCTATGTAAAAGTTTTTTTTCCCCTTTTTTTCTTGCCAGTGTTTTGGACAATGTATTTGATAATTGATTGTCTGATTAATTGTCACCATTTTCTTTTTAATTGCAAAATCTTCTCATTTATGAGATTTTTTTTCCATCCCTTCTTGCCTTTCAGTTCTTTCTTCTTGTCTGATAAAATTGTGTCTATTTTTTTTTCCTTCAGTCTGTTGGTGTTTGTCATAGTATGTTCTACCTTTTTTCCATTTTGGGGGGTCCAAATACTAATAATTCTTGCAAGTTTCAGTATTTTTCTAAAACAGTGATAGAAATGGAAGTGTTCTTCTGGGCTGTGCTGTCTCATAATCTGTAATGGACATGTACGTGATGTGGGTGACTGCTACCCAGAAAAAGGTCTTAATTGGAAAACAAAGCTCTGTGTATTAATTTTATTGTTTGTTTGTTTCAGAAAATATTATACCTATAATATTTTTTTTCATATAAAGGTTTTTGGTATTCTGAATTCAACTGACATTTATACTCTTTCTGAGCTGAGTGTAGTGAATTACCCTGTACTAATCCAGACAGATTGAGGGATGGGCAGCAAAGGGATTTAGATTTTAAACGTCTGGTTTACGTACAAAAAATGAATTTTTGCATTTATGTGCGTTTTTCGCTAATTTCAGTTGCCTTTTTTTTCCAGGTAATTAAATGGGTCTTCAGAGGCGAAGTCTCTAAGACTATCAGAAAAGTGAGTATATGAGTGATTGTTGTTTTTATAAGAATATATGGCTGACTTGGTGCTACCTCTGAATACAGCTGATAAAGCCCTTATCTTGTTGATTCTTGACAACTTGGATAATTGTCATTTCTATATAGCCTCATAAATCTATCTCCAATTATCTACATTCAGAAAAGAAAAATAGCTAATGTTAATCTCTCCTGAATATGTCCTGCTATTTCTTCTTCCTGTGGATTATCTTTAATAGCTAGAACCCATTGCGAAAGGAAACTTTGAGGAGTGTAATTCTAATGATTTCATAACAATTTTTGGCCATGTGTTTTGCCTATGTAATTATCAGTAAGATTTCAGCTCCTTGAATTTGTGTTGTCTAGTATAGCATGACTAGAATCATTCATGGTGCTGGTTTATTTTCACCTTTTATTAATTTATTAATTTTGACTTTGGAAGTCACTATTTTTTTGAAAGAGGAATCATCTGCTGGCTCACAATTTAAAACGAAAAAATCTTCATGTGAAGAGTGCATTTATGTATTCACAACAGAGCTTTGTGTTAACTGTTTAATGTGGTTTGCCTTATCCTGTTTCCAGAAGGCCAAGATGATGAAATAGAAGTTTTATATGAGAAAGCATGAGTTCTTCAATCTAATAAAGATGAGTTAAATTCATTAAAAAAAAAAAATTCTTAAGAAAACAGCAATACAAAATTGCTGTAAGGTTTTTGTGTGTGGGTTTATTTCTACAATGGATAGTAGATTATGTACAAATGTCACTAGGACTGTTTATAATATCTGTAAATCCTGGATTTATTCTAATTATACTGCGCTAATTTCCAGTTCTTTCACATAGTGTCAGTTATTTTTTTAATAGTGCATGACAGAACTCTGTATAAACTTATGTATGAGTTTGCCACAGATCTCAGCTTTATTTAAAACCGTTTGCAGACTGTGTGCAAACTATCACTGCTCCAGCTTATTTTTTTGTGATGGAGAATGCAAATGCTTTTTTCATGGCTACAAATTCTGACTATTTTAAACTATTATCTGTCAACACTTACAGGAAGTTTACGTTGGTTGTTGGTACTGAAGAAGTTTTGAACAACACTGTTATCAGAATTTTGATTTCTAGTGTTTTTTGCCTTAAATTACTTACTCATTAATTAGTTTATATAACTTGACAGATTTACTTTTATAAGGACCTCATTTAAAAAAAAAACAAAAACAGTTTACAGAGCTTATACATAATATATTACCTTGGGAGAAGCCAAAGAGCCTTTATTTTTATGCTTAGTATCCTCTCATCTGTACATAACAAGTCTGGTTTTGACTCATTGTTTTTTTATTGTCATCAGTGGCATATCGGAGAGATGAAATGTGGTCTGAAGGACGATATGACTATGAAAGACTTCCCAGAGAACGCCTTCCTCCAAGGATTCATCCTGATGTATGTCTGTACTTTGTTTCTTTAGCTTTATACCACTATACTACACCTTCATACTGTGACCTGTACCACAAGAGCAGGATTTTTTTCAGTTCTGAAGATCCTGTTAAAACTTTACATCGTGGTTGTCTAACCTTTTGGCTTGCCTGGTCCATGTTTAGTGAAGAGGAATTGTCTTAGGTTGTATATAAAATATATAATGTAATAGTTAATGTTTAAGGTTTTTTATAATTAAAATACATTATATCCATATTATATTATATTTATATAATTATTAGGAAGACGACAAAAACGTAAAACTGGTGCGATGCTGGACTTTGTTTTTGTGAAACTAATGCATCAGTTTCTGGTTCGATGGCAGTGGTTGAAATTCTTAGTGAGCTCTCAAGGTGCTCATCAGAGATGATGGTTCTGATTTTACTCTTCCCAGTTGTTCATCCTTGAAAATAGTTGTTCACAAATGAACATGCTGCCAAAAAGTGATGACATGAATAAGGTGTGATTGTGAAGTGAGGGATACTTTTCTGTGATAAGATACACCTTAGGAAAGTCTGGTAAAGAGGCGTGATCAAATTTTTCTTTGAGTTGTACATCTGATTACAACTCTGTACCTTCCATTTGAAAATTCACGGGTAGTGTATTTATGTTGCCTGAAAATGAAGTCCCAAATATAAAAAAAATAAGTTTCAGAAATCTTGAAATCCATTCTCAATTTCCTTAACCAAAATACAGAGCACAGCTGCATGTTTTTCACTGTTCACGGGACCGTGTTTAGCCACTGTATGAAAATGCATAAAATTATTTGCCATAACTTGAGCTTGCTATAATTTGTTTCATTTTGTTTTCTTCAGAGTGTCAGGTATGATGCAGTGCTTTAGTTCTAGAAGAAAAACAAAGTTGATAATGCTCCGATCTATATCGGTGCCCGTTAAGTCAGGGCCATTCACAGTGAAGCCTGGTCTAGTATTAAACATGGAGATTGGTGGCCCTGCCTGTGATGGGGGTGGAGTTGGAGATTCATGATCCTTGAGGTCCCTTCCAACCCAGGCCATTCTGTGATTCTGTGTGAAGGGCCCAAGGAGCTGGGAGGAACAGAATTAGGGTGGCTGACTGGCTGACGGGATTTTTCAGTGTAACTAAACATGTTTTGGTTTTTAACTAATTTGTGGAGAATCGGAGGTCCCACTGTATTGTCTTTTCCCCAGGAACTTTCTGGTATGTTCATACATCTCAAACCACTTCAGAGGTGGTAAAAAGACCACTTTCAGTATTGTTCTTGTCACCAGTGCAGTTTTCTATTATGATAGATATTAACATACTTTCTGGGTTCTCTCTCATGTTTTCAGCATGTTTTCTAGGAGCGCACTGCTTTAGTCTTTTTGGTCAATTAGTGCACTGGGGGTTCGCTACTCTGTGATGGTTTTAATGCCTTTTACAGACAATGCAACAATGTATGTACTTTTTCAGCAAGCTGGAAATCAGGTTGTGTTTGCTTATGCCGGTTAGTCAGTTGCATCTCCAATATATGTATCAGCAGTGAAATACAAAAGCCAGAAGGTGTCTTCACACTTTGTATACTTGCTTTTTTTTTATTAATTGATATTTGACTTGACTAATGCATAGCTAATTGCTAACTATTGTGGCAGCGACATTCCTGAATTTTTCTAATCTTTTGAGCTCTACAGGGACTGAATTATGATGTATATACTATGAAATTTTACTTAAAAACATAAGATGTGTTCTCTTGCTTATGTGGCAAGGTTTTTGTAGAGGGGGGTTTGAAGAGTTGGCCTTTATGAGAAGGGACCAAGAGCTGCCCCATAGTGTGTTAGGCAAAGTAAGATCTTAATCATTTTCTTGTTGTAAGATAGAGAAAAAGCTCCTTCTCATACAGATCTGCTGGTTCAAGAGAACTAGCAGGCAGTTTCTGTCCATGCAAGCCTATGCCATTTCATCTACGTTCACATGTGGAGGTCTGACCTAATTCTTGCTACGCAAGCAAAGTGGAATTACGTTATTATTCCTCAGCCATATGAAAACTCTTAGTATTTGCTCATGGGTTAGATATTGGAACTGGGATGTGCCAGTGATAAGGAAAGAAATCTCACTTGTTTGAGAGAGGAAGAGATTGTCCTAATTCAGATCTGGATGTTAATTATACAAGTTTGGATTGCTGTAGGAGCACATGCTTTCAGAGGCTGGTTAACAGTAAAAAGTAAAAAGTAAAAAGCACATCACAAAATCAAGGAACAGTGGGTATGTCTTGAGCTCTTGTGTAACTGTCCTGCTGTGATGGGGACTACTGGAGGAGATAAAAGCGCAGAACAGTTTTATCTTAGCTTCAGAGCATATCTTCTTTGTAAGACTGAACTGAAAAATTGTATGTGAGGGTTGCCAATGAGGCAATGGTAGATCAAGCATTGTGGCTGTACGGTAATCTGTGTATAGCATGTAATAATTTGCATCAGTATGGTGGTAAGCTGGTTTTGGATTGCCCTCTAGTGATTCTATTGCTTGGTCTCTGAAATCAGAACAATGTTGGTTTTTTGTTGTGTTTTTTTTTCCCATTATCGGATTTAGTAATTTGTGAACTGAATGTATTTTTCTTCAAAAACTATTGATGCATTCATTATCTTGTGACTTCTACTGTTAGGAAAAAAAGGCAGTTTGGGTCTCTTTCCCCTCCCTCTGAATTGCACCTGTGCGTTAAGTCTCTGCAATTATAACTTGTTGCTAAGGCCCAGGGAAAAGATGACTTGCTAAAGGAAAAAGACTTAAAAGACAAAGTCTTCAGTTCATGTTTCCATTTGCTTTTTGTCTGCAGTGGGTTTACATAATACTTGGTTCTAGAAAATTGAATTTGAATCTTTTGTAATTGTGCAATTTGGGCTTAATAAGCAAAGAATCTATTTATTTGGTAAATGGTGTATAATACTTTACTTGCAAATGTAGTGCATTGATTTCTAGCAAAACCTGTTTGAGAATAAATCTGAGAGTGATAAAAACTGTCCGTCACTTGAATTATTGGTTCACGCACTGTGTTATAGTGAGAGGATGCTTATCTAATCAGATCGTGAAACAAGGGCAGTCTTCACTATGATCTCCATAGTGTAGGAAATGTTATTGATGTTAAGGAAATTGTTTTCAAATAGGCTCTCTGTTTTACAGGCATAACAGATGTAACTTTATTGTAGAAGTTGGAGAAATATGCATAGTAAATACTTGGAAAATTTAGTTGACTGCTTTAAAATTTCAGGATGAACTGTGTTGAGAACTTTCCCTTTGTGGTTAAACAGTGCTTAAGCATTGCATCCGACTGGTGTCCAATTCACAACTTATCCCACCGTCAGTTTGGCATGATCCTTGATGTTTTTCTGTGCTTATTTGAGCTTTGTAATTATTATAATCCACTATTTTGAGATAACATGTTTTCACTTGTATATTCTCTATAGATTTCCAGATGCTTTAAGAAGTATGCTTTTGTTTGTTTTGTGGTTTAGGATGACTACCATAGAGTAGTAAACATCATGCCCAAGAAACCACCATTTCTTGATAGACCTGGAGAAGGGAGTTACGGTCGCTATGATGATTACAGCCACGCTGCGTACAGAGACTATGAGGAGGGTCGCAGTTTTGCCCATGAGCGAAGAAGTGGCCCACCACATCGAGGTGTACATAAGGTCAATCTTCTCTCGTGATTATGGTTTTATGTTTGAATGCAGAATAATTAAAATATTTTTTTCAGACAGTTATTTGTGTTGTTATTACTACTGTTCTTCTCATAAACTGAAATACCACACAAAATACAACTTTTTTTTTTTTTTTTTTTTCCTGTAGCATTGCAAAGTTACTTCTTTTAGCACTGGTGGAGGAAGAAAATAATCCGTTCCATCCAACTCCTCTTAACTGAGAGGAAGTCTTTTTGTGAATGATGAATACTGTGTTTTTAACTCATTAAGTGCTTTGGTTATGGAGTAAATAAGTATCATTTGGTAATGTATTTCACAGCTGATGCTGAGATGTGCTTCAAACATTTGTCTCTATATGTTTTGCAGGATGAGTCAGGATACAGATGGCCAAGAGATGATCATCCTGTGAATCGGCAGAGTGAATACAGGTATTATATAAAACTTCACAGTAATGCTATGGCTAGGAAGGTTTGGAGGCTGTCTGTTCCAACCTCCTTCTCAAAGCAGCTTCTGTTACAGCAGAAGGATTAAGGCTTATTCAGATGGAATTTGAAACCATGAAACTGATGGGAAGCTTTATTTTCAAGATACTGAATGTTGCTTAACTATAAGGGTATTGCTCAGGTTCCTCTTCCTGAAATTGTTTAGGCAATTGGAAGAGTAGTTAACTGTTGTGCACATGCTGTCATTCTGTTTAAGGTATTGGAGGGTACCTAAATGCCTGTTCTGAATATCAATATGCTGTTGTTGCAACTGTTAGAAACCCATGACCTGTTCAGGTTTCCCCTTACTTCGCCTGTTAAAATCCCACCTTTGCTACCCCAGACTGTTAAATCAAACACCAGATTTTTTATCTTACAAATTTATTGTCTTTTTGTATAGGTATGTATCAATATTCCTTCCTGCCGTAGGAAAAAAAAAAACCAATGGTTAAATAAGTGCTAATTTATATATAATCTCTGTCCTATGGAGATAATCTCACAAAAATGTGTTCCAAGCTGTAGCTTTACTCAGATCCTAGTCTATCTTTGAATCTAGAAGACTCATATGTATGCTTAAATGCAGAAGCAGAGAACAGTTCCTCTTGTATACATTTGTCAATCTGCAGTTTGACAGCTTATATTTTAGAAATTTCCTTAATTAACCTTACTGCTTCTTAGTATTACATTTTTTCTTCACGTAGTAATATCAAAACTGTCATCACATCTATTGTGACTATTTAGAACATTTTTGTGTGTTATCAGAACGGTTTGTGGAGCAGAGCAGTGGATTGATACCAATGTGGGAAAGGACATCTGTTCAAGTACCAGATGAAGTGTTTTCAAGATATATTGAGATCCAAATTAAATAAATAAATAACATGAAAGTCTACATTTTAATATTTGTTCAGTAATAATAAGAAGTGTGATGATAATATCTTAAAGAAGGTAGGCTATGACTGTAAGTAATTTAGTGCATCTGTGTAATCGGTCACATGTTTTTTATGACTTCAGAGAATTCTTTGGTCTGTCTAATGTTTGTTTCTGTGACTGCAGTACTTCGAGGCCACCATACAGTGGAAAAATACCTGATCCATTTTAAAACTCACTTGGGTGGATAGTGGGTAGTATTCAGTTCATCGTTTCCTTGTTCTGATCTTGTTTTCTCAGCTGGAGCGATGGGTCTGTACCTCAGGTTCATATCTATGAAATGCAGGGATGGTATTAAGCAGTAGGGGTGTAACATGTCTGCAATGCAGTTGGATAAGGGATCTTTCAAGAAACAATAAGTAAGTGTACAGAATAGTGGCCTCTTAATAGCAATGACAGTAAGTGTTATAGGGCTACGCACTAAGTAACTATTCCTCCCATAAAGACTCCTCCCTCAAAACAAACAAACAAAACAAACCTGATGAGCAACTAAAATAAATAAAAACAACCCCTTCGTGCTCTGTAAGGATCTATGTACACTAGACTTCAGACAAAATTACATTATTAGGGCTAGAAATAACTTAAAGTGTTCTATGTAAATTGCTCTAGAATTTTGGTGTCTTTCACTTCAGAACACAAACAAAAAACACATACGTGAGGGAAAAAAAAACAAACCAAAAATGAGGTAAGGCTGGGCAGTTTGTTTTCACAGAGAACAAGAGTGGCACCCAGTGGTCAAAATGATTGTCTTAAATTCTTCCAGATTTCTTCCATTTAAGAAGTGAGGACAAAATGTCAGCTCGTTTTGCTAAGGGCTTCAGTGATGTGATAGTGGAAGTCCCATCTCATTCTATATTATATATTTCAGAATGTCTGACTGTTGCACAACCGAACTGTGAAGGAACTTGGTAGATATATTTGGTTCAGTTGAGATTATTGGAATTTATTTGCAATTGAATGAAGCCCTAATGATTTGTTATATAAATATGCTTTATGTCAGAAGTCTCTTTGTGCAGAAAGCACAGGAATAGTAAGTAATCTTGAATGTCAAAGTCTGTGATCAAACTGCTAAATGCTTCTAGTGTGACATAGTATTACATGGTAATAAATACAATTTTTTTGCATATTGCTCACTATTGAGCTGCATAGTAGTTCTCAGTAGAGAAAATCAAACTTTGTACGTATTGCCTCCTGCACTGAAAGTGCTAATTATTTTATGTTTCAAATATATTTGCATTATAAAACCTAATCTTCAGAAATGATTGTGCATGAACATGCTCTCTCTGGATTTGACGAAAGGTACTTGGCATAAGTTTTTATGGAGTACGGATAAGTGGTGGTGCGTGTTTGTTTGTTTTCAGAAGTAATAAAAGGAGATGCAAGATTACTTTCCCCAGAAATACCTTTTTTTTAATAAAAGCATGGAACGAAGTACAATACAAACAAGAACGAAGTACAACAAGAACATAGTACAAAGTGAGATTTGTAACACTACGGATACTGGGAGACTTGTAAAATTGATGGGTTTTCATAGTCAGTACAATTATTGTAAATTCTAGAAAGAACAGCTCTTTTATTGACATAAACAACCTGAGGGTTTTTTTTTAGTATTTTAAAAAACTCATTTAGCAGCTAAAAATCTGCTCTAAGAAGTTATCAGTGATATGTTTAGCGTTTGCTCCTAAATGTTAATCATTCATACTTTCCTACTTTGTTTTTTTTAGCAATTTAACTGGTAAAAAGTAGTTTTTGGTCTGTAGCTCGTTTCATTTATTTTCCCCCACTATCTTCTTTTTTTTGGAATGAAGAAAAGCATTACTTAATGTTTTTTCCCAGTAAAAGAAGCTGCTTATTTGCAAAATCAAAAATCCTTAAATGCTGCAGAATTTTAGGGAGTAGAAGTTTTCTGTGCTGAGGAAACCGCGTTAGATCTTTATTATTACTGGTTTCTCCTTGAGCTTCTTCATTTTTTTTCCTTAAAAAAGAAAAAAAAAATAGGATGTGCTTGCATTGCATTGCAATTGCTCAGCAGTGGCTTGAGCATTGTGCTGGCTGACCAGTAGCAATTCTCTGTGAGAACGTCTGATTTCCCTGTGTTCTGCTATTGAACGCGGCACTGCTGATACTTTTGGCCTTTTCAATTCCTGAGAGTTGTTAGCCCTGTTTTATGCCGTGCTCAGTGAATAACTCTCCTCCTGACGTGGTTTCTTTTTGACATCTTATTTTATGTATGAAAATAAAATAACTCAGAAGATTTGCTGGGCACAGACTTCAGAATGAGTTCTTAGCCCTCTTTCTCCAGGGCTGGTCACTAAGGGATTCTTTCTGAACCCCAGAAACTGATGTAAGTTGTGCAGCTTTACAGTTGCAATTTGGTTTGAAGTTATGCGCCTCTTGGTTCAATTCTAGTTGGCATGTATAATGAATTTTACATCAAAGCGGAATGGCTTAGTGTGCTGAGCTGAAAATTATCTGTATACGTGATGGTAGTTTTAATGTCTTGATCACTGCTGCTGTGAGAATTGTGAAACTTAAAAATTATGAGGGGAATAGAGATCAAATAACCTGACTTCTTCGTATGTTATCATTTATTGATGTTGATCACTCTTCTGGGACTGTGTTATTACTTGTCTTTAATGATATATCAAACTCATTTATTCAGAATACTCAAAGGAATTATTTTCATGCATGTCACATTTTTGGAAAAGCATGTTTTGAAGAACTCCAGTGTTCCGGTACTTCTGTATGGGCCTCACAGGATTGGATCTTACGTACAAGTTTGTTATTATGAAGTGAGACAAACTGTTCTGTCTGAAATGCTTTAGAAGATTGTTAGCTGCTGTTGACTTCAATCATACCAAATTTTAATCCTTTTGAGTGTTCAGAGCATTACTTCATTCTTTTTTTCAGCTGCACTGAGTTTCTTAGATTCAAATATGTGAAACTTGGCAACTTAAGATGGGTAAGACTCATCTTCAAAGAGAAATTTCAAAATAATGCACTTTTAAATCCCAGCTATACAGACACTGAATTTAAAACTTAAAATTATCAGAGGTCCATATTTTTTTCTGTAAGCATTGCCATATTTGTAGACAAACCATTCCTTATCAGTAGTAATGGTGTTTCATGTTATATACACTCCTGAGAACGGACTTGCACATGAGATTTTGAATATCTCCTTGGTAGTTTTTGATATGAATGTGTTTTCTTTTGCTGACGAAGCCAACTTACAACTTGAACTCCATGTTTTCCTTGGTGGTATTTTAATGTTTTATTTTTCCATATACTTTGTGAAATCAGGAAGTAGTCATTCTCCAATCCTTATTACTAATGCGTGTGGGTGTAAAATGTTTCTGCTTATCTGTGGAGTGCCCAAGAAGCATTTTATAATAAATAGAAATACTAAATTGAATATATATGCATATATGTATGTTCTGTCTTTAGACTAGTAAAGCGTTATATACCCTAGCTTTTTAGAGACACAAACCTTCGCAGTATGTTTGTGTTTACTGAGGATCACGGAGAAGCTTCGTAGCAAAGTGGGAGACAGAAGTCCACCAAATGTGGCTTTCTGATCTCCACTTGAGCTGCTGTCCCATTTGATGATTCACTCCCTGCAGTGTGTTATGTGGTGATAGGATGTTCTAGGGAAGGGATCTAAAGATTGTACTTTACAGCAAACATTATATGTTGGCAGAAATGTTTGTTTTAAGCCAAAACCCTTGACCGGGGGAACTCCAGATAGAAGCTGAGGGCCACCGACTCTTCTCTTAATAAAACAGGATTCAGTGTTGAGGATTCTGTGAGGTTTTCTTTTCCAGAAGTGTTGTAGCCTAAGGCACTTATCTTTATCACTGTGCCGTCAGCTTTCAGCTACAGGGGGCAGCTTGTTAGTTTTTTTCCCTGTAAGTAAAGTATTCAGTGAATGCAATGAAACAGCAAGCCTCTTTAAATATTTTGTACTCATTTAAAACAACACACGGTGTTGTGGGAGGTCTTTGAGCTTTGGATTTAGACCTTCTTGTGAAGCAAACTGATCTTTGTCTTGCTTATAGAAATTCAGCCAAAGGGATTTATGAGATGGTACTAAAAATGCACATAAGTTTGCTGTTCTGTTGCAATATTTGACAGGTCTTCAGGGACATGGTACAAGAACCTCATTCTTTATTAAAAAGCAGTGTGTGGAGGGAAATAAATATGGCAGTCACCCAAAGAAAATGGTCTTGTTTTTGACGGAGGTTGATAAGTAAAGTTCTAATCATATTCATTAGCACATGCCTTTAAAAAAAAATAATAATCCCAGCCAGAACATTGAACCTCTTAGACATTTAGGTAAACTACTGGAGTAACTTACACTCATTCATACACAAAGTTGCAGTTTCCTTATAATAGGTCATTGTAGTAGATTGGTTATACCTGTAAACTCCAGGCAAGGTCTTGTTTGCTGAAAACTTTAATTCAGAAGATTCATTGTGTTAGTCTGCTGCTGAATTAGTTTACCTTGGCTTAAGATTTCTTTTTTTTTTTTTTTTTTGGCAGTGGGGGTGGTGAGGAACTCAAATTGTTTGGAAGAAGATAATAGGCGATAGATAAATAAAAAGTAGATTCCAGTTTACACTTCATATGTAATATCATACTACATTTTGCATAATTTGATTTTGGTTACTTGGCCAAAGCTATATGCTTCTGAGTGCATCATGACTGCTTTTGGTTCCCTTTGGACCACGCGATTTTCTTTTAAATGCATTTTAAGAGCTTAGCATTTTAAAACTTCCCTTTTCTGGGTATGTTTAAGAACTATTTAGGACTGTGCAGTATTGCAGAGCAATGCAACTGAAAGTAGGAAGATTTCAATTCAGTCAAGCCCATTTGATGAACAGGGTTTCGATTGTAGAATGTTTGCGTTGCCACCGTACTGTGCAAAAATATGAAGAGGAGGTAAAAACATCCTCATGTTGTAACTGGATGTTTCAGCATGTTTCAGCTAATTATGGGATTATTCTTCAAGGAGAATGTAGCTTTTGATTTTACCTAGTAGAAATTGTTGAGTGATCGCTTCTAATTTTTAAATATTTTATTTGTACAACTGTTGATTGTGGTCTTTGTTGAAGACCTGACTTCATTTATTTCCTTGTGGAATTTTTCATTCTAGCTATGAAAGAGGTGTTCTCTTTAAAAACTTATGTATTGATAATTTTGTTGCTCTTTGGGGATCCTGAAGAACTCTCATATAGTTGCCTGTGCAATTTCCATCTCTGAAACCTCCCACAGTAGTCTGAGCTGTGGTTTTCCTTCTAGCTGATGGGGAACTCCTTTGGCAGGTGCTGGTAATAGAGAGATCCGGCTGCTCTACTTCATCTTGGAGAGATGTCGTGGAAGCTTCATTTTTTCTAATCAAAACATTTCAAAGTTTCTTGTATATGGGAATTGTCAAATCAGCAGAACTTCCCACTGACTGATTTTTTTATTTTTTTTTTCCTGCCTAGCTTGTAAACTATACAACCTCATGTGTTAGCTCTTATTCTTTGTATGAAACTTAGAAAAGTTTGGTATCTTGCTTTTAATTCCTGATGAGAGTCATAAGAGAAAACTGGCTGAGCTTGTTTTTGAAAAACATAATTACAAATAAGTGATGTCAGTTGAATTCTGTGTGTGGTATTTCATATGCTTTGATGGTCCCTTAAAACGTTTCAGTTGCTTTTAGATATGGTCTCCATATCTGTTGGGACTCCTGAGGTTTAATGAAGTATTTTTTGGTGTAACGACAAGTTGTCATAATCTTATTTAAAAAAAAAAAAAAAAAAGTTATGCGTAAAAACCCAGTCTGAATTATTGAATGATGAACAGCTAGGTAATAAAGCGCCTTTTCAGTATTTAATCGACAGTTATTAAACACACCAGTTTTAGTAACAAAGGAATTAGAAGTTTATTGTGGTTCTCAACTGCTGTCATGTGTTTATACAGCTTGCTTTTGATCTAAACCAATGTTATATGCAATGCTATATCTCAAGGAACTATGTGTTTTTGTGTGCACAACTGTTTTCAACTGTGGTTTTTGTAAGATCCCACATTCGCAGAGGAAATCATTATTGTTATTTACATTTTTTTAGCAGTGGTTTCTGCTGTTTACTATGCCTAATAGTAAATACATTATGATACATTTTATATACACACACACACACACATATATATATATGAAAGAATTCAGTAGTTCTGCAAATCGAATGAAATTTTTTAGTAATATTATACTTAGTTACATTATAGTATTATAGAACAGATATTATAGTAATATCTGTTCCTTACAACAGTCACTTTTCTGGAAAAATATTTTCTTTCTCTTTTTTATTTTTATTTTTTAGATCAGTGGTGTTTATGTAATGCTAATGACCTGTCAGGAGATTCTCTATTTACAGTGTATGATAAGGCAAGATGCCTAAAGATGAGATTATGAACTTGTATACTGTAAGGTCTTGGCTAACACATTACTTCAAAGAAAGCTTCTGAAAACCAAGCCTGTCTGGTCCGGTTTTATAGCTATCATTATAATCAGGTAGTAGATGGTATGAAGCTAGCAAGTTAATACCCTATTGGGAAATAATGAGGCAAACTCCCATGGATGGGATTTGATTATTCCAGAAGGGTTTCCTAACAAATATGTTGAAAAACAGCCAAGTACTGAGAAACAGTCAGGAGGGAAAGAGATGGGAGTCTCCCTTCAAGTCCAGACAACTACTGTCAAGTTGGGCTTCTATCTAAATCATTTCAGTGACCAGCCAACAGATTGAGTTAATGAATGTAGTCGTGGCTTTCTCAGGATGAGGAAAGTGTTGTCACAGCAGAGTTGTGCATCATTTCCCTTAAGAAAACAAACCCTTCATCTGTTACGTTCCAAGGACTTGTTATACTTTGAATATACTAAACGTTTCAGGGAGTTTAATTTGCATTAAGAGTGGGAACACCTGGAAGAGCTTTGCCTAGATGATGTTTCTTTAAATGAATGCAAGTTGCCTTTTTTTTTTCCTCTTTATAATAAGCAATGATATATGTTGTAAATTTCAGTACAGGAGAGAAAATGAAAACAAATCTGGTGTTTTTGACAACATAGGTATCCTTTTGTTAAGGATTCTCTTGTGAAGAGAAGGTTGATGGTATACATTTCCACCTGTTGCTGTGGGTATGTTATGATCTACACAGGAGGAACGGTTTGTTAATGAAGCTACTCCATGATCTCATACTATTGGCATTATTTTGAAAAAGGTTGATATTTTTGCATGCTAATATGTTGTTCTTAATGTTAGTTTTGATGTCTGTTCATGATATGTATTTGCATAACCACCTAGGATTCTTTCTCTTGTGTATGAAGCTTTGTAATTTTAGTTTGAGTTGATAACAACTGCAAGTGAATATCAATGCCATAATGCTTAGCAATGTTGTGTCAGCCATCTGTCTGAATGTCCTTCTCTCCTGAGATCGTGCTGAAGCAGTTGCACTGTGTTAACTGAAGTCCTGTCTAGCAGTCTAGTATGCTAAGCTATTATTTGAAATAATTTCAGAAGAGGTTTATGCAATTTTACAAGTAAAATGGAAAAGGGAGATATAATGCATTGACTTATCCCTCAATCCATTTCAGGTTTGATGAGGTAGTAACTCAGTGTGCATTCTACAATTTTTATCGTAGTGCATGGATTTTCTGAATGATTTTATACAGGAATTGTGTTAACACAGGAGATTGATGTTACGGTTGGTCATCAATGAATTACCTTCTTTAAAAACTGTCTTCAGCTGCTGCTACTTTTATCCCTTGTTAAAATGTGTCACTGTTAAGAACAGTTTTCCATTTAAAATTTTATATTTGAATCTACATTGCTTACTCTGTCAGAATACTGTATTACTTTTAGGAAAAAAAGAACAATGAATGTATAAGCACTGACTTTTACCGCTGCTAACTTCAGCTATGTTGAAATCCTGCCAAGGAACCTATGTTGTTTATCATAAACAAATAATAGTCAGGAATGCAGTAAGGAAGCTGATCCTTCTTATAGCAAAAATCTATTTCCACAGCAGTATAAACCTGTCTAAGTTTGTACTGCTCCAGCCTTTCCCTCTCTGCTCCTAGTTCTTGTGTTTGCATTGTTCAGTGAGCTGTCACTTCTTGCTGATCCAGCAGAAACAATAATTTTATGCCAGTTTGATTGCCTGAGAGAACATATGAATACTAGCTAAGTAGAGAATTAAGAGTTTGGACTCAAGGAAGGATGGGAAGATGGGGATTGTAGGAGCACCAATTTCAATCAGTGCAACTTGTCACAGGGCTTCTCTCTGAAGTTAACCGTTAATAAATCACTGAAATGACTGAAGGCATGCAGTAGTGGCAGAATGATTTTTTAATGAGGAGCTTAGCCAAGTAAGGTGGGTCATCTCTGTATTAAATACATTTAAGCAAGCTGTTTGTAATATATAGGAAATGGCCTAAAAAAAGGACATTAGGTATGTATAATAATGTATGACTGTGTGACTATTAATGGTGATAATGTACTCAGTGTGAAAGGAAAAAGCAAATTTGATGAGACAGAAGCTACATATCTGAATAAATCTACAAGGAAATGTCTGCCTAAACTTGGGACTGATTTTGAACAAATATTTGGCAGGAAAGAATGTGATCAGAAAAAAAAACAACAGTCATCAGGCACAATAAATTTTTTCTTTACGTGCTTATGATGTCTTCTATCTTGAGTGATCTAAAAGCAGTTTTAGTTTGCAAACTTCTATTTAATTCTGCTGCACGGGAGTCCATACTGTTACCTCAAAACTTTTGAACATAAAGAAATAAAAGAAATTGACCTTACTGCTTTAGATCTCACTTTAATTTAAGAATAAAAACATAGAAATTTTGAGACCATTTTTCTGATGTAGAGAAAGCGTTGGGTTTTTTTTTTTTTGTTTTTTGTTTTTTTCCCCTGATTTATAGATCTCATTAAGGAATTGGCAGAGAGGGAAAAAAAAAAAAAAAGCCAAACAAAATAGAATACGGGTATTGTGTCAGTGTTGCTACTTCCAAACCTCTTCCAAAGAGTGCTCGTTCCTACTGAAGCTTTGTCAAGAATGCCGGAGAGTCAGCTATAAGAGTTAATCAAATTGATATATTCAAGTACAGTACACTGTTTGTTGCTCTCTTATATATCAGTGAACTAATGGCATCTTGCAGCCACGCTGATGGAAAGTTGTAAGAGCTTCTCTAGCAGGTAGTTCATGGTTTCTGGGTTCTTGTATTTAAGAATTTTGGAGATGGTATTTGAGGAAAAGAATTACAGCTTACAAAACGTAATTCACTTCTCCCCCTGAAATAAAGTGTAGAAACATTTCCTTTCTTTGAGGTGCTTAGTGGGTGTACTGGTAGTATTATTACATTGCTTATAAAACTGCAAGCAATGACATTGAAGACTATTGGCGTGCATTATATGCTGTTCTTTTTAGAAGAATATGATGCTCAGATGTCTCTTTGTATGTTTGTTTAAAACAAACAAACAAAACAACAGACCTTCCCCCACAACAAGAGCAAACAACGCTTCCACCCCCACCAACCCACAACTTGCTTTATTTAGAAGCATGGAAATGTGAAGTCGTGTGACTGTAAACAACTTTTATTTTACTCTGAAGCCTCATGTTATTTCCCACACTAATTTAGAAGATCTTTAAAGAAACAATAAAAGTATTTTGAAATTTCCGCAGAGCTGCTTCCTTTGTTTCACAGTCTGTTACTGTCCTCAAATACTTGTTCTCAATACCTTTGTGTTAACTTTCTGTAGTACTTGGGAATTTTTTTCTGTCTCCCACTTCATCAGCCCCACACCCAGAGTACCACAGGGAAACTTTTCACAGTTCTTTCTCATGTTCTTGGTGCTTGAGGCAAAATGATGGTGGGATTTGTGAGAGCTGAGTTAGAAAGGTTGGTCCTGTTAGCGCATTCTCCAAAAGTGATAATGGTAACCAGTTTCTGTGATCTGGAAGGGTATGTCAAGGTGCCTTCTGTCTCCCTTCCAATTTTGAACGTACGTATTGGGATGTGAGATTTGAGTGGTTTCCATTTTGAATTAAGTCTGATTAGGAATTGATTCAGTTGCTACTATACTGAGAAATGCATTCATTGAGATTTCTATCTGAACTGTATGGCTGTTGGGGATGATACGCTGCTCATAAAGTCAAGAGTGTGAAATCTGGCCCAATACCAGTGTCTGTTAGTAAATATGTTATCAGTTAAATTTTGTGCTGATGAAATTGCGGTAACTGTAAATAGAAATTTGAAGTTGGTTCATTGCTTCAGGCAAATATGCACTCTGGAAGTGTAGATCTGTGATTTATCTTCTATTACTGAGAAATTATAGGGACTTACTAAGCTGTCATTTTTGAAAGGAAGCCAAGTTATTTTATCTGATTTGCTTCTAATTTGTCTAATAAAAATTATGTTTTTGCCTTTGTCCCGTGTATGGTTATAAAAATGTGTTTGCTTTAAATTCTTTGGAAATTAAGTCTATGTTTGTATTTACTCTTCTTATTTCTTTCATATTCTTTTGTCCTAATCTGTATGCTTGACAATAGTTTATTTCTGTCAGATAATAGAGTGAGTTTAAACATACTTCTTTTTGTATGGATTATCTTCCAGTAAGTTTAATCAATTACATCGTCGATGACAATAGGAAATATTCTTTACTAAGGATAAAGGGGAATAATGTGATTTCCACCTTCAGTTGAAGTGCACAGTTTGATTATTCAGATAATGGTCATAGACACTTCTCCCTAATGGTACTGTAATATTCAAGTTGTCGTACTTTTTCTTTCATCTGTTAAGATATCTGAGGGGAAAAATGAGTTTACTGAATTTCATATTGAGTAAGTTGCACAAGTGCCATCATTGTGGAGTTTCAGTGTTTACATCTGCATGCAGCATAAAAATTGTGAAGCATTTCTCTATTTTTAAATTTTTGGCATGTATTTTGTATGTCTAGCTCTGCCCTTCATTGAGGCTCCCTGTTTACTTCGGCAATTTTATACAAAAGGCTGTTAACGAGATTACAATGGCTAGACTAAATTATGCTAATTTCATTTAAAACCAATGCAAATAGCATTTGCAAGGACTGCAGTTATTTGTTTGACCCTAAAACATTTGGAATCAGTTATCATAAAACATTCTGGATTTTCAATTGAAGGCTGTTGAAGCCAGATGCAATTATGTATATCTGCAATGGTGTAATTTATTGTTTTATGCTGGGATAAATCAGCATAAAGGTATTATAAGTCTCCGAAGCAGAGCCGAAGTAAAGGGTTTGTTCCACAAATGTATGCTGCATATTTTGGAAAGAAAGGGAATGTGTCCTGGGGAGAGGAGGGCCTCTGGAATCTTCTACCACCTGAATTTGCTTGGAGAATGTTAGAAGTAGAGGTGTTCTTGACTCCTTGTGTTTGCTTTTCAGATGTTAGACGTGAGGCAGATTTTGAGAAATTGAGAGGTTTGGGATGTAGTGTAGTATACTTCATTACATGTTTTCCATGTCAGCTGAATCATGTTGGTAGCTCTGATAGCCCCCGCATTATCCACGCAGGGAAGGTGGAATGTTCTTTGTTTCTTTCTCTGTCCCTTTCCTCACAGTGTATTTTGAGACAGAAAAAGTGTGTAGTTAAGCATGTTTTAAGTCTTGTGTGCTTCATCTTTTTGCACATAAATCCCATGTCTTAAGAGACGTGTACCATTTCCTCAATTTATTTATAAAATTATGTGAGAGTCGTTCTTAGGCCCATAAATAGAACATCTAACTCTTTTGACAATAGCAGTAATCTTTGTCAGATGGGATGGACCATGTTGACTTTTCATCTGACCCATGTGTGACTGAAAGAAGCTGGAGTTACTGCCCCACAGCGATGCGCTGTTGAGTTTCCAGTCAGAAGTGTTAGATGTCTTCTGTGGCTGGGCTGCATTACAGATTGATTAGTACTTGAGCTGGCTGGGAAAGAGGAGCCTAGAAAATCTCAGTGTGGTACTGGTAGCTTAGGAAAGATGGTGAACTGAAAGGCTCTCCTGCATTTTGTTCCCTTGGTCTCCTGGTACACAGACAGGCACATCTTTACCAGGTCAGGAAACTGGATCTGACGGTTAACGGAAATAACTGTCAGACCCGTGTTCTTCCCTCAGCTGCTCGAGGTGAATGGGTGTGTATGGCTGCTTATCTATAGCATTTCAGGAGCTCTTCCATGGTGATCAGCTTTAGTGAGAATTAAGCAGTTAAGTTTTGTAGATGTTAAAAATGTTAATAGTTTTGACTGCGGTACTGCAGAGAGAACTAATGTGCTTTCAGGGCTAGGTGTGAGATGTCAGTGTGAGATAAGAGGATCTCTGTATAAAAGGGATGTATCCTGTATTTGTTATTAAAGAAAACAGTTCTATTTTAAAGTTGGAAGTGAGCAAAAAATGTTCAATCTCTATTAAATGTCATCCCTTCTCAATAAGCCTTTTGAGTATGTGTTGGAATCTGAAGCATGTTCTTAACTGCTTTGCTGAATTGGGGCCTTCATTACTAAATTGCAGGTGTATGTTAGTTTAAGTATTTAAGAAAAAAAAACCCTAAAACAATGCTTATTTTGTTCTGATCAGTGTGGTTTGTTACGTTAATGGAAAACATCACGAATACTGTGCTGTTGCTATGCTGTCCAGAGCAGGTTTAATGTGGTTAATAGCTTGCGTGCTCAAGTATGAGATTGCATCCAGTGAAGAATTAACATGGGATGATGAAATGAAAATATAAATACTTTTTTTTTTTTTTTTTTTTTTTTTGCATAGTATTACTGTAGAAGGAGGTTTTAAAACATTTTCCTATTTAAAAGTATGCTTCAGTGATGTTTTGTAAATTCTGATGTGGATGTTAGTGTTTATTATATGCATGCAATAACAAGGGCTCTGTAAACATTTCCATAATAAGCTTTCATATATACTAGAACTTAAGAACGTGCTCATAAAAACGTACTTTGGGCGTAAAAGTGGCATATCAGTCTGCCAGAAAGCTTGTGCTTTAAAACTAGACAAAATCAAAGACTTTCTGTATGTTACAGAAATGTTCAAATGCAAAAAAATAACATTTAAAAACTCAGAATTTACCTAATAGACTTTTTCTCGTATAATACATTTACACATTGAGAAAACCATTTTGGCTGTGTTGGCCAGCTGTCGACAGAAGGCAACATTTTGTAATGTTGCACACCTAACTGAATTACATCTGTTTGAGATTAATTCCTCTTTGTCCTGCACTGTGCCTCTAAGAGCTGAGATGGTTTGTTACAGTCTGTGTGTATTTAAAATCAATGAGAATAATGATATAGTCAGTAAAGTGCCATTTTTTTTCCCCAGTTCTAAGAAAGTGTGCTGTACACAAACAGTTCCCGAGAAGCATATATATATATATTTCATTCATTAGAGAATGTATTGATCAAATGTTTATGGAGACTTGCTGGGACAGACCTACTCAGTGCTGATCTTGAAGTCAGAACTAATTATTATTATTTTTTTCCCCTTTCTCCAGTTTAGATCTATTGCTGCTTGAACTGTTCTTACATTCAATGCAGATGAAGCTGAGTTTTGTATTTTCAGCTGCATCTCACAGAACTGAGAACTCTTCTGACTTTAGATTTCTTTCTCCTAAATTTAAGACAAATGGTTTTTAGTGTTTCTTCATTTCAGTTATGTCCTATTGGAAAGTCTTCAGTTACTCTACGCATTTCCTGAAGAGTGGTGTCCAGAGGCAGGCACATGGCTCTTGTACATTTTGAGGTGTTTAATTTGTTGATGTAAATATCTATGCTATGGCTACTGTATAGAGAGAGACACATTATTAGCGGAATATTAGAACACAGTTTACTAATTCTTAATTGGTTATTTTGGTGGCCAACTTGGCAGGAAGAAAGTATCCCAATAAACAGAAGAAAAGGTGTTCATAAAGGAAGGAAATAAAAATTGCTTTTTAGCACACCTGCTACATACAAATCTTTAACATTTTCATATATGGTTTTGGCATATAGACCTGTTAAATATTCTAAGATAAGATACTTGTGAAAGGTCTGTAATCTGTTAATGATGAAATGGTAGTTTATCTGTAAGACCTTGCTTTGCTTCACTGGTGTTTCACTGAAAAACAGAGTGGCCAAGAGTTATTGATCTGTTCATTCTTCAGTTTCATGAAATTTTTCAAAATAAAGATGCATTTTATCTTCCTGATACTATATTCCACATGATATGAAAAATAAGCTGAGTAATACTGTGTATTTGTATGGGCTAGGTGAATGCATCTTTTTCCCCTTTCTGCCCCCCCCCCCCCCCCCCAAATGATTTTTCTGTGGCAGAATAACCTCAATGTTGCTTGTGTGATTTATGTGTTCTGATGCAGAAGCACTCATGTAGATGTGCTTTCTATGCAAAAAGTAAATCAGCACTGTATAAAACATGTTAGTGTAAGTGGCCCTAAGGGCTTGCATTATTACTTTGGTGCTACCTGTGTCATTTCAGTAGTCCGAAACACCTTTGGCATACTGAAGTCCTTTGTTAGCCACCACAAATATGTGTCTGTAACATGCTGCAGGAATTGTACACTAGAGGGCTTTTTTCCTTTTATTCACCAGCATAAAATTAGCTATAGCTGCATTGTGCTAAATGAGACCACCAGGTCTTTGCTTGTCTTTGTGAGACATTCTCTTATTTAAAATACTGGACTATGATTAGAAACAGGAGAGAAAAGCAGTGAGAAAGGTGCATTCTGGCTTCCTCTATATGCTACGAAGGCTTTATTGTCATTTAGCAATGCTGTGATTGTCAGAGGAGCTGAGAGGTACTTGTTTCTCTTCACTAGATGCCTTCTGACTGAAGCAAATGTCACAGCTCTAGATTCAGTAAATGTTTGCTTGCATGTTTAAATTCAAGATTTGGTAGAGAAATTTCAATTTGATTTTTTTTTATCTTTACGTATATAACACATTTTATCTAATATATAAAACGTATGTTAACATAATGTGCAGGTAACCAGTACATTTTGGTTATGATCTGGGGTTAAAATACATAAATTTAGTAAGAATTTTTGATGTTTACTTAATTATAGCTTCATGTCAGATCAGTTTCATGTGATACTGAATGCACTGGTGGTATTTTACAGAAGCATTTGGAGTAAATATTTTGTATTGAAGAGGCACAATTTTAGTATGGAATAAATATGAATATTTTTCATTCAGGGTTTGGCTCTGAATGAAAAGTGTGAGTACATAAGCACGAGGTGAGATATTCTGCAGTTTTCTTTGTCCTTGCTGGATGTAAGCTGAAATATCTCAATAATATTTCCCTGAGTAAGGTGTGTGAAAGACAGTCCCATAAAAATAAGGGTAAAATAGAATGGAAATACATTGAAATAGTACGAGAAATGTTTGGGTATGCATTTTACCTATTGAGCTAATAGGACTTTGTTTCCAGGTAAGCTAGAGTGGAATGAATCTGAAGAAAATAAAATGTGAGTCTCAATTTCTCCAGTGTCTCTTTCTCTTTTATTTTAGCTGAATTATCAAGTAAGAGAATGGAAGTTAGCTTCTAGCTATGCGGTAATTGAATGAAATCTAGAAAAAATATATATTCTTTTTTTTTTCCCCCCTACTTTTTCTGCTTGTTTTGTATTCATTGCAACCTACTGTATTTATCAGACATAAAATGTTTCCCCTGTATTACCTGGTACTGTTTTACAAACAGTAGAAGGGTAACAAAGTAATTTTTACTTTTCTTGTTGTCTTCAAAGGAAGGTCAGAGATGGCTTCAGGAGAAAAAGCTTCCATCCCTCTCATTATATGAGAGAACGATCCCCTCATAAGAGAGACTCTCCTTTCTTCAGGGAATCACCAGTGAGCCGAAGGGATTCTCCACACAGCAGATCTGGCTCGAGTGTGAGCAGCAGAAGCTACTCTCCTGAAAGAAGCAAAGCCTATCCTTTCCACCAGTCCCAGCATAGCAGAAGTATGTCATCTTTACATAAAAGAAATATTTCTTCTCAGCAAGGTAATGCTGGATTAATGATGAGAACTGGTTAGTGAGATGAAACTGCAACTCATTATTAAACCTTTATCTTTACTTATTCTCTTTTACAACGAGAAAACTAGGCAGTCTGTACCGCTTACGTGTTGTCTGCACTTTGGCTGTTTCACTGTATACTTTGCTCCCCCGTGTATTTCACGTGGAAGATGGCAGGTGTTTTTTCGATAGCAGCTCTAGGCTGATGATAGTGCTCTGTTGCACAGTTTTTTCCCAGTATTTATTTTCCTTTTAGCATCAAATGCTTCTGTTGCTTGTTTAGCCCTTCACTGGATTCCTTTAGAAGAAATTTGGCAGTCATTTTATAGCAGATGAAGGGTTTTATTCCTGCAACCAGAGGAAAGGGGGATTAAAACATTTGGAGAAATTAAGATGCATGCTGCTACTTGTTTATTTCTCTCTAAATGTTCTTTCAACTGTGTTATTAGGGCTTTGATGCTGGTTTGTTGGGCCTTTTTTTGTCAGCAATTTCATCTCAATGCCAGATTCTCTCAAATCTCAGTTGAGAATAGACAGTATATATCCTTTTAAAAGCTCAGCTTTTTAAATCTTCCTGAGTAATATAATGAATCATCTGTTTAAACAGATGAAAACCTGAAATATTTTAAAATAATTTCTAAAAAGAAGCAAAAGAAAAAGAAAGCAAAATTGCTTTTTTTTAGTATTCTACAATCTCAGCTATTGCTATTTATTTAGCTTATGTAAATGAATCACATTTGAGTTTCTGTTTTGCAAATGTTTTCTAGGGGACTGTACAAACCTACTGTCCATTTTGGCAGTATTTTTTAAAATTAATTGGATTTTTTATTTCATTGACACGTGGCACACTAGACTGTTATGTAGCACCACTTGCCAGTAAGGTTCTTGTGGAGTTCAGTTCACATTGTTTAAAAATTGAGGAATTGTTTTGGTCAGTAGTAGAATACAAATTGCCTTTCTAACTGATAGTTGTAGTTACTTTAACATTGAGTGGCAATACTCGGTGAATACCAATTCCTGTGAATAGAGGGGAGGAAGAGAAGGATATGGTAATTATACTTGCAGGAGAGTTGTAGATGTGTAGATCATAGTCAGTAGGAACAGGAAAAAAAAAAGTTTGTAAAAACAATATAGAGCTTTGGAATGTCTATGGGACTTCCTGCAATTTTGTGCTAACTTCTATCACATTTGTAATATATTGGCACAATTACTGAAACAGTAGTGAGAGTGGCGAATTTGAAGTAGATATCTTCAGGAACTAGAAGAGACACCAGTCAGGAGACATGGTTATATTTAGGTCTGTGGCTTTGGGGTTTTATTTTCAATTCCATGGTTAAACGCCTTTCTCCCATTTTTTTTTTTTAATCAGTTTGAAAAGACCAGATGGCTTGTACACTGGACTGTTTATTTATAACTGCTTGTTCCCCCCAGAATAGTACTTTTGAACTGTTCTGTGGATGACTGAATTAAGTTTTTTTTTTTAAGTTTTGTCACACTGTTTACAGTCTTGCTGTCTGAATCAGTTTGGCCTGATAGTCTTCACTGCAGGAGGAATATCCCATGCTCTTCAGCCCTTCGAAAACTGGGACAAATGCAAGATTCCAGCAAACAAAACTAGGGAAATACATGAGCTTAGAACAAGGGGACAGAAAGGGCTCATGGGAAGGCATACAGCGAAGCTGTGTGAGCATGTAGGAAGTAGGATGGTATTCCTTGGCCAGGCCAGTCCGCTCAGGGTTCTGTAGAGTGGCATGCCAAGGAGATGCAAGAATGCAGTAGCATATTCAGTTGTATAGTTAGATAATTGTACAGTTAGGATTTGCGGGTTCCGAACAGTTACACATTCAGAATGAATGGCCTCCTAATAACATCTTCAAATTCACCTTCTCCCTTCTTAATTTTGGATAATTTACTGCCACCTCTTTCAGCTCATTCAATCTGTTCAACCACAAACATCGCCTACTCAACTCAGATAATCGTTAAGGACTCCGGTGTGATGAAGGGGGTTTGTAGCAGGCAGTTAAAATACTTTGTGTATTTTCATTTTGAAAAGGAGATAGCTTGTCATGAGGTTGATGAAAAGGTATCACAGGAGCAAAACTTCTGTGTTAGTTGGTGATGTCAGGGAGACACTTTATGCTTTGTAGAGTGTGGCAGATTTAAGATGCGATTATTTTTATCTTCATTTTTTAGGTTTGTCACATGCACTGTGTTTATAGGAGCTTTTTTTTCACGGCTTTTACTTTTGCTGTTCTTTTCATTAAACGTTTCATGATTAAAGGTAATTTGTAGTTCATCTTCTGTTTGCTATAGCTGCTTGTTTTAGATTTACATGTTTTCTATTTAGCAATGTTTTAAAATCTAGGACTGAAGTGAAATTTAGAACATTTACTGTTGTCAAAGTAATTTTCCCAGCTATTTTCAGTAATGTTTTTGAGAGACCTATCAGTAGCTGTGAAGATTTTTGCATTAGTAGGTCTTCATCATCACACTGGTAACTCACTTGTCTCTGAGAGACAGTTTGAACTTTGCTTTGTGTTAACTCTCCACATTACATACATGGTATGAAAATGTGGGGAAATAATAGAAGACCTGTTTCTCAAATCTTTCGTAAACATTTCCTATTGTGAAAAGTATGCACTTTGCATAGAATTTTCCTTCTGTTTTTGTAGGTAGTTGCATTTAAAAATACACAACACTTATGTAGTCTAATAGCTTTGAGTAAAAATAGCTTGGCTGTTAGGACTGAGATTTCACCTTAAGCTTGATCTCATTAATTTAAAACCATGTTGGTTATCCTAAAAAATTGTCCTGAAATAATTCATATCCAGATTTCCATCAGTGCTTGGTAGACTTGTTTTTAATTCATCCCATTCTTAAGTGAGCTGATATAAGCTTGGTTGAAGCCAAGATAAGTCTGTTTTACTTTCCTTCCGTGAATAGTCAAGCAATTTCCAGTGAACGTGAATAGTTTGGTGAATGTAGGCTTACTGACAACCAAGATATTTTTCATTTTTACCGTTTGCAGATCTCTTAGAATTAATTCATGGACCACAGATTGAGAGCTAGCAATGTGCACTGCAATTGGTTCTGCTGCTGCAGGATCCTGTAGCCAGTCTTTTTGTCAAGGCTGTGCACAGACTGTGATTAGCCCAGTGAATTTGAATTGGCGTTTGGCTGATTTGAATGCTTACAAGAAAATCCCTGATAATACAAACTGAATCTAACCTGTTGTTCATGGAATGTAAGACTATCCCTCTGCAAAACTTTCCAACATACAGTGGCCTGGTGAACTAGTCTGTCTGGTTTTCTGGAGCGTTGGATTGATAGCTAATAGAAATATAGGAATCTTTAATTTCACCTGTTAATATTAAGTTTATAACAGGAACATTAGAAAGTGAAACCGCATCATCTCACCAAGTCATATTGACAAGCTCTTCAGTTAAATACTGAGCGGTGGAGTTTTCCTGTATATGCCATGTATAATAACCATCTCTTCTCTTTGTAAAGGGAAAGAAATGTTACCAAGATTTATCTGATAGTGGAGGCTGTAGATTTCATGAGCTGAGCAAATTTCATTACAGTTTTTCTGCAAAATATTAAAGCCGATAAATTTATTTGCAAGTTGTGTTTAATATAATATTGCAGGTCTAAATATTTTTAAAATTATAGGTAAAGAGAGGACTTCAGTTCAGTCGTCGAAAACGTCAAGAGATGCATCACCATCGGGTTCCACAACAGTACCCTCATCAAAGGTGAATTTTGCTTTTCAAGTACTTCTCACCATGACTTCAGATTGCACGTTATTGGATATATGTATGTTTTGCAAAGCCTGTAAGGAGGCACTGTATGCAGCTGTTAAGGGCAGAGTATCTTATGTTGCTCTGCAACCCAGCAGAAGCTGATTTTCCCTTATCTAGCAGGAAGGTACTGTTAATGTTGTGTATCTGATGATGACGCAGATAGCCCTTTTATTCTATAGTCACTGTCTTGTTTGAAGGAGGGCATTTTGGACAGACTTCAAATAGTTATTATCTGAAGTCCGGAGTATGCTAGAAAAGGAATGGCAAGGATATGTGTTCAAGAAATGTTTAGATGTTGTGCTAAGAGGCAGTAATGGTTTAGTGGGGAAATTCTGGTGATAGGTGGATGGCGGGACCTTCCAACCTTGGTGGTTCCATGATAAAATTAAGGAAGCAGTTTTTAGGAACAATAGGTCAACAGGACACACCTGTACTTGAACTGAACTCCATCTTTAAGTGATGCTTAACCTATGATTGGATTTGGAAAAAGGGAGGTGAAGTGTCTGACAAATGGGGAAGGTCATGTGAACAGCAGCTTTGGCTTTGGAGCAGGGCTGCTCAAGAACGTGAAAAGAATGATAGTGCTTCCCCGGGAGCAGTGCCACATTGCAAAGCAGCTTGGTAAATTCCTTTTTACGTTCAAAATGATGTGGTTTAATTTCCCTTCAAAAAAAAATCTTCTAGTCTGAGAAACAGCTACAGTCTTGTTAATTAATTAAACAGACAAACTAATAAACATTAATGAACAATCAGCATTCAGTGTTGTGCTGGCTGTCCTGTGGTAATAAAAGCATTTTCACATCACAGACTGATTGCCTGAAAATTATACTTGAGGTTAAAATGGACACGTCTACAGGAATATTTTCCCCTTTTTTTTTTTTTGTTTTGTTATTTTTGTTTTTGAGAACTACTTTAATGAAAAATGAAGAAACACTGCACTATATTGTTCTGAGTAAGGTTCTCTTAAAAAGTAGCATTCCCCTAAGCAGTGTGATGCAGTAGTAATAAAAATAGTGGAATGCTTGGGGGGAAACGAACGAACAAAAAAATGACAAAAAAGGAAAAAAACAACAAAGAAAGAAAGGTATTGTTGTGAGAAAGTGAGACTGAAGGAAATAATTAAGTGGATAAAAAAAAATCAGGCTTTGGTTATGTTTTGTTATGTCATTGTAAGTACTTATTCCATATACAGCTCTTTTAGAATTGCTGTGCTAGGCAGCAGTTAATTGCCATTGTCCTTAAGGGGGGAGGCAAGTACTGTATTTTCGGAGATGTAAATAACGAAAGTAAGATAAAAGCTACTGGGCATAAGTTGTACTGATTTGGATTATAAAAGCAACTTTGTAATTAGTTCACTTACTTTGCTTACAGACTTAACATACTGCAGCTTAATATCAAGTCCTTAATAGAACAAAGAGAACAAAGAGATATTGCAAAATCTTTTGCTACGGTATATTTATGCAGTGTGAGCTTGAACTATAGGTATTTAACCATATTGCTTTCCTCTCCAATCAGGCCTGATCTGTTCTGCATTGATTTTATTTTTGCCAGAGCTTTGCGTATATCTACTTGATATTAACTACACAAAGTAAAAGTTTCCATTTGATTGAAATGAGCGTGGCCAGCAGGTCGAGGGAGGTGATCCTCCCCCTCTACTCTGCCTTGGTAAGGCCTAATCTGGAGTACTGTGTCCAGTTCTGGGCTCCCCAGTACAAAAAAGACAGGGATCTCTTGGCAAGAGTCCAGCGGAGGGCCACAAAGATGGTGAAGGGCCTGGAGCATCTCCCCTACAAAGAAAGGCTAAGTGAACTGGGTCTGTTTAGCCTTGAGAAAAGAAGACTGAGAGGGGACCTGATCCAGATAGATAAATATCTAAGGTGTGGGGGGCAAAGTGGCGAGGCCAGACTCTTTTCAGCAGTGTGTGGAGACAGGACAAGGGGAAATGGCCAGAAAGTGGATCACAGGAAGTTCCGCACGAATGTGTGCAAGAGCTTCTTTACGGTGAGCGTGACGGAGCACTGGAACAGGCTGCCAGGGGGGTTGTGGAGTCTCCTTCTCTGGAGATATTCAAGACCCGCCCGGACGCCTACCTGTGCAACCTGCTGTAGGGAACCTGCTTTGGCAGGGGGTTTGGACTCGATGATCTCTGGAAGTCCCTTTCAACCCCTACGATCCTGTGATTCTGTGAAATAATTTCTCCAGAGAACAGAAATATTTATTTGGTGTACATCAGCTGCAGAAGCAGAATTGCTTCAGTGACGTTATATTGCTTGTCTCTTTCAAACACCAGATGTATCTATAATGTACTGTTTTCTATCAGTGGAGCCTCTTGGGGATGATGGCTGCATTCCACTAACCAGTTAAGTTATAGTTCTTCACTGACATGGAAATTACAGCCAAAAAAGTTATGGCAAAACATGATAAACATCACTAGGGTCCAGGTCTTGCAATCTATTCAGAGTTGTGAAATGAGTCATATGCTTTGTTTTGTAGATCAAAGGAGATAATTTTCAGTGCTCTAAGTAGTAATTTAACTATGAAATACTTGTATTGCTTCCACAGCACTATCTCTTTTCAGTTCAGTAACTTCATGCAAATCTGAAAAGGTATTTTTTTAATCTCACTTATGATTTTTTTTTTTTTTTTGCATATTCATGCATGTGAATTAATACAGGTTGGTGTTATCAGATCTTAACCACCTGTTTAATTGACTACCGCATGACATCTTTTGTGTTTTTGTTTAATATCTGTCTGGACTACAAGCCTTGGAGGTTGTGTGCAATGTAATTAAAGCAAAGAACAGATGTGTGAGACAAGGAAGGCTTCCCAGCAAAGATAGCAGAAAACTGACAGGTTTTTGCTGTTCTTACGTTATGCCTAAGAAAAAAGAAAAAAAAAAAGGAAAGACGCCTTCGTTTAGAGTATAATAAAAAGTTTTCCACAAAACAGTTCACTTCTTGCTTCTCTAGATGTTTTTCTCTAAATACATGACCCTGTTCTTTTAATTTTCTCTTACCTCGTAGTGTAGCGTATCTGTGGAAAACCCAATACTTAATACATAAAATGCATTCAGAATTTTTTAATACGTATTTTATTGCCATGCAGTCTATATAATTTAGTCAGAATAAATTAAACAGGTTTTTTTTTTTTCCTCTTTTCCATTAAGTACTAATTAGTTGATGCTTATGGCTTGTGGAATATTGTAAGTCATATGAGATTTTATCTTCATTTCATGCAAAGATAACAATGGGTGGCAGAGATATTGGTCCTTTCTTTTTGGTAGTACTGGCCAGTGCTACTTTTGGGGACTGGGAGAAATTCATAATACAAGATTTTCTGGCAGCTGAGAAAGCCAGGTTGTGGGTAAAAGTTGTGTGTGCCTTGGGGAATAAGAGCAGAGGAGATAAAAAATTGGCTGCTGATAGTTGGTAGTGGGGAAAGTGTGTGAGTAATTGTGTAGTTTGGAAAGGTAGCTAGGCTAATTATTCGTTGAATTATATTGCCCATTTCTCTTAGGAACCCTCTTAGTACCTTGTCTGTACTTTGGACTTCTTTTAATCTCTGTCACCTCTTGACTGACTTTGCTGATTTCTATTGTTTTAAATTACAGAATGATAAAGAGGGATTCCTGTTCAGATAAACATTGTATTCCGCTTATTTTCTGAAGCTAGTTAAATGTGTCTTTATGACACACAATCCTATAGGGGACTACTTGGGTATGTGCTTCCCTTGACCATTGATGTAATTTGGAAAAAAATAATGATAAAGTGTGTGGAGGGTTGTTTTGTTGTTGATTTTCCTTCCCAGTGGAACAACCACTAGGTAGAAAATGTGGCAACATTTTTTAGGTAGTTGTATCTTTCTTTGATATCCATCTTATTGTGATATTAATGTTAGTTAATTGTGTCTTAATGTTAGAGTTGCATAAATTCTTGGATAGATGCTTCTATAGAGGCAGTGGCACAAAATACTCTCATAGAGGTAACAAGATCTGTAAAATTAGTTATTTGTAAACTGCTTTTAGTACATGGACATTTGCCATTATCTGTATGTTCTAATATATATAAGCCAAATACTGTTCAAAGAAATCATATTGTAAATACTATTTATATTAGTTTTCCCATGAATGATTCTGTTACTAGTGATCAACATTTCAGCCAAGTACAAAATTATTAAATTTAATTCAGCTAACTTAGATCAATTGAAATGCCTATAAAATACGTTCTGTCCCTAATTAGCCTAGGTTTTGTTCTATATACAGAGTTGAATAGTTCAGTTTAAATTTGTTATAACCTTTCATGGCTAAAAGCTACGTTGTGTTACTGAATCAATCCATACTTGTCTGATTTCTCTGTAGTGTGCATTTGATTCATCTGTCTTTAAACTCAACTGGTGTCAAATAATTTTTTGGTTATTTGTCCTCTGAATTTAAAAAAGAATGGCAAAACAACAATGTTGATTCTGAAACTATGGTGCATTTTAACATTTTCCTGAAATTCACTGATTTTTATTTATCTGCTTTTCTTTTAACAAGTCAATAAACAAGATCTTCAGCTTCCTTATTGGCTATTTCAAAATGCTTTGGAGAGTTGAATAGCTATTTGATTTAGTTTAGAAGATGATTTTACATGTGGAAGTATATTTCATGTTTAAACCTTCACTATAATGTTTTTTTCTCAGGCCGGGGAGAAGAGCAACAGGCTATCAGAAAAGGAACTTGCAGAAGCTGCAAGCAAATGGGCGGCTGAGAAGTTAGAGAAGGCTGATGAAAACAATTTACCTGAAAGAACAGAGTATGAGGTAAGACAGAAGTATTAACTGATTTATTTTAAAGTGTTACAACAGTAACCTGTTTTTTGGCACTCCTGAAAGGTGCATCTTATAATCCACCTCTGGATTTGTGTGCCTGTGCTGTTAAATGTTTGTTGAAAGAGAGAGAGGGACTAATGCCATGTGTTTGCGATTCTTTGTTTTGTTGTTTAAAAAAAAACCACACACAAAACATATAATTAGTTTTGTTAGTATGTGTTGAATTTATGTTGAGCTGCAGTTGACAAAATAAGGCTCCATCTCTACTTGAGATTTTCCATGGAACTTTCTTACGTTGGTGTAAGTTGCTTTGCCTACTGAGGTCCCTAAAATTAGGTAGGGACTCTACTGAATTAAAATGTGTTTATGTAAAACCTCAGATCAGAATAGGAACTGTTTAACTGAATTTAGTTCCATACCATGGCAGTCTGCCATGTCTTTTATTCCCTCTTAGGGACAGTCCTTCTTCATCTTAAATACCAGGCTTTTATCCTTGCTATTGTTGTTGATTGTCTGATTGGTTTAATTATTTTCCCAGAACTTCTGTTTCATTAATACTGAACATTAATTAATTGTTAATTTATAGCTATCTGCTCTTCCCCTTCTTGTCTTTTGCCTCTCGCTATATTGAAGTATGATCATAGCTCTTTTCAGTGGTCATTTTTTACTGCTCTACTGGCACAGCAGGTAAGTGTTTGTTAATAACCTCTTGTGAAAGCTAAGTTGCTTAGTTTGTTACTGAAGTTAATTTGGCAAGTGATCATGTGGCGAGATTGGCAAGGAGCTGACAAACCTCTTGCTCTTGAACAACTGAGCTGTGGATCCTGTGTCATTGCAGATATGGGACCTACTTGAATAACCTGAATCCTTCACTGTAGAAAGTTAGTAGGGATTGCTGATGTGAATTCTGAGACCACCTGAGCAGTCAGCCCAGCACCTACTGGGAAAGGAATGAGGCTTCTGAGAGAGCCCTTGTCACCTGAGACACCTTAACCACTTCTGAGGCTTTCCTGTCTTTCTGCCCTGAACAGATTGACATACATTATTATGTCTTTTGACTTTTAGTCACATACCATGTGATGGGCGGGATTTTCATAGTCAACTAACTAAGGCTAATGAGATTGATAGACAATAATTTCTGACTAAGAGAAGGCAACAAGGCTCTATTAAGCATGATGTGTTTTAACTAGCGTCTACTTTTTTTTGATTTAAAACAAATAAAAGTCATGTAACGTCTTTCACAAAGTAGTCTGGTTTAGTCCTGCAATAATTTCAGCATTCCTTCTCATCAACTTTGTGGTTAATGGGCAGGCATTTTATTTTTGTAAATGATAAGATGGAAAATAAATATTGTGGGAAGCATTGAATTTCCTCTTTGTATTTCACACTTGGGGAAACTAAGAGCTAAATTTGAGCTGGATCCACGTTTATCTGAACTCTTAAATCATGTCCATTGATCTAATGGCTGACTGTATCAACAACTTCTTGGTACTGGACAGGAGGACTGGATAAAAGAGCTGTTCATTTCCCTCCAGGAAAAAGAAATTAAGAAAAAATTATATCAAATTAAAATTAAAATAAAATTTAAAAAAACATAAAAATATGGTGGAGTGAAGAAAAAGGATCTTAGCGTGGATACCATATGGAGACATACATGGACAATTAGTTCTATTTGTAGAGAGGTTCATGAGAGCAACACTGAAATGTCGCTCCTTTTCTTCATGAGGGGAAGGCAATGCAGAGGAGGAAAGTACAGAGTTGACCATGTGGTGAAGTTGATTCTGCTTTAGAGGAGATTGCAGTGGGAGAAAGATTCATAATGAAACAGTTGCTGTTGTGACCGAGTCTGAGATGGTTTACTGACTGAAAAAGTGTTCTGTGGGCTCACTAATGAACGCAGTGAGATATTTCATTCTGAATCCTAAAAGAAAAGATAGTTCTTACCTTGACTGGTAGGCTGTCATGTGTGAGTTGCAGCAGTTTGATTTTTTTTTTTTCCAGTTTGTTTATCTTACATACTGTATAATGGCTGAACTTCGTGTTATGCTGAAGTTTTTAGCATCCTCTGCTCTTTCTCAGGCATTTCGTGATCTACTACAATAAAGAGATTCTGCATGTGGTATTAATGGTTTATATTGATTCTGAGTTATGAGCAGATACTTGTAGGATTGCTTCAACTTTTTTTTATTCCTAATGCTTTTCTCTTACACATTAGTTAAGTCTTAAGTGTCTCCAGTTCTTTATTTTTGAGTAGTCAAAAATATTTTTATGCATCTACTTCAAATTCTCAAGTCTTACTACAAAAAACCAAACAAAAATGCAACTCCCAGACTATTTTATAGTTGCTTTATTCAAATCTGTTATGTAATAATGCAATTAAATATACTGTAGTAATTTATTTTCTTTTTCCATCTTCTATTTAGACTACTTGATGTCCTTGAAGTAGGAGTCTATATTCTTTGGGGCAGGAATACTGTCTTAATTCCCATATTAGAAGGAAGCCTGTACAATTTTGGTACTTCAGTAAGATTTCTGATATTATCAGGAATCCTCTAAATGCATGTTTTCTCTTGCTGTACAGCAGGTGTCTCTTTTCCTTTAATATTTAACCCATAGCATTGAATGCTGCAAGAGTTCTTTCTGATTTTGTCATTGACTGTTTACCTTTCATTTTTATATCTTTATCCTTCCCCAGAAATCTAATCCCACTTTCACTGTGGATTTCTTGCTGGTTGATGTTATAAATAACAACTATAGAAGTTTCTTCTTAGAGGAAGGGCAGCTAAGGGTTATCTGACATTGTTGTCCTTACACAGTTAAGACCGAGTCACTTTTTTTTTTTATGTCATGTTTTCTACATGTTTAAGATTAGTGTTTCTGTAACTGTTAGATTGTAGCAATAATGCTTCACTAATGGTCTTGACAAGCAAAGTCATATTTAACTGAATATATTTGGGGTTTTATTTTTGCTGTCATATTTTGAAATTTTTATTTTGATTTTAAAACTCTGAAAATTCCTTTTCATTTAAGGCTGGATCTTCAGCTACATTATATGTCGAACAAGCAGAGGAAACAGAAACAAATGTAACTGACAGTACGGAATTGTATGAGGATAATCAGCTTCTTTGCCGCTCAAAAGCAATCGCAACTAAAACCAAGGAGATTGAACAGGTGAGTCCTGTTGGCTTTTTGGCACTGATACAATGCTTGTGTAATGGCTTGATCTGCTAAAAATATCTTTATTTTTTATTGTTCTCCTCCTTGGAGCATAATATTAATGTAATCTAATTTGTTGAGGCAATAGGGTGATGGCATCTCTATCTACAGAGATGCATTTAGATACATTGCTGAAGAAGTATGGCATTTGTCTGCACATGGGAATTTGCTGTAGTCTTCTTCATCTTAAATGTAATGACTGTTATTATGCATGGCAAGCTGGACGTGAGCCATCAGTGTGCCCTCACAGCCCAGAAAGCCAAACATATCCTGGGCTGCATCAAAAGAAGCACTGTCAGCAGAGTGAGGGAGGTGATTCTGCTCCTCTGCACTGGTGAGACCTCACCTGGAGTACTGTGTCCAGATGTGGAGTCCTCAGTGCAGGAGAGGTATGGGCCTGTTGGAGCATGTCCAGAGGTGGGCCACAAAATGATTCAAGCGGTGGAATACCTCTCCTTTGAGGACAGGCTGAAAGAGCTGGGGCTGTTCAGCATGGAGAAGAGAAGGCTCCGGGGAGACCTGATGGAGGCCTTTCAGTGTCTAAAGGGAGGTTATAAGAAGGGAGGGGGCAGACTGTTTAGCCAGGGTATGTGGTGGTAGGACAAAAGGAAATGGTTTCACCCTAAAATAGGGGAAATTGAGATTAGTTATAAGAAAAAAGTTTCTTATGATATTGAAGAGGTGGAACAGGTTGCCCAGAGATGTCGTGGGTACCCCATCCCTGGAGACATTCAAGATCAGGCTGGACCAGAACCTGGGCACCCTGATCTAGCTGTAGGTATCCCTGTTCACTGCAGGGGAGTTGGACTAGATTACCTCTAAAGGTCCCTTCCAGATCAAATGATTCTGTGACAAAATGATTGCTGCTTAGAATAACTGTTCCAAAATCCAATATAAACAGGTAATTCTAAATATAGTTAAAAAAATATCTTTACATGAGAACAAATTATAAAAAATGACTTCTAAACTGTAATTTCCTTAACTAGAATATGTACAGTTTGGGGACTGAACACTGGAAGCAGGCTGTTGTTGTTTAAATCAGCTTTGAATACCAGTTCCTGTCTCATTTTTTTCAGGGATGAAGAACCTTTACATTTTTCTTAGACTGTAGTGCTGATATCAAGATGAGAGAGGGGAATTCTATTCAAAAAAATCTATTCTTTTGTGTAGATTGCTTGGGGATAGGTTGAATACAAAACAAGATTTGTGTTGCTTCTCTTGTAACGTTGACTCTGTGAGGAGACTCAGTAGAAATTCATTCATTTACTAGTCTTTGTTATCATATCACTTCACAGTGGGGAAAATATCTCCAGTAACCCTCTCAGTTTCATTTGTCATAAGCAATTGAAATATTTTGTTTCTGTAGTTTGGTTACTTTTAATGTAGAGTTTGGAGATTTTCTGACTTTTCAATACAACTCTGCCCAAATCTGGAAAAAGCATTTTAAAAATGTTTAGTTTGGGCAGGAGAGATGGCTTTCTTCAAACTTGCTCTGATTTAGAATGTTTTATGCATGCCTGTGATGGCCACTTAAGAAATACAAATCGCTTATCTCCCTTATGATTATTTCATAATACTCTTAGAGGAGACTCTTGTAGCCTGGAGGTAATCTTATAAAGCTTTTTCTAGTTATCTTCTGTCTGAGTTGTAGTAGCTATTGTTCTTTTGCATGAGAGTCCACTTCCTATACTGTAAAATTGTTCCTTTCTCTTGATAAATGAGAAGTAAATTTCTACTCGCGTGTTTTTTTTCTTTCATTTACTTTTTATGTTGTATGAACATGGCTTCACATTTTGTGAGTCTGGCTGGGATGAAGCATGCATTGCATTATGCAATTTGTCTTCCTTTTGCGTCGACGACCAGTTCATATGTTCACACCTTGTACGTAAACTTATGACTATTTAAAAATGAAAAATGTGGGGAAAGAAAAGTAGAGTAGGAACAGATTTTTCAGAAAACAACAGTTGGGAAAGTTTAGCTGATGGTACTGAAACCATGATTGGTTTATTTCCCATGAAGGTGTATGTGCCTCTGGGTGCTATAGATAGGCTTATAGTCAAGGCTGATGAAAATTTGGGCATAAAAACAAATGTTGTTTTCAATGTGATCTAATGTTATTATGTTTGATAGTGTTGATACTTATCTCTAGAAGAATCTAGATTACGTTTTATAAAGCAGTGCTTTTAGTAGCTTCATTCAGGAAAGCCTGAGGAATAACTTAGATATTTTGATTTCATGGAACCGGTTTCTCCCGTTGTCAATTTGAATATTGAAGGTGTCAGCTTCGACAGGATTAAAATCAGGTTTTATGATGCTGGAAGCATCTTCGGTACATTTTATTAAACTGAACAAAATTCTTGTTTCTTATAAAATGGAGTACTGTGAGTTAGGTTGAAGCTAGAAAAAATATGTATTTAATCATTTAAACTTCACACTGTAAAATGACGTGTTTTTCTGATAGATGTTCAGAAGTAATTGCTGGTCCAGCAATTAAAAAAGAATGCAGGAAACTTGTTACAATGATAGTGTTTCTCATGGTTTGATGTGCTGTGAGTCTTCCAACTTCATTTGGTACAATGCTGCATTGGCTTTGAATCATCAGAATCTGAAACTAAAGTTGGGTGAGTTCTGAGTGACTTGAGCTCTCCAACACTGACAAGGAAGGTGAGAGAGAGCAAAGAGTGGAATGGAAACTGAATTTTCAGTCCTGCGGTGAACTGCTTACCAAAAGTTATTCAAATGAACTTCTCAATACAGTTTATGCTGGACTTGTGGTACTGTTTAACCAGTTGAGAAGAAAAGGTGTGGTTGAAGATGCACGGACACCTGAGAACATTGCTGAACTGGAACCATGGATCCTGGAAGTCTCTTATCTCTTCTTTGAAATGACCAGTATAGTGATCAAATCACAGGGGACATCACCTGGGCCAATATCCTCTTGGAAGCAGGGCCTTACAGTGGGCCATTTAGAGCTCAGTCAAGCTATGTCCTGAATATTTCCAGTGAGAGAGACTGCTGTTTCTTTAGACAGCCTTTTCCAGTGTTTCAGTGTTCTCTCTCTGAGCTCGGCTGCCATTGCAGTCCTGTATACTGTTCTCCTCAAAATGCTTCTTTTCCCACCAAAGGCATCTGATCCCAGCTCATCTTGGCAGTTCCCCATCCTTGAGCTGCAGAGTCCTAGCTCCTTGCTTTGGTTCCCTGTTTTTGGGTGGTCTCACTTGCTTATCAGGACCTGCTCCCCTTGGAGTGGGCTCAGCTGCCTTCAGGAGAGGGTTGAGGCCTCCCAGCTGCCCCAGGACCCACTGCCTCTGCCACTTGGTAGCTGGCAACAGGACCTTTCCTGGCACTTCTGCACAGCAAACACTGGGAAAACTGATCTCTTCCATCCTGGTTTGTATTCTTTTCCATCTTTGTGCCTCTTAGTACAACATGAGAGTTCTTCAGTGTTAGCGTGTCTCATGGTTTAATGTCCAGTGTCTTGATAAATGATGTGGTTTTTGATATTCTATTTGTAAGCAGTCAGAAACTTTGGAGGGCTTTTGAAAACAAAAGTAGTGAGGTAATTAGCTCTGTTTGCTTGAGAGGTAAGCACTTCCTTGTGCTTTTGAACATGTCTTTCATTCTTTCCTCCACAGTGCTGATTTTGAAATTTTCTGGTGTATGTTGTCAGCATGGTTGGGTAGAAGACCATTAGGCAGATTTAAAAGACTGGTCTGGTTACTCAAATATAGCATAGCAGAGAATTTTACCTTGGCAAGTCAAGGTCAATAAATGTTCACAAGTTGCTGATGTAACAATTTCACACACTTTTTATACTTTTGCATCTGATATGCAATATACATTAATGTATTTTTTAACTTGTCAAGTTTCTGTTTTTATATAGTTAAGTATCAGCTTATGCTTTTAATATGCAGTGTGCTGAAGTGTGTTTTTTCGGAAGTGATGACAAAATATGTCCCTGGTGTTAAATTCACAATTGGAACAATTTGCTGGCAGTGTTACACAAAAGGCTATCTCTTTGTTGTTCCTCATGAGCATGAGCAGCAGGGATTCTTGAAATGTCTTATCTTGTCTAGACATCAAGTCTGCAGCAATATATTAACTAGCCCATTATTATATGTCCAGTTTCTTAAATGTTGCATATGCAAGTTAAAGTGACATGGGTTACCTCTGAAAAATCTGTTTTTTTTTCTTTTTTTTCTGAAGACAAATTTTACCAAATGAGCCAAGTACCTTCCTTGGTTTTGGCAAACAGTCAAACCTCTCTGTTTCTGAATGAGATTTGACACTCAGATTTCACTACTTCTATTACCACAGAACTCTGGCATCTAAGAAGGAAGCAGGGGAGTTAGTGCTTTTGTGACTCAAAATGGAATTGCTGCTTACTACCAGACCTAGTTGACTTGGCACTTTCAAACAGTATTTTCAAATGTTTGGTAGAATGACATTATTTTATGTTCAAATGTAGATTAATTGCTTGCTTTCTTGTCTTCTAAGTTAATATCACGTAGGGAACCTGCTTTGGCAGGGGGGTTGGACTCGATGATCTCTGGAGGTCCCTTCCAACCCCTACAATTCTGTGATTCTGTGATTAGCAGCCCTCTGTAATATTGGTGAACTGTTACCCTTATTGGACAGCCTCCTGCTAGAAGATGTTGAAAATCACAGATTTTCTAAAGCGTGCATTTGCAACCTCATAGGTAGGGTGCATGTAAAGTAGGAAGAAACAGTGTATGGTTGGATCCAAAGGCTATCCAGATTGTGTTTCCAGATCTGCTGTTTAATTCCTTTTCATTTTGGGGCAAATTACTTAAATCTCTGGCCCAAAAGTTGCAGTGTAGTAAGTAAAAGAGGTTCTAGCAGCTGTAGTGCATGTAGTTTCAGAAAAAAATATACAGACATTTCTGTCATGATAAAATGTTTGCTGTTACTGCAATGTGTGAAATTATTCTTCATGCCTTCCTCCCCACCCTCCACCCCATCCTGTTCCCACTGCCAGTCCGAGAATGAGGACAATGGATTGAGGTTGCAGTATCTGATTGGACATCAACGGTGTGCTCTCTTCCTCTGTTCTTTGGTAAATGCTCCAGTTCTGTAAACGTGTACAGGGAATAGCTGTTTTCAGGTTAGTTCTTCTAGGAGCAGGATGCTTAAAGTTAGCCTGTGTTTGTATAGCACTTGGAACAAGAGGTTGTTACTTTTCTTACTTTGGAAGAAATGGAGCTGTCAAAACAAAACAAAACAAAATGACTGAAGGTGTAGGACATTACATGCAAAATATGTTTTCCTTTTCCAGGAATACTAAGTACTCTCTTGTTCAGGACTTAACATTTTACTTTAAATGCTATACTTATTGATAGGAAAAAATAAATATATCTTCATCTTGCACGGTTGGTGAGGCAGTGCTGAACTCATGAGATCACATGGAGCAGGAGAATGAATAAGGCACAGCTAGATTTGAAGCTCTGTACACCATTAGAAACTGCAGGAGGCTGACCCTTGAATGCGTAGAGAGAATGCCTTGAAGGCAGAGAGTTCAATGAATTGTATGGGTGACATTACTAGGGTGTGATGGTGAAACAATGTAAATTTGAAGAAGTTTCCAGATCCTGGCCAGAAATAAGCTAATGAGAGCCCATGGTAAGTGCATACCAGATTTATCAGTTCTATGTATATTAGGTTTAATATTGAATTTTAGCAGTTACAGTGGAAAAAAAATGAATAAACTGGGGGAATGGGTTCCAAGAAGTAATGGAGGACCTGGGATGTACCTTTTCTTTTGTCTTTAGCTGAGCAAAGAAAATGGGCTACGGTTTCTAGAGATTAGCATGTTGATCTGCTTCTGCTGTTGCTCATTTCAGGCAAAATGATCTAGTTTAGAAAAAATCCCCTAATTAAAATCTGAGTTAAGAGGTGGGTAAGTTAAGTGAAGTTAAGAGGAACTGGAGTAGCTGGAGAACACATTAAAGGATTAGCTCAGATTATAGATGAGGTCAGGCAGGCTTTGCTTCTGATGGGAGTGGACCAGAAAAGAGTAATAATCCAGATGAGAGTAAAAGATGGGGAAGCTGCATAGATTTTGGTTCCCTCCTAGTTTTTCTATTGTCCTTCAAACTTTGTGTATTTAATAGGAAGAGCTTAATGATGAACTCTTCAACAGTCTAATTTGTTTGGTACTGTACTATGTGTCATGCCTCATCTAAGCTTACATTAGTTTATTTAAATGTAAGATGTAGTTAAGTGTGCTAATTTATTTTTCCTAATCAGGGAAGTTTTTGTCTCTGTTTTGGGTAGCTTGCTGTAGGCATCCCAGAGAAGTTGAAGAGGTTTCCATTTTTTAATGGTAGCATTTGCCAATGGTCTTGTTTCATCCTTCAGTGACTTACCAGCTTCCTCAGATGAGTACTCCTCTCCTTATATAGAGGACAAGTTTGTTGGATTTTTTTCACATTCTCGGTCACTTTTTCTTCCATATAAATTTTTACTTGCTAATTTTTCCATAGTCTCTAATACAATTTATTATATTAAATAATAATTATTATTATATATTATATATATTAAATAATATTATATATGATTTATAATAATTTATTATTATTTTCTTGTAATGGGACGTTTCATATTTTTAAATTTGAGCTGTTTATTTGAAATCTGTGTTTTCATGTTTATGAGGACTGCGAGATGGAGAACATAAAAGGTTTTGGTTAGTATTTTGGTAGTAGCATTGATTTAAGGCATTGTAATACTGCCAAAAAGTAACATTGGTTTAATACCTGGGGTATTAAAAGGGTTTGAAAACTTTCCTCGTGCTAGGAGAACTGTACTGTACAAGTTGCAGTCGTTCACTTTACAGTTATTTAGCCACGTTCTCTTCCATTTCCGTGGACATTAATGTGTGACTGGGGTATGCGCTGCAGTGTTCTTAATTGCAGACTGCTGCATATGCAAAATCAGGGCAACTTGCTCATTTCTCTTCAGCACCTGCAGGTAAAGTTTAATAAGGAAATGTATTACCATATTTCAGCTCTTTGCCAGCAACTTTTTTTCATTGCAAAGCTGATAAAAAGTGCATGTTACTTAAAGTACGGCACTCATAGGGCAATACTTTAAAGAGAACTTAACACCGGAAATGTTGCACACATGTAGCAGTAGGGTATTTTCATTCTTAATGACTCAAATACATTAGATGGAATTCACCTTTTGCTTTTTGTCGTCTGTCCATGGAAGAATTTGAGTTTGGCAGTCTGTCCTATCTTTTTAATGTAACAATTTTTGTCCTGTGCTAAGCATGTTATTTTGAAATTGTTAATGCTGGGAACTGGTGCTTGTTGGCAAGTCTAGTTGTTGATGTAATTTTTGACACAGTGATGCTTCATTTACGTGGTCAAACAATGGTGCACATTCCAAAATCCCAAAAAGTGATGTTTACTTACAATCTTAAGAGCATTGCTTGTAGATATTGCTGGTAGATCTCTGGTACCCTTAAGTGAGTGTGTGGTACTAGTTAGGTGCAATTGCTGGATGTAATAATAATAAAAAAACAACAAAAAGGTAAGACCTGTACCCGATTCACTCAGTGCTCAGCTGTTGAAATTTGTAAAAGAAGAGCCACTTTAGATCAGATATAAGGGAAGTCTAAGGACTTGTCCATTAAAAAGCATTTTTTCAGTCAACTTCTACCAGTGATTGTTAACTGTAACACACAGTAGACTGGAAAGAAGGTGGCTTAGCATAAAGAAGGAAGTTTAAACAGAATTGGAAAAGACATTAGAAAGGGAGGAAACCATCCAAAAATATATGACCCTTGATATATATATATAATTAAGAGCTAATTATGAGAAATTGCCTAATGAGGAAAATGTCGGATGTCAGGGTGCTTGGAAAGATGAGCAGAACTGACACTGGAGAACCTCCTGCGAAAGCAAAAGGATTAAAGACAGAAATGGTGAATAGGCAAAGCCTTAACAAAGGCAGTAGTTTCTTTGGGGTTGATGGATGCCATTTTTGTGTGTATGGGTTGCTTTTTTCCTTTTTTTTTTTTTTTTTTTTCCCTCCTTTCCTATTTTTAAGGGAACTCAAATTTCATTTAGAAGAAAAAGAGAGAGCTCCGTGTCTTCCAAATGTGTCTCCAGCATATTGTTGCTTTAACAGAAAAACATTAATGGACTTGAGAGATGGTTTTAGCACTGTTGTTTGTTTTTGAACTGTTCTAACAGTGAAAGACAAAATGATATCTTGGTTGTGTCTGTGCACTGTGGCATAAAGTTTCTACTTTTTCCTCTCATAAAGTTCTTGAACAAGACATGATTAGAATTTCTGAGGAATTCTTCAGCATTGCTTCCTGGATCAAAACAGAATGAGAATACATATAGGTCTAGCTCAAAGAACTACAATCAAGTACCTACTTTCCCTGCTACCGTAACAGTGATTTAAACATTAGCTGTATCATTATTCCTGATAAAGTCTGTGTGGTATTCTGAAAGAGATAAAATGGAGTGTATGTAGGGCACATGGAGAACAGTGTCATAAAGGAAAGGAGAGTTTCATGAAATCATATGTGATGACAGGAAGGTGGTAACTGAGCAAACATACAAAAAACCCTGGCATGTAGCGAATGAAATGCAGTCATAAGGAGGTAGGTGGCAGGAAAGACTTGATGTTTGGCATAGAAACTGGTTGCCATCTCTCCTGTACAGATGAGAGCTTTCAGGCTTCAGGAGGTTGGAAGAGACAGCCACAGAAGTGTGACACAGACAACATGTACATATGGAAAATCTGCTCAAGTGTGAATCTACAGCTTTGGTTTTTGTGTCTCTTTTGCAGACTGCTGAGCTGATCTTAATTTAGCAGAAGCTTATTTTGTGGATGCCAGCTTTGCTGGTGCATGTAGTTTAATCCTCTAAATCTAATCTGTTTGTAATCTGATTTGTATACAACACTGACATTCCCATGTAAACGTAGGACCGTCTATGTCAAAAACCACCTTGGTGATAGATTGTGTTTGTCTCTCGGTTTCAGACTTTCTATCTCTTTTGATATTCCGAATCACACTCCCTGTCGTGTCCTCTTTCTTCTGGCACTTGCTCCACTGAACAGATGAAAGTTGTTGTGTTTTAAAGGGTAGGCTGCACTTTTATAGTAGGTTGTTCTTCCTTCTGAGTATTGATAATTTGTCATCTATTAATTGGATGGCTTTTGGAAGCAAACAAAACAAGCAACGATTTATAGACAACTGTTCTGGGTTTTTTTGTTCAAATTATTTTGAGTGCATATCATATTTATGTATTTATATATGTGTGTGTGTGTGTGTGTGTGTGTATATAAAGCTTGGCATAGAAAGTATTTATGTGCTCTGATCTTTAAAATGTAAGGCAATCTTATAGTTCTTTTTCTATTTGCTTATCTATTTCATAAAGTTACTAAGTTATTTCCAAAGGGTTTTGGAAATAGGAGCTTTCCTAAATGATGTGGAAGAAATCTTTTGTTACACAAGTAGCTTATGCATGTGGTTCTTCTGCAAGTCAAGATTATATAAACTAGATTTTTATCTTGGGGTGTAAATGACTAATACATGTCATCATTTATCACCAACCCATGAGTGCCATTTCTGTGTTTTGTTTGACTGTTCTTTGCACTGTTGCTATGACTGTTCTCAGTAATTGTCTGGTCGTAGATACATTTGGACACATCATGTTTAATGACAAACTTCAAAGACATGGCAGATAAACAGGACAGGATTCCCCATGGGGCAAAGGTTCTGCAGTTGTAGTATGCCCATGTTACCTTGGCAGTTTGACTTTTAAAGGCTCACATGGACAACCCGACTCTTAAAAATTATAGAAGTTTAGTGCTGACAATATCAAGTGGGTCACGTTGTTCATGATTCTTTAGTTTCTCATACTTCTTGAGAAGGACTATTTATACATTAATTTTCTGAACTGCTGAACTTTCTGCATTGCTCTGAATGACACTAATAACCCTTAATAGATGGGTTAATTGACCTGTTAGCAATCTTTCCCCCTTTCCTGTCCCCTAAATAGCTTAAGTACTTGTTTCATTACAACATTTTCATTACTCTGTGTACTTCCTTGGCCATAATTACACCTCAGAAGCAGTTCACCACTGTGGTGTAGAAGATAATTCATATATTAACTTTTTGAGTCACATGCTCCTTAAATAGAAAATTTCCACGTAAGCACGTTAAACATACAACTGGAATAGAGTAGGCTACGCTGACGCAAATTTTTCAGTGATCATCTACAACTGGAAATTTGCTCATTTTATTACTTTTAAAATTATTATTATTTAGCTTCATTGGAAAACTAGCTTATGCAATCACATAGTATCTGTGCTTTGTATCTTTTGCATCTATTCTCAAGTTTTGCATTATTCTCAAGTATTCTCAAATCAATCTCTCAATTAAATTCAGTTTAGGCATAAACCAAGATTAATAGTTTCAAGAGTTACGCAAGTAGACAGTGGAGAAGACTGTTTAAGTTCCAGTGGAGAAAGACCACAGTATGATCATGTTTCGTGAGGCATAAGAACATCCTCTTAAGCAAGTGCTGCAGTTGCTGTGTTTTTGGTTTTGTTTTTTTTGTTTGCTTGTTTCTTAAAAAAATAAAAATAAAAATCTACTATTGCAAACCACAGCTGCATGTTACAAAGTATTTGGTAGCAACTGTATTGTAGTATTTGGTAGTTCAAGAGATTGGATCACGAAAACAAGTATTGTTTTTTTTTTTTAAACTGGTTGTCTTATTCACTATGATTCCTGACATGTGCCTGCTGCCACAAGTGAGTACCCATGCTGCCTAGCTGTTCTTTGTCCCGCTGCTACCATCTCTGAACACCTGGTGTTTTGAAAGCGCTGCCTTAGATACTCAGATTTACTAAGAGGTTGGGCACAAGTCTCTAGAAAGCCAATCTTCCCTGACTTTGTCACTTGCATAGTAACTGCTTCTTTTTGTCACAGGGAAGATAAAACTTCAGAAAAAAAAAAAAAAAAATTGATTTCTGTCTAAAGCTACCAGAACTATCTTCTTCCTCTTTTTTTAAATCTTGAATAGACTTGTTTCTACATATTTCTATGAATATGAGAGAGATTCTTAGAAATGAGTCCCAGTTGGCTTATTTGGGAGGGCTAGCGCATTACTGAACACTCTCATAATAGCATCTTCCAGGTGGCTTGCTGGAGCTTGGATCTTGTTGGGAGTAGATCTCAGAGGAAGGAGCAGTCACAATAATCAGTGATTTTGTAAGAAGATAGGTCAGTTTGGGGTGCAGAATACTCCTTTTGAGTGCAAACTCTTAACATCTTGCAGTTCATTAAAGTATTTGCACCTTTAGGAAAAGGAAGATCAAAATATTTCTGAATGTTTTACTTCTTTATTGCCTGTCAGCTAGTGTGATGATGAAGTGGAAGTATGCAATCACAGAGAAATGTCCCTCCACATAGAGGCACAACTCTCTGTGAGGTAAAGCTGAACACCTCTTCATTGAGGCTGAATGCATCCTGTTCTGTTAACCTACCGCTGAATACGAAGACTCTGAAAACAAAAGACTCTGTTAGGGTTTAAAATGCTGGCTCTTTGTTTTTGGAAGGACCCGTGAGCTGGATGCAGTCTCCTTGGAACCTGAGTCTAGATTACTTTGGCTGATGGGACATGCTCACCCACGGCTTTCCCAGCAAAGGGATGGAAACCATACATTTGCCAGCTTTTGGCAATGGGTAGTGCACCACCCCAAACAAAAAGTGTAGCTTTTTCACACAGTTGAAAAGAGAGAAACCCGTGTAGAATGGTGTGTGAATGTAAATGTAGGAATCTTCACATCAAAGTTATTTATTTATTGAGAGAGGTGGACTGCCAAAAGGGTGATGGAAGGAGAACTGGATGCAAGAAAGGATCCGGAAGGTGTGAGGAAAAGGATGCTGAGGAAGAGGTGAAATGGAACTGTGTGTAACTGAGCAGTGATGTGACCTCTGAATTGGAGGGTGGAGGCAAACTGGAAGAGATGAAAGGATTTGTGGTGACAAGAGAGGGCTGGCAATTGAGAGTGTGGAAAGCAACGAACAAGGGTGGGACTGGACTTGCATTTGAAAAAAACGTTTGTACCAAGATCAGGGACTGCAGCCAAGAGGGTGGGGAAGAGAAAATGATGAGGAACAAGAGGAACTTGGGTGGAGATGGGTATTAATTCCGCAGGAGGAGCTCTGGAGCCCATGGGCAAATGCAGTGGAGTTTCTCCTTGTCTGGAGGGTGGAGGTAATACATCACACAAGAAAACTCCTTGCTATTTCTAGTACCAAAAACAAATGGGGAGCAGTCAGGTGCTACCTGCTTGGTGTCTTCCCCTCCATATACCCTTGGGGCATCTGCTGGAAGGAAAAATGGAGTCACGAGGCAGGAAATGCACTGTTTCAGCACTGAACACCTGAAATTGCATGCTGGAGAATTAGAAAAACACATTATGCTACAGTTTGTTCTACTCTTTGGTTTGTCTTACTATGTCTTTGCAATTAACAATCAAAATGTTATGAATGTTTTAATGTAAAATTGTTTTGAATGAAGTTACTGGTCTCTTTGCCCAACTGGATGTCTAGTTATAGCTTAAAACTGTCCTGATTCATTTTTAAGTACTTTTCTTAGTTTTTCCTCAAGTTTATAATTAGGCATAACTACAGTTCGCTGTACAGTTTCCCTTTTTCTTAGTTCACTGTTAGAAGGTGTTTTCTTGCAAGAATGTTTTTTCTCCAATCAGAAGCAAAATAAACTCCAAGATTCTGTTTCCTGTTTCACTGAAGTCAGTTAATGTGTTTTCCTTTGTGTTTCTAGAACAGGATACCTACATGTTTGATTCCAAGCTGTGGAAAGCTCTCTGACTTACCCTTGGTATGGTTTAGGCTGTTGGTTTCTTGTACCCATTTATGAGTTACATATGCTTCTAATGATGCAGTGAAATGTTTCAGAATACGTAAAACAGAACTATTGGTCTCAATATTCTTGCAGCCTGCTCTTGGATCGAGAATTGCATCTGCATTCCAAATGTGACACGATCTGTACGCTAGTGAATATATAGTAAAACGGTTGTAGTATTGAGTCATTAACATACTTAATCCAAATGTGATTAATCTAAAATTGCAAATTTATATGCGATTTGATAAAACAGACTTTTAAAATCTTTTTTTTTAAAAAAAAGCACAGTATGCATTGTTGGTGAACTTTCCCCATAATTTGTCTGCCAGTACTCAGGGAATAGGGTGATGGTCAACAAAACCTTCAATTTAAAGCAATTATATTGTCTTTCATGACCCAGATAGGTCACCAAAGGGACTCTGTTTTAAGAGTGTTCCTTTCTATTTTAGTCAGGGCAGGCTTTTTGCTACCAAGAAAAGCACATTTCATCATAGTGATTTGACTCTCAAGTGTTCTGGTCTGTCTAGGTGTTACTCATGTCCTGATAAGCAACACAGAGGAATGGTTCTGAGTAGAAGTGTTTCATCTACTATGAATGTTATTCCTTCTTTGTATATTTATATCAATCTGAGTACACTTTATTGGTGGGAGAAACATAATTTTTGCATGTGGGGTGCTTTTGACAGTGCCAGTGAAAATGGAAGGTAACTCCTGTGCTGTATATTGAGGACTTCCCATGAGTGTTGCGTGGTTTGCAGCATTATCCTCTTTCCTTACTCTGTAGACCATTCAGTTCACTTCTGTGAATCGTGGCATTCATTGTAAAAATGTTTGTTTCTGCTTTAGGGAAAAGCAGGGTTTGATCACTTATAACTCCTTTGTTGAAGTGATATTGGATGTATCTGAAAGTCTGGTGTCTCTGTAGTAATATGGCTCATGTTTTATACCTGGCCTGAGTTTATCTCCCATCTGCTGTTTGACCAAGTTTGCTGTACTGTAAGACCAAGTATTCTTGAAAAATAGGATCATATATTGCTGAAGAACTAGTAGTAAGATGTGCATAGGTTTGTTAGAGATGATGATGTGTTGTGTTTCAGCTGAGTTATTAAAAGAGGCAGGGTCATAACTTGATAACTGTGTCTTAATACTCAGTGTCTTGTCAGGTGAATTTTATGACTATAGGAGTCATAAAATGGTATATTGGTATATAAAATGGTCACTGGTATATTTGCAGTTCATTTTGGTGTAAGGTGCAAAGTGTAGGTATAACTTTTAAGTAGCTTTTTACTGTACTTCTTAGAGCTACTGTGTTATACCTTTAAAATGGAAGCTCTGAAAGAATGAATGCATGTGGAGGTAGGTATACAGGGTGCAGTGTTTGTTTCTTCTTTTTAAATAAATTTTCTGCTTAGTTATGAAATGTACCTTTTATGTTTTCATACTTGATAGAAATTCATGACGCATAAACTCTGAAATAGTTGTTTTTATGTCATAAGGTAATACAAAGATGGTCACGTATTTTGTTTGATGCAAAATATTTTTCAAGGAGTTTCTGAATTTAAGGAATTAGGTTATTGTATGAGGGCTGGAGTGAAGTCATGCCAGAGGAGGGAGTGGAGAAGACTTGGGTAGACGTGTGGTTGCAGAAGCAGTAAGAATATTGCTTAGAGTTGTTGCTTTATTAAATACGTATGGACCATCTGCAAGGTCTTTGGAGAAGGAGTAATGACACGGCCTTGTCTGTAATAATGTTTGCTGAGCAGCAAAGCACTGAGAAGGGCAAAGAGGAGACGTGAACAGATGAGGGAGGGTAATGCTAAACTGAGGTAAGATGGAGTGAAACAGTGGATCATTAAAACTAAGCAACAGTCCCAGTTACTGGTCTCAGTGCATTGCAAGCCAATGAATGAGAAGTGATGGTCATACTTTTTCTATTAAGAATGTAAGCTACTGGCTTACCCTACAGAAAGCAACTGTTTTTTGTTTTTTTCTTTACTTTTAGAAGAGAAAGTTACTGTTATCATCCTACACAGTTCATGGTACTCTTTAAGTAAATAAATAAAATAATCTTTTGTTTGGCATGTAAATCAATTCTTTGTGGATACTAATCCTTGAAATAACAAAATGTCTGGACTTGAAAATAGAAAGTTTGCAATGTTTATACCTTTATGTGATTTTAAAAAACAAAAAGCCTGCTGGAATTTCTAAATGAAATGAGAGAATGTCATTCATTTTCATTTCATTTTTTATTGAATTTGACTCGGTCTGTTCCAGTTGATTACATTTTTTCCTTGTTTAATTCTGTTTCCAGGCACTGTGGTTCAGCCAGATCTTGACTGACATGAATTGTTTTTGTTTAAGGAAAAAAGGAAAAAAAAAAAAAAGTTCTGGAAAGCTGCACAAAGTGAGGAATGCCTTATTTTTCAGGATATGTTTGTACGAGTAACCCCTGTCTAGTCTGTATCTTTGAGAGCACGTGGTAATCTTTTATGAAGTAAGGTTAAAAGGTAAATGGCGTGGTACTGTTTCTTTTGGCTATTGCATTCAAGTGTTTGACCTTTAGAAGCCTATTTTTATCTCAGGCAGTAAACTATTTAGCTCTGCTTATCAAAAGAGACTTCACTGCTCTCTTTCCATGCTGTTCTTATCCAAAACACGCTGTATCAATTTAGCATCAGTAGACTTTATCTGCAGCAGCTATTATTCTGCTTAAAGATGCAGCATAAAATGTTTATTTATATTGCATTGGTAAGTTTTAGTCAGTGAATGCTTTCATGTATAGTTCTGTGGTTTCCAGTGTCATTGGCTAGTTTAGATCTTTTGTATCACCTCTTTATTACAGTGAATAATGTAAAATTCCTGAACCCCAAATACTGCTTTTAATGACCCGAAATCTGTAGAAATATAGTGATTATAAAACATGAAATACAGAAGGGGATTTAAATCTGTCAGAGGAAGAATAAGTGCAAAGTTGGTCTGTTAAAAATTTTAAGCAGTTTTTCAGCAGACTGATGAATTATTTAAGTGGCAGAAATTGATCACTAAAACATTGTATCACTACAACTGCCAAGCATTCTCATTGCTTTGCTGAAAGTATGTGGAAATCAGCTTTGCAACGAAGAAAAGTATGAAACAGACTATAGATATGAGCAGTGTTGTGGTACTGGTATACTATTATGATACTTTTTTCTTCTTTTTTTTTTTTTTTTGTTCTAAGAGATTTTAAATATTTCCCCAGATTAATATGGCAGAGTAAGTCTGTTTGCAGTTATTAGCAGATATCCTAATTATTTGAGGATATCTTCAAATCATCAAGGTGCTGGTGGTTATGTGAAATATTACCAAGTGTTTAGTTGAAGGGTCCGTCCCATCCCTTCAGCTGTCTGTGTGATATGCCCAAGTTCTGCACGTTGGGGTATTGGCCAGAAGCAGAACTTGCTGCATCTCCCAAGTGAGCACAATTCATAACGCTGCTAAAGCTACTCAGCAAATCTCTTTCGCCCACATGAAGTCAACTGGGTTTCTGGGCTAAAATGATTTTAGTCTTAATTTTTGTATTGTTTTAATCAGTATGCTATATGATGCTTTACCGTATTACTCATAAACTTGTTTTACGATAAGAATAAATAAGGTATTTCATGAGATAAATCCAAGAGGACTGAGTCTAGAACTTTAATATCCTTGTATAAGATTTGTCTCTAGGACTGGTTGACTTAGTGAATTTGTTGCGTCGTGCTATTTTCATAATTTACAGATGTCGGGGATCACAGGAAGCTGCTTGAAGCTATGTGGTAAATACAGAGCTAAAGCTCTCAATATTCTCCCACCTCCCCCCCAGAAAAGAAGTATTTGATCCCAGTTTTCCTCTATAGGTCATAATGTTTTTCATAACAACTGACTGAAACCAGACTCAAAGCTTTTCAGTGGGTGCCAGAATCTGAAGACAAGCGAACACTTCAAACAGTTACGAGTGTGTTCACATACCTTGCCAAGTTCGTTCCAGATCTGTCCTCTGTCAGTTCACCCCGTTAGATGACTTCTGGAAAATGTTCAGTGTCACTGCACTGAACGGTGCAGACATTCCTTTAATGAGTTTGATAGGTAGCAGTTCCTGCGCTGAAATGCTGCAGCGCTGCTTAACTATCTCATTAATGAAGGCATGAAATGAGGAAATAGGAAGCCAATGTTCTTCGTTTCAGAAGATCTTCAAAAATACTTGTTTATGCAATATGCTTGTTTTTCACATGGAAAAGTAGTTTGCAAGATAAAAATAAGTGATTCCCAAGGTATTTGAACCACGTAATTGCTGTGATACTCCAGTATTTCTTATGAGCTACGCTCTGAATGTATCCAGTAACTAATTCAAGTGCTCTGGGATACAGTCAGCTGTGTATCCTCTGAGTAAATGCAGAACTCATATTGTGTTCTCTTGGACCACAATTGGTAATTGCTGCCCTACGGCATATGATTTACTAACCATAAAAGACAAGCTCTTTTCCTTGTGGCTTTTGCTTTAGGGAGAGACATGTTTTCAGTTTTTACCCATTTTTGGATCAGATTTCAACTTCAAAATTGAAGTAGCTAGAATTGTGGGAACAGGTTCAGGAGGGAGGGGTAAGTATGAGTGTAAAACACTAAAAAAAATACAGAAGAAATGAATGTGTTTGCAAAAAGAAATGAGGTTGCATTGTATATTCTCTCTGATCTCTTTTCCCTACTCCCACCATTACGGGTTATGTTAGCTGTATGTTCCGTTTCTTAAGGTATTTGGTGTTTGACTGAAGATTCGCACTAAGATGTGCAGTCATTTAAGCACAGATCCTATGTGCTTTGTTTGTCTAGGCAGCGGTTCTGCGAGAGGTCCTAGCTGAACTCAAAGACACTGGATGTTTAGCCTCACTACTATAAGGCTGAACGTCCTATCTAGGTGTCATCTACAGCTGCTCATTACCCTCTGACCCCAAAGAAGTGATTCTTCCCTGCAGCCCGACTGATGTGCTGCATGTGACCTAATCAGGCTGATTTTGCCTAAGGCCAGATTTTAAGGGTGGTCCTATATAGTGCTGGCTCACAAATAAGAGAGGTGATGATTTCTGCCGTGCAGATAGTGACAGGTGGCAAAGGGGAATGGTCTTTTCAGCTGTCACAGCTGTGTATGGGAAAAGATACCCATCCACGTGCTAGGGGAAAATTATGGAAGTCCTAAAAAATGTGGCCTTAATTTATTTTTTCTTAATTTTATATTCAAAGTTAGTATGTGGGTAAAGGATGAGACCATGATTTGGATGTGGAAAAAATGTAGGTCCATTACTGAAGAACTAGTAAAACTGATTTGTGAGGCTAGTATAATGTGTGAAGTAATTCTAAACTCTCAGAAACCTTAAGGTTTAACATAAACTAAGTAATAAAATGTTGGTAATCTAAGTAATTGTTTTTCTTCTTGCAGCTGTTGCTTTTCCTTTCTGAAGAAGCTGTCCATTATATACAGTCCTTTATTGACTTCATGTAGTAATCTCTTTATGCAGTTTGTGTGATTGAAAAATCCAGCCTTTGGCTGCTCTAGTGGTTTTCTATTAATTGTTTGTTTATTTGGAGGCTGCTCTTAGGCTTTGATTATGAGAATGCCTTCTCATTTTGAGGCTGGTTTGAAGTCACTGTTCTGTTACCTTTGAGTTCTTAGCAACAGTGCAGTTGCCAGTTAACCATGCAGCTAATCTACTAGTTGTTCTTGTGCAGCTAATCTACTAGTTGTTCATAACCGGAAAAGGAAGGTACGTATTTTTTTCCATTCTTACCATTCTCTTACATTGTGTTAGTGAAGTGAATGCAAGTGATCCACATTCCAGGATAAAATTCTCTCTTTCCCATTGACAAAAATAAACCTTTTTAATGCTGAATGTGGAATCTGAGAATATTTACAGCTAAGAATATTTATTGGAATTGAAAACATGAAGAGTATTCTTGAGGAAAACCTCAGGTCACTTTTGGCTCAAGTCTCATGTACCACTACTGATTTTGACTGCAACACAGTACGTATAAGTAAATTTCAAACTTCTGTACTTTCTCTATAAAAATGGTGGTGTGCTTTTATGATGAGTTGTTTCTCATGTCATTATTGCCAATAGTATGCAGCCCATCCTGATGAAGCTTAAATGAATATTGCTTTGTTTTATGGTCAGTGGACGTAACTGAAAGCTATTAAAGGAATTGGAATGAGAGAATTAATGCAGACAAACAATCTTCTGCAGATAAACTTCACCCTTCCTGTTTTGGATACAGCATTAAGTTTACCGTGAATCAAATTTAGGAAATAGCTTCCATCAATTCCATGTTTTATAAATAAAAAGTTGCAGGGTGAGGTCCTTCCTTTGGCGTAAAGCTGATTATTTCCTGCTTAATCCCGAACTCAGGCATTTTAAGTCATGTGATTTTTAAATTTTTTTTCTTTTAGCATCCATCAGGGAGAAGAGCTTTTGGATTTTGTTTAGTTTATGGTCCCATGAAAGTGCAATTTCTAGACTTTTAGATCATTATAGAGCAAAAGAAAATTAATAGCGATGTAAATTGCTACTCTGAGAGACTTTTGCAGTTTTTTGTGTCTGGTTCTTAAACGTGTATCTGGATATTCTTACATGTGAGCTGGAAAGGTATCACTGGTAGGTCTGTAAGAGATAATTGGTACATCTGGAATAGTACAGACAGTGACGAATTGTAGTTGCTGTGGTCTATTTGAATTTGGATTTATAATCTGCTTGCGGAAGGCACACAGTTTCTGAGAAGAGCATGTGAGAGGTAGAACTTCAACACTGCTGTTTTACCTACAGAACACACAAGTTAGTATATGAAGTAACACTACCCTTGTCCAACACATCTGTTGTAAAGAAGCCAATGAAATCTAGGCCACACACAAACTGGTCTCCAAGGGCCTGTAGTTGGTGTTAGAATGCTGTTATTATGTGGTCTGATTGGTTTAGTAAAGAATTATCTCCAGTAAAACCATGTAACATAATAGTCCTTGCCCTCCCACATGGGAGCTGCTTTTGCCTGGCTGACCAAGATGTTTCTGGAAGAATAATGCACTTGCCAGTGCCAAAATGTAGCACTAAATGAAGTGTATTGCTATGCACACTTCTTGTTATATATCAATTCTTGTTCATTTAAACATTCACTTAAAATCCTCCACTGTAGCATTAAAAATTATTAAAGTACATATATGGATTTCTTAGCAATATATTTTAAGTAAACTTTTTGCTCCTTATTGAACTAATTCGTAATGATTTTAGAGCATTGGAGAAGTATTCAAAAAGTGTAAGCTTTCATGACTAAACTTCTGTTGCTGAACTTTCCCAGATATTAATTTTATGGTTAAGAAATACAAGTCATGGCAGTTTAAATTTAATCTTACAGTGCGCTGGATGTAAAATACATGATGATATGCTTTCTCTGTTCACTTCTTAAAAGAGAGTTGGGACAGTTCTGTAGTTCGTATGATCTGATTTCTAAATGATCTCAAGGCAGTTAGCTTTTGCAGGGGTCATTCAGACCTGTATAGCCGTGATCTACAGATTTGTCCTCGCTGTATACCTGTAGCTGTATACTTGGTGAGGACTTGTCTTTTTAATTGTTTTCCATGCTTTGGCTCTACTTATGTGTCATACAAAAATGGTATATTCCATCTTTAAATCACTTCATAAGCACTGAGTACATGCACAAGACAGTGATTTTTTTTAAAGTTTGGATAGTGAAAGGAAAAAGAAGGAAGTTGAGGAGTTACGGCTGTCCTCTGCAGAGATCATAATTAGGAACACTGTTGCTCAGAGGCAGAATCCTGCACAAAGTTGCAGGAAGAAGGGGTGAGTGCTGCAGATGGGATCGTGATGAAGGTGCTCCTTCAGCTGCTGCCTGCTGGAGCCAGTAATACGCCTCTCTTACAGAGAGCTCCACCCTGTGCAAACCTTGTGGCTTCACTGTCATTGCAGACATGTCACCAGGGCATGCTTTGTAGCAAAGGAGTGTCCAGATGATGTCTTGAGCTTAAACTGGGAGTGATGTTTTCAGTGAAGTCAACCATCTGGTTTGTATGTTTTCTTCCCAGTGAATGGAGAAGACCAGAGCTGGATCTCGGGGCCCAAGCCATCTGTTCAGGGCTTTCACGCTAAAAATGTGTGTAAGCTCAGCAGGCAGATTGTTGCTGTAGACACACACACACACAACACACAATTTTATAGTTGATTTTTCATCTCTTTGTGGTAGAGTTCTGCTTTAAAGTGGAGCAGAAAGCCTTGATTGTGTGGTTTTGGTGAAAGCAGAGTCAGAGTCAGAATTCAGGCTTCTATAATGATGGCTGTATCGGCATTTATCCTACATGAGGGACTTCCAGCAGGCTTTTCGGTCAGGTATTTAAATGCCAAAAAATGTTTTAACATTTCTGAAAGCTGATTAAATCTATTAAAGAAAGCAATAGAAACTTTCAATGGGAAGGGAGGCAGAATCACATTTAAGTGCAAATAACTTAAATGTTTTCCATATCTCCAGTAAGTAGCAAATTAACATGAAATTGTTCATTATTATATAGTACATTGAATACTTGGTTCCCTCCATTTGCATTTCAATAAATATCTAATCGGCCTTTAAACAGCACATTGATTAATGGGTGCAAAACTTATTACGTGGATTCAAGGCAGAACTGTTAGTGCATATTAAAGAAAGGAGTAGAATAGACTTGTTGATATGTTATAATTAAAAATTGTATCCCTACATTGTAGCTAAATATTAAATTTGTTGTGCATTAATTTAGCTTTTTGTAACCATGTAAAATAGTTCAGCTTGCATGAAAACCAATTTTAAATGTCTTGATCACGAGAATTGTTTGCAATGGTTTAATGACAGTTCTGAGCATTCTTTGCGCTGAGGAGCAATAAGTTTATATATTGTACTCATAAACATAGCAGTACAATTACATCGCCACTCCAGTAATGGAAATATCTCTGTATTCTGTCAGCAGAGTGTTAGCTTATTGTTCTTGAGGAGAGTGGATGTAGTCTAATTTGCATGGCTGAGAAAAATCTAATGTAGCGTGTAAATTAAAAAAGAGTCATTCAGGGAGAGGTAATAATTCCTTTCAAAAGAAGTCTGTGGCAAGGAAAATTCTTTGTTACCAGCAATATTGAAGTCACTCAGTGTTCACCAACTTCCCAATTTGCTAGTACTTACATGCACAATTACAGTGTAAAATGTTATTGCATTTGCAATCAGCTCAGAGATAGATCCACATTACAAAATCTTTTCGTGTAGCTCACAGTCAGTCTGTTCATGCTGGGAAAACCTGGCAGAGGTGTGGCTGTGTTAACAGAAGAATGCTTTGTCGGGTTTATTTTAGGTCTGCTGAGGAGAGGAAATAAAAAGCTGGCTGATACCACCAGAGGGCTATACCAACCTAGCTCTCGTGCTTCAGCTGGGGAATGAAAGCTGTTACCTCCGTCTGCTGCAGAGGAGCCCTGGGGCTTCATTGAAGCGAGAGAGATTTCAGGCAGTTTGCTCTTTCATTAATGGGATATCTGGAGGGGATGTGGTATGGCTTTCAACCCTGTGCTCTGCAAGTTCAAGCACTGCCTTTGTCAGAAATCAAATAACTATCAGTGAGCGTGTTGCTTCTCTCCTTGCATGGGGCATTTGATACTTGTGGGAATTGTGCCCTTAGTAACGGAGCAGTTTCTGTCTTCTGAAAGATAATATATAAAATGATTACTTGCATGAATCACAGGCACTAGATTGTGATTGCTGAGCATGTTGGATCTTCTCAAGGGTGAGTTAGTATCTAAGGGTTGCAGGCTGTTTAACGTGGTTTCTGAGCCATAGGCCTAACTCACCTTTGCCTGTGCTGAACTGAGCTTTGAGGGTCAGGGCGTAGAGCTAAGCTGGGAAAACTGCCGTAGGCTGAAATAAAGTTTGTGATTATCTCCCCTTTCACCTCCCTGGTTTTCCTGACCACAGTCTCTTTGGTTACTGTGTCTACTTGTATTGTTGAAATAAAGCTTTTTGGCCAGGTGTGCAAGACTTAGAGACCAAGGAGTCAAAGTATCTGACTCTCCTGCAGACTGTGGTCTCCTGCAAGGGGGGAAATCTTATGTTCTGATTTCTGTTCTTGTTGCTGTTCATTTATGTTGTCCACCAGCTCTGTTGTGCAAAATGCATGGGCAGCTCCAGATAGTTTTGGAGAAGTATACCATACTGCGCAAGGCATGGGAAAGAAATGGTGCAGTCTGTCAGTGAGTAGTAGGCATGACATCAGGGCGTTCCCTAGCTAGGTATAATTTCACCCACACCCAGAATTTGAAGTTACAACCAAGTTTTGGTGATGGTGTTTAGAGGATGGTATGAGTTGGTGCTCTTACATCAGCTGAGCCATTCCACAAGCATCATCTAATTTAAGTTGAAACTGACATTAGATGATCATTGTAGAAGGGACGTCAGAATATAATAAATGAGTAGTGCTAGGGTGGTTTCTTTTAGCTCTCCACCCTCAGAGGTTAACGTCCCTGAGGTGGAAGAAGAGAATCTGCAGTATCCTTCATCTCTTTCACGTCAGTATCAAAAATTTTTATTTAAGTCACTTTTGATGGTGCTTTGAGGTTAACTCGGGAGAGTTGTAGGGTTTAGTTGCTTTCAGTTGGTGGGCAGAAAAGGTACCTGGGGGCTAACATTCTTATTGCTCTAGCTGGATCTGGAAGGCAATGTCTTCTCAGGCCCTTAGGTATACTTAAACAGTTCTAGTGGTGCAAGTTTTGGTTTAGATTTCTCAAAAATAGGAAGAGCAGTCACCAACAGGCTGTAGGTGCAGCACACTTTGAGATTTGCGTTTTGGTAAAGCCAAAGAGCTTACATAGACTAGCACAGTGGAGTGCTGATCTCAGCCAGAGCTTCTAGGCTATTATCATGTAGGAGCGAAAAGAAGTTAAAATACTGTGTGAGTAATATTAAGTAAGCATCTTAGTGATTCTCTGAGCTCATGGATGTTAGGTTTTGCTGACCTTGGAAAGCTTTTCCAGAGATAATTTGAACACAGCTTTTGCTTCATTGGTAAATCGTGCCTAGAAAGAGTGCAGGTAGATATGTGACATGCATAAAAAAATAGATATTTAAGAATAGAACACTTGTTTCTACTCCTCCTTCATCTGCTTGCTACAGTGATACATGTTCTTTCCATTATGCTGGTGGTATAGCTTAGTTCAGAGTGTAAAAGTACACTATGGCCTTGGTAAGTGATCATCCTTTGGCTTTAGCTGTTTTCAGTATTACCTGACGCATACATCAGGCAGAACGATCGTGTTGTTGGTATCGCTCCATTTTTGTTTTTCAGTATAAAAGCACTATTTCTTCTTTCCCCACACATGGAATCATTTTCAGGTTTCAGTTCCAGACAAATATTCCATGGTTGGAACTCAAAATCAGTGTCAGCTGGAATTTTAAAGATGGGAATATTTTGAAACCTTGTTGGGTTGTGAGTTTCTCCGGTATTCTCTAACAGAGCTTTTTTTGGAGCATTTTCTGCAGTTTCTTTTTCTCAAGCAACATTTCTCTGCTTGTTTCCCAGTACTAGCCTTCTTCTCTTCTGTAGAGAAGATGGATATGATATGATTATGCACAGCCACCATCTTCATTTTCAGCAGCTTTGAATACTTTTGCAGTTCTGAAAAATAGTTCATCGGACCATTAAGCTGTAGTCCATATTCTCCTGTAATTGATATTCTTGTGAAGGATAGTCTCAGTTCCGTTCTGCAAAGCACAGTGACCGCTCTCTGACAGTTTTCATGCACCGGTTTCAGATACAGCCTGGTTTATGAAGTTATTTCCCCTTCACAACTGCAGTTCGCAGTTCTTTCACTCGTACTGATGCATCTGGTTTTAGAATTGAATCACTGAATCACGTTAATTGGAGGGAAGTAATTTTAAAAGGGATCTTTTCAGTGATGCAATTTTTGTTGCAGCTATATAAATAGGCTTATTAGCACAGTTGAGGAGGAGGCAGATTGTGTTGGGAGCATCAGAATTAGCAACAAGGCTAGAAAGCTCGTTGAGGGAAAATTACTCAATTGTTACAGGAGCTGAGCTGTTTCCTTTGTTTTCTGTTGCTAGAAATGCCTTCCTGCCCCACCTTCTGCCCTCTTCCTCTATGTCAGGTATTCCATTTTTTAAAGTCTTTTGTCACAAAAGAGAAATGTCGCTGAAAACATTCATCTCTTGTACGAAGGCATTTGTTTCCTCATCATTGTGTCAGCAAAATGTCTTCTCTGACTCTAGACTCAACAGTGATGGCGGCCCACTTGATTCTCCTTCCAGGCTTCTTTTGTGAATCTTTAGAAGAAAAATTTGCACAGCCCGAGCAAATCTTTACATGCTGAGGTTCAAAACATTTCATCTGGGCTGTTTCTTTGGGATGCAGGAGAGAAATATCAGAGAGTGCCACTCATTTGAAATCCAGCTAGGAGTGGAGAGCACTTAGACTGGCTGTGCTCCAGGGTACCTTACAGCGTAAGAGATGGGGCAGTGTGCCTGTGTTCTCCATTTGTGCTGAGATCTCACAGGTATCAGTGCTGCTCTGTGGGCTGTGAAGGCTGTTGGTTATTGAGGCAGTTTACCTGCGGAAGATTATACACATATCCTTGGTCTGCGCACTTGAGAGGTCATAAAATAGGATAAATAGATGTGCAATAAGAAAAAAAATCTCATCAACCTTTTGAACCATTTCCCCTCGAACATAATGGCTCTGGAGTTAAAAAGAACTTTCAAAAATCATTATGTGAAGGTGATAAGAAGCCTGATGCAAGCGCTTGAGAGGCATGCATTTTCCAGGATGAAATACCATCTGTCTGTCACGTGGCTAATCAAACAGCAATTCTTCCTGAGCTTTTTCTTTGGAAAGAGTCAGAAAAAAAGGAGCTAACATTTGCTCTGTTTTGAATTTCTCTTAGCAAGTACCCTACTTGCTGTGGAAAATGAACTCTGTGAGAATCTCTGTTTCTTACTGATATTTTGCTACCGGACAACTGAACATATAAAGCAGGAAACAAACCCAGTCTTTGAAAAAATGCCACGTGTACGCTGTTTCCACATTTGAGGTGTTTTGCACCAATCTGTTTTGGACTGCACTCTTGTTTTTGACTCCGTAATCTCTCTTGAAAATGAGTTCCTCTCAAAAGATTTTCTTTCATTTCCTAACTGCTGTTTGAAAAACGGATCTGGTTTTAAACCTACAGCATCATAAAACATACTGTCAAGCGTGTGACAAGTCTTTAATAAGGATATTGTGTTAAACCATTATGTTTCTGACAATGATAAACAGAAAAAAAATAGTGTAGCCCTGGTGGGAGGGTTCTGTTTGGTTCAGGTTTTTGTTCTCTCTTCTTCCTCTTTTTCTTTTTTCCTCCTCTCTCCCTCCCCCCTTTTTTTGTTTTGTAATACAGAGAATCCTTTATATACTGTGCCCAAAATATCACAGAATCACAGAATTGTAGGTGCTAGAAGGGACCGCTAGAGATCGTCGAGTCCAACCCCTGCAAAGCAGGCTCCCTACAGCAGGCAAAATACAGACTAACGTGGGAGGAAAAGCTCACATAACTTTACAAAAGTCAAGTTGTAGCACAATGTTGAAATATTGAGAAATATCAACATTTTTATTCCTTCTGCAAAATGTGGAGATACGCAACTGATTTACCTTTCTTCAAAAATTCGCTGTGTTTTCTGAGAGGAAACTTGTCAAAGAAAATAGGATTGTGTGAAAACGAACTGCTTCTTGTTGTCGGAAGATCTCGATATGTTCTTCTTTTGATGGTGTTTAGATTAACAGCAACCTCATTTGGAATCTGAAAAAAGGTGAAGGACTACTGCCAAGATTTCTTTTATCCTTAATGGTTGAATCACACATGCAGTCAAACTACTTACAAGTTACGCTTGTCAAGGACTTCTATGAGAGATGGAGATCCAATAAATAAACATAATTTGGTGGAAATATTTGAATATGACTTCTATTTAAAGCACTAGGAAAGACTTAAAACTGAGTTAGTGTTGTGTAAAGATTGAGATTGCTGGTTCAATCTGCATAACAGTTATATTTATTTTACATATCATTTTACAAAAATCTGATCTAGCATTTGCATTTTATTCTTCCGTTACTTACTAAGTAGTGTTGCAAGAGGAACTTGTTCTCTTTTCTGGCATTTCTTCCAGTAAGAGTTATTTCTTGTGTTTGAGTAGTCCTGTACCAGCTACATTTGTATTAAAGTCATTCAGAGGAGAGGAGAAGGCAAATATTTCTTACAACTGAAACTCATTAAATTCAGTGCTCTTTGGTTTTGGCTCTGCAGTAACTCCTAACTTAGAGGGCTGTTGGTGTGCTAATGTAGACAGTCTTATATTTAACTGTTTTCTAAAACATTTTGTTTCTAGGTATACAGACAAGACTGTGAAACCTTTGGCATGGTGGTGAAGATGCTGATTGATAAAGATCCGTCATTAGAGAAGTCCATTCAGTTTGCTCTGAGGCAGAATTTGCATGAAATAGGTGAGCGATGCATTGAAGAACTCAAACATTTCATTGCTCAGTACGATGCTGCCAACCAAGATATATCAGAATCCTTCAAAGATGGCTCATACTAAGACAAAAATACAGTTTTAGAACTCTGCATACAGTATGTGCTCTGTAATGCCTACATCTGTTTCTTGTGGGGAAAGGAGAGTTGAAGATTTGAACCCAAGGCCCGTGCTATTTCATAGCTCAGATGGCCATACCTTGTTCGTTGTGGTCTCCACGGTTGTATTCTTTCTACCTGTACTTGTTGACATCATATATTCCTTTGAAAAAGATGCTTTTTCTTCAAAAATTCTGTAAAGTGACAAGCTATTTTTGAAACCTTTACACAGTTACCTGGCAAAACACGTTCCGTCTGATGTTTGTGCACTTGTGTTTTGATGTTTGTAAGCGTAACCAGAAACACCATGGTTTTGTATTAAAATAAGAACATTCTTCCTTCCTCAGCTTATGCAGAAATGTCCTATGTTCACATATACTGTAGGAAAGGAAGACTTGTAAAGTTGCTCACAACTATGATTTAATTTATTTATTATAGTTTAATTTTGAATTTCAGATTGATTTCGTAAAATTACACCAGGGTTTATGTCTAGTCTTTGCCAGAGGAACTCTGCCTGCTTAATGTTAGAACCTACTCTACTTCTGCAAATGCTTTTTATATGTTGGTGTTTTCCACACTATAAGTCATTACTAGTAAGCAGTATTACGTAGAATTAATTCCATTTTTTGTTAACTGTTTGCAACTGTTTTCTTTTTAAATTGTTTTTATACATATGTATTTTTGAACTATACCTTACAGAGTGTAACCACAGGCAGACACTGAGGAAAGGTCTCTGCTTTCACCCTCTTCCCCTTTTCTCCCTTGAGCCTCACCATTTTTTGTGCATCAGTTTTAACAATTAGGAGGCCGTGTTAATCTTCAGAATTCAAGAAGGCACAAGAATTCGGGGTGCCAAGGTGAGGTCTGGGCCATCTCTCTATCAAGTAACTCCAAATTGCTTCAGATCAGGTATAATGTGAAGTTAAACCCTAAGTAGGCCCCACATGCGTTATTTCAAACCTAAATGATTCTGTAGTAGTGTAGAGTCTGGAGCCAGTGTTGACCTGATAGAGAGTGACTTGTAGCTGGGAAAAATGGTTGAGTAGAGACAAGAGACTGCCAGTGCTGTGCCATTGCGTTGCAGAGATGAAACGTAACTTAGGAATCGTTGGCAGTGTCGGGGTATCCTGACTATTGGTATGCGCGCGTATAAGGTGATACTGTTTTTCTTCAGTGTTTTAGGAAAAGGGAGAATTTGAGTCATAGTCAAGAAAAAGTAAACGTGACTGTTTTCTACGGGTGTATTTAGAAACATGAAATTCTGTATAAGGGCTAACAACTAAAGCTCACCATTTCCCATACGCACAGTATTAAATGAAAACGTCAATGGATTCAGCCCCTTATTAAGTAGCTTCTCAGATTTCTGCCAAATGGTTTGCAGAGAAGTGAATGCAATGGCAGTGATTTTGCACATACAAGGTACTATATCACAGCATCTTACACAGACAAACCTTGATGTGGTGCATTAAATATATATTACATCAGATTCCTGAGATGCCTGGTTAGTTTTCATGTCAGGGCTGCAGGGTGAGTGGGAAAAGTTCACTGATCTTACTGGGTGCTGATATGGGGTGGGAGAGGGGGAAGAAAGGTGACCTGTGGTGGCACAGCAGCTAGACCTGACCCAGCCCTTTTGGCAACAGCCTGGCTTGTCCTGCAACCACAGGCAATGTTCTCTGAGACAGAAACATAGCGAACGGGGCTCACTATGGACCAGATAGTCTTCAGGTGGTAGATCTGAGCTTCTGCTTTGGGTTAGAAACACTAAAGAAAAAAACCAGTGAGTTCATGCTTAATTTATTTTTTGTCCATTGTTGCTGTATGTTGTGTTAGGAGTCTCTTTTGTTCTCTTAGGGAAATTTAATGAGGCTTCTAAAAGTGTCTGATTTTTCAAGTGCTTTTCTATAGAGCTTACAACACTGTTGTGTTTTTGCAGTTAGTTTTTGCTGGTAGGTCAACAACAAGGTTGTCCTTGGCTTTCTTTTGTGGGTTTTTTTGTTTTTTTTTTAATTGATTTATTCTTACAGATAACCTAAGGAGACACTTGATTTTATTTTTATTTTTTTAATAAATGCTGTTTCTATGAAAGTGCTTGGCAGCTGTTTTTTCCCTGCTTAATACTTGTCATGATGTTGAATGTTCATGAGTAACCTTTTGTGATGCATGCTTGATGCCGATGTCAGTAAAATGTTATGCCATTTAGCTTGAGCAAGAAATACATGTTCTTATTCTTGCTTCCTGTAGGAACAAGGAATTTTATTTTGTATCAGTGTAAGAAGTTGTCCTTGGTCCCGTGTAGAGCCTCAGGGGGACCGCTAGAAACGGGCAGAAAAAGCATTGATAGAAGGAACCAGATGCTGTGCACGAGGAATTGCTCTTTGTCCCTTTAGGAGCTCTTGCAAACACAACATACTTCTAGGACTCATTAATGTGCACATGCCCTTCGAAGAATGAAAGGGGAAGAGGAAGGAAACAAGTGTGGAAATTCAGCGTTAGCTGCTGAGGCTGCAGTGAATGTGAATGGGTCTGTCTGCTCAGTGGGGGTGAGCTAGCAGCCTTGAGCATCAAGCAGAGCAGTTAAGGTGAAAGTCAGCAATATAGCCACTACTGATATAAAAGGAGCCAATACAGCATGTCAGAGGAACTGCTTCCTTGTGACTGCGTTTCTGCGCAGGATTTCCTCTTTTGGGAGGGTGAGGATAATGTGTGGCCCAAACGTTTCTCACTTCTTCACTATCGCGAAGGTATCAGCTCCACTCACAACATAGGTACGTCTTCCAGTAATGTGAAACCAGAGCCATACATTCTGTACCTGTGTCGAGTGCAGGTAGTGGACACTATAGCCCATATTGTTTCCTTCATATTAAGATGGAAGAATGCATTAGAAACATTTCTCAAAATTTAAGTTGTTCAAAAATAATGAAGGAGCAGTCTTTTATATCAAGCTGTAGAAAAATAAAACAGACTTACAGCCATCTTTAAACTTAGCGTATAATATCTGAATTGGATAGTAGTACAAAAAGCTGCCTGTTTTAAGTGTGGTTACAGGCACCTGTTATTCTTCCCATGATGGGAATGTCCCTCAGCGATCCATTCCTCAGCAAAACACAACTTTTTAAATATTTCTAGCAGTCTTAGGCTGCAGGGCCACAAAGCAACTAGCACAGGTGACAGGACGAGGGGAAATGGCCTCAAGTTGTGCCAGAGGAAGTTTAGGTTGGATACCAGGAAAAACTTCTTTACACAAAGGGTTGTTAAGCACTGGAATAGGCTGCCCAGGGAGGTGGTTGAGTCACCGTCCCTGGATGTGTTTAAAAAACATTTTGGATGTGGTGCTCAGGGACATGATTTAGTGGAGGGTTGTTAGTTAGGGTAGCATGGTTGGGTTGTGGTTGGATTCGATGATCTTTAAGGTCTTTTCCAGCCTGAGCGATTCTATGATTCTATTCTATGATTCTAGATAAGGGAGAGCGATGTGCCTCAAAGGTGAGGTACCTAAACTAGCCCTGAGGAAGCTGCTCAGCCAGAGCACTGCTTCCCTGAGCGCCGTGCTGTGCAACTGTACCTTCACCGAGCATTGTCTCGAGGGAAGAGACCACAGCTCTTGCCTTGGGATGGAAAGAATGGCTGTTTTTCTTTGGTTTGTTGTTTTGTTTTAATAACAGTATGGGGAAGAGAGTCATCTTTCAACTCATTTATCTGGAGGTTTAGAGGGAGGTGCTATGGAATTGAATTCTCTGAAGACAGCTTAGAAATGACACTAGATATCTGCGTTGAATAGTTGTGTTGTCGAAAAGAAGGAAGCGATCACACACAGTGAATGGAAAACGCTTATCATGTGATACTCCATAAGGCTTTGTGCTTTGGGAGAGTATGTATGTATGTGCTGCATCTCTGACGATGGTATAAGATAGTTCAGAACAGGTGCTGCTGGGACATACCTGCATGAAGCACTTGCTCCAAAACAGGCCCAGAAGCAGCAACAGGGCATGTTGTTCCAGAGGATTCTGATGACCTGTATTTGCAAATGCAGTTAAGAACAGAAAATCCCAATCCCTGTTTGAATATCTGGGGGAAAGCACTAACAAGTCAGTATCGCTTCTCAAGTCCTGGAAGTCCTTAGCAGGCTGGCTGTTGTAATGTCCTTAAGCACAACAGCCATTAGTTGCTAGAAAAGCAAATGCTGCCTAAGCCACCAGGGCAGCTTGCCAGCTGGAGCCATCCCGCAAGCCGCCCATGGGCCCCTATGATGTAGCATGATATTACTTTGATCATCTTTCATGTACGCAAGACTTGTTTGTACTAGAAAAGGACTTATATGGTGAATACCACCTCTGGGAATAAAGGATCTTCTGCTTATTTATTTTACCCTGAAAAATACAAGCAAGTAACAGCTATTTTGACTCAGCTGTAACAGTAACTTCAGCTTGTTGGGTGTGAGCAATACCTGTGTCCATTCCATCCCTTATTTCTGGCTGCTTTTATTCCAAAACTTTTTATATCCTTAAAAATGACTCGGTTCAATGTGCCAGTTTTATTTATGTAAGAAGCACCTGTTTTTTCATTAATTACCTGTGTTCAGGTGGTCAGACATCAGTATTAAGTAACAAAATCCTGCTCTTTACTTAAAATAAGCTTCTCTCAATGCTTAAACTTGAACGTGAGTTCAAGGCAACAACTTTACCAACTTGCCTTCTAGGACAACCCTGCATCTCCCTCCCTTGATGTAAACAAACATGGAGATGATTTTTGAGAAAAGAGAGGAACAACAAGAAAAAAAATCCACATCCACAGGAGTTGCGTATTTGTTGTACTGATATATTCCAGGCGTGTGTGGTTTTTACATTTATATAGTTTACATTTTGCTTGACCCATAAATAACACTTGCAAGATTAAGAGGGCCATAGTTCGGACAGTATTTACAGAGCCCCACCATGCATACAGAGCTTTTAATACCTAGTAGACAAAATTAAGCTGTTTTGCACTAAACATTTTTCAATATTTTTAAACTCCCTGACTAAAATACAAGCACTATTTCATCCATAATGCTGCTGTTAAACCCCTAACAAATCTACTTTGATATCGTAACAAACTTCTTCAAATTCAGGGATATAAAAATATTCAGCTTTTAAAAATCTTAACTGTACAATATGTACATTAGTATTTGCACTGTTAAATTATGAATACATTTAAGCCTATGAAATACTACGTTATAAATAGCAATTTTTATGATTTAGAATCGCAACTAATATGTTTTAAAACCTGGATAATACATTTGAAAAGACACAATTTTGGAGCCTAATCCTTTAAGCCCTTATGAAACTGTTTGTTATGTAAGTAGATTCATTGACTTAAATGGGGTTACGTGCCTGAGCAAAGGATTCCACCATTTGTACCTTTCTCTTTCAGTGCTTTGTTGTGGAGGAAACGACATAAAAGCCATCATTGCTCTCTGGCAGTCAGGTCCAATTCCAACAGCTGGATTAATATCTTCCTTTTAACAGGCACAAAAAAAAACTTACACAGGATGGAGTTATTTTAAAAAACAACAAAAACTGGAAGGAAAAACATGGAAGTTAAATGTGTAAACAGTCTACTGCTGCTTTAGGATGTATCAAGGCCTCAAGCATTTCAGCTCCCACAGTCTGATTTTTAACACCTTAACAGGGGAATCTATGAAAAAGCAGCTTCTTCCTAAGTAAAAAATAAAAATAAAAAATTCCAGTTTTTGTAGGGAAACATCAAGGAGGAAGGATGAGTTTTACCAGTGAGGAGAGGGCACTGTAGCCATCTGTTTGATGGAGAGAAGAAGTTGAGCATCACCCTGTACGGGTATATACAGCTACAGTACAGGACTGACAGTTTTATTTATTGATCTCCATTGAATCCTCTCTCTCGGGTAACTGAATGTAGGTGAATAGAGAGCATAAGATAATGTCTACAGAAAGTCTTTATCAAGAACGCAGTGACAGTATTTTGACAGCTGAAACACAGTATGTAAACCTAGCGAAATCTGAACACATCGTCATTTGGCATAGTGACGTTTCCCAATGTTACTTTACTTTCACAATGTAAACTCTGAATAGGTTATCAGTTAAAATGGCAAAGCATTAAGAACCTTAGCAACTTGCTTAAGTACAATTATTAATATAAAAAGATGTGGTTCGAACTGTAGCTAGAGTTGACTGGTCTTCCCAACTGTTAAAACAAGTTAAGAAATTATGCAGTTTTTCCCTTTGTGCCCCCTCTTCTTCTTCTTTGATTTGGTTGTCCTTTGTCCAAACTGAGAACTAGATAATGCAGTAGTTGGACCAGAAAGGTCATCTGTGTAATACGGATATCTCAGTGACCGCGGCTGTGGAATTGGCTGTCCTAGGAAATACCCTTCCTCTTCAGAATCTGATGATGAGGATGAAGTTGAGCACCAGGAGTCATCTTCCTCACCGTACAATCCAAAAAATTTATCAACCGCCTGATTCCTCAGTGCATAATCAGAACTAGTATGGGCATACTGGCCATACAGCTCCGCATTTTGAATGTAGGCCCGAAACTCACGTGAGCTTTTATTTTGAATAAATTTTTCATGATCCTGAGGCGAGTAATAACGAAACCTCTCTTTTGGAGAGTATCTCCTTTCTGTGGCCAAATTAAGTGCGTTATCTGAACGAGATTTCCTACTTCTTCTGCGATGATGAGAAGGTCGATTTCCACGTTCTTCAAAATGATAAACGCGCCTACGAGTCCGTTCACTCATTGGAGGTTGTCGAATTTCAACATTCTCGTAACTTCCATTATCAATAACATCATCTGAAAACTTGACTTGCTGCGGTCTAGACTGGGATTTAGATCTTCTCAGTACAGGCATATGTGCCGGCTTTTCCTCCGGTAATGCTTTTTCCTGGCACAGCTCTGAGCTCAGACTCTTCAAGGACTCTGTGCTCCGATGGAGCATTGAAGAATTCAAAGTTCCCATGTTGCTCATCTTCTCACAGTCCTCTACCTCCAATTCTTGGAAAGTTTGCAAAGAATAGAGAGATGGCCGTGGCTTGCTTTCTCCATCCATTGAAGCCCCTGTGGTGCGAGTGGAAAAAGAAGGAAAAAGAGTATTATTAGAGGCGTATCAAAGAAATAGGTATTACAATGAAATGTTGAAAACATTTCATGAAAGCAGACTTAATGAGTGTTAGACAGCAGGCGCAAGCTAAAACACAGGAGGTTTCCTCTGACCACTAGGAAACACTGCTGTGCTGTGCAGAGACAGAGCACTGGCACAGGCTGCCCAGAGGCTGTGACGTCCCCTCCTTAGTGATCTCCAGAAGCCACCTGGACGTGGGCGTAGGCACCCTGCTCTGGGTGTCCCTGCTGAGCAGAGGCTGGGGCAGATGGACCCAGAAGTCCCTGCCAGCCTCAGCCATTCTGAGATTCTGCTCTTTGAAACTATTACCAAAAGGACTAACTTCACATAAGAGTAAGTAAGTAAATATTGTTTTTGCTTACTTTAAGACCTAGCTAACACTAGGATATCAAGATTGGAAGAAGTTTAGTGCATTTAAAATATTTAAACAGCTCTAACACACATAAAGCTAAGCCTCTAAGAAAAGAATTGCTTCAAATAATTCTGCATAGATGACTCTGAAAGTAATGCCTCTTATTGATTTCTGTGGAAACTACAACAGACATGAAGAGCACAATAACGCTGTTCTTCAACAGTCACCGCTGTTAGCTGTGCAGTTTAGCCAGCAGTGAACAAGAGCCTGCATGCTGTGCACATAAAAATCTACCCTAGCAGAGGTGACCTGCTGTTGCTGTTCCCACAGCTGAAATGCACCACCCACCACCTCACTGTGCTCACATCCACTGGTTGGTCTCCATCAACACCGAGTAAAGTGTTGATGAATGTCAATGGGTGCAATTTTTTTTTCAGCATGGAGGGATTCAGTGACACCCCTTTGCTTCATCCACACTTGCATGTCAGACACCACTGTGTCAGACTGCTCCTCTGCTGCCATCTGTCACACGGCAACAACATGGAATACTGGTGGGAAGGTCCAACCTCTACTGAGGCTGAACACCACCACCATCAAGGGCCAACATAATAAAATAGGGGACGCTACTCTTAGAGAAGCCCTCATAGAATCCACACTTACCATTTTGTAAGGTTAAAATATTAAGTGCTTCTGGTATCACTAAATTCAGTATTCCAGCCGTTGTTCCAAGAAAGCTAGGCTCGCTCTCAGAGAAGAATTCTTACTCTCAAAAAGTCATCAACAGTAAGCCAGTCTGGTTTACTCAGGGTTTGTGTCAAATGACCCCCCTCCCTCAGAACAAGAGTTTTATTCACCCTTTAACGCCCCAAATGCAGTACCTGTGGCTCCTCCTTCCTTCACCCCTACACATAGCTCATCATTTCCTTCTTAACTGCTTGGGTAATGCTGCACATGGCTGGCTCTGACCTATATGAGTAGCTAGAATAATTCATGCTACAGAAGAAAAACAGTGTGTCTCTTTTAGCCAATTCTCATGTTCTGGGTTTTTGCCTCGTTTTGTGTGATTTTTGTTGGGGAATAGGGATGGGAGGGCGACACACAAAACGTGGACACACTTGAATATCTGACTTCTATCCTTTTGGCTAATTTCAGTCACATTTGACAAGGAGGTTCACGAAAGTCGATTATCCGTTGCTCTTTAGTCAACAGAGAAAGATAGATAATCTAATAAACCTCATTTCCTAAGGCTAAGAAGGTTACCACTATTTCAAATTTTCTACATACATTTACAAGCAAATGAGGAAATTTACAGTGTTTTGCAGATTACCTTTAAAATTATCCTAGCAAAGAATGCAGCTTCTTGTACGTAAGTTACAAAATTTGCTTGAAGCAGTGGCTTGTATATAGCATGCAGAGTTCAAGACTGCATTTACTCTGCTTAACGTTGTTTATGTTGTCTGTTTAACATTGTTTCTCTTGCTGTGAAAGCTTTTTAAATATCACAGATAGAAGCTTATTTCAAAACACTACAACATCCTTGCTTGATTTGAGCTCTCCGTCAAAACCCTGCCATCACCTGTTATGTTAGTTAGTTTTGATGAGAGGCTTAGCTGTTAAGCTAGTTACGTTAGTTTCCCCTGCCATTACCTGTTATGTTAGACAAAGCCAAAGAATCCATTGAGTCCCGAACGCTTTGTTCTTGCTGCTTCAGATCAGACAAACATTCAAGGGAACCTCCGTACCACGGCGTTTGGTCATGTTTATATCCTGACGCCCCATGTTCCATGTCCAGCTCCTGGATTTTTCTGCTGCTGGCAGGGCCTGGATGGCTGCCATACGCAGAGTCACCCAAACCATCTTGTGATTGGGCCCAGTACATGTCTGATTGATATTTCTTACTTGCTAGGCTCGGGTTATTTTTTTTCAAGTCCAACTTGCTCTTGACCATGCTATCAGAAATCCAGTGTTCGCTTGATCTGATCTCTACTTCAGCAGGTTGCTGGAAGAGGCTTTTATCACCAAACTTCAGAAGAAGTTGAGTCATGTAGTCTTCATGTTCAGCCCATTCTTCAGGGTCTTCAGGCATTTCCTGCTCTACTCTTCCTTTCCAGAAGTCTTCATTAACAAAGCTTGCCTCTTGCCTTGAAAGGCTTAGGTCATCCAGCTTACGAGAAAGAGTATCATCAGCATTGCCTGAAAGACCAGGAAATTTATAATTGAGGGCTGGTGACAGGAGGAGAGACTGGCGGCACTGGTCAGCTGAGCGGCTGCTTTTTCCCATGCGAATGCTCCTCCTGGAATCTCTCGATCGAGCAGACTGAAATGCTGAATCAGAAGAATCGGAGGCATGAACATCCTCACCCAAGCTGCAGGTTTTCGAACAGTAGATCTGCCCTTGCTTTGGAAGGAAAGGGCAGCCAAGCAAAGAGGTTTTGCACTGAGCACAAGAAAAGCATGTCTCTGTAGCGTGCCAGTGCTGTCCATCATAGGTCATCTGAGCGTGGTCAACACCTAGAAAGGGAGAAAAAGCAATGCTCTGGGTTCTCTCAGAAACTACTTACAGAGTCAACAGTTCTGGAATGTATTTTTCTTTTTTCATAAATTGGCTTTCCCCGAGTTTGTAAGTTGAAGACCTGAAAAGGACATACATACCAATGTGCTCCCCACAGGTCTCGCAGTATTCTGCATAAAGAGATTCGAAACAGCTACAGCAGAACGGGCGCCCATCCTTCATGATGTATCTCTGCCCACCCAGGACAGTTTCACACTCGAGGCAACAGAAGTGTTTCATGTGCCAGTGGCGACCTTCAGCTTCTGTACACTCATCAGCAAAAATTATCTTTGAAGAGATATAAAAATGAACTTCCATTAAAGTGGGGAAAAAACTCACCTCAGGACCCAGAGCAAACAAAATATCCTATGCGCACAGTTAGCACAACAAATTTATTTGTATTTAGCTGGCTTTTGAGTACCATGATAGAAATAGCAATTTCCTGTAGTTACTGTGACATTTCCATCTTTTCTTGAAGAGAAAAGAAAGGAGACAAAACTACTTTTTAAAGCAAAAAATTAAATGAGAACTCAAAAAATAGCTGCTATTACGATGACATTTTTAAATATCCATACAGATTCTTTAATTCAATCTACAAGATCCATTTCTAAATACAGACAGGTACATGCTTTCTAAATACAACCCCGTTGCTTGTCATATTGCCATTTTGATGAGAAATGAAACGCCCCTCAGCTTTCAAACACAGCTACGCACCGCAGCCCTCACTGCTTGAGGGAACGCATCTGCTGTTAGTAATTGCCCAAGCAAACGATGCAGTTTGTTAATGGAACAGTAACAGGTGGGAGGACTGAATGCAAAGTGTAAATTTTACCTCATCACAGGCTGAGCATCGAGGCTTAAGTAGTTCAGCATGGTGTCTGCCGCAGTGAATTTTTCCATCTTGGTAGAAGTAGATGAGGTCAACAAGGAGCTCATTACACGTGAAGCATACAAAGCACGATGGATGCCAGCATACACCAGGGCCAGCTCTTGAGGCAAAAACTGCAACTTCACCGCCATTTATTTTTGTACCACACTGGGAACAAAATCATTAAGTAAGTGAACACATTTCCCATCCCAGACTGCTAGCTTCCGGCATTTAAACCGACTTAAAACACCATGCCCAACACAAAGGTTTTATTTCATAGCATCATAGAATGGCCTGGGTTGGAAAGGCCCACATGATTATCCAGTTTCAACCCCCCCTGCTATGTGCAGGGTTGCCAACCACCAGACCAGGCTGCCTGGAGCCACATGCAGCCTGGCCTTGAGTGCCTCCAGGGATGGGGCATCCACAGCCTCCTTGGGCAACCTGTTCCAGTGCGTCGCCACCCTCTGTGTGAAAAACTTCCTCCTAATATCTAACCTAAACCTCCCCTGTCTCTGTTTAAAACCATTCCCCTTTGTCTTATCACTATCAAACCATGTAAACAGTCGTTTCCCCTCCTGTTTATACGCTCCCTTCAAGTACTGGAAGGGAGAAAAATTTTAGAGAAAATTTTATTTCGACATTCTGATGAGAGGAAAAAAAACGCTAAGTTTTGGGCTAGACAGATTCTGTGCATCAACAAAACTTCTGTGAATAGAAGATTTTTTACCCTACAATATTTTGATACAAATGCCTGTTTTTCATTTGTCACTATTTTAGTGTGAGTCAGCGACAGTAGAAAATACGTCAAAGACTCGGTTCATTGCTAGTATCAAAGTTTTTTTGCTTTAGCAAGCACTACCTTCATTCTATTTATGTGCCATTTCAAAAACATCCTTTTTTGCGTGTGTTCAGGCATAGACGAAATAAGACTGCATTCACTGTTGAGATACTGTAGTTATATATTATTGAGCCCACTGCTCGGCTTGCGGCTCCAGCAGTATTACCTGTTCACAGACTGCGTGCATCACTGCTCTCGAGAGGAGTTTAATAGTGCCTCGTCCGAGTGCCTCCTTTTTGCGCTGAGAACTGAACATCTGCAGTTCTTTCTTTTCTTCTTCGCTTAAGGACTGGCAGTATCTCACCTTCCAGAGAAAAGGCAGGAGAACTTCACTTTAGATCCCGAGCTTTTAAGAGAACATCTCAAAAAATAAATAAGCGTGTAACATGCAAGAAATACATCAAGCATAGTGGCGATCACCATTAAACCTCAGCAGCTTGTCTTCTTTACAATCTTAATATAATACAAGTATAGCAAGAAATTTTGGGTTACAAGGAAAAATATAACAACCATGCTTAACTAAACAGTTGTCCGGGCAAGAAGTAAGATTTTAGAAAAGCCAAGCCAAGAACTGCTGCGACCCTAAAACAATGGAATTAGCCTCAATTGGCCACAACATCCTTCTTTACATTTATGGTAAAGCGCCTACAACTCAGCACTGCAGTACACAGGATCTCAAGCATTGACACCCCCGCCCCTTTTCTTACAAACAGCTTGTTTGTTATTTCCACTTCTACTCCAAATTACACCGCATATCTGAGATGCAAACCCTTTACTGTCACAAAGCATCCTTTCTGTGTACTACAATGAAATCCCAAGAATTTGTAGGTTCCTGGTAATTGGTGGGTGGCTGCAAACACTATAAAGCCAACTTGTGTTAAGTTTATTGCAGTGACACCAACCTTCCTGACAAGAAAAGGCAGCGTCCTTCCAGACAGCTCTTATCTGCTCACCAGTGAAACGCAGTTGTTAGATGTCAGCCTCTGTACACAGCAGGCTGGTTTATAGGTCAGATGCCAGCACAAGAGAAGTTTCGGGCTTGTAATAAATACACAGACAGGTAATTCTCCATGCAGAAGAGGCAAGCAAGGCCTCGCTCCTGACCGTGTGTCCCCAGGTTCCCTGTTTACCTCATTATCATGGGGCGGCAGCTGATAGAGAAGTTGTTTAATCCTGTGCTTCTCTCCGGGGCTGTTAACATAAGGGACCTTCTCCTCTGGCAGGCAGGCAAAATACAGCTGTACCTACATGGGAGGAATGGGAAGTAAGACCAGGAGACGCGCAGCACCCGAGCACCCTTCAGCTACTGTTTTATCTCAAGTCTCATTACAAAGGAAGCAGGCTATGCTACATTAGACCCGCGACAGGGCCTGTGCTGAAAATACGAGACCCAGATGAACCAACTCAGCAAACCTGGCTTGCCTCTGATAAAACTAGCACCCAGCTGCTGAATTGCTTTTCTGGAATGCAATTTGCAGTGACAATTAGGGGGTGTCGTAAATTATGCACGTTTAATGTTCTCATTACTCCCAGCCCCTTCAGGGCTGGTCAACAACCCTGTTGAAATTCCAAGTTTCCCTCCGCAATTTACCACACAGGGCACGAAGCCTTCCAGAAAACAGTCGCTATATAAACAAATCTAATTTGCTCTGCGCATTTTACACATTGCTGAGACAAAAGCTGTTTTGTAGTCTCCTGCTGATCAGGTTCACCCAAAGCATCAGCTTTCATTGCTTCCATGTGGCCTTTGGTAAGAAGGTGGAAACATCCTTCCCCCGGGAGGAGGCTGGATCCAGACACATTTCAATCGGATGCAAATTAACTGTGAGGTTTGCACGGGCTGCATGTTTTTGATAAAGAAATCAATACGAGCTGTACACGCCTATCAATCATCTTCACTCTTTTGCTTTTTTTTTTTTTTTCCAGAAGAAAATGATGACAGGAAAACTGTAACGAACACTGTGACAAAGCCCAATGGCAACAAATATTTTTGTGGAACGGCTGCAGATTTATTGTTTTTCCTATGCAGTTTCCAGCTTGTCACAAGGCCTGGGGCAGTAAATAAGAGCCGACTATTGGCAAAAATATTACTTGCCATCCAGATGTAAATAATGCTTAGGTCAACAGCTTATTACTGTGCAAGACAGATGAAAAAGAAGCAGCCATCAGTCACTTGAGTCAGGAAGCAATCAAAATCATATGGGAAAGGTTGCACAAAACGTTATTTGGCTTTCATTTAACCCATTTTTTTAACATCAGAAGTCTACTGCAAGCCCACTTAGTACTGAGTGTACTGCGAGAAGCTGCGGGAAGAGATAAAAAACATGCGGTACAAAGTGACCCTTTAAAGATACTTTATGCCCTTTTCTCAGCTTATTGCCCTGTTCTCAATTTAAGTCATTCTTCTTAGGGGAAAAAATATATCTTTAATGAGTTTGAACTATCCGGATTATGGGGATACTTTATGGAACGTATTTAATTGTTCAGACAGAACATTAGCTTACAGTTTGCCTTAAGGTCTGATTCATCAGGATTCTTACCTATGCTTAAGCGAGCAATAAAATGAATTTCCCTAAAAATAGCCCATCATTTGCCATTCTTGCAGATATTACCTTATTCATTAGCAAGAAAATGTCCGCACTGCAAAGAAGACACATCCTTTGCACTTCCTTCGCTGTGGGCTCTAGGAGCTTGGCAGCTGCCCAAGAGTGGGTGGCTCTACCACACTCAAGGAATGTGAAGAAGCACCTCTGCCTACCTAACACTCCCTGAGCTCTGGGCCTCACTGAGTGCATAGCTGCGCTGCAGTATCAAATCAGTGAATGCTATTAGAGGTTCAATTTCATTTCCCATAGCAACCTCCTCATCAGTAGTTCTACTTTTATTTCTGCTGCCACTGTGACGTAACACATGCAGAAGGAAGGGGAGAGGGGAAGGCACAGCCCAACCAGGCCACAGGCATTGGCTGCAAAGAAGGTAAAAGAGAAATCCTGGCGTGAACAAATGGCAGGCATACAACGATTTAAACAAGCGTTAAATGCATTTGTGATTGTCACAGGGACAGAGCACTTCCATTTCTGTGCGCTGCAGTAACACCCACGTTCTCGTTGTCAAATGATTGTCAAATGATATTTGAAGAGCGGAAAACTGCAGTTATGGACTGACCAAATATCACAGTGCCAGGAGGTACGACATGAGTTTCAATTTGGCCTAATAACTTACTTCAAAGAGAAAGCACATTTCTATGCTACTTTAAGACCCGACAGTACATCTCTCTGTGGCACATATTTATTGAAAAATCCTGACTGGGAACAACTTTGTTTGTTTAAATATAAACGCAGTGTTGAGGATTTTAAGGTCCCTCGAGGCAGCCTCTTTGGAGTGGGAAACAAAACAAGGTGATGAGTTTTAGATGAATTGGAGATTTTATAATACAAGAATGTAACAGATTTGCTACTGCTCCCTCAGACAGACCTAATGAGTCATTTAAAAACACAGAACAACAGCTGGTACCTGCTCTGGTCTGAGGCCTGGCGGGACCCAGGCATATTCTTCCAGGGCACAGCCGGAGTCGTCATCTGATGTTGAGCTTCGCTGACACGCAAAGACAAGATTGTTAGCTTTGGGCTCCATCTCCAGGGGCACAAGTGTGACGCGATCAACGTTTCAGCTGCAGTTCATCAAGCAGTCGATCTGCAGAAAGAGATTAACAGAGCTTTAATAAATTTCAACATGTAAAGACTGATTACCAACGTAAATGATCCTGCGACAGTTTAGTATTCCTTGCATTGGCCAGAGCACGATTAATAGAGAATCATTACAACACGCAATTCAAAGGTATTTAAAGAGCTCTCAAAAAAGAAAAACAACAGAAAATGAAAATTCCGCTTACTGAAGAGAAAGAAAAGTAGGCACGCACTACCACATTTGGCAGCCAACATCTATTTCAGTATTAGTGGCCATCTTTTACACTTCTGCTTGCTTCGCATACAGTGTATATAGAGATAGGAGAGACTCCATCAGACATTAACAAAATGGATGAGACAAGCTCCGTCTGAAGTCACTACTGAGCTAATAACACAGAACACATGAAAACCGCTCGTCAAAAACTGAAGCAGTTCTTGGGGAAAGACAGCTGTGCAAGCAGCATCCTGTCTTTAACACGGCAGGCATAAAGCAATGTCTGTGAGATTCCTTGTTTGAGCTGTATCAGAGCGGAAGGGTGTTGGTCCAGTTAAATATCTGAAATCCAATTATGGCAGATTAGGCTCTGTAAAATACATCACGATTGTTCTGTTAATTTACAACCCTACAGGGAGATGCTTCTGTTGATTCATGAAGCCTACAAAGCTCAGTATCAGTGGGATCATTTTGAGTCACAACTGGCAAAGAAGGCTCTCGCCAACATCTGTAACTTTCTGCAGTAAAAAGCTTATTAAGATAAACATCTTACATTCATTCTAGCAGGAGTTCTTAGGAAACGTCAGTGGAATACAGACTACCAAAACCAGAGAGGATGTTTTCTGCCAGGACAGGCATCCTCAACACCTGAGCTTGAAAATGAGCTTGCCTTTACATTGTGCCATGCACGAGCTGCACCTTCCCTGGTTCAAGCATTTTTTTCACCCATCCACCTAAACAGAGACACAGCTGTGGCACCACTAGATGCAGGCTGCTGGCAAACTGCAGAAAAACGCCATCTCCTCTGCTTATAACCCTGGGGTCTACAGGGAAAGCAACCCACACTGCGAGTCCCATCACCACCGTGTTAGAGCAGACAAACTGCTGCTGGATTGCAGGTGGAAGGAAAGCAGCAGGGGTTTGTCCTCCTCCGTGCACAAGGCACTGGTGAGTGCCACACTCTGCTTCTTCAGTACGACATGCAGATCCAGACCTGCTCAAAGAAATGTGGCCACACGCATGTGAAGTCAGCAACTCGGAGAAATGACAATATTTGGTACTACACATTCTGCCTATCCCCGCTTTCAGTACGCCTGTACCTTCCCACGCCCAATCAAAAGAGATGACTTAACTGCTCCCCCAAGCCAGAGCTGGAAAAACGTGCCGCCTTTGTACACTTTGCTCCAATACTTCTGTTTTGAAAACAGAGGCACTGTTTTTTGGTGCACTGCTAGGATGGCAACGCACGATTACACTGCGTGGCCGCACTGCGGGAAAAGATTTACTGTATATCTTATGGGGCAAGCAGACCTGCCAACCTCCCCTTTAGAACGGGCTGCTTCTTACAGAGCTTGTCAGACACCAGGCACATTTTGGCAGTCGGACTCTAGGTGAAGGTGTGCCAGCTGCTCACAGCCATTGGTACACACGTGCATTGTCAGTGACTGGACAGTGTTAGAGATCAGTCACGCTAACCGAATTCTGTTGTCTTACGTACTGTTATAAGAGCGAGGATAGAAAGCCATGGACTGTCTATTGAAAAGGTGATGTATGACTGGAATCAAAGAAAAAGCCTCTAGAAGCTCCATCCTGCGCACTTCAAATGCAAAGGCAGACATCCTTGTACATACTAAATTCCCTGAGTTAATTTCCTTTGGAAACAGGTGACAAGACGGCAAGTGACACCAAACTGTGTCCCTGCCCACCTCCTGGTGGAAATGATGTAATGGGGGTACATTTGTTGTTACAGTGCCAGTAAGGCCGGGGGTGGAGGAACAAGAGAACACCGTCACATGGTTATAAGAAATCACCACTAGCAAAAAAAAAACAACAAAAAAAAAGCAAGAGTGCTGCCTGCTGCAGAAGGACAGCGATGCTAGGGCTGGGTTGGCACCCCGTGTCCCACTTCATCTAAACCCCGATAATTCTGAAGTATAAACATCCAGCCATCACCACGACGGGCATCAATGAGAAGCCCAAGTCCTCCCGAGAAGCCCCCAGCATGCAGACGTGGTGCCTCACAACCCCCGATCAGAGGTAGCTGGACGGCTGGTTCACAACAAATGCCACTCACTGAGGCCTGAGCTGGTATTTCCAATTCCTACGGCGTTGTGTTATGTGAAGCTGCGCTGATCAAGCTGTCACTTTTCAGAAGCTGATTCCTGCCCAATAACCCATGGATGAAAGGAGCCACAAGATGAAGCCCTTTTGTCAAAGCTTCACTAGGCAGCCTGACCTCAACCACGGCAGCAAGGAGCAAACCTGACATCCCGTTCAGCCAGAGAGCCTGTCAGCTTTGCAGTCCTGGGGCACCAACACACCGGGTAACCGTGGCACTGCTCAACATGGACTGCTCCAAAGCCTCTCTGTGGGATCACAGGCTAACTGCTCCGCCTTGCTTTCTCCAGCTGACAAGAAAAATAAATAAATGTGACCCTGTGCAGACCTGCTAGCTTTCCTGGGGATTTCTGAGCGCTGAGGCTACGTGCTACTTCTGTACGGCAAAAAAGCAGTGCTGAGTGCTGTCAGGATTTCAAGCATACCAAAGGTACATAAACACGGGATAACTGCCTAACTCCAAAGAGAAGGCTTTCATTAGAGATGGGACATGCTCCTTTTCCACCAAGACCGATGCTGCGTGGGTTACCTTTACCTGCTCATTTTGGGCAGAACAGGGCAGATCCACAGGCCTGCTCTCCCTGTAACACAGGGCTGCCAGTACGGATGGTAGGGAATAAAGGAGCAACACACCTGATCTCAAGCTGCAAGAAACAGCTTCACCATCAGGGCGCCCCCCCCCGAGGTAAGGTGATCGGCAATGTTCAAAGCAAGGTGCATAAATCTCAACGAGCCCAGATTACTCAGCATAAATCTCAACAAGCCCAGATTACTCAAAGGACAGCGTTCACTTTAAAAGAAAAAAGCTGCCACAGTGCTAATAGTGAGCCCGCTATAAAGCGGCTGACAATACACCATAAAGCAGCACGGCCCGCGCTGCAAATATCCTGGTGCTGCTGACAGCCAGGTTCCTAAAAACAGCGCAGCTAACAGCAAGCTATTTGCCCAACTATTCCAGCAATTACTTGTTTAGAAGTTCTCCTTCCTTTCCTGCTGAAGTGTAATTTGGTTTGCATTTTCAAGCTGCAAGGCTCTTCCTCCCCACCCCCCAACTGCACCGCTTCTTCAAAGCAACGCTGTTTGAAACCACTGCATCCTAAGGAGGATTCAGATGAACATAAACAACAGCTGAAAAAATAAGTGCTTTCTGAGGGATGAGCAGAAAGGTGGCCTTCTTTCTTCTCGTGCCATGACATCTACATAAGGCTGCAAGTTCCCTTTTGCTTTTTTCAATTCTGTGGAACGTTCTGAGGTTTCAGCTTTGCTCCAATGCTACCTCGCAAAAAAGCTTCCTAGCCTACAAGGAAATACTTGGCTGGCAGCTTGACAGCTGTGAACAACATCGTCGAGTTAAACAGCTAAATTCGATTTAAAAGGAAAAGCAATTAGGACGGGTTTTTTTTTTCACTGCTGTACCAAAAGGACCAAACAGGACCAAGTTCTCAGAAGGAGAAGCAAAGACAAACTGCGCTCCCAACGACAAGCCCACTGGCACGTGAAACACGGGGGTATCAAACTTAGAGCACAGCCCTCAGACACCGGAGGAAGGTTATCCTCGTGTTAGGATTTCCAGCTCACTGATTATGCTCTGCTGTCACCCCTGACCAGATAGGAGAGGTCACGATTCGCGAGCACGGTTAGACAAACACCTCCTCGCCCACCCCCTCCTGCTGTTTCACTCTGTCCTGCAGGGCAAATTGTTTAACGACTTTTTTTGTTAGAACGCTTGTTAACAAGGCAATAGGGGATGCGAGATGCATATCGCACACACGCACACACACACACACCCATTCACAACCGAGGCTCAGAGAGTTAAGATTAGCGCGGGCAGCCCGTTCACCTGCTCGGCGCAGCCCTCCCGCCTGAACCCGCGTTCGGGGAGGAAAGGCGGCACGCGGCAACGGTAACCCCGCACGGGAACCACCGGAGGGCTGTTCCCAACGCGCGTTACGCGGACGGCCGCAGAGTCCCGCTCCGCAGCCGCCGTCCCGTACTGACACGCAGCTCCAGGTGCGAACAGCCGCACCGGGACGGCAACTCCGGGCGGACCCGGGGAACGAGCAGCTGAACTTGTCCCCTTCTCCCCGGGCGGAGCCCTGCAGCGCCTCGGGGGCGGCGCGCTCGGGAAATGCACCCCCCCATCCCCCGTCCTTCAGGGCTGCGCGGATTCAGCGAGAAAGAAATCTCGCCTTCTACAGCCTCCCATTGATTTTTTTTTTTTAATTCTATTTTAAACAGCAGCCAGACTTTACTCCAATGTACACACACGCTCAGGTTTCACTCCGTCACCTGTTGGCTCCCGAACAACACCCCTCTTTGTTAGGGCTCGCAGCCCTCATTTGGGACAAGTTTCCAGGGAAAACACTTGGAGAAAGCGTTCGATCGGTCACCGGGCTGGAGCCGCAAGAACACAGTTCCGCGCGCGGCCTCCTCCGACGGACGCGTCCCAGCTCACCGCGGCGCAGCCGGCCCCAACGGCCAGCCGGGCTGCGGGCTCCCGGCAGCGAGGCGCCTCCCATCCCCACCCTCGCGGCTCCGCACCGCCGCCCGCGTTACCTCCTCGCCGCCGGCCGAACCCGAACCCCGTCCCGCGGCTCCACGCCGGGCTCCGAGCATCCCCGCTCGCCGCTCACCTCGGGCTGCGACGGGGCTCCCCCGGAGCCGGGCGCAACCCGGAGGAAGGGGCGGGGGGGCTCCTCCTCCCCCTCCTCGGCCCGCCCGCTGAGAGCTACCTGAGCCGCCCCCCGCCCCGGGCCCCGCCGGCCCCTGCCCTCCGTCCTCCGCCCTCCCCTCGGGGCTGCGGGCCGGGGCGGGCGCGGCCTCTCCCCTCGCCGCCCACCTCTCCCCCCCCCCGGGGACATCCCCCGTCCGGGGACTGGAGCCCGGCGCCGAGCGCTCGTCCCCCCGGCTCCTGCGGGAGGGGGCAGGAATTCGGCAGGAATTTCTCCCGGCGGCGACCTCGGCGCTCGTGCCGGGAGGAGCCCGAGCCGGACCCCCGAGGGACGCGGCGGCCAACTTCAGCGCCGCGGACACGAGGAACCGCGTTTTACCGACGGCGCTTCGCCCGCGATCGTGCTGGAAATAGGTTTCCCACCCCGCCCCGCATTGTGCTCTCCGGGAGGGCTGACCCCGCGGTCCTCCGCGAGCGCCCGGGCTGATAACGACGGGAAAACTATTGTATTAACAAAAGGAACGGAAAGAAAGCGGTGTGCCCCCGCCTTCAGGGACGCCTCAAGCGGGCCCCTGGGAGGAAGGTATGCCGGGGTGACACCGGGCCGCCGAGAACCGGCTGCGCCCTTACACGGCGCAGCTCCGCCAGCGCAACCCCGGCGTGTCGGGCCGAGCAGCCCCCATCTGGCGGCCGGCTGAACATCTGCCCGCTCCATTCACACCGCTCATCAGAAATGGAAGCGTCAGGAATAACGTTTGTCCTTCCCCGCTCCGAGGCCGAGTTAACCAACGGCTGCTAGCGTGTGTTGCCATCTCCTGCAGGGCGCGTGACCGCGGCTTAGCGGGCCGCCAGCGCCGGGCCTCGCGCTGCGGAGAGGAGACGCTCCCCGGAGCTGCGGGCAATGCACTTCGCCATCGTAAGGCCAAAACCCCGTACGGCGCGCCCCTAAGATCTTCCGGAAAGTACTGTTCGCATCAGTGAAACGATTGGTTTTTATGCAGAAGTGCCAGCAAACCCAGTACAGCTCCTGTTAAATCCGCCACAGCGCACCACGCAGGGGTTTCAAGCAGTCAGTCTCTTTCAGCTCTTCTTTTAAACTCTCAGATCGCTGTGTTTCAGTGCTCAAGCGCTGGATCGTAATTGTAGCCCTGAATGTCAGGCGAAGGAATCGACTGCCGTAACTCCCCCCGGGCATTTGCACATTTCTGAGCTATCTGTCTCTTTTGATGCAGGCTCCTTCCACGGGAGCAATTGCGTTGCTATGGCTTTCTGTTTCTTACACAACAAATACAACGGCATACGTGCTTTTTATCTTAAGCGTAAACTGCGCTCCAGAAGTTGCCTCAGAAAAAAAAAAAAAAGAAAAGAAAAGCTAAAAAAAGACGAGCACAAACCTTCTTGCCCTTTAAGGCACGTTCCACATTCTTGGCTCCGGCTGGGTAGAGCTCATTCTTCAAACAACCGGCTGGTTCAGGGGATCTGTAATGGATACGGAGCCGTTTGCCCCAAGGTCTTAGCACAAATTTAGTCTGGGTAACAACTTTCTTTTACCGCTGACCAGGCCACGTGTGTTCTCTGGCCTGCATGAAATTTGCTCCGAGTATCAGCTGGGTTTCACAGTTCGCAATTATCCACCTCACAGAACATCCCTTGAGATAACAGCAGTAATTGCTACCTTTGTTGGCAGTCTCGGAAGAGAGACCAAGGAGCAGGGAATTAATTAACCTCTTGTGCTTTAGACGCAGTTTCCCTGGGTAGGACAGTGGCAAAACACCCACTGCTCAAACCTGATTACTTCTATGGACAAACAGAGGAGATCGCTTTCTACATCAGCACCCTTTAATGATCACCACCTTCACTCCGAGAGTTTTAATTAAGTATCATCTCCTCTGTTCGTTTATTAAAAAAAAAAAGGCGAGTCAGCTCTGAAAGGTGAAAGCGTGCAGTAAGGTGAATGGAAGTGAGACCAGAAACAAAGAAATCTGTCAGTCCTAATTCGCTCAGAGACCTCAATGAGAAAACTATTCAAAATAAACCACGTTTCGTATTTTGAAACAAAACAAGCCAAGAAGGATTTTGCATATTTCTGACAGTGCAAGACGAGTCCCACGGAACTGGAATTACAACTGCTTTCCAAAGGTCTGATCACAAATCGAAGCCTGAGCCTGGTGCACACTGCTACCTTTAAGGAATTTTAGGAGAGGTGACCAGAGCACGTATGATCCTCACTTCAGGCTACAATGTGAGGAGCTCTAGGGTATTTCTGCAGCACTCAGACCCTCTCCACCTTCAGCAGCCTCAGGTCTATACTTTGAGGGAGCAAAGAGGCCAGCATAAAGGATGCAGTCCCATAGCAGTCTGAGCTGTTCTAGGCAAGATCCAACCCAGCAAACAAATACTGGTTTGGTTCCCTGAGCCAGGCAGCACAACAAAAAGATAGGCCCAGCTCCTCAAAGACCGCTCTAGATGGTGTTCAAAAATGCAAGAGTAATGTTACTGTGTTCATAGTATCATAGAATATCCTGAGTTGAAAGGGACCCATAAGAACCATGGATCACAGAATCATGAAGGTTGGAAAAGACCTCCAAGATCACCAAGTCCAACCGCCAACCCATGCCCACCAGCCACGTCCTTCAGTGCCACATCTCCACAGTCAGAGTCCAACTGCTGGCTCCACACAGGACCATCCAAATTTCAAACCCTATGTCTGAAAGAGTTGTCAGATGCTCCTTGAACTCCGGCAGCTCAGTGCCATTCCCACTGCCCTGGGCAGCCTGTTCCAGGCCTGACCACGCTCTGGTGAAGAACCTTTTCCTGACTCCCAACCTGACCCTCCCCTCACACAACTCCATGCTGTTCCCTCAGGTCCTGTCGCTGTCACCAGAGAGATCAGTGCCTGCCCCTCAGTTCCCCTCGGGGAGAAGCTGTAGGCCTCCATGAGTTCACTTCTTATCCCCCTCTGAATGCATCAATTTTGCTGTGTGTAGAAACCCCTGTGGACATCCACCTGCATCTCTGGATAGTTAAGCATCCTGTCAAACCTGGCCCTAGGCCTCTTCCAAATTAAGAACATGAGGTGTACATGGAAGTACGTTTTCGTAGGTAGGAACAGTTTACACAATGTTACTGTTATATATTATCCTTAGGAGGTACTTGAAGCACTGGATGCCTTTAAAGCACAGGTGAAGCTTTGAATCGTAGAATCATAGAACGGCTTGGGTCGGAAGGGACCCCAAGGATCTTCAAGTTCCAATCCCCCTGCCACAGGCAGGGCCACCGACCTCCAGATCTGGTACTAGACCAGGCTGCCCAGGGCCCCATCCAACCTGGCCTTGAACACCTCCAGGGATGGAGCATCCACAGCCTCTCTGTTCAGCCCATTCCAGCACCTCACCACTGTCTCTGTGAAGAACCGTAATGGGTCACCAGAGAAAGTTCACCTCTTTGTGCCACTCCGCATCTGCAGCCATAGCTGAAACCTCTATGTGCTCTCTCCACTCAGCCTGGTTTCCTTCTGCCTGCACTACATTCCCTCTGTGCTGTCTCCCATGTGGACTGGGAGATATCTGCCACATCAGGACAGGGAGATGGCTGAGGGAGCGTGTCCAGGCAGACCGTCAGCAGCACAGCAGCTCCTCACCACACGCTGCTTGGGGACATCTCACAAATGGCAGGCCAGTGCTCTCACTGGTGTGCTAAAACCACTCAGTTCTGTCACTGCTTGGTTTTATCCTGTATTTTTCAGGCTACAAGGAAAGGGCACAGTGGCAGCACCTGTGATGTCTTCAGGTCTGAATCCCTGCTAATTTTCAAGTAAATACAGAGAAAGCCATCTCCGTAGACAGACAAGAGGTGATGTGCAACAGAGAAGGAGAGATATGGGAATGAAATCAAAGCCTGCATGGGGAATACAACAAGTAGAAAAATAAGGGAGAGGGTGTTTTGTCCCACACAGGGTTGTGACTCAGTTGGGGCGCTCACTTTCCCCTCTTCTTTGCTGCACTCAGTGTGATGCATCCCCCTCCCTGCTTTACCGCTGGCAAAGTGGGCGCAATGCCCGACACAACTTTAGAGAGTAAGTGCAAATACCCAATGGAAACATTAGCATCAGATAACAAACTGTGAGCCAGCCAAGTCTCTCTCACCGAAGCGGACAGAAGCACACTCACGTGTGTTTCCACCCGCTGCAGGATGGCTGCTGAGGCACCGGTGGGGGACCACCACCCAGCTGCCGCTGGCCTGCGGATGGGCTGACGTTACAAAGCAAGAGGCTTGTTTTATTTCCTCTTCCTAGTGCTCCTGCGCTCTGTGAACAGAACGCCTTGTAAAGCCCCGATTCCACTTTGCTTCAGCAGCAAAGAATTAGAAGTTTCATTAAAATGCCTGTCCTTGTTGGATCGGGCTCGGACTTGCTCCCGAATCAACAGGTCTGTTGTGGAACCTGGAAACTCTGAACCCGACAGGCTTTTCAGAAGATGGTAATCTGATTTTATCACACCTGGCTCTGTGCAGCTCGCAGTCGCACGTGGTGTGAGTAGCTGCCTGGGCTGACAGCTCTTCAGGTCTTGCCCACGACCCTGCTGCAGCCAGTGTCACTCTCCTGGGGTACCAGCCGACCTCTCAGCTGCATCAGCGTCCCCAGCTAATTGCCGCCCCGTTTCCCAGGCTGTATGAGGCATTACCAAGTGCCTTGCAACAACTTGTGCCTGCGACGCTTTGCCTGTAGCTGAGCTGACGCAGGGTGGAATCACTGCCTGGCTTTTTAATAACACACCGGCACAAACACCGTTGTGCAACGTGGAAGGTGTTGCATAGCTGGTGCTAATGCGCTGTTTGCTTATTGAGGTACTTTTAAGCCAGCTATTATGCCAAAGCCTATGTGGTTGATGAATGATATCAATCTTATCTGTGTCAAGTTCTATTCTCGGGCCTTGCCTCCAAAGAACCCGTCACAATTCATCTAAATTGGTTTGGAAATTGATTTAGATTAAAAAAGGAAATGGCATAAACTCTGTGGGGTTCTTCTGCTAGAGGGTGGCTTATCACAGGAGGCATCTGTGCAAAGAGACAAACTAATATCTCAAAATGAACTTTGGGCTCTCAGTGAGTGTGATTTTGTGGATGAGTACGTGCTGCAGTGACACATGGCCTGCTCCTGCCTTGAAGCCAAACTTTGGAGAAAAACAGGTGATTGAGACTAAGTGAAGGCACAGTTCGATATGGAGGATTACTACCACTGCTACAGCACTATCATCTCCATAGAAAACAGTTTTAAATGGAAGATGAAGTTTGCAAAGATCAGAGGTAACCTCCCATCTCTTAAAGCTGGGGAGGGAGGAAAATCCAGCAGTCACTGAATTAGGAAGCCAGCAGAGTGCTACGTTGCCATTTTCTGAGACCTATTTAAAACCATACACCACAAACACATGGGACAAACAATGACTGGATTAACTATTTAGCTTATTTTATTGAATGAAAATCACAGGCCATCCTCAAGGAAGGCAGTGCTGTAAGGAGAACATGAAGAATGTCTGAAGGGTAACAATGCATTAGTCCTTTGTTAGCTTTCAGTAAAGCAGCTGTAAGAAAGAGAGACTGAAAGAGGTATGGGCTGTGAAGACCAAAGGCCACACAACCCTACTAAAAGGCATCACCAAAAAAAAAAGACGTGCGTTTCAGTCTAATGCACAGCAAAAGCAACCAGAAAGTAGTAAGTCATATTATAGTCAGGCAAGGCTAGGAACAATCCTCTCACTTCTTGCTCAGCAAACTGAAACACCTGCCTCAAAGCTGGGCAGGCTTCCACCTCTGCAGACATGCACCGCTCTTCTATCCAGCCAGTTCACGCCATTGCTTCTGTTACTGCTGCTTTCTTGATTTTTGTAAGATTTCTTTTTCTTCGTGCTTAAGAAGGCTTGCCATGGGCTAGGCAGGATCCAAGTGACACCCGCTATACAAACACTAATCCACAGTTGTACAACGAGTTCCCATGCTTTAAGTTGTGGCTGGCTTAAAAATAAGACTAAATCCTCTATCTAAAGTTCATTCCATGAGAGCTGTGGAGACTCTACCCCTCACTCCCATGTCTTGAATGTGTTACAAATCTCTATAAGCTGGCCCCTTGCTAAAGAAAAAAAACAACCCCAGGGTCTTGTTTTCCAGTGAAACTACTGGGAGGTAACCCATTGCCCTAAATCAGGCACTGAAACAGCCCCCAATTTACGGACCTGGCCAAGGAAAGTTAATGCTAAAGGGGGTTTGCCCTTAGTACAAACTTCGTCTTACTAACATTAATCTAACTGCATGACCAAGTAGGATATAGGGTAAACACGTAGTGTTTATCCCTGCTTTCTCTTTTCCTAGGAGGATTATGATTCAGCCTGTTTACTGGGAAACCGAAATGGGCTTTTCACTTAATTATGAGGACTGCTGATTTAGAAGGTTCTGTCCTTTTTCTTTCTTTCTTTCTTTCTTTTTTTTTTTTCCTCCTCTGAAGTACAATTAATTCTTTCCCAGAGCTGGTTTACTGCAGGATGAGTTGAGTGCAATTGTCAGCATAAGGGAGGGATAGGAGGTAAGCAGAGGGATGGCCCTGCTCCTGGTCAGTAGGTAGCTATTATAACCACACTGATACATCAGCACCACATCAAACAGAAGCCAGGGAAGGTCGCTTCACCAGCATTTCTCTCTGCCCAGTTGCACTGGGATTATGGATACACAGGTATGAACTGAGGAGAAAAAAAAGCCCCAGAATAGCCAGAAGAAGTGCCACCACATCAGTTAAAAAAAACAAAAACCCAACAAGCTCAGCCAGACCTAGCAGAGACACAGTTGAAAGGCATTATTAGAAAGAGTCGCATTTCTTCTCCAAGTATTCAAAGCACTCTTTTCCCTCTCTTCATGTAGATTACACTTGAAGTTCAAGTCCAAGATGCCTGTTCATGATGTAAGTTACACCTGGTTTTCAGCAAGATAATAGTGAAGATTTCAGTTAAGCAAATACTCAAAAAGAAATCAAGTTAAATACGTTCTTTTGCTAGCAGCCATTCGATTTTCCACACAAACTACAAGACTCTTAACTCTGTAACTACAACAGGGAGAATTGTCTTAGGTCCCCCAAACATCAAGCTTTACCTCACTGCCAACATGACATTAATACAGAAAAGACTGGAGCCTCCAATACATGTCCTTAACTGTATTCATAGAAAGATTTGCACAGTCTTCAGAATAAATAGGCATATTTTCAGAACAAACGTTTTATTCACAGCAATGAAAATCCTTGTGTAGGTGGTATACAGTAAAGTCAAGATTGTTTTAAGAACACTCAGCAGGTACCCTTGACATGAGTGACCTTTGTACAAGCATCCATTTATTCTTAAGTCCTTCTGGTACTGTCAGCTGCTGAAACAGCAACTGTTTGACATTACCTGACACTTGATAGTTTGCTAGAAGCCACCTAGCTTAAAGCTACACCCACCTGGACATGTCAACATGTCCCAGCTTTTCTTTCTTACCAGCTTGCTTAGGAAGACAGATTCCTTTGGACACAGGAATGCCTAGCTTAAAAAGAGTACCAGAATGTAACAGAAGTGAGCGATGCAAGCTATGGCCGCATGCTTCTAGAATAAGCATGGTCCCCCCACCCCCATTTAAAAATATATTTACACTCAGTCACTATGAAGTGAGGAACTGCTGCGAGTCAGAGGTGGAGGGAATCTGTTCAAGCATCAAGACACTTTCTTAAAGATAGTTCAAGATTAATTTCTCCAATTCAGCAGTTTCTAAGGAACAATTCAATCATTTTCAGGGCGAGATAGCAGAAAAATATGCAACCTACCCATTACATAATGCTTCAGCATCTTTTAAATAGGTTTTGAAAGAAAGCTTTTGAGAAAGATAGTGCTATGAATTCGAGGCAAAACACGACCTTGTGACAAACAAGGTTTTATTAAGTACAACCTCCGAGTGTCACATCTGCCGTACAACTCCAGATACACCTGACAGGTGATTTGTCAAGACAACGTTTTTACAGGTCTGAGAATTAGCGGCTGACACGTTCTGAGGCAATGCAAAGTCTTGAGCGTACGGCTGCATGTTTAGTGTTAGTTTTTGGCAATTTAGTACCTTTAAGCATTCACATTTTCCTGACTTGCTTTCTCGTCTACAACAATTATTGCTGAGACAAGTTTAACTCCCAGCCAATTAGTAAGCAGAAGAAAGATGAGAATAAATATTTCACAACAGCCATATACACAACTCTCCAACTTGATGTAATCTTTGGATTTTTGCATTACACACATGCATCCCTCCCTCCTCAGTCATCATCTACTTTCTCTTCAGCAGTACTCCTTCATAAGTCTCCTTCCCTCATACACAAAAGTAATGAGTCAGTGATAATTACACTGTTTTTGTAAATGCAATATATTGACAGCCACCCTTGACCTTTCTTCTAGCATTGTAATGAGAGCTCTGGTCTTCTGAAGGTACTTTTTACAGGTGATTTTTAAAGCAAGAGACATTTATTTATTTTTTTCCCAACAAAGAGCAGGGATGGAGGCGTAGGACACAATCACTTTTTAGGTTTGGGCAGTTGGCAGATGTCCCATACACACCTCCTGCAAGGCTGAAGCTCCGTTCCCAGAAATAAGACGGAATTCATTAAACAGAATGAGACATTAAGGGAAAAAAAAAGTTTTTCTTGAAAAGGCAATCTAGTTACACTACCTACAGTTCCATTAGTAAGAATTCAGTTACTAAATGAGGAATGCAGACCTTGTTTTGAGTACTACAACTGCTTTCTGAACAAACTCGAGTGCCATTAGATTAGGAAGTCCATACTCAAACGATTCCCAGCATGCTGATCAGATAGATAATCTCTAAAATTTGGCGAGACCAAGTTACCATTGCAAAGATCTCAGTGGGAGCGAAACCCCATAGGCTGTTCACACTACATCAAAACACAGAAAACACCAAGAGCTGTGTTCAGATCACAGAGCCTCAAGTGCTACTCACCTTCTTCTTCTAAATGAGATCTGGATTTGCTTCTTCATCACACATAACATAGCACCAAGAAGACTAGGGAACATCTGCACAACCAAAACTAGCTTGTAGCATAACACAGGTTCAGAAGTGGGTTCTTGGCACTGTCCAAAGCACCCAGTAGATGATGACCTGTTAAAAATGCAGCTTGATCAACTCCTGCTTGGTACCATTACAACTACTACAGCTACCATAGCTGACTAATTCTTCAAGGCATGAGTGATCAAGTGGCACCAGCTGCACCACTGAGATGACACACATACAAGAGGAGCGACAGATTTCATTAACAAGGAAGAGGAAGAATGCCTGGGAGAATTAGAAGAGGGTGGGTAGCCCTCTGCAGTTTAGATGCTAAAATAAGACCTTTGTACCTAACTGCGATCTTATTACTCAGCTGCCACAACTGCAATGGACAGGTTGCCTCCTCTTGATTTCTCTTTGATCCACAGTAGACAGTGGAGTTAACACAATAAGGGCAAGAAGCTGAATCAATATGCTGATTCTCCCAGCAGAGGATTTCAACAAAGATCCGTTACCGCACAGTGAAAATGATGGAGGTAGGTTCAGGAGATGCAATTACCTGCAGCTTTTCCTCATTAAGCCTAGCAACTCTCTCAATGAGAATTTAAGAACATACATACTTCAACTTCTGTATGAAGTTATCAGCATCACAGGAGACGAACAGCGCAACAAGCCATTCGCATTCTGTATCATCAACAACTAAATGCCGAAGAGCAAGTTTTTGGATCCAGTTATTGCATACAATTATACCTATCTCTATGAATAAATGAAAACTAGTTTGCATTTCTTCCCTGATCATTAGCTTCATTTGCATAAGTGTTATGAGGCCAGTTCTTCATCCATTAACGTGAATTAAGCGATATCCTGCTGCGTGCAGGACTGTTCAGACATGCTGACTGCAGAGCAGCTGCTCTCTTCTTTTGGTATTGAATGTTGATTAGCATCATGGTGCACAACACACTGCAGGGCATATCATGTGTCACGCTATGGAATACAACATTCTGTGAGAATCCAAAGCAAATCCCATCATTTAGAAGGCCAATATCTCTGCCCTGAACAGCAGGGTGATAATTAAGCACATGGTCCATCTCAGCAAAGACTGCGCTGCTTGAACAGTGAGCATTAGTTTTTTTGGGACAACACCGACTACCTGAGGCCAAGCATTATGTTTCGTTAGTAACCATACGCAGCAGTAAGTGTATCCACTACCACCTCATCAAATCAATTCCCTGTTTTCCAGCAAGGCACTTCCACATTATCTCTTCAATTCTGATCTGCGAGACAGAACAAAGCTTCTGCATTAATAAGTCAACAGAGGAGATTTAATAAAAGACACAGCAGCTGCGAACAGAGTGAATTAAACAAATTTACATGCCAGAATATGGATCAAGATTTAGTATCACTTTGCTGTAGCTCTTAACAGCTCTTCAGCAGAACCAATAAATTCTTTGACAGCTTTCCTCACCTGAAAGATGGGCTGACGTTACCTCGTCTTGCAAAGACTCATTATTTCAAGACTACTCTGACAATACTGTAAAATAGCGCAACACGGCATTACAAACAGCACTTCACTACTTATACAATATTAAATGGAGGCAGGAAAAGCTTTTCACGATGACAGCGGAGCAATTAATATTACACTATTCAAATTGCTGGGGGAAACCATTTTGGGTTAGTTTTAGGGGTTTGTTTTGTTGTGTGTGTTTTCTTTTTTCTACCTGAAAGCATGTTTTAAGATTAAGTGGTAACAATACAGAAATGCGTTCAGCACTGCTGCCTCAACTCATCCACAAAGCAGCATCTACTAGGAATCAACAAAGACAGGTCTTTTTTTGCTCTAAGCATCTGGAATTCGGTTAGTAAAGATTTCAGCATGCACATTTCTTCTCCAGAAGACAAACACAGCATCAGAATCCATTTCTCCAGCTATCACGTCTTGCTGTGCCTGGCTCTTACTTGTTGCTGGGCCCTGCTGAAAGCAAAACAGCAGAATCCCAAGTTTGGTCACTGGAATTGATTTAATTAATGTTGTAGTTCTACATCGGTTTCAAAGAGCTGAGCTAGTAGAACCCCCATACGAAAGGTGTTGGAAGAAATCAGAGGGACATCATTAATCAGAAGAACAATGACAATGCATAAAACAACCCACAGCTTTTTCTGTGCTGGTCACAATACGGTCACTTTATAGGACCACTCCAACTACTGGTCTCAGAGAATCACGTTGCTAAATGAAACACAGCTCAGGCAGATGGAGGAGTCCCAGGATTCTGAGAAGTCTTGTGCTAACTTTGTCAAACCCCTCTAACACGTACAACAGCAGAATAACGGCTGCCTCTCTCATTTTTTTAGGCTCACATTCTCCATTTTTTGGCTTACAAAAGTTTCTTGATAAAATTTTGAAATACGACTTAATCCAGCCTGAATGCTGGAAGTCATTATTATAGACATCAGTGCAAAACGGCTATGTTATAAAACACTAAAACAGCCTTCTATTACTTGGAAACTCTTTGATAGAAACGAATCCAATTTTTAATAAAAACACTACTAAGCCACACAGATTTGAAAAGCGAGATAAAAAATAATTCCAAAAGAACTCCAACACCCCCACCAGATTGAAAAGAAAACCTAATTGGAGAGATTTTAAACCGCTCTTTGGAGTTAGGATGATCTTTTTTTAACACGTCTTACACATAAGTGAACTTTAGTTTAAACACAAAGAAGCAAAAAGACTTTCAATGTCATTCACACAGACATTAATCTCAGGGAACACTGCTGTTTTCAATCATGTTAAGCAGTGTTAATTTTTTCTCATTATCAGTAAAACAAAATAAGTACACGCTGAGGATAAGGAAACAGCTTTGTTTATCTTCAAAATCATGTGCTTACCAGAACTAAGGCATGTATTTGCCATATGTCAGCCCCTGCCCTCCTTCTTTAAATTACATATTCATTAATATAGCACAGTGGTGCTATATTGCTAGCAAGGAATTTTAAAGAGCAATTAAGTGGGATAAAACTACTTGAGAGGTTTTTCACCACCAGTATCTCAGGGAGGCCAAAGGGGAAACCTGACACTGAGAAATGTCAGCCCGAACTTGATGAATTTTTACTCAGAGCAATATTCCCCCCTCAACAACGTTCCCTTCCCACGCTGCTTCACAACACCAACCCTTAGAGCTCCCTTTTTTTCTGTGAAAGGATGGATCTGTTTGGATCAATGTATTTAATAGAGCCATATCTTCTGTTATTGTTTCAAGCTTCAAAACTCAAACCATCTGTATTCTGCGTGCTGCCTGCCAGCGAGGGCCGCTTGCCAAACAGCCTGCACGTGCTGCATCCAGCAGTCCTGGTCTCGGACACACTGTGACAATTCAAACACTCCCTTCGGACAACAGCAGCCTTTGCACAGCACCCAGGCCTCAGCTTCCTGGCCTGGTGGGACCACGGCACACAGCAAACCTCAGCACCAGGTCAAGTCTGAAGTCGTCTGCTTTGCTCTTTTGGTACCAGGATTTGAGACCAAAAGTCTAACGGCTCTGTTTTATGGCTTAGAAGGGAGAACCTCAAAGAGTAGGATCCCTGCTTTAAACAAAAGCAAATTCTCTCTGATACAGAAAAAACACAGCGCTCAGCTTGCTTGCTCTGCTTGCAAACGTTATGCTGTCGAGAGGTTGTATTTTTATAGACAAATGAACCTGTGGGGTTTAATGTAGAAGAGAACCTTTACTTCTACAGTGAAATGAAAACAGAAGTTTGTGAAACATTTCCCAGCTTTTTCTTTTTCTTCTTCTTTTTTTTTTTTTTTTAATAGATAAGAGTGACAGAACTTTTTATCTGTCCTTCAACAATACTGCCAATATCCTTGCTACTTGCTACCCCTCTGTTCCCTTGGGATTTCGGAAGCCCGGCCTTTCACAAGTTTAGCTCTTAAATCAACATACGTTTGTTATTTAGGTTATATTGTCATCGCTTCCTTTCCATTCCTGTAAGAGCAAGGCATGACATGGCTGTTTCTTCCCAGCCCGCAAGCAGCATCTTTAAAATGTGACTATTGTGTTATCCACACCCCTACAAGAGCTAAGGGGAAAATGCTTTTGCTGCATAGAAAGACTGGCAACTCTAAACACGCTGCAATAAAACGCCAGACCAGATAAAAATTCCATTACGTGCTTATCTGGAGTGATTCTTCCCAGTTCAAAGGGTCAATTTCACAGCGGGGCACCAGCGCTTATCAGCCAGCTCCGCTGAGCCTTTCACTTGCAAAGAGAAGTGTTGCCTCCAACCGGCATGACAACGGCACTATTAAGCAGGCACTTCAAAGATATAGATGTTGTAAACGCTTTGATTTTGCCCAGTGCTCTATGCCAGCGCTGTCCGAAGGACTTTTCCATGCAGAGGTGGGATTCTTCAGTGGGGAACCGAAAAGTAGGGAATAAAGACTTGTGAAGTGCAGCAAACCCATCCCATGCTTCTACTCCTGAATCAGTTCTCGGTATTTTCCCAGGTGCAGCTGCTGAATACTGCAGAGGTCCTGACCACATTTATTCCATTGGCTCTCTCTGTTCTTCTCTACCAGCTTGTCTGGAAGTGGTCAAAATATCTGAAGTCTGTGCATATAGTCAATGCTGTGCCCCTGAACATGGGGTTGTGAGGTGCACAGCGAAGAAGGACAAGTCTGTGGATCTCCCACTCACTTCGCTGGTGTGTGCTCCAGCCTCAGCCTACGCCCAGTGTGCCATCCTTCAGAGAGCTCAGTGAGCCACAACAGCTGCGAGAGGTGTAACACAAACGGTTCAAACCAGCAGTGCTTTAAACTTAAAGCCCATATGTGACCACAGAACAAAGCTACTGTAAAAGGAGGTTCACCTAACCTGCCATAACTGGGTGCCAAAGCCAGAGTAATGTGCTGGCATCCCACAACCCTGCTGCCTTCCTTCCAGCAGGAGAAAACACGGAGACAACAGCAGCTCCACTGAGAACTGGCAGGACGGGCTGTTCAGCTGAACAGATCTGCTGATAGCTGCCTGTCTGACAGCAGCACCCACCCCACAGGCTGCACAGGCTGCAGAGCCAACCCTCCCTCTGCTCATTAGGGACACACAGCGTTTGGTTGCTATGTCGAGTGAGCCTGAGAAGACCAGGCCTGGTCAGCACCGAGCAGCTGGTTGCTCCCAAGTTACCACAGGAGCATCTGATACAGCTCGTACACCTTAAGGAGCATACCCAGTCATCCAACAACTGCCAGTCTGCATCCAGGCTGGATGTATGTGCCTTTATCTAGCTCTGAGATGACCACCAGCCTCACACCTTTTTCAGTATCTGATCCGTGACCTTTTCTTGCCCATAACCCATATGTTTTCAGAAAAACTCTCCTGCCCTGAGAGCAAGAATTCTGCACATCATCTATCTTTCGAAATTCCTTTTCACTCAGTTCTCTCCCCACTTTTCTTCGGAGAAACATCTCAAAGCCCCTGCTTTATTTTTCAGGCCAACCATCTGCTTGGCCAGAGCAGCATCCTTTGCACAGAGCCCGGCAGGCTCTGCAGGCCTTCTGCAGCATAGCTTTCTCAACTCGTTAGCTCCCAACCCTGGGGACACCCCTACAAGATATGCCAGGAAAGACTGCAACAACAAGGAGCTTCATTTTCACATGAATCAGGACACCACAGGAAGCTTTCCAGCCCCAAACATTTCCTGTCTCATCAGCAGGCCACAGTTTACACATAGGAGAAAACACGTGACCCAGAGCAAATCAAGGCCATCTACTGCAAAGCACTGGTTGAAAACACTTCACTGGAGGTCTGCTCTGATTTTGCCTGGTTCCTTCTAGTCACTCTATCTGCTCACATTAAATATCATCTTCACAAGGGAAAAGGAAGCTTTCACTTGGAAAGCTGTTCAGTTTATGCAAACACAGCTGAGAAGGGAATGGGATGCAAATGAAAGCTCTCCTATTCCTGCAGCCCCACAAGTTACCACACACCAGCAGAGCCCAGAAGGGAGCCCTGCACGCTCTGCCCACCCCAGCAGAGCTGCAGAGCCCCTCACTCAAGGCACTGCACCTTGCAGCAAGCTGCAGTTCTCTTGGCTGAGCCAGCAACACTGGCATTTCCTATTGCATATCCATGACCAAAGCCATATTGAAGCTTCAAATAAAACTTACCGGGGCAAAATAAGACCTTAACCTCCACTACTGATAGGCTGAGGCTGACTTAACGTGCAGGTTATTAACAGTTTTGTCTTGGGGCTTTGTTCCATCTCAGCTAACACACATTTATATACCCTCTCCTTCCATGCCCCCGGCAGCAGGGAAATATGGCTTGTGGTTGACTTGCGCACATGCATTCTCTCTTGTTCTCTTTTGTCCCCCGCCTCCCACCTCCCTTTCTACTGCATTATCTTTCAATTAGTCACAGAGTGCAGTAAAACACACAGTTCTCTGATCTCTGAGACGATCTTTTATTTACAAACATGAGTACCTGCCTTCCAGTCTCTAGGAGAAGCAATCTTTCCGGGATTAGAGGAATGAGATAGGGGATGTTTTAAATATTTATGCTGGCAACCCGTAATAAAAACACTGGCTGTTTTTTTCCTCATTAAATATATTCAGAAAGCTTAAAGGCAAGTGAGTGCGGCTTGACAGTCCTGCTGGCAGCTTAGGCTCTAGGACACTTTTCGAAGAGGAAAACCAAAACATTAAGACTAACTTCTTTTTACTGGCCATTCTTCATTGACAGCACACTTGGGTTAGGACAGGGACTCCCCTCTACATTTCAGATCGCCTGCCTGTCTTGTCCTGTAGAAGTTACAGGGATCATACAAATACAGTAGGAAACAGATTGGTTCACCGAAAAGAAGAAACAGCGGAGTGCATGAGGCTGGTTCTGGAAACGAGGACAGCGGCCGGATTTTTCTTTATTTGGTTGCTGTATTTTTTTTTTCCCCCCATAACACCTTATTTCAAGTACCTCAGGCTTAGTCTAGATTAGGAAGCTGTACTACTTCGAGGATAGGAATACCGTTAACAGAAATACACTTCTACTGGCATAGCAATTTCCTTTCAGCAGGTGAAATAAGCTTTGTCACAGAGGCTTTAGCCAGGAAGCTCTGTGCAGAGCACAGATTAAAGCACATCTCCTTTCATTCCTCCACTTTTCTGAAATGGACCGTGTTGCTCAGGGGACAACCAGTACTTCTGACACATAGGCTGTACTTCCTCAGCCAGCCACCGTGGCAGTCAGCCACAGAAAGCACCAAAGCTGTGCCAGAGGATGGGCCTACTCCTTCAGTAGGTGCCAGGGTCCATCCACCCATTCCCATCTGTTAGCAATTAGATGCAACGCATTGATGTCTTGCTCCAGGACAAATTCTAAGTCAGTGTTACAGAAATATGGCCCATGTTCCTCAGTGATACAATGATCTGTAGCAGGCTTCACAGGAAGAAAAAAGCTAGCACTGCACTGCTATTAATACTTCAGGTTTATTAAGCACTATGCGCATTCCAGAGCCATGAATTGCTACACATATTGCGCAAGTTGCCTAAAACAAGTCATTTATAGGGTGTTTAGTCAGCATGCTATTGTCCACTGGTTTGGGCAAGTTCTATAGCAACAAGCTATAGGACATGAGGATAAAACGCATGTGTCATTTTTAACTCATGGAGAACAGTTAATTTAATGCCACTCCTCCAACACACACAAACAGGAACCCGACTGACAAGACAGCTCTGCCCTGAAAAAGCTTAGTCAAGATCTCATCAGCTCCTATCTAGATGGCTCTCCTTGACAACACTGTCTTAACCACAGCGTATCCTCTCATCTTGTAACCTGACTTGAGGAAAAAGAAACAAAACACTGAAATAAGACACTGCAGTGTGCAAATTATCCTGAAACATCTTTTTATTGAACCAAGATATAAGTACTTATTAAAAATATTGCATGCCCAGCTTTATAGTTGTAATATGAGCAAGCCAGGATTACCCTGGAAACAGAACAAAGCAAGACTGTATGTAAGGGTTTATCAAGAACTGATGGATTGTTTTCTGAAGTACTGCTCATCTAGAAGAGCCAATCTCAGTATTAATGTCATTAACTTAAGTTACTCCATCATTGCTCATTTGGGTTTTCTCACATCGCTCATCACTTTCAAAGCACATGTCCCTAAGAAAAGCCTTGCTTGAGCATTAAGATGATGGAAGTTTTACATCCTCCTTTGTATTCTGAGGTTCACAGTGGCCCAATTTTTTTCCTGGGAGAATGCTTCAAAGAGACAGACCAGGTCAGTCCATCCAAAAACTTGGAGGGTTCAAAACTCTGAAATGACTCAAAAATCAAGTCAGTGAAGGGAATGAGATGCTGGGCAGGAAGCCCTCTGTGACATGGCTGCTGGGCTCTTTGCCAGTCAGAGCTGGAAATCAGTGCTGGAAATGGTGATGTACAGAAAGTTTCAGCCGTCTGAGCCCAGACCCCTGAACACAGGCATCTGCAAAGATGTGCGTGCCTACATCAAGTAACAGATCAAGAGCAGAGATTCATGAGCTAGTGGAGACTCAGGCTCATAAATCCACATGATGCAGTACAGCTGGATATTCAGCTTGAGCCAGCATCACCACAGTCACATTTACATAGCTCTTGTGCAGCTGAACTTGGATGTCTCTATCACATTCTCCCATAGCTTCTGCTTCCAAGGAAGTGCAGCCAACTAGAGAATGCTGGGAACACGCATCTGGGGTATAGAAATGCTCCAAGTCAAAGCTGATGAGGTGAATCACCATCCTCCTGCCAGCTGAAAGATGGAAGAAATCTATCAAGCAACCCTCCTTCCCCATCCCGTTGGGCAGCTACGATCCCTAGCAGCAGGAGGGGGGATCCAGGTGGGCAGAGGAGCTAACGCAGGCAGTCTGCATTCAGAAACAGATGTTCCAAGAAAAAAATAAAATAAAATAAAAAAGAACAAAAAAATAAAGTTAGAAGAGTAAAACTGTTTCAAATAGGACTTCAGTCCATCCTAAGGTCAGAATAAACTCAAAAGATTATTCCTTCCAATTAAACCTTGGCATATGGGTGAGACCATGACAGCTTTAGATACAAACAGCACCAATCTGCTGAACAGCCTAAAAATGATTTCCGAACTTTTATTTTAATGGTGTCCAATGGGATACATGAGAAGCACAGTCAGCACTGGCAGCGTTGGGAAGAAGCCAAAACCAACACAGCAGACTGAGCCGGGGCTCAGAAATCAGGAGGAAAGGTTCTCAGGGAGGCCTGTAGCCCAAGGCCAAAACACAGGAAGGGAAAGGCAACTGAAGACACTCTCTATTAAGCCATGTAAATCACTAGAACTACTTAGGTGGAGTGAAGAGTGATTGGAAGTGTGGTCTGGCCACACACAGGAGGCTGTTGAAGATTGCTTCCTCTTTGGTCCTCTCTCCCTTCACATTAAAGGACTCATCGTGAAGCAGTACAGCCACATTTTCTTTGTTTCATCCATTTGGAGGGCTTTACACTTGAGCACAGAGGGCAGGGGCAGAGCAGCAGCGCCGTGTCCTGCTGCTACCGCTCACAATATCCTGCTGTGCTGAGGCCATGGGCTGGAGGTGCTGACCCAGCAGGCTCTAGCCATGCCAGTGGACTGCAGGTACTTACTGCTACTGGGGCAGGGCTGGTAACACCACCTGCTTCTCCAGAGGCTGCCCCTGCAGCACAGACACCCCTGTGGCAGACCTCTTGGCAGAGCTTTTGGAGAAGCAAGTCTGAAAAATATGGTGTGCCATGCATGGTCAGAGAGGATGAGCTGCTCCACCAGGAGTGTACCGGCTTTACACACAGCTCTGCCCAGGAGCGAGGGATGCCTGGCACAGCCACAGGGCTGTGCATCAAACTTCCTCCTGCTTAAGGCCTAATGGGGTTTCAGCTCTCAACCGCACCGTAATGGCAGTGCTAATCCTGGCTGCCTGCCTGGCAAAAGAGGGCTTGTCCCACACCCAGGCCTATAGTTAAAGCAACATATATGGGGCCTCACAATTTCCCTCTCCCCAAGGTCATCTCTTTATTTGCAGCTTCACTGCAATGCTGACACAAATGCCCTTTTCATTTTTAAATATGTAAAACGAAGTCATCTCAACACTCCAGTGATTACGGCTAGGCCAAACCTCCAAAGCATGGGGAAGAAAAAGCCTTGAGCTTCCACTGGGAAGTAGAAAGGATGCAGAGACTGACCTACAACAAAGACACACTCACAGTATACCTGTATACAACATATACACTAAACATACACACACACACACACACACACACACACATTACATTGCAGACACAGATAGGCAAGACTATATCCAGGCAAGATGACTCCAGAGCACTTAAGGACACAACAGTAGGCAGGCTGAGACATGTAAGTAATAATAGTTTAAAAGAGCAAGCTGACAGCTAAAAGATGCAAAGTAGTTTATTCAAAGAAGTAGCTCCATCTATTTTATGGTGGAATAATTCATTCTGTATCGAGTAAAATTTGTTTCCAGAGTAATTCATGCAAATAGACTTCAGATAATTTTCTTCTTAATTGTTTGTGTGGGTGCGAGATGATTTTGACCTGAAAGTTAGCTTGAAATCTCTGCCAAGCTGAACAAGCCTTAAATTGTAGTGCCTTTTTTTTTTTTTTTAAATACATATATATTAATTTTATGGCTAGACCCTAAATGTGTGAAGTCATAGCTTATTTCAAAGAGCTGGCACTCTTAAAGTGCCAGCTTCGCAGCCAGGCAGCACAGCTCTTGGATTGCCCTGTGCCAGGCACGAACTGTCAGAAGAGGAGAGAATCAACTTCCGCTTGCACTGAGAACCATCCACAGAGCTGCTGCTTCACAAAGCTTCAGAAACAAAGATCAAAAAGGTTAAACTGTCACTGCAGACCGAAGATGGGCTCACTGAGCATGTGCTCATCCTGGCGAGTGTCACAAAGATCTGGTTTGCTTCCATCACAGCACTTCCAGTCACTGGAAAGCCTGAGTGCAAGCACGTATTTGTGACCACGTTTCTCCTCAGTAAGGCAAACAAATTGCAGATCTTCCCCTCCCCAGCAGAAGAGAGATTTCTGGAGCTCATCTTTGGAGCTTTGTTGTTGCTGTACTTCTAGTGTATACCATCAAGCACATGTGAACTAAACCGCCAAGCACAACTACCTCCCCTCTCACTCCAAAAACCCCTCAAGAAATCCTACCTCTCAAACCACATCCTTATTAAAAAAATTAACAAGTAAATATTCAGAAGGGTGTATGCAAGCCACTAAACCAAAATTCCTAAACTCTAATCCTCTCCAACAATAAAACTTCCTGCTTCTGCCAAACCACTTGGTCCATCTGTTTCACTGTCTTCTACTCTAAAAATGAGAACGCAGCTTCCCCTACTTTACAAAAGCAGCCCACGGACTCACTGTTTATAGTGTTTTCTCTGAATAAGCTCTTCTTTGCTTCAGATCATTTTCTCTCTGAAGTTTCAGATCTTGTTCAACACACAGCTCAGGTAACTGTACCAGCATTAATTCTCGTGACACTGTTGTAAACACAGCAACATAGGCAAGAAAAAAAACAACAGGATTTTGAATTGGATTTTCTCAAGGGGTGTGACAAGGAGAAGACTCTTAGCATCTTTTCACTTAAAATGGCACTGCTTTCTTGAAAAGTCAAAATGCTAACCGACCAAGAACACGGTGCAGCTCTCCACTTGAAATATCAACCACTTCTCTGAAAATGTGAAACCTGGAGAAAGTGTCAGTATGCATTTACATCTTCTTATCACGAAGAAAAACCTAATCACTTAAAAGAAGAACTGCCTTTTAGTCAACCATTAAGTCACTAATTAGTACATTTTAATATTTCAATAACGTAAGTTCTGAAAGAATTCCATTTCTAGTCCTATAAACCTTCAACAACAAGCTGGGGAGAACCTGGCCACCATTCCATCAAGATCACAGTAACTAATCCAATACCGTTAGCACCTAAGGCTATAAACAACTATTTAATGAACACGTACTACTCAAACGCAACCATTTTTAGGCCTACTTCCTTGGGGTAGGAAGCAAAGATGACTTGAGAGCAACTTCAAAACTGTCTTCTGCAGGCTACCTTGAGAGGGTAGATACATGTAAATAAGAATTCCTGCTCCTCAGGGTTTCATATGGAAACATTTACTCAGTTACTGCAGCATAAATGGCTGTAAAATCTTAGGACAAACCTTCTCCTTCAACGTTAAGTTACTTCAACCTCAGATTTTATTTGTAATTAAAATGTTCCACAGGAAATAATAACCCTAGGCTTAATTAGGTAATTAAACCTGTTCTTGAAGACTTATGTAATGCAAAAGAACAATCATGCAGATGGAAAAGTTTAAAATGGTACTAAGCTACTAATTATATACATGCACAGTTTACAAGAAAAAGCTTCTTTCTTAAATCTCTTGTTCTAAATTTGGCAAAATTACATGTTCAACAACCAGCTGTTGTGCATCTCAAGTGAAGAGCTTACTAATGCAGTGCTTCACTAAAAGCAGCACTTATTCATTCTCGTGGAGTTACAAGACTTAGAAGAAGTAAATCAAAGAGATTCACAAAAAAGCTTATTAAGTCTGCTTTCTAGATTCTATAACGCTTAGATGTGCCAGAAGTTGGGAATAACTTATCTTTTCATGATTGTAGATGTTCCTTCCCCACCTGTCTGTCCCTCCCTTCTCTAAGATGCTTGGTAATAAGGATGTTAAACTGTCCTACTTTGCAGTTCACAGAAGTACAAGGATTAAGGAGGGTGGGAGAAAAACTAAAGTGCAATTATTTTTCTTTGTGAGTATGTGTTGTACTGTTGTAAATGAGATCTGATGAAACCGGCTCTTGGAAATGGAAGACGTGGATTTACCCTTCCAGGGATTGAAAAGAGTTTAAAATACGTGTTTTCAGTTCACCTTTGCAACTCGTTCCCAATCTATCTGCAGCCTAATTTGGGATCTACATCTCAGAATCAGCTTCCTATGATCAGCCTACAGTTTCATGAACATTTGGAACAAAAAAAGTAACTGTCGCTGTATCTATTTGTATAGAGATGCACTTCCCTGATGTATTTAAATCAGTTTACAGCAGTGCCTCAAGTACACAGCCAGTGGTATTTTACAGCAAGGCAGCCAGTTCTCAAAAGCTTTTAAAACAGTCTCGTCTTGCCTCACAGAATTTGGACCACGGAAAGGAAGTAAATACTGTTCTTGTACCTTCATAGCTTACCTCACTGTAAAATGCAGGCAGAAGACCGAGCGGCCATTATGATTTTAAAAGAAGACAAACATTTAAGTGTTACGATATAAAGATCTGTGCCAAGTCTCAGAAAAATGGAGCATCCCAACAACACATCCATTTTTGTGTGCCCGAAAGCTACTCAGTTCCATGAAGTCCTGGGGAAAAGCATGAAATTCAGATGTTTCTCAACCAAAACCAACCACTTTGGAAGCCCAGCTTCTCCAAAGCTGAGGCAATAATAATGCCAAATTTATTCGTATTTGCCAATCAGGGTTTTCCAGAAGTGTTGCATAATTTGAGATTCTTACCTACAGATCACAAAGGCATCTTAGTATTAAAAAAATAAATGCAAATCACCTCATCTACACAGGAAGCAGGAAATAAAGAGAAGCAGGAAACCAAGCAACACCTGAAAGTCCTGAAGTCCTAAACTGAGCGCTCCCCCAAGAGAACAGGTGCTGCCAATCATATTGCCACACTTACTGGAGCTTTAAAATGCTTTTGATTTGCTTTCCTCTTCTCAGTAGAAAGTTGCCTGTTCCCTGAGCTTAAATGCACAGGTTTTCCTTTGTAAGCTGAAAGCTGATCTCCCAATATTAAAACACTGATGGAGAATTCACCAAATTTTAAGAAGAAAAAAAATCACCCCGAAAGTAATAGCTATCTTAAGACAATATAACAGCAACACTTGCCACTACTTAACATTTTTCCTCATTTTTTTCTGCCTAGAAGTTAGGGATGCTGACAAAGACTTGATTTGGACTGGAATACCCACAGTATGAAGTCACTCAATAGGCACCATTATCATTTTATTCCAAGATCACTGGAATTGGCCACTGAGTTTGATAATACTTGCAAAGAAATTAGAACACCATGAGTGATGTTCTTAGCTACTTTTGCTTCACTCCAAAGGCTGTTTTGGGCAGCAAGAAGACTGCATGAGGCTCATTCAGCTTTTGTAGCTAGGTTCCAGTTACTGTAAGGCCTTCACCTTGGCCTTCCACAAACAGCTTCAGCTGCAGGAAAGCATGTCCAAACGCATCATTTTTCTTACTTTAACTGTTCACATCCCTTCCAGTTCTCTACCAAAGGCTACCAGTTATCTCTAGCTTCAGAAAGTTGCTGTCCTCTGGGAATGGTTAGAGAGAGCCATCTCCTGGCTAGACAGTAAAAAAAACTTACTGAATGTAAATACTCAATTTTTAGAGAGCGTAGACGTGAAGTTAACAGCCATTCTGAGGTAAAAAAAAAACAAACAAGACCCAAACCATAAACTTTGCCTGCTGGCTTGACACAGCAGTCAACCTTTATCCATTTGTTCTTAACAGAAGCCTCAGAATGGGCCAGGAGATAAACTTTGTGCAAACACGGTCAGTGCTATCAGGCATCTCACTTCCCCCGTCCTGTCTGATTTCCTTAGGCATAACAAGGACAGCTAAACTCAGTTACCTTGAGTTGTCAAGAGCAATCGGCAGAAAAACAAGCAATAGCGCATTCTGGGGATTTCTTTTTCAGTCTCTAAGACTGAGTTAACATGCTGAGTTTTACACTAATTTTCTAATTACCTTGCATTGGGGATTTGCTTAAAAATATCACAGTTCAGTGGTTTTAAAGCTGCAACTACTGCTGCTTAGACATAAGTCACTATTAGAACACTTCTGCAATAACTTCTCTGCGTAATATCTCTACCACTCATACATGAGAATCATTTTCTTGTTTCTACCAACCCAGGGGAAAGATGGGAGCGTGGCAGGAAAACTTTCTCCTCTGAACTGATTCCTAGTTAAGCCAACACTCAGGACTGTTAACAGATGTGAGGGGCTACAAATAAATGAATGGAATTTGTTCAATTAATAATCCTTGTTACTTTTCCTTACTTATAAAAAAAAACAACCTATTATTTCCATCTCTTCTGAACGGTTGCAAAAATTGACCCTGTAAACATAACACCACAAACAAGCGTAGACACATTAGGGCATACAGGGAAACATGCCAGAACCACCAGGCCGAAGTGAAATAAAGTGGAATACAGAACTCGTCATGGCAGGGAAAGCAATCTGTCATCATTATCTTCTCCAGATTGTGAGTGTGAGCACTGAGCAACTGCAGCCCCTCCAATGAGAATATTTTGTATCCCCCCCGCCCTTGCCCCATAGGGTCCAGAGGCTTTAAATCCTTGCTCTGACGTTGTCACTTGCTACAACTGGGCAACGCTCCTTCAGTTCCCTCTTTATGGGTGGATGAGGCTAAGAAGCCTCTTAAAACACACTGTTCAGCCACACCACCAGAGTGACCTACTATCCATACAACCACTCTCTAAAGATTTGTGTGTTCAAGCTCTGATGTGAAAACTTAGCTTTCTTTATGAAATGCTCAGGAGCTGACCTTGATACACAAGCTCTTAGAGTAAACATTCTACCAAGCGCCAAAACAAAGCGTTTCTAAAGTCTTTTCATGTTCCTGTGTCTCATCATTCCTATGCCAGAAAGAAGAGGTCCGACAGCCAGCAGCAGGAGGGGCCTGTGGCCCCCAGCAGCCTGGGCACCCTCTGAGTGAATCACAAAAACCTCAGTTTGCAGATCTGGGGCTAGAGCAGCGCATGACTGAGGTGGATGAAGTGATACAGACCATTTTGGTCCCAAGTTAGGCCCGTGGTTCTCCTACAGGCGTGCGTGAGCAACATCTAGATGATTGGAAGCATTTCACGTAGGCTGTCTGGCAAGTCACAGATGTCACTTTCAAGTAACACAGACATTATTCATAGCCAGTCACTGCTTGCTATCTGCAGATAACTGATTGCATTCAGACCAGATTGGAAACAAGGTTGGTTGAAAAACAAGAAAAAAAAAAAAAAAAAGAAAAAAGAGCGAGACTGTTCAGCCTCTCCAAGTTCCAGCCATTCCTGCACACTGAGATTTGGGAAAGACTTTGACAGCTGGGACCCACACTTCAGCACAGTACCTGCTCACAGTCAAGAATACAGCACAAGAATTCATTACCAACCTCCACACTGCAGAAACCTCAGCAGCTCGAGTCTGAAGCCGCTTTTTACTGCAGCTGGACAGGCTGGCTTTATGTTTCAGGCTTCCCTGCTCTGTGTTTGTGTATTCGGTTTGGTTTTTTTTTAAATATAAAAAATGATCAGCACACGGTGTAGTAGCAGAAGTGATCAAGCAACAGTTCAGCTGGCCGCATGAAGATGTGTGGCCTGTTTTGCCTTTGTTAATTGCATGAATATATCTTGTGCTTTTTATAGCACATTTATAGCCTACCTATGTGAATTAAAACAAAGTAACACAAGAACAGCACCCAATGCTGGCAATACAAAGTTTGTACACCAGACCATCTTCACTCAGCTGGGAGTACCACTTCAGAGGAACTCATTCCTACACCTACTATACTATTAGCTTCTTTACCAAAGCATGGTGGGGCTGGCCCACGGCACAGCTCGCAACAAGGACTTCTGAATGAATACACCAGCATTTAAAAAAGGTGGCCTCTTCAGAGTATTTAAAAATGTTCAAGTTGTGGTAGGAATGTTTTGATAACGTAGCCATTAGACCACCGACCTGAACTGGTAACAAAATATTGTACACGGGTACCTATAAAAACATAAATTCATGTCAGAGCACCATCCTCCAAACAACAGTTACTTCATTTTAATACTCTGAAACGCTCACTTCTCTTCCTGGAGGAACCCATAAACGTCAGCACTGAAACCCAGTAATGCTGGGTGACTAAGCAACGTGCCATTTGGCACTGCATTGCTCCGCAAGCCCCCACATCTGGGACCTCTGAAATCCCCATGAAGAACACAGCACTGGGCACAGCAAGAATGCAGTTAGCTTTGTTAAGCTTTCTTGTTTTTCTGCTCATGTGTACGCGATGTATATGAGAAGCTTTTTGTGAACACCAGACTTGATTTTGAGTTTGTGAGTATGAAACAGATCAAATGATCAAACTAAGGACAGAACACGCAGAAGATGTTTACAGAAGCGCACAGCACAATTACTCTGAAGACAGACTAACTTTAACATTCAAGATCTAACAAGTTCTAGCAGTTTTTTGAGGTTGATGATTATTGCAAAGCATTCCTAAATCTCTCGTCAATGTCCTTTTTGATCTGTAGGTGAATCAAGATCATTCATGACACTACTGAGACACGCAAATCTAAAATCTCTCCTTTGGTAAACAAACTCAAGTGCTGGAGTCTTTTCCTGGTGCTTTCAAAAAACAAGTTACATTGCCTTGGAAAAAAAAACTCCAGAGATTAAATGGAAAACAGTCAACTGAACACACCGTTGACTACATACAGTCTTATCTTGTTGATTTTTTTTTTTTTTTTTAACTGGAATTAATTATACCTTACTAACTACCATACGTTAAAGAAAGGCACCAAGGAAAAGATTGGATTGGATTTTGTCTACAGGAAAAATAGTCTGCTATTTAGGAGATTTGTTAGTTACTTCTCTCATCCTCAACATAAAACATCTGGGGCCACGTTTTCCCCCGCCCTGCCTCAGGGCACCAGCTCTTTACCTACCCACCACTGCACCACCTTGAAATGTCATAGAGCTTTGCCCACTGTATATTTCTAGGTTCCCTTAAGACAGAAAATGTGCCTGCGGGCATAGAGATCTACAAATACAGGTTACAGAATCCTAGAATGGCATGGGTTGGAAAGGACCTTAAAGACTATACAGTTCCAAGACCCCTGCCAAGGGCAGGATTACCACCCACAAGATCAGGCTGCCCAGGGCCCCATCCTACCTGGTCTTAGAATCATAGAATTGCTCAGGTTGGAAAAGACCTTAAAGATCACTGAGTGCAACCACAACCCAACCATGCTACCCTAACTAACAACCCTCCACTAAATCATGTCCCTGAGCACCACATCCAAACGGTTTTTAAACACATCCAGGGATGGTGACTCAACCACCTCCCTGGGCAGCCTATTCCAGTGCTTAACAACCCTTTGTGTAAAGAAGTTTTTCCTGAATTTGAACGCTTCCAGGGATGGGGCTCATCCACAGTTTCTCTGGGCAGTCTGTTCCAGTGCCTCACCACTCTTGGAATAAGCAATTTCTTACCAACATCTAACCTAAATCTCCCATCTTTTAATTTAAAACCGTCCCCCTTTGTCCTATTACTATCAGACCATCCAAAAAGTCAGCCTTCCTCCTGTTCATAAGCTTTCTTTAAGCACTGAAAGGCTGCAGTGAAGTTTCCCTGGATTTCCAAGAAGTGACGAAGGTATTCTAACATAAAGTTTAGCTGAGGTAATCTGAAAAAGATGCTGCCTTTAGCTGTTTAACCCATCCTGTTCCCAAATGCCATCTCTCCAGAGTATACATGCATCTCAGCCACTTCAGCTGGATGCCCAGCAACATGGGTTCAGACTCCTTGTTACCCACGATTTAGACTGCAGTGCTAACTGATGTAGCCAAGACATATGTGGTCCCCTGCTGAGAAGGGGCAGTCAGTTTTGGCAGAGATGACAAGAAGGCAAAGGGCTCTAAGAGTGGCAGCCATGGGTAGCAGCCTCCCTTGCTGTTTCAACACATGAAACAGGGTGTACCTGCAGAAAGAGACACAGCAAGATGAACAAGAACTGAATAACCAGGGACTTTATAGATGCAGTATAAGAACAGCTAAAACCCATTTATGTTTGGGATTATATCTTCTGTGTTGACTACTCCTTATGCCAGCACTGGCACACAGCTGATCTCATGGTACAGCCATTCAAGAACTTAAACAAGCAGAAAGTGAACTTCGCAAAAAGGAAAAAGAAATTCCTGTTGATTTGATTATTTAAGTCAGTTCACCATGAGGTCAGACAAGCAGTAACATCACTGCAAGACAGACCACAGCCACGCTTATCTAAATAGTGCACTGAGCCAACTGAAGCTGAGCCTACACAAGCACTTTTCTCTCAACTGCTCTCCATGTGCTATTGTCCTACCTACATCAAACAGTTTTCTTTCACATTCAGACTGACACTCTGGATCTTCCTCCTCTTTGGCACATTGGGATGGGGAAGTGAGGAGAGACAAAGATGAGTTCACTGTTTGGATTAGTAGAGAGTACCTGTGTTTTACAGCACAATAGACTTCCCACATTCAGCCTAAGTATCTGAATGCTCAACCTGTGAAGAAGAATTAAGTAGTGATTAACAATTCATGGAAAGAATAAAGATATTTTAATTATTTACCTATGATAACGTAATCTGACCAAACTGTGGTAGACTTGCATGCCGGACTAGAGCACAGAAAAGTAACTCTGGAGCATGGGATTTGTGCATCCTAAAGAAGCATATGCTTTCAACTGCATGGCCAGCATACCTACCAGCCCCATCAGCCCTCACCAACAACAGGCCCAGCAGTTACACTCAAGACATTCTGAATACTTCTTGAACTGTCTTCAGAACCCCAGAATAGCCATGGGAACTTAGGGACACTCTTTGTGATAACCCCCATTGAAACAAACTCCCACTAAATTTCCGTGGATATCTTTGGGCATCTGCGATTTCAAAGCTTTGTTTTTTCTTTGAAGCCTGTGAGTTATCAAACTTCCTCGTTACTCCCAAATCACCTGGAAGGAAATCACAGTCAGAAGTCTTCTATGAAAGACATGAGTGTGCAACTCCAAGCAACTCATGAGAAGCATGATACAGACATTTTGCATATAAAACAAAATGAACCTGGAGGTTCAAGTTCAGTTGTGAGTACTGGATTCGTATTCCTTTAGAACAACCAGTTCCTGAGCCCCATTTCCAACCATGGAGAGATCTTTGGAGATCTTTTAACTTTTTATTTGTATTTCCCTCTGGAATCACTGTAGATTTGCATTCTTAAGTGGTTCTTTCCCATTCTTGAAAACATTCTGAGAACAAAGCCCTAACCCATTTCACAGCCATGTAGATGAGAAGGGTCTGCTGTCCTACCTGACTGCTGCGCCTCTTGAGCATGACAGTGCTCAACTGTCCGTCCTTACAGCATGTCCTTATAGCAACATGACACCCAATTCAGTGAAGAACAACTGCCTGTATTTCATGAATATGGCTTCTAAATTAATATTTAAGAAGCTATTTTTGAAAGAAATCCTACTTATATCCCAGATGACTCTAAATTGTCTCCTCACAGCACCTGGAAGATATTTTCACTCAGGTGCCATTTTCAGACAACCATTCAGCCAGGTATGTTAGCAAGTAAGCGTCCAAGAACTATGGAAGCTGTGTAAACAGTATTTATAAATGTACTCTGTAACTGACTGTGATGCAGTATGGTACTATTAAAGACTCACCGCACATACAGGGGAAGGAAAAATTATATTTTTCTGCTATCCCAATTCTTTCAATTAGATCACGATCGATTAAAAATATCCTAGTTTATGAAGATATGGTCTATAAAGAGACAACAGTTTACTAACTGACAGTTAATCTATGGGTAAGTGGTAAAACAAGTATAATGGTCCAAAATTCAGTTTTTCAATGATCTGTGGGTGCAAAAACTGATGTATTACAGTTGTGATCAAACTCCTCCATCCAGCACAGTGACTGCTTCGGTTTGGTGAGATCCCGCTTAAAGTGCTACAAATTGCTGTTCTGCATTAAAATGAACGCAAGCCATTTCAAGCATAATGACAGCTGTATTTGCTTGTTTTTCATATTAAAAATAAACAAGCTAAAATCCACTATGAGATACAGATGCAGAATTACTGCTCACATTTCAGAGACTTACAATAGCTTTGCTTCCTGATGACTACAACACTCTTGCTAAGTTATCCTTGAGGTAACTCTGACATTTCTGTGAAGGGGAAGAAGCCTTTGGAAAAGTCTAAACTTCTATTAGAAGCATCAAGCTTTCAAGGAAAAGAGTATCAGGTATACAAAAAGGTTATCAGAAGAGGTTAACAGACAAAAAACAGCACATATTACGAAGAGTATTCCACAGAATTAAAAAGGAATTTCCCACTGATCAGCCCTACTACTTCTAACATTTGAGAGGTATCAAAGACATTTGATACCTGAAATGTGGGGGGAAAAGGACAATAGTGACATCCACAAACAAGTGGTTCTATAAAGACAGCTGAAACAAAGGGCTTACTTTTTAATAGCTCTAGATTATATCTGAATGAAATCCACTCACCGTCAACTTGCCATAGGACTAGCAGGCAACAAGAACCCAACCTCAGGTAGCACCGACAGAGGTGCACAGGCACGTTACTGACTCTGGGATCCCAGAAATGCTGGAGCTCCACGAAGGCCATTCTGGAGCCTGGCAAATCTCACTGGTCTCAATTCACACAAAGTACAGCAGAACTACACTTGCCTGCTTTGATTCTTTTTTGAGATTGAAGCAGTACTGAGACGAGGACAATTACATTTACATCACTAGGCTTTCCTTGAGCTAATAATCCTGCTGAACCTCATCTTGCTCTAGTCTCAGCATAAATATTGAGCTATGGAATATCAGCTGAAGACTGTTACCCATATTGTCACCTTTCTGTGCTCCTGCACTACTCATACATAATACATGTGGGCGTGCAGACAGCACACAATCCACTCAGAAGCAGAAGTGTTACCTGATCAACATAAGCTTCCCAAAATTTATGCTCGAAGACTTGAAAACAAAAATCCCACATGACCACAATCTGTCATCCCCTGAAGGCGTGTGTCACGCTGCCAGACATGATTGGAACGTGATAAGAAAAGAATTTTTTAAGATCATGTACAGGAAGCAGTTCCAGGGTTACACCTTATCAATCCAATGTACGTCCAGTTTTTTAACTGATAAGAAGCGGTCAGGCAGACAGAAGACTTGGTACTTCCAGTAAGATTTATCATATTCTGAGCTTCAAATAAAAATATCTGTATTTTTAAATGCAAAGCATGTTTGTTAAAACGCTGCAGTTATCCGTTACCATTTTTTATTTTTAGAAAAACTGCTTAAAAAGTCAGGGCCATTCCCATTCCTCCCTTGTTCTGAACATTTCAATTTATTTGTCAGTCAGCCTCATGAGTAAAATTATTTCCAGTAATTTATTATCTCTTTTGGTGTAGAATACACTTAACTTTGATCCTTGGAGTCACCTTTTCGAGCAGCCCAAGTGATCAAGATCAAGCCCAAGTCTTGATCTTAAGATCAAGAAGATCATCACAAACAACATGCAATACTGAATCCTGAAGTGCTCTAACCACTGAAGTTCAAAGGACTGATACTGCAGATGCAATTACATATTCAAACATTTCAGGCTTGTTCTCCTTTCCAAGAGCAATAACGCAACATTGAGCGATCCTCTACAGCAATTTTAATGCCTCATGATTGCATAATAAAGCTATCACCAGGGCTAAGCAATCAGGAGTGAAAGCTGTCACGTAGGAGAGACAGCTCCCGTATTCCAGAAGCACACAAGAACTTCAGAGCTGACTGTTTTCATTTTCTCACTGGAGGTGGGTGGGGATGGGGGTTTGGTTTTTTTTAGCTACTGCTACCTCTAGCTAATAAGTGCTTTGCAGACTGTGACCACCTGTACCCATTCCACACCAGTAAGCTCTACCAGAAGCACAGCACTAAAGGTCACTTCCTGTAACCCAACAGAGAAGCTACGCACCGGGCAATATGTATTTCATAGCTAGCTCTTGCTTTCACATCCCTATATCTTGTTAATATCTTATTGTTTCAATACTAGTACTACTACATTGTTGTCAAGGCTCCTCTATTCATAACAAGATCTTGGTGTTTTTTCACACCCTTCTCCCAAAGTTAGAAACTGCTTTAAAACCATGCTCACAGTGTCTCCGAGACACTGCATAAGAGTGTAACTTCAGGGTGCTTGGCAAAGGCAAGGCAAATATTGCACACTGTATTTCCATCCACATCTTCAGCTTTTAAGACAGCCTTACAATGTGGGAAAGGCACCAGTTATGCCCCATTTCATGGCATCTCTCAGCTCTGCTCATGGCACAAGGTTACAGTGGGTAGCCCTTCGTGCCCTAAAAAAAAGCACCACAGAGCCAAGCTCCAGCTGAGAGGCAACCAGTATGGCAGTACTCTGCTCAAGTCCAGATTGTGAAGACAACAGCAGCAAGAGAAGCATAACAGGAGGCCCAGAAATCACTTCATTTTTTCCACTAAGAGTGGAACAGCATGCTCCTATCAGCAACTTATGACTATAACAAATTGATATGCAGGTGTGAACAGCAGATTAGATAAGGACTACTACAGATACACAATTAAAAACCTGGTATTTTGATGCAATTAAAACTTCTGAAGACAGAGGAGATGCTGCTCTTGCTATGCAATGCTAGTATTTTAAGTCTGTGTTTAAACTGAATACACGAGCCACGAACAACAGGGAGGAAAGGACAAGGAAGACAGGCAGAATGAATACAGCAAGATACCTCGAGGAGAGGTTAAGCTGCTGCCTCACACAAACACACTGTTAAACACTGACCAAGGGTTTGTGAGCCATGTGGGAGAATGTTAATTGTTACAGGTACTCAGGGTTGGATGAATACCAGGAAGCAGTGCTGAGAAAGTCCATTGTACAATTAAGATGGAAGAGGAATCGCTGAAGGAGGCACTTTCATTTAAGCCCATCCTGCTAACTCCTAACCTAATTATTTACTACTGAGGGTTTCCTTTCCCAAGATTGAATTCAAAGAACAAAAAAACCCAGAAGAATGTTTTGTTTCTCTTGTGGGAAGAAGGATACACACGTGGGGGGCAGGTCTTTATTTGGTGTAGCACTAGCCAGTATTTGCAGAAGACAAAAACGTTTTCTGGTCTGTTTGATAATAGCTTTGATGCCTGCCACTCAGGCAACCCATTACTAGCACCTCTGTCTTACATTCCTGTCACAAAAGCTATAAAGTTGGTAACGCTTAACACGTGAACAGGGTAACACGAGGATTATGCTAAAAACACTCAAACCATATGCCTAACATTCCAAGAAAACCACTGCTTTATTTTTAAACAATATTTTGGTGAGGTTGGCCAAATGCTTGAGTTGTGCCAGCAACTCCTTCCCACTTCTTTTCTGTGGAAGATTTTCTGAATACTTGGGAATATTTTGCCCATATGTAACACTCATGCAGCTGGACTACTCGACTGAAGTGAAGGAGGATCACTATGCACAGAGCTCGGGGTTCAGCTTTCAGCAGCTTTGATCCCTCCACATGTGCAGATCTGGCTGTGTGCTGCACAGCTGGTGCCTTTTCTCCCGTTTGCTAGTTGAGCTGCATCCCTCTCCTGCCCAAGGGCTGCTCTGCACCACTGGAAATAGCCAGCTGCCTGTCGGCCTTCTAAGGTGTTCCTTCTCTTTTCAAGGGCAGTAGTGTGAACCTATGACAGCCACAGCACGTATGCCAAACAGAGTTACTCAGAGCTGAATTTAGCACCTACCTGTCTTTCCTTTGAAAGAATGGCCAATGAGCTGACCCCAATCAGCTTCTTTATCATCTAACCTTAACAGTATGCACACAGGGACCCATGAATGCTTAACCCAATCAGATGCACCCCTCCTGCCATTTCAGGTAGGCCTATCTTACTGCCGTATCTGCAGGACAGGCTCACTTCATTGCATAGGCTCTCTAGGAATGAGAGATAAGGAAGTGCTCCTTGAGGTATTCAGCAAAGCCCATTTCTTCCTCCCTCCTCCTCCCCTGGGCCTAGTTAAACTAGTCAGGGCAGCTTACCAGGGGCCTGGAGACAGACTTCAAAGTCTTTGGTTTTCCTCCATTGTCTCCCGTGTTTGTGGAGCGGCTGTTATCAGGCTGTGCCTCCCTCCATCCACCCAGAGCACTCACATCCCCACGGCACAGAAACCACAGCAGGCGGCAATCCTCCTCCAAGGGCTGGCTAGGGAAAGGCCTGGCAATAAAGGCAGCTGCTCCCACTGCAGAGGAGCACAGTCCCTCACATGGTCCACCACCACTTTGGCTTCTTGCCTTCCCTCTCCCATAAGTCTGAGCGCTCATTTCATCCTGTGCCCTCAGACCACACGAAGAACAGCTGCACCCACCACAGGCAGGGAAACGAGGGGAGGTTTCGCTACCACGGTGCTCGAGCATATAGGCCAGGACCTTTAGGCCCATTTCATTTCGGTTGCAGTGCAGTTTTTGGACAGCAGAAGATTGATAGAGATGCAAACAGCAGAGAAAGGGGAAAAATAAAGACTCTTTGGCATTGTCAGAGTACTGTCTGGCCTTTAAATCCATTTATTTTGCTCACTGCGAGTAGAATTATAATAATTTGAAGGACAAAAAAACATGCATTTATTTTGTTCTCAGTGTCACAGAGCAGACCCTTTAAAGGCGTCTAAAGCAACACCGTGTGACGAAGCGTTCTGAAAGCAGCACAGCCGCCCTTACTGCCCCGTACCCGGTGTCTCCCTTGGGACCCCCCCCCCCCCCCCGCACAGCACCGCCCCGCAGCAGGCCGGACCCGCGGCACCCTGCCCGCCGCCGGCTCTCGAGTGCCACCCAGCGGCCTCCTGCTGCTCCGTGAGGGCCTCCACTCGCCAAGCTCGGCTTCAACAGACCCCAGAGAAGCACTGAGAGACAAGCCTGGCTTCCTTTACAAAGACAAGTAGTTAAAACTGGAGCGCTGCGTCTCAGTATTTAAGCAAAAGCATGCTGCACTATCATTCGTTCTATGCGTTTGACACCTATGCAGTTTCAAGTGATCTTCCTCAGGTCAGCCTGTATGGCCACGTCTTCTGGGATACCCCTACACTCCTCAGGCAGCCATGCTGGCGATGCACTTCCAGCACTGACTGGCTTCACAGCCACGAGAACATCTCAGCTCTGGAGATGTTCTTCATCTGCTCCCCAGGATAAAGCTCAGGAACAATGTTAACCAGTAGCCCAAAAGATCACAAAGCCTGTTAGCATTTATTTTTAACTTTGCTTTATTCCGCTCCCTGCCCCCCTTGCCCCCCAAATCATGAATGTCTTTTGTCCTGAATACATGCATATTGTAGCAGAGTTTTAAACGCTTACCTACTTTGAATACCATGACATCGACATTTAATTGAACAGGAAGATTGCTGAAGCAGTGCCATATGCTGCTGATTCCCTACGTTTGTGCTTACTGCAGCATAACGTGTGCATCTTGTCCAACGGCATCTGTGTGCTAAAAACTATTTTTTTTAAAGATGATGCTTGGAATGTATTGATAATAACCCAACCAATGGTCACAGATTACTAGGATATCTACACACAAACCAAGACTGCAAGCAGATGGCTCTGTCATTACCAGAAAGATCGCTTTTTAAAATTTACTTCGAGCTCACTGCTGCCTCCAAAGCAGACTATCTCGCAGAATTATTGCACCACCAACTCTATACTTGTGGAAACAACTGCTCGATTAAGTCCAGGCTCTGTATCTCTCCAAAAACAATACCATGAGGTCAAGTCTTCTGTAACTCACTTCCCTACACAGCAGAAGATGACTGAAGTCTTTTCAGAGGCTTCAGTCATCAACATTGCTAAGCAATTGGTTGCAGTAGTTGACAGCTACTCAAATCTGGATGCAACGCTGTACCTTTTCAATGGAAGATGCTTCACTCCTGAAGTTGGTAAGGTGCTTCAGATTGCTTGGCAAATATTTCAGGCTTAAGTCGTCTCTGCATCCATTTGCATCAGACAGACTGATTTTCCCACTCTCTCATACTCTAGTCATGGACCTCTCTGCCTCCTCATCATGTACTCAAAGACAACTTTCGTTTAGCAGAGCTTATACTTAAAAAATACTACCAAAACTAGCTTTTCTTCCAGCTATGCACTGTAGTTACCAGCAAGTCTCAGAGGAGATGAATGCTTTACAAATGGCACAGAAAACATCTCAAAGCCATCAGACTAGTAACGTACAAAACCTGCTGCTGGGACAACATTCAGCACACATCTGCATTCAGAAGACTGCCAGTTCCCTCTTCCACACTACAGACTACTCTATCAAAACAAACGTGAGAGGTATGTGCTCTTAAATAAAAGCACATTTGATTGACAATCATATGTCAAGCATATGTATCTGCCCGGTCATCATTCCTCACATCAGCTGTAGGCAAGCACTGCTGCACACAGCCATGGTGACGCTCAGCAGCACTGATCCACACACCCCGCTTTAGCTGCCATTACCATGCAAAGTGGTAATGTCATGTCTCATAAGAGACACAGTTAAGCTACAACAAATTCACTAAGATGAAATAAGTGAGCAAGTATCCAGAATTCATTCTCCCTGGGCTGAGTAACACAAAACTGAGCAGAGATAAGGGAAAAACCCTTCGTTTTCAAGAAGGCAGAAACTGGTCATGGAGAACTTCTGTGGCTGTGAAGCCACGCAAACGATAGTTCTGCAACACCCTGTGCAGCACAGCATGCTTCTGCTGCATTGTCTACACCTGATACTTCACTAATATGCTGATGTATAAACATCATTACACATCAGTTAAGCAAGCTATTGTCTTGCGGAGAATGAAGGGCCCAGATTAAAGCTGGAGAGGAAAGCTTAAGGACTGAGCAACATAAGAGGCTAAACACGAAAGGGTTTTCACTCGCATCACAGTCACGTCAGAGATAAAGAATAAGCAATACACTCAGCCCACCATGTTCTTCAGGCTTAAAGAGACTTCCTTTTGCACACCAGCTATTTGCTATTCAAGCAACAAATTCAAATAAGCCGTTAGACCTACTCCAAGTTAAAAAACATTACAGGAGTCAACTACTTCATGTTATTTTTTAAACTGTAAAAAGAAGCAGTCAAAGCAACGTTTCAGTTAGGTAGAGAACACTGCATTAATTTCAGAAACTAAATAGTGGCAGGGTTGGAGCCTGTTGCGCTGGTTAATGAATGAAGTGACTGTTTTCAAAGACATCCACACACGCACAGATCATAGCCAGCGTGAACAGCTTTTACAGCACTGCTGTATAATCTCATTCAGTTATTTGACTACTGATGGTAATTAAGGTCCATAACCCACTGCCAAAAAATAAACAAATGTGAACAACCACCAAAATGTAGGCAATGGCAGAAACTGTGTGGATATTCCAGGTTTATTGCCAAGTACTTAGCAGTTCAGGGAAAATCTGAAGTTAAAATAAATTCTCGAGTACAAAACATAAGAATGGAGCCAAATGATTCTCAAGCACAGGAAAAGCAACAGCTGAAAGAGTTTTGTTTATGCAGAACAAGTATCTTGAAGCTGGATAACAAGGAACGTGATTCGCAGATGAGAACTACAGCAGTAGAAAACCACAAAGGCAGTTAAAGTCGTACGGCTGTAGTCAATCCAGCCTTCTTTCCTTTGGGACTTGCACAGAAATACAGCCACGCTGCAGACTTTTTGTAGGGTCTGATCCTAGCAAGGTAAGTACTTTACCAGTATACTAGTTATTAACTACAAAACTTGATGTAGTAGTATGTAGTAGATGTAGTAGTACTGCGGTATTAAAGAAACGTGCGCCATTATTATGAGTACTTGCTGTAATATATGATATATGAAAATGAAACATTATGTATGAAGAGAAACAAGTATAGCAACTGATATCTACAAAGTCACAGTGGCACACTGAACAGTTTTTGGTTAAACCAGGCTTGCTTAAAAATAGAAACCAGAGGCTGGGCTCTTCTCTCACCCCATTTTACATGTCTTTACATCCGTTGACTTTAGCAGAGTTCTTCACAATTTGTGCCATTGTGAGAGGAGAATCAAGCCTTGTGTGTTTGAAAGGAAACTGCAGACATGTTTCCCACCAGGGTGCAGGGGGAGATTTAAAAAAAAAAAAACAAACAAAAAACGAAAACCAACACAAGTATATGGACTGTGAAACCAACGGAGTACACAAGTGAATGCAAGCATAGAGCCTCTGGCTGGGGGTGGCGGTGGGGAGCTTGCAGCTTATCTAGGTTTTTTTTTTGTTTGCTTTTTTAAAGGACTTGGGATTGGCATGAAGAAGTCGGAAGTCCAGTTGTTACACTGGCTTTAAAACAAAATGGAAGTATTACATTTACATTTTCTGACAGATATCTTCAATTTGTATTTTCCTTTTGATATTCTATAGAACATCTATAGCCACTTCATTTGCAAAGAACTCACTTTCCTATCTCTAGAATTAGGAAGTGGGGTACAAGAGATGGAATTACTCTTGTATCAGAAAATGGTGCCTAACAATGACTCATATCCAAGCTAAGATATCTTCCCAAACTCTTCAGGGTCTATATCAGTTAGCAAGACCAACACTTGCCAAGGAAGTCAAGTCTGACAAAGTACTTGTTGATTTAGAGGTGGCAGAACAACTTAATGGTCTGGACCTGCTGAGGGCCTACTGAAACTAAAGTTAACCAGCTGGGCACAACTGAAGCTACCACTTTATCACCATTTCTCTGGGTACCTGCAGCATGTGATTAGAAAGCTCCTCTTTCACCACCCTGGCAAGGAACACACAGAGGGACTACACGAGTTCATTGTTGTATCACATCTACCATCCCAATGCAAAGTTGAAGTCATTCATTGCTCAGAGTCCAACACTGCTGGAATACATACGGTCTCTGCCTGCTTGCAGATGCTCTTCCCCACCCTCATTTGTGTGCACAACTGGTGTTGCAGCTCACATAGCTAAGTCTTCCTCTCCACTCCAGTAGATATGCATGTCTGAAGCTTCCTTTTGAAAAGCAAGTCTGGATTCTCTTCCCACAATGGCATGAAGTACTGACTGATTTAGTATGCAACAAAGCAGGAAAAAGGTAAACGCACAGACAGAACTGGACAAAGGAGGATGACTTTACCTACTGAAGGAATCAGTCACATAATTCAAGATCTACCTGCCAGTTTCCATGAGAGCTATTATGTCAAAGCATTAGTCTACTTCCAGTGCCAGTGGGAAGGTACAAAGAAACCCAAAAACAAGCATCTCTTGAACATCTAACTCAAAATGCTTTGGAGTTGTTGCTTAAATGTTGAATGGTGACTTCTATAAAGAAGAAACTAATAGAGAACTTCACTCTTCAATGAACAGCAGCCTGATATCACCTCAATTTTTAAAAGACAGCTAGGAAGTAAAACTATGTGCTATTATACCACAGTCTAGAGTCTCTATAATATCAGTACCTCTCTTCACCACCAATTCAAAGACATTAAGATGTGCTGACTAATAGGTCAGAAATGATAAATGTAGCACAACAAGACAGAAAAAGAGACACTGAAAACAAATCCACTGAGATTAGAGCCTAAAGGGTGGCAGATTCAGAACTAGACAATAGAGCTCTGATTGTCAGAGCAGAGATTTTGTACAGAAACCTGATTGGCAGTAAATATGCAACAATAAAACAGACCCCCTCTTGTCACTGTGGTCACTTCAGTTCATACACCTACATCGCTCAAGTTCAAAACAGCAGATGCTACTTTAAGAAGCTGTGAGCCACTCTTGCACAAAACAAATCCATTTTACATAACAGGAAAAGTGGAAAAAAACATATGTTGATAAATGAATTGGCTGTTGGCCTGGACTGCTAAACTACAGTGTCACAGCATCTGAAATCCCCCACAAAGACTGCCCAAGGAGCTTGACTCTGTATGAAGGGCTAGGTAAGGCTCAGCGCTTCCTCAGTTAACATAGCCGCAGAGCTCCCAGCTCACCAGCCCACCCAATAGTGCATCCTTTGCTGGAAGTACTCTCAGGATTGCGTCCAACTGGTGGAGGGCCAGAGATGGCACTTCAACAACTTGTTGGCAGCTCATACTTGCATGCAACAACTGGGGCGCCCACTTACCATACAAGCGCTCTCCACCCCTCACCCTCGCACTCACCTCCATCCCCTGTACCCTTCCCACCTCAGTCAATGCCTCATGAAAGGGGACAAAGGCTGTGGAAAAAAGCAGCCATAACATGACTGCTGGCTTTCCTCAGGCAGCTCCCACTGCTTTCATGTGTTAGAGGTACCCACAGCAGATGCCGGCTGAAATCCATGTTACTGCAAAGACAGAGCAAAGCTGTGCTCCACGTAATGTTGTCAGAAGGCTGGAAGTTAGGCATGTCTCTTGTACCTCCGTACAGATGAGAGCTCAGCATGCTTGCTACATGCTTGGCAATGCTCAAAGACATTCACTGGCTATTGGCCTGCCAAGCTGTTTAGGCTTAGGTTCCTTTGCATTCGCTTCCAACTATTAATTTTGCTAACTATAAACATATCCTCTGTGCATCTTACTCCCATATTCCATATGTACAGAAGTAACTCATTTCAGTCCTAGGATGAATTGGAACTCAATATTTATCAAACAGATCCACCATGCTTTGCAAACAAGAGAGGAAAAAAAAAATTCGCAATGAATTTATCCATACAATCTTTCTGATGAGTGAAGCTTGAGGAAACAGTTCAAAGCTCTCAAAGCCATATGTATGTACAAAAGACATCTGCAATTCACCAGCGAGGTTCTAGACCTAGCATAATTCATTTTGCAGTTTGTATACAGAGATGCAAATACATTATGTTCAGACATTTCTTCAATGCTTCCATAAAATTCATTTACAAGCATATAAATATTCACATTTCGACTTGTCATCTCAGCTTCTGAAGCTTTTATTTTTCTACAGAAATACTGAATTTGCAAAAATTTTCCAGCCCCTTTCCATAAATGTCATACAAGTCAAAATACTTTAATCATAAAGGAGGCACACAAACATTTAATTTCTCTACAACCACTTTTGAACTTCTGGGTGGATAACTATAGCACTTAATTACAAAAAGATCTTTTAAAAAAACACCTTTGCTAATGATGTACTAGTTTTTAAACACACTTTTAAACCGGTCAGCTTCCGCTGTGGTTAGACAAGTTGATCCACGCTTGAAAGTGCAAGAAAGCTTTAAGTTTGTCCCCTAGTTACTGCACATTTGTGTTGCGAGAGCAATGGGCCACGGGCACAGGCAGTGTCAGACAAGCCACGTGCTGGGCTGGCTGAGTGGGAGAACTTGAGCAGCTAGGCAGGCTCTGGCTGAGCTAGAGCTAGCACCACCTCATCACATGGGTAATTCACTAACCGGGGAGATCACAAGAAAGTATGGTGGGTAAAGCTGAACAGTTACAGCACTTTTGTCGGAGGAAGGCTGTTTGCTCTCATGAGGAATACTGAAGAGAGGAGTGATGTATCAGTAAGCGTTCAGATACCTTTAATGGTTCAATCATAACTCAAGGGACTGAAAATGTAAAAATGTATATGTAGAGACGAGCAAGAGAAGATACAGCTCTCTTGCAGTGCAAGAGTATACAAGACAACGCCCTGAGCATGACTTTAAGCCTACACTGCTACATTTTTAGCTGCATCTATGTGATTTTGAGACCATTCAAACACCTTCAGAAACGAAGATCCGTGGACAGCAGAGACTCTTTAAAAAAAAAAAAAAAGAAAGAAATTAAAGACTGACATCACCCTGTTTTAAAAACATCTGTGGGTTTTATTATAAACATCATGATATTGACATGCAGATTTTTTAATCATGCTGGTTGCAATTAAACAAATCAGTGATCAAACCCTGTGAGAAGCCAGAGCTGTCGTATATGCTGCATTAACACATAGATTAGACATGGTTTTGGCACGCTGCCGCCAGAGAAATCTGGTTCTGAGATCATATGATATTAAGATTGGGGCCAGTTGGTGCAAGATTAGAAGGCACCACGCTGTAAAAAGGATAAAAATATCACAGGAAACAAAAGTTATTTTAAATAAAAGCAAATCAATCATATTTCAATATTTGGAAGGTGGTTGGAAGTGGGGTTTTTTTAGCACGTGGCAACTCTACAAAACCAATACTGTGTGCAACCGGAAGCATTTAAAAAACAAACCACCACAATTGTTTCAAAAGTCAAAGACTGTAGTTGCAAGCTGTGGGATCTGTGCTCTGATAAAAGAAGGGTAGCTGCACTAAACTGTTGCAGATAGAAGTCTACGAGCACATTCCATAATGCTTTTACCAGCTTCTGCCAACTCAGAACTGGAAGGTGAAGGGGGCACAGCAGGAAGGACAATGAAGGAGAGAAGAACAGCAAAAGCTATTGGTGGCTATCAATCAATGCTTTAGACAGGAGTGCGCAACATCAGCACAGAACAACTGCAATAACACAGTTGTAGCATTTGTTGATGTATCACCCATTGGAAATGGAAGGCCTGCCTGAAAGACTGTCTACTGGAGGTCTCCTAGCTAGAACAACACCCAGAGCTTGATAGGCCCCAAATCATCCTGAAGATCTTATGGTTGTATTTAAGAACTTTTAAGAAGTTTGCCTTCCAGGCAAAGTGCCAAGAAAAGGTAATCTGGCAAGAAGCTGCCATGTACAGATATTTTAGAAAGACTCCAAGTGTTTGCATCGGCTTGCGCCTCTTACGTCTGAGCGCTTCACTCATTCTGTACATTTAAGAAAAAATCCCCCTGCAGAAGAATACGTTTAAGAGCTGTCAGTTTGTGTTGATAATCATTTGCTTAGTTTCTACAAAAAAGAAAAACAAAACACAAAACACCACCCAGCCAAAAAAAACACACAAAAAAAACAAAATCACAATAGCACGATATAAGCAAGCAACATACAAAGAATTATAGCATAGCACTTGAAAAATTCATTTCAGTAACTGGAAATATCCTTCAGACACCAGCCAAGGAATTGCTTCTGTAAAAGAAATATGTCATCTTAGCAAATTGTGAAGTGATGTGATAGTCTATCTTGGTATTTCTGCCAGAAACATCACGACTTCAGTGTGCTATAACTTGTAAAACACGTTTCTCCCCATCATTTTTAGCCATAGGGTGGGAGGGGGCAGACTGGGATTGCTGCATTGCACCCTCCCACACTGCTCCTTCCCATCACACAACCCCTAAGCCAAACAGTTCAAGTATATGAGTAAAAGCTATGCACTGGTATAAGCACTTCCAGCAGCAGGACCAAAGCATGCATGGCTCACAAGGAGTATATATACCAGTGGTCACAGCTAACCTCAAGTTTACCTCCATTTAAAACAGCATAAACAAAACCATGCTGGCCAAGCTGAAGCTTCATTCTCAGTACAAGCGAGTTGATACTGACACATGCCGCCTGGCCATTACGCACACCTAGCACATATTCAAGTATCCTTAACGCAATGCAAGACCACAGAACCATTTTCCTAGAATTACGGAAAGAGAACACCTTGTCAGGATTAAAAATAAGAAGTGATGACTTGGTGTATGCACGGTTACAGCCCTGGCAGCCACAGCAGGGATCTCTACTTTTGGACAGCAGTGGTAGAAAGGATAAAAAAGAAAAAAAACCCCAGCGCGTTTTGTTTGTTTTACATGGTCTTCATCACTGCACATACAATTACCCCTGGAATGCACAAGATCCAGCACTCAAGCAAACAGTGCCTTCATGTTGAAGCTCAGCTTTCTGTCTGTGCTAGGAGAAGCCGTGCACGGTAAGTGATGACAATACGTTGTGCCAGACCTACGGTACAAAGGGACTTCCAGTCTGGGACACAAAGGCTGAAGCATGAAAAGGGGAGCAAAGACATAACAGGAACCAAATCAATTTAAATTACTTCATAAACTGTAGACGTTCATTAGCGTAGAAGAGTTTCACAGGAAAACAATGACAAAGTCAAAGCCATCTGATTTTCATATGCTAATTAATTAAATGTGCCAAACGCATTTAATCTCTCATTATAACCATAGGGGGAGACAGACGAAACTCTTGAAGTTCTGCAAAGCCAGGTCATTAGAGAGCCAAGTCACTCCTCAGATCTCAGCCTCACACACAAACGTACGTTCCCCACTTATTATAGGTCTAAGCAGAACCCGGCTCTGCCCTCTCGTTCCTTCTCCTCCCCGGGAGGACACTTGCTATCTTTTCAAGCGCCCTAAATGCCTCACATAGCGTTGGAAAGAACCGGTTTGCTAGAAAAGAAGCACAGAAGCCATTTTCCAAAAAGCCACATTTAAACGTCCTCATCCCCGTAAGAAGCAGGGTGAAATGGAAAGGAGATTCATGGTCTGCTCGCACTCAGGCACGGCAATCCACCACAGCTTGCACTCGTCCCCTTTAAGCCCCGCTAACGTTTTGGAGCTTTTTTTTTTTTTCCCTTTTCTCCTTTCTAAACTAGGAAAGGATTCTGGTGTTTACACAGGGCTCTTCTTGCTTAATAAATCTTAAATTGAAACAGATTTTTTTTTTTTCTTAAATAATTACCTTCTTCAGAGTTATCATACGACAGGATATTAGGGAAAGCCAGAGCCGCCTGTTGCTCTCACCCACATCTGCCTCTAATCTTCACAGCTCAGCCATTAACCCTGTCGGGTCCCCACGCGCACACCTTGCCCAGCCGGCGGCACGGCTGCAACGGGCTGACGTGGGCTGCTTCAGCACGGCCCCTTCTGCCGCACGGCCGGAGGGCAGCGCCGCGGACCCGCGCCTACGGGACGCGACCCCCGGTGCGCGGCCGGCCCCGCTCCAGCCGCGCCGCGCCGTGAGGGCGAGCGTGTGGCCCTGCGCCGCGTCAAGCCCCCACAGCTGGGCAGAGGGGCTGCCGCACCAAACCCCGGCAGCTCGAAGATCGCAGGGGAGTGACGCAACCCGAACTTTTCGTTCATCTGCTCCGCCTTTTCGGTTCCAGCCCGCGGAGAACGCGCGCCGTTATCCTCTAAGCCATCTGCACGAGCACTGACGGGCGCTCCGGCAGCACCCTGAGCCCAGGCTAGCCCCGAGGGGCTCGGTGACAGACCGGCGGCTCAGCCCCGCCGGCACCGCGCTGACAGCCCCGCTGCGCTCCGGGGGCCTTCTCGGTGAGACGGGAGAGGAGCAGCCCGCTTGTCATCGCGCACCGCCGCAGCCCAAAGCTCCGGGCGGGCGGGCGGGAGAGAGGGAGCAGCCGCCGCCCGCTGCCCTCGCACGGCCGCCCCTTACCTCCGAGCCGCGGCGACGCGCTCCCGGGTGGGGGCCGGGGCCACGCGCATTGACAGTAGAGAGGCGGGCTCCGGCTCTGCCACGCCGATGCGGCGCGGCTGAAGACAAGCCGAGAACGTCGCCGCGCCCCGCGCCCGCCGCGAGTGGCCGAGCCCCGCGCCCGCTCCCCGCCCTAATGGGGCTCCGCCGCTCCGCGCCCGGGACGGCGGCCACCGCCTCCCGCCGCGCCCATTGGCTGCCGCCAACCCGGCGGGGCGGGGAGAGGGGCGGGGTCGGGGCGAAGGGCGGGGTCGGGGCGGGGCTTCGTCCACCCGCGGGGTGGGGCGGGCAGCGGAGCTCCCTGAGGCGTTGCGAGGGCCCCGGGAGCTGCGATTTGTCCGCGTTTGGGGGCTTCGCAATGGTTTTCCCCTCTGCGGGGCGCGGGCCGTGCCGGTGAGAATGGGGCTGTTGAACAATGCCATATAGATGTGCTTTATTTTATACAGGTCTGGAGGCGGGATCCGCATCGCCAAACGGCTCCTCTTAAATCTGAGTCTGAAAATAAGCACTTCCAGATTGCATCTGTGTGGAATTTTCAAAGAAAGCACAAACAGGTGGCACCTCCTCACAGGCAGTTTTGCCATCAGAATGAGGTTTGATGTCTTTTGTAATTTAAGAAGACACATGAGGGATGAAGTAGAAATTGCGGGGGGGGGAGCATACTTTCGAAAGGGAAAAAGAAGAAAAGGACAGCAGTGGTGGCAAAGGGTGCCCGCAGCCATCTGCTGTGCTGGTTCTCCTTGTCCCCTGCCCTATGTTCTCCTGTGCCACCTCTCTGAGCCTCTCTGTAGCACTTATCAGAACGATCTCAAAATATTTAGTCTGTGTTTGCAGCACTGCATGATTTCCATCATTTGCTTCTTCCCACTTCAAGCTCCAGAGGTATAGGAAGTCCAATTGCTTGGCTTGTAAATAACCTTGTAGGAGGTGTTTACAGTCATATGTTAGCAGATCTGAATCTGGAACGAAAGAATTTATGACCAATGCCCTCTTTTAAGTTGTATTTCTGTTTATCTGATCCTCACTTATAAATGCCTCTAATTAAGCTATAAACTCTTCGTTTCTACTTAACCATCTGGGTAGCCTGGGAAGCTTGCAACAGAAATGTAATTTACCCACACCACAGCCACGTCTGCAATGCAAATCCAACACAACTGTTTCCCGAGGGTTACAGCCTGCTCCGGTTTCCACTACATGGACAGAACTAAAGCTTGTCCAAACTGCCAGCATAGGTCCTCACCGGGAATGACAGAACACCGTGTTTGTTCGGGAATGAAGACGCACCTGTAACCCTGTGAACAGTGGGAGATAACATTTCAAGTTGGATTTTAGGAAAGATTTATTCTCAGAAAGAGTGGTGAGGCATTGGAATGGGCTGCCCGGGGATTGGGTGGCGTCACCAACCCGGGAGGTGTCCGAGAACCATGGAGATGTGGCACTGAGGGACATGGTTAGTGGGCACGTGGGGATGGGTCAGTAGTTGCACTCGGTAATCCTAGTAGTCTTTTTTGACCGTAATGATTCTCTGAGCCTATAATTAATTAAAAAATGCAACCCCTGAGTGCAAGTACCGAGGAAGGGGATATAAGGTTCTTGATCAACTTTTTGCATTTCTATGGGAGCTGCTGGGCCCCCCTTTGGCCTTGCCACATTCCGACCTGTTTGCTGTTTTCACTGGATGCACTTCTCACTGTCCTGAAGGCTACGCAGTTTGGAGGTTTGTCTGCTTTGACCGTGAACTGGGTTGGGAGAGGTAATAAAGAACATTTGCACAGCAAAAATGCCCAGTGTTAAAATAGCCATTCATCTATCTTAAACTGTTACTGAATATTTCATAAATATTTATGCCAGAAAAGGCATCTAACCTGGCAATATGCAAGCTTAATACTGGTTTGAGCCTCAGCTTTGTTGCCTTGGCATAGTAAAAAATCCAACTTGCATGGAACCCTGGGCAGTACTTTCCTAATGTATGAAACATGTATCCTAAAATTTCTGTGGTATTTAGGATTTTTCTCCAGAATGTGATGCTGACAGACATTATGAACTTCATGTGAGGAGTGCAATTTTTAGCCTACATTACCGGATCCTTTTTGAATATGAGAAGTGTGAAAAGTTTCTGAAGGGTGGGTGTAGACACACAGGTACCCCAGAAAACTATGCCTGGAACAATCTGTAAGACCTTCTTTTCCAGTCTTAACCTCTGTCAGTCACTACTTTTAATATTTCTAATTATTCTTAGAGTATCCCAGGTTTTCATATCTGAAAGGCCTACCTAACCTTGATAGGCAAAAAGACACAGAAATCTTCTTTTGTGTAAATCGTATGTAGAATGTTACAACTGCAACTGTGAATAGGTGAGCAAAACCAGCTCCTGAGCTGGGCTGCAAAAATCCCACCTAGCACTGATGCAGCTTTGAGGCTCTCCCTGCTTGGACTAACTGCCCTCAGAAGTCCTTTCCAACCTCATAGGTACAGGATCCTGTGACCTGGAGATGCTGGATCCAGCCACAACATGAGATGCAGATCCGATTGTGCCATCTTGTTACCAAAGCAGTAAAAGTATGGGGCCGTAGACAGTGCCTGTCCCTGGAGATGGAGAGTATGAGTGAAGCACTGTGGTATAATCCTGGCATTAGGCCACCCCACAGGTGCCTGTCTAAATGGTAGTTATACTGTGCACTTAGAATAAAATTGGCATCAGGTTAGGGGTGAGACTTGGATTTGCTTTTAATCAAGTCAGATTGGGCTGTTTTGTTCTGCTTTAGCTTTGCTTAGTGCTGTGAAATGCTGGGCAGCTTCTTGGATCATTTGGAGATTTTTTGGAGAGACAATGCTTTGTTCCTCACTTTCTGCAACACCGTACATTGGACCTTAAACTTTTTCTTTATTTCTTACTGTGACTTTAAGGATGGGTACAATGGCCATTTTTCCTTTTTTAACTTCCAAATAGCAGTAGGAATGCCTATTGCTTTCCCTGTTTCCATGATTGATTTCCCTGTTTCCATGAGAAAATAAAACTGTCTTGCATGACATGTGTCTTATACGGTTGAGTATAATAATATTAGTGCAGAGTTTGAGGTGTATAGAAGAGCATCGGTGAATAATATTAATGAGAACACCTCATGAGAACACCTTGTTCTAGCTCTACACTTGATCTTTCTGGACCACTATGGAATCAACTAATGTAGGCTACCTGAAGGAAACAGGTATAAACATTCCCATGCTGATTCTTATCAAACCAGCTCTTTTCTTTGGCTTGTATCTAGCAATATGTTCTTTATCAGCTGTATGGATTGGGCTTAGAAAACTGTCTTACTAACCAATGCTAATAGTGAGTTTTCACTATTGGGGGTTGCTTTCCCTCATTGTATCAGGCACACCACTTTCTTCCCCTGTACCCTCAGGCATCCCAAAGGTCTCCATCAAACCCTCTGTGAAGGCTGGGTGGCCTTTGCAGTGCAGCTGGAAACCTGCCCTCAGCTATTTGAGTCAGGGATAGGCTGAGGAGTGCTAGGGCTCCATCCCAGAATCCAGGTTTGGGTTCTTTTCTTCTACAAACCTGGGTATAACACAGGCAAGAGGGAGGGAATTTCATCCCACTATAGAGCCAGAACCAAGATGCCTGTCTGCATTTGGGAGAGGGGCTGAGCTCTTGGGTTTTCCAGTTGAAGTTTTGTTTCAGGATAAACCATCCCTTTTTCAGATTATTATTATTATTATTTTGCAACAGTCCTTCATTTCTGTGTAAGGGCTCTCCTGCTGTTTTTTGCCTTTTTTATTTGTTTTGGCCTTATCTCTTGGCTCTGTAACTTTTTCAGCTACACAATTCTTCATAATCTCTGTGTAAAAGTGCACAGCCCGATAAAAAAGCTCCCTCTGGATTTTATTCCCAGGCATCTTGCATAGCTGTTCAGTCTCTCTGTTCTCTCTACCTGGACTAAAACATCATCCTTATAAGAAGGCCTCGCACTCTGCCTTCAGTCACAGACTTCTCCGTCAGTTCTTCTAGCTCAGAAATCTCCTCTGGACTAGGATAAAATAGGCAATGTGACTGAGAGGAAATGAACAGCATTTCGTGTGCCATACATGTAAATAATCCCCGTCTGCTCCTGAGATGCGCTGTTGTTCTCTTCCCACTGAGCTGGAGTCAGCCCTGCTAGCTGCTGTGGGGTTGGAGCAGCTCCTGGAAGGCAGCCGAACATCTCTGTACCTAGTCCAAGTGTGGATGACTGTACTCTGCCTTTGGAGTGGTCTCAATGAATCTGATTGTATTCCAGAAATAATGGCAAAAATCTCTGCATTTCACTAGCTGCAGATGAAAACTGAGAAATCCAGTGACCTTTGAATAGGTTTCCCAGTCCTCCTAGGCATTAGTCTCCTGTTGGTACTCCTGAGAGGCTAGCATGGCTTTTTCACAGCCTTTTCCCCAAGAATATGGCCATTTCATTGCCTGGAGATGTTTCCATTTGCACAGGAGATGCTGAGACGTAACACCCTTCTGTTGTCCCTGCTTGGAGAGATGGAACAGCTTTGAAAGCATATGCCCGATCCCACGTGCATTGAGACATTTGATTATTAGCTGTTCGTAAGACCAACTCAGATTTGTAAGCAATACATGGAAAAGATTTGATAGAAGGCAATGGCTATTATTTTGAATAAATACCACTGATGCTGTTATTAAATTCGATTCACTTAAAATTTACACTTTGAGAAGCCGGAATGTTAGAAGTTAAGGATAATATTCCATACCATTTGTCCTTCTTCTCTGTCATGGCACACACGTAAGCCAACCCCTAGCTCAATCAGCTTTTGTTTCGCTGTGTTACTGTCCTAACATGGCTTAAACAGAGATCATTATTTAACTGCGCGGGAGATCTTAATCTTTCACTTAAATGTAAATTGCCAAGAATGATCACTAAACAAATTGATTGAATGCCATTGATTACTCATCAAATAATTGTGGGAAATCATGTAAATCAATTATTCATCATCCTCAAAGAATAGATGACATGGAGAATAAGCTGCAATTAAGATAAAATACCATTGGATTCTGTACCAATAATTTCTTTTGAAATTACAATTCTGGCAATTAAAGCAAATTGAAATTAAAATGTGAGTAGCCTGATTGAGGCGCTGAGTAGTGATTGTACAGAAGTGTAATCTTCTGGAGCTTATTCACATGTGGGGACACAGATGATGTTTGCCTCCTGAAATGTTTTCTGTTTTTCCCCATGCATTATTTCCGCCTAAAGCAAAGATGCCGATATGATTACAGTTTTTAGTCTCCTCCATTATGATGTGACCAACCCACCGGTGCTACAAAAAGTAAAACACACTCCTAAAAATAATGTAAACATTTTATTCCCACGCTAGATTTATTTTGAGTTTAATCTGTATTATTTCCTACCATATTCATACTATGCATTTCGTATGTGTAGAATCCAGAATCTAGATTCAAAAGTAGCATGGATAAATTTCTATTACTGCAAGAATATGGTTTTGTAGACTTTATAGAGTTTTGAATTTATTAATTGAACTGTTATTTCCATCAATACAGGACTGACCTGCTAGACATTTAAATCAATGGAAAGTCTCCCTTTGTCTATGTGCAATATATCTAGAAAAAGCATCTCAAAGAATAAATAAAAATAGAGGCGTTATTCTTTATTAAAACCACTGATTATGAAGTAATTTCTCAGTCAGTTGGACTCAGGCGAAAGCAAAGACCTCTGACATGTGTGAGCTCTGTCTTGATGTGTTTTTGGAGAAGAGAAGGCACCGGGGAGACCTCATTGTGGCCTTCCAATACTTGAAGGGGGAAGATAAACAGGAGAAGGAATGGCTGTTTACAGGGGTGGATAGCGATAGGACAAGGGGAATGGTTTTAAACTGAGACAGGGGAGGTTTAGGTTAGATATTAGGAGGAAGTTTTTCACAGAGGGTGGTGACGCACTGGAACAGGTTGCCCAAGGAGGCTGTGGTTGCCCCATCCCTGGAGGCATTCAAGGCCAGGCTGGATGTGGCTCTGGGCAGCCTGGTCTGGTGGTTGGCGACCCTGCACACAGCAGGGGGGTTGAAACTGGATGATCATTGTGGGCCTTTTCAGCCCAGGCCATTCTATGATGCTATGATTTTACGTTCGGCTGTTTTTGACTGTCATGCTAAAAAATGACATGCATAGAATGCTCTTCCACAGAAGCAGTAAACAGGAAGGTCATTAACATCGCAAATGGTGTTTCTTTTTCAAACACCCAAAGTGTCTCAAAAGGGTTGTTAAGATGAGGGCATTTTCAAACACTAGGGACGAACACTTCTCCAGAGGCAATCGCTATTCTCTATCACTGCTATATGACCGAGTGCAGCTATCACTTAGGAATAATAGCCTCACATGTCATTGTTTTGATGCTGATAGGATGAATGTGGTAATACGCAGAGTGCAAATATTTAGATAGATTTGAAATTCATGTACTGAGAATATGCATTCAGATATGATTAGGGCTATGGTTTAGATGTGAGTCGTCTCATAGTCCTTAAGGTCCTTTTGCCTCAACACATACTGTAGCAATCAGTTCAGAAGTGATAAAGGCAAGGTTTGCAAATAATACACACACACAAGGAAAAATGTATCCCGTCACCATGTTTACATAAGTAGCTGCTGTTTTGTTTAATCAAACGGGGGAACAGAATTCATTCATGTTTAAATGGTGTTTTAGCTAGACCTCTAATGTTAAGCAGATATGGTAATGTCATTAGAGGTATTTCTTGTCTCTCTCCTCTCTGCTAGATGAAATGCATTTTATTTATATAAGGTATCAATCAGTGAATGGTTTTCAATATTTGTTGAAAATATTTTTTGGGAAAAAAAAAAAAAGATATAAAAAAAAAACCCCACCAGAACCAAAACAAAGCAAAAACCGGTCAGATTTATATTAATCAGGGCGTCACTTTCTGTGTTTTAAACGCACGTCTCGTTTTCAGTATTTCATATTCTTCATTCAAATAATTTGTGTTTCCATGTAATAAGCTGCCTGGCACTGTTTGTGCTGTCTTCCTGAGTAAAGGCACTGTGCTGCCACTGCACATACAGAGAAATTAAAATTCTGCTTCCTCTCGCAATTTGAAGTGAGTTGGAAATGCATTTTCAGAACACATTGGAGTTGTAAAACTTGGTAACATGGGAGTTCATGGAAACATAAAAGCCACGAGTAAATAAATCAAAGGATGTTTTCTGGAGATGGTGAAGAGCCAGAAATCCAACAGAAGGAAAACCGGATAACGAGTGGGCAGCATTTCTGAACATCAGAAATATTTGCAGTGTTTGAGAGCTTGCTCTTTTTTCCCCCGGTATTTGCCAGATTCAGATATCACACATCTTCACAGAAGATGCAACCCAAACAGTTTATAATTAAGCACTGATCTATTTTTTTTTTTTCCTGTTTTGTTCTCTTCCCTGGAGTGTCACAACACAATTTGTTCCCTTTATCACCAAGTCTCTCTCTGGGTCTAGTGAGAGGGGAGCGTTGCCAAAGTTTTGTACTATTTCGTTCTTCGTCATGAAAGGCTCCTTGTATATTAATTGCCTCTGTGAAGTGTCAGCAATGAAGTAGGCTGAGGTCCTGCATGTGAAAAGGCATCCTTGTTCCTTTGTAGGTGTCATTTTCTCAGGCACTGCCTATCTATCTGTCAAGGTTGACACGGAAATATGTCAAGTCTCCCGGTTTGTCAGCTAAATATGCCTTATGTTTCCTTGCATACATTTTATACGGTTAAACCCGATCTAACAGAAACTCCAGAAAGTCAAAACACTGGAGTCAGTGAAGCAGAATTTGGCAAATTCACGCTTGGTCATTTTAAATTAATTAGGAAAGAAATTCTCTCAGGACTGACTGGAGCTTACTGGGCTCCTCGGGTTATTTTGAGGCTCCCTATTGTGCAACCTGATTTTATTCTGTACACGTTTGGTCTCATCAGAGGAAAACACCTGAGTCAATGCACTTAAACTTGTGTGCAACGACTGCAGACTTTAGGAAAATGTTTCTGTACGTTTCCTTCACACTTAGAAAGCAGAATTTCCTTTGCTTATGTGAATGGGAATCCTTTTAATTCCTCTCACTGTAATGATCTGAGGAACTTGCTTGCCCACAGAAGTGTCTTACAAAGTCCCTCTTCTTTTATGCAGTAGCACAATTAGGAGATCGCTGAGCTCTGATTTACTCTTCACAGTAATGGAACAGAAGAGAAATGTGCTCCTTTACGTTAATTGGTTAATTACTTCATTAATTCATTCATCTTAAATCTGAGAAGACTATTTTCAAAATGTAAAGTTAAGCCCCTGCATTTAGTTTTTCTGGAGGCCTGATGTGCTTCATGTGATATTTGACGTGCAAGGCAATATGTAAGAGTACACGTAAAATGCGTATAAAGCAGTGGGCACAATCGGTGCTTTAGTTTGGACCTGACAATCTGGGAAAAACTATTTTCTCTCCAGGAATCCAGGAAGACTATTAGAGTGACAAACTCTGCTCTCAGATACTCACCCACAGTTCATGCTCAAAACAGTGAGAGCTGGTTGCAGAATTTTGCCTGCAGCCTTTTGGGCTGCTCTGCTCACCATCAGGGATTTGCTGGCCTTGCTTTCCTGAGCCTCTCTTGTTCCTCTTGAATTTCATTCACATGGGAAAGGCTGACCTTGTGCACAGGCACCTTTGAATTGCTGTCATGCAAAGCGACCCTTCCTCAGTGCACCAGACTTGCAGAAGTTGTGGTGGAGGGTGAGAAGAGAGTGTGTCAGTAAATACATTCAAGAAGAGAGAAACAGTTGAGATAAAACATGAAACAACTGCCAAAATCAACCCCATTCTGGGATATTGTTGGAGGTACTGGACTGGATTGTTCTGGTTCCTGGTTGTACCTGATCATGAAGAGCTCTGCTCTCTGGGGCTCTGCTCCTGAGTCCCTGAGATGCATGTGTGTCTTTGTGTCTCTCATGCAGAATCCTTGTCACAGAGAGATCCTCTAATGGGACTTCCAAAGCTGGAGAGACTAAAACATACCAGTACAATTTCTTTGACAAGTACAGCAATAAGGGAAGATGCAAGGCTGCTAATCCAGTCACTAAGACCATGATTAAAGAAAGTATGTAAAGAATACCCTCCAAGATAAAAACAGTAGCCAGAGCCTACTGAGTTCCTCACAATGTCCGCTGTGTTATCCTATTGTTGCTCTAGTCAGCAGTAGGAAACTTCCAAACTGTTACTCCTATTTCACAGATAACCTCTTTCTCTACTTTCTCTACCTGTAAATTAAAGCAGCTGTCTCCAGATTGCAGGGTTTGCTAACTTCCCTGAGTGTTTCATCCTGGTGATGCATTTCTCACCCCTCTGTATAAGCGCAGAATAAGGATCAAATTCTGAGGACAAAGACTGCACAGTGTGACATGAATGTTGTGAGTTAAGGCAAACCCAGAGATGTGTGTGAAAGATCATGCATCGCATAGGAGTTCCATTTTACACTGAATGTGAGCTTTAGGTTTAAAGTGGGACATCAGTGCACCCAGCCCCTCTGCTAACAAGCTGGCTTTCTGATATTGCAGCATTACATAGGGAAGGAGGAAGAACTGGTTACCTGTTTATGGGTATAAATTCTGCTGAGTCAATATTATAAAGCACAATGAATTCTTCCACATGACTTTTTTTAAATCTGCTTCCAACCTACAGGGTAAGGATGAAGAGGACATAAGTGGGAAAGAGCACTGCTGTATGGCAGATAACTCAGAAGCAAAGAATCCTCAGTGCTTATGAGACAGTGAAAAGCTAATGTGCTTGAAATGGTCCTCCGCAACATAAATCTGAGGTAACACAATAAACTCCTCTGCGTTGATATATATTATATCACAAAAAACAACATATTACTCTAGGGGATTGAAAGCCGAATGGCATACATTTACAGTGTCTGAGCAATCAATTCTGAAACACCAAAAATACTGGATGAGTTCTCTAACTGAAGAAGTGGTCGCTTCTGAAATGGAGATATTAGAGTTCAAAGCCATTGTCGCAGAGAAGGAAGAACTGGTCACAAACATTTCTCGTAGTTCAGATGTAAATAATGATGACAGCTGCATTTGTTACACACACAAAAAAAGCATTTTTGAGAGTCCAAGTCAATAATAGTTGAAGTTCATGCTTTAAAAATTAAGCTGTTAACATCAAACAAAATGCACTAAGGAAAAAAAAAAATGCAATTCAAAGAAGGTATTCAGAGGCTGAAGGAATCAGAAGAAAAATCACAAGAATCAGTCAGTAGAAAAGGACCTGAAATATAGTGAAATGAAGAGAAAATTAAGAGAGAGTTTGACCTATCAGTAAACACTTGTATCAGTAACAAAAGGACTCTCCAGCCTAGCTGGTAAAACTTTTGCCAAGTCCAATAGATGAAAGATGAAACTAACTGATTTTATGCTAGTTTTCACTGTGTTTCAAGCAACCAATGGAATGATTCGCTCAAGTCTATTCTCCAGAATGGGATAATTTCCAGATTCAAGATCTTTTTTCAATAAGTAGGTTCTAGTTCAAGTATTAACTACATTCAAGGAAGTATCACAGTCTTTATGATCTCAAGAATCAGCCTGGATAATCACAATGCTTTTGTCACATCCTTCAGCACCTGGGAAATCACGACAAGCATTCAGGCAGCGGAGGTCCCCATAACATTCAGAGCAAGGAATGAGGAAACCCTACATTTAGATTTCTTCATTTTGGGTGCACTTCTGGGGACTCCAGGCTGATGGTAGCAGGCAAATATTGGTTCAGGGCTCTGGTGCGTAATGTGACAGGGATACGCTCCTTGGAGATCACTAATATATGCCCTGGGGAAAGGAGCACACACTATAGCTTTGGGAAAGTAAATGGGAACATCCACTTTACTTCAAGTTCCTGTAGAAAAGGTCTTTTTTTTTTTTTTCCTTTCTTTTTTTTTCCCCCAGCTGGTTTCTATGGGCAGGTCAGGCATTTAAAGTTCTCTGCACAATCATAATGCAGCTGTAGTTCTCAGAGAAATGGCTGAACCCAGTTTTTCCCTGTTATTTGAGTTAGACTGGAAATATTATTCCTTGCACTGAAAAAAAAAAAAAAAAAATCCTTGCCTACAAGATGTATCTTACACAGTCCCTGAATTCACAAAGTTTGGGAAAGGAAGCTCACTTGGAAGACATTCAGCCACTAAAATGAGAAATGGTGTCTGCAATAAATTTTATTCTCATTTTGTCTTCAATTTCTCCCTCTTTTCCAATATGCAGCTTTGATAAGAAGAGATAGGACGTATAATTACCCGTTTCCTCTCCCTCTCCCTACATTTATGCTTACAAATGCAGTACATTTTGGAAAGCCTGCAATATGGGAAAATAATAAAGCATTATATCTGCTTAGCCAAAAACCTAAGATATTAAAAATCTCTGAATGCTCAGATGAATTCTCAGCCTGATCTAAAACAGAACGGAGAGAAAAAAAATCACGAGAGTTTCATAAATTCTAGGTACAGCTTTGACAGAAAATGTAGTGCAAGGGCCAGATCATGTGCTTTGCATCACAGTGTCAGCAAATTCTGGCCAAGGGGTGGGCATATCTGTTTCTAGGGAGAAAGGGGTGTGCCTGGGATACTCTTCTGGGGAGCTGCTCCCTGGCCTGCTGGTTTCGACTCCCGTGGCTTAAATAAGCTTGGTAGAACATTTTCACAATTAAAAACTCTGGCTGCTAAGGAAAGCATGTTTCCCTCCTGGTTTCCCTCCTGGTTTGAGCCGCTGTAGCTGCTGCTTGCTGAAGGCAAAGCCTGCTAGGTGTGTGGTCTGCAGCGCAGCCAAGGAGCTGGCCTGGAGCGCCTGGCTGCTCCGAGTTACACCGCGGCGCACAGAGCAGGAGCGGCGCTGCAAACAGAGCTGCAGTGCAGCAGGACCTGGCTGCTCTGTGCCAGGGCTTCCATGAGCAGGAGGCTGGAGAAATGTCTGCCTCCAGTTGCTCAGCCCCACCTGCCATGTGCCCATGGCCTGGGACGTGGCTGTGCGTTGGTGGGACATGGCTGTCTGTTGGTGGGACGCGGAGCCCATCCAATGCCGAAAGGAGATGTTTCCTCTCTGTTTTGGCTCCTGACGGTCCCAAGAGTGAATGTCCTGCTATTAGATCAGTTCAAAAAGACCTCGATCGATGAGGGACTTTGCACCACCGCGATGCAAAACCAAACCAGAATTTAGGCTGTGGCCAAATGCTGCATACACGATGGCAGGTTTTTAGTTCTGAGATTTGATCCGATGCTGGGCTGCTCAGCTGGCACACAGCAGCCCTAAAGCACAGCAGTGTATGAGCAAGTTTATGGTCCCAAGCAACCTAAAAGCAAGAGCTGCACATTTCAGTAAAATATCGGCACAATTTTCTTTCTTTCTTTTTTTTTTTTTTTTTTTTTTTTTCAATACAGGCTCCAGCTCTTCCGTATTTACTGTCTAAGTAAGATATATGATACCAGTAGATGCAAAGTATAAAACGTAACAGATTCATACCAGCTAGAACGTGTGCACAAAAAAGGCAGTACAGAATGCCCATTGAGTACAATAGAAAATGCTCACAATAAATCAGTTCCCAGATCTCTTCCTTACTGCCGTTAAGAAAAAGTGGTTTAAAATACCAAACTCCCCAAAACTCAGTTGGGAAAAAGCTTATTAAACCAGGGTGGAGAAACCTGAAATCAATCTCCTCAATTAATCCTCTGTTTGGGCTCCATTTAAAGCTTTAGCACATGTTATTTCTCTTTAAAGGAGGATTTAGTGCTTGGGCAAATATTCCCACATATCAGCAAATAGAAAATAACTTCTTTACTTTTTCCACAACCTTTTTTAATTAATGAGGAAAAAAATATTTGTATTTTGAATAAAGCTCTATTACTTCCTGATAATTTTCATGCTTGAAACTGATATACGGTAAACTAATATAAATCAGGAGCAACTTGTTTGAAATGGTGCAGTGTAATTTGTACGGGAGCAAAGCTGTATCCAGAATAGTCGTGCAATAGATATCTCTCATCTCTTAAATTTCTGTGGAAGTATGCAAGCCAACGGCATGAATCAAGTGTAATTAAGAGCAGGATTTAGCCCAAGATGTTACATGTAAGATGACACGCGTTGCTGTGGGAGCAGACTGGTGTCGCAAACACAGAACTGTGTGCTTTCTTCCCGCAGCACTTTGTGGATCTTTGGGCAGTGAAGAAGAAAGTGATTATTCAGGAGTAAACATTGGCTGGTGATGTCAGTGCGGAGAGCACAGAGAGGTACTGAGCAACCAAACTGCAGTTTATATTACCGACTCTTTTTGCACCTTTGATCCGACGCAAAACTCTTTCTTAAAGAAAAGTAACATGGCAGACAAAGATGCAGCAAAGAAAATGATTTTTGCAATGGTTTCACATGTTTTCTTGCTATTTAAATGTAACGTTTATCTAATTCATAACATTTTGGTGTTAAACAGTAACGCTCTGTCTGTGGTCCCATTTTCAAAGTCAGAGCTTCCTTCAGGACTTGCCGTGACGTCTTTAAAAGCAGTTTTCCTCTACTGAAAAGACACACTATGTCACTGGGGCCGGGTCCCAGGGAAGGCTGCTGCCACTCTGTGCTGCTGGGAAGCCTGGCCTCACACACAGCCCCGTGTCAATCTTTCTCCCTCGCTTGATTTCTTCCTGTTCTGCAGTAAACCAAGCGGTAGCTTGGAAAGGAAGGTTATCAAGACAATGCTGCAGCCCAATATCAAGTCATTAGGCACTGCACGAATGGCTCCTAAAGATGCAATAGTTTTGCTTTTGCTTTTATTTCTGTGCATAAAATCAAACAACCAAACAAACAAACCACAAATAATTTTTCGGACTTCTAGGTCTTGCCTGCACAAGTATAGTGCAATATTCATGTTTTTACTTTCTTAGGGCAACTGATCTGTTTAAAACTGTGTGTGCTTAAAAATGTTGATGAATTAATACCTTACATGGCACCAACCCCCACTCCTCAGAAAACAACCCTAAAGTAAAATGAAATTACTATTCTTCAATGTGAAGTTTGAAAACAAGCTTCTCTTCTAATTCTTAAACAGAGGAAATTAAATTCATACTTTCCAGTACAGTTAATCCTGAGCTGTTTGACATATTTGAACATTAGCCATTTGCACTGGGGTATAAACTGAGTGTGGCTTTCAGAAATACACTACTCTTGGAGACTGCTGATCCAAATGGACTGTCAAAAGTTATCTGAAGAATTTCAGCAGCTGACCTGTTTTATCAGGGCCACCAGCTGCCGAGAGCTGTGGATGGTGATGAGAGCTTAGGTGAGAGCAAAGAACGTGGAGAAGCTAACAGGAGGACTGAAGAGCTCAGAAAGCTCTGTGGAGCTTTGGCTGTCAGCTGTGGTGTACGGAGGAGAAATTGTGGCTGAGCCATACCCACGGAGCTGGGCCCTTAGGGCAGAGAACAGGGAAATGATAAGCTATGATATTTATTTCAAGCACATGAAGTAAAGGTCTGTACACTGCATGTCTCGTGTTATTAATCCAGAAATGGTGAGGACTGCAGGATAATTGGCTGTGGCTAAGGCAGGCATCAAAACCCCTTCAATAACTTCTGAAGAAAGAGAAAAAACAAAGTTTCATGCGCCCGCCATTAACCAAGATGCCTGTTTCTAGCTATTAACTGGAAAAAGAAAATATTCTTTTAGCTATCGATGGATAACTAACTCAGAGACAGTCAGATTACATTTGGTCAGGGGAGCCTTGGTCCTCTTGTTTCTAACCGTGGGTTAGGCGAGAGAGAGTAAAGGAGTTAAGTTTCCGAGGTTGCTCAGCAGAGTTTGATTTGAGGTTCCCACGTCCCTGTAGGTTGCATGACTTGTAGAAAAGGTCACCTCTGCTGCTCACAACGTGGCTTTTATTACTAAAAAAGATAATCATTAAGGACAACAAAAGAAGAAGAAAAAAAAAAAGGCGCTGTTCCCTTCTTCCACTACCTCACTCCTTCCCCAAGCTGCATTTTTTACTGTCTTGAATGGAACAAAAAGGAGTATTGAGTTAAGAAAATGAAGAGCACTTTGCTGAGCAAGGCACAGATGTGGCCAAATGTTAATGTATGTTTTCTGTCCCTGCTATTTCTCTTACTCCTTCTCATCCATACCAGGGAAGTGGAATGCAGTTGCCTTCTTGTGGCAACCCTGAAATAAGTCTCCTGATTTATATGATCGCAGCGCTGCTCTTTTGTATCATAAAATTCCTTTAGAAATGTTGACAAAATGTGTAAACATTTAGTGGCAGCACTTCCATCTATTACACAGATGAAAATGTCCTAGAGATTACGGTGGCATGAGCTTCGTTGTTATTACCATGTCTTGCAGAGAAGGGGACGGAGCATGGGAATGGAAGGGAGGAATTCCTGGGTTCTGAACTCTGTTTGGATGCCGAGCCTGCGGCCTCAGGCTAGTCTGCTCTCTTGGTGCTGCAGAGACTGACACCCCATAAATACACAAATTATAGATAGGAGCAGCTTAGGTCTGCATTTTGTCCTGGCCTCAGAAGTCATGGGCCCAGGAGCTGCAGACAGCGGTCTCTTGACAATCTGCTTTCCTGTCCATGAGCCACAGCAATGAATGCTGCAGTCTTACTCCTAAAAGCCCATGAAGCAAGGCTTAGAATCGGTGCATCAGCCCTTCTGCCCACCTTTCCTCATCAGTAAAATGGACGTAATAGAAATGTTATCCTTTACCAGGGCTTATTTACAATCCTGTCCAGATTGAGATTAATGGCAGAGTAAATAGTAAGTAACTATCTTTTCAGAAGTTGTCTGAAATCAGAAGTTCCAGTGCTACAGACCAACAAACCATCATGAGCTGGTTTGTGAACACCTTCCCTTGGTGAGTAGAAGCAGTTACACTGAAGGGTAGGGGCATCTACAGCTTTTGGCTGTTGTGAGGAAGGGGCCACAGTACATCCTGTATTACTACTGATGTCACTGCATCATTACTGGTAGAAGATATCTTGTCAGACCTGAAAAACTGTGCAATTTTAGAAAAATTAAGGAGTGATTTAATGCCAGATAAAACTGTGAAAGAAACTAAGGATGTACGTAAAACAAAGTAATTAATTGAAATATCTCACACATCTCTGCAAGAGGTTTTGCTGTAACCTTTCAGCATGTTTAGTAATACATAAACTCCTAGGCTCTAACAGAATTAACTGATGTAAAGTGTTGGTATTGATTTCTCACTCCCTTTTGTGCCACTACCTGTAATTCAGAAGAACGAAAGAAGCCTGATTCCTAATTGGAATCAGCGTATGTCTACATTTTGTGGTAACACCAGGGAGCAAGCCCTGTGTCCACACTTCTTGTTGCTAGCAAACCTGCCCTTAATCCAAGAGCTGTGTTAGAAAGCTGCTGTGGCTCCTGCATCTCATTTAGCAACATAAAGCAATCCCATTATTTCGATCCACCCCAGCTTGTTTCTAGGACGGCTTGTAGTCCAACAGACCTCTGGGGCTCACAGATGTAAGTATTTTATTTATGTACAAAGCATGGGCCAGAGGCTGAGGAGCTCTGATCCCTCTGGAAGTGAAGGCAGAGTGTTTGTTTGCTGACAGTAGAGCTGCTGGTTTTCTGGGTTGGACTTGCAGCCTCCTGCTGAGGCAGTAAATATTCGGAACTGCTGGTGTCATTGTGTGATGCTACTTGAAGTCATCCCTGTACCATTAGCCATGCAGTGCATCTGAAAATGTTACAAAAAGGAGCTTTGCTTCCAGCCAGGACAGGAATCATGGTAGAAAGAATCAAGATCTGCTCTCTTGCTCTCAAGTTTTCCAGAAACAGCTGAGGTAAAACGCGGTGGCAAAATACGTGCCAGATCTGGGTTTGAGTAGCAGCTGAATATGGACAAAGACATTGCTGGTGCTCTGCGGTGTGCAGCAGTGGTCCTGCTCCTGCCCTGCCAGCAGAAGGGCTTTCTGTGCTCATGAATTCCTGACTGAGCAGCACTGCAGCTGCTCCTTGAGGCAGCAGAGACAGATTAGGGGACACTGCAGGACAGAGACCATTATTTAGAGAATTTTGTCCTGTGTGGTTCGGAACACACATGATTGATGATCAACTACATGTTGTCCAAGACAAACGGGAGTAGAGCTTGGAGTCTAAGATATGAAGCTCTCAAAGCCTTCCAAATCCCATCAACAGTGTGGCTGTGGCTTCATGTGGTTCATGGGGGAGAGGGGTGGTCATATGGCTTGGCTTTGTAGGAGACAAAGGTAGGCTGGCTACCATCAGAAAAGTTCCCTTGCATTAAATCCATATCTTTAGAGATTCATCTTCAGGTATGAATGCTGCCAGACAGGGAACAAACTGTGTTTATACATGCTCTTCACATACAGTTTTGCTGCATGTGGGTGTGGTAGGTTCTACTGCATGTAGGGGTGTAGGAGTGGCTGTCTGAAGAAAAAATTCATGTCAAGTTTACTACAACACCCTGAAGTTCAGCTGGAATCCACTACAGTCTTTGAGCTGTTGTAAGAGGAACATTTTGGCTATGGGACCCCTTCTGACTTGCTAAGGTTTCTAGAAGAAATAATGTCAGATGACCTGCGTATCATTTTTGTCTAGTGCTGGAGTATTGTTTCCCCTCTGTGTTATGCACAGAGGAACTGCTAAAGTTAGCATAAAGAGAGAAATGCAGTTATAGCACACATGACTAACATTAGAAGATTATTCTCAAAGCTTTCACTTACTGAAAATTACAAAAATAAAAAAAAAAACACCTCGAAAGCCCTTGAAACAAACACTTTGATGTAGGTTGGAAAATAGCAAATAACATACTCTGAGTGCTCGGCAACCCACTAAGAGTTCAAAAGTTAATAAGATTCAAGAAAGCATTACAGTAAGCAGTATTTCAGTTTTAGGCCTTAAATTAAGCATACATTTTTCATAATGAAGAGAAATGCATGCTTGGGATTTAAAGAAAATATTAAGAAGGATATGGGAGTAGGGCATAATAAGAAAAATCTCCCTGTTATGCCTTGTCCTCCTTCACATATTAACACTGCCACCAACACCATCACTGAAAAACAAGATTCTGAATTCATGTCTGTGGAAGACATCTGATTTGGGATTTTGATGTTGTATTTGTTCTAGTGAATAGAATGAACCATGGCCTCTGAGAGCACTGAGTTACTGGCCGTCGGCGCTACAAGGGCAAACAACATTGCTCAGGTCAAGCCACAGTATTTTTTTCCTCTCAGAAAATGATCTTTTCCCCCATACTGCCAATTTTCAACAGTCTCTTGTCAGGACTCTCACCAAGGTGTGGTATGGAGGAGTACAAAGTGTGATGGCAGGAACTCACAAGGAGCTTGCTAACAGCTGAGTAGAATGGACAACCGTGCACAGGGATGTCAGCCTGGTTCTGATCAGGTCACCTGCCTAAACCAGTAAAACTGAGTCCTGCAGTCACATCCAGCAGATCTGTTGATAACAGAAAGCCCTTGCTTGTCATTCTTTAAAGGATTTCCTGAGGAAGAGTGGAGTTCACTGACACTATTTTATTTTGTTTATTTTAGGAGTTGGATGGCTCTGTTAACGTATTGCTGAAGTTACATTGTTTAGTGTGGAAAGCTTCACATCACACTGTGCAATAAGGGAAATTGTAAGATGAACAGGGAGTCGGATGCAGAGCAGGAATTTCAGAGAGGTATATTTGCAGCATCCTTCTTTGAAATTAGGTCACATTTCCTCTACCTCAGTTCATCCTTTGTAGTTTTTCTGGAAAGGATAAGAAACTTTTATTTCCATGGAAATCTTACTGATGTTCTGAAGTTTGATTGAGTGTGCTTCAGTATCCCCCTGGTAATCTCTGTCTCAGCCAGACAAGCTTGCCCTGTGTTTTTAACTAAGATTTTTAACTTTTAACCAAGACCACGTTTGGGATGAATTATTTTTAGTCAAATTGCCACCAAGTAAGTAAATACTGCAGAAACATTGTCAATTATATCTTTTGAGCATTATTCTGGATGAGCTAGTATATGATCGTATCCAAGCGTGTAAATAAAAGGAATGCTACTGGCACTGCATTTTGCCTGAGCACTGTGCTCACAAGTCAACATCGGGATTGAAAGCGCTTTTAGGTCCAGATCCAAAAGAGTGTAACATGTTCTAGAGATCCAGTTGCTCTTTCAAAATCCTGAGTAATGAACAAACTGGTTTATCTTAGAAAATAGCTGTGAATGTATGTATTGCAATATGTTTTTTAAGAGTTCTGATCTTTCTTGAAAGATGGCAGCAAATGATCCCTATTTGTGTAAATCATTTCTAGACCTACATAATCAGTTTTGGGATAGAACATTTCTACAGTCATGTAAATTATTTTCTTATATTTTAATTAATTTATCTTCCCAGTTACTTAATCAAATGCTTTTTCCAACCAGGATGTGGAGCAAGGGATGGCGGTGGTTCACAGTTATTTAGCAGAGTTAGCATTTGTGGCTTCCTGGATTCATCTGACTTCTACAGTGCTCTGGTGATGGTAGCAATCCAAATACATTTTCCTGAATACAGAGTGCCTTCTTTTCCTTACTGCTCTTTTTTGTTTGAATCTTTGAAGACATCTGTATGTAATCTTCCTACAGGTGTGCAGTTGTGGTCTCAGCTGTATAGAGGCCAAAGGAGGATTTGTGCTGAGCTGATCTATGCCTTAGCCTGTCTACGTTGTAACCATTCATGCTAGAGAGCATCATTTAGAAGTTCACTGACGGACATATACACTTGATATCTGAGCCAGCATAAAAGAACTTTCAAAGGTATAAGAAATTCTTTAAGATTTCACCATTCAGGTTTTTTATGCTGGCTTTTTAGTGAGGGTCATCTCTAAAATGAAAACTAAAAATTATCCTTGTTATTATGCAACTAAAAATCAAGAGAGGAGGTGTGATACACAAGGGCTTGGTACACATCTGCTTTTATATGATTTCTGTGAACACTTTGTCTTGCATCCCAACTTTGTGACGTGTATGGATATTGACAGACTATGGTAGAACTGCTTCCATTATTAAGTTAATCCAGATGTTTGCATCTGACAAAGCTGAAGAAACCTTCTACATTCTGTTGTGTCTTGTGTCTTGTGAGATTTTTTTTCCTCACTGTGTTTCAACATTATTTGTATAGTTCAGTATCCAAGTTATAGAAGCAAGCTCAGACTCTGTGTGTGTCTTAGTGTCTGCTGTCTGTAGCCCCAGGCTGTATGTTATACCAGGTGGGTTCTACACATAATTAGCAATGGACATTTTTGATTAATTTTATTTTTTACATCAATAAAACTTGGTTATCAAAGACATTTTAATAATTTGAAAATAAGAATACTGCTTTTGTCGTTAGGTTTGGTTTAAACCCTTCAGTGGCAAAATGAATCTGACAGTTTATTAGAATAGTTTGAGCTTTTCAAGTTAACTGTTTTGTTATCAAACATTTTCCCCGTATTTGATTCCAGTAAGTAAATTGTTTGTAAAGGAACCAGGACTTTAGAGCTCATCTGAAGATCTGCGCAGACGTGCTCTAGAATAAGAAATCTCCCTGAAACTATAGATACAGAAAATCTGTTGCTTAGATGTATTTACTAATGGTGATACAAGATTTGCTTGAAATGGAAATGGAATTGTAAAAAATTGTACCTAAATCAAAAGGTAACAACACTGTGTCAAAAGTACACATTTCAGCTGATCACACAATAATAGCAATTAAGTAGACTTACTCATTGATTAAGTGTTGGTCAGTGGTCTATCGTCTACCATGGACAGGAATTGTTTTTGTGGCCTGTTTCAGAAAAAGAGTGTGAAATCTGTGACTCAGCCGATGGTTCCTTGAACAGAAGAAGAGAGAAAAGATACTTAAACCAAAGTGCTCAGCTGTTGTTATGGTGATACGCTGAACTATCCAGTCACTGTGGTTTAGATCCAGGAGCAATTGTGTTGTAGGGAAGGTGCGCACACACTTAGGAGCATTTCAAATCAATTCTTCTGAAAGCCGCAGCCGAGGAATATCTTTAAGAGGAGTATGGGAATTCTCATAACAAAATAACATACAAAATTGAAATTGAAGCCATATATAAGTTAGGAAATGACAAAATTAAGATGCTTAGACAACCTTAGCTCACTTCCTTTGCTGTGCTGTATATATGCTTTTCTTTATCTGATCTCATACTTCATCCAGCAGATACACACCAATCACTGAATGAACAGCTCAAATGTTCTAATGAATGATGTCCCTTCCAGTCCAGCCCATGGACTCCAGTTGGCGTCTCTGTGGCCTAAGACATTCGTAAGTGTGTGTGCATACGTGTATGTTTTTGTCATTTTTCAGTGTAAAATGTATGAAATGTGAAACTGATGTTGCAGGCTAGTGTTCATACAAGATGATGCTGAGGGTACACACTGCTTACCTATGTGTGAACAGGTATTGTGTGACTCACTACGAACCAGACCTCCTGCAGAGAAGCGTTCCTGGAGTACACTGTTCCCAGAATTGCACTTGGATTCTGCCTCGGGACAAATTATTTTTCACTTGAAAAATGAACCAACATATAAGCAGTGCAGATAACTGTGGGTCTACGTGACTTGAGGAAACCTGTATCATCCCATGAGACCAATGATTATTTCTCATTTCTGATAGTCAGTGTGAATGACTGCCCTTGGTGAGTTTGGCATATCTCATTTGACTGAAAAATCTCTCTTTTTGTAGGAAAGCTGACATTTACATAACCAGATCAACCTCTGTAAATGGGATTGTGAAAGAAAAATGGTAGAATAACCTAAGAATATTAACTGTATTCTCTGTATGAAGTTGTAAGCTGCTCAAGAGCTGCAGGAATCTACAAGCTATTCTGAGTTTCTTCAGTGTCATGAACCTTGAGACCACATTCCTGGAGGACTTCTAAGCGTTACTTTATTACACATCGTCACTATAAAGTTATGGCAAGAAGATTGCAGTGACTCCGGGGCAGTGGCAATGGAGTGGCTGCTGCCACTATTTGTGCTGGTGGAGGATTGAAGCACTTTCCTACAGGATTTTGATGGCAAGCATGTGCATGAGTTAAAATACTTTTAAATAGAAAGTCAAATGAGAGAGGAAACCTTGTAGCCTCCAAATCCTGCCTGGTCTATATGAGGAGAAAATGGCCTGAGATCCTAGCAGAGCCAGTTCTTGAGTTGCCAACCACATAGAGGTTGGTTTTGCAGTTCTAGAAGCAGATCACAGAAAACACTGGGATTAATTTCTGTCTCAAATCACATATTGAGGGGAAAGAAAGGACTGGTTTCATGGTATATCTGCATGTTGGGTGGCTGTCAAAGAAAGAGGACAACGGAAGAAACAGGCACTGCTGCTAGTGATTCTTACTGCTCTTCTAAGAAGAGCACTCCAGGTCTTTGATGGATCCAGGGAGAGCTCAAATTTGTTTTGTAATCTCATAATGTTCCAGTCCAAATGCTGTAATTTCCTCATCCAGCCTCATCAAGTCCTCTTTTGGGCCAACTTTAAAACATCTGAGAAAGCATGCGCATGGTTTGACTGAGAGTTCTCTGCACATACGGCAGGAGGGAAAGAGGAATGAAGGAGCTGTCCTGTTGCAGCCCTCTGAAAGCAAGGGAATGAACAGGACAAGGAACGGGTTGTGGTCAGGCAAAGGACTCAACCTAAGATCCAGCATTTGGCAGAAAGCCTGAGCTTCGGATTTGTGAGAAACTATCTGGGGGAGAGAAACATCTTTACACTAGATGTGAAATAGGAGGGCCTGAGGGAGGCTTGGAGAGGAGCCCAAGAATGAGCACAGCCTGCTGCAGTCATCGGCTCCAGCCAGGGCCTCCCTTCTTCCACTCGTGTGAAGTTATTTCTATTGTCATTAAGACTTAAAAAGCTGTTGTGTATCTGCATATGCACGTGTGTGAGTGTGTGTGCATTTGCAAAAGTGACATGTTTAGCTTCAGATCTGACAATGCGCCTTTGGCAGATTCAATGTTAAAATTAACTTGCTCTGTGCCTTTTTTTTTTTTTTTTTTGAAGAATAAAACAAAACCAGATTGAGCTTTTACACTTAAAGCCCTAAGAAAATCATAAAAGTGAATTATGGGGTGAGAATTACTCTTTAAAGGAAAGCTTTACACTGGAGTAAACTTGGAACATTTATACATTAAATATTACATATAACATTTATGTGTATAAAATCTGCTGAACCGGCCAATTTCTGACTATTATATAAACTTTATGCTTTTGAGAAAGCGGACTTTCTGTCACAAAAATAATTTGTTCTAGTCCCTAATATAAAATACTAATCCCTCAGTATCAGCACTTGGTGCTATTGTCACATGTCGTCTCCTCTGTGAGCTATTTGGTCCAAGACTTTGTCCTTTGTACTCGCTGCACAAAATGCATTGCTTTAGCAAGCTAAAAGCACAATGCAAGTGAATAGAGGGAAAAAAAGTAGGGCTGGGAAGGGAGCACTTATTTCAGACAAAGGACACACACGATTTTGGGGTGCTGAACTTGTAGCTAAGCCACTTGGTATTGGAGGTTGGCTTGGAGAGGAGGCCCAGGCCTGGGAGATGGACACCATGGCACTGTTTTACTTCTTCAGCAGCTCTCAGACCAATAGATGAGGGCCACCTCCTGCAGCAATGGGACCTGCTTGGACATGGAGGATGGGCAGTCTGGGATAACCAGGCTCGTACAAGCACAGGACATGTAAAGTGAATGCACCAGGAGGTATAAATATCCTTCACTGTGTGCAGAGCTGTCTTCATGAGAAAGCAATGACAGAGAGTGAAAGAAAATGAGGCAGATATTAATACTGTCACTTAATTCATGTCTGGATGTGTTTAGATGCCATTATGACAAGGTTATACATAACTCAATGTGATGCAGAATAGCCTGCAAAAGCACTTATGTGGGATAAGCAGGCATTTTTTGGCATATCTATGGAAGGATTGGCTGCTATTTTTGCAGGTTGCCTAGTGCAGGGCTGCTCCACAGTAATTCATGTAAGATCTCTTTCTGTAAATCCATACTTGAAAGCTACAACTTGCTCTTGCAGAAATTATTACAAAATTACATAAAAAGTCTATGAAAAAACAAACTGTTCACAGAAATGTAAGCTGTAGAGCTGTTAATTTTTCTTTTGCTCAAAACTGGAACAGAAACTAAGCATTTCAGTGCCCTCAGAGAAATCCTACATATATGATCTTCCCTAATTGTCTGCTAGGGAAAAGCTGTGATTATGAAGCAATCACCGACCTGATTCCATAGTAGCTTTTCTGAAGTCAAAATATTCTCTTTTCATTCTCAAGCAATGCATTGTTTCAAAGAATCCCAAAATGTCCTTGTCAGAATGAAACAGGCATCAACACTGGATTAACAGAATCAAGGTTTATATCCTGGAACAATACGAAGAAAATAGATGAAACATTTAATTGAATTGCAGATGTTATGTCTAGAAGAGCTAAATACTCTGAGAGTAATTGAGTACGTTACCGTCTACACAAAGCAGAGATTTTTAAAACAGAATACATATGGAGAATGCAAGAGTGCAGAACGCAGACATCTGGGTTGAATGTTAGTTTCCAGTGGTATCAAGGAATACACATGTTTTTCTTAGATTTTAGAACTTAGTGGTATCAGTGGAAAAAAAATAAAATGTCTGCTCGTATTGCTGAAGTCAGCAGAGGAAGAATGCAAAATAATCTTATTCTTCTTCCTGAGAGACAACCATAATAAATCATTAGTAGTATATTAAAAAGTAGATCGTAGCCATGGGACTAACAGTTTTCCTATTCACCAAAGGAATAAAAAAAGGAGGATATTGAATTATGAACAGTATCAATTGGCTTTTGTGCTTATTTAGGCCATGTCTAAAAACATCAAAATGATCTGTGTGATGTTGTTCTGTCCTTTAAAATATATAGCATTCTAAAAAACACTCTGTGGATAGAAAAAGAGAAGATGATAATTTTTTTAGGGAATATTTGTAGTACAGAAACTATAAATTACATTGTCTAGCTGTCTAAACATGCAGTTACTATAAGTACTGTGAGGTGATGCTTATGTGAAGTTAGAGATGGATTATCGAATTTTAGCTTCACAGGTAAGAGGACAGAATTGTCTTTTCTATTACAGATATTGTATTAAACTATTCATCTTTCCATTCATTTACATTTTAGCTTGCAGCACAGAAGGCTGCAAGTCTGCATAACTAAGAAGATTTTAATTAAATCAAAGGACAAAGCATGGAAATTTAATGACCTGATATGAAACCTCATATGTTTCCATTGGCCCCGAGAGTCTTCTTGAAGAGAAAACTGTAAGAATCAGATTTTCTGATCTGTGTGAGCTTGGACAGGCTATTCCCAATAGAAATGATTGGGAACTGGGCTTTGTTTCCTGCTGGTGCTAAAACTCCACCCAAATTGTCTTACTTCTGAATCAAGTAGATACTGCAATTGTATTAATTAGGCAAACATCCCAAATCAATTATGAAAGTTATCTTCTTTGATTAACTTAATAGAGCCCCGTTAACCAAAGGCCCAGCCACTTTTTCTGTGCATAGATTTTGAGATAAAATCAATGCAGCGATTTTTGGTCTTTTCTTATTTTGAAAACAAAGCAAATAAGCTTGATCATTAGTTCCTTTTTTTTCTGCTCACAGAGAAATTTGAGCATGTCGCTTTCACGCTCACACTTTTGCTCTGGGTCTCTGTGGTTTAACTCTAGTTTAGGCTGATAACATACCAATCTTCTCAACACACTAAGGAGGAAATGACATTTGGATCACTGCTAAGGTTTGGCAGGAGCTATTGCTGTGATACCTGCACTTTGTCAGATAGCTCAGGAAATTCCAGAGCTGATACTTAAAGCTGTAGTTCAGGCAGGGATTTCCAAGCAGGGGTAAGTGTGAAGTTCACAAGGAGTTAGCCATCTTGCATTTTCTTCATTTGGTGGCTGTGCCAACTAACCGATGACATATGCAGGTGGTTGGAGTCTCGCTTAACACCAGCTGTCATTGTGACAGTCAGAGCTGGTGAAGTGGAAGACGATTTGACTACCTTCCTCGTATTGAAATGGAGGTCAGGTTGGTGTGAAAACTGAAACCTGATGTCGAAATATAACTTGAACACTGGAATATATGCTAATATAAGTATTGAAACAATTAACTTGGGAATTTCAATCAGTTGAAGTTTTTATCTCAAAAATCAGTGTCCTTCCAAGACCAGGCTTTTGGTTAATCAGGATATATGAGCATGATTCAGAAACCATTCCATAAAATCATCTCTTTTGGTCTTATCTTCAAAAATACAAGTTTGGAAAATACAGATAATTGGGTAGGAGGACAGTGATCAATTGTTCTTTAACATACAATTTAGTATAAACTCATTAAGTGAGGCTACATAGGTTAGATAGTAAGAAAACATCTTCAAAGATAAGGAAATCTTGTTAGTACTGAAATGGCCATCTGGGGAAGTTTCAGTCTCTCTTTTGTTCATAGCTTTAAGAACAGTTTTCACGGAGTTTTCTCAGATGCTTTAGGCACACTCATTCTTCAGAAGACAACAAAGCTGGATTCAGACCTTGCTTTCCTATGATTTCAGGATTTTAAAAGAAATAGACAATATTGCCAGGATATTATATTGGATGGACATAAACATCCTTTCTACTATTTGAATTTATTTGTATTTTTTTGAATTTGTCCCACAGATAAAGAAAAGAATTCAGATACAACACTGCCAATTTGAAAGAACGCTACATTATTCTATTATTTTTGGTATATTTGGGCTCTCACAATGTATCATTTACTTAGCTTGAATAAGTGAATCACATCTGGAGCTGGTCAGAATATTTTCATTGAAATGAAATATGCCACTTTATCAAAGCCAAAATGTATCAGCGTATCAGTTCTGACAAACATTTCTTGAGAAAGATTTTTGCCTGGGGTTCCCTTGTCAGTTATGGCCAGAGGAGAAAGAACTCGAGCTGAAAAGATCAGGTTTTTGGTCCAGAAACAGACATTTCATAACAATTTCCATTTGCAAAAACGTTTGAAAGGGTTGTTTTCATTCCTCTGAATAGTGAAAACAAATTCTGAAACCTTGAAATTTACAGCAAAATGGAATCCTTGTCCTCTGAACGGCTTCAATCACATCCGAGTGTAGAAAATACTGATTCAGTATCTCACATTTAAAGGATTTAGGTATACCAAAAGGCATAAAATCAGGGAACCAGAAAAAAATGTAGTAGTAGCTTCATATTTGGCTTCTTTGTCTTTAAACAGTATTCATTTACCAAACAGTATGTAAGCAACACTGAGTTTGACTCTTGCCATATAGATGTTTCTACAGAACATGCATGATACCACATTCCATGTCTTTCATACCCAGGATTAGTGAAGTGCATGGCAAAGCCCTTCTGAAATGATATAGAGCACAAGCTGTGCCCTACGTAATTACTGGAACACTAGAAATATGCTTTCTTTACCTCATTAAATGTTGTGAGCACTTCAGCTAGCCAGTCAAGGTTAAAACATGTTGCCTGCTCCAAGAGAAAAAAAACAGAGCCACTTGTATCAGCTGGAACAGGAGGTTCAAGCATGCCAGTAGGCCTCATAAGCTCCTTGATTGCACCCTGGAAGAAACGTGCACTGCGAATGACTGCACAAGAAAGAGGAAGGTACAACTACTGCAGGTACCACCCCTAGCTGGCATTTTGTACTGATTTTGCTGTAACTCACATCCATTAGAATGCAAACTGAATCTTTCAAATACTCCTTAAAAGGGACAACACACATGGCTGGAACACATACAGCAGTATTTTCACATCCAGAGAGACAATATACTGAAGCCAAAAGGGAAGCTGAAGTTCTATTCCCTGAAACTTTGTTTCTCAGATGAAAAACAAAGAGAGTCAAAAGAGCATTTCTGAACACTTTCTCCAAACACCAAGAAGCCACATGTCAGTGGAGGAGGCTGAACTCTGCCTTCCAGTTCTCAGAGGAAATGTACACAGCAGTGTTCCGTGCTCCCAGCAGGTACAGGGAAGGAGGCGAGGGGGTGTCCTACCAGAGTGGCATGGACACTTCTCCTGCCCCACTTCCTTCCCCCCAGGTGAGTTACCAGAAATTGCTGGGGAGGCAGCAGGTGAGAAAAGGAAAAAATATACAGAAGATGTTGATTTTAAGGAAGAGAGTGCTAAGTGCTGCACAAGGCCGGGTATGTGACTGCATATACGCATGTAAGATGATTGTTCCTTTTAATCTCAAAGTGGAGTAATACTGTGAGTCAGTAGAGCTCATGTTGCAATGCAGACCACATTGTGTGTGTGTGTGTGTGTGTGTGTGTGTGTGTAGGGAATTGGTTTAATCAGTTTACAGACATATTGAAGCATATATTGCAATTCTTCAGTAACCATCTTGTCGTGAAGAACATTACCTGATGCATTCTCTGCAAAGGAAGAAAAAATCCACGCATTTGATTTTCAGCCTTCTGCAGTTCACCTTTAACTTGGAAGGTACTGAGTATTTTTCTTAAGCTGTTTTTATAGCAGAAATTCAGATTTTAAGGAGTCTGGAAGACTCCGTTTTATCTGTACAGCTAATGGCACGGTGCTGCGATAAGACTTGAAAGTGGAAGCTGAACAACAGAAAGGAGGGGAGATTACGGATTTTATTTCAGTTGGTACATGGATTAGCTTAAATGGATTTATGCCTGTTTGCAATTACGGAGCCAACTGTACTGATGTCCACGTCTCTGATTTAGTGGGACCTATTTCCAAACCACACCATGAAGAGATCTGGTAAAGCTTCAGACATCTGAGCAGACTGTGCTCACTGCTGTCAGCCTTCGCCTTCAAGCACTGAAACCAATGCACAGCTTCACCTTCTGGCTCTCTGAAAACTGGCAACTTCATACTATGATTTTGCCCTATCTTCTTCATACATGGAAATAAAATCACAGCTGTTATTATGCTTGAGCCTTGTACATCTACTGCTGAGCTAGAGGATAATTCTTATTTCTTACGCACGCTACTGTGCTTGTTCCGATTGCTTCTTTTTAAACTATGTTGCTAAAAATAACTTTATTTTCTGATTCAGATGTGATGGCGAGTGATGTTCATTAAATATTCCTGGAGAACAAAAGGTGAATCCTGAACACAGCCAGCAAGATAAAAAAAAAACAGACAAAGTGTTTTTTAAAAGGAATAATTAGGGGAAAGGTCCTATTTGGTAGAATAATTAAATGAAGATCTTTAATACAGCTGATAGCAATGGCTTAGTGAAAAAGAAAACCTGAATTTTAAATATTAAGGATAACATCTATCATTGCCTAGATCTGGACATTATTGGCGGTGTCCATAAATCATCTTCTTTTTAATTTAATATGAGCATCTGTAAGGTCCAGAGATAAATTAATTGCTGCCAGATTTAAATAATACGCTTGGTTTCAGGCATTTCCTGGGGATTAATGACAGGTTAGGGGGAGCTGAGGGCCTAAAGTTCAGCCAGAAACCATTAACCTCAGGTTATCATTAACCCCAGGAAACACCCTGCGTCTCAGTCGTGTCTGTTCCTACAGAATGGAAAAGGAAAGCATAATGCCACTTATTTCTTTTAGGGGTTGATGCCATACCGGTTGGATCGTGCAGAGTTTTAACAGCCCACGTTCTGCCTGGTTACAGGACATGAATCTAATGCATGCTTGCAATATGCAGCATTCAGCTCATAATGTCAGCCCTTGCTGGGGATGTGAGGGCAGCATGTATCCCACAGTGGGTGCTACAATGAAGAACCAGGTGCATTTCTTAATTTACGCAGTACAAAATTCTATCTGGAGGAAATTTTCAGAGCTCCCAACTCTCCTTATTAAGAGCTGAATTTTGACCTACTTTAAAACTGTGGCAGCCTCTGGAGATGTAGTATCTTGATATAGAAAATAAGAACAATATTTATAGGAGAGCTTTTACACATTTTTCACCCTGAAGGTTTCCATGCATTTATTAATTAACACCCGCAATGTTCCTGTGAGATGTGTACTACTCCTCCTCTGTGCAAATGATGTCATCAGGGATGCCACCATAGGAGATCTGCGAGGAGGGGAGAAGATGGCACCTTAGATACAACGTGGGGCAGAGCACTGAGAAATCCCTCTTCTGTCTCATCTCTGCCATGGATGTGAGAAATACTCATGGAGTTATTGGCAGAACTGGCATCTGACACTAGTGCTGTCCATAAGGACTTGGAAAAGTATCACTATTACTGTTGTATGGCAAAGAACGGAGCAGGTTGGGTTAAGCTCATTGCAAAGACCGAGCTAGTCTTATAGTGCCTTAAATACCTCCTTACTTTGGAAGTGCCCTGTATTTCCTGCTGATTTTTGTGGGACTCTAAAAGACATTTTGAACAGATGGAGTTAGTTGGGGTGAATGCAAGAGTGGGAGAGGGGCTGGATGTTCCCAGTGAGAGGACAGCAAAGTGTCCTGCTGGCTATTTATTGTGCAGGGACTGGTGAATGGGAGACTGGACAAATAGCCTATCTTTACGCATGCACCAGTTTGCCTTAGGCAGCAGAAGGCCTCAAGCTCATGTTGGCTTCATGGAGGGAGATGATGGATGAGTGCGGAGAGATACATCGGGAACAATACTTGCAGCACAGATTAATCTTACTGAAACTTGGTATGCTGACAGGGCTGCTCTTTGTTTTCTGGTCTGTTTAACTGGGTTTAGTTCAATGTTCATTTTTTATGATAGTCCTTACATGCACAAATCTATGCTATTGTATATAGCTAGACGGTTTTGTGTCTGTTTTTCATTATAATGCAACTTCCCTGTACATTACTGAAATCTGTTTTAATGTATAAATCATATCTAGTTTATGTTTTTGTAACCTACACGTTACTTCTGCTTTATGCTCTTTATGTTCAGATCTTGTTATCGCTGTGTGTTAAATGCTTCTGCTGACAGACTTCTTTAATTCTGCTAATAGCAAAAACCTCTCCTTTAAACCTGTGACAATTCCACAGATAGCCATCGAGCATTTTCTCATGGCTTTCAGTTGTTAAAAAGAAATGGCACAGCTGTCCTTTGAAGCACAGGAGATCAAAATTGAGGCCTAAGCCAAACTGCAGCAGTATGGCTGGAAAAAAAGGGCTCCCTGGAAGCTGGTAACAGAATAGTTTTTTAAAGAAAGAAAACTGCAAATATAAAGTGCACAGTATCTTCCAGAAGCTGGCAGAAAACAAAGGATTAATATGAACTAAGTCTCTCTCTCTCCTTTTCTTGGCCCACAGTTGGCTGCAAAGAAGCAATATTAGGCCAGCTGTACAGAGCAACCTAATTCCACACAAAATATAATAGCGGTGGGCTATGGAGATTTGGAGTGTAGCTTTCATGTGGGCCGGAGGGATAAGATAGCTCTGGTTTACTGGAGCTCGCAATTCACAGACACAGAACTTTTGATTTTAGAAAAACTAGCTGTGTCTGAGCTTCACTGAGTTATAGAAAAAAATACTCACCCTGATTTCTGCTTGCACACAAGGAAAGAGTTCTGAATCTTCTAATGAAGTCAGATACCCTCTGCTCTGCTCTGCTGGCCTTCAGTGCTATCAGAATTGCTCACTTCTGCAGTTCCTCTTGCTTTTCCGCAATACCCGTGCGTGTCTCCCACACTCTCATGGAGTGGGTCAAGCAGCTTTTGGGCCAGGAGAGGGTCACACTTGTGTTACAGTGTACCACAGAAATATGGATGGTACTAAATTTGGAACTGCTGGGGAAAAAAAACTTCCCTTGCTGAGCAAGCAGGGGGACCAGAACTACACCTGGACTTGTCATTTCTGTAGAAAACAGTACCTTGTAAATTCAAAAGAGACATTTCCAAACCCAGAATCAGATGATCAGATTTCTAAATCAGGCAGTGGTTGTTTATACTGTAGCTGTTGTTTGGAGATGATGCCGCAGGATTGATATTATGATTTATTTAATCTTTCTATGTGTGTTTTTATTCTATATTTTACACGTGTATATGCATTACGTATCTGCAATATATATTGAATCTCAAATGGTACTCTAGGAATGGTTCTCAGTTCCTATGAAAGAAATTCCTGAAATGCGGGCGTACAGTTAAACAAGCATATTAGAGAATTTCAAAGGTACTGATTCCCAAAAAGGGGAGATAGATACATTGTCACCCATTGCTACTCAGCTCAAACAAGTTAATACACCAAATTTACAAAATGAGGTGAATGTAAGTAGTCTAATATTCTAGGTTCATACACTCTTGTTTCAGCTGTCTAGAAATAAAAGCAAAAGGGTACTCTTTATCATTAAAAATAAATGGAGGATATAATTGCTTAAAAGATTATAGCATAAAATTTGCATGAATGACGTGCTGCAAAATACAAAAGGGATTTGCTGTACAGAATTTAATGTTGCTTTGCTTGTAGATGCAGCTTGCATTCAGGCGTATCAAGAAATAAGATCATTTAATGGTTTATTCATTCTATTTAACAGAATATATCCATGGTGCATCATCCGCATATTCACCTGCTGTCAGCTGCTATTGAGCTCTGTAACGAACAGCTGTGGAAAGGGCAAAAAACATACTGCAACCTCTGGCTATTTGCATTTAAGATACTTAGTTCTGTATGAGAAGAATGACATATAATCAACTAAGCACAAGGGTAAAAATAGCGGGCTCAACTTCTGCCTACCATTTTTCTCTTCCCGTAGAGATGTTTACTAACCTCATGAATTATTTGCATTTTGACTTTCAGAGCAACATGCTATTTTTACGGGGCAGCAGGTCAGATGCTGCCAGTTTTGTTTCTGAGGGGTAGGGAGAAGCAGAGCGCTTCTCGGTGTACGCTATGGGAATAGCCTGATCTGTGCTGTCAGTAGATGAAGTCCCATCAACATGCCAGTAATAGAGAGTGATGCCTGCACAGCAGGGGCAACACCTTGATAAAGAAGCAGATCTAAAATTGCTCAGTGCAGTAGCCTGCATTGCATTGGTAGCGGCTCTGCTGAAGGTGATGTGACACCTATTAAGATCTGTGGGAGGTGTTGTGCAATGACTCTCACAGCTTCTCCATTTAAAATGGGATTACGACTCTATTTTGTGCAGATTGTCCTTGAAAATGATGGAGCAAAACCTTTTAGGGCCCAGAGTGAGTTCTGAGAGTGCTCCTGGTTCCCCTGGATTTCAGTGGGAGCTGAGCGCCAAACCAGAGCCCTGGAGAAGGCAGGGAAACAGGAGACAGTGAGCAGCAAGATCCAGGCTGTGTGTCTTGCTTTTGGAAGCTGAACAATAAGTAAGTCTGTTCTTAGATAGAATTCTTGTTGAAGTCGCCAGGCGCCCGCCGATTGGGAAAATATGAGGGCTTATTTGATACCAATAGCAGTGTTATCTGCTATTATCCATTGTGGGTTGCAAAATTGTATTTTAAAGGTTATTTTACTGGAAAGAACAGGAACATTTAGCTCTCCAGTCGCAATGAAAAAAATCTGGCCAAAGGAAATACAGCAAAGTTTTTCCAAATAATAAACAAAGATTCTTTAGCAGTGTGCCTTCAAAGTTTCCTCTCAGCTTGAGGGTATGTAAGAGTTGGAAATAATAGGAAAGATACTGAGAAAGTCGTGTTCCACGAGCCAATTTGCAGGAGACCATGTGATGTCAGTGACTGGAAAAATAATAAGATTGTAGCAGAAGCTTGTATATATTAGGTGTAGCTTCTAAAATCCCTTTTAAACACTCAAAATGAGGTCTAAATCATTCCGAGACTCTGGAATAAAAATTTCAGATATTATAAAGTATTTATGGCTGTACTAAGTACAAGAAGGACCAGTCTGATCTGAATAAAAGCACCATGAAAGTGGTGGAGCAGCCACCTTCATACAGTCACTGTAACCAAAATGGCTTCATTTTTTTAAAATGAAATTTTTGCTAGATTTGTAGTATACAGTGAAAATCAAGAATATTATTACTTTGGAAAACAGTTAAAATGATTTTCTGGTTCACTGTAAAACTGGGTTACTGTGAGTGCTTCATGCAGTGCAAATTGTGCAGAACCTGCATTTACTGGAAGGGCCACGTTCAGAACAAACTGTCCCCTTCTTACTGATTGATGACCTGCAAATGAAAAAGCTCAAAGCTTTTTGACACAGAAACCCAATAGTCTGTCTCTTTCCTCTGCAGTGTGATGCTGAGTGAAACTGAGTCACACTGAGCATAACCCAGTGTCTGTGGTGCTCAGCAGAAAGTGCTGGCAGGGCAGGGAGCTGACAGGTCACACCTCAGCAAGGAGCCTCCCTTGAGGACCTTCCCTTGAGGTCTCCCATGTTTGGTTCCTGTCTCTTCCCCACATGCACCGGAGACGGCATCCACGTCTGAAGCACAGTGCCATCCTGCAGCCTTAATTCTACTGGTTGGTTTCCTGAGCCAGGCACAGCAGCTGCCAAGTTATGGGCAGAACTCTTGTCCTTCACCCTGTTGCCCCATGCCCAATGGACATAGTTCCAAACTTGCATCTTGCTAACTTTGCATCTTGCCTTGCATCTCAGCCTCCTCCTCTTGTCACAGAAGTGGGCAGCTCAGATGTCTCCTTCACTGTGTGAGAGGCAGAGCCAGAAGCACTGGCTGGTTGGTCAGAAAAAGATCTATCAAAGGTGCACAACGGGGTGCATGGTTGGGAGGAAGAACTGAGGAGCAGTTGCAGATTCTCGTGGAATTTACAGAATAGTTCAGATCATCTGGGATCAGAGAAGAAAGGCACAGACAAGGCATTAACTATCTGGAAATAGCCACAAAGAAATCAGAAAATCTTTTTTAAAAGTTTAAGGTAACATGAAATGGTCTGGATATAGAAGTGAATTACTGAGAAACCCTATCAGACCAAACAGTTTAAACTTCAGATATGCCATGAGATTAGTCTCTAAATATTTCTGGCTACAAAGATGGAAAAGCAACAAAGAAATGACAAAAAGCTTCTATAAACAGTATGACGTGCAAGTTAACAAAAAGTGCCTGCTGGCTTTATTCTCCAACACAAGTGAAAGCCATATCAGAGCTGGGATTTAGGGAGTTTGGCACTGTTCTCTCCCTTTCCCAGCACAGCCCAAGCCTGCACTCACAGCGCTGGGCCCAGATGCAGCACTGAGGCAGGGCCTAACAGCCTTCAGTGCCTTGGGTGTATTTTTTCCTTTGCAAACTAAAACAGAAACGACCTGGCCTCAGATTTGTCTGTCAGGCTGAGAAACCCGCTAAAGCAAAGCAAGCAACTCACATGGAAACTGGAACTGTATTCCAGCCCCAATTGCTCGTTTGGAGGCTTTCCTCATATGAGCACAAAGGTCAGGACAGCAGCCTGGATCCCAGCTGGTGCTCTGACTGGCCGTGCTCCTGTGGTTTCGGCTCAGACAATTAATGATGCCTAAATGTCCCTGCTTGAGGGTGGAACTGGTTACTAGTACGGGTTAGAAAACGGACATGAGCTGCGTGTCTCAGCTCCGGCAAAGCCATTCTGCTCTAAGTTGCCCTCGTGTGCAGTTCCTATAGAATTATCAATCAACTGCTAAAGGAAAAATAGCCATGCAGACCGGCTTGCTCAAATGCATGATACTCCCCTTGCACACCCTGTCAGACCCACCTTTTGTTTAAACATTTGTAGACTGAAACATCCTGTCGGGCCCTGTTCTGTGGGAGAACATATTTGTGAGACAAAGCAATGCTGTGGTCTACCAGGAGGTCTATGACTCTCAGTGAATTATTCACTACTTTGCTGTGGTCTACATGCCAGGTCACCCGTGTTCACAGAAGAGAATGAAGCATTATTCATTATCAAACCTTTGGTTTTCTCTTCCAGGAGGTTCTTCCCCCACCCCCATTGGCCTTTCAGGTTTTAACAAGACGTCGCATTCTTTCAGACTTCCCCTGGGCAGCAGTTTTTTTGCACTTGCAGAGGTACGACAATAATAGGTAGGAAGCCAGAGCAGTTGTAAATTGTAGCAGTTAATGTCAAATTGATGGGGCAGTGATCAAATGAAGTTCATAACCACAGAACGCAACCTGGGGGTGGAATGCTGTTTCAAAGATTTCTAATGGCAGGGTTATAAAATCATAAAATAGAAGGCTTTTTCCACTGTGAAAGTTTGAAGGAATTTATTTGGCTGCCCGAAAGTATTAGCAGCGTTAGGGTCAGACTTTTATAAGACATTTAGCACAATTGCTAATCAGTGAGAGGACTGACCGGTCCACTTTGAAAGGCACTGAGGGAACAACACCTGCATTGTGTTTCGACTCTTGGACACCCTGAGCGCACCTATAATGGTCTTCAGGTCCTCTCCAGTGGTGCAGTTTAATTAGAAACTGCTGATACAAAAGCAGGAGAGTGATGTTTTACTAAAAAGAGTGGTTTCCAGGATTTCAGATCTGCCTTTTTCCAACCAGCATTCAAGAAACCAAAGCAGTGGGCAATGTCACAACACTAACACAAAGGAAAACATTTATAGCTCATCAAAGCTGGACAGTATGCAGCTGTATCCCAGCTGGACTTTCCAGCCACAATACCTCAGAGAGGGGAAAAGAGGTTAGATCCATGAAAATAATGTAAGATAAATAGCCATGGAAAGTATTTAAGACATGCCACTGTAATTTATATATATATAAGTAAGGAATGAACAGTGCAAATGAGGCCTATGCTTTTATAAATGAACCCCGCTGTATTTTCAGCTTTGTTTATTTACCTACTAATCTATTTATTCATTTACTTTTGTGGCTCCCTCTTCCATTATTGCAAACAGGCTGTGCGATCTGATTTATCATGTTCTCCTTACTTATTTGTGCTCATCTTAGTCAAGAAAGCACTAATCCGTTAAAAATCCTTAGTTTGGAACCAAATTCCCAGCCTTTTTTTCCCCTCATGGCAGAGCATAGGAAAGGAGAGGAATGCATTTGTAAAAGTTAACATGTTTTTTGTTGGAGAAGGGTTAGCAAATTCGGGTTTGTGGCAAACACAAAGCCCCTAAGGTAGAGATACCTTGGGTTCCCTATGATAAATGCCAGCCTTAGTCTTTCAGATGCATATATACCTCCCTCCCTTCCCTCCCCCGACCTGAGTCTCTGTGAGTCCACAGCCTACAGAAAACATGGCCGGTCTCTTTGCACAGTCATTGTATTTGTAAAAGACGCAGGATGGATGCAGTTTCTGGCACAACTCATTGCAGTCAGCTGTCCAGTTTCTGACACGACAGAGGAATTTGCCAAACAGTAATTTTTCTTTGCTCTCATTCTTCTTGCTCCTGCCCTATTTCCTATTCAGAGGCTCTTCATAGTGAACTTCTGAAACTAGGAAGACACCTCAACACTACTTCTGTTCTATTTCACCCTGCTGCCCTCTGATCCTTTCCTTCCCCGTTTCCAAAGGCTTCACACCTTCAGATTCCATTTTTGCATTTTGTGGCCCTTTGAATTTTATGACAAGCACAGAATCACAGAATCACAGAATCACAGAATCATAGAATCATAGAATCATAGAATCATAGAATCATAGAATCATAGAACGGCTTGGGTTGGAAGGGACCCCAAGGATTGTCAAGTTCCAACCCCCCTTCCACAGCCAGGGTCACCAGCCTCCAGATCTGGTACTAGACCAGGCTGCCCAGGGCCCCATCCAACCTGGCCTTGGACATCTCCAGGGACCACAGAGCGTCCACAGCCTCTCTGTGCAGCCTGTTCCAGCACCTCACCACTCTCTGTGAAAAACTTCCCCCTGACATCTCATGAAATACACCCTTTGGAGATACACCTACAAGTGATGAGGTTTTCATTGTAAAGGCATTTAGACAACTTCAGATGCTGCAGACCCCTGTGGGATTGACAGTGCCTGAGCTGTACCCCTCATAGCCCATCAGCTCCACAAAAATCTTTTGCAGATTCTGTCAGATGCTTATTGTTTTAATTTAGGCCTTAACATAGAATAAAAACCACACAATAAAACCTTTACCCCCTTAGTACATAGTGTTAGACATCTGGCTCCTGGGTTGAGACCCATTATACAGATGCTCCGCTGTATATGACAAGTTGACTGATGTGCTGCTGCACAAAACACTGGGCCTATTTATGTTACATATTAAGAAACAGATCATCACGAGTCAGCAAATAACCCAGGGCCAGATAACACTATCTGTAAGGAAATAAAAAATGAGCCATTGCCTGGAACAATACAACCAGTGCTGAATTAGATGTTAGTCAGCCGGACAGTCTGGTATCATTGGATTTTGTATTGCAGATGCCATGTGAAAATGGTCTCAGGAGAGACACAAAGCTGTGCGATATGGATGTGATTCTTGGGAATAGAAGGCAGCTGAGTCCTTCAGCACAAAAGCTGGAGAATATTCTGCTTCTGGTGAGTAATTTGTACTTTGGCAAAGAATGCTTGAGATCCACAATGACAGAAGCAAGCTGCCTGTTGCATGTCTCCATTACATCTGCTAATGCAGTCATCTGCAGGTGATGTTTTTACCAAAGTGAACTGTGAAATAGATTAAAATTTTGCTGTATGAAATAGCATTAGGCTCATAATTAGTATACCATTGTTAATATCCTATTGAGGTGAATAAGAGCAGGTTACATATATCAAAGCTCTTGTTTTGCACCATTTTCCTCAGAGAGCTTATATTAGCTGCCTGACATTTTCCTTTATTGTTCGTCCAGTGATATGAGTATGTTCAAAATGAAACCTTAAATTTCTAGAGGAGCAATATGTGGCTGATTTAGGAAGAAGAAAGATTAGGCTGAAACATATGAAGGGATAGAGTGGCATTGCAAGTGACCCTGCTAGAAATCCTGAGAAACAGCAATTTCAAATGGAACATGCAGCCTTGGTTTATTGCAAAGTAAGATACTGGATACAGTATTTCCTATGTTTGTGTGCTTGTTTTTCAAACAAGGTCATTGAGTTGAAGTGCCTGGAGCTGACCTGTTGTTTTTTAAATACTGGGTTTTGTGAGTAACTTGGTAAGAATTTTATCAACTCAACCATCTCACGCTTTGTGAAGACAGAAATCTGGAATCTTGTATTCTATGAGTAAAAATCATTTCCTAGGGAATATCTGACTGATTCTCAGCTGCATGAAGGAACCCCGCTGATTATCAGTAGGAGCCCTATTAGTCGGGTTCCTCCAGGTCAGTTTTCAAGACCCAATATTACCATAATGTCCGTGCCAAAATGCCAGCTGACAGAAGGTGCCTGCTGATTTAGTTGGGGTCTTTTGCTTCTCGAAAGACCATGCGCCCAAGTCACAGTAAGCAAAAAAGTACAGCCACATCACCTTCCTTTTTCCCTGCATATCCATTTCAAGCCCTCTTTGCTTTCTTGCACCAACACATTTTATTTTGAGATCCTAAAGTATTCTGGCCAGGACTATCTGTTTCTCAGATGGTGTTTGAACAACGGGTAGAAATAGGAGCCCTGCATCTGACAAAGCACTGCCAGAAGGGTGCCACCCTGCTGGGTACATCCTGCAAACCAAACATCTTCTCTAATTAAATGTAGCCCTTCAACATTTTCTCTTTTCTCTTAAAAAAATAACAAATGATTAAAAAATAATTAACCCAGTCTTTCTGTAAATGCCTGTGACTCAGCTGCGCAGAATTAGGGTCAGGTTTGTGTCTCCATGCCTCTTAGCCATGTTACATCAGGAATCACAGGCACAAACACTTTTTTTTTTCAGGGCTTAGAGGCTATAGGAGCAGTCATGATGTTTAGAATGAGTAATGAAAGCAAAGCTATGTTAAAAAGTTCCCTCATGTTATTACTTGGCAGTTCATTAAGACGTACCCTGTTTACCTGCTACAGCCTGCACGCCAGATTTAGCTCTCTGCAGGAATCTGAAGGCATTTAATGTGCAGAAGCTGTGAAACGCGGCAGAAAACAAAACACTTCTGCTACATACTTTTACATAAAGCAAGGCATTTAGCAATGCCTGAGAGCCTGCTCATCCCTTCCAGATCCTTCCCCATGGCAGACACAAGCGTGGAACACAAAAGTAGAAAAACAGATCTGATGAGCTTTACTTATTGGCAGGCTGGGAAACACAGTGCATTTCTATTCAGCTCTTGGGCTTTCTGTGAGAAATTACAATCTCCTTTGTCTTGTTAGCCAATACTAATGCAGTCCAAAATTCATTTGCATTCTTGTGCTGCTCAGTGACCCTCCAGCTATGTCAGGTAAGAACACTGATTTTTAATTAAATTCTCAATTTTCAAGTACATTTCACAGTTAATACATGGTGAAAAATTCTGACCAGCTCCATTATTTCTCTAAGTAGTCTGGGTTCAGCTATCCTTTTAAGAACCTTTGAAGCAAAATGTCACAGCTTCACTTCTGAAGAATATAATTTCACAGAACAAGGAATCTAGGAACACCTGGAGTTCCCCATTTGGAGGAGACATCAAGTGTGTGAGAAGACGACAACACCCAGTACTTAAAGATTTTAAAAGTTCATGATGCCAGTGTTAGATAGTATACAGCAAATTGCTATGTAGTATGCAATAAATGGCTGTTAAACGTATTCTCATGCTATTTGTCTTAACTGTTCTCTATTTTTCGTGTCTTTGTGAGGCCATCACACCCATGAGACATTAGTGATTTTATCAGTAGTACAAGATCCTCGAGATCTAGGAAAGCACTACCCTCCATGTCACACTGAGGGGCAGGAAGGGCTGGAGCCATATTTCCTTCTGGTATAACCGGTCCACGGAAGCAGAGAAGCCTCTTACAGAGCTGCAGGAATTTGCATCTGCGTGTCCAGAGAGTAAGCAATTCCTCTGGATTGCACAGAAATCCTGTGACTCAGCTGGGAACTGAACTCACGTCTCTCAGTCCCAGGCTCAGTCTCAGCCTCCTCACATGCCCACAGTGCTCGAGAATGCCATTACATATTTATTTGGTCAATTCATGAGCCATCACAGTGTCAGTGAGAATGGCTGGCTGCACACACCAGCTCCAGCTGGCTGTTTAGGAGCAGGCATGTTGAACAAGGACATTTCCTGTTCAACCACCATTCCCTTTTTGACTGTGCTGAGGATGACTGCTTCCCTGGCCAGGTCTTTTCAACATTTACAATGAATTAAAAAAAAGGGGGGGAAAAAGGCAGTTCTGGAACACTTGCAACATCTAATTCACCTTGGTTTCACTTTAGGACATTGTGAAAAGAAGCTCTAGGGGCCAGACTCACAAGAGGAATGAGGTCATCATGAGAAGATGGTATTAAGGTTGTTCCTCCCTTCTGTGCCCTAAATCCCAGTGCTGGATATTTGCATTGTATGTGGGAAACTTTGGGTTAGATTCCCTTTTCGTCCAGTCCACAGCAATAATTTTAACCCTAGGCTGCCCCATTCAAAATATCCTCAGTGTTAAGCTGCAGCGTGTGCCAAAGCACGGGTCTCACAGCCTTCTCTGGACACTTTAATCAACAAAATATAGGCATTTATTGGATGAAGAACAATATACCTTCTCCTAAGGTGGAGATTAGGTCATTTGACAAGAGCAACTTCAGGTTTTTAGTTGCTGCTTCAGTGAATGTTTACTCATGGATATTCACAAATCACTTTGTCTTGTCCAAAATGACAATTTTGGGTTAGATGATCTATTCGGCAACAAAAATCAACCACCTCTAGCTACATCACTGCTTTTAAAGTACAGGGCTTACAGAGAGCGGTAATGTGCACATGAAGGGTCACATCTTGAGATATCTCTGACCCAGGGTTCACTTTTAGGCAAAACAAATGAATGAATGAATGAATGAATAAACAAATAAAGAATAACCAGAACTTTCAAGACATCGATGACTGGGTAGGTAACTGGCAGATATTGAAGGCTTCATTTTCTTTTCTTGCCCCTTACCTTCCCTTCTGTCAGGAGAACTCAGAAAAATGAGGTTTCTTGATCATAAAATGCTGAGAATCCCTTATGAACCCCTTGGATAGGTTACAGTTTTTACCATCATACTGAACCAACTGTTATTCTTCGGAACAAAGAAGCAAAAAACTCAAAAGCTTTCAACTAAGTCGTGCTAGTATTATCATGAGTGAGTGTGAGAGGTATCATTTCACACATACTGCATCTCTCAATTAAGGAAAATGCCAGACTTCTGTTAGCAAGACAGCTGGTGGTACTCAGTGACTAAATATAGTACTGTCATCACCTAGGAGCACAGCCAGGACATTTTAGTGGTTGGGACAACTGATATTGTGGTTTAGCCAAAACAATTTTTAATCATATGTCATTATTTTAAATAGCTAATGTAAGAAATCAATGAATTGATGTGTTTCCAATATATTTTGCCAAGTTTATTTATTAAGCTGATTTTCAACTAACACGTAGCTGATTTTTGAAGAAATTATGCGTATTATACACATTTCTGATAGATAGAAAAAACAGCTAAGTAAATACAGCTGGCACTCAGCTGATTCTCTGAATGTCTGCACTTTAGATAGACTAAACTCCTTGAGACAGTCTTCTTACTGTGTGCACAGCACATCGACCAGTGGGGCTTGCAGTTATTAGGGATGACTCCGTAGCTCAGGAGAGGCAAAGCCGCAAGTAAATATATGATCTTAAGCAAAGGCTGAGCCAGTTCAGCCTGTGTGTGATGAGAACGCACTGACCTGCAATTACAGCTGGATTAGGTTCTAATCTAAATTCCGGCAGTTCCCATGAATTTACCTTCCTGACCAAAAATCCTTCCAGGCAGGAGGACAAAGCCTTCTGGGCTCACACCTCGTCACCAGCATCCCAGCCATTTTGCATGTTTGTGTTAGTGCTCTTTATGTCTACTGTGGCTCAAGATAAAAGAAGACACAGAATTAGGTATTTCTAAGAATGAATGGAAACACCTTTCTTTAGTAATGTTGCTGTAACTCTAGGATCTGTGAGCCTGCCAGGTTTACAAACAAAGGCTGTGCTTGTGAGAAGCTGAGGTACAGAAATGAAGTGTCTGTTTCTTCCCCCTTTCCAAAAAGAATTGGATTTAGGACTGGTTTAACCAAGGTCATGTAGGTATTTCAAAGCACTTATTAGCAGTTTAATTACTTTGTTTCTGCCTCCAGTTCCAAGCAATAGGGGTGCAGAACATAGTGGGCATGTACGTGGATCCATGGCTGTTTGAGGATGGATACACAAAGGTACCCTTTGCAGCCAGTGGGATGGAGGACGGCCTGTTCATCCTGGTATGCGTTCAGCATGAGCCAAAAACTGATAAAGATGCAGAACTTTCTCAAAATGAACTATCAGAGCAGAAACTTGTCTGCTTTCCTCTGTGCTAACATCAGCAACAGATTTTTCAACATCTATCCTCTTTCATTTTCTCCTTTAGCCAGAGGAATAAGAACATTTTGATGTTAAGAGAGAGGTTTAACGCTGAGGAGTCATATGGGCAAACTTTTCATCCACACAGCTTGGGTGACGTGAGCAGCAGCGGTGCATATTCCCTGTGTCTCTTGGCCAACTTTCCCTCCTGCAGCCTTTGGGTCAGCACCTGGGTGAGTGCTGGCTCCAGCAGGGCCACCAACAGGCGTGCTGGGGCTGATCACTTGTTTCCGTCACTCCTCACTTCACGTGGCAACTAGCTCATACATATCTAGCCCCAAACCTTAGTAAACAACGAGGTGTACGGAAGCTTTGTTCTGTTGCTGCTGTGCACCAGATTGTTTGCATCTAGCCCAGAGGGACTGCCAAGAACAGAATAAGTTCATATTTTCCTGCAGGCGACAAATGCACTTTGTGCACTGGTAGCGATCAGTGCAGATTTGCTTCCTTAGGCCCTGGGGGAAAACAAAGCTGTACTGAGCAAAGCTGTTCTCATCACTGGCCTCCACTAAAGACTTTTTTTTCTGATCTGACTCATTATTGGAAAAATAATAATCTGAAAGTTGTTGTGTTTTCTCTTGCCCTCGTGCCGCTGCAGTGCAGGAAGGGAGCACTGAGCTGCTCATATAGCTGCACACATCTGGGTGTACCTCTGCCTGCTCACTGGGGGCAGCTGAGGGCACCAAACCCACTACTACTCCTCTTCTCTTGCCACCAAAGCTGAAGAAGATCCTGGAAGGCTTAATGTTAATGGTAGACAGCTTTTCCTTTTGAGTCACTCTCTAGTTTGAATAGTTTTCAGTCGGGCATCTGCAAAAGGACAATTAATGCATACTGTTTTATATTCTCTATAAAAACAATTTTTTTTCCCCACTCATTAATTCTTTGTTCACTGGACTGTTTTTGAGTTAACATCACTTTAATAGCTCCACATTTGTCACAGAGGCACTGCGCTGCATGGGAATTGTGTAATAATTATCATCACGACCAATGAAGTTATTCTTTGAGTGATGCTACCAAGCCTATCACTTTGTTTTTAATCTTAATGTAGCCAATAATTTACAAGCTTTTGTCAGTGAATTATGATAGCCCTTTCTGTTTTAATAGAAACTTTTTCATTACTTCCACGATACATTTGTTTTTTTAAATAACTTTCTTGAATACAACAGAAAGATAAAACTGGAAAACATTAATTTGTGCTTGAAAGGTATATTTAAATTTTTTTTTTCTTTAAAAGGAACACATAGCATGACCTAGTTTTTATAAACAGGAAAAACAATAAATGCCAGATATGAAAAAGTGGATTTAGCTTGACTGTATTTTAACATTTTAATTATTTTTCAGATGTAGGAGGTGATTTGACCTATTTACATATCGCTGGAGGCCACGGGGGAAAAAAGTATTCACTCTGAGTTGAGTTCAGAGAGTCTGCTTTGCCAAAACTAAAGGCAAAGGCATTAATATAGGGCCTTCCCAAAGCCAAGGCAGTGCAGGAGCGCATCTGAGGACAACAGAGGAGTTGGTCTGGTTTGGCAGTCTGGCCATGACAGTCAATACCTGTGTGGCCAGTCCCAGCTCAGAACCGCCCAGGGTTTCTCTCCAGGGTCTGAGCCCGCCCTTGGGTTTACAGCGGGAAGGGTGAAGTAGACTGCAAAGGTGGTATTTCTGCAAAATGTTACATTTGCTTATTATAAAAGTTTACAAGTGTTCCCTGGGCCACCCATAATCTGTGGTGAGTAACCCCAAGTTCTCTCCTGTCCTTTATGTTATTACTTATAAATGGTTGCTCATTCTGATATACTTTGTATTATTAAGCACAGCCACATGTAGAATGTTTGCGAAAGAAGTGCAGACTAAAATACACATGTAATCTAAAGGCTTGCTTCTCATGTTACAGGAGAGCTCCAAACACAAACTCTTTTCTTTTCCAAGAATTCAATGGTTAGATGAGGAAACTTCTCCAAAGCTGAAAACAAAGAACAATTAATTTAAAAACCTGAACATAAATGCAGACTTGTTTTAATTTACTGGTCTGAGAAACACTCAGATTAGTGGGCACAGAGAAGGGCAGATCTTCACAGCTGTGCTTTGGGCAGCTAACTGGTTAACTCCTGTAGCAATCGCCTTTTCTAGCACCAGAGAAAGCACCCCATCAAGTACATGTAATTTATTCTACAGGGAGGGGGAAAACTTTGGAATATTTTCCAAGAAAAGATTCAAGGCTTAAGTAAATATGTATGGCTAGCAGTTACACCGACATGACTTGATGTATAAACCCCTATGTGTAAGATACCAATGAGCTGTAAAAGTAACAACTCTGAGCTATTAAGACGTCTAAGTGTGTCTTTACATAAAAACCTTAAAGAGCTGCACAGGGAGTCATTATAGTGTCCTGTGTCAGGATCTGACTTACTCAGAATGTGGAAGGAGACGCTGACACCATCAGCTGTGATGTAAAACGCTCAGAGGCTATTTCACAGGGCAGGCGTTTCAAAAGCCTTCAGCTCCCACCAGTTCCCACATAGGCGGCTAAATGAAGTGATGAAACTTTAAATGCTCTCAGCTTTCGTGGGAGCTGGGAGGCTGGCCCTACTCATAGGCCTGACCCCAGGGCAGCCGTGCTGTCTGCATGAGGGCCCTGAGGCTGAGGCGGGAGGCCCAGGCACCAGCAGCCTGCGAAGGTGTTGCTGAGGAATGATGGACAATGTGGGCCCAAGGAGCATCCCTACTGCACCCATACCAACCACGCTGTGGCACAGATTGAAGACATTTAATTAAAAAATTAATGCTAAGAACTACCCATTCTGAAGATGTCATCTCTCAGACCATGATAGCACTGCATGAACGGTGGGAAGTCAACATCTTCCACGGACTTTCATTCTGAATGGCTTCAAAGATTGTATTTCAGTATACATGAAAGCCAGCATAACTCATAGAACGCCTTTTTACCCCGGTAATTTTATTTTAAAAAGATGCAAACAAAACAATGTGTTACATTACTTTCTGGAGCTCTTGTTCTGATGTTTTATGCCATTGCCTCAGCAATAAAAGGAGCATTAAACTCCCGAGGCCAGGCTGAGCCTGGCTATTTTAGGCACCTCAGGCAGGTTGGAGCAGGGCCCAGCACCTAACAGTGAGGAGCAGCACAGGGAGACATCTGCTGCCAGCCACCCCCAACGCTGCACCCTTGTGTCTGTGGGGCAGAGGTATCCCATTGCTGCCCACCAGCTGTGCCTCCTCTTGACTTTGTTTGCTGTGTTAGGGTGAGTCCACAGAAGGAAAAGCCACTGAGAGCTATCAGTCAGAAAGATTTTGGCAATTACACCACCAGCTGGGGCAAGTGCCAGGTCTCCACTCAAAGCCCTCCCCAGGCACCAGCTGATGGCCTCTGCCTGATGCTGGAGGCCTTACAGCAGGCTGGACAGACCAACTTGCCTGGACACAAGTGCTTCCTCACACTATGATCCAGTCAGATGAGTGGAGAGGTCTGTCAGTATGACCTCACTCCCTGAAGAGCCCAGCCTGTCGGCCTGCCCCAAGAACCTGGGCCCTGCAGCGCTTCTTGTCCTTTGGTGGCATGGTGCTTAGCACTTAGCATCACAGTGGGCTTTCCCAGAGATGAGACTGTGACTTTGTCTCTCCTCTCTGAGTGACCCACAGAATCACAGAATTATCGAGGTTGGAAAAGACCTAGAAGATCATCCAGTCCAACCATTACCAATACTTCCCAGCTAAATCATACCCCTCAACGCAACATCCAAACGTTTCTTGAACACTCCCATGGTCGGTGATTCCACCACCTCCCTGGGCAGTGCATTCCAATGCCTGACTACCCTTTCTGAGTAGTAATACTTCCTAATGTCCAGCCTGAACCTCCCCTGGCGCAGCTTGAAACCATAATAGCCTCTGAGCAGCTTGAAACCCCTTGGTGGCCAGCAGTCTTCTGGATGCAAGAAGGTCCTTTTTTCAAATACCGTTTCAGAGTTAATTAAGCACAAATTTCCTCCCAGGCAAATGCTTCAATTATTAAGTCCTTTTGCAAGCATGAATCGTGATGACAAAACCTCCTTTCTCACTGTGCTTAGGTACCTGCTAGGAATTTTAGATCCCAATTGCACTAAAGCATCTATGTGCAATCTTGACTTCAGTCTTGATTTAATCACATAAGTGCCAGAGGAAATTGACATTGCTATGCCTGGCACCTCTGTTTAGCACATCTAGGTAGTTTTGTGCACAGCCCTGTGCTGGAAGGTTACACTTGGAACTGATGTGTACAGCAAAGTCCCAGGAACATCACACTTAATACATCCTCAATTTGCAGATTTTTTTAACATCTGTCTGTTAAATGTCTCTTTCTGTAATTTCAGGGACATACGTAATAGAATGGTGCTGTGTCTGACTGATATGAATAATAGATGTACGATCTGATGCATCTTTGTCCTGTCTAATAGAGGATAAAATCAAGATAATTTTTCAGTATGGCACATCAGGATATTATTTCATGACAGTCCATTGCAGAGATTATTCTACATCCTTGTAAGAAGCCACAGAAAGGTTTGACCCCTTGCAAATTAACTGTAAGTTACACTAAAAAAAAAGATCTTTGGTAAGTAAAATAAAAAGAAACAAGAATGATGACTTGGAAGAAGAATAATTAAAGAACATAAGGTATTTTATTCCTTCTCAGGCTCTTTCATCTTAACTGACATTCTAAGAAATGGGCAATCTGAAGTCTATGATTTATTACCTTAAAAGTTTTAAGACTTGCCTTTTTTCTCCTTAAGCTTTGTCAGATTTTAAACCTCCACAAGATTCCGCCTTAAGTCCTTTGAGAATTAATAAGCGAAAGGTTCCAGTCACAGACAGAGACACATTTTTCACGCTTTCCTCCCGCCCAGTGACTTGTTTTCAGTGCTCAGCCTCCTCAGAATGAAAGGAAAAAAAAAAATGCAGCCGGCAATGTCAGTTCATGTTACTATTGTAGATACAGAAATGCCTTACCCAGCACTTATTTGAAGCTTGGTGGAGTATAATAAGAGAAAAAAAAGAAAAAAAAGACTGAATCTCTCGTGACTTCCTTCTTTCACTTGGTTATTTTCCCAAGTTCAGGCACAAGGGTGAGGTTCATCTGGCTTACGCTGAACTGCTTAAAGCTTGAGTTTCTCACAAAGCTACTTGCCTGAGTTGTCCCCATGGTCCCATCTCTTCATAAATGGAGCTAAACTTCTCCAGGTGGTGATCTGCTCCATTCTGACGCAGCAAGAGTGACCCACACTGTGGAAGGACTGTCTCCATGCTGGGTACGAAGCACTATCTGACTGATAAGCCTAACTGGTACCAAAATTTCGGACAGCTAACACTTGATTTGTTTAGTTGTCCTCCAACTTCATTTAATCTGAACTATGTTGAAAGCTCGGGGATTAGAGTATCTAAAAAACTGTCACTATGGCCACAAAAGCTATCCTCTCCCATACCAGATTTCCAAGGAGGTGGAGATGGCTGTGTTTCCTGCCCTTCTGCTCTTGGGGGGATTTGGGCTATTTTTCTCTTTCATGGAGTTCTGAGGAGTGCTTCTGTTGAATGACAGCTTCGCCCAGGTCTAGACCACCACTCAATACCTCAGATATCCCAGTATGGGTGGATGCTCAGCAGCACAGAATGCAGAAGAAGATAGGTAGTCTGTTAAGGAAATGTAAGTGTACTACCAGGAAGAGAAGAATTCTTGGTCTCTATATGCCTATACAAAGACATATATATAAACCAATATATATATAAATACTATGATTACTAATTTTAGAACAGGCCAAATACAGAAAGCAACTGAAAAATCCGGGAACAAATGGTGAATAAACAGATTTGTGAAAGAATTGAGCTGGTCACTCTTCTGTGATTCACCATGACAGTCTCTGTGCGGATGAGTAGAGATGAATTTCCTGGTGTGAATAAATCCCAAACGTCTCATTAGTTCTAGTACGAATGATTTTGAATGACTTAAAATTCAGATGCGAAATGAATTAATCATTAGTCTTTATTTTCTTGTTGACAAAGTCTTCTCTCTCATCCAATCAAGGTGAGGGCTGTACAGTGTGCCCAGGGAATGATGAGTAGCACCCATCAGCTGAAAGTTTGTCCTACAAAACATTTAGTGGAACCTTGAGCACGCAGAATACATTGGAATGAAATCAGAATTTATTTGCAAGTTGTTCACTAACTGGAGAAGGGTCTGCGTTTGCAGCAAGGATTTTAACAGTCTCCACACGCAGTCATCATCTACATGGAACGCATCTGACATTTGACTAAAAAAAGAAAAGATGAATTAAGTATACAGATCTGATCAGATCATGTGCGTTTTAGTGAAGTATTAGTATAGATGACAATCCTGTGTGCATTGTTCTGATACACAACACACCTGAGGAGTGTGGACAAACTCTCACATTGTTAGTACTTCTCATGTGTCCTGATTCTGCAGTCCTCAAAAAAACCCCACAGTGTATATTAAAGTTTCATAAGTTTTCTCTTGCATGAGAAAGGGAAGAAACAGACCCATAAAGATCCAAATTTATATATATATTTATCTTAACTGTATTATATAGTGTGCCTCAATCCAGTGTACCATAATACTCAACAAGAATATATCTATCTTCACTGATCCCACAGCATTTTTCTTCTCTGCTTGGGACTGTACTGAACAAAACATTTGCTTGAAAAGAAATCAAGAGTTGGTATAGACTGAGCACATCCTGAGATTTCATCATACCTACATTGTAATCTGAAATGAATCACAGTCAAATATTATTCCTAAAGAAAAGCAGGCAGGGAAAAGTTGAGGAAAAGGCTTTGTTTTCTTCCTCACTTTCATAATATTTACTGTAAAGTGTTGTGACCAGGTATTTTTTTACACTATACTTTCAGTTCACTGCTTTTTCTATACTGTAATATTATTGATGCTGTTTAGATGATATTGTATAAATAAAATCTTGGTTTGATAATGTGGGACTCTCCTATCTGGATATCTAATCCCTGCTGGCTTTCCCTGGTTCTCAGCAGGCTGGGCACATATGTATGAGTGTCAGCAAATGTCAGTGCCTTGGGCAGTGTGGGAAGGAACCTGCAACAGGAGGAACAGTCAGCATCCAGAGCCACCATGCTGCTGTGAGGTGAACACTGGTCTTGCGGTTAGCCTGTCATTAGATGGTTGGGTTGTGATCAAAATTACTGCTTACGCCAAGGAGTTCGGCACTTGGAACCATGTTTATGGCATTAATGCATCATCCGGGTTCTTTATTTCTGTGTATAACTCAGCTGACAAACTGCTCTGCTGAGATAGAGCATCCAAGGCACACTATATATTCTCAGCATGGGCTTGTACCGTATAACTGAGCAATGAACATCCTGGGGGCAGTTACACAAATGGCCAAAATCCCTTTTGACACATCTCCAAGGGGCAATTAGTGTTGCACCAGCAGGGAAACACCCCAGCACTCACTTCAGGATTTGGCAGCCACCTAGTCATGAGGACATTCCAGGGTTTTGAGGGACATGCAATTGCAACAAAGAGTTACTTCAGCGGGAGTAGGCTGACAATTGTTTGGTTTCTAAAGAGTTACCACATAATGTTAAAATAGTATCCTGTCTAAATGTTAAATCTTGATGCAGTGGTATCTTATGATCTATTAATCTGGGAAAAAATGTAAACCAAAAGATAATAAATGTAAACAGTGCTCAAACCACAAGCATTCCTTGGAGTAAATGACAATATAATTAAATTTGAACTCCACATGGCAGATTCTTTTGGTGCATAATTGAAATTGTGTAAGATGCTTTGGCAATATGTTTAACATTAACTTAAAGCAAGTAATTCTAGGACTAGCATCTGATCTTTCTCTTATTGACATTGGTTGCACAGTTCCCGCAGGCTGGGTCTGTGTTATGGCTTCTTCGTGTCGTGCGTCATGGCTCTCCTGGAGAGCATCTGTCTGTGTCCTGGTTTTGTGATGGAATGGGACCAGGCTCACACCTCCTCCCCAGAGCTGGAAAAGTCATCAAGAAGGAGCACAGGGCATCTGCTGAGCACACCTTCCCACCAGCGATGTGTCCTCCTAGGAGTGTAACTGTGGCTGTACCGTGTCAAACCCAATGTCTGCCTAGTGCTCTCTACTGCCTCTGACAGTGTCTGAGAGTGTATGCTTGGAAAAAGTACAAAAAGAGGATAAGCATGTAGTGTTACTGCCCCAGAATAGCCTCTAATATGCCTACAGCTGTCAGGTTTCAGACTTTGGATCTTCTACTTTGATTTGCTGTAGCATTTCCCCATTTCCCCTTTCTGTTGGTTAGCATGTAGATCTGAGAACCAGGGCTTCTGGGTTGCCCAAGTGGCATGATGCAGACTCAGCCATAGATGTCAACAGGAGAAGGTGCAAGGTCTCATCCTTCAAACTCTTCACAAGGAAACAGCCTTTTGTGGTTGAAGCAGCTCATCCATATTGTTTGTGGTCATGTTCTGTGCTTCGTGCAAACAACAGCCAGTCATGGGAGATCACCCCAGCACAAAGAATTTTTGGCATAATGAGAAGCTCATCCCACAGGCCCTGCTGTGCACCGGAGCCCCATTAAGAAGTGGTCTCCAACCCTGACTCAGCCCCAGACAGTGCTCTGATTCTATGTGAGGAACACGGGAGGCTCAGGGCAAATATAGGCATTCCTGGCAAATGTGTACCTGCTGTGACTACAATGCAGGTAGGTGTATACTTGGCTCCATATCTAAGGATAAAAGAAGTTAGAATTGCTTATAGTTCCTTGCTGTGCTCTGGAATGAGGCTTGTTAGGGAAGCACTGAATTTGGTGTTTCATGGGGGTTGAAGTGTTGCCAGGCTGTGGTTTGCAGAGTCTTTGACAATAGTCTGTGGAGAGCTGGCTGGTCATATGCTAACTGTGCCTCTTCATTGTTCCCAGCCACTTAATTGCAGCCACAAGAACCAAGAGTTACGTATAGTGTACTCCTATCACTGTGGCTCTTCAGATTCTTCCCATAATGAAAACAGACAAATTCTATGAGGATTATGGGAAACATCCAGGGGATCTTACACCATGAAGAAAGGTGAGCATGAAGCTGTGGACCAAACAATGAAAAATCCTGGAAACTTGCTTGTAGTTGTTTGTGGCTCATGGGACGGAATGTCACTCCCTTAGGTGAAAGTGGCAGTTGTCTCCCAGAAGTAGGAGCTGGTGGTTTTGTTAAGACGACTCTTTCCAAAGCCATCTATAAAAATATTTTTTTCTGAGATAAACAAAGGATGTACAAACATTTTTATGGAGATTTACCTCCTTTCTATGCAAACCCGGTCTAAAATAATACTAGACTCAGCATGCCACATATACTGGAACAGTTTAGAATAAACAAGCAAGCAAAAGTGAATATATATATACGCTTCCTCTGGCTGTCTCTCCTCTCAAGGATGATTTCATGTCTGTTCAAATTTACACAGTATTCAAATTCTGAATTTTCCCACAGATGGTTTAAATCCTCTTACAGTGGATATTCAATGCCAGGCTGTGTCAAGGAAACTTTAAGGAGAGATCTTCTCTAGAAGGGATGCTGCAGCAGAGAGAGGCTGTCTCTGGCACTGAGGGCAAAGCAGTCTGCTCTATATTTAGCTTGGAGTGGAGACAACAGGGAATGTGGCTGCTGTGTACGAAATGCTGACTGCACCGGGAGAGGCAATTAGGGCGCTTCCTGACAAGACGGCAAAAAGTTTTATGTTGAGAAGAGGCCACACATTTTCACACGAGAGGGAATTTGTGGACACAGCTGCATCACACTTTTAGCATTTGAACACTAGAAGGATTGAAATGGGGCTTGAGGAATTTAATAGTGAGAAAGTTTCTGGAGAGACTTAAAAATCTCTAAAGCTTGGCAAGTCAGAAAAAGTTCTTGCACTTTTCTCCACCAGCCATTTGCTATTCGCATCTCTCAGAGATCAGATCCCATACACAAGTCTTACAAGGAACAACTGAGGGAACTGGGATTGTTTAGTCTGGATGAGGCTCAGGGGAGACCTTGTTGCTTCCTATAACTTCCTGAAAGGAGGTTGTGGTGAGATGGGTGTCAGCCTCTTCTCTCAGGTAACAGTGATAGGACAAAAGGGAATGACCTTAAGTTGCACTGGCGGGGGGGGGGGGGGGGGTGGGGTTCAGGTTGGACGTTAGGAAAAAATTCTTTTCAGAAAGAGTGGTGAGATTTTGGAAGGTGCTGTCCAGGGATGTGATGAAGTCACCATCCCAGGAGATTTTCAAGAAACCTGTAGATGTGGCACTGAGGCACATGGCTTGGTGGGCATGGTGGTAATGGGTCAATGGTTGGACTAAATAATCTTAGTGGTCTTCTCCAACCATAATGATTCTATGATTCCATAAGTAGACTTGCTGCTTGGTTCCAGGGTGGCATGATTGAATACTTATAGGTACTAAGAGACTGAAAAAACACAAACCAACTGCATTCCTCTAGCTGCAATTTCAGCAGCCAACAGTTTTCTCTTTCCATTTATAGGAAAGGTCAAGCAAAGGCTGAGTCACCTTTTTGCACCTAGGAGACAGCTTTCTTCCCACACTTTCCAGCCACATTTGTCTGGATGCCCCAGCAGAAGGCTGCTGAAAGGAAGCTCTCTCCATCAGCCCATCACATCTGGGCTGCGTGTTGCCCCAGAGCCTGCTTTTGTAACCGGGGCATGCAGCAGAGCTGTTCCCAGGCTTTAGGGGTTGGGGGATGCAGGAGGACAGGGTGCCTGTAACCTGGCTCTGGGGACCAGATCAATTCATGGGCACTAAGGATATGTAGCAGTGCATTACACAATGTGCTTTTGTGTATTGTATATTTCTATTTAGGGGAGTTTGTAAAGAATTTGGGATAAGCTCCTCTGCTAATTTTCTTGAGAATGCATCTAGGTAAATAAACCACTGTTTTTGTGCTGTAACGTTGCCATCATTTTACACTCCTGCTGCAGTTCTGGGCTTTGTAAGCACATCTGCTCCACCTGGTGCCATGTCTCTCTGTACTTCTGTGAAAGAAGCATAATGATGGGCAGCACCCCACCCCAGTCAATGTGATAGGGAAAGCTCTGACAGCAGCTGCACAAAAGAAATTGACTAAACATTTCAGGCACTCTCTTCCATTTGTCTGAGTTTTAAGTATTGGTTGCTATGAGAGTTGGAGAAACTATTTCTAATTGTGTTCTTTTGAAATTTGCAGAATAGTTCTGTATTGTTTATGGTTAGTTAGTGACAAGGATATACTGAACACGTTTTTGGGGGTAGCAGAACAGCTTTGGTTTGTTTTGGATTCACTGAACTTTTCATTTCTAAGTAAGTTCTATCTTTCTAATGTTATCCTTTAAAAATGAAAAATTTTGAAGTATGTTTTTTAAATATATGTTAACCACTTCAGTTTTACCCTTTCAAAATATCCATGTAATGAGATCTGACTTTGTAAGTACTGCCAAGAATCTGAATGGTTTCAGTAGCTGTTTTAGCTACTAAAAGTACTGAAGAAATGAATTCAGCCATCTGCATTCTTAAATACAGCTTTCTTCTTCAGTCCTTCCTAAAACGCTGCTCCTGCAAAGTTCATTCTGTTGTTGCAAAGATATTCTCACCTTTGGGGATTTGCAGGATTCAGTCCAACATGTATGTTTTTAATGAATGTTTCATTATTAATATTTTATGATCATTTGCTCTTTGCTGCCTCACATTCTACATAACGGCTATTAGGCTCTTACTGAGAAATGGTCTCTTAGAAACAACTTGCAGAAAAGAAGGAAGGAGGGCCAACAGAGCACTGAAAGATAACAGTGATGAGGATGCTGAAAAAGAAGTTAGCAAGCTAGGAAACAAGGGGATTTGGAGGTCACTGGAGTGGGAGTGAGCAGGAAATGGAGGGAGGAACTGAGTGTCAGAAGCAGCTGATAGATTCATTACTTTTATTTTCTTAAGGTAATTCTTCCTCTATTGATATCAACAGCCAAGGATCCATTGCCTTGCATCTTAAACCTCCAATCTGTGTTCCTGACAAATGCTGTTTGGTGGCTTACTTAATTCCTTCAGTACTTCTCAGACAGGCAAAAATCCTGGCTATGCAAAAGCATCCAGGGACTAAAGACAGGGAAGGCTTTGATTCACTGAGTGACATCTAGAAAATTCACGTATTTGCTGGAATCACACCTGTTTATAACAAAGCCCCAGCCAGTTGAATTTTAATTTTCCTTCTCTCATATGGCATTATTTCATAAAGACTACAAATCTTTATGACGAAAGAGAAATGATGATGGCATATCCATGAACTACTTCACTGTAAACTTTAAAGAAATTTATTTTATTAGAAAACCAGACTTGAAAGACTGCATTTTATTGGGAAGTTAACAATGAACTAAGAATTGAATAAATAAAGCAAGGGAATGTTTAAGAACATATTAAGCCATCAACATGCTAAAACTGGTCATCTGGATAGTGGGTAGAAAATAACAAGTAAGTTTTCAATTGTGCAACATAAACACTAAACAGTGCATGAAGTAGGTGCTAATGTACATTTATTTGGGAATGTAGCTGCTAAATTAATTTTTCAGAGACCTCTTGGACTGGATCTCATTAAATAGTTTTCCTCTCTGTTCACTCTGGGATACGCAAACCACAGTATATTCTCATAGCTGATCACAAGCAAAGTTGGTAGGCTGATACAGTATTTGTTAACCATGTGCAGAGGTCGGCTGTAAAGCAACATGTGTTTGTTTAAATTAGTAAAAGAATATAACCCTGATCAGACTACATTGTCATGTGGTCATCACCCAAAGCACATATAGAATCCATAAAGAAGAAGCAGTAAATAACCCTCAGAGCAATTGGTCCCATGTTTGCAGCAACTGTCTTCACACTGGGTCCCCCCAGCACACATTCTTCACAAAGCTGTGCAGAAGAGTGTGCCCAGCCTTGGGTGGTCTAGGACCTGGTACAGGGCTTTCTGCTCACTCATCACATTCTGACATTAGCCTTTTAATTAATTATCTACCTTTAAACAGCTTCCATAGGTATGAAACCTCCACATACTTCTGATTCTGGGTCTTTCAGATGTCACTGGTCCCTCTGTGGGCAGCACTTGGCCCCAGCTCCTGAAATGCCAGCGCCTTCCGTCTGGGTAGGAAGCCTTGTGCCCTCTCTGCTACCATCTCTCATATTCATCAGTGTGTGAATGTGTAAAGAAACGGGTAATCCTGTGAAAATCATACCAAGTTAGCTTGGCAATATGCATTTTACATAAATGCATTCTATTGGCATTTCTTTTGTTACCTTTTACAATTTGTTATTAATAGAAACCAACTGTAGCTGTTCCATTGCTTCTGATGCCAGGCTGCTGCAAGGGTGATGGCTTGTGGTGCACACATGCCCTTTTAATCCTCCAGAGTTACTAGGTGCTCCAAAACTTAATAGAAACGATGATATACATTGAGGAGATTCTTGTCTGACTCTTTTAAATTAGTATGTGGGAATTATCATTTTGTTGATATGAAATCTTTATTTGAAATCTGCTGCTTAACATGTTCTTTTGGGATGGTTATAATTGGTATGCAAAATATTTTATCATGTACATAAATCTGTCTTTTCCCAACCACAGGGCTAGAAATATTTAAGTACTCTTGCACTAAAACCATCGTTAGGATTTCTTTTATTTAATTTATACTTACATTTTATTTTCCCTTGATCTTTTCTTTTTTCTTTTTTTTTTTGCTATAGATTTTATCATGTCCTGTTTCATGCCTGATTCACTTCCCACTGTACCATGATATTTGATGCAGTTAACTTTCTCAGTTTTCCATTTGTTTTAATAATTTAGTGACTTCCATTATTACATTTTCTTTCTAAGATGTTCTTTTTTCATTTGAAAACAAAGCAGAACACCGTAGCTGTCTCTGTCAGTTGTAGATTTTTGGCACTCAAGTGAGTGTTCTTAAATTCCCAATTAGCACGAGTATTTTTTATCTCAAGCAGAAAATGTGGGCTTGATGACAGAAGTACTTCTTTCAGATGGATAGCCATGTGATCCGACTGGAAAATGGGAATGGTGTGCTCTGGCCTTCTAAGCAGCAGAAAAATTCAGGAGCACTAGTTTTGGATCAGGAATACAGAGATGCCTATTTGTTTCCTGAACTTGCACTGATAACATTCCTGCATAGCTCTTCTAGCAAAGGAGGTTGAGCTTTGGCTAGAAACTTGCACCCCTGCATTACTTTGAAGTGTGGCTTGTTGGTAAAGGCTTTCTCTGGAGTAGACACTTTGAATGTTTCAGTCATAAAAACTCTTCTGTGGGCCTGTGCAAAATGCAAGTGTGAGTGTTTTGTCCTCCGTTGTATGTCCTTATTTTATTTATTTATTTATTTAGCAAATAAGCGTTTTCATTATTCTTACACTGAAAACAGCAATTGTTGCAATTTAAAAAAGAAAACCATTCATTTTGGGAGACTGGCTGATTACTGAATAGTTTCTCTGTGCTAGACCCCAGTAATACACAGTGGATGAGAGAGTCATAAGGATGTCATGACATCAAAGAAGGCTGGCCAAGTTGAGAACAAACCAATGGGTCTACCTCTCCATATTACCATATTACATGGTTCATTCACAGATGCTCATGTCACAGAACACTGTAGAAGAGAACATCATAGACCGGTTCAGAAAAAGGATTGGACAGATTAATGGAATAAAAAAGGGATATTAGATAGAAAGTTGTTATTTCTGATTCACCTTGATGCCAAACTCTGGAGTCTGGAAAGCATCCTGAGAATGAACATTTTTCTGTGTGCCCCATGGCTTTGCTCTTCCCAAGGCACCCTCTGCTAGGCACTTTTAGAGGCTCACATTAGGGTAGATGCACTTTTGGTCTGAACTGCATGGCTGCCCCTTGCAATTAATCCTATTTGATTTCACGGAAATTGAAGAAAGAACAATTTGGTCTGGCAGCAAGCCTTGACCTGCATGGGTTTTTGCTGAAATATTTATAATTCTGACAAAATAATGCTGAAATTAAAGAGCGAAGGAAATGCAATAACTCTTCCACTAGTTCTTCTTATTGTGGTTTCATTCCTTTGTTTCTTGATGTGGATTCCACAAAATTAATTGAGCATTGGGACCTAAAGAGCAATACTTTTGGGGCTGATTATTGCACGCCTCAGCTGCTGTAATAAGGTATGAGTTAATGACTTTAACCACCTGAAAAGTGTAACAATTTCCCTGTAAATTCAGTGCCTGGAGTTACTTACTGCCTGGTCACTTAGTTTGTAACTCAGGAAAAATGAAGAATTGAAAAAACAGAAACTTACTGTTATTGCATTTAAGAAGTGTTAAACAAAAATAAGTTTGAAAATAAATCCAGATTCCTGTATTTCCTGGACATGATTGTCCTGTGCATGACAGACCTGGCAGTGAGTCAGCACACTGCACTCATGTCTGACGTCTGGAAGCTGTTTCATAACTAAAGAACAAACTGTGATCAGTCTGTAAAGGCAGCCAGGACTGAAGCTGGCAGCACCGTACGCTGCAATATCAGCGTTAGATCAGGTTTGGCTGGTACAGAGATTTCTATGGATTTTAGTTTTGAGCACAGCCCTTCTCAACTGTGTGTGTGCAGTGCCATCACTAGCTTTCTCTCTCAGCTTCACTTGCAGGAAATGAGCGAAACTCCTGTCCACTCTGAATGCTTTTCAACCCAAGATGCACATAGAAAAAAGAGCAAGGTGAAATTCAGGGCCACTGGTCTTCCTGGCAGCCTGTCTCATGTGCATGAGAGGGTCATGCAGTTCTTCTCATATAGAAAAACATTTGTAAAATTCTGAGTGACTAGGTAGTGAAAATTTCAAGGTTAGACAGGATCATCCCAGCAACATGAGGGACCGGAAGGTTTATTTTTGGATTTCAATCTCTTCAAGGCAGAGGCTCGCCTTCCATCTGCATTTTTGCAATGCTTGGAGCAAGGGTCTCTGCTCTTCATTGGGAGCTGTATGTGCAGTAATAACTTGATAGTTTATTAACAGCACTATCAACAAAAGCCGGAAGTTAACAGAGACAAAGGATGGCGAGCTGCAGCGATTTATGTTCTTTTCCCAGCTTTGTCATACACTTGCTCTGTGACCTTGAAGAATGTGTTTAATCCCGCTCTGCTTCCAAGTTCCTCTGGAGCCGCAGGGTAGCAGCACTCAGCAAGGGTGTCGGAGCTTTGTTTCGAAGCGCTGCACAGCCTGCCAGGCTCCACTGGCAAGACATGCTGGGTGTGTGCTGGTGGCACACTGCAGTGGAGAATGGGAGCGGGTCATCCAAACAAGATGTTTGGCGTTATAAAAATGTCAGACTGACCCCTTCTGACACCATTCTTGGTGTCGTTTGGAGACAGATTAGGCGAACTGAGGGAATTCCTGTCTGTTACAGTGCCACGGCAGGAAGCAGTCCTCTGAAAGCAAAGGAAAACAGCCTCAAAGCTCTGCACAGAGAGAAAGAACCAGCCCCCATTGACATGTCACTAGGGCTGTTCAGAGGCAGCATCTTCTCTCCTCAGCACCGCAGTGATCTCCTGCCACAGCACAGCTCTCCCAGCAGAAGCTGCTGCAGTTGGCCTGGGCCCAGGCCGCTGTGAGGCCCAGCTAATCCCCGCTCAGCGGCCGAGGCGGTGGCTGGCCAGGCCTGTTATCTCACTGCCCGCGGGTGTGATTTACAGCTGGAGGCTGAATCCAAGCCTTGTTCTGTGAGGAACACCACCTCCTCCAGGAAGGAATGGCCGGAGCCTGGGTACTGACAGTGAGGGATTACACCACCAACAGACTTGGATGGGATACAACCCAAACCTCCGTCTTCCCGTAACAAATCTGCAGCGCTGAGGATCTCAGTTAAAAGTACCTCTGGGAGATAACGCCCTTCCTCTCCCTTGGCTTATCCTTGCTCCAAGGCCCCACCGCACTGTGCCATAGAAAGCTGGCCGGCATTTCCTGGCGTGCAAAGCTACACGCCTCCCAACGAACTCCTAAATCCTTCACCCCTGTACATTTTTTCTTTTTGCTTTTATTTTTGTTAATTGCAGAAGACTCATCCTTCAAGTCAAACCCTCTTGCTCGAAGAAACTGCACTGCAGATCCTCAGGCAGCGATGTTTCCTACTGCGAGGAAGGTGGGATCTAAGGTCTACGTACTGTTTATGGACAAACCCGCCTGACCACATGTTGGGAAGGCCTGCCAGAAATGCAGGTGTGGACATGCAATCAGATAGGTGAAACAGGCACCAGCAAATTTAGTGACTACTTACACCATTCAGGTGTTCATTTGCTTCTTCAGATTGGTATTAGCATGGAGCTGTTCAGATGGACGGCACTGAACCCCAAATTCAGCTAAGTCATGAGTATATGCAAGCTTCAATACTTGGGAACATTCTGTGATTTCATGAGCTTTGTCAAATGTTAGTTCTTCAGATCAGTGTTTGGATTACGCTCACTCAGAGGCCCAATGAAGTGCCAATGCATTTAGCATGTGACCTAAGGCAGGAGAGAAACAAAAGCAACAAAAGCAGCAACATTTAGCTACTTGCGTACAATAAAAAAACTTTCTGCATTTTGTTCAGCTTTTTCATAATGTCCTGTGTCAAAATCACTGTTGAATGGAAATGGTTTGGCAAAAGCCGTGACAAAACAGTTCCAGCATTTTATAACATTTGGCATGGCTTTCAGAGAAGTAAAATGCATGTCACAGAAGGCTTTTTCAGCTGGGGCTTATCACTGCTGGGTGCACTGGCATTTCATTTCCCTGACATGCATGCTATGTGCTGTTGAAATGCTACAAATTTCACTGGGTATTTTTTTTTTTTTTTTTTTTTGGAACCTAATCCCCTAGTGACGGTAAACACAGCATATGAGAGAACTCAGCGCAGAAGTTATTTGTGCATCACTTTACATCAGCACAGACTTGTTGGATATGCTTCGCAAACAGAAGGTATAGAAAAGCTCCCTGTTTTAAAAATCAGCTTCTAATGGCCACATTTTTCAGTAATGACAAACAAGGAAGAAATTTCAGTTTCATGTTTCTAGGCTACGAATGTATTTAATCACTGTAGTTGCAGAAATAAATACCAGACTAAGAATGTGATTGACCAGACAAGAAAATCAAGAGAAATGAACTGATTTGTTATCTGCTGGAGTAACATTTCAGTTATTTGAGGAAAAGATAGTCCAAATGAAATGAAGAAAAGTCTGCAGCTTTTATATAAACAAGCTGGGTATATCAAGAAAAAGACACACTATCCTGAATCAGCTCTTCTATATGTTTTCTTGCTTTTGCATTTGTTACATTTCTCCCAAAATGTAAGTAATAAAGTTGCTCTAAATGGTTCTTCTTATTGCTAGTAAAAACACATAAGAGAGCAAGAGAGAGTGAGAGTTGTGTGCACAGAAGAGTCTAAGTGGCTGGATCACATAGCTAGAATATTTTCCTGTAAAACGCTATCTGGTCTGAAACTAAATAAAGCAGGTTTCCAACTTTGTTGAACCATATAATGAACAACTGATTAAACCATAGCAGCTTTATACTTGGCATATACAGTCATTCTGACTGTAGAATGAAAAGAACAGAAAAAATTAGAGCTAAGTAATAGCTCAGTGATTAAGTTCCTTTGAAATGAGAGAAAGAAAAGCATTCTTCATTCACTCTTATTTAGGCAAAGCAGAGTTTCAGAATTACTGTGTGAATTTTGAAATGAGTGCTCTTTTCCAAAAGCCCTGCTTGGGCTCCTTCTGCAACAGTGCTAAACATTTTCACTGGTCAACAAGTAGATTTCTTCTCTTTGTTGAAATAACAAAGCTCCTCTGCCTGGGAACTAGACATTGACACCATGATTCAAGGTTTGAAATGTCTTCAAACCCCTGACTGCTTCATCAAATCTAAGCAGAGTCTCAGGCACCTTCGTTTAGCAGATTTAATTGTTACTTGACTGAGTTCCAGGACTAAGTGTGTAGGGTTATAGAAATCATTTGACACTTTGAACCTGGGGAGTTTCATTACCTGACTACCACAGTGGTAGAAAGCACAAGTTATAAAATTTAATTTCATGCTCCATTTGTTTTTGTGTCACTGTCTATGCCATGACATCCAGACCTGCCAGTCTCTCCTCCCTTCCTTTCACATAAACATGTGGAAGGACAACGACATTTGGATAGACAATTTAATCTGAACTTCCCAGCATCAGCTGAAAAACTCAGGATAAATTGTAGCATTTGGCTGCATGTCCACCTCAATTATCAAGCAATGAGAAGGTAGCGAAGGAAGGTAGAACGTTCTCACAGTGAGTGAAAGATGTCCAGGCAAATGATAGGAAGGGTTTCTCACCCCCATCCATACAGTGAACAAGTGTAGCCATGGTTATACTAATCAACATACATTTAATTACTGAACCTTGCCACCTGATGTTGGTCGATCAGATTATAGAAATTAAAGAAAAAACTCTTGTCAGAAGCTAGATGGATGTTACCCTCTGGATGGATGGATTGTCCCTAGAACAAGCAGTAATTCAGGCAAAGGGACATACATCATTTTTAATTGACTAACGCTGGTTCCTGAAAACGAGTAATGAAAGGTTAGTGCCAACTAATGAATCTGCAGTGCAACACCACTGGAGCTCTTTGGCTCGAAGTTAGTGATTCTAAACTACCACCTAATTGTTTCAGTTCATATCATTTGAATTTATGAATAAACATATATTTTCCTTGGGGCTTTTCAGACCTTTCTTTGTTGTGGCAAACAAAGTAGAACTTTTTTTTTTTTTTAATTTTCAATTTTAGCACTTCAGCAGTGTTTTGATTGAAGCACTGCTGGTTTTCTTACTCATAATAAGAATTTCTCAGGGTAAAACCATTGTTACTATAAGGGCTTTGTCTGCTGTGTCTGTGATTAAAATTGCACATAGAAAATGATTCAGTGCATTGCTTTTCTTAAACTCCCTGCTGCCTCTACAAGTTCGTAATTTAAATCCTGTTAGTTTTATTTTGAAAACAGATCTGTCCAGAAATACAGTATAAAACAATGTATAATGTTCCTTGCCAGGGAAATGTGTTTATCACAGTTTTTAATTAATATTCAGGTTTTTCTAGCCCACTTTTCAAATTCAGTATTAGAAATAGAAATCATAATTCTAAAATGATAAGACTAAAAACGTAAGCTGTGACAGAGTGAGTAAACAAATATCCAAGCTTTGCTCTGCGTTGCACATCGATGAAACCAAGCTTAACCATTTAAGCTTGAAAATCTCCAACTGTGCATTTTACTCTTTTTCTTGGATTTTGCAGATTTTAGTATAAAAATAAACAAAGCATTGATTTTAGAAATTTTGTTGCCTAGGAAAAGGCTAATAGTGATTTATGTTATGTTACTTCCCAGGTCCTCCAGAGCACACACTGATGCTTTATAAACATCAACAGAGCCATCTGCAACCTTTTGTTCAGGCCGAGAACTCCAAAGCCATGGGGAGTCTTCTCATAAGCAGCAAGTGAGAAACTGAGCTTCAGTGAACTGAAGTCCACTCTAAATTGATCACTCAACAACATGAATAGAGCTGGGAGGAAGAAAAGGTGTGTAGATTTTTTTTGTACACGTAGCACTGCACAGACTTTCATGATAACTGGTTCATCTTTGCTTAGTCTGAAAGCTGAAACTTGGCTTGTGTGTTAGAAAAGCACAAAAATATGGGTGAGTTCATCTATTCATTTGTCATGTGACAGATGTTGGAGATAACCTGTACATATTCATCGTATTCCTTTATTGAAATGGTACGGATTTGGAGAAAAGTATTTGGCAATAAGGATAGCCATATGAATTAAAAATCTGTGTTGTTTGAGATGTTCTTGGACAAGACTGTGGATTTGAAAGCAGCTTTTTGTTTGCTGGGAAGGCACAATAGGAAAAGAGCTGCAAGCACAGGAAAGGTGGCTTTACATAGACTTTAAGATCATTTTGAGGGTCATTAAAGCAAATGTTCTGTTCTGACAGTGTAGGATATCCTAAAAGTAAAATGACTGGTTTCAATTACAAATACATGCTGTGATTCAGTTAAAATTAGACCAAGAGAAGTCGCAGCTGCTTGAAGCAGAATAGCCAACTGCATTCCAGCCCATCTGCCAACCTCCACTACTTTCTTCTGGGGCTAAAAAAAATGTACAGGAGACGAGAGAAGCTGCCCAAGATAAGGATTTACACTGTCCCTTTTATAATCAGTCATGGTCTACACCACTTTACCCCGGCTGTCATGATGTGTAATACATCCCTTTTTCCATCACATTCCCAAATTGTAGGTGGGGGGTCTCTCTCATTGGGAGATCCATGGTTGGCCAAAGTCTGGTGACAAGAATCAAGGAGACCCTGTGTTCCAGTGTTTACTCCAACTTTCCTTTCTCTAGGCTTCAGGGAGGTAAAGACTCTGCTTTACCTCCTGCTGCATCCCAGGACTACCAAAGGACTGGGCTAGGAGGTGAGGCACTTTTTTTGTGTCTGACAGTTGCTACCGTACAGTCCAATGTACAAGGCTCTGTTTTGAGTACAGACTTTTGTATGGTTGAGGAAATATTGGAAAAAACAGTTGAAAAACATGATAATTATGTGTAGTATTCTTAAGCGTATGGAAATTATATCAGTCCCTAGCGAATCATCATCCCAAATAAAATACAGCAAGGTATTTATTTGCTGTCCTGAATACTGATGGTGAGGCAGCTGCAGCTGCTATAGAATGGTATTACGTCATTTGGATGATCACCTATGCCAAAAATTCTTTTCTTGGCATATACATATATATTTTGGATTGTTCATTCTTGATGTCTTTTTAATATGTAGGAGATATCCTTGTCGCTTAAGTTACGATAATTTTCTTCTCAAATGGCTAATCATACAAAGACTCCTTAGTCTTAATCTGACTGTATATTTCAGGAATTACACTGAAAGTTACGTGCTGTAAGTCACAGGAAAACTGTTCTTATGTTCAAAGTGGCAAGGATAGTGTTTGCAGAAGAAAATGTAGTGTGACTTGCTAAGGATGTGCAAACATCCCTCTCCCGGAGAACATATGACCCATTTTGTTCAGAAGTTGTACTGAATCATCTCTTGCCTTTCTTCCTTTATGGAGATAATACTTGTGGGCACACGACTCCAGAAGGGATCATTACCTTTGCAATGCATATCAGGTTTTCAAGCTTAGAGTGAGAGGAAAGGCAGCTCTCATCTGCTTCTTGGAATGGGCCCATGCCAGCCAGCTTCAGAGTATTTCATATTCATTGCTGTGGAAGCTCAGAGGGTCGGAGGCTTCATAATGACCATATTAAAAATAAAATAAAAATAAAGGAATAACCACAATAAAACTAAGAAATACCCATAATACAAAGTGATCTGAAAGGATTTTGGATGAGGAGGATTTGTTAGCTAGATATCAGAGAAGTGTGCTGAAAGGAAAATAGAAAATAGGAGCGATATAGACATGGGCAGGGCTTGAATTAAAATGCTGAAAAAAAGCTGTGAGAAGTGTATATGCATGCATAATTTATAACTGAGAAGGTGGAGTTGTCAGCAACCTATGGGAAACCTCATTTTTCAAAAATAAATGTGTTTTAGTGGTATTTATTTCATGAATATTCTTAAATACTATGCATTAAAGTACATTTTCATGTATACACAGGTATGACTATGCAGTGTGCAACTGAACACAGGATAGTATTGCCAGAAATATTGGTTGAACCTTTGGAGAAGCTGTTGTTCTGCATCTGTGTTCCCCACTTAGGCTTGTCTAAGAGTCTGAAAGGATCCTTCATGTTTTCTGACATCCCTGTAACTATGCCAACAACAATCAATGGTGGCCTAGCAGTCAGCTGTGCGCTGCCCATCAGGCACATGCATTTGCAGCAGTGTGCAACTAGCATCCTTCCTCACTCCCCGAAGAAGACAGGCAGGGTGTGAACACTCACAGCTCATCAGCAAAAGGCACCCGACACCAAAAACATGGGAGAACAAACCCCGAGCAGCTGTGCAAACAAGGAGCTGACAACATTTCTGTAATGGGTTCTGAACTTGGTAGACCTGACCATGCAAGTAGGACTGTTGTGTTCATTGCTGACAATTAGGGTGGAAGAAACTATTACTGTCACAGTGGTAAATCTGGATGAAAATGCCAACTGGTTAGATCTATAAATACAAACTCAATTGTGCTTTTCAGACTCCTTCTCAATCTAACCCCAATACAAAAACAATGGAGTCAAAGAAATCTTTTCAGCTCCCCTTTAAAGCTTGATTTGACTTGAAGGACCAAGGGCATGCCCAGTCTTTGACAAAAGTGAAGGTGCTTTCAAACATGGCTTTGTCTGAGGCAGCAAGAACCTTTCAGTACCTTAGAAACAAATATTAAAGCAGCTGTTTGTCACCAGCTCAGGGGGAAGCCAGCCACAAAGCTGATGCCAGGCAGAAGGCTGTGCACAGCTGAGGCACCTCGGAATGTGGCCTCCAGTCTTGATTCAACAGGATACCTGATCAGCAGATGATAGCATTTACTGTAAACAGTTGTGGTCGTCTGCGGGAGCCACTGTCTGCAAAACTGTCTACAAGAGCTAATATGTTCTGTATATGTTTTGTCTCCAGACTGTGCAACACATTTTGTGAAACTCATAAAAATCTCTGGACTATACCTGGTTTATCATGAGGGTAGCCAGCATGGGATGGGGAATGACAACCAGGCTGTGGGAACAGGTTTGAGCACTCTGAACGCCTGCCAAGATTTCAAAGGGAAAATAACAGGCAGGCTTTTCAAACCTCTGCCAGCCCCAGCTCTATCAGGCCACTCTATTTATTTTTCCTTTAATATCTTCAGTAACTTTAATAAAACTCTTCTTATAACTCACAGCTTGAAGGTATCAGGATATTAGAGAAAAAGGAAAGACAACACTAAGTAGGCACCTCCTTTCTTGTCTCAAATAAATACATACAATCTGTGATCTTCTAAATAATTACCTGGTGTTCCATTACCTACTCCCTCTTAGCAAACCTGTTTTTGTGCTCCTGCAAACCTAGATTCCACCCAAAGACTTCCAGGCTCATTTCAGCACATAATGATAGAGGTAATGCTGAAGAGGATTGATGTTAAACTTCCATTGATTTCTGTAAGGTGATGTATTAAGAATTATTGATACTAGTACTAGTAAGAAGTAAGCATAGAAGGAAATCTCAAGCATAGAGAGGGAGATGAACGTGACTTTGTGGCTGTGTATGCCTCCATGACCAGATGACTGGGTGGTGCATTAATCTGTTAATTTTAAAACAACTCCATCAGCACTAGTACCTGCTCTTCTCCACTGTTTCAAACAAAGATGTCATGAAACAATGGTAGAACAGCTTCTGTGCTGTATCTCCATGGATACTAATGTTACACAGGAGATGCAGCTTTTACTAGTTAAAGAAAACTGTATATTTCTTTTTTCTAAGTTTAATCAAAAAAAGTGCAAATGCAAGAGATCCATTTCATCAAAGGTACCTTTGTGGTTACAGCACATACTGCTCCTCATAGCTCCTCTGCCCAGGGCTCCGGCTGTACTATGAAAGCACATTTGTGGGAAACAAATATTCCTGTGTTGCAAATGCATGCATTTGGAATGTGGATGGAAATTTAGGAATAGCCACAGATATCTGCAGAAACTGGACACAATGAAATCTCTGTGAAGAATCCCGTAATTGTTTACTCTAGCTCTTACCTTCAGCTTAGTGTAATGTACAGAGTAGCACTACCAGTGGCTACTTGGTAGTAAATGACTTATCTCTTCTGGTGTATATTTGAACATACACTTGAACACCTTGGAATTCTGTTTTAGTGTGAGCAATGCACACCACAGTAGCTAATCACCCAAATGAACCTATCCTCCCACTCCTGACTATGCACTGCCCAAAACTCAGCACCGCATCGTGATGCTGAGGTTATGTGTGATATGATATGTGACTGCCCCAAGCCACCCCAGGGCCCTGTTTCCAGAGAGGTAGAGGCCCCACAATGCTCACAGCCTGCTTGTGGTGGTGAAGCTGGGGATGATGTTCTCTCTAATAATGTTCAATGCATGTTACCCAGGGTACCGAAAAGAGAGCCAGGGACTGATTTTATGGTCAAAGCCAGGACTCTGGCGAAATATCAGTTGTCACCAAGTGGTTAGCATATGAGGAAGCATGATGAGGTCTTGTCCTGTGTCCATCTCCCAAAAGGTGGAGGTATGAGACCTACTCCCTGTGGTCTTCTGCATTCCGCTGGCCTGGAGGTGAGCAGAAGACAAGTGACTTTGTGAGCGCCTGTATTGTGCTCTTGAGCTGAACTGGACACCATCTCCCTACCCTGCTAGCATCCAGTACACCAGTACACCCGTACACCAGTATCCAGACAGCAGTATACAGCATCTTCCCGCTTCACTTGCAAACAAGCTGACTCTGCCCTGCATAGGGAATGTATTTTTAGTGTGCCGGAGGCAGTCTCCTAGCTACGGCTTGAAGTGCTCTTCCGGGCAAGGGCTGGTAGTCCTCAGCCTGTGCAAAAAGAAGCACTGCTGATGAATCCCGGTGTTCGGGCCAAATCCTGCCCCAGGATTGCTGCTGTCTTTCCCCTCGTCTGCCTCTTAGCTTGTTTTGCAGGGCTTGGTATAAATGTTGCCCAGGTATTCTGTGGGCTCCTGGTGTGCTGCTGGTCTGCAAGGTTAGAAACCATCTCCTGTTAAATCACAAAAATGTACTCTTCACACAGCAAGGATAAAAGTCCAGATATTGTTTATGTTGTATGTAATAATCTATCTCATGTCTGGTGGAGTCTGACTTTCTGTGAAGATTTGAAAGAGCCTTCATTAATTCCTCTTTAAGCACAAGGCCATTAAAGTACTATTTTAATTTTGGGCACAAATTCAGAATTTCCACTCTTTCTTAAGTTGCTTGCCTTCCTTAAATTGCTATCTGTCTCAGAAGTGTTTATGGATAATAAAATCTCTTTAAAGATTCTCCTTTGTTTTGGAAAAACCTTGGAGATAATTTATCTGGCATCTAGGGGATGTTTTGCAGACTGCATGGTTGCCGTTTGGCTGTTACTAGGATGACTGAAAGTCAGGCAGGGTTACCTAAGCCTCCAACTTTCTTTGTACTCCTGAAATAGGCAGTGTAACTGCTGCAATGTGCAAAGCATCCACGTAGCTCAGCAAAAGCTGAGCATTAAAGAAGACCGGGCTTTGAGACTGATCAAATATTATTTGCGAGCAAAATGTCTAACAGTCTTGAATTAATCAAGTTAATTTAATTTTACCCATATTGGCTCCCTTGCACTTTTTGGAAAGCCTGCACTTGTTCTACAAGAGCTAAGGGACATTTCTGTAGACTGATTTCTGATATGCGCCACATCACAACAATGCAACTTCTTGTTCAGCTCCTTGGAAAACTCCCTGCAGGCCTGGACTTCTGTCGCTGCTGCCACTGTTTCCATTTCCCATTTACAATTTCATCTCATGTATGCACAGACCTCATCAACATCTATTAAAGAATAGGGCAGACTCCAAAGTTGCATTATTGCAAAAATGTAGGATGAATGGAACATAATATCAGACTGGGGATATTTTATGTGTACCACACTTCTAAAGGCTTTTTTTTTTTTTTTTTTTTTAAATGATGTAGATACCACAGTTGTAGAGCGAGGAGTTTTTAAAAATAATTTTCCTCAATGATTTCACTAAGCAACCCTTCCACTCCAGTCACAAATATTCTACACCTCCAAGATAAAAAGTACATATTTATAGATGTCATTTACTGAATTCTGACATTAAAAAAAAAAATAATCTACATATAAAAACAACAAATAAAAAAAATCACACAACAGAAGCTCTCTACTAAAAGGTTGGACATGCTCATACATCTTATATAGGCACTATTCATAAGACAACAAAGATGTTTCAATGATTTTATTTTATATAAACTAGAAAGAAACAGTCTTTTCTTGTCTTTTATAAGTTTAGGAATGACTAGTAGGGAAAAAATAAAAGAGAGAAGGAGAAGCAAAAGAGAAAAATAGAAAATAGAGGAAAAAAAAAGAAAGGAGAGAAAGAAAAGGGAAAAGAAGAAAAGGAAAAAGGAAATTATTCGGAGAAAGCTTGCATAAATTGTTTACAGTGAAGCTCACTTGTTGCTAAGTATCGTTATATCCTGTTCTGTACGCCATTCTTTTCCATTTTAATGTAAACTGTCCCATAAAACTTTTCACTCAAAATAGATATTTTTTTCACATACACCAAAGCAATTCACTGGGAACCAATCTAAAGAACACAGTAAGGTCATGGTGCTCTGGCCTACCTAATACCATACCTAATGCTGAAATCTCATATTGCTGCTTTCCTTGAGTAAGTATACCCTTAAGGTGTCTTCTACAGAGTCAGCTGAAGTAGAAAGTGATTTCCCTTGTGAGTAAAGAGAATTTAAAATCAAGCTTTTTGAGATAAACATAAATATTTTGTGATACTCAAATATTCCTACCTTTCTTGAGGCAGAAATGATGAATAAAGGCACAGTAGCTGCCACCAACTAATTTTCAGCTAGATAGGGTCCTTCCAAATTATAGTATGTACACCAGAGCAAAGTAGCACATTGCTGGAATGTCCCATCCAGCTGGGAGATGCTGTCATCATCAGCAGTGGCATGTAACCGAAATACATTTGGGAACACTTGAAAATCAATGAATCATGGGCTATCGTGCATAACAACATGTCACTGAATAACGTAATGTTGGCGTTGGAGTGCATGTGGGCTAGTAAACGTTTGCTGGAACGGATGGTCTGTAACAAGACTTTATGGGCCAAGAGACCAACTTCTTCCCCCTTGAAGTTCTCAGCCTAAGGCTGGAAGTACCCCTGGGGAGCACATGGCTTTTGCCAACACACAAGTCATTATTGAATAGAACGAGATGCATGAATTTTTATGACCTGTGCTATGAAGGAAGTAAAACTTGAAGATCTAATAGTCTTCTCTGGGTTTAAAATCCATGAAAAAATATATGGTGTCATAATATCCTTATTGCTAACGGCAAAACCTTTCCCTTTGGTTCAAAAGGCAGCAATCAATTGCTACTTGCTGGCTGTAATGCATTGTTTACCCATCTCTAGAGCTGTGCAAGTGATCTATTATTTTACTTAGTGAATTTTCTTTTATTTTCTTTTCATACTGTCAAATACATTCTTTTCCCCGAATTGTTTCTTTTATAGCTTTACTAAGTGCTGCCTCTTCTGGGAAATAACTCTGTGTTTGAGGCTCAGCCCTTCAAGGTGTTGAGAGCTCTGGACCTTCGCCAAGAAAGCTCTTGAGAGAACGATCAGCTTTAGGCGTACAGGCAGCTTGGGCTGCGAAGCACCCTCTGTTTAGATGGAGTCTCCAAAGCACAGCGGCCGCTTCACATGAAATCAATTGATATAAACTTGTGTAGTATTGTTACTGTGACACTTATCTATTAAAGGTTCCCTTAGAATGTCCCTGGATTATTAGGATGGCCATGGAGTGCTTGTTATTAACACAATATCAGTTAGCTATGGAGTGGTCTAGGGAAAAAAAAAGAGAAAGAAAAAAAATACTTTAGATAATTCTGCATTTATATTTTTCTTTTCTTTTCAGAAGGGAAAGTTAAGAGACTTTGTGTGTTCATCTTCTTTTTGACATCCACAGAAATCCACATTCCAGCTAAGAGATAAAAAGATATAATGAGAACAAGAAGAGGGGAATAAAGAATGTTTGAAAAGAAACAGCAAAGCCTGGACTGTTGTATTTGAGTAAGAGCTGAGGTTAGGAATTTCCATGTAGAATAAGCAAAATAAAATGTCATCTCACGGTTTAAATACTGCCAGATGATTCAATATACTTTTCACAGCATTCTTTTACCATGTGATATTCTCTTATGTTTGTTGAAGTCAGGAAATGAGAAACTGCTTGAAAGGGAAAGGTTATGCCTCGTGTCATTGTATAATATATGCCCACAAGCCTATTATATTAACAGAACTGCTTAAGATAATTTGGAATGGAAGATGGAGTTCATTTCTACTATGGTATATTCTCACTGTGATCTGCTGACAGAAATCAGGGTATCATACACTTGTTAAATTAAGGCACGTGGGGAGCAGAGCAGATGAGGAAACCCTATTTTTTTCCTGGGTAAGCTGGTAATTGAAATAAAATAAAATAAAATAAAATAGCATTTTGCCTTAAATCAGGCCAAAAAATCAAACTTACAAATGCTAAGTCCAACGATCTATTAACTAAGATGTAAAATGTTGAATTAAATTAAACATCATATGTCAATATTTTCAGATTTTTATTTAGATACTAACACCTTGCCATTTATAGCTTTTACCAAAATTAGCTTGATGTATTGAAATCCTATTTGAGCCAAAAGTGAGCTTCTATATTAAAAAATTTTCAAAATTGGATTTTTGGAGAAATATTTAGAGAGACTGTGAAAACAATTTGTGAAACATGGCTATTTCTCACAGACAGTTTTCTATTCAAATCACAAGCATTTCATAGAGAAAAACTAATTTGTCCAAAAAACTGTCACCCATAGTGATGAAGTAAGCACTGCACATTTTAATTATCTTGCTGCTTACTTTCTCTGTAGTTTCCCAGCCTCTGAGGAAACTATTAAAACAAGGACAGAGAGGATTGTCTGTTCTGCCTGCACTCATAAAACTCAGATATTGTGGCCTGGTCAGATATCAGTCTATCAGGCGTTCTCCTGCCTGCTGTGCCAGAGGTTCTGTTCATAACTAGAGGCACACACAGGACATGAATGTATTGATATTCTGCACAATGTGCTGAAGGGGCTCAAGTGGCAAAAAAGGATCATTCTAGCTGCATTTTGTTAATTTGCATGTTTGACTGCCGCTTATAGATGGAAAAATGCAGTGGGATTTAGTCAGTGCTCGTTCCAGTTTGGTAATAAAAATCATATCTTATTCATAAATCTTGTGATGATTCCACTGACCCTGGATTTTTGCAGAAATCCTGAACCCCACCTATAAAAGGACTGAGATCCTGAACCCCACTGAAAAGGACTGAGATGTGCTGCCTTCTTTCTCATTTACTGGGCTTTAAAGTGCAATTAAGTATTAAATGTTTATCATGCAGTTTACAGGAAGGTCCATAAATGCACACTATTGCTCACTGTAGTTAACCTGAGGTGGAAAAGTGAATTGGAAGTGAAGGGCTGAAAAAGGATTTTATGGTCAGCAGAGAGGCTGTCCTGATTCACAGATGCAAGCATTTGTAGGCAGTCCATTTTTTAGCAAATACTGCTAACACAGCCTCCCTTTCACCCCACTGATATTCCTGCCTTGGTGCTGCTATAGCTGTGGAGGCAGAGGCCAGCTCAAGGCTGCTCCTCGTGTGCTCTCCATTCCTCACCCTTAGGCACTGTGGCCTCCTGGGCCCCTACATGCCGCAGCTTGGCCTCTTCCTTTGCTCTTCCATGGCCAGGAGGCCTGGGCCTTCCCTACAGCAGCTGGAAGTGCCCCTGTGCCACCCCCTTTCCATACACATATGAAAATCTTTTCCTGTGGAGTAAGTATCAGGACAAGATAGCTCAGCTGCTTTCTGTGTGAAGGCCCATATTCAGCTCCAGGAGCCAAGAAAAGTTGTTCCAAAGAGCGTTTCACTTCAGCACACTCCATGTTGTGTTTCTGAGGGACCTGGAAATATGCAGTTTCATTCTCGCAACTCTTCCATTACAGAATCAGCTCTGGTAGCTGGGACAAGAAACAAGGCCTTCTTACTAGTCTTTGGTCTCCCATAGGACTAAGCTCTGGTCTCCTTTGTATTCTTCATTCGATATACTGGATATATCAAACTCCATGGTTTCTTTTAAGCTGAGGATTACAAATGATTTACTAAAAATGTTGTAAATCATCATAATTTATTACATTTTTCTGAGATGACAGAAAAGGGAAGGGACCTTCAAAGGCATGAAGTGTGAGTTCATTGCCATGATCTTTTGACCATAAAATAAGAATGTGTATGTGAAACTGTTGCATCCAGTCTGTCCTCTGTTGGCTGCCCACTGATTAATGAAAGCACATAAATTACTCAGCATCAGAAGACTGTATATTTCATGGCCTCAAGTCTGCAAGACAAACAAGTACATGCCTAATTTTAAGCAGATGAGTTGCTTTAAGTGAAAGGGATTTCATGAAAAATTAGAAATAAGCATTCTCTACAAAGAACTAAACCATGTACATTGTTTCCAGATGAACCTCCTCACAGAATCGAAACGTCTTGCAGTTTGAATACACCAGTGATGTGCTGTACTCCATCCCAGCTAGGCCTAGTATAGTTGACTTTTCATCAGAAATAAGGAACACCTCAAGAACAGTGAAACTGTTCTCTGAGGATAGAAGGAGCCAGATTTGCCCAAATGCATGTCCACGAGTTTCTCAAGTTTAAGTTCTGGAGGGCAGTAAAGTAGTTCTGGAAGCAGAATTTCTTTAGTTTTGCAAAGTATTTGACTTCTTCAGCCTGTATTTCAAAAAACTCCTTTTGAGTATTCCTGTCAAAGTCCTGTATTAAAATTTTATTTCTTCTGTCAAAGGCAATAATTCATGTGGTAGCAAGCCACAAGCATTGCCTTACAAATGACATTGTGAAAATATGTAGACAACATCCTACTTTCCTCAAATTGGGCACGCTAAGGACAACAGCTGCTGCCTTTCTAGCTTGGGAAGCAGGTGTTTGACCACCTACATGCAGGATGTTTTCTCCTTGTATGGAAATCAAGCAGGTTTACTCAGTGATGCCAAAGTAGTAAGGCAGTGCAGCAGTCCAAAAAATTAAAATGCTGACAGTCTTCCTCTTACTGCATAACTTGGTTCAATGCCATGGAAAAATACAACAAATTAATAAAAATGGAACAAAGAGTTTTGTCCCTGTATATGCTGTACAGGCTTTATGAAGCCACCTTTCTTGTTCTGCTGTTTATTTATTTTATGACACCCTGGGAAGATCTATACTGTGAATAATTAACCTGAGGAATCTTGGGAGCATGACATCTTTGAAGAAATGCAAATGCTTCTGTGCTTCTCGTTTTAATGGATTCTAATGAAATGTTCTTGTTGGCCCACTGACTGAGCAGTATTGGCCCAAACCTTTAATTCCGAGTAGTATATAGTTTGGCAAAAAAAAAAAGTTATTAGAAAAATGGTTAAAAATAAAATTTCACAAATTTCACAATGAGAAAACAGCAAATGAAATCTCCTGCTTCAGTGAAGCAATAGAACGCTCATAGAGGGAAATGCAAAAGACAGTCAGGAAGAGGTAGATAGGCAGAGTCCAACAGCTGGAGCAAGAATACACAGAGTGTTTTTTAGGTTGAGCTGAGGTGGGAGCTGAAATGTGCTCCTCAATGGCAAAAGCTCAGGCAGAGGCCAGGGCTCAGGAAGAAACTGGTGGAGCCGCTTTCACATGTTTTCTGGCTGGGGAGGAAAGATACTCATGCAAGTTCTGCAGATTTTTATTCTGGGAGTTGAAAGAGCATCAAAATAGATCGTACGGTCAGCACAGAGAGTACTGGTGTTTGAAGAAATGGCTGTAAACCTTTCAGAATTTGCTGAGGAAATTAGCAGGAAATGAAAAAAATAATCCTCCTCTAGTTCTATTTCTACCTTTCATGCCACTGTATTGTATTATTCAGTTTTAGTACAAAGGAATCATGGATTAAGTAATGAAAAAGGAAGCTCTTGAAATATCAAAGAAAAAAAAAACACCTTTCTCGGGAGCAGAAAACCTGAAAGAACATTTCATATGGGTTCAGGTGCTCAGAGGAACTTCTTGCTTCACGTAATTAAATCTACAAAGATCTCAACCACTTTGTGTTTAAAATAACTTTTAGCATTCAGCACAGAAAGCCAAAGATGTGGTTTAATGTAAGGCTGAACCAACGGTCCTTAAAAGCAAGGGGTTTATCTTTACCATTAACAACTCACATTTTTGCCGGTATTTGTGTTAGCACTTCAAAAAGTGTGCTACTGTTCTAGCAGTTGTGTAACTGAAAATAAGGGAGAGCTGAGAATTTACTAGTATTAGAGGTGAGTTGCCTAAAATACTTTCCTCACCCCATCCATTAAGGGGACCCGTGAACTGGTCTAACATGTGGCGTCTGTGACTCAACACTAGCTCTGGTTAAAATAAACAGCGTTCTCCTAAAAGATGAGTCAGAGGAAAATGGCAGCTGGGAAGTTGTTTCTCAAGGATAAAACTTGCATCTGCTCAGTGTGACACTTTTCTCCTGACTGCTATTTTGCATGGCCATCTGGTATGAGTCTGTTCCAACCACATACACTTTCAGAGCGGTTGCTCTGTGTATCTCCAGTACTTTGGAGGCAGAGGCTCCACGAGCCAGTGTAGATATGAACTGGGAAGCAAGCCTAACCATATTGCAGTTGGACATCACTGCATCTCCAAAGCAGCCAAGAGAACTGGCTGAAAAAGTGGCTTCTGAGACACCAGATGCTGTTGCAAGCAAGTCCTGCAGAGCTCGTTATATTCCTTTAGAAAGCTTGTTTCCATCTTCCTGTGATGGGCAGGCACAGAGAAAGGTATGGCCAATGTAAGTTGCAGCTCCGCTGTATGCAAGACGCGCATGCAGTGTTCTGCTCCTCAAAAACAAGATGTTTCTTGTTTATAACAAACATGAGACTCTGCATTTTGTTGTTTGTGTCCCTCTTATCTTGGAGTCAGTGCAGAAATAAGGTGCCAGAAGTTGTTCATTCTTGACATGTGCCTTCCTAGCAATATATATTTTAGCTTCAGAGGAGGAGATTCCCAGTTTCAGAGCTGCTGCTACATTGCGGTTCTCTTCTTGTCTCTCTTATTTCCTTTTGCAGTTCACCATTTCTTTCACGGCTCTCGTGTCTCCACCCTACTACCACCTCTTTGCTGTATTTCCTTTAAATAGTAACTTGGAGTGCTGCAATGCAGTATACATTACACAATCATTCTCTAGGCTCCATGGATGTGCAATAGGCTTGTGTACCTTCCCAGCTATTTTTCAAATCCATCCACCTCAAACTAGGGAGTAGCTGCTAGTGATGTAAGTAATCTGTTCTTCATCTTCTTCCTAACACTGCACCCAGATTCTTTGGCAGCTCACAAACACTTAGCACTTGTTTTGGAATGTCTTTGATCACCAAAGTGAGTTGGGCCAGAACTCAACATTCACAGCTAAGCTGTACCTAATGCACTTGCCTTTTCTTCATCCTTTTCTCTCAGTCTTTTATTAAAGTTTGGTTTGGTCGTGTTACCATGAAGGTGACAGTGAGAAAGTCTCAGTTCTCTACTAGCCAGTAGTGCTCATGGATAGCAATCACCAGTGATAGGGGACATGCTTGGAGGAATAGTTCATTTTCTACTAAATGAAAAAGATACCTTGATACCCAGCTCTCTTCTTATATAACATCACACTCTCTGGACTCAGTCATGCCAGATTGGAGCATTCTGAAGTAGGGCACAGTATGGACAGCAGTATAGAGCCATGCAGAGGTAGGAAAGGTCTGGGCGGTATCAGACCCCCAGGTAATGCAGCATTCATCCCAGTCCTCTGGTTCAGGCTGCAGAGAACAAATGCCATATTATTTCTCTTTGCCTGGTAAATTCGCTAGAAGCCTCCAGTTGTGTGATACACTAGTGGTGTAAGCAAAATGAAGCACCCAGCCCACTTTCAGTATCTACGAATATTTCCTGGCATTGCATAGCAGATCGCAATCCATGATTTCAGGCCTAATAAAAGCAAAACATCTTGGAGAAACAGCCTCTGCTGTGCACGCCAACTCAGCCAATTTATGTGAGATCAGATACGTAGAAGCTCAAGCTACAGGTGAAATGGAGAACGAGTGGTTAAATACTTGTTTTGCCATTACTAATTCCTCCACAAGCCTCACTGAACAGGTCTAATTCTGCATTGCTCAAAAGAATTACATGTGCATAAAAGGAGTTTAAGTGGTTTGGGAATCAATTCCCAGGTTTCTCAAAAATCTCCTTAATCAGGTACACATTTCTCTGATTATTCTAAATTTTCTTAACCCCATTAAAATGAGGTTAAAGCAGACTTATTTCCAATTTTATTAACAACCAAGAAAAAAAATTTGTCTTGCAATTTTTAAAGAGAAGAACTGCCTTGTCCCAAACTATGTGAAGAAGTAGATTGTTCCTAAGTTATTTTTTGAAACTATGAGTTATATTTCATCTTTTTAAAAATAGTTTCTTTTTTCTTCTGAAAATAATAAATTCTCCATGTTTTTGTGATAATCACTCTTATTTTCCTACTAATCTATGGGAAACCATATTTTTGTTTTCTGGTATGGTGACATTCTCATGTTTAGCATTTCCAAATAATTATAGTAGAGCATTTCCATTATGTATGGAAAATACATAAGGGATTAAAACAAGCAGATCGATGAACCCCAGGCATGTGGGTCTCTTTCCTGTACTACATGATATTTTCTGTACTCATCAAGCTTTGAAAAGTTAATTGGAAGTCCTTTTGGATTTCATTCTTCAGATGCAATGAGAAACTAACGACACTGAGAAACAAAAGCTCCACTTGGTCTAGCATAGTGGGCCGTAGAATTGGATGTACTGTAGTAGCTGAACCCTCAACCTCAATGTATCTAAAATCAGCTTTCCTTTAATTTATTTGCAGACTAGAAATTAAACAGATGCAAATGTGTGCAATGTGAAATACAGCAATTCTCTATGTTGAAGACTACTGATTCTGTGTTTGGCGGTTGGTAGCATTCAGACCTGGAGCTGGCAGCGCTGTGCCTTTGAGCTACTAAAGGTAACTGACAGCAGCAGTATGGCTCTGTCAGCAGCACTGAAAGGGATGCATCAGCTCCCATTATCATAGTATGCAGTTCTGGAGACAGAAAGAGCTCCAGGGTCTTGAGTCTATTTTGAAGAATGGGAGTACAGCTGTTCTCTGCTCCTTTCCAAATCCCATTCTCCAGTTCTGGGCATCTCCTTTGCTCCCTCCAATTCCTCCTCTTTCCTTCCAGTACTCACTGCGTGCCATCTTGATAAGAGGCAGTTTTCCTTCAAGGAGCTGGAAGCCACCAGCACAAGTAGTGGGAGAGCATTTGCTTGCTTCTTCTTCTTTTTAATGGGTCACACATCCTTGAGTGCCTGCAGGAGTAACAGCAGGAGAACAAACGCCTGCTCCTTTCCACTCCCTGAGGGATCATATTAGACATACAGAGATTCTTGGGGGAAATGCAGACTCCAAGCTCTTAACATACGATTTACTACTAGGGCAAAATGAGAATTTTCATAATTTTATATTTTAACCAAATTTGGGCAACTTTTCTGAGGAATGACAAAATGCCAATTCTTATTGCCAAGGTCATATACACGCATTCCTGACATAGTTCATATCCCAGACCCAAATCAGTAAGGCAATGGAACGTCTCCAATAAACAATGTTACTTTTAACATGGATAAGAAAAATTATCTCCTCGACATCAATATGAAAAATGGGTGAACTCTTTCAAATGAAACTTTCAAATTAAACTCAAGTCTTACAACTAAGGCTGAGCAAAATGGTAACTGTTCGAAATCAGGCATCTTAGTGTTTTAAGAGCTGGACATTTTTAATGGCAGCTATTTCCACCAGAATTCCTTGTAGCTACATCTCTGCTCTTGATTTTTGAATGATAATACCAAAACTTCTCGATATAAGTAAGGAACAAAGGGTGCTCATCCAATACACATAATAAACATTTACCCAATAAATGACATGGATGCTCATCTGACAGTGTTTTCACTTCCAGCCAGTCTTCCCCTGGAAGATTAGACGATTATAAGTAATACTTTGTTCACATTGCTGAGAGTTTACAACTGCATAATCCTGCAAAAGTATATGAGTACTTTCTCCACTTTAATCCTGGGAGGCAACACAGGAAAGAGAGTGGTAGAATTAGCCAGCATATGAAGATTAAAAGGTACACTCATCTGGAATATTTTCCATGAAGCAAAAGTGACCTTAGTGCTAGAGCACAGTTGTTGGCTAATAAGACACCAGCACAGTTAAATAATGAAGGCAGGAACACACAACATGAATTTACAGGAATTATACCCAGTATCAGCCTTTCCTCAGCAGATGGGTGAGAGGTTTCCTTCTTCATCAGAGAGCACCAGTGGAGGGAATGCCAAAAGCAGCTCTAAAAGCTGCTTGCCAGAAATGCTCTAATCAGATCAAGTTTGTACTAATTGTCAGGAATTTGTACTTTTAAGTTACCAGTGATGTTCAGTCACAATTTTTGCACAACTCTACTTAACAGACTTCAAGAACAGCACTGCAGGTTTTTGTTTTTTTTTCCCCCTGTGAATTCCTGCACTGATAATGTTTTCGCATTTCATGTTTTTGAACAACTAGTGCACAGAAGCTACCACTTGCCTTAAATTTTATCAGCTGTCAGAGAGACTTGACAAGATGAACAGACAGTGACATACTGGAAATTTGTGGATTACTTTGCAAAGCTTTCCGGATTTTGAAGGATTTTTACGAAGAAGAAAAATGTGCCCTTATCTGTCCTTTTATCCCCTCTGTGCTGTCCCGATCTCTCCATTTCTACTCTGCTATTTGGAATTGATCCTCTCACCTTGGAGAATACGGTGTTACAGTGATTTTGCTCATGATATCTACTGCCTGAAAACAGCAAAATGTGCTCGGAGATAATCACTGGCAGTAACTGAGTCTTACAACCTGGAAGCCAAAACCAAGAACTGTGGAAGCCTACACTCAAGTCTGCTTGATCTGCGCAATCCCTGATAACCTCTCTGTGAACTTCCTACACTCTAATATTCTTCCTAAGCCTTGTGATTTTTGTGGTAAGATAGTGAATTCAACAAACGGTAAAGATGTTTTTCAGATACATTTTTGCTGGCCAAATCCAGCGTCACTGGCATCAGCGCTGTGTTCAGTATCTTTATCAGCAGTGCAATAAAAAGTGTATCTTCAGCTTCAGGAGGGCAACACATCTATCCAGTAGGTGACACAAAAGTTTTTGGCATGAATGGGTGTTTCAGAGAAGAAGAATGAAATGGCCAAAAATGTTGAAATCCTGAAGGCATATCTACAATTTCATGAGCAGCATGCAAGTAAAGGAGTTTACCTTGACCAAATGGTTTTTGGTGACCTTGAAATTTAAAGAGATCAGTTTAGTGGGACCTATCATGACATGATTTTACAGAAGTATCAACTTCAACAACCTTACCTAATGCTTTTGTCAATGTTAGTGATGGCTTGCATTGACCACCAACAGGAAGGATGATGGCCATTACAAATCTGCTGGACTGAAATTAGAATTTTCTTTCTAAATTGTGGTAAATTTTGAGTTGCGTTTTGCTCAGGAGTCCAAATGAATAGATTTGCTGTCAGGTCAGAGTTAAACATAGTAACTCAATAATATGTGGATCCTCATCTTTATTTATCATGATAACAGACGTTATTTTCAATATGTACTTCGTGAAGCTGAGAAAGAATGTGCCCACCAGGTAGTCAATAGTCTGCGAGTAAAGCAAATCTTTTGTTCTTGGAAAAAGCACCATGGGCCAGTTTTCTAAATCTGGAATATCTTTTTCTGAATGTGTGTGCATTTTTGCTGACCTCCAGACTTTGGAGGAAGAGCACGATACATTTTTGTTTTACATGATCACATGCCAAAAATTTAATCTTCAAAGATGACATTTAGAGTACATCAATTACAGGGTGATATATAGCACGAATAATCAATCTATTTTAAAAATATTTTTTCTGAACATCTTGGAAATAAAGATTTTTTATGCAGGTATATATCAAAGATCAAAAATACAACATCCTTTGTAAAATATCCAGAAATAGCAATAGCTATGCATGGTTTATCTTTATCTTCTCTACGATAATTGCTGACTGTATTGTTATGCCAAACTATCAGAGTACATTCAGTACCTCATGGCAACAAATTCAACATGTTACATCTTATTCTTCAGTATTATATGTCAACAAACACAGTACTTTGATTTGGCATCAAAATTTCTCATCAGCAGTTTCCTCTTTTTTATTTGCTAGTGGAGATTGTACTTTCCATAAACTTCCATCTTGTTTGAAGATGAGAATGAGGTTATTTGATGCATATATTTTTTATAGTACGCTGGGAGAATGATGCATTGCAAGAAATACTGTTGCTAGATAATTGCCATTTTATTAGTGAGTATTAGCTGCTTTTTACAGTAAATATGTGGTTAGAAAAATGTAAACCTTGTGCCAAAGAAGAGATATTTGAAATGAGTTAACTACTGAGCCAAGAATTTAACAACTAGCATGAAAGTTTAAATTGACTTTTGAGAAGTTTTTACACATATAATAAAAATTAAATTCTTCAGCTTTTTAGATGAGAACTTCAAGATCTCATCTAAATCTCAGTCTTTTACATTAAAAAATATATAGAGAGATAGATCTCCCTACGGTATTTAAATAAATATGTAGAATGCAAGAGCCACTGAAGTAAGCGGCCCAAAAGCAAGTAGCAGAGAAAAGCAGAACTCCTCTGTAATACAGCACACAGATTATTGAACATGAGTGATACACACTTTGCAAGGGTGAAACATTTTTCTTCTGACCGCAAAGAAGACAAAATAATACAATACATTCTTAACAAGGACAAGTGAATGAGATCAAAGTGCCTTTTGTTAACATTTCTGGCAGATTCTGTTTTTGGCAGCCATTGTGTCAGCGTTCAAACTAATCTGCAGGAACAAGGAGGGATCACATTCGTTTGGAGAGACCTCCCATCCTGCGCACTGCTTGGGCTCCACCTCGCACTAACAGCCTCTGCTCCGGTGGGCCTGGCACAAGTCCAGTTTGCTGTATGAACCTCAGTCGGTTCAAACCGGGGCTGCCTATAAAGTTAATACAGTTATTTACACTGAGTGAGCAAGTATAAGCAGCACTGCAGAGTAAAGCGCTATCGTCCAAACATACTCTCACAGAGGAGCAGAGAGCCACGGTGGGAAAGAAAGCAGGGAGACAGCTCAGGGCCTCCACCAACAGCCTGCTCCAGAGGGGAGGGGAGGCCAATGCAGATCTTCCTGCACAAGGCAGCTCGCTCTCAGCTTCTGCAGAAAGCACTGCTGAAATCAGAGTCCATCTTCAGCCATCTTCCCTACAGATGGCAGGGAACTCCTCCCATACCAGAAGTGTGTCTGTGAATACCTGAGCTTTGCTGCTTCTCTGCTTGCTTTCTGCTGCTGTCCAGGGGCCTCCTCCCCACAGACAGAATGTTGGGAGGTTTGGTTTTATGGCACTGAGTGATGGATTAAAAAACATCCCAACCATGTAAAAGCATTTTCTGCCCAGCTATCTATGCAGGTCTCTTACCAGGCCTGCCTTGGCCCTTCCCAGATCTTTCCACCAGCTCCCTCACGCTCTTTCACCTCCCAGTGCCTCAGAGGCTCAGGGTCTTATTTTCACCTCACCTCTGTAAGCCTTCTCCAGTCCATGCACACACAGTCCAGGTGGAAGAACTTTCATTTATGGGGCAAATCACCCTGGCCTCAATCTGTAAGACAAAAAGCCATGTTGGGCCAGGAGCTCTGAGGCAGCCAAAAGGACCTCCTGGTGTTAGTCCCATGCATTGGCTGTGCTTTGTTTTTATCCCTGGCCTTTCTGGCTCTGGGTCTTCCAGCATTCAGGTCCACATGACTGAACTTCTCTTTGCTTACATAAAAGAACACCTTTGGTCAGCTGGAGCAAGATCTGTTGTCCAGCACGATGAAGACAGATCTGTCTTTAGTGGAGCAATCAGCCACTGCTTTTGCACAGCACTGGCCCCTGGCTCAACCAGAACTTTCCCCTGAACAGAAGTCCTTCACGCAGATTTCCTTCTATGATGTCCTATCACACTCCATATACATCCTAAATCCTGCAGGTCTTTTATAATCAAGAGCATACAGCCTTCTCCCCCACCATGTATCCTTATCTTGGATGCTGATTAAACCCAAAGTTTTCCCTTCTGGATCAGAAAGACCCCTTCACTGAGAGCAAGAAGGTGGAGTCAGGATGGCGGAGAACCTGATGTTGGCAAGCCTTCAAGGTCAGAATAGAAGCTCCTGTCCCTGTGCAAGTGAAAAGAACAGAGATCACTTTAATTTCCTGTGCTGAGAGTCATAGCACCTATGGGTGCATCCAGACTGTCTGTGACATGACTGCATGCTTGAGCCAAGTGGATGGTGAACATGATCCAGAATGAACTTGGAAGAGGGGAAGGAAGCTGGCAGCTTTCAGGGAGATGCTGCAAAGTGACGGTGTGCGGGAGTGGAGAAGCAAGGTGGTGAAAAGCAGCACTGGGTTCCTGATGTCCCCCTGTCCAGGCCAGAAGGGACCAGAGGCACACATTGTCAGATTTAATTCAGGCAGTTGTGATGAGCCAGCAGAAATGTGCAGCCTCTTTGCTGCATGGACATCTCCATATCCATTTTCCACATGCCACCCAGACACTCTGCAGTCTGCTTCCTGGTGAGCTGATGACAGGAAAAAAGAAGCGTTTCGTGGCCAAGCACAGATCTGCTGAGCCTGGAGACCTCACCACGATCCTGGCTACCATTCCTCATTTCCATGGCTAAAATTTCTCTAAATAGCTGTTCATACTCGTTTCCAGCGCAAGGATGAATTCTTGACTTCTGCCCTCCCCCAGTTCAGCCTAGAAGATTTCTTTCACTTACCAGGTAAAGTTTCCATCTGTTGTTTACAATGGAAGCACTGCATTAACTTCTTTGACCTGGGATGCCTGAGTGCCCTGGAGGAAAGGGGCCCTTAGGGTGTGGCAGGGGAATTGAGGAAAAGTGTTGTGGATGCCCCATCCCTGGTAGCTTGCAAGGTCTAGCCGGACAGGTCCCTTGGCGACCCGATCTGGTAAGCAGCAACCCTGCCCATGGCAGGGGGTTTGAACTAGATAGTTTTTAAGGTCCCCTCCAACCCAAGCCATTCTGTGTTTCATTCTATGATTTTATGAAATATTGGTCTATTAGGTCTGATCTGGCTGTCAGCAGAGTGGCCAAATTGCAGAAAGCAGAACTGGAACCAGGAGGTGATACTGTGACAGTGTGTTGCTTTTGTACAAGGTAAAGATTTCAGTTTCACTGCACAGCACGCTACAGGCAGGGATGTGAGGCAGAACAGTCTGCCAGACATCCCTCCTGATTTCCTCCTTCCAGGTCTCACAAGGAAGCAAAAAAGCCATGCGGGGAATGGTGTCGTGTTGTCAGCAGGTCTTCATTTTTTGCTCTTCCTCCAACTGCTGCCCTTTGCTGTTGTAAATGCCAAGCCAGACAAGAAGATCCTAATGTGGAAGACAGACTACAGCAACTCAACTCCAGTCTCTCCCAAGCAAGGCTGAGCACCTGCTCTTCTGCTACCCAGCGGCTGCTCAGGTGGTACCAGAGAAGTTCCTGGCCTTTACTGAACTCAGTAAAGCTGATGATGGTTACTCACTTGCAGGAGGCCTGGGAGATACACAGCCCTAAAAAGCAAGAGAAGAACAATGAATTCATGATGTCTACATCATTTGCCTGCTAGATTATTTCCATGGTTGTTATCAGGCAAGAACTGTGGAAAGCAGATGCAGATCAGCCAGAAATGCAAACAGCAAAGCATTCAGGCAGAGCCACAGATGACTGCAGTGCAATAGAAATATAAAAATACCCCTTCTCATCAACAAAATGTAAGTTGAATTTAGAGACATTGGTCTATAGATGACTGTAAAAGAAACAGAGAGGAAAACAGCTTTGACCTCTTGTACGTCCCTTACGAATGAAAATAACATGGAATCAGGACCTTCCAAGTGTTAAATCTGAACTCTTTCTGCACATAATGACACTCCCATGTCAGCTTTGGCAAATAAACAATGTACAGCCGGAATATTGCATTTCATTTCCTACGGTTAGCTCTCATGGCTGTCACTCCCAAATCTGAAGCACGGTACACTACACCTGTTCTCTTTTATAGTTGCAGCCTGGCCTTTTGGATGGATAAATCATAGTTATCATTGGAGGAAAAGATTGTGAAAAATTTTTCCTTGCTGCCAAGCATCATCTAAATCTTCTCAGTGCAGATAGTCTCAAATGGTCAGCATATTCTCACCAGGGTTAGTTAAGTTATGTATGGAGAGTATGAATAATTTGCTCTTAAAATGCCAGTCCCTGGTGATTAACAGATGTGCTCTGTTGCAGTGCTCTCATACCAGAGGAGTTTGGGAGCTTAAATTTAGTGACAATTCAGGAGTAAATGAGAAATTTCATGGAAATGATTCAGTGTTTTCAGTAATGTGCTGATCTCAGAGAATTCAGACCCTTTTTCTGCTCCTCAGTGAGGATGGTCTATGATGTGGAAGTATGACGAGGGAAAATCAGCCCACTTAACACATGGAACACCTAAAGACCTGCCTCTTGGTTAGTCTGGGACCACTACTGAGGTATAGAGAATGGAAAATCTGCTTTGAGACTGTGGCCAGGTAATGGACCTTTACCATGTAGGACAAAGACAGTGGGTATTCAAAGATAAGACTTGTGTCCTTTGAGATTGATTTCCAGGTGCGTGAACTGCTAGTTTAGAAGCACCCAAAAGTTCTTCTAAGCTGGAGTCCTGCTGGGTTATGTATGATCTGCATTAGGCAACCAGCATGGCTTACTGTTCAGCTGGTGAGTTGTAAGGACTTGCCCAGGGCTGTGAGCGTGACTCATAATCAAAACTCATTAAACTGGGTGACATGGGGATTTTGCTTATCACACAAATGTATTTAGCCCTTGGCCAGGCTATTCATGATAAAACATCAGCAAATAATCTCAGCAAAATGTGATACTGGACAAAATCAGAAAAGCTTTGACTATACCCTGAACCAGAGGCTGCAAGTTTGGACCAAAGCATCCTTGAGTGGAAAAACATCCTTCAAGGAGCATGCAAAATGTTTTTGTGGTTCTCCGTGCGCATTCCTTTTGATGTATATAGAAGAGTTAAAATATTATGTATAAGCCTGATACTCGTGACACTGTTTTTTGGCCAGACTGGAAATGCTGAAATGCTTAGGTTTTGAAGGATCTGTTTCTTTAAGATTTTTCAGTTGATTTAAACTAGTCTCCAAGGTTGTCGCAATGAAGAAAAAGGTCGGGCTCCACACTTGCAGCTCCTTTGTCAAATTGACTGCTGCAACCTTTGTACACATCCCCACAGTCTCCTATTGAAAATGATCTTTACACACATGTTCTTGTCATCTGTCTCTGCTCTAGGACCTCAATACAGCCTTAGCTTAGCTCAGGTATGCTGAGTTGGCTTCTCTTTTCACCAAGAGATGGAGTTTCTGGCCATTTCAGCAAAATGACCTGTTGCTGAAAATCCCGGGTAGTTTCTCCTCATTGCCTCAGACCAGTTCACATGGGAGATGCTCTTCTTTATTCAGTTTGTTGACGCGTTTAGTAGTCTTACAAAAATAAGCCTCCCTGAATAAGACTGCAGATATTTTTTGCCTGGTTAACATCAGTTTACTCATTTTCATCGCTAACTGATGGATGGAAAGGTGAGTCACATGGATCCGCTACTGATGGGCAACAGGTCATTTCTCAGAGCAAGCTGGGGCAGTGGAAGCTGATGGTTTGCTACAGATGGTCCTGCTGTGAAGTATGAGGTGAAAATAGAGCTATTTGAGTGGTAGGCAACTTGAGAGGAGCAGAGAGAAGTTCATTACAGTTGAGGAAGATTGAAATATGATAGGGGTAAAAGAGTTTAAAATCCACTTTGTACCTCATAACTCCAAGCATCTCATGCGGTAGTGAGGGGTGCCATAGATGAATGGAGCTAAGCAGGCAGAAACAGTGCTTAGGATAGAATAACAAATAACAAAATGGTATGACTTGTGATTTCAAGCGGAGATTATTTTATTTATGCTCAATCAGAACTAAAAATCTTTCTGCAGAGGACAGAATAAATTTCACAAATCCCAAGTTGTGATTTAACAGGAAGCCTTATTTGACATGAAAAGAAGTTCTGGAACTGTTTTAACTGCCAGTAATCAATATTAATTACAGTGCAAACAAAATCTTAGAAGAGAGAATTCACATAGCTTGTACTCACTTCATTTGTAGTCCTGCCTTAAAAGAAATATTAGTTGCTGCACTTCTACTTTCCTAATGGGCTTTCACATGAAGGTTATGGTACCCGGCTTAGCTGTTTTAAATGGCTTTATTTTTGGATGCATTAGATAAATGTTGTCAAGGAGAACTTTTGATGCTCAGTATTTCTGAAAATCAAGAAAACTTCAGTTGCTCAGTATTTCTGAATTGGAAATCCGCATTAAGGCTCACAATGTGGGAAAGACAATGCAGCCAGCCACTCTGACTTTAAACACAACTCCCATGATAGTTCTTTTTTACTCTTCAAGCACCACTTTATGATTCTTCATTCAATCAGCAGAGTGTCTCAGCTTTGTTTATGTAGTTTATTAGAGACAGTTCCTGGTGTGGTTAGAAAGAAAAATCTCAAAAATGTGACCCCTAATGTTTCAGGAACCAGAATACACATAAAAAGACTTTAAATGACTGTTTTTGGAAAAAATCTTATTATTTGAAGGTCAGTATCATAATAGGGTGATCATGAAACTGTTTTTGAAAGTCTACAGTTGACTCTATCTAAAACATGAACCACAGTTACATCATAAATTATAATTGAAAACAGGACAATTAATTATGTTGCTGAAATGTAAGTAAATTCTTTTGTTCACATACATGTAACTCAAAATGGATGATATTTACAGTAATAATATTAAAAAAACAACCGACAAACAAAACAAACAGTGAAGCCACAGCAAATCCCGTTGTTTGTTTTATCTTTTTGTGTGTAAAAATGTGAAATAGAGAGTAACCAAGAAGTAGATAAATAGGAATAGGTAATAAAGAGAACATTTGTTTAGAATCTGTTGTATATTCAGACTTCCTTGCTTGTTAGCTATTTCAAAGTAAATTTGCTGTGTAAAGTGCTCGTTTCGATCAATTAGGTTGGTGAGATTTTACGTCAGTTGAAAAATTATACAAAAATAATGGCAATCGATTTGAGAAACTGCATCTACAGAGGCAACACGTAGAGAAGGGAGACTTCTTATTTTAAATATGAATGGACTGTATTTCAGAGATGGAAGCCTACAGCTGGAAAGAATATGAAAAAGTTTTTCACTTTGAATTATGAATGTGTTAACTCTAGAATTGCATCTACAAATGACTATAGCTTGAGTGGTGGAAAGCAGAAAAAATGAGAAATCACATACGTTACTTTAAACATGCTATTCCAATTTACTCTCAGATGTCTGGCAATTAGTGAAGGCAACTCTTCCTGAAAGGAACAACACTTTGAATGAATAAAGTGAGAGTTTATGAAAGACAAAAAACTTAGAAGCAAAGGTTTTTCCCATTTGATGCTGTGTTTGGAACTCCTGAAGCAATCTTGGATCTTCATCTACACGTGGAATGAAAACATTAGATGTTTGAAATGGCATCTGCAGCAGCAGTTAAACGTGCCCAGGAGTGCTGTCATACATGTAGGCCAGCTGGCAAGGAGCGGGCATGTTAACACTACGAAACTCCTCAGCCACCAAACTGAGGCCACCACATACTCACCTCCTCCCAAGAGCAAATGCTGGAAGGTTTTGTTGGCACAACATTGTTGGGAATCATATGACAGAGCAAGACAGCCAAAAGCATGCTGAGGAGGAGTATCAGCAGCTCAGCAGTATGGGCAGTCATGCCTCAGCTCCCAAGCACGGTTGGATTTGCTTTGTACGGACAGATGCAGGATGTCCAAAGGCTGTATTCAGAACATCCTAAGACACAGATGGCTTCAGATATCAGAAAGAAAGCAATTTGAGTTGCCTTTTCTCCAGGGCAAGACAACTTCTGGCTCAGTATTCAGATAAATGAGGAAAAGGTGTGCTATACCGACTGCTCCCTTTCAGTGCTTCCTGTGCCTCAGGAGCCAGACAGCAGCCTCTGTGAACAGACTGCCTAAATCTCTCATCATTGTCTTATCAGAAAGCATCACAGTGGGTCCCCTAACTCCATCTTGGTGACAACTTGCAGGAACCATAGTGCCCCCAGCATCAATGTGGCATGGGAGACTCGTTAAGTAACAGCAACATGCTTTGGGGAGAAGTCCTCCTTTGGCACTTCTGCAGCTTCTTCTGTTTCCCTCTAAAATGGAGAGATTGTCTTCTTTCTCCTTCAGATCTTTCATCTGTTGGCTGTTGAAGCAAAAAGGAACTGCATGAAGCTATTTGGTAGTTTGGTAATTGCTTAGATATGTATCCCACTTATTTCCAACATACAAAAATGCAGACTGAAGGATGCTATGCTCAGCAGAGGGCTATTTTCCTCCAACAACTACTGGCTACTTTGGAGGCAAGGGGTCAGGCAGCTGATTAGATGAATTACAACTTAAAGTCCCCTAGTATAAACTATGTCATGCCTCAGGCTTCTCAAAACAAGGCACTCTATTTTAGCTCATAATGGGTAGCTGGATTCAGTAAATGGCCTAATCACAGCAACATAAATATTTATGGGAGAATTTTTCTAATTAAGGTATGAGCTTGTTTAGATGTTATCAGTTAGAAAGGGCTTTCCTAACAAGAAAATGGCTGTTAGGAGACATTAGGAAATGGTTAAACTCCAAGGGATTAAAAGGTCATTGAAATGGCAACATGCAGAGTCTATTATGGTTGAAATTTAGCTTGCATTCATGTCTTATATGTATCCTACATTTGGAATCAAAAGGCATCTTCTCTACTGAAAAACAAAATGGTAATTTTGCTTATTCCTTACAACATATAGTAACATTACATTATATTGCTCAAGTTATGTATTTATGGTCAATTTAGAAACAAAACATTCTCAAGAGAAACAAGCTTTTTCTTCTTGCTTCATGCCTTGCTCCTTGAAAACCTATATTTACCTCAGTAATGATGTTTGCGAAATATCAAATGTTGGCTAAAGTTTTCAGAATTATTCTCCAGTATCTCAGCAACTCAGTGATTTTAGGCTTAGAAAAATTACGCCTAACATAGTTATCACTTAACGCTGTTGATCATCATTGCTGATGTTGTGAGTATTGGTGGTGTAAACATAGATAATAAATTCATGGCAAGTGGCACTTTGGTAACTATGTTTTTCAAGTCTTTTCTGCAGGAACCGACGAACAATACATTGGCCACATTCAGATTTTTGTTATGCTTGTATAAATCTTAAATAAAGTTGTTGCCTCCAAGAAAATTCATCTAGGTTTACCCCGCTATAAATATCAGTACAATTCAGCCCTTACAGTGAAATTTGTAAGACATCTTACAGGGAAAGAGCTGTATAAAATTGGAAATGTGAAGCACAGGCAGAACTATTCCCCGAGGAAAAACGTATGTAATCTCTGTGGGACTTCATTATTCTGCTAAGAAGTGTGCGTGTGTCTACCATATGGTATTTCATTCTGAAGGTATAACTCAAAAGGAAACCTCAGAAAAAGAGAAGAGAATGTTCTAAAAGCTTTCTGCCTTTGTGCAAAATCTATGTATTTTGAGACGTTTCAAAGCATAAAAAATAGAAATCTTCTAAATGACATCAACAAGATTATTAATTTTATCTGGCTACCTTTTTGATGTCAGAATCTGCAAGAAGTTTCAGGATCAGACACAAGGAATTAAGTGTTAATATTTTCCTGAGGTAATGAAGTCAGTACTGTTTGGTAGTTGGTATCAGCTACAATTCTGGACATAAAATAATAGATTCATGTGAAGGTCCCTCATTTAGAATGCCACCCTAAACCCAAACTATGAAAAATACCTCCTAACTACCACAGCTGTAACCTTGCTAAAGGCATCTTTGCAGCTGAGACTGAATGAGTTACTACTGCAAACCATAAAAAGGCTTGTTCAGAGAGCAATGGCTTTCAAAGGTTGAGTAAATCAGATTCTAGGCTTTATCCCTCTCCCTTCTCTAACCATTTAGTGATTAACACTGCGCTCCTGTACATGAGTGTAGTGACTTAAAGGACTGGAATTTACTGTGTCAGTACAAATGCAACAGACCATTCTCATACACATCTCTAAGCTAAATATTCCAAAGCAGAAAGGAGAAGTTGGAGGAAAGTAACACAGTCTGTGAGGGTGTTGATTTCCAGTATGATTGAGATGGATCTGAATATATCAGAAAAATGAAATGTAAGGAAACCAAAAGTGGCTGGTTTGAGGGCCTGGGAGTTTGGGGAGATTGCTGGATGCTGTCCAAGTCCCAGCAGCTTTGGTCACAGGAACCTGTGTGATGCTCATGCTTATGCTGTGGCTCCACAGACATTAGTTGGAGGCCTATGTGCTGACTGATCTCCCAGGAGTACGAATATGATCTAGCTCAAGAACGGGTACATGATCACATTTCTGTCAAATTAGCCAGAACACACCATATGGAGCTTACACGGAGTTTATGTTGGCTTTATACCAGCTGAAGGAGGATGAACAACATTCAGCGTATCTGAAGTTAGAGTGGTGTAGACCAATAATACCTGGTTGGAGCTGAGGTCTGTTTGACTTAGATAATCCATTAGCATTTCTGAATGGATTTGAATGAGTGGTATTTTGTCAGAGTAATGTGTTTTGTCTTACAGTTGCAGAATTTCTGCTGCGGTAATAGGACTCCTGAAAGGTAGATTTACTTCCCAGCTAAAATGCAGTTTCAGTTTATAGCTGCTTCTCCTACAGAGAAAAAGATTTAGTCATGATTTGCTTTCTTTTGTTCTCAAGAGCAGCCTTTCTATGTGTAGAGTAGTACACAACCACATCATATGCTGCCAAATGATACTGAGATACCGAAGGTGAATTGATCCTGGGGCTCCTATGTTCCCAACATTTGCAGTGATTCCCTATCACTCATGACTGTGTATATAGGAAGCTACTGCCCATGCTGCTAGAAGTCTGCAGTTGTACTTGTTGATTGTCTCATGGATATGTGTATAGGATGAGCAGTGTTTTTCCTCACAGAAAATAGTGGGTTTTTGAGTGTTCAAAGTGATTGTTCATGCTAGAGTCTAGTGTATTGAAATAATAGTGCTTTTTTTTTTTTTTTTTTTTGTCCCAGTGCCACATAAGACATGAAGATAAATTTTACTTGAGGGACATCTATCACATGTGACTAAAATGTGACATGATACATATGTGCTTTGTTAGACAGCTATAAAGCCTATATGGCCTAGGTCATATGGTCAGGACTGGACGTGCAGTCAAGAAGTTTTATCTTTCCTTAAGTCTGATTCCGACTCAGGCCTATAGTTTCTTCCTAGAATTTGTAGCAGTATTGCTGTGTTTCAGACACTTTTAAATAAAGCCAAAATGACTATAGACCATCTCATCTTGTAAGCCTGCTTCAAGACATATGGTTCCCATAATGTTTTACTTTTATGCAGCATTCCTGTGAGGGGATGTGACTGGGCACATGGATGGTGGGAGGAGGAGGAGGCTGGGAAGGGAGCCAGTCCAACAGGGATGAGATGATAGATTTACCACACTGTGCCCACTATGCAAAAAGAAAAAATCTGCCACTGGAAGATTGTTGTTGGTAGCAGGCTCCCCCAGACCTCAGACTATTGTTTCCCCAGATACAATGAGAACTATCAGTCATCTTTAGGTTCCTCTTAAACCTTCTGACAATTAATTTCCTGGAAGTGACTAATCAGATGTAGAAAATTACCCCATTACAGTAATTTATTGCACCTTTAAAGGCACCTGCAAAATCAGGCCTCTATGACACAAACACAGTGATCCTTCCTTTGGGATGGAAGGGTGCTCCTGTCTGCAGCTGTGGCACTGTGCATCTTCCTGGAAGTTTGACTGGGTTGGTGGGTGTAACCAGATGACCATGTTTATTCTGATGAGTTGGTATTTTATTCCTCCAAACACACTGATTCCTGCCTGTCTTTCCAGAGGAATATAAAATGCTAGACCTAGCTTTTCAAAAGAAATGCATGATTTTGAGCATTTCAAAGTTTGCCAATTTTTAGCTCATTTTGAGACAATTATAAAGAGTCTGGTTTTCCAGTCTGTATGATTTCCAAATCCCTGGAAGAGTGTTATAGATAGACTTGCCCAGACTTTCTCAGTCATATTTAAATATTTTGTACTCATCAAACAGCTGTTTGTCTGAGATTTGCCTTCAAAAGCACGAAAGATTAATCTGAACAGGCAGCAGTGGAAGCAGTTAAATGACAGTAGTCTAAAGTGGTCTAAGGTCCTTCCTGGGGGACAGCTTCCCTATAGGGTTGGTGTCAATATCTGTTTAGATTTCAGGAATGGGTAATTTGTCTGACATTGGTGTTGCAATTGAAGATTTAGTTTACAATGTCCTGAGCAAGAAAGCTGGAAAGCAACATCTTTCTTTGCTAAAATGCATGTCAGACTAAACTGTAGGACCAAGACAGTAACTGTGCACAAGGCACATTCACCCACATTATTTAGCAGCAGAAAATGAGAAAAAAACCCACAAAAATTGGACTGGTAGCTCCACAGATAGAGTGACTATTTCTGCTCAATAGCAGAGGTTAAATTCCTCCAGTGCTTGGGCATTGGGATGCCTTAGAAAGTCTGGAAACATACAATGCTGGTAGATGAGATTCCTATGAATAATACAGCAGACCTATGGTCCTCAGATTAGCCAGTCAGGGCAGTTGCTGCTGAACGGAAGAGCCGCAGCCCTGATGCAGATGTAGCCTGTACCCCTGCATGCTCTGTGCTTTACCACATAAAAGAATGGTAAACTGTAAACTTTCAGTATTTAAAACCAAATGACTCAGGAAAAAAAAAATCTTTGTGAAATGTAGCATTGTGACTCGCTTATTTAAAATGCAGTGAATGCATTTCGGATTTTATCAGTATGCTTTTTTTTCCCCAGTAACTCTTCCCAGAAGAGTTTTATGGGTGCTTAATCCAAGCCTGAAACAAGAGGCTATCAGAGGTAGCACTCCTCTTAAATGTGACAGCATGAGCCACTCACTGTAATTCCTTACATCATACTCAGGTATGCAGAACTCCTACCAGGAGCTCTCCCCACAGAATGAAATGTGGATTAGACCGATAAAAGCAGTGGAGGGACTTCCACGGCACTGCAATTTCCTAATGCCTTGCTAAACTCCTGCAAATACGTAGACGTGCACCTGGGGGTCTCCCTCCTATGCTGCAAAGGCAAAAGCCCTTCACCAGTTTGCACTCACAGAAACAGCTTCTTCACTATCAGCAGTTTTCCCATTACTTTGTGGCAGCGCTGAGAGCTTTCAGAGGGGTCTGAGGGAACTGTCTGCTCTAGAAATAACTTATTTCTGCATAGCAGATAAACCAGATTGTCATTTACACCTTTCTAACCCGTGGGGAATGGTGCAGAGGTACAGACACCGATGTATCCGAATAGATCTTCATTTGAGATCTTCATTTTGAAGGAGGTGATACACAAATGGAAAAAAAATAAGACTGTGTGATATTACAGGCACAAGCAAAATGGGATTTTGTTTTGATGCTAACAGTGATGATGACACAATCCTCTGCCTTGTGTACTAATTGATCCATCAACAGACTGCACCACACCTCTGCTTTTCTTCCATATGGTGTATTAGTAATTAGGCCATTTGAGTCTCTTTTACGGAGGTGGCTCCGTACCTCTAAGTGAATTAAGCTGTTTTAATCATTCAAAGACTTATGGAGCCCCTCTTAAGAAAAATATCAGCTATACAGAAAATAATTTTGAGGATGATAATGCAATTGTTTATGCTTGGATTAACCTGTCAACTGGAAAAAAAGCAAAACTGCACAAGAGGATCAGAGAGAGACCAAATCTTATGCAGATACTTTTTTGTTAGAGAAACTCCCAATCTTCTTAACATGTCAGTCAACTCATGAATTGGATTGAAAAGCTTTAGCCTCTTTTTTTTCCTTTCCACTTATCTCCTGATATTTTGAAACTAACAAATCAAGGCTTGGAATATTTCTGAGCCGTAGGGGAATTAAAATATATGTATATACATGGGGCGGCGGGGGTGGGAGCGGGGGGAGAGAGAGAGGATAAGGGCTGAAAATGGTCCTTCAATTCACATGTAAATCATATTGACAGAGTCTGACTGAGGCAACTACACGCATGGGCTACCGTAGCTGCCAAGCAGCGCGCTGCCGCTGCGCTACCAAGCCAGCCTTCCGCAGTCTCCCCTCAAAGCTGGAGGATGAAAGCCTCTGCAGGGCCGAGAGTAAATCACAGCGCCCATGTCTCTCCCGTCAGGATGGCTTTGCCTTTGGTTAATCGTCCCCGTGGGGGGCCGACTGTACCGTTGGACGAGCCCCGCTGCAGCACTGCTGCCTGGGGCTGATAAGCTGCACCGGGCCGGGGCCCCGCAACGAGGGCTTGCATCCAGCCTGGCTGCAGGTGCCGGCTAATTAGCCTTATTAAAGCAACTTCATTTGGCCCTCCAGCAGTTAACATCTCAATTCCAAACCTTCATTACTGAGGGTTAATAATTCTGGCGCAGAAATGCACTCGGGACTTCAATTTGATATAAAATGGAGACTGTTTTTGCTTCCCGACTGAAGTAAATGTTGCAAATGAGAAATGCTACCTGACACAGCCTAAAGTCACCCAAATCCATCCCTGCCTTGCCTGGGTACTCGCCTCCATCATGAGTGCTGGGGGGATGCCTGAATATCACTTGGGGTGTGGGAATGTGTTTTCCTGTGACTTGAAAGCCCATGTTGTCAGGCTCTGAGCAAGCACATTCAAACCAGAAAGCTCATTTCCCTTAGGGGTTGCAGGCAATTAGCACCACAGCATTCGGATCACATTTCTGACATTTAGAAGAATGCGCAGAAGTCTCAGAAACTTCATTTCTTTATACAATTCATTTGGACTAGAAAAGCACTTTAAAATAGCAAAACGCTCACTGAGAAAACTCCTGCTGCCGTGCCAACCCTGGCACGAGGGGAGGGTGCTGCCGGTCCCTGTAGTCCCCTCCAGTTATGTGCAGCAAGAGCTAGTTTTCCTGGGATGGACTTCTAACATCTGTTCTGCATCACCCAGAACTGGGGACCCGTGGGGCTTTCACAACAACATGTTTCAAGCCCTTCACACCAAGGAGTAAACCACTATTGAAACAGTGCATTCATTAGCTATTTTCCTTCCACTGACTCCATTGCTGGAGCCAACTCCATAAAGACAGAAATCAAAGGTTTAATTTTTTTTCTGGCACAATTATCATTGGCGGTTTAGGCAGGGAACATGTTGTGGGAATGGTCTGCTCCCTGGATCCCACTTCCCTTTTGTTCACTCCCACTCGGTTGGCACTGCTTACCTTCTGTGGACCACTGGGGCACAGAACACTGCGCTGCCGGCACTCCCTGCACTGCCTCCAGAGACTCCAGAGGCACTTCTGGCCTTTTCAACCCTGGGTCAGTTCTGTGCTTCCAGTGAAGCCAAAGGCAGCACCCCTATGGCTGTTTTCTTTCTGAGTAGATCTTCAGGAATGCTGAGGGCTTGCAACCAGCATCACCTTTCCAAAAAAAGAAATGGGGCGTGTGGCAAGTTATCCACATAAGTGCACTTCTAAATAGATTGGAAAATTGAAGCTAACAAATATCATAAATGCCCGTAGAAGGATTTCATTTAGACTGCACTTTTGGAAATCAACTCCAAACTTTGGTTTGATGTCTCTTCTTATAATCGATATTTTGAACAAATCTATTAGCAGTTTTGAGGCTTATCAACCCCATGCAGATTAGGGATATTTGTGACATGGAACAACAAAATATATCTCCAGCTGCAGTGTCAAGAACATCCAGAACTGGATAGACTGCTTATAAGGCCCTGCTGGTTTATTTCACTCATTTTCAGCCACAGGCAAAAAATGGATCACGACTGATCACCAAAATCTCTGCTATTCCTAAAAAGGAAAGAACGTCCTTCCTCCCCACATTGTCTGTCACCATCTAGCAGGTGACATTTCTAAGCTAGGAAGCAGTCCTTGTTCTTATCTTTCCCAGCTCCAGAAATCAAATGAGCAAATGAACAGAACCTCACCTTGCCACCAGGTGCCAGGGGAATCTCCTCTCCTTCAAAGCGTCCTGTCAATGATTGTAATTAGCTCTCACCTTTTTTTTTTTTTTTCCTTTTTTTTTTTTTTTTTTTTTTTAAGTGCTGCTGCATGCTGTGGTGGTCTGTTACAACTGGATAACAGATGGGGAACATTTCATTGCTCTGTGGTTAATATCTAGCATAAAGTGTTACTTTTTTTGGTGATCAGACCTTACTCCTTTCTTGGTGCTTATCTGTGCTGCAGAGCCCCAGCAAGCACAGGGAAGCCCTGTAGTGAAGGTGCAAGGCTTGCCAGCATCCAGCATTGGAATAGCTACACCACCACATTTCTTTTAATGGAAATGATCTGACATCCAGCCCATTGCTATCAGATGTGTTTGGAGCAGGGACTTGCTAGTATGATGTTGCTGGAGAGGATGCATGATGTTGAGGTACCTAGACTAACTATACTAATCTCCACTTTGTACTATGAGGACAGTGGTTTTCCACCAGTTGCCAGCAGATTCTCCAGAAATGTGGTCTGTTTCCTGAGTATACACAAACGGAGAGTATGCAGAACAAGCTTGCAAGGTTAGGATATAGTGCTAACGCACAGGAAATTTATTATAAAGCTAACATGTCCCTTCGGAATCAGCAAATGAAAAGGTGGGAAGCCAAGAGAGCTGGGCAAATTTGATAATCTTTGGATGGAGAACCCGTGTCCCTTGAAAGCAGTGGGAATTCATATGGTGATTCCAATGGGAGCAGACCTCTCACTCTGAAGAAGTTTAGGGACCATTTCTTATGCTTCAGGGTTAGTAAGGTGGTGCAAATCCTCTGGCATCAAAACCCCTGTCTGGGAACTAAACATTGGGAAGGATGCCAGGTGAGATCACTTCAGCTGTCCCCCACACCATTACAATGAGACTGGAGCCCTTTCTCCCTTCTGTGTTTTTGTTTTTTTCCCAGGTCTTCTTCTTATTGTGTATTATGAACAGTTTTAGGACATGGTCTTTCTATGACAGCTAAGTCTGGTACGAGGCCAGGAGTAGCTTCTAAATCCAACTGCATTTGATTGTAATACAGCTGAATATATAATCTAAAAGCCAAAAGAGCCACTAACATAATTACCCTCTCATGAATTAGAAAGGAATGGCAGATAAATTGTCAGAACAGGCCTTTAAAAAAGCTGAGGTGGGAAAAATGCTTCTCTGAATCTCCGCATGCTTCTCATGCTCATGTTGAACAATAGATACATATTTTCCAGAGAAAGCATTCAGTGGTTAATAATGGTTAGGGTATATTGCTCTGCCTGGCACAAATGGGATAAACCATCCAATTCTGCCAGAAAGGTAGCTGATTTATGATTTTTTTTTTCTCTTACTGACTTATTTTAGATCAGACCAATTAAAGTACAAATTCTTCTCTGAAAATTTCACCCTCCTTTGCACTTGGCAAAATGCTATCGTGGTTTGCTCTAGTTTTATACTGCTGCCTCCCCCACTTGTCTTTTAAGATATAAAGCTATTTCTCAACTGTATAGGCTTTTATATGAAGAGAACACACTGTCCTTTTCAGTACCAAAAGGAAAACCTTCAGTGTCCCTCTGAATTTGCAGCCATATAAAGGGTTTTTCAGACATGACAACACAAAGATTAGGGTGGCCGGAAATGCAATGTTAAAAATAGATTTCAATTCAGAATCTTCATGGTTTTTACTTGATTCCTGGAACTAACTCAATGGAATACTATATCAATGTTTCTAGCTGAAAACTTTTAATACGTAATGTTGTCTGCAACCTCTTCATATTGGGATTCAGCTACTGAGAAGGTGTGTTGGTGCGTTCTCATTGAGCAGCAAAAAGAGTGATGGATAGCCTCCATCGAGCATATCATGACTTCCAGGTGTTGGCACATTTTTATAAGTTACTCCTGGGCTTCTCAGAATGTTTTCATTCTCAAGATGGTAATTCCCAAAAAAGGAGATGCCATCCAAGGCATGGATGGATCTCCAAAGGCGATATGTTGTCAAATCCTGGAAAGGTACAATCTACAAGGAATTATTGAGAATAAACAAACAAATAAATAAATAAATTAGTTTTCTAACCATAGATCTCTTTGCCAAAGTAATAACTACATTCCTTCCCACACACAGTTTTTTTTTTTTAGAACTTAGAAAGTATCTTGGCACTAGATTGTAAATATTTCTGAAGACATGCCACTTTCTGAGAAGCAGTATGACACTGAAGGCCATTGATTCTCAAAATCCATTTCCTGTATGGAAAAAAAAACCCTCTAATTACTGTGTAGGTAAATGTATCACCTAAAATTACCATAACTAAAAATGATAAAGACACTTTTCCCCCAAATTATTCACCATCTATGAATTGATTGTAGTTTGTGAACTGTTGATGTCCTGACTTTGCAATTTGCTTTCTTCAATGATGGACAGATATCAAGGTAACATAAATATCTTATAAGTATTTTAAATATTTGTCTTTTTTTTTTTTTTCCTGAAGGATGTTATGTTATAAACCGGAGTTCAAAATAAACCCATGCTGAACAATTCAAAACAATGAGAATGGAGTTTTCTTTTAACTGTCTCAAACATTTTGGCAAAGCCAAAGCCATTCTGGAAAGCAATTAGAACATGTTCATCATGTTGAATGAAAGCTGATGGGATTCATATGCAGTATGTCCTTGGACAAACTAGCTTTTCCAGGCCCACAGAAAATAGCTTCTAGATCAGGGTCTTGAAGTCAAAAGTTGAATACTTGGTTGTGCTGTAGAAAGCTGTAGAAAAATGCCTCTAATTAAAACCATGCAAATGAAAGAAGTTGCAGATAACTGTTTCAAACACCAGAGAGTTTTATAAACTCTTCTTCATATAGCTGTATTTTGGTAGAGAGATTATGTTTTAATAATAACTCAGTGCAAAAATGTGCTTTGGATCAGATTCCACAAGGGCTGTGGACAGAGGCACTGGGACAATTGCTTATTTTCAGGCAGGTTTGTGTAAAGATCCACATAGTAGGTGGGCACTCACAGCACCTCTGCCAAGTACCGGTATTTAGAGGGACCTCCTGGGTTTGTTCTTGGGACAACAACATCACAAGGTTTTCCTTCTCTGCATCTACAGTTGTGCTGTCTGTTGTGGGTGTTATAAATGTGTGCAGTTACTCATCTTTATCTCCCTCTGTACGGAGTCAGATAGAGGTCTGCTGCCAATAACTACATTTCTCTGGAGCTGGTGATCCTGGGGCCCTGAGATGCTTGTGATCCACCAGAGTTGTAGGCATATTCCTCAGGACAGGCCTTTCTGACTTGGGTGGCAAGGCAGTAGCCCATGGAGGACAACAATCCTGTAAAGAACACATCTCCTTGGGGCCTGGACAGTGAGCCAAGTCCTTGGCCCACAACAAACTGGGGCAGGAGATGTCCCAGTCAAGAAGAGCTTCACAGCTCTCATTGCTTTGTCTCTGAAGGCAAGGGTGATTGAAGCTGAGAAGAGCAGTTAAATGGAGTTGGGAGGAATTACATGTCCTATATTATCAGATAATTAAAGCAATAATTCTTCCTTCTCTTGGTCTCCTGGAGCTTTGGATCCTGCATGGGTGTCATTATATCCTATCAATCATTCAGGTGTATGGAATCCAGGACAAATGGGACCAGTATCTCTCTGCTCTTCACTGCTGTGCACCAGGCTGTGGCAGCAGCCTCGTGTGTGTAGCCCACACTTGTTGTACTTCCTCTTTTCTTCCTCACTGAACCCCCAACACCAGCAGTGTGGTATGGGTAGGATTTGCAGAGGCAATGGGATAGAGAGTTGCAGGGAAGTGGATCATTTTCATCCCATGCTCTTGTGTAGGTGGGATAGAGTTTGTCTGCATTTTTTCCAAGGGTGAGGAAGAGGAATGATTTCTAGATGCTAAAGCTCACTGACAGCACATTAAGCAAAGGTAGCCCTTGCCAGGTCCAGTGATTTCATTTAAAAGAGCTCAAAGTAAATTCCCAGACACTTTCTGGCACTGTAAGAAGCGCACTTTTCTTCAAGCTTACTTTGATTACACTAAAACTATGCCAGTTACAAAAGCTGCTGCTGGAGCTGAAGTGAGGTCTTGGCTTTCACATTTTTCACATCCACCACCCCTTGAGAACAGAGGGAAAATCTGGCTTTGGCAGTGCAGAACTTCAGTAGAGGAAGTGAGGCTGACCCAACAGGCGCCCTATGAGTATCTCAATGGGCCAGAAGACAGAGAGCCATGGGGCTGGTGAAATTTAGGTGTGGCACTCAAAAAGGCTGATAGGAGACAGAGTCGTCCACTTTGTCAACAGCCCCTGCAAGACCCAACAGGTTATTTAAAAACCATTCAAGTATTTCTTTCAGAGATGCCCTGTTATTTATCCAGAAGCAATGAAAAATTTCATTAATAGAAAGATTGACCAGTTAAATATGCAAGCCCTAATCAAGGCTTAACTGCTAGAATTTAAGAGTCTTTCAATGTCTGCGAAGTCTACAGATGAATCATACCCTAGGATACATATTGGTGCATGCATACGCTTAGGATGTTAAAAAAAAAAAAGCTATGTACTATTGCTTTGGCAAATAAAGACTATGTGTGAAGTGGGAATGCAACTATTTTATGGTTGTTTATTGCAGTAGTCAGAGAGTTAAAATGAAAACTACTAAGACCAGAACAATTACAGTGTTATTTCATTTTGTAAAGAATTTATTACGTGACACAGGAAGTTCAGATTGTAGTGCATAGGATACAGAAAGCAAGACAAGAAATCTATATGATCTAGATTAGATGAACAGTTAACGGGTCTCTCAACCCACAATCAACATAATTGGCCCCATTACAGACTTTCATATTCATATTAAGTATTTTCTTTATAGGCTGAAATTCTGTCTTCTTCTTTCTTTCTTTCTTTCTTTTTTTTTCTTTTTTTTTCTTTCTTTCTTTTTTTTTCTTTTTTTTTTTTCCTTTTTTTTCTTCCTCTCCCCCCCCCCCCCCCCCGCCTCAGAAATTCCTTCTTTATATCTCCAAGGTGTCTGACCACATATGAGACTTCCCAGCTCCTGCACACTGTATCTACACTGTGGTCACTGTTATGAGTGTGGTTTTGTGGCGCTGCCCCACTCCATATGGTTCAGGACTGAACAACAGTACAAGCCAGAACACAGGTGCTACAACCTCCACATACTCAAATCTCATCAGATATGGATCCTTGATGTGGTGAGGATTCCCAGAAGCTCACACTATGAACACAACCAGAGCTGTATACTGTGAAAGGAGGTTTCTGGAAGTTTAATAGCCATGGTGGGGAGACAGGAGTAGTTAGAGCCATGCAGTCTCGAGGACAGAGGCCAGCCTCTGCAGGGAGCATGAACAGCAGCAGTATCAGAAAGGAGTCACACTGCTGACTGAAGCTGTCTTTACCAGAACTGGCATGTACTATTGCTTTGAGTTAGAGGAACTGAACATAGCCTGTCTCCACAAGAGAGAGAAGAACTCATTTTTCTGTGCAGGTGCCATGAAATGGACCCTGGAGGGAAGAACGCAGGCCTTCATGCAGTGCAATGAGAGCCCTCTCTCACACTGCTAAGCTCTGAGGTCTGTGTCTGATTTGGCATCTGTCAAAAACTGTCCAGTTCAATCCAAACAGAACATCTACCTGTGTGTTTTGCAAGCAGACTTGTCTGCTTCCTGCTAAGAGCACTGCAATGAAGACAGCTGGTTTCCTCTGTGAGGATGAGGAGGGCGGGCACGCAATGGCCTTCTGACTTCAGGATTGTCAGTGGAGCTGGGGAACCTGCTTTCCCTCAGGATTGGAGGAAAACTGGCTGGTGATGGTGGGAATGCAAGTTGTGGCATGATCCCAGCAGATGCTGACTTTGCAAAACTTCCATTAATGCTTTAAATGAACAGTTCTCTTTTTCTATTTGTACTTCACAGTGTTATGCAGGCACTGTGCCTCCCTTGTAAATGCAATGGTAATGTTCACTGGAGGTAACTCTAGCCCAATTCCCAGTTGCTTATTGTAAGATATTTTCTGGAGGTATTTCCGTATTCACAGATGAGTAGGTATGCAAATATGTCTGTGGATACATACACACATACATACATATATAAATGCATGTCTGCTTTATTCTCATATGCAGACAAAATGCATGTGTCACGGTATGGATATTAGGCATGAAATACAGGCTTATATATAAAATATAGATGTAAGGAGCTTGCTTTCCTTTAATTTTCCCCTAAAAATAAAATCTGCTGATATTGCACAAGTCCTGGGAGTAATTGTAGAGAATAAGTGTAATTCACTGAGAGCATACCTCAGCAGCATACCTCAGAAACACTAAAAGCTGCAGCACATTAAGAAAATAGTCTGATTTGTGAAGCTGTCAGATTTCCTCAGTTTTGAAAAAGTTGCTCACAGACATCTGCAGCTCTGTCTCTAATAGAGCAGGAAGTACTCTTGTCTGACAATAGCTCTGTTTTCAATTTGGTAGCTCCTTCAGGGCTTCTAACTGAGAAAAAAAAAAATGCCCATTGTACTGGAAACGAGATTTTCACAATGGCTTGTGCCTTTGCCCATCTTCTGTTTATAGGTGCCAGATTATAGATGTAGAAAGGGAGTTTCTTTTGAGACAGCCACTTTGAGGAACTTCTCAAATTTTTCTCCCCAGAGTTTCAGCTCTTTTTCTCTCATTTGATATTATCTAAAAGTTGCAACGATTTCCAGATCTTCATCCTCAGTCACGAGCTCTTTAAAACATACTGTAAGATAGGAAGCAGACAAAATCAAACCAAAGGTAAAAAAACATAAAACCAACTTAGAGTTCCTGCACTTTCCTCCAACATTCATATGTCTATTTAAAAAAAAAACAACAACAACAAAGCATCACGTTAAAGTTCTGCTTCAACCTATGTAGCTGGCTTAGCTAGTGATCTAAACCTGAGATACATTAAATCCTGAGAAAATGAAAGTTCTATTATATATAGCCATGTTTTTTTTCTTGCTGATGTAGGATGGAATCCAGCTCACATCAATTTATGTCCCACTTAGCAGAGCTGAATATTTTCCATATCACCCTTCTTGGAGACCTCTGCCAGATGGACTCTAGAAGATCCAAAAGCATTTTTCAATGACTGCTCTCTGCACCGTATTACCATAAGCAGGCAGTCATCTAGCTCAAACGTGGATGTCTAAAAATTAGATTTCTAAATCGTAATTAATAACTCTCTGATTCTTTTGTAATCAGCTGAAAGAAAAAGACACCATTGAAGAGAAACACGTTTGACTTAAATACATGTTTTGGAATGGGATCAGTGACAGGATGCTTCAGGTGGCTGTTTCTGTTCTGAAGGCTGCTGATCATAAATGTTCCTCTAGTGATGCTTAATAGGCTTGTGTAGATACTCTGCCTTCTCTTTGTCCACTTCAGGACTAAATCAGTACCTCAGTTAATGTACACAAAGTCTTCTGCATAAATGGAAAATGGCTGGGGTGAATTTGATGCAGTATAAATTTATTAACAGTATCTAAAACAGGCTTTTAAAAATTCTCCAAATAATTTGTTTGCTTAAAATAATTTGTTTAATTTTGTACAGTTCTTGTTAAATGCAACCACTGCAAGGGAAGCCATGATATTGTGTGTAAATTATGGCTATAGATGAGCCACAAAGATGATTAGGGTCCTGGAGCATCTCCCTCATGAGCAAAGGCTCAGAGAAGAGAAGACTGAGGGAGAATCTTCTCAATTCTTATAAATATCTAATGGGTAGGAATCAAGTGGATGGGACCAGTCTTACTTCAGAGGTGCCCAGCAACAGAACGAGGGGCCATGGACACAAACCAGAAGATTAGAAATTCCATACGAAAATTCTTTACTTCGAGGGTGACAGTGCACTGGGACAGGCTGCCCAGAGAGGTTGTGGAGTCTCCTTCTTTGGAGGTATTCAAGACCCACATGGACATTTTCCTGTGTAACCTACCGTAGGGGAACCTTATTGGCAGAGGGTTGGACCAGATGACCTCCAGAGGTCTGTTCCAACTCCTACAATTCTGTGATTTGCAGCTCTCAAGAACAGAAAAACTTGTTAAATTTACATTATTTTTCTCTCCCATTATGTTTAAAATATGACATTAGTATACATATATACATTATATTTTGCCGATTTGTGCCATTACATTAATGGAAATTAAATGTGTTCGTGAAATATCCTGAGCGGATATGAATAGGCAGCAGTCCACTGGCTTCAGCATTGCATTGGCAGGCCAGCATTTGTCCATTTGCATTTACCTGGCTTAGCAACAAACTCTACATTTTTAGAAAGAAAACAGCTGTACTATAAGGATAGGTCAAAATGAAATCTTAACAGTGTGTTGCAAAGGCAAATGGGACCACTTTGCCTTTAACCACATTCCTTGTTACAAAACATATCTCTACAGACTTTGTGCTAGTAATTAAAAACGTCTGTTTAAGCATTTGATGTGTATTAGGCAAAGTTTCAAGTCATGCAGTCTTCAGCAGAAATGAATGTCCCCCACGATTAAAAAACTCTTTGGATTCTGAGGGGAAAAGTGGAGAACACTTAATTAGACATGCTTTCATATTGTTTTCTGAAAAAATAAACAATAATAAAAACACATCTTACATGGGAAGATACTACTTTACAGTTTGATACTTTGATGTTGTTCATAGACATTTGTGTCAGGCAGCTATGTAGAATCTACCAAGGACTGAATGCCAGGAACAGGCCATGGGCACAGATTTGTCGTAACAGTGCACAGATACACTTCTGAGACAAATTTGTCTTCCATCTCTGGAAGATGTTTGTGTCATCTCAAGTTGCCTCTTACCTCTTTATTTATGTGTTTTGAATTTTTTTTCCTATTCCCTTCTCTTTGTTTTCCAAGCAGCTCTGCTTCACACCAACAACCACTGATATTTCCAGTTTTCAAAGTCTTTTTCAAAGAATGGTTGGACCTGATTCATCTCAGGGCAGGAAAAATGACAAGCTTTCAGCAAGGAGTAACTCTGCTCAAGTCGGAAACAAGGCAGAATTTCCCAAGCTATGGTCACTAGATCATGAAAGGAAAAGAATGCAGTGCGGGAGGCTCGTGATCCTGTGAAACTGCATGATTTAAATTTTCTCTGTATGTTTTGAAGCAAAGCATGATGAGGAGAGAGGTGCCAGATGACTGGAGAGAAATCTCAGTGCAGACAAAGTTCTATTGATCAAAGAAAAGGAAAAGAGAATTAGCAATGAACTAGAGTGTTCATTTGCCATGAATTTCTAATATCTTCCTCCAGACAAATACTGTGCACTCCATGGTACGTCTTATGTAAACAATGATATTTTGAGCAATGTATGTGCAGTAAACCACAGTTTACAGGAAGCTTATATCTAAGTTGACTGTCTAATGTGCATTCAGCTATGCAGTTAGCGTTTGATAGCTTACATATGCATCTTTGAACTTTTATCTTGATTTGTGAGCCTGTTACCACCAGACTCTCTATTAACACTGAAGTATTTCAAAGTTAGAAGAAACTACGTTCCTCATGTTACCTTGCTTTCAGTATAACAACACCCTTTTGTTTAGGCCATAGACAATTATGAAACTCTTTGCTCATATAGGAAGCACATTTCTGTCTAACTGTGCCCATTAAACACATTAATATTCTGTGCATGCTTGATCATGTTTGGAGATAAGTAAAAAGCTTAATCTGTATCTCGCATGTCTTCTGGAAAAGTCAAGGCAAGTTCAGATTATACATAAAAGTTTAAATTTAGGGGGCTGCATTATCATACTTCAATCCAGCTGAAATGGAAATTATAATTACTTGATTATGGTAAGGTCTTTTCTAATATTTAGTGGCTTGAGTTCATACTCAAGCTTTATATACTTCTGTATAAAATAAATCCAGAACATATTCCTTTCAATCTACTCACAGCCTAATTTGCACTTCCTAGATCAGATTAACACCAAAGAAGGGACACATTTTAATCAGAGATACCCATGAGCATGGACACGTTGCCTTGGAAGTTCTTCTGAGAGCCCTAGCATCTTCGACAGGCCTTTTCTCTTCAGAAGCACTTTGAATGAATTAACATTTCAAAAACAATTTCCAAACCTTCTAGAACATTTGCAGCTGTGGCTGGAACATGCTGCTTGGGTACTGAATGGAACTCCAGCAGCTGGCTAGAGGCCAGCTGCAAACAAGTGTCATTGCATCTTTCCTTTTGTTTCCTCAGGTGTGAAGCTGGAAGTGTCAACTCAGAGTGGCAGCATAGGGAATTAGAGATCAACCCAAAGCCCTGCCCCAGCTCCTTCTGTTAGGAGTCAAAGATTGCATCTGAAAGGTTTTTCTTTCTTTCTTTTTTATCTTTTGCTTGATTGAAAGGGCTGAACTTTGGACTGAGAATCCAGTGTCTTCTCTGAGAGTAAGACATGATTCGGAGATAGTAGCAAATCTCCTGCTCTGGACGAGCCACACTGGGGAATTTTTCTCAACCCACAAACTACTGTCAGTCAAAGAATCTTCTGCCTCTTCGCTTCTTCACCTCTTGTCTCCTGCTTGAGGTCCAAAGGCCTGTATTAATCCTTCCAAGATCTTTTGAACTGGACTCAAGTTCAGCACTTGCCTACACAGCTCAAAGAGGTGCAGACTATCATCTGTGGCTGCAAGCCAGCTTCAGATGTTTTAGCAGTTGCAGTGATCCACAGTGAAGTTACTGCTTCATTGATGATTGCACCCCATTGCCATGGTGAAGCAATGCTGGAATTTCCCCCGTTAGAACTACATTCACTAAAATGTCTTTATTTGCCTCCTGAAGTAGCAAGAGGAATATAAAAAATAGCATAATAAAAGTGTTTTGTAGTAGATAATGAGTATTTTAATAACAACTGTAGAGAGAATGAAGGAGCCTAATTATAGCATGTGCAGGAAATGCATATTTTGAAGTGCTATAGAAAGATGTGTGGGCAGGGAGCTATTTCAGCTGAGTCTGTGCACTGTGATATTTCCCCAGTCCGAGGTCTTGTGTTAGCTACCGAACAGCTGAAACCAAACACAGGAAATAATACAGGCAGAAAAAAAGAAGAAATTCTGTCAAAGCAGGAACTAATATCCTATCTACATGTAATCCCAGATTATGTCTTGCTTTCTGAACTGATTTGACATGCTTGGGACAAACATGGTTTCAACACAGTTGAGACTAGCTTGGGTTGCTTGGGCTCAATAAGCAGTTGGAATTAAAAAAGAAAGTGACAGAATGGACCACTGGGGCTACATTTTGTCTTTTTATCATCTTTTAGTCATCTTCACTAAGCCCAATTATTTCAAAGAAACCCGGCATCTGTCCTTCAGAAGAAAGCCAACAAGCAAGCAATGCCACTTCAGGAGCCAGCCAAAGACAATTTACAGTTGCTAAGAATTGATGGGAAAGGATCAGGCAAGAACTGACCAAACGCACAAATTCTGTGCAGAGGTAGCACATTTTGGATTCCTGGAGAAACGGAGTATTAAGATAGACCTTGCTGGCATAGACAGCACTTGCTGAGGAGATCTGTATAGGGGTCACAGCTCTTGGCAGCATTTCAGGGATTGGACTTCCTCAGTGGAAGTACTTTTGGCTGCTCTTTGGCAAGAACTCTATGAAGCCAATACCACCCACCTAGTGCAAAGAGTTCAGTAAGGGAGGCAAAATGCATACACGGCCATTACAAAAGTCTGCAAGAGGCTTCCCACCTGGGATCTAGCTGAGAATATCTCAGGAAAAGGTGGGTAACGGGACTTGTTGTGCCAGTAGGTGACAAAGTAAACCTCTCTGACACAAGACCATCTCATTAGATAGATAACTGGCCGCTCTCTCATTTTAAATTTCACATAGGGAAAAGATGAAATGCTGATGCTATGAAACTGTTTCATGGTTCTTAGCTTTCTGTCTTTGCGGTTATAAAATTCCAGATTGTAACGAAGTTCCTGAGAAGGTCATGATACAGAAAGAAAAGCCCCATAATTGAAGTAGACAAGAACTAAGGCAAGGCAGCCACTGAAACAGAATCTTGCTTCTTAAAGTATTTGGCATTTAAGAAAAAAAAAAATTGAGCTGACTTTGATTTATGCTTTACTATTTTATTTATGTATGACTTCTTTGTTTACGTATTCATTTTTTTTCCCTAGAAAAATCAGCATCAAAGTCGTGCCTAGGGGACATGTATAAAATTTTAAACCAAGGCAGACGAGAATAAACAAAATCCATGTGTATCTGTGTCAGTCACTTGCAGGATGCTCAGGAGATGTTCTCTATAAATATTCTCTCAGAAGCAGAGTGGGATTTATCCAAAAAGTGACTGAAGAATATCACCCTTTATGGAGCATTTAGCAAGTGAGTATGCTTCAGTCCTCCCTGATGTGAGGCTAGCCTTTTTGGGAACCTTAGTTCTTACCTCTGAGGCATTCCTCTGAAAATGCTCCTTAGGGAGAAAGAACAACAGCTACTTTGAGTCCATTTCTGGCTGAAGCCAGTGTGTTGATCCATTCTGGCATTCGTGGAGGCAACACGGCCTTTGGAAGCTCTCGCTGCACTGGGGCCCAGCAGCTGGCAAGGAGGAGCCCAAGCCCTGGCCCCGCTCCAGGCTGGATTATTCAAAGTTCCTTTTCTCCAGGTAGAGCTCCACATGAGAGAGGGGGGAGTGAGACAATTCCATGCTTGTGTCTTGGATCAAAATATGGCCTTAATATAGATCTACTCAAAACTGTTCCTTACCAAAATGCCAAGAGTGCAATAGTCCAATGAGGCTACTTGTGCAGATAGAAGTCTCTGTAGACAATGTGGATAGAATCTGTAGAATTTATTTTGGATGTCTGCAAGAAAAATTTACTGACAAAAAATCTTCTGTATCGGTACATAATGACTTTCAACCTACATTTGCTTTACTCCTTAGTCTTGAAACATTTAATTATCTTTGGGGATAATTATTTTTCTGTATGTAATAAATAATCTTCAAGTAATTGACTGAAAAATGAGAGTACTCTTCTGTAGGGAAATTCTTAAAGAGTCCCTGCATTTGCAAAGAAGATGTTATGTTACTCTAAAAGATGGGAGGCATACAAATGAACAGGTATGGGGTAAAAATTTGCTGTATGAAAATCTGCCCAGTCACTCTCCAAATGCAGCTCAGAGAACTACTGCTCTGCCATTGGAAGGCCTAATTCTGCATGTCACTAGGCCAGACTTCTGACTCTGTAAATGCACTGAGTTCATAACAGCACAGTAATGCTACTTAAGCATGACATCAAGATAAAGGAGTGAAGAATCACAGGGATTTCAGAGCAGTTCTACAAGATTACAGCTGAAGTCCATCTGTAACAATGTTCCATTTGCAATAGATTCCAGCAGAAGATGCTTAGAGATTCAAATCCAGCAAGTCTGACTAGTGCTACTTCCCCAGCAAGAGGCAGCAGTTTTGTATGAACAGTCCTTGGTCATCTTTACTTCTGTGAATTCATTTCATCCCCTTTTTGACCTATATAGCCTTAAGCATCCAAAATCTAGACTGTGAAGTGTTATGCTGTCCACTTAGAAGTTTTGACAATGTTATTGGGAGAATGAAAATTTCTGCCCAGGGGAAAAAAAAAAATAAAAAAAAAAAAAAATATAACACATAGGAAAGTGACAACACATCTCAAAACTTCGCACTGTATTTAATACAACGAGCCTATCTTTTTCTTAAAATAGCTTTCATGAACTGGAAGCATTTCTTGTATTTTCTCCTATGAAAAGAACAAAGTTAGCAATTTCTAAAGCTTGCAACTTTGAGTGAGATGTAACAAAGTGGATCTGAGCATACTCTGATCATAAAATCATATAATCATTAAGGTTGGAAAAGATCTCCAAGATTATCTAGTCCAACAGTCAGCCCATCCCCACCATGCCCACTTAACGTACCTCAGTGCAACGTCACCTTTTTTCCTTGAAAACCTCTAGGGTCGGTGACTTCACTACTTCCCTGGGCATGCTATTCCAATGCATTATGACTCTTAGAATAAATTTTTCCTAATATCCAAACTGATGATACATAAGACATTGAGAGGTGGGGCAGTAGGTCAATGAATCTGTTGTTTCAGGACCTTGGTGTAATTTACCAACAACAAACGTAAAAGGAAAAATTTATTTCTGGTACTTCATATGCTGTCTTGAGGTGTGAGGTGTGTCCTTTGTGAGCTTAGCCATTTATAAACAGACTGCTGGGCCTCTGTAGCTAGATATTCTAACTCATTCACACATAAAAAGTGAAGGGCCTGGACACATCACTGTAGGAGACGCTAAACTAGGTGCAGAAGGCCCATGAACTTACTGCCACATACAGCAGAATCCTCCAGTCCCACCACCCACATGGATGTGTCTCAGAAGCTAACAGACCAACCAACAGCAAGAGCAGCGCTGGCCTCTTCTCACTGGTGACAGGTGACAGGATGCGGGGAAATGGCCTCAAGTCACTCCTGGGTAATTTAGGTTGGATATCAAGAAAAACTTCTTTACAGAAAGGGTTGTTGAGCACTGGAATAGGCTGCCCAGGGAGGTGGTTGAGTCACCATCCCTGAATGAGTTTAAAAACCATTTGGATGTAGTGATCAGGGACATGATTCGGCGGAGGGTTGTTAGGGTAGTATGGTTAGGTTGCGGTTGGGCTTGATGATCTTTAAGGTCTTTTCCAACCTGAGCAATTCTACAATTCTATGATTCACATCCTATCGCACGTCACTGATTCATCTCAAGCAAAAGCAGTGGCTGAATCCCTATCCTAGGGATTACCTTCATAAACTGTATTTCAGCTAATTCTACAAATGCATAGGATCTATGTGCTTTATGACTTCCAGATGAAAGTCTCAACTGAAGGATATCTTTTCTCTCCAGAGAGCTTACTGCTGATTGCATGGTGTTACATAATAACTAAATAAGGATGGACAAGATCCATAGAAAAGGCCACACATCAGCTTATTGTAAGATTGCAGGTACACTGTTGTGATGGCAAGTGTAGAAGCAGGCACCAGCAAAAGAGCACAAGAGGACAATGGGAATACAATGCAGATTTCTAGAGCAGATAGATAGTAAATCATTCAGTTTAATCAGATGTCTAGAAGAAGAAACACCTAGCTGACTTGGATGTGAGTGTCAGCAAAGGTATATCAATGCATAGCAAGTACTCATACTGCAATACAAGTGCTTACTTGCTTTCTCTGGAAGGGTGACAAACCACCAAACATTTTTTCCCTATTACCTAAGCTGGAGCAGGGAACAGGTTTTTGGAGGTGGAGGAGTGATGCATTTTTACAGTTTCCTCCTCACCTTGTAAATGGAAGACAAACCTCATCTGATCAAGAAAGACAAATGCATTGTGAATGTGATATCAAGACAAAAAATGTATCCCACACAAAGGAGAACAGAATCAGCTAGGAATTAACATTAAGCCTAATGTGAGGATAACTTTGGCTCAACAGTCACCGGACTCTGCTGAGATTAAGAACAGAATTAATTGACTGAAGGGACATATATTCCACATTAATCTGCAAGCCCAAGAGACAAGTAACACTTGGTGCAGATAAAGAAAGCTGTTGTGAAATGCTGTCATGCAGAGGGAAAAGATCGCAATGCTCTTCCATGAGCTTGCCTGGAATATGCACCTAACAAACCACAGAGTTTACTGTCTCAATTTGAACTACTATTGAAGTTAAAAAGAGTATATTAAGAAAATAACCTCAAGAAAGTTACCATGACAAAATGATGATTTTGTCATGATGAGGGAAGGAGAGGTGATGAGGGAAGGAGAGGTGAAGAATCTGTGCAGATCTGTTCCAAGAAAATACCCTAAGCCAGGGCAAATTTATGATTCCTCAGTCAAAATAAGGGCGGTGGAATATTTTGAAAGAAGCGTATCTAAGTCTCCTAAAGATTATCACACTTTATCACAGAAAGAGCACCCCACAAACTCTGTCAGATCATGCCTGAGTGAGGAGGAAAAGAATGTGAGTAGTTGAGACAGGGAGAGGGTTATTATACATATTCTACATAATACTATGGTGGGTTACAGAAAAAAAACACTGTTTTTCCCACTATTGTGAAAAACTAGAAGATAAAATATGTACAACCAGTCATATATTTACATAATGATGCCTCTTGCATAAGACCATTGCTGGGAATAAATGAAAAAAAACTGAAAATATGATAATTCTGTAGTACGAATGATAATCTATCAACATTTTTAGTTCCTGTTTCTATAATCTTACTGGAAGTCCAGATGCACAGGGTCTGCATTCCACAATTTTGCACCGGTTGGGTTTCAGCCTTCAAGGCTGCTTGGTTAGAAAGGAAGGCTTATGTGGGATGGAGGCCATGTGAATCCGGAGGCTCAGACTTTTTAGTCCAAGAACTCAAAGAGCATCCCAGAAGTTTTTCCCTATTTAAGTGTTAAAATATGCAAGGCATATATGAAACATTGCCTATCTATCTTCACTTGACTGAATGGTTAGAAACGTAGCTATTGAGAAATTGTAAAATAAATGTTATTGACACAATACAGCACAATATTATCAGTACCGTTCAATTATGATGGTTAAGCCATAAAAGGTAGGTAAATGGCAAAAAAAAAAGCTCAGTTCGTACATTTGAGAATAGAATTCATTCATGATATGTTTGATAGAAAGTTTTGGATAGTAAGAAAACACATCTACTTATTTTTACTTTTGTGCACTTGTTTGAGGAATTTACTGATTTTTAATATGTGTTTTTTTCTAAGTACACACTGTATGAGGTTTTACCTGGTCAAAGTGAATGCAGTTCCTCTGAATTTTTGGCTTATTATCTTCAGCTATGCTTGGGATAGTTTTTGTTTGAGTTGGAGCCGCAGGAATACTTTCAGACAGAGAATAGACATCAGTTGTTTCCTTCTGTCAATGTGCAGTTCTGCACAAGCACTGGGAGAACATTTCATTCCTGGTCACTTCTGGAGGGAGATGCATCTTCTTTAAACTCCTCCAGCCCCACTGGGAAGAGACTGCGTTGTCTTCCCCAGCACTAACAAGCCCTGCCTCCCACTGCTAACACTGATTTCTCTGGAAAAGAAGCGATGGTGCTGCCTGTGATAATCTGGTGTTATGTCCTGTGTTCTACAGCTGTGCTAAATGAACCTATGCTTGATTACGTTCTAAAACCCATCAGTCTTGCACGGGGTTTCTAAACCCTCCACAACCTCCTCAGCAGGTATAATGGCAATCACCGTGTTTAAAGGTCATGCTTAGGAGCTTAATTTAAAGCTCTTATAATAATGCAGTTTAATTCTAAAAAATGCCACCGTATTGCACGCAATTTTGATTTATTTATTCCTTTGAATTGCATCTATGTCATTATTTTTTAAAATTACTAATGCTTCCACTTACAGGTAGGCAGACTTTTATAGCTGCAGTAAATTTCAAATGAAAATCATCATGTTAGTATCCATTTCTACAATGGAAAAATGCTTTGTGTTTTGTTTTTAAGCAGAAATGAATAAGATACATGCTACATAACTAAAAAGCATTTGAGCACCAGAAGGTTTTATGTCCTGCCCATCTATGCAAAACAGATTTCCAACACGTGGTTTATTTTGATAGATGTAACAGCAGCTAAATAAAGCTGAAGAGGTGGCTCAGTGATGTAAGGACCAGCTCTGAAGCACTCAGACTCTCTGGAACCACTGTTTTAAGTCTCAGCAGGGTTGACTCAGCCCTTCAGGCAGACATTGTGTTTCATGCATCTACCATGCAGTGGGGTGAGACTTTGTGAACCAAAGCCTTGGCTCCTATGCGCAAAGTACATATCACCTGTTCTGTTCCTAGTGCATTGCTCTTCATTTCTTTTCTCCTTATGGCTACAAAGCTTTCCTGAAGCTGGTGACTGCCAGGCTCTGCTCTGCTTGCAGTCTGGCAGGGAGGAATACAGCCAGCTTCACTCATCCTGAGGTACTTTCAAGACTGGAGATTCTGGATGATGGAAAACAAAGCTGATGTTAGACTCAACATTTCCCTCCTTAAGACCAGCTTGTTACCTGGAATACAACACTGTGCAGCCTCAACATGGTGGTGAGATGCTCCCGGAGCTGAGCGCGTGAAGGTTGAAGTGCAAAAACATCTCAGATGCCTCTGTACAGCCTTCGCATGCTTTTTGCCTGTCAAAGGAAGGCCTGGAGATGCTACTGGATATCTCTTGCCCATACTATCTTTGTCTTAAACCTGAACATCTGTTGCAGCTAATGGAACGCTCACTGCATAATTCTCAAGCTTGACACATGCCAGCAGCACATGCCATTCTATCATATGGAGGGTCCAAGATTTTCCACATGGCATTTACCTTTTCTGCTGCTCTAACATATGACATGGAAAAGGAAAGGAAAACCATCAAAAATACATTCACGGCTAATTAATCACAGTGAGAAACATGGGGTATAAAAAAAGCTGAGTTTCCAAGAGGATTGTTCTAACTCTGAAGTGATGTGCTATAAAACCTATTTTCACTACATTAATATACTCTGGAGCAAGAGCCAGGTGGCTTTTCATGTGCCTTAAGAAACCTGTCTGTTCTAAAAGAGTGGAGTGCCCCTGGAAACCTGTCTGTTGTAACAGATTGGAGTGCCCCTTCCTAGCACAGCATGGGGGAGAGCAAAACAAATAGCTCCAATGCAGAACTGCCAGGCCACCGCTGCAGCATCAGCAGTTAGAGTAAGTAGATAATTTTGTAAAATTCAGTGTGACCAAATTGCTCTTGGGGGGGCTGATTCAGTACCACTGAATGGGGAATAGTGTTGTCCTATTGGCTTAAAACCAGTGTAAGTGTGCAGAGTCAGATACCAACTCTTGCTTGTCAAAATTGAATACACAGGCATTTCAGAACATCTTTAGCAACCTTACATACAGACAATATAGCTGTCTGTTTTTCTTCACATGACCAAAGTCCAACAAAATCTGCACATCTTCCCATTGACTCTGTGAACTTTAGATCATACCCCTGAAGCACAGAGAAGTGCCTGAATAATAACAGAGAGCCAAGCACATCAAAAACTATCTTTCAAGTAAGTATGTGTTCCCATTTAAATCCCTGAACTCAAATTACAGGGTTTTTAAAGAGCAGTTTTCTTAAAAGCCAGGAACAAAGTATTTATATTAGCTACGCTGAAATGAAAAGAGAAACAGAAGAAAGCCACACTATTCATCTGCTATTTAAAATCAAAATGACTGTTATTTTAAAGACTAATATCTGCCTTAATCTGACTTACATAAAATAAAAATATTACATCTTTCAGCATTAAAAAGACATCTTGAAATCAAATATGTAATAGTTACATCACAGAAAATAAGAAAGAAACAGATCTCTAGCAGGACTCAGCTGAGAAGGTGTGGTGACGAGAACAGGAAACTGGTTCTCACTGATTATAGTTCTTTGTATCAAAATACTTGAGGCTGAAATTAGTGTGATCCACAAGAGCAGGTGTTTTGAATTTTAATTTAAGATATAATTAGAGTCTGTAAAAAACACACGGTGTGATGCAGTAATTGAAAGGGCTAATCATGGGATGCTTTATTTAAAAAAAAAATAATACTTAAAAATAGACCTACAAGCCAAAAAAATCATATTTCACAAATAGTTATTTTGACTGCCTATGAAGCTGCAATCCATTACTACTTTGATTTGAAAAAACTAAACAATTCACTTCTTCTTTATCTTTCATTTCATGTTGTTTATATAAACATTGTTAAAATCTCTAATGCTTGTACAATCACTCTGTGGAAATAATTGACAAGACCAAATATTGGTTTAAATGCCACTTGGATTAAAGGATTATATTTATACTGAGCTAAAAGTTTTCCTTTAACTGTTGCCTATTGTATACAAATGGTATTTCAGACTTCAAGTGTCTAATCTTATTTTGTAGTGTTTAGAGTGAGAGGATGTCAAATTCTGCAGTTCCTCCTGTTCATGAAAGGCAATATGCAGTCCCATGGCTTTTCTAGCCACAGCTCTGTAGCTGAGGTTGATAACCAAAGGAACTGGTGCTGTTAAAATCCGTGCAATGGCTCCTGTCTTCTTAAGCTATTACCTTTGATTTTGAACTAAAATGGCAATGCAATCAAGCAAGACAGGAATGAATCAATTAGATAGAGATCACAGTGAAATAAATGAGTCCTTAACTTTCTAGTGCATAAACTAAGACAGACTTAAAGAATTTGAGCTGCACTGATCACCAATTGCTGCAGACTGCTGCGGCTCAATCCAAATTAAGCCAACTGGAAGAAGACATTTGAGAGGACTAGTTGCTAAGATTGTCAGCTGATATAACTGTAATGCACTGCTCCCTCTTTACACCAGAAACCAGGGAAATTAATGCAGAGTACAATTCTGTGTGGGCTCCCACACTGCTTGGGACTATGCATTATAATACCACATTGATGCTACCTTTTTCTACCGAAGATGCATAATTAATGGTAAAGTTCATTGTCTACTTAATAATGAGCAAAATCCATATCTGATAATATATTTCTATTTTTCGAATATTTCTATTTTTCAAATATTATTTGTATTATGACTGTCAGAAAACCAAAAAAGCCCAGAAAATTTCTCTTTTCTGCAGTCATGTTTGTTAAAGACAGATATTAACAAAGAATTCTGTAGTACATTAAAGAGCTATCTTCCAGACGGTCTGAATGCCAGAGAAACGTGCCTTTTATTAGTGCAGAGAAATGTTTCACTTTACCTGCAGTTCAGGTGACAACTTGCCTTCGGGTCTTTGGTGCTGAGATAATGCCAGCAATCCTCAGATCCGCTGCCAGCACGTCTCGTGGTGGAGCAGGGTCGGAGAGCCCATGGGCCTGGTAATTACTGCAATGTCAATCCTGCTGCGGGGCCTCCGCCAGCCGCTCCACAATGGGACCAGACAGCTCAATCTCTGCAAGAATTTCCCTCCACCGAAGCACACTGGAAGTATTTCTTCCCTGTTCAAAGAGAAAACCTTTCATTCTGACTGTGTTTTGAACTCCTTCGAAAGTGCAGATGTTGTTATAGGGGAAAATATTTTCTTTTTTTTTCCAGGCTTTCTAAACTTATTATTGAGGGGGAAAAAAAACCAACAAACTTGGCAAGGCTCAACTTTGCTAAGTGCCAAATTCTTCAAACTTTGTAATTTAAATCATCATCCCACATATATATTGGAAAGCCAGATGCTTTGTATCCTTTTTATCTCCTGTTCTATCAGTCAGGCACAAAGATTTCTGTGTGTCGGCAAAGCAAGTGCTGCTTCTCAGCATGGCACTGCAAAGAAGAAAAGGGATGTTTTCATTAGGCTCCCCTTCCCTTGTTCTCACTGTATTTCTATTTTTCAGCTTCAGGCAAAACTCGTAATAGGGATCCTTTCTATATTTAGTCTTGACGACTTGTTTCTTGTATCACAGCTAGGAGTTACCCATGAGAAATGTGTTAAATGAAATCTTGGTTGCTTCAGCACACTTCTTATTCTAATTAATCGCTGAGTGAAGTAGATTTCACCCAGATATATGTGTGCGTATGTCCTCCATAAATTGTCTTCTACTTTCATATTATCTTGTCAATACTAGTCACTGGTTGTGACTCAGTCACAAGGCATCTGCTGTAATCATAGGCTTCCAGACTTCCATTTCCATAGCCTTAAAGTTCAATTTTGACCAAACATTGCAATACTGGAAGAAGGCTATTTCAATTTTGATCTAAAATTATATGTGGTGGGTAACAATGGCCTGCCAAATCCTAGGTTTCCACAGGTAAATGTTAATAGCAGCAAAATAAAAAGTTAAAGCTCACTAAAAATTACATGAAGACATACTACCTTCTCACAGAGGTCAATGCTTCAAAGGAACTACACAATTTAGACACTGTTTAATGAAAGAGCTTTCAGTCTTTGTTTTAAAACTCACAACTCCATGCAGATCTCTGTCCCTTTGCATTATCCAAGCTCTAGTTTGAGTACAGTATTTCTGATTTTGTTGGTATTTTCTAATGCTTGTGCAAATCATAGTTGGGTGATTCACAAGCCATCTTTAATCCCTATGTGTGAGTTGTATTTGTATTTTTTGTCCTATTCTACAGAGAGTGTTTAAATGCAATATTTTTTGAAAAGTTCCAAATATTTGTGGGTGCTGAGCAGAAAATGTCTGATTTTTTAGATGACAAGTCTGTTCAAGGAAAAGCTCCCAGTGACTGCGGTGGCATCTGCTGTCTCAGAATAATTCTGGTTAGAAGGCACCATCTGATCCACCCCCCTGCTCAAAGAAGGGCCAACTTTGAACTTATATACAACTTTGAAATCAGATCAGGGTTATATTTGGTCAAATCTGAAATATCTCCAAGGATGTCCTGAAGGAAATGAGTCTCTGCCAACACTTAAAGGCTGTTAGCAAATCACTGGTGTCTTTGCATACTTGCATGTTTCAAGTTGGATATTAGGAAAAGTTTACTCTCAGAAAGATTGGTGAGGTATTGTAACAGGCTGCCCAGGGAGGTGGTGGAGTCACCATCTCTGGAGGTGTTAAAAACCGGCACTGAGGGATGTGTTTTAGTGGGCATGGTGGTGATGTGTTGATGGTTGGATTAAATGATCTTAGAGGTCTTTTCCAATATTAATGATTCTATGATTCATGCAGGTAGGGGCCAGCCAGAGTGAGACTGCACCAGCAGTCATCTTATGGCCTACCAAAGGCACCTTGAAAAAGCCCCATCACCACTTCTGTGCTGCTGAGAGGTGGAACTTCTCTTATATTCACTGAGATATTGGGGTGTTCAAGCGATGGAAGATACAAAATTAGCTGTCTTCTGGATAGTCTATGTAAAGATTAACAAAGAATAATCAAGTCAGTTGCCATCAGTGCACAGAGGAGAGTCAAGAGTGATATGCTAAAATGACTGTTCAGCAAAAACTTTGGTTTTATTTTGCTTTTAATTTAACATTTAAACACAAACACACATTAAGCAACCAAAAAGCAAGCCTTGAGCTTTCTGTTGCAGAAAAGCAGACTTAATACAGAAGGGTGTGCTGTAGGCAGCAGTCCAATAGCATAAACGAAATTTGTAAAAGTAATGGTTCAGGAAGCTTGGTCCAAAAGCATGTTCCAGCAAAGATTGGGCTGAAATTAATCACAAAACAAAGCTGCAGGAGCCAGGTAGCACTTCAACTCCAGCATAAACTGGCATTGCTTTCTTGGAATGACGGGAGCTATGCTGATTTATAACAGCTGATGATCTGGTCTACAAATGTTTTTGTATTCCAAAAGTAATTATTTCCCAGAGTGTAAGGGTGTCTATGTCTATCTCTGTTCATTTAAGATTTCCAGATGCTAGTCTGGAAGTATGCTTACTGCAAGTATTAAATTGATCAGCTTGAATGAAATATGGGTTTCCTGACATCCTCATTGGTTACTTTTCTTTCAACTTATGAATATCCTGGTTGTTATGAGAATCCTTCTTGTTCTTTTTCACCATTGAACTTTTAGTCAACATAAATGAAAGGAGTCTGTTCTCATAATCCACAAAGGTAAGCCACATTAATGATAGGTAAATGTTTACACTGAATGTAGTTGTACATGAAGGTGGCTTCTTATATTTAGATTTTCCAACCTAAGGAAAAAAAATCTCCCTGTTTATGAGCTACCAAAACCTTTGATTTCAAACAATTTAAAGTGGCATTTCTCAAGTCTTGTATTTATGGGTACACCCTCAGAGTCTTTTTCACTGCACCTGTACAAACAGCAACAAAGAGAAAACATGTGAGTGTGAAAAGGGCCTTCAGCTTCCCCCACCTACTTAATGAAACTTCCCTGCTTTTTTTTTGCAAGCAAATGAAAGACAATAAATTACATGACATGCTTTTTCAATGGCAGCGTGAGTGATAGGAGTGTCCTCATTTGATGCTCTAGGGGATAAGGCTTATAAATGGTGCCATAAAAGACTTTCTGGGATGTGAAAGCTTGCAGAGAATGAGGCAGTTCAGCAAGCTCCGTAGTTTAAAACATTGTGTTGTGCTTGTCATGCGTCTGATCTGGTTTGTCATGACAAAGAATCTGCTTGGATTTGTGTAGTTCAACTGGTTTCAGCAAAGTACCACAGACTTTTGACGACTCAGATGTAGGTTAGGAATCTTTACAATACTTGTAGAGTTAGAAATGTTACCAAGAATTGTGCTACTTTTGGTGTATTTTAACCTCCAAGATAGTTGATAGTCTTTTTTCTCCAAGTAGTTTTTAAACTTGATATGGGTAACTCAATTAGATGCAGGTTTGTCTAATGTTTGTCTGATGTCTAATTTGGACATCAGAGAAGAACTGGTTGTACCAGAAGGCTTTTATCAAGAGGCCCTGATTAATTTTTAATTAAATGTGAAGATAAATACAAGTAGTCAAAAGTCAAACTTACTGTTCATAATCTCAAAAAATGCAGTTTGATGAACTGTGAAACTCATGTAGTTAAATGTAAAAGTTTTCTGCAATTTCTAATTGACAAAGGTACCAAATTTTCTCAGGCTTACACTGAAATCAAAGGGAGAAATACAGACCTAAATGGATGATCAAAAATAACTTCCTAGGAACAAGTAGACATCCCATGAAGAACGGAAAAATAGAGTAATGCTCAGCTAATGCAATCAAGTCTTAGAGGTCAGGAAGTCTATGGATAAAATAATTGCCAAAAGACAAACTAAGTTGGATTTTTCAAACACAGCTAAATCAAATAGAGATTATTTTAGCCACACAAACAAAAAGATGATTTATAGCCACTGCTCAGAGAACATGGTGCTGAAGTTAAGGATAATAAGGATATGGCCCCAAGATGAATACTTTGGCTCAGTTTTCAACAGGGATGATGATGTCAAACAAGGCTGTATTGCTAATGGGAATATGAGAATGGAAATGGAATTAACCACATCTGAGGTGGACGCAAAACTCTAAAGAGATTAATGTGACTGAGTCAGCTTGCAGTAGAGCCACATCCTAGAAGAACTATGAAAGAACTAGTTTAAGAAACTGCAAGTCTGCTAACAAAGATTTTGAATGTATTTATTGTACATGATAGCTCTTCTCTGAAAAAAAACAAACTCTGGATCTAAGTTAATTTAAATGAGAAAATGTCTGGGCAACCACATGTCTGACTTCAGGAATACGTGAAGTTTTGAAGTGCACTTTGGAGGAAAAACAGGTAAGGATATGAAGATGAGATAAAATGCCACTCATTTTAGGATGGGTAGAATATGTCTGAATAACCTGACAGCTCCATGTTATTAGTAAGAGAACAAGAATCAGCAGTTACTAGGAAAGCTTTTGACACAGTGCTGCATAGGAAATGGCTTGTTAAGCTGGAGAAAATTTGGATTAGTGGAAGAATTGTGAGGTGGAAAAAAATGAAAGATCACGTTGAAAGGAGAAATACCAAACTGAAAGGAAGTTACTAGTGGAGTTCTTCCAAGATGTATCTAGGGACTAATGCTATTTAACATTTTTAACAACTTTGGCAGAAGAAGTAGGACTATGCTCATGACATTTTCTGATACTGCAATATGTAGTGTGAATGTGGAGGAGGACAGTATACAGGAAGAACCGGATAAGCTTTAGGACTGGAATAATAGAAGCGGGATGAATTTGAATAACCCAAAAGGTGAGGTCAGGCACTTTAGGACTCATAATTTTTCCCCAAGCAGGAAGTTTTGAAAAAAATCTGGGTATGGACTGTTGGATCTCCAGATGACACTGTATGATGTGCCTGCAGAGAATAAGAATGTAGTCCTCAAGTGTATCGGTGGGGAATTTCACCAGAAGTAAGTATCAGTGCCATTTTGAGACACTTCCAGTACTTCAACTGGAAATGAAATTTCTAACCAGAAAAGCAATACATCTACAACACCCATCCATCAACCCAAATATTCTGTTAAAACAGAACTTCATCAGTAAATGGAAGGGATTACAGTGAGGGAGATTGGAGCCAATAATCCAATAGAACTCTTCTGGATCCACCTGCTTTCATAGCTCGCACTGAACTCAGACACACGGCTTGGTAGAATCATCCAAAGACTAGCATAAGCTGGAATTCTACTTTTGATGAAAATACAAGCCAGTATTTGTAAGAAATATCAGTAGCTGCTTTGCTACATCATTTGACTAGCTCGATCCCCAAATATGCCACTTCTCTGGCAAATTATCTCCATTAATAATGCATCCCCCATCATCACATGTAACAAGTCATGCTGTCTAGTAACTTTTGATCTTTGGGCACTTCAGCAGCACATCTGTCTGCAGTTAGTAAATTTTATTATTAAATCACAATCTTCTAATAAGTAATAGTCACCATTTATCCCCTGAACCTGCTGAATAGGTCACATAGAAACGTAACCTTTGTGATTTTCACATAATAATATCAGAATATGAGACATTTTTTTGCTAGCTGGAGCTTCCAACTTCTTACCACCATTTTTACTCTGAGGTCCTCTGCAGCTCAGACTGAATGCAGGCAGGTGAAGGTTAACAAAGAATGTCTATATCCTGTCCTCTGACCCAGAGCTTTGGGATTGTCTTTTTTGCCAAAATTTGATTTCCCTGCAGTGCATAATGAAGACAAAGGAACATAAGTGTTCTCTACTTAGCTGTGAAGAAGAGCTCAGATGAGGGTTTTTGCTGTGCTCCACTTAGTATATGTAGAACTGCTCCTTGAACCTATTAACTTATTATTTAGTCACTGGATGGGCACATTTCCAGTAGATGACTGGATGTTCACATTCTTTATTTGCTAAAGATTTCTTTGACCTTGGTGAAAACCAAAAGAGAGGAAACAGCATTCAAGAAGGCAGAACTTAAAATGAAAAACACACGAAACAGGAATTCCCCACGGAATGGAGGAATGGAGCACTGGCTGAACTTGGGGGCTTTTGCTGTTCAGCAGCTTTGCCAGGACATATGCAGAGCAATATTTGAACTTTCCATTGTCCATGTGCAAAGGAAAAAGAAAAAAATACCTGAAGTGTTTAGCATGAGAGGTAGCATCGCTGAGATGCAAACATTTCCTTTTAATAACAATTAAAAAATGATGACTATTTGTTGAATTCTCTAATAGCAACTAGATTCACAAATGTCTGTCATTTTAAGTAGGCAAACTAAATTTCAACTGATTTCTATGGTCACATTTTTTTTTATGAGAGTGAGAGGCTGCTTAGTGAAAGGCATGTACTTATGACTAATTTAAAGTATAGAAGATTTGTTACAGTGGCCCACACCTGTCACAGTCATTGATTTATACACCTACTGGATTGCCATGTTAGCCTATGGGTAGCTTAAAATTACAGACCTGGTACAAATATACTACGGAATTACAATTACAAAAATTATCATCAGAAAAAACTAGGATTTTCTACATACCACAATCCAAAGAACTTTGCAGCATAGATGCTTTCAGCTTGAGCTTGCATTTCACTTTTGTACAGAGATGTAAATGAGATTACCTTGTCTGGAATACAAGGCTTATTTAATATGAGAAAAATAAACTGCTGGCTGTGATAGTGAATGTGGTTCTTATCGCTGCTAACATAGACTCATCCTTCCAAGGCTCAGAATGATTTTGGGTGGGAAAGTAAGCTGGTGGAAAAATCTTTTTAAAATCTCTCACAGAACGGCCAGAACCCAACTCCCCACAATGCTGCAATGTAATGGTGACAGGGGACTTTGGATTGGTTGTCTGCCATTCAACCTTGTCCCACAAAGGACTGTTTGCAGAAGACCGTTTCGGAATTGATGATCTCAATCATAAATATGATCTGCTTATGGCCTTGAAACAAAATCTTGCTGCAAATGTTTAATGGGCAGATCTTTCTCCAGCTAAAGTAGTTAAGTTTTGCCTCCAATGGTCTTAGTAGGCTCTAAATTAGTGCTCAGCCTTGGACATTTTCTGTGAGTATTTAATACTATGGGGGAGGTAAAACTGAATCTAATACTGATGTTAACATGCCCCATGTCTTGGACAGGTACACTCTTTGATGGGTAAGGAGCTGGCTGGAGGGCCAGGCCCAGAGGATGGTAGTGAATGGAGTTAAATCCAGCTGTCCAGTGGTCATGGTGTTCCCCAGGGGTCGGTGCTGGGGCCTGTCCTCTTCAATATTCTTATTGATGACCTGGATGAGGGCATTGAGTGCACCCTCAGTAAGTTTGCAGATGACACCAAGTTGGCTGGGAGTGTCGATAGTGGTAAGTAGAATACTTACTTGGGGGTAGTAAGAAGGCCCTACAGAGGGATGTGGACAGGCTGGATCACTGGGATGAAGCCAGTGGGATGAGTTCAGCAAGACCAAGTGCTGGGCCACTTTGGCCACAATAACCCCAGGCAGCGCTACAGGCCTGGGGCAGAATGGCTGATGTAGAGAAAACAGACCTGGAGATACTGGTTGATGCTTGGCTGAACATGAGCCAGCAGTGTGCCCAGGTGGCCAAGAGGGACAGTGGCATTCTGGCTTGTATCAGAAATATTTCTGCTAGCAGGAGCAGGGAAGTGATTGTCCCCCTGTACTCAGCTCTGGTGAGGATGCACCTTGAGTACTGTGTCCAGTTTTGGGCCCCTCACTGCAAGAAAGACATCAAGGCCCTGGAGTGTGTTCAAAGAAGGGCAGCAAAGCTGGTGAGAGGACTGGAGCACAGGCCTTATGAGGAGCGGCTGAAGGATCTGGGATTGTTCAGTCTGGAGAAGAGGAGGCTCAAGGGAGACCTTATTGCTCTCTATAACTACCTGAAGGGAGGTTGTAGTGAGCTGGGGGTCTGCCTGTTCTCTCGTGTAACTGGTGATAGGACTAGAGGGAATGGCTTCAAGCTGCACCAGGGGAGGTTCAGGCTGGGCATTAAGCAATTCTACTTTTCCAAAAGTGTGGTCAGGCATTGGAATGGGCTATCCAGGGGGGTGGTGGAGTCACCGACCCTGGAGGTGTTCAAGGAACATTTAAATGTTGGTTGAGGGACATGATTTAGTGAGAACTATTGGTGATAGGTGGACAGTTGGACTGGATGATCTCGTAGGTCTTTTCCAACCTTGGTGATTCTATGATTCCATGATTCTATGTGGGACAGAGCCACGGCTCGGGAGCAGGCAGAATGCTTTGCCTGACGCATCCTCTAATGTCCACTCTGACATCTGGCCCTACAAACAGGAGGAATGTAGCACCATTAATGACCATGATAAATCCTTTTATGAAGCAACACAGACTAACCCCACTTTACTTCTTTGGGGCAGGGGACAGAGTACAGAAGATCCATTCCTACCTCCTGCTCCAGCCTTCCTGCTCCCTCCAGACAGTACACCCCATGGAGACCCTGGAGAAAATTTCCCCATTCAGGAGACTGCCGGTTGCTTGTGTGAAGCCCCATCATAACCAAGTAAAGACAGATGATAGACACTGCTAACACCATCATTCTGAACTGATGGTTTTGGAGGGCTTTAATACTAAAAATTGATCATCTTGGAAAAAAGTGCGTGAAATAAAATATTGACTGTATGTGATAAAAAATAAAGAGAAAGGAACATTTTTCTCCCTAAAAATTCCAGTTTCCTATTTTAAAGGATGCAATTTCTTTTCCTTATGGAAAAGAACATCAAATGCATTGTATTTTTGCCAAGCTTTATGGGACTAAACAGATTTATGAAACATTCCTGATTGACTTGGGATGTGAATCTGGTTTATATAATTCTAATAATCTGACCTTTCTGCTTTTCCCTTTGCCTTCTCCTTTGGCATCACTAATGCTTCAGGAACACATAGGACTATGGAGGGTGGGTTTTCCTCTGTCTTTTCTACAGAAGCAAAGTCTTTTTTTCTTATTCTTCCATCATCTTCCTACAGAGGGTCACAGCAGAGGAATGCTCAAGGTCTGAAGCAGTTTATTTGGCTCACTCTTAATGAGAAAAATATCTGGGGATTGTTTTTCTGAGTTAAGACAATTACCTGTACATCATCTGCAGTTTTCTTGTTGATGTGACATGTGTATAACGTTTCGGTTTTTTTAGACAGTTACATCATGTAATTTGATATATACACAACATCTGTAATGTAATTCATGAAACAAGCTGTGGCATCTCACATACCTCTATATTTACTGAATCTCAGAATACAAAGGCTAGTCTTTAAAGCCTTGTGTACTTTTGTCTGCAAAAAAAGTAAAAAAAAAGCCACCACCAAAACCACCACATGATTCTAAATATTAATACAAGGCTTAACTGTGAGTAAACATAAAGCAATACTCCCAAATTCTGTACCCATGGTAAAATCTCAGCTGCAGCTAAAGGAATGAAAAGCAAGACACTCCTTACTGTAACTAAAAGTATCAAATTAAGGAATATTGGCTATCTTGTTTGACTGAGTGAGGTTGGAAGCCAGCTAGAACTTTCATTTGGTTTTTTTCTTTTGTGTGTCTTAAAAATGATCTAATTACTGAATATCGTATGTCTTGCTGCGTTTCTAAATTCATGCACATTTCCTGCTAAGAACATGTGGAAAAGAGTAGATGGCTCAGAGTGAAATCTGGATGACATAATAAACCGTGAGAGAGAAATGGGAAAGATTAATTAAGATCCAAACCATGAATCTGTTTCTACTGTTAAGAACACACCACCGTTTTTTGTAGTGGAAGACTTTTATGAGGCACAAATAGGAAAACGCAAATATCAGACTGTTACAGAATGTTAAGGTTATCTATATGGATGTTCTGAATGTAATGGCAACTTAGAAATGACAATTCTTTACATATTTCCTCTTTTCAGAAGTCTGAGCAGAGCTTGTGTAAATTTTCAGTGTAAACTTGACCTTTTCTTTTTCTCGAGTTCACTGTCTTCAGCAGGTGGACAATGAGCAGTGCTCTCCCTCACCTGAGCAGGTGAATAATGCAATATGCACAGAAGCAATGCTGACAGCAGTATCAAGCAGCTTTCTTAGCACTGCAGCCATGAACATGGGATACCAATAGAGCTATACTCAATGTCGATTAATAAGCGAGGTGGTATTTCTTCTCATTATGTTAATGCCTATAAATATGTTTCTGGACAGACTCTCATCAAACAGAATATTTGGTATGTAAATATCTGATTTCTACAGAGGTGTAGACATTAACTCCAAAGGAAGGGGTCAGAGCTCATCTTGCTGTGTGTCTTTGTAGAGGTAGGGCTCTGTAGAGGGCTGCCATGAGCTCACAGCTCAGCCTTCCTAGGTCAGTTGCAGCACTGGGGATGCCACCTCATTATGTGGGCTGCTGCCAGGCTTGCTTCCAGAACTGCATCTCATGTGAGCGTACCCTGGTGCAGCTGCAATTACATCTACCCATGACCTTACACACTAGTCAGTTTCATGTGTGTTTTCTGAGATGAGGCAGAAAATTCACAGAGTATTCCACTCAAAAAATTTCCAAGATGTTCTGCAAAATCTGAACGAGTCACCTCTGGTTCCTTAGCTGAAGGAGGGAAGGGAATTTGTATGATCTTTTTTAAACATCTCTCTTCACATGCCGTGATTTGCCACCAGAAGTTACCTATTTCTTTCAATGACTGTCAAGGAGACATAGGACTGAAGCCTTCTGCTCCAAGTCATGCATCTGACTTCCAAATCCTTCAACTGGAAGTGATGAAAGCCACCCAGAATTTTCCTAAAGTGTAAAATGCTTTCAGATAGAGCACTTTTATTTTTGTGGTGCTCATAAATGTGAGGGCATCTTGGGGCTGTGCTGCCCTGGCAGAGAATGATGATAGCAATGATACCCACCAGAAGCTGGAGTGTTGAGTAAGCAGAAGAAAAAGGCTTGAGCTATACTAGGCAGTTTCACAGCTTGAGTCCTTCTGTTTGAGGATGAACAGAGCGAGGCAGTCCCCCATCCTTTCCTTAGCTAACCTAAAAAGTTACCAGGGTGATTTAAGAAAAGTATGCCAAGTTTAGAGAAAGAAGAGCTATGGATATGTTAAAGGAGGCTTTCACTGTTTGTCAGGAAAGCTATATCACATCCTGAGACCTTTGCTTGTGAAACTGGGATGTAATCTCCTATGAAAAGAAAGAACATAGGTGAGGCGGAAAGCAGAGGCCTTATGTTGGAACTAAGCTTAAACCAAATAGAAATATCTGTACTAGCAAATACAAATCTGCTCTCAAATGATAAAGTGTGGGCAGCTTTCTCTCTGTTATGTGCTTTAATGCAAATAATCTTGTCCCTGGGGAAAAAGAACCTAATGCGAATATTTTATGCTGCTGGTCATGGAGTAAGCAGTGCTTAATAGTTCCTCACTGTGGGAATAGCATTTCAATGTCTGCTGTAAACGTGAGAGATTGAGATATTTTGATGTGAGAACCAACCAGACATCTTATTAGAAGCACATCTTTTCTTCTGTACACATCCTGGGCCAAGGACAGTCAGGCTACCTGCAAGTGAAGGCACTAACAGGCAGAACTTGAAACTTTTAAGAATAATATGGTGGAAAATTTCCCCGGGAGGCTGGTTTGACTTTAATTGTAAAAAAAATAAAAATAAAAAAATCTGTATTAATCAGGAAACTGTCTGTAGTTGTAGCCCTAGTGATCTTTTTCACAAGTTATTAAAATGAGTTTCCAGTCACATCATTGTAAAGTTAGAAATAAAACCACTGGAAAAAAAAAGAGAGAAAGAAATCTTTCTTATCTGGCCACCTTCTTAGAATCCTTCAGCCAAATTTTAACACATAAAAATATTCTATTATTTCCTGGTGGGAGGCAAAAGGAAGCTGTCTTGCAGAATCTGCTTCCTGGCTATCAGAAAACACCAACATAACATAGAAACAAATCCAAGTTTGTGCAAGAGGCGATTGGTTAGTATTAATCTTTATGCAGCCCACTACTGTTGAACAAACCCTTTACTGAATGTTGAGGAGTATGAGATGAAGTATAGAAATCAAATATTAAAACTTTGGATGTCCGTAATTTCCAATCTATTTTTTTTTAATAGAATTATCTATTACTGAAAATTTTATTCCCTGCGCCAAATTCAGCCCTCACCATAGCAAAATGCCTCTTTTCTTAAGCAGTTTTGCCCAGGGAGTGTCTAAATGATTGTTTCCTTGAAATTGTTTATCTGTGCTGATTACAGTGGAAAAAACAAAGCCCCAAAAAAATAAAAATAAAAATAAATCCATAAAATCAGAAGTTAATCTTAGCCAGGAAACAAGTAATACTGAGTCACTAAACCTGGCAAAGGTGGCTGTTTAGCAGTAGGTCTTCTGAGCCAATTCTTGTATGTACTTCATTGAAGCATAGCCATGGCATTTAATTTAGTTACAAGTGCCAAATTAAACACTTAGTTGAATTTTCTTTTACAAGTTGTCTTAACTTTGGCTACACATCGCTGTAGATGCTGCTACAGATATTAAATTGAGTATGAAGCCCAGATAGTACTGGTTTCTGTGGGAAAATTCACCATTTCAATGCAGTTATTTGTTGTAATAAAAAAAAATAATAATTAAAAATCCCTTCCAAAGCTGTAGTCACAGCCTTACAGCAAACGACCAATTTGAGAACGTACAGATTTTGTTTTGTTTCTTTACTCCATCCAAGGCTGGGAAGTCATACAATATTTGGTGAACCGACATTGTGAAGAAGCTTTCGGGAACAGAATTTTCTATCAAGCAGTAGGCTCTTAAATCTGTTTTAACATTTCATTCTTGGATGTGTAAACGCATTGTGAGAAGCAGGCCTACTAAACCTTTCATGCTTCTGTCATCCTCCTAATGAATCACAGAGAAGTTATTCTCAGCTTTCACTGAAACCACTGCATCTCTAATTCACTTAGGTCTGGGAAAATGACACCCTGCCTTAATTAAAAGAGCAATGAACGTAAACTGACTTCAGAGAAGAGCTAAACTCTTTCTCTCCCCGCTGAAAATCCATATGCTGAGTGATGTGCGGCATGTATCTTTCTACCTGCCCGGGATGATATGTTGGCACTGACTTGCCGTGGCAGGATGATGTTATCAAGACTACTCCACTGAAGTTGGCTGTATTGCACACCCGTGGCCCTGCAAGAAGAATCTGGGCTATGGTTTCTCTACTGCTTCTCAGCCGTTCTCAAAGAGAATATGTGTTGCTAATCTGACAGCTCAGTAGCACGAAAAGGGAGATTTTCTGGAAAGGGAGTCCACAGGGCTCACTCTGGTTCTGCACTTTCCAGTTGTTTCCCCTAAAGGTCTCAGTGTACTACAAACAAAACAATGTTCTTGCAATATCTTTGGGGTTTAGGAAAGGACACACACATTTACTCATTCTCTGAATCCCTATTTGCAAGGGAGTAGTTGCACATTTTGTGAGACAAAAACCTGAAGAAACAGGATAGGTAGGATAGAAAGTTTTGGCTGAGTTTAGACAAGCAAAATGTAATTAGTGTGTAGTGGCGTCCCTGAAGTTGTCATCGTTTGAATTAAAAACCAAACACACCGAAATGGTCACGATAGCTGATTTGCATTTCTCCTGAAAGATGTTTCCAGGAGATCATGGTTTCTTTCAGCCAGAAAGCACTGCCAGCAGCCACGGCTGTGAGCTGAGGCTGGCACAGACCACGGCAGGTCATTCAGTAGAGATCAGAGTGCAACAAGAGGCAGCCAGTGAAAGGGGAGTGGGTGTTCTTCAGCGTGTTTACAGATACCACTCTCAGGTGTGGCCCCTCTCATCAGAGATGGTCACTGTCTGAGGAGGTAATTCAGGAAGGAAGTCTGGAAGCATGTGGGTGTGATTCCTGCCCCAGGGAGAGAGTGGAATTGTTTATTCCAGCAGCAGGAAGAAGCTGGCTCTCCATTAAGGCTAGTCCATTTATTACCAGCAAATAGATTATTCACTGAGAAACACTGAGGTGTTGCAGAGTGACCTGCACAAAGCCCAGTCCAAAAACACATCCTTGGAGAGAGGGTTTGGGGGAGATGTATACAGACATAGCAACTGCAAGCAGCAAGGAAGGAGCTCATAGAAAATCTCTGCTCTTGCCACAGGTTCATTTCATGAGTACTCACTGGGAGAGGAATGCTCCAGAGCCTGTGACCTTTGGGTGTTCACCAAAAGATACAAGACATTAGGAATCTGGGCCTTGTTCTGCTGGCTTTTAGAACTATTTTATACAAAGTGAAATGGTGACATGAGGATCAGTGCAAGCATTCCACTTCCTGGGCACCCTGCAGTTTGGGAGCTGGGTATTCTGCTGGGATGCCAAGTGACATAGTAGGAGGGGGATGCACCATTGGTGCTGTGGGCTCTCTTGGTCTTGTCCATCACTTTCCTTTTTGTAAAGACTACTAAAAAAAGACAGAAACACTTTTTAATGTGAAACAATTTATACAATGAAACTTTTGAAATCTTCTGGATTTTTTGGTTGGCAGGGTTCTAGATGAAAATAAAACAGTTCTGCTTGAGTTCTGAATTCTGTAGTGGCTACTTTGGGAGGCTGTGTTTGATTTTATTTTATTCATTGGCCTTACTGATGGTGTGATTTTATTTCCACTAACAGAGACTCCGCCATTTTTTTGACTGGCTCTGCTGAGCCAGCAATCAGCTGGCTGGGATTCTCTAACAGCATTTTTCTGCAAGCATGAAAGATCCATGTCCTGTGATTTTTGGCTACTGGTTGGCTCCTTGTCTGGATTGCAAGGTGTCGTTAAGTTCTGCTTTACCGATTCTTTCACATTTTGCTGACATTACCATTCCTGGTGCCACCAGGGGGATGGATGCAAGTTCAAGGACCCTCAATTTAAAGAGATGAAAAGTTTCAAGCCCAATCTTTTGACCTTTAAAGCATACTGCAAAAACTGTCTATTTCCTAAGGCCCTGGGGGAAGAACTGAGGGAACAAATAGGACAGAATATATTTTACTGCTTTGAATTACTAACTGGCTAAATCAATTTAAATTTGATTTCCGTGAGCTCTCTTGTGTTGGCCTTGTATGTTAAATAATTGGTAAAGTGTCAAAAGGTGTGGATAGCTATTGTCTTTTGTATTTTATTTGTACTAAATAAAATGGGAACAATGGAAGCAAAAAATCCTAGAGGTGAGTCACAAATAAGCACTGTTTGGTTTCTAACAGACACGCTTTAGTTTCCCAATTATAATGAGAGACATTATAGTAAGGCATTTAAATATGTATTGAATAACTGAGAAACAAATAACCCTGGGTTCATTATTGTCCAAAATAAATACTTTTTCTTTACAAGCCACTAATAAAAATTAATCTTTACTGTTCAAGTTATGTTTATTTTGCTAATAGAATAAACAAAGAGCTAATGACAAATTAGTAAGGTCTCTAAAAGAAACTATTGCTATGTGACAGCTGGTCAGCTGCACTTGAAGTTATGCCTTGAGCCAGCTGAGGGAAGCATGAAAGATTGTACTGAATTGGACACTAACAGGAAAGCAGAGAAAATACGCATTGAATCTTCAGAGGAGAACTTGGTTTTGAAATTTTACATTGAACCAAAGAGTCTCATGTGACTGCTGTAGTGCAATGACTGTGGTAAAACAGCACCAATTATTTCCTTTAAGATTTGACTGTAAAACCAAACGGGTTGTGTAGTGGGTGATCTTTTTAAGTGTTTTCTGGAAGAAAATACTGATACTTCCACTTGTCAATGATACCATTTTGTGGACAAATTTCATCTGTTCCCATCTGTCATACTTTTATCAACCAGCAGCCTAGATGAATCATGGGAAGCTCCATCTCCTTCAGTTGTACCATTATCCACAGCCAACTTGCATGACCTCTGCAAAAACTCTGTCAAGTTTGACAACAGCCTGTAGTACTGGGGTCGTCTCTGACATACTGTGTTAGTTTTACTTACTTTTCTCAACACATTTTTGCTCACATCATCTCCTCTGTTGAATTCTATCCAAGCTGGTATGATTTGAGAGAGATCAGTCTTGCCCCATTGGCATGAAGGGTCCTTATATACATTTATTGGTTGCTTGGTCACTGGGGAGGAGGCCTTGCAGAAATCTGTGTATAACACCTCTGACAGACTGCTTTGCATTGCCCTAGGGATTTCTACAGCAAAATCTCCAACTATTTGTGGCCTCAAATTATTTGTGAATAAAATATGAGGACAAAAATCCTATTATGTGGTGGGAAATAAGTAGTTTGCATAAATGCCCTCAAGTTTTCTGTTGATTCTTTTCATTGAGAGCACCTGTATATTGCTAAAGAGCATATAAATCTGAGGCTATTTGCATTCTACCCGCAAAGACTTCTAATGAGTCTCTGCTTTATTTTTATAAACATTTTATAAGCTGCCTAGAGGCTTATATACACTGCTGGACATAAGTTTTTGTTAAAATCTGTCATTTCATTAAAAACAAAAAAGAAGTTCCCCGTCGATATTCTAAGAATGAGTTTTCACCTTTGTTATGTGGCTCATCAGACAAATGGTTCCAATTCTTCAGTTTTAATGCTAGGCAGATGTTGTGTTAGACAGATATTACCACATTTTTTGGAATTCTACATGTTGGAGGATATATTCTTGCAGGCTGTGCTGCACATCAGACAAAAACCTTGTCCAAAAGGATGTAAAATAACACTTGTGAAGCCTTAGTATTCCAAAACCAGAGATGTTATTGCACGCTCTTGGCCCAAGTCAAACAAGAAGGGAAGCAGCACACTGGAGCAGTTAGGATTTAAGTTCCTCATTACGAGTTCAGGTCTGCAAGTTGATTAGCACTCTGGCCCCAGTCCAGAAAAGCACTTAGACTGAGAAAGTATATGGCAGTTGGGTGTTTAATTCCTTTAAACCTTTTTTGAAAAACTTAGCCTTAAGCATTAACTGCCATAGGTGTATTCAGTTGTCCGAATTAGCAGGGTTCTGGTGGGGAGCTTGAGTGCTTATCACTGTGTGGCTTCAAGTCCCATTCACCGGGCTCCTCTCTTGGAGTGCAAGCAATGCTGGACACCGCCAGTGTTTCCCTCAAAGCCAGTAGATCACTTCAGTCTCACCAAGGTCAGAAGTACAGAGCACTGAGTGAATTCTTGAGTGAATTCAGCTAGAAAGCTGGGCAAGTGCAGGGAGGGAGCGAGAACGATCAGGAGGCAGGAGTCACACTAAGAACTGCACATAACCCCGTGCCTGTCCTGATAGGGTTTTGAGAGAAGTCTTCTAAAGCTTACCCACACTCTCCAGGAAAAGAATGAAATTTCTCAATAACAGCTCTTTTTTTCATATGCAATCAATCCGTGTTCAGTTCCTGCTTCTTCACACTGCTGGAGCCCATCCACTCTGATGCCTTCTACACTACAGCCTTTTACTTCCACGTGCCACATGGTGATCCGCCCTGAAAATAATGGGACTTTTGCAGCTCTCAGTTATCTCCACAGCGGTTTGTTTGACAGGTTGAGGGAAAACTTGAATTAGTGATACATTACTACAAGATTTTGAGTATGTCTGGTCCTGGGCTGTAGTACTGTGCATGGAAGTGGTCTTTCTCTCAGTATAGATGCACTATGACTGCAAAGGCGAGCATTTCTTTTTGGTGAAGTATAATGCACGTAGTGCTGTGGGTCCTTTTAAGAGTTTCCTACTTTTCAGCTTGAAATATATCCTCTGAGGATATGTCTAATGAAGGTAGCTTGGGTATTGGTATGTTACATTGCGCTCCACTGAAGTTAATATATTCTGCTTCTCCCCAGGACTAATTAACTCAGATATAATTCTGAGCTAGTAGAGCTATGCCACTTCCAAAGCTTGAGTTAGCTCTTTCACAGATAGATCAGATATCTCTACATGGGGCTGAATAATGCCAATGAGACATATTATGAGTTTCTAAGCAGTCCCTTTTAAAGAAATTCAAAGCAAGGAAACTAAAGAATGCAAATGGATAAAAAGTGCTGCATGTAACTTGAATTTTGTCTAGATAATTTGATCCGCGACCACTTCTATTTTAATAAACTAACATCTATTTTTGAATTAGTCTCTTTGTGGCTTAAAAAAATTCTGTTCTAAGCTGCAAGATCTGCCTCAATGAAACTGAAAATTAAATAAGAAATACCCACAGGAAACTTGCAGGTTTTTGCTAACATCTTAATTAAATCCCACAGGTGGAGGAAAATTAATTGAAGATTTTTACCACTTACCCCACTAACTTTTCCTACTCCAGGGATTCAGATAAATGGAGTTTACAAATTCACCCACTGTTTTGCTTTAAAACTTCATGAAACTTTGCTTTTTAGTAGGAAGTTAATTAGGTATAGTTCTTATTATACCTTTTATGTGGGTAAAACTCCTGAGGCATGGTAAACATTAATTAAGCCCCACAGTGCCCTCTGAAGTAGACAGTTCTTACCCACAGTAATACTGAAAATGAAGCCTCCCCCCTCACTTGAACTGATGATATGCTCTGTCCCTGTAACAGCAAACCTACTTTAAATACTGAAAAGTGAATACATTGAATGAAGGAGAGCAACGATCTCTGTGAAATCTTTTCATATGCCTTCATTGTGCCTGAGAATTTTTGAATGCCATGAAGTTAAGCTGTTTGGTGCAATGCTGTCGCAACCTACTTTTATTTAGATCTTTGCCGTCCCAAAATTTGTTACCTGTTCCATGACGTTTTACGTGCCTACATAAAATCTAGGTATTATTCAAGCACCAAACTTCAAAAAGGGAGTTTGGATCTTTTTCAGCTTCTCTGCCAAAAATTATTTTCAGTAGTATAGGCATTTTCCAGTCAATAGTTTACAAGCAGAATGTTTCTGGGAGTTGTACGTGTTTGGACCATTAGGGAGTCTTTGAAGACCTGAGTATGACTGTACCCACATGTCTCTTCTGCTAACATACTTCAGTAGACATGGGGATGTAAGAGACTAATACATCTGCAACAAATTAATATTGTACTGGAATACTGGGGTAGTAATGCTGTCGTAACATGATACCACAGAGGAACTGTAATGGCTGTAAGACTTTCACATGGTTCTGGTGTATGAAATCCATTAGTGTCAGCTGCAGCTTGTAGAGCTGTTACTTGCAAACATGAGGGACCAGCAAATCGTGAATTTGGTGCCTCTGAGTGTTATCAACTCCAGCACTGCATTTCCCTGATAGGAAAACAGATTCAGAAAAGAGTAATCATTTTAAACTACAACTTTTTGTATCCTAGTACTTGCTGCCCTTACAATTAATTGATTTTTGGCATCTTTTAGGCATTAAAAAGGCATTTAGCAAATAATTTGCTGGAATGTTGCATGTCACAATTTATTTCAGGTAAATGTCTTTGCTCCTCACAGAACCGCAAGATGTTTGTGTTCATTTAGGACTTCTGTAGCTCTGAACACCTATGAATATAGGCACAGCAGTCGAAACCCCATCAGCACTGATGGAAAGACTCCTTTTTCCTTTCAAACTATCTTCTGCTTTTCAATCAGGAATTACGCACAGACTTACAGGCTGCAACTGAACTGACAAATCAGGCTGGCAGGGAGCAGTCTCTGGCCCTGAAGGTGAATGTCAGAGGATGATGTATCCTCATAGGGAAACTCTTTCCCAAGCCTCTCTGCCTCCCAAAGGAATAGGAATCAAGCTGACAGCTTTGGACCCCAACCTCTCACCCCTCTCTGTGTTCTGCTATTATTTCACAGAGCTGCTTCACAGTATGGTGAGGCAAGAAGAAAGCTAAGCATGTGAGTAGGATAGTGAAACAAATTATCTGTAGCTCAAATTTTACACAAGCATCATGGCTTTGGGCAAGACTCTCTGAAGATTGTGGGACTACAAGAACAACCATAAACTGGATCAGATCAAAGATCCAAGAGCCTGCATCCAAGAGTGTCAAATAGAAGATGCTTAAGAGAAAGCATAAAACTGTGACAAGCATACAATGAAATTGCCTTGGAATAATCTTGCAGCTTTAGTGATTTGAGGTGCAGGTGCTTCCTGAGCCAGCAGTATTTTCTTTATATTTATCAGTGCAAGATGGATTTTTCACCCATGAAGACATCCAATTTGTTTGTGAGCTTTCGTAACGTGCTAATATCTGCAACAGCCTGTGTTTGTGAATGAATGCGAACCATCACATTTGTCCAGTTTGAATCTACCACTTAGCATCCCCTGGTCCTTTAGTTTCAATTGACACTCTGTATCTCTTGCACTGAAACAGACAACGAATTATTTTCTGTTAGACTCTTGCATCTTATCACTGCATTTTGGAGAGCTTTTGGAATGACAGCCTACATGCTGTCCAGCTCCCTGCCTGCCAGGGAGTTACAGCCCCCAGGCAGATCAGACCTGGCCTTTTTTTTTCCTTTTTTTTTTCTTTTTTTTTTTCTTCCCCAAAATGCAAAGCTCTTAATCATCATCATCATTGAACAAAATCTAGCGTAGCTGTTAAAGCTTGATACAGGCTTTCGTGAAATCTGCCTCTTCCAAAAGCTCTGAAGGAGGCAGGCTTTCATCAGTGAAGGATAAGTGGCACTTGGCAGTGTCCTTGCAATGATCTCTGATGTAGCTGCAGGAGCGTTTTGCTTTCTGACTAGGAAAAGGTAACTCATGTGTTTTTTCACCCACATCAGCATTCTTCCCTTTCTGAGTGTGTATTGCTTAGCCACAGAAAATTACAAAATTCCCCAGTGTGAGAGGATTTAGCGAAAGTAACAACACCAACAGTCTTTTATCTATGCTGACTGAAAGTTAATCCATATATGCAAGAGTCTGATGCTTCTGCTTACTGGGAGTGACAGCTACATAATAGAATCTCTTGAGTGTTATCACTTCCCAATAACAGAGCTTTGTCATCTTTTGTCTGACTCCGGACTATGCAAGCCTTTTGGAGAGTTTAAAATTCCTAGCACAAACTACAAGAATCTACCTCAAAGCTGTCATAGAAAAATGGATTAGATACAGATAAAAATAAATAAATAAATGTAAATAAGCTTTGAGGTCTCTGGGAGCCCTGCTCATTAATTATTTGAAAGTGATGGTATGCACAGGCTGAAAACCGAGAATTTAGGTAAGAATGGAGCTACAAGATAAATAGTGAAAGTTTATATATTAAATGTAGACTTTTCTTCTCTTCTTTTATTGTAAGCCCCATATTTTCTTTTTTTTTCTGTCTTCTTCTTTTTTCTTTTCTTTTTTTTTTTTTTTGGTAATGATGCTGTCCACTTACACTTGATGCCTAATTTACGATCATCACTTTTCATTTTCGAATCTTGGAGCTTACAAAATCCATACTCACAAAGTGAAAGAATGATATTTCAGACTGTAGTTTCTGAAAAACACAATGGAAAAGCCATGAGTCACTGAGGACCCTCTGTAAGCAAAAGGAAGATGCCCTGCTGAGCTCAGGAGCCAACAGAGGCCGAATGAAATTGGGCCATCTATTGTTGTTGCACCTTCAGAAGATGTGCTGTGAAAAGAAGTTGATGTGTGATGTGAAAATACAAGAGGATGCCTATGGTCTTGCAGCAGCCATGCAGATCTCTGGAGTATACCCAATTATGGAGCAAATGTAGAGGGTCTGATGACCTGAAGGTGTGGTGCTGGTGGGCTGATATGGCCCTTTCCATGACGTGTGTCACTTTTCAGGAAAATGAACTCACTGATTTCTATACTTCACTTGGAACTCCTGTTTCAAACTCTGCCATTTAGGAAAATGGATGGTCTTAGTCTGCAGGAATTTACTCACCACTACACACATCGTTCTAGTAGTTAATCAACTTTAAAATTCAGAATCTTATTTCTAGACTGAATTTTGTCAACATTCATCTTCTAGGCATTGAATCTTATGATGATAGCTTTTTTTTCCTGCTAGATTAAACAGCTAACACTGATTCGATTCCGCTGGATAAAATACTAAGCTCGTTCCAATATTTAGCTTGTATCGACTTTCAATGCCCTGCCATGAAGGCTTCAGGTGTCTTGCAGTATCATCAGCTTGCTCCCTCTCACCTCTCCTTTGCAGTCTCACCAACAAGATTTGCTTCCTATAATGAGACATGCAACTTCAGGGGACAAGTTTTTCGTAAATTTTCAAGTACCTAATTTTTCTATATTGTTTTCTGTGATAAATATGCTGTTCTTATCTCCATGCTGACCCACACAAATCTTTTGTCACTAGCAGTCTGAGGGATTCTGATTTCACTACAGCAGTTGTATCAGAAGATGTAGGAACTGCCTAAGTTGGATGAAACAATGACCTGTATGTATTTTATATTGGCTGAGGAAAAAACTAATTGTTTTTTTCTGCATAACTGCGCTCTTACACTCACATCTGCTGAGACTGCAGTGCTTCGTGGGAGGCAGTTTCTACAGGAGTATGTATCAAGCTATCTTTAGTGCCGCAGTGCCTGCAGCATTGTTCAGTGACTATTAGACTATTTATCTCAGTGTCCAAAGAATAGCAATAAAAAATCAGGTACCCAAAGTGGATATCAGGAAATAGCTGTAGAGAATTGTTCTGAGAAGTACTAAGATCTACCTCAGAGCAGAAACACGCAAGAGAGAGAAAACAAAGACACCAGGATGCTATAACACTTCTTCAGATACCAATCCCTAAGGCAAATACTCTCTGGGAACCAGACTTGTGTCTGGTATATCTGGCTGATGTCCAACTGTATATGTACAGAAGATATGGCCATTGATTCCCAGTCATATATTATACATCATGTTTTATCTTCAAAAAGTGAAACAGTATTTAGTTAACTGGCTGGGTGAGGGAAAGTCTAATCACGTATTATGAAACTCTACAAAGCTTTTTGTAATACTTGTCAGAGAGACACAAAATAAAAATTAATGCTAAGCTTAGCAATACAAAACTGGATTGGTGATACAAAACCGGATCACCCTGTTCTTCACTGTTTTCCTTTCACTGCTGCTGAAGCAAATGCTACCTGGCAGAAGGTACAGTCATGGTCCTTACCTACTTCAGATCTTGGCTATATCAAGTTCTTAGCCTTCCCCTAGCCCTTCAGCACTGGTCACTGATTCCACTTTCCTCCAGTGAGACGTACAGCAAAGAGTGTTATAATGCCCCCAATCATGGAGAATCTTACATGGAATTAGTAGGAAGTAAAGGGTCTTTGGAATCCCTAATATTTGTTGGAGGCTTGTCCTCTTCCTGTGAAAGAATCTTCCCCTTTTAAACATGATATGAATAATCTTTTTCCATGTCATTTCCTTTTTTTTTTTTTTTTTAATGTTAGTGATAGAGAAACAGCCTAATCTCATCAATATAAACAAAGCCCCACAATCTCTTCTCTGATTTCAGCTTGTGTGACTGTGTCATGAATTTGATCTTGGGCAGAGTTCATAATGTTTCAAAATCAAGTAACTGATGATACATATTTTGATCTTGCATTTTAAAAAGGAACTGAAGCATCTGTCTTGAAATTGTTTTTTGGCAAGTACAATTAATTTTTCAGATATTAATTATGAGTGCAGCTGGCACTTCTCCAACATGAATAAAATTCCTGAACAACCTTCACTGCCATTTACTTTGAGCATTCCTCAGGAAGACTTGGCCTTGCTCTCTAACCCTACTCTTTAGATACATGTCTTGAAAGTTAAGTGAAGACACAGGACCCGTTTCTGGGGGATGCGGAGGCAAGATTTATTTTTTGATGATTTAGTGAAAGACATTGATGTGTTTGTTAGCTCTTATTTCTGTAGCTTCTATGCACAGTATACAGAACTAAATGAAAACAAGGATATTAGAAGCTACTTAGTGTTTCACTCTCATAGAATTCTTATTTTACCTTTACACACATGGCATTTTTTTTATGCTATTGAAGTCCTTACAAATCTCACTAACTGTTAATAATGCGGTATTCTGCATTCATATGTGTATAATTAGCACTGGTAAGTATATGAAGTTGCCATGGTACTTTCACAGAGATAATACTATGGTAACACTAATTGAGTAGAAATGAAATTATAAATACTTAAATGGTCTTAAATAGTACTTTTTAGTTGTAGTTATTTACAAATGTGAACAGGCTAATCTGTACAACGGCTTTTTGGAATCAGTATCTCACATGGAATTAGAGAATCATTTACGTTGGAAAAGACTTTCAAGATAATCAAGTCCAACAATCCCCTTTGCACTTACAAGTCTACTACTAAATTATGCCTTAGAATCATAGAATCATAGAATTGCTCAGGTTGGAAAAGACCTCCAAGATCATGAAGTCCAACCACAACCCAACCATACTACCCCAACTCTAACTCTAACTCCACTAAATCATGTCCCCGAGTACCACATCCAAACGGTTTTTAAACACATCCAGGGATGGTGACTCAACCACCTCCCTGGGCAGCCTATTCCAGTGCTTAACAACCCTTTGTGTAAAGAAGTTTTTCCTGATATCCATCCTAAACCTCCCCTGGTGCAACTTGAGGCCATTTCCCCTCATCCTGTCACCTGTCACCAGTGAGAAGAGACCAGCCCTGCTCTTGCTGTAAGCACCTTTCAGACATTGGAAGAGAGCAATAAGGTCTCCCCTCAGCCTCCTTTTCCTGAGACTAAAAAGCCCCATTTCCTTCAGTCTCTCCTCATAGGGCATATTCTCCAAGCCCTCCACAAGCCTTGTTGCCCTTCTTTGGACCTGCTCCAGCACCTCCATGTCCTTTTTGTATTGAAGTGCCCAAAACTGAACGCAGTACTCAAGATGAGGCCTCACCAGTGCCAAGTACAGAGGCAGGGTGACTTCCCTAGTCCTGCTCACCACACCATTCCTGATACAAGCCAGGATGCCATTGGCCTTCTTGGCCACCTGGGCACACTGCTGGCTCATATTCAGCAGACCGTCCATCAGCACACCAAGGTCCCTTTCCACCAGGCAGCTTTCCAGCCACTCCTCCCCCCCAGGTCTGTAGGGTTGCCTGGAGTTGTTGTGACCAAAATGCAGGACCCAACACTTCATCCTATTGAAACTCATGCAGTTTGCCTTGACCCCTTGATCCAGTCTATCCAGGTCCCTCTGCAGTGTTCTTCTCCCCTCTAGCAGATCAACACTCCCTCCCAGCTTGGTGTTGTCTGCAAACTTAACTGAGGGTGCACTCAATCCCCTCATCAAGATCGTTAATAAAGATGTTAAATAGAAGCGGTCCCAGTACCAAGCCCTGGGGAACACCACTTGTGATGGGAGGCCAACTGGATTTGACTCCATTGACCACAACTCCTTGGGCCGGGCCATCCAGCCAGTGTTTCATCCAGTGGAGCGTACGCCCATCCAAACCACAGCCAGCCAGCTTCTCCACGATGATGTTGTGGGGGACAGTGTCAAAGGCTTTTGATGCATCACATCCGCACACCTCTTAAATACCTCCAGGGACAGGGACTACACCACCTTCCTAGAAAGCCAGTTCTAATGCCTAACCACCCTTTCCATGAAGAATTCTTCCTGACGTCCAATCTTAGCCTCCCCTGGTGCAACTTGAGGCTGTTGCCTCATGTCTTATCATTTGTCACCTGAGAAAAGAGACCAACACCCTCCTTGGTGCAGCCTCCTGTCAGGTTGTTGTAGAGAGTGATGAGGTCTCCACTCAGCATCCTTTTCTCCAGACTAAACAACCCCAGTTCCTTTAGTCACCCCTTATAGCACTTCTCTTCTAGTCCCTCTACCAGTTTCATTGCTCTTCCCTGCACACACTCGAGCAACTCAGTATTCTTCTTGTAGTGAGGGGCCCAAAACTGAACACAGAACTCACCTTAGCAGTACCATGGAACATGCTCAGGTAGTCTGAGGAGAGTTGAAAGAAAAGTACCATAACATTATAAATGTTTTAAAAAGGCAATTGATTAGGAGTGCTATGAGACGAGTTAAAAATCAGCAGTCTGGTTCAAAATTCTTGTAACTGGCATAGTGATTATAATATTTCTGAAAGTCATCATGGATGTTTTATTTGCCTCTGAGCTCTTGAGCCTTTAGACATTACTTGTGTCTTGCTTCTTTCTCCTCTCTCTTACCTAAAGAGCTGGAAATGTAGCTTTACTCTACTTGTAAATCTCACCCACACATGTTCCAAGAAGCTGAAACTACAGGTAAAACAGCCAATATCACAGGTCTTACATAAAGTCACAAGAGCTGGCAACAGTGAGCCAAGCAGAATTCCTTTTGCATATTAGCATTTTTTCCCAGAAGGATGAACTCAAAGACATGTCCTCATGTTAACCAAAAATTCTGCACTCCTCCTTTCCCATGTCTGCCCATTCCTGGAGGTGGATTTTTGAAAGCAGCAAGATATAGCACTGCTATTCCTTCCCTTTCCAGATTCTTTTCTTCCTCAGCTTTCAGCTGGGTGGGAGCCCCGCTGATAGTATAGCTATCTCTACAGAAGGAATTATTTCGAGTAAGACAGAGGATAAGCACTGTGCCTCCTGTTGTTTTCCACATACATTATGCCTAAACAGACTAACATTCTCCTAGAACAAAAACTTTTGCTGATTCAGCCATAAATATTCTTTCTGTGACAACTGAAATTATAAGAACTAAATGAAGAGAAATAAAACATTTCAACCGACACAAACAATAGCTGTGATTCAAATAAAAATGCAACAAAACCCATAAATTTAGGAAGACTTGAAACTTATTCAGGTGAGACTAGTTTATAGAGTGGTTGAAGTGAAAAATTCAGTAATGTTTATAACAAAGCTTCTGTAGTAAGAAAGAAATGAGAAAATAATCTAACTTGATACTGTTGAAATTCCTTGATCTTTGTGGTTGGAATAATAAAGAGAATCACTGAATTTTGATAGCTGCAGCCCAGAGAAGTCAAAATGACACTCTGGTGATTTTAACACTTTCAGGATGGTAAACAGTGCAAGAAAAAAAGGATTTCTTCCTGAATATGGGCTTGAAAAAAATCTTCTCCTAAAAGGAATTTATTAAGATTGTGAGAGCTGGAGAGTCACACGACTGAAAGGGAAAATTCCCCTCTCAGATCTGCAGCACAGTGATTAATTACAGTTTTTCCATCCGTTGCTGTGCAGCAATTGCTGGTGTCATCAGGGCTGTCCTCCTGTGTGGGAAGAGCAGAATATCAGGGGCAAGAGAGGAGACGCATTTTAGCAGCAAAAGTTACAATATATGTGGGGGTGTTAAACACATTGAATCCAGCTCTGAGATATATTTTTTTTTCTTCTACATGAGACTGCCATTGCACAACTCCCACCTCAACCAGTTTTGACATAGGTCTGGTTCTCCCACTCAACAACTTCTAAGCAAACGCTTGACCTGCCAGGTAGTTTCCCCAGGCTCAGGCCCCTTCCTAACTAGCAGTTGTGTGATTATACTGGAGATAGCCATCCTGATTTAATCATCATGTTCTGATCTTCCCAGCACATCCTCTATCAACCAGTGTGTGTGCCATTGTGGTCTGGTTCCAAACAGCCACCTGTCAGGCAGTGGAAGTCTCCTATGGGCTTTTCCCCCTATATCGTGCATGCTGGCTGATGATCCTCCTTAGGAAACATTAGGGGTGGGTGCTCCGCCAAGGTATCTTCTGCTCTGGTGTTGGGAGCATTTGCCAGGAGTGCAGGTGCATTTAGCGCCTGTCCATAAGCAGAGCCCAGGGCCCCTGGTCAGCTCCACTAGATATCTTGCATCATCCTGCAGCATCGTGCTATGGCATGCTTACAAAGAAAGATCTATTGAAAAAAAGTCATGATGATTTGGTACGTGAAAAACAGGAACATCCAGAAATTGCTGTGGGTTTCTTGGGTGAAGATAATAGCTTGGAAGGACAGAATGTCCCTTGAGGAGTTCATGAGCTCTTCTAAGCTCAGAAAAATGGAAAGAGCTGAATGTGGTGCAATGTATTTTACAAGGTTCTCTACTTGAACAAATCAAACTTAGGTGGAATGAATTGGGCCTTTCCTTGCCTTCAGTAACCCTGACACGGCATTTCTAAAGTATGGGTGAGGTAGACTTGATTCCACTCTCTGCTTTAGCATGTGTCAATTTGTAGTAGTATCAATATATTTTTTACTCTGTTAATTTGAAGTTTAAAGAGAAAAGGCTTGGATAACGTCATGATTAACCACAGGTTAGAATTTAGTAATTTGAGTGCAAGATAGATAGTATTTAAAAAGTTATATCTTACATCCCAGCACAGTATTTCAATTTAAAGTTGGTGTTTGGTGTTTATTTTCACATTATTACTTCCACCTATTCTCAGTTAAAAATGGAGAGGTTAATTTTTCTTTTTAATGCTGTTGTAATTGGAGTGTGCCAACATTATGTACGTTTTGTTATAACATATCTCAGTATATCCTTCTACAGCTAAAACATAGAAGGTACCTGGAACTACACATTGCAGGAGTGTTTTCAGGTTTTGGAAGGAAAGTGTACTAAATCATGAAGCTAACTGAAAGAAACTGGAAAAGAGAGCAAGATTGCTTGACATTGTCCATTTTATTGCTGTTCTTCTAGTAGTGCTATGTTTTTAATTTCAGAGGAAGCTTAGCTGTTGCACGACTTTTGATGATCCATGTTTTGATTTGGGTGGTTTTGTCCTTGGGAAGTGTAATTACATATCAGATATAGATCTACTCAAACAAGATAGTTCATAGACTACTTTAGATCCTGTAAAACTGCCAAATACAGAGATGTCTAAAATTACCCTTTCCTTTTTCTGATCAAGAACATAATGATGTGGAGGTTATTTTGTATACAGACTATTGTCTTCTTCCTTCTGGAAAAAAAATTTAAAAAATAAAGAAATGAATGATCTTACTTGACAAGAAGAGTAGTTTATACGTTGGATTTTATAAACCTCTAAAGCTTTCTTCCTTAACAGTGAAAACACTGGAAAAATTAATGCTCATGATAGTTTTGTTTTGGATACAATTAAACGTTAAAAGTACTCTACGGTTACCTTTAAAAAATCTTTAATCTCTTTTGCTGATAAGAACTTTCCTTTCTCATTTGAGTACTGGCCAGACAGATCTCCTCATTCACACTGTAACAAATGTTTTGTTCAGTCACTAGATCTGCTAGTACCTACAGGATTAATTACAGCGAAAAACTTTATTCAGCACATGAGTTTTCCAGCCCTGCCTGTGGTGTTTATCCAGTTGTACACTTTCAGATCTTTCTTTTATCTGCTCATCTTTGCCTTCTCTCTTTCTTTTCTCTCTCCCTTTACTTTCAATATATACACATCTATCTGGGGACATTTCAGCAGGTGGGTAGCCTGAAACTTGAATGATTAGTGTGATGTCTGTCAGATTTAATCTTTGATCCTATTGTTATTTTAAACTAGAAAAACAAGAAAATGCTTGCATACTCCTTAAAAGGGAGTGGGAATCATTTGAATTTGGTCCTAAATGGGTAAACGCTAACTCCAATTAGAGTATTAAAAAAAAAAAAAGTGAAAAAATATTTAATATTAACTATTGGTTTGCTATGCCATATGTGTCCACAAATAGAGCAAACAAGTTCCTCATATATTGGAATTACATGGATAATTGACAGTGTGCAATGTTTGCTCTGAAGTCGGAGACCAACCTCAGATTTCTGTCTACAGAAGCCCTGCAACTTCTGGCAGATATGAGTACGTATGTTGGGCTGCTCTTATCAGTCCCTACTCACCCTCAGTCTACATCAAGGTTTAACATTGGATCAGTCAGAGAAGGCATTCTGACTCCTGACTTTTTAATTTGCTGTACTACAACATCTTGGAAGAATAATCTCAGGTGGCTATTTCAGACCTCACATGGGCCAAAGGATCAGAACACCTCCCTCTTCCACTTCCACTGTGAACTTCATATTAGCTCCATAGCTAATGTCCAGATCTTCCAATAACAAGACCTCTGGGTGATGACATCAGTGCAGGATTCAGATATATCTTCCAAGTTTTCTGCTGTGGTTTAGAAGAGTGCCACTGGGGCTACTTTAATACCCAAGTCATGTTTCAGTGTCCCATGTGTTCTCTGTCTCCTGACTGCAGCAGCTATATAAAGACCACAGAATCACAGAATTATAGAATCACTCAGGTTGGAAAAGACCTCCAAGATCATCAAGTCTATCCACAGCCTATTACCCTAACTCTAACAACCCTCCACTAAATCATGTCCCTGAGCACCTCATTCAAACAGTTTTCAAACACATTCAGGGATGGTGACTCAACCACCTACCTGGGGAGCCTATTCCGGTGCTTAACAACCCTTTCTGTATAGTTTTGTTCCCAGGAAACAGTAGAGATTAAGACCTCAGAAGATAATGAGGAAGGTCTCCTCTCTCTGCAGCAGGTTCAGCCAGATCTGTGAAGGCCACACACTTGCATCTCTGTATTGACTTTGGGGCAGACTTAACATCTTGTCAGTCAAGCACTTAAATCCAACATGTTGAGGCATTTGTCTCTATTCCTGTTGCACAAGCTACAACCAGCAAATAATGGACATTTTTCTTCTTTGAAATACTTCTTGTGGTCTGAGAAGTAGCTAATTGCAACCCAGAGAAAACTATCAGTTAAAGATCTTTGGGGCAAAGCCTATTGGTTTTTTGTTGTTGTTTTGTTTTGGCACTAGACAAATGGCAGAGACAAGGTTCACACCACGAACTCTGGTGATGGCCTTCCTTGGCTACCAATGTGAGTTCCGGCCTCTTGGAGAACTTGGATATTTTCCAAGGAAGGTACACAAGCTGGGCAACTAGATTTGATGGGCAGGAATACCATTATCCCCATCTGGCTTCACTATGCACAAAAACCTGTCTTGTTTAGGAAGAAGAGGGTGCCCTATGCATTGGAAGCACTGTTGTCTTGAGGGGCTGTGGCTCACTCTGCTCTGTCTTATAGCCAAGCCCCTGCAGGTCCAGTGACCACCTACTTGGCTCTGCCAAGGTTCAATGTAGGAAGCCTCCCAAGGGCATGGGGTACATACCTGTTGCAGAGGCGCACTATGACTTAAGGGGGACATTAGGGGAAATTAGGCAGCCCTGGCTTCCACATAACTCTTTCATTACCACAGCAGCTGAATCTTCTAAATGTAGGTAAATATTGACTTGGTCTCAGAAGAAGTTAATTTCACATGATTTTCCAACACTGCATTAATAAGAAACTTGCAATCCAGTTAGATAAACTGTCAGTAGTGCCAGCCAAATAATTTACATGGCAACAGCATGTAACGCATTCTAACACAATAGAATTCTTTAACCAAGATCAACAATTAAATTTATACACAGATCTGGCTGCTTTTATAAAAGCCTGAGAGATGCATCTGGCTTTCCAGGTTATTTTACGGTTTTCTGACACATAAAGCTTTTTGTTCAGTTGGCATTTTTCTTCTCCCCTCATTAAATTACCTCCTGCAAATCAACAAGCAGCAGTAAAGCACTTTAAAGTCTAAAATGAAGATGCAAAACAAGGTCAATTCCAGGATGAAAAACATAATTACACAATTATATGAAAAAAAGAAAAAGAATACACGGTGCTTGTAGCACATTTTTTCCCTTATAAATGTTACACTAATTGCTCCTGGCTGCAATACATGGAGGAATTATCTGTTCAGGCTACATCTCCTTGGGTGTCAGTTCTCTCAGCTGGTTATCTTGAGGACAATGTCTTGAAGCCTTTCTCTTGCTAAATTCCAACTGAGCTTGAAAGCATCCAGTTGAATTTTCTTTTGCGACGTTTGGTTGTATGTCAGACAGAGGATACATGCAAACCACCTATCTCAACTCAGATTAGATATGGCCCTAATTTACTCCAGCCCTAGCTACTGGGGTGAGAGCCCCTATAAATTAAGTTTCTGAGCAGCAGCCTCACTTAACAATGTTGAATTGCACCCAAACTGTTCCTCCATGCTCATAAAAAAACCCCTCAAAACCTAGGAGACAATTCAATTAGGTGCCTAAAATTCAGTAGAGTGAATAGCCTTGCAATGTGTTCACCTCTTTTAAAACACCTTTCACAGCCAAATGCTGTGAAATATTTCCAGCTATGTGGAAACTGCAGAATCACAGCTCATACTTCGGGGGCCATGCTCAGCAACTCAGAGTGGACTTCAGAGCCAGCAACAACTCCTGGCTGTGCAGGGGGAAAAGAGCCTGCCAAGGTGTGTCTGTATTGCATGACCCAGGGTTTGCGTGCTTTATGCAGCAACAGTTACAGGCCCACCAAGCCCCTTCAGTAAAACCATATTTGTTTGAATTAGCATGCTTTGTAAATACATCTCTTTATCTTCCAAAGTCAACTTTGAGAGAGCTCACAGTTTAGGATTATAATGTGCTGTTCTCTAGTCTCCAAGTTTCTCTGTTTTGGTCTGCCGTTAATATGCTCAGATATGAACATGAAACGTTACATTATTCTCTGAACAATTCAAGAAGCATGATCAAGGTCACAGAAATCACTCCAGGAGGTCTGAGCTCAACACCTGCCAAAGCATTACAGAAAACGTGTATTTTTCCAGGAAACACAACAGAAGAATTCAGGTCAGATTACTGAACTGGAAATCAAAGGCCACAATGATTCCTCAGACTTGTTGAAATGCGATAAAAACAAGAACAAATGCATTAACCTTCAAACTAGGATACTCTATGGATAAATCCAATGCTGGCTAAAACTGAGAGGGGTTGCTGCATGGACATCTGAATGTGCACTGTAGAGGCCAATACTAATGGGAGGTAGCTTAAAGGCTCCTGAGGCCCGTAGTAAATCAGTACTTGACACTCCCACATCTGCAGATAGAGGAAAAAAGCACTAATACCACTGGTGATGCTGTGCGTAGGGATATGGTTTTGGCTTGAACTCACCTGAACTCTGTGGGATCCAGGAGGACAACTGCAAGCATATTTCATGAAAGGCTCCATTATTGGTGTGTGGCTTTGAAATTTTCTGGAGCATCAAGACTCCAACTTGGAATGGTTAATTCACATCTTTGTTGCCAAAAAGTTTCAAAGCAGCAATGCTGACCGGATCAGAAATCACCTACTAACAGGACGCTGGTGTCGAAAGAGGAACAGCAAATTTGACAGGAAGCACCAAATTAATAAAAAATATTCTGGTGGCAGTGAAGAATCGAATGTCCCAAAATGTGTTAGAAGAAGCATTATTCACAGGAAAAGAGAGGACAGTGAAAGAGGTGTGAGACATCTCAGAAAAGAAAGGATCCTTCAAGCCACCAACAAAAAAGTTGCCTTTTTTTCCCCTTTCCTTAGAATTGTGGGCAGCAGCTGACAACGTGAAATCTGCCTGGGAATTCAAGTCAGGAAACTGGGAGACAGCCAAGAAATTCTAAAATGCCGTCTTTTAATAAAGTTGAAGAAGTTTAAGTCAGGAGAACTTTAATTTCACTGGTGGAAAATTTATAAACAGCAGAGGTTCAACTGTAATATTCATGGTAAATTGCTACTCAGCCCCAGTTTGAAATTGTACAGTGAGCTGAAGCCATGGCAGAAGGACACCAAATAAGTGATTTCCATGTGTACTCTGTTTAGTGTAGCGTGAGCTATGTGAAGCTCCTTGAGCTTCTGAACAATGAGCAACCACGCAAATTTCCTAATACTAGATGTGAGTGCAACTTCATCCACTTGCACTTCTTTGCCATCCCATGGCTGTGGTTGCACAGCATGCAAAGGTGCAGCTGGTGTCTGCAAAAGGATAAAATGGAAATAAAGCCACAGTACACCAAGAGGAGCTTTTGCTAGCATGGCTGTGCTCATCAAGAAGGGCTTGAGTGGCTGTGTTTGGTAAACAGGATTGTACTGCTTATTTAAACTAGTAAAATCCTGAAGGCAGACGCTTGCTTTGGCAAATACACATCAAGTAGTGGAAGGATAGCTTGGTTTAAGAAAATAACGAACACAGTACAGACATAATTTACCCAGATAAACTGCACTTGTACTAAGCAAGTGCTTTCTAATTTGCGTGTTGTCCAAAAGGTGCTTTCCAGGAAGGTGATGGTTTTGTTGAATAGCAGAAGAAAAAGTCTACAACACTGAGGACTTTTGTCTCTTAGAAGCATGGAGGCCATCCTGTCAGCCCTGTCCCTGCATGAATATCTTCTAATTTCAGTTGTTCGTATATACTTTCTAGATCATTACATTTATCATTTCTATATATTTGCCTCTGAAGCAGTACCACCCCCATGTTTTTCTATGCTGTCCTTTTATCCACAGCTCTAACTCCAAATGAAAGAAATGATGCTGGGAGGACTGGGGCTCAGTGGCAGTCTGCGTGCTCCCCCACTGCTCTTTTGGGGTATCTCCCCCTTTGAGCACATTTCCCCAGCATCTGAGATCTCTGTTTGAAATTCTCTTCTCTGTGGGGAGCTTCTTGGTGTTACTGAAAAGTGGTAAAGAAAAATGTGTTATAGACAGCCTTGGTTGAACATGACAATGTGTGGTTCACCTTTGCTCAGCCATAGATTTTCCCTTGGTTTTCACTGTTCTGGTTTCCATTTTCATGTTGAAATAATCTTTTCAGGGAACTGGATTATCTATGCAATTGAATTAAAAGGATTAGGATCTGGCTTTCAGTTCATTGCTTATTCTTGAATTTATATTACCGACTGCTAGAATACATTCTCTTCTAAGCAGCACTTCCAGACTTTCTTACTGAGTGTCCGTAATTAATCTGCTTATAATTCATAAGATGTTTCCCCATATCTTTTGTATTAATAATAAATGTAAGGTTCTCACTTTTATATAACATCAGGTGCAATTACCTTAAGTCAAGTGGAGCTTTGCAACTTGCTGACATTTTTTTACGATAGTTTATAGTATCTGAAATCACTTAGATTAACCAAATGGAAACCTCAAAATCTGCCAAGGTCTGGAGAGATGGCTAAGCAATAATCACTGGATAGAGAAATAAAAGGATTATATTTGTTTTAGATCATAGATTGGAAGATAATTTACAAGCTACATAAAAATTGTTTTGGTAAGGGAAGAAAGTCAGGGAAGTTGATTCTTGTGGGTTTTGATCCTATAGCATGCAGTCCTCTCTGATGGGGATCAGCAACTTAATGGGAAGAAACATTCCAGGACAAAGCAAGAGTAATTGAAAAAATGCCTTAGGCAGAGCATATCCACAATTGTTTCTAATAGCAAAAAGTTTTGGTAGCCAACATGAAGCAACGCTTATTAGAGTCTCACTTTCACTTTGCGCCACAGTCTGTAATTTCTTAGCATTTTATACTTCTTTTTTAACAGTTCTTTATAATTAAGTCCTTGACTCTGCAAATTCTTCTTCAGCTTTCTTGCCCAGCAAAAAAGTGTCCCTGGGCTTTGGACACATTTGAGAAGAGTTTAAACACTGATTATGTGAAGATTTTCAGTGATGGAATTCCCATTAGAACTCCAGCTCTAGGATCATTGCAGCAGAAACCAGCTTATAGGTCAGAATACACATGCGTATTTGTGTAGGTACATCTATGTGTGTAAATATCTTCTTGTAAAAAAAATAAAATAAAGGGGAGGGAACTTTCAAAATAGAATTCACAAACAGAAAATAAATCTAGAAAATGTGTTTAAAAAAATAAACATCCAGGAAACAAGTTCCTGTCTACCTCTAGCTCTCAATATTGTTCAGAGAGCAAAGGATCCAACACATGCATTACAGAAGAAATGTGTTGTTATTAGATAGTCAAATTCCTAAAAGTATAAATAAAATTTGTGTTTATTCAAAGAAATTGAAAACAGACCCCTAGTATTAGGTGAATTTAAGAAAAACTCATGCAAAATTACTGAATTCTTTTATTTGTATTATCTTCTGAATGTAAGAATAGAACATGAATGTTTTATAGGGGGAGCGGATAGAAATCAAAGACGTGAAATGTCATAAAAACAAATCCTTTGCTTTTTAAAGTTTTAATACCAAAGAACTTCTTTTTTATTTGAAAATCTTCATGCAGCACAATGACACAAGTTGTGGAAATACAGGGAAGAATGTTAGAACTGATATTTGTCGTGTGAATGGTAGGAGAGTTGAAAGTAAAATTTAACTTCTGTTAAGTTAAGCTGCAGTTCATAGTTTCATCACCTCTTTCATGATGCTATTTCTTTCGCTTGGTGCTTTGGAACAGACTTTATTCATTAGTCAACAAGAAATTGTTAGCTACACTGAATTTTGACGGTGTCCTGTATGTTCTCACCATATTTGAAATGGAGTTATCTTTAAACAGTCTAAGTTTACAGCATTCCCCCATCAGCTTTAAAAACAGAATACTCTGTTATGTTCTCATGGGGGTCCAGATAAATCTTCGTTATTTCAAGATCAGTGCTGAAGTGCTATAGATTTTGTAGACTACACTTCAGCATAAACAACTGTGAGTGACCACAGGGTTTATTTTCATGTAGTTCTTTGTGCTTTCTAAAAATTTCAGGTTCAAAAATAGCCACCTGAATGAAGAGAGGTTGAAAATCTGGCAGTAAAGTAACGGAATAAAAATTTGGACAGAAGCTTGCTTGACTTGGCCTGCTCACCGACCTCACACAAATCCGACATCAGATTTCCTGAAATACTTCAGCTTCTTGAAAATCATATTTTAGGCATATGCTACCGCAGTCTGCAGCACATGTATAGAAATCATCTATAATGTATTATGTACCAAACGTAAAGAAACAGATGCAATTCATGCTGCAAACATTGCACCAAGAAATATACTGGCTTTGAGCAGAAACCAAGGCACACAAATGGAAACTGGTTTTTTTTTTCAAGCTTGGGCTCTACAATACTCATCCCCTGGGCTGAGATCTGCAACAAGCGTAAAAAGGATAAGGAGGAAAGGCAATGAAATCCACATGGCTAATCACCTCCTAACTTAAGAAGAGCAGACAGAGAGCAGCAACTAGGAAATGTAAGCTGGGCTTACATGGCCTGCATGTGACTGCAGCCACTGTCTTGTCTCTGTGTGCTCAGAGTGTACTGACCAAAGACATGAATGGATCTAGTAGATAATCACAGTACACTGTTTAGGTGTTTTCCACACTACTTTTTTTTTGGTGTTTCAGCAGCAAGTTGCTAGAATTTCTCCACCATTCTTTACTTGCCTCTATCAAAGGATTGCATTGTGGTATAAAGGCCAGCTTCATGTCGTCCCACTTCTCACAATTACCTGCTAACTTTTGAAAAATCTGTTTATTGCAAATGACATTCTTTCCATTCTTGCGTGACCCATAAAGGTCTTGGGAAGAGGAAGATACTTTTGTTGTTGCTTGTTTGTGGCTATGAGGTTAAAATTACAGGGTCAGAGACATTTAAAGAATTTCCTATAGCATAAAGTTAAGACTGAACTTCTATGAATCTTTCAAGGCAGTACATGAATTTAATCCAGAATCTCAAGCATGCTCAGAAGAATTTGCTATGTGAAGTGTAGTATCAGAGAGGGAATTTTTTCCTTCTGACCAGTGTTCCTTATCACACGACTTTGTTTTGCTACTTGAGTTAGCTTCATTCAAAGAGAATGCAGTTCACAGATTTTCAGGAGCCCTTTTGAGGAACAGCCCTACACACTAATGACTAGCTATTTTTGTGAACTTAGTAGAAAAGATTTGCATGCATTTTTTCACAATATCACCTCAGGACAGCTTTGGGAGGTGCCTGTTGCAGTTATCTCCATGTGGAGCATTGCCTTGATGCTCTCGCTTATGCTCACTGACATAAGGACTCACTGCTCTGCTTTACCCTTACAGAGCTTCCCTGGGAACTCTTCAGCAGAATATCATTTTGTAGAAGGACATTTACGGCTTTTTAACAGCTTCTGAAGTTTTGTTTTCATCATATTTGTAACATTATGCCGTATGAGGAAGATGAATACATTTTTCTTGTAAAGTTTGGTTATGAAAGGATTGGTATACAGCAGAGGCACATCAAGATATTATTCCAAGTTCAACAGCTATTTCTTCATCATCATGCTAAAACTCTTGAGTAAGCAAAAGTTTAAGTTCAAGCTCAAGAATGACTTCATTGAAATGAGACACATCCTTGACTGCCTTGCCAAGCTAGAGCCTAATACGTGCAGTAATTAATGTCTACATTATATAACTATTTCAGATCATCACCTTTAATCCAAAATGGATTACGAGCATAAACCTTGAAATAAGATCTAATTTTGTTGTTACTGGGCTGGTGATTTAATTTCCCTAATCAGTTACCATGTCCTTTACAGATAAATATACCCCTAACATATAGAATTTTAAATCTAGCGGCACAGTAATGCATACAGATGCTGTCCCTTCTGCAAGAACCAATTTCTAGGTTAGCAGTGCACAGCTGAAATGAAAGCAGCACATAACTGAGTGAGCCAATGCCATGCTGCAAATGACTGTAGGTTCACTACAAAGAGCATCTTGGTGCGGCACCCGCGCTCCTCCTGAATTCCTCCAGCCACCTGTCTGAAGCTGGGGAGGCTTTGTAAAATGCAGATAAAAATAGAGAGCATGCTGCAGTCCTTGAAAAGCCCTTTAAGAATGCTGTGGAGGGGAGGGAATGAAATAAAAAGGCAGATTTTGATCAAAATTGCCTCTGGACAATTATCTCACACAGTTTGTGGTGTGTGTCACTGAAGTTATCTCAGCGTCTCCCCTTTTAATGATCCATTCTGCTGCAGTAGAAATAGTGAAATTTCTTTCAAGAACCCAAGACAAAATACAAATCCAAGTCATTACAGTTTGAATCTCATTCAAGATAGTGTTACATGTTAAATTCGCTTAGCACAAGAAATCTGATGCCAGCTTTAGAGTAGTTTAGCTGTATTCCCATTCAATGTAGCATATGCTAACCATACATCAAACTTTCTGTGGGGCTTTGTGGTAAGTACAGCAATCATTTACAAATGTACAATTCTTTAGCTATGCATATTTACTGCTACTATTTTAACAAGAAATTTCTTTTAGAAAAACTAGTTTTTGTCAAGTATCTGATAAAAAAGTTTCTGGTGGCTCCTGCAAGATACTTCTCCACAGCTGCTGTAGCTGTTAATTTAGAGTGAAGCTGCGTGGGTTGGGCTCCAATTGCATATTCCTTCAGGTTTATTATACGACAGAGCAGTGAGTCATGACTAGGGCTGATAGAGGCAGATGCTGTGCTTTCCTTTTTGTACTGAGATTAGTTTACATTTTAATCATATTTTGACAGTATAGGTGGCCTTTCATTAGTGTTACAGGGCTGTAACATCACCTGCAGGTGGAACCAGCACACAGCTTCCATCACATGTGGGTTTCCTTTGATAGCTGTCACAGCAGCACCAGGAAGGAACTACGTTCTGCATTCAGGTTCTGGAGGAACAACCCCATTCGGCTCCATGGGTCTTTGCCTCTTACAGTCAACTGGTACTTCCTGCTTCCCATTAAGGCATGTAGCATAAAAAATTGCAATCTAAGCATCTGTGCAGGTCATTCATATGCAGATCGTGCTGTGGATTGATGCTGGGGTAGTCTCTCACGTCATCAGCTGTGTGGCACTGGGACAAGTGAAAGAACTGGTAGAAACACGATGATGTATCGCCACAACAAGAAACACAGCAGAGGAGGTGTGATGGGGAGAACTTTTTGCTGCTGCAATCAGGCAACAGTACTTCATCCTCTAGATCCAGAGGCAAGGCAGATGTGGTGCCCTGAGACCTTCCCCTCCCCTGACTGCTCCTACTGTGCTGTGCCTTCAGATTATCTTTTCTGGGGGTTACCTTAACCCTGAAAGATCACAGAAGTCTGCCCCAGCTGATCCTCTCTGTGGACTGCTGCAAGCAGCTCTTAGGGCAGCTAAGGACTGTTTTCAGTGAGGAATGGTTGGCAGCATATCTAGATCCCAGTCACACAAATCACACGCTCATAGAATGGCTTGGAGGGGACCTTACAGATCATCTAGTTCCAACTTCCAAATAAATGCCAACAAACTTAGCTCACAAAGCCTACTCAGAAATCTTGTTCTGCCTTCCACGTTCAATGTAAATGAACATGCCTTTGTACTTGCTTGGGAATTTCCTGTTGAAAAATGCTATTTCTCATCTTTCAATAAACTTATTAAATACATAAAGCCTACACATTTTCAGTGAAGCTCAGATGAGTACATAACATGAGGTACAAAATTATTTTCCTTTGCATTACACTACAATTTAAACTACATTTGATTAGATTGGATCTAGTTCCAAAAAGTGTGAGTTAATCATTCATTTTGCAATTTCTAAAAAATCATGCTCAGTGCATCACCTATCTGGGTAAATTTTGGTCTTATGAAGCAATCTGCCACCTGTTGGATGCATTATTAACAACATTTAATAGGAGTGAAGTATTTAGCAGTCGGTTGCAGGTAGCAGAATCACAGAAGAGATTTCCCAGTGCAGCCTGAAACACAGGCTAGACAATGGGAATCAGCACTGACCCCCTTTGTCAGGTTGGCCACGGGCCTGCTATTGTTTGCCCATCTGCTCCATGCTCACTCCAGGCATGACCCAAAGCTGCTTCTTACCTACTGTTATATCTGCAAAACAGATACTTCTTAAAGTAAGACTTGAAAATGAAATAAGGAATGTGACTGGATTGGAAACACCTCTGTGTTTGCATGGAAGATTTGGAGCAATGCAGCTCACAGCCCTTTTAAAGTGCAGTAGATGCCAATTAAAATAAAAATCCCCTGTGTTCAGAAACACCAAATGGTTTTCATTCTCAGAATGAACTGATATGTTAAAAGAGAGAGAAATTACACAAACAACATCCTGGAACCCTGCAAACTCTGTAATGCAGAAGAGCTATAGCAGACTGACAGGAGAATGCAGCAGGTCAGTGGTGGGAGCTGCCATAGACTCGGCTTCCCCCACCCTGCTTTGTGTTTCTTGTGGGACATTAATAGGCGGACCGAGAGGGAGCAGTATGTTGGAAAGAACAAATATTTTAAAATCATGATGATCTATATGTAAAATATTTGAAATACCTCTAAGGAAAGTAGGAGCCGCATGCTTTTCCTCACTTGTCAAAAAAGAAAAAGCTGAACAGTAGCCCCCTAAAAATGGGGAAAGATGAATTACTGCAGAGGGAGTACATAAAGCTGAGAGGAGAAAGAATCTGCAAGAAAAATCTGTACAATCACAGAAATAAAAGCCCACATAATTAATACGTGCCTTTTTTTGGACTTCAAATTTGACATAACATCAAGCTTAAAATTAACATGAGGAATCAAAGACAATCTTGTTGCCTAATGAGAAAAAAAATATGCAAAATGAATGACCAGTCAGGTATCGAGAAAAATAGGGAGTATTCCCATCTGTTATTTATGCAAGAATTATGGATCAGGGTGATTTTTATTCTCTAAAAAACATTGTATGTTCTTTTCTGTATCCAGAGTCCTTTTGCGGAAAACACAGCTAACACTGACAAAGAGAGCCTGCCTCAGAATAACCTGTTGACATATGGAGAATGATGGAAACAAATGCTGCCTGGATGTAAGCAGAAGGAACATCTGAAATGAATCATTTGAAAGCTGAGCACACGTAGGTGGATCTGGCCAAATTAGACTTCGCTAAAGGGGGAAAAAAACCCTTGGGAAAATAAAGGAGAAAGCAGAATGAGATAATTGTTAGAAACGATAGTACTGTAATACTTATGGGGAATGGGAATACTTCAGCTTACAAAGCAAAATGTAGAATTTATGTAGGCAGCATGAAACCCTGATTTGGGCAAAGGATCTACTAACTCTTTTTCTTTATTTAAATGCAATTCTATTAGAGGCTTTATAAAGGATATCCCAGTTAAGTTTAGACTTCTTGTTTACAGTATGTATAGACTTAAGAAAGGATTTACAAATATGCATAGTTTGCCAAAAGTGAAAATTCAAACCACATTTTGTTCTGTATAGGAATCATTTAGTCACCTGTGTTATTAGCTTAACCAGATGATTGCTCATGGAGCCCTATAGCAGTTCCGGTTTGCATATCACGACTGACCATTAGAATGGCCAAAATCCCAAATTACTTCAGCACCACCACAGCAGTACTGCATTTGAGTGCAGATAAAAAGATTTCCCTTCTGCAGTAATTTCTGTAAGAAACCGCAAGAATACTGACCTAATTTTAGTTTCTAAAAATTCCTCTGGAGTTATTCTGAGAAAAAAAATACATCTATCTATCTATATATAGGCTGAGTATATATAGACAGATTTTTTTTTTATTTTTATTTTTTTGTCTGTGTAAAATTCACTCAGAAGATATTAACTCCTATTAGCTCCTACGGGGTTTCTTAGAAGACAAGTCAGAGTTTTGTTTTATTTTGGTTTAGTGTAACTAAACTGCATCCTTTTTTTTCATGATGTTTTATGCAGAGATTAGGTCAGTTTCACATCAACTGTGCAGAGTAATTTACTGAGTTGAAACAGCAGATAAGTCCAAACAACACAACTACAGGACCTCCTAAGAATCCAGTTTAAATCACGGTATCCAGTTTCCAAAATAGCATTCTCTGAAAAACAATAAGGTTCTCTTTATGTTATTATCTCCCCCAAGTTCTCTGAAAAGTGTTAACTTCCTTTCATATCGAGTCTAAACCTTTACGTGTCCATGAAAGCCATGATCACATTCATCAAAATAATTTCAAAGAGTTACCGCTTATACCATGAATATGAAATCTTTCCAAATAGTTGACTATCAAGTCAAAGAGGAGTAAGTGTATTATTTGTCTGTTTGAACATTGGTTGGGAAATGGTTTGCCTTCTAACTTGTTAATAAAATTTCTCGAAATGAAATATGCAATTTTTAAAAGTTAACCAAAGATTTGATTGCTTTTTACTCTTTCAGGTTGAATGATGCAGGCAGCACATGACACAAAAACTCTGCCATGAATGGAATTAACTCTCATTTTGAGAAGTGAAGTATCTGCTTCAGCCCCGATCCTTTCTGACATCTTGAAATGTCAAATTGATATCCAGTGGACTCTTGAACTCTGCTATCTGCCAAGAAGAAATTTGGGCCTTTGAGGTTTTTTTCATTCTAGAATGAAACCTCTAGATGTTATCTAGCTAGATGTATATTATCCACCCTCTTGGAAATCTGGATAACAGATTTCAGGAAGGTGTCTGGTGCCAATTTTGTTATTACAATGTCGATTATAACCATCTGAATCATCCGCACCAGTTATAAATCCTCAATATCAGATATTCTTTCTTTGAGATTTTATTTCCACCTGCATCATTGTATGGGCTTATAGAGCACCAATTTTCCTGAGCCCTTCTGTGAAATGAAGGAATTATTCCACTTGTGCTTCAGCTCTGACTTCAAAATACTCAGGAACTGTCACACTACCCAATTGTTTTGGTGAAGTGCGAATTGCACTTTTGCAATGTGTGATAGTTGAAAAATTTCCCAATTGGATGAGATTTTTCCCATCTTGTGTAGTCTTTGGTCCAATAAAATATATTTTTGCTCTTGGTGGTCTGCAGTGAGATTTTCAGGGAACTCAGCCTTGTAGAAGGAGTAGGCTTCCACAAAGCTGCAATTAGACCTTGCTCAGCGTTTTTTGAAATGATTGTTTCAGTATATTCCAAACCCAGGTTTTATCCAGTAGGAATGGATATTCATGCTTCAACAAAAGCTGTACAAATACAGCTTTTTTTTTTTTTTTTTTTTTTTTTGCACAGAGGATCATTCAAAGGATTGTAGCTTATTTTGTGGAATAGGTGTTATGCTCATTAACTTGCTTCTTAACATCTACATCACAGCTTTGGCAGATCACAAGAGGCAGTTTGTTGGAGTGAGCTTTCAGATGCACATGCACATGATGCCAAAACTTCTGTACTTATTTCCACCTGAAAAGTTAGTTTCCAGAGTCCTTGAAAAATCACCGGCCTCATACAGCTGCATAGAGGCCTTCATGAAATGAGAGGAATATTTTAGGGAAGGAGTTTGCAGCAGAGAGCTGTCACACCATAGGTCCACGGTACCATACTCTGTGTTCAGAAATGGAGGTGCCAAATAATCGAACGTTATGTATGCAATTATAAGTCAGTTAATGAAGTGTCCCATACTACCAAATTGTGTCTTACAGCAACCAAATATTACTTTTTAAAAAATAATAATTAAAACAAAAAGTGTTTTTTTCTTATTTTCCGAACAGGTAACACTGCTTCTCTTTGTCCCAGATGAAGCATACAACATGTTTTTGAAGTGCTTTGAAAACTATTTTTTTAATTCAATAATCTCAGAATCACAGAATTGTAGGGGTTGGAAGGGATCTCCAGAGATCACTGAGTCCAACCCCCCTGCACAGCAGGCCCCCTACAGCAGGTCGCACAGGTAGGCAGCCAGACAGGTCTTGAATATCTCCAGAGAAGGAGAATCCACAACCTCCCTGGGCAGCCTGTTCCAGTGCTCTGCCACCCTCACTGTGAAGAAGATCCTTCACATATTGGTGCTGAATGTTCTAAGCTCCATTTTATGGCCGTCTCCCCTTGTCCTGTCCACACAGACCTCTGAAAAGAGTTTGGCCATGTCCCTTTGACTCCCACACTTAGGATATTTATAAACATTAATAAGATCACCTCTGAGTCTTTTTTTCTCAAGGCTGAGCAGACCCAGGTCACCCAGTCTTTTCTCGCAGGGGAGGTGCTCCAGGCCCCTTATCATCTTTGTGGCAAATAATGTCTCTTAAAACTTCAGACTTCTGTAAAAATGGAACAAGAATAGAAGTTATATCTGACTAAGGAAATCTTAGCTTGCAAACAAACTTTGCTTGCAAAATTGTAGTAGGATGATACACAAAGTTCTTGTATTTGGGTAAGCCCAGGGCTGATCCAGATACACTGGTGTGGGGAGTTCTAAACAATTGGTTTGTTAGTTATATCTTTTACACAACTTTTGGTGAAAACGTGCTTCTAGAAATATTTAATTCTCTTTTCCTCTCTTCCTGTCCGAGTGCCTCATTTTAAGTCTTCAGAGTAAATCTTCACCTTTATTCCTAAGATGGCATTTCCTCTAATCTGTCTCTAGACCTCATCAATATGCACTGAGCTTTTCTCATTCAGTGTTGTTATTTCTCTTTCACTTTTTTTTTTTTTTTTCCCCCTGTCTTATTGTAGTAGTGCCTCTCTACAGTGCCTGGTAGCAATACCGTGTTGTAATGACTACAGTCACCATTTCCAACACAAAGTGTTTTTGATTTAGAAAAGGCCAAGTCTATGAGTAGGAAATGTTATTTCACATACACGTTAAGTAACAAAGATAAGCTTCACGCATTTACACAATTGCATGTGTGGATTTACAGACATTGGATGGGCCCTTGCAGTAGCAAGGAAAGAGGTGAAGGAATTAGGAGTTGGAAAATGGGAGGCAGAGGGGACAAAGTGAATGAGACTGAGCAACCAAAAACTAGGGAGAAGAAACATCCAGCAAATGAGGTTAGTGGCACAAATGGTGAAACAATACTGAAGTTATTCATGCCCAGAGGCACTCTATATTTAACCATGGAGTAGCAATGCTATGCTACATTTACAATGCAAACAGAAGGATCTTTCAGGTAACAACAACTGACAAAGTGCATGTTGAGTGACTGCAAAGCAGAAGCAAGTCTGTATTTCACTCTTCTTCACCGTATTTCACTCTTCTGTGCTGTAGAAGTCTCTGTATTGAGGCTGTCCTATAGCTCTCTTGGTTACAAGTACAACCGCGCAGTCAGCGCTCTGTGTCCTGTTCTCATGGTGTGTCTGTATGTAAGGGCACCCACCTCCACTTCTGGCATTCCTGGCAGTTCTGCTTTTGAGACATTGTGCTGTTAATATTTCATCCAGGAAATATTCTTGTATAAATCTTTCATACTCTCAGCAAATGCTGTATACATTGGCTGGCTTCCTGGAATGGTTTTAAATAAGTTCCTTTCAAATCGCATCTCCTTACCACTTAAAATGTCTTATAAGAACGAAACTGCAATCACAATTCTCACCTTCGTAAAGCATCAAAGATTTAACTCACTTTGTTGAAAGGTAAATCTCAAAATGATAATTCCAGAAGTTCCAGATAGTTCAAGAATTATTTAAGAACAGATCACAAAAGTGACACTGATCACTAATATCTGTTGCCGTATTTTCCAGTTAAGCTATGTGTTTCAAATTTGTTCTTCCTGGTTAAACATAACTGAATTACAGCTATTGCATGACAACAACCTGGAACCCTTCCAGCTTTCACTCATCCATTGCAAGACTAATTATATTGTATTAAAAGACATATTTAAGTAATGTAAATTGTGCCCCTATAAAGTCTGTCATCGTTATCAGAGTCTGTATTTCATATGGAGTGTTTAACTCCATTCCATTGTTCATCAAAATAAAACACACACACAAAAAAATGGCCTGCTGTCATATGATTCATTCCCTCTTAAAAGAACCTATTGAAATGCTGGCACGCAGGTTAGTTCAGAAAATATCCCTCCTGGCGACAGGCAGCCTCATCTTGCTATCTCTCCTTTTACTCATCAGATGCTTTGTTCATTCACAGCTTCTTGGACACAGTTATCTAAATTGTACCAAGAGGGTTGCCAGCTGGTTTTTGGCCCAGTCACCTCCTTGTGGAGGTCTGCCAGAGGCTCCAGGGCAGTCTGGAGACCAGTTCTCATCAGAAGCCCTTGGTATGAACCACTGGAGGCTCCTGGGGTGAGGTGTGGAGCAGGAGAAATATCCTGCAGGCAAACTGTGAGTTGTCTGTGAGGTATCCTGGAGGTGGAAGGCAGCTGAATTGTGGCCCACACTGTGATTCTAACTGCTCTAACAGCTGCCTATAAATAGGACTTCAGATATAACCTAAAGATCCGGAACAGAGAAGATCTCTGATGCAGATGCATACAAGTAGAATAATATTGCACCAGAATAACATTACACCTCATTGCAGCCAGGACTTTTGAGCACTCAAAATGATCAGATTTAGTGCTATGCACTGTCCAGATCATGCTCCCATTTCCTGTTTAATTGAGGAGTATCTGGGAAAGTGGCCAGGAAGAAGCTGGTTTCTCCAAAAGAGACATTCAAGAAGCTCTCTCTGGCTGCCAGTTTCCTCAAGGGCTCCAGACACAGGCAGGAAAAGGGCTGAAGGTTGCATGCCTTTCTGTAAGGACAGCAGCAGCTTTCTCCTACATCATGCCTTCCCTGAAGGCTCCTGAGCCCCTAATGTTTCCAAACGTGCGCTCATCACACGCCTGTGCTGAATGCAGTGACCCTACACAAGATCTCTTGGAGCCCTAAAACTAAACCATTCAGCAGAAGCCTTTTAAATTCCAAATTGCATGAAGATGAAAGGGATGACTATCAGAAGTCTACTGTGTTTCAGCCTTCTGTCCCAACCCTTTCCATGGCAGCCCACCACTCACGACTGGAGTTGCAGTAGAACCCCATATTGCTCTTGGCTCCTTTCCGCAGTTCCTCAGCAACTCCTTGCTAGCCAGGAGCCACGTGTTTCATAGGGCAAGGCAGCTGGCAAACTCTTAAAGCAAAGTCTTGATGCTGAAAATAATTATGTGCTAAAAGTGCCTGTTATTTAGGCATCGGAGCCCATAGCTGTTGGAGACCATGGCCCAAGTCTCTTACAGGCAGCAGAACAGGGCGGGAGCCACGGCAGGGCCTGAGCCGGAGCTCACTTAATCACAGCGTCTCCTTAAACAGAAGCAAGTTGACACACTGTGTTCAGGCTAGAAATCTAGGGGTACTTACAGCAAGGTCTTGTAAGGCAGCCTGGGAAGAATGAACATGTGGATCTCACGCAGAGGAGGTAAGCTCCCTGCAAGCCTAATCAAAGGAAGAGAAATCACATGATGTGGTACTGATTATTCTTGTGCTCCGTGTGACAAGAAAACACATACGCTTTGTGCACAGCTTGGAGGATGATGTGTGTGAGCAGAAACAACTGCGCTGCAGCCCCTCGGTGTCTGCACACCAGGACTCTGCTCAACACAAGATGATAACAAGCTAATAGGTATTTCCTGCATAACAGTTACAAGAACAAAAAGGAAGAGAAGCACATGCCAGACATCAGCAAGATGTGGCCAGCTCCCAGACAGGGAAATGCACCCTAGCAACAGATCATAACCAAACCGTGCAGCACAACACCGATGACCAGAGGGAGGCAAAAGCCAGCCTGAAGAACAGATGCTTTGCACACGTGTAACAGTCAACCTTCAAATTGGCAAGCGCCTCGGTAGCCTTCAGTCTACCTGACTGAAAACACACAAGTCTTCTTTCAGAGATGAGGATTGTTTTGACATACCCCAAGTCCTAACAACTACAGATGGGAGAAAACAGCTGTACCAAGAAAAACAGTTTCCTCTCAGCCTCAAATCAATTGGCCCAGCACATGTTGTAATAGCATCCCAGTTTAACAGTCATGACTTATCTTTTGTATTTGCACTGGATCAAAGAAGTGACTTAAGAGGTAACACTTGTTGGAGTGATTCCTTCTAGAAAACATACTGGGTCTTCTCCCCTGGCCAAACTAAAGCTATGGCAGAACCTAACACATGTTTTTAAGAGAGATGAGTCACCTCTCTTATGTCTGTCCAGTGAAAATATTTAGGATGTTCAGTGTGATTAAACTGTTACTGCTTAAACTCTGTAAAACTGCAGAGGAGAGATGGTGCGTAGGGTTGGGGGAAGAATAAATGCTAACACTGCTGTCTAGGGAGAAGAGAAACCTCCATTCTGATTCAGTGAAAAGCATTTTATTTCAAGATAAATATTATGATAGTTCATTCTGAAATGATGCATTTAATTTTGAAATCAGCCTCTCTTAAAGAAAAGAGCAGCATGCAAAGCACTCAGTGGTGGATGCCCCATTCTGAGACACTGAAGGTCAGGCTGGACAGGGCTCTGAGCACTCTGATCTAGCTATATGTGTCTCTGTTCATTGCAGGGGTGTTGGACTAGATGACCCTAGTGTCCCTTCCAACTCAAATGATTCTATGATTCTATGAACCCCAGCCTAAATGTCCACTGTTCCGCTGTAAGGGAGACCAGTCAGTCCTTCTCCTTAAGAACTAAAATCGCAAAGTTAAAAAGGACAATGAAGAAAAAAAGGAAGGAAAACAGCAAAAAAAACCCCACAAAAAAACAAAAACCAAACCCTATGAAACAGCTGAAAATGACCTGATGCTGTCTGATAATCCAGGAGGATCTCTGGCCTCCAGCTTTTCCTGCACTCTGCATTCACTTGTCCAGCTACTTTAGTGTTTTTAGGCCAGAAATAGACACTGAGAAGCTCCCCAGGTCAGTGCAGGGACATTGCTGCAGTTAGTTACCAAAATGGGGCTCTGGAGACCGGAATCAGCCGTTGGCTTGCTCTGAAGATTACGAGTGGCTGTGAGCAATTTCCCAGGTCTCACTTCACTAAAATCATTCCCCAGGAGCTGAACTTAATTACTTCAGTGGTATTCACGTATGTTCTTAAGTATTCCTGCATCAGGACATTAATTGCTCTGTGCCTTTGCTCCCCATCTGCAAGATAGGTTGAATGCTGCCTCACGTGCTCTGTTTAGATTTACGTTCTTGCATCAGTCCCTGTCTGCTCAGCACTTTGATAAGGCTGAAGTTTCGTTCAAGCAGTTGCTGGACCTTGTTGAATTTCAGGCTTACAGAAGTCTAAATACCAGTCGCCTTTCTGTAGCTTTCATGTTGAACACTGACAAAACATTGAGTTGCTTATTGATATGGGAGCAAACCAGCAAGCAGTACTTTTCACTTTAACTCCATCACAAATAGAATAATTACATGGCACTTTGAGACAATTTGCTAAAGATGTTCACGCATTTCGAGAGGGTAAAATTACTTTATCCAAAGCAATTACAAAATAGCTAATTAGTGAAACTGACTGTGAGCTTCTACCAATGTGCTATGTGGAGATGCTGCTTCTAATGTCAGACAACAAACCTCCAGCTTATGAACCATTTCCAGGTAATGAAGAAACTACCAATGCAATAAACATGCTGTTTTCAGCTGATATTCCCTAGCCAAGATGTACACAGGTCCCCACGTTAACATCAGTGTTCCCTTCAACTGCACTCCTTGCAGCACTGCTCCACCAGAGCTTTGCCAGGGGAGTAGTGGTGGTTATAGGAACAGCTGGGCAGCAGCCCCATGGAGGAGGAGCAGCAAGGACACCCACATGGTGTCACACAGCAGATGTACCTCCTTGCTGCTGCCTTCTCCCGTGTTGGATTTTGCTGTGTGCTCTGGGATGGGAGGCCACAGAAAATGGCTTTGGAAGAGGGTGGGTTTTTTGTTTGAGTATATGGATTAATTGCAAATTAATTCATTCTGCCCTGTGCCCATAAGCCAATGAAAGACTGTGGGGAAGTTGTCTCTGCTCAGCTGGCTGCTAGGTGGGCTTTGGTGTGAGCCAGCGGGATGTGCAGAAGCAAAAGAGACTGCAATTCAGCGATTCACATTTAGATTCCGCTAGTTGATAGAAGAAGAACAGATCATTGTCAATATGTCTTTTGCAACAAGACTTCTTTAAATTCTGTAGGGAAAACAGTCACGTGTGGAGAAAACTGCCATTTCTTGGATGTTGTTTTCCTTTTGCTTTCAGATGGAATGTATCTATTGTGTATGGAGCAATCGTTGCGGGCTGTGTAATTAGTCTTCAACATACGCAGTGGATGCAGACGAGGAGTGACGTGTCTTTACGGGGTTAATAAAACACAAACCGGAGATAAAGTGGGAGACTGGGTTTTTTTGTTGGAGAACTGTTAAAGCAATTGCTGGCAGAACATTACACCTTAGTGTAGATCTAGGGACATTTCGCAATAAATAACTTTTATAAAAAAAAAACCCAGACTGTGAATTTAGCATGGAATTTTAAACCATCTGTGCGTTGTCACTCTAACCCTGAGATCTCAGTTATTTGTGTACTTTACACAAATCTGATTTAAGATCTGATCTAAGTGGGGATAGGAAGGAAGCACCAAAGACTCAATTAAAATCAGAGACAATAGAAATAGCTACTTACTTAATTCTTCATAGGTATAGTATTTCTTTAGTTTTAAAAACACATTCATCTTTAAGCTCCTCTTCCTCTGCGTTATAGTAGTTATATTTATAAAGACACAGATTCTAAGATATTATGCATACTAAAATTCACAAAGTAGAAAAATGGAAAGTTCTATTCCTTCTTCCCAGATGTACTAGAGAAGAAACTACATAATATATAGGTGTGCTCTTTCTTTATGTATAACTTATTTTTCACAATTCACTTGCTTCTTGTATAGATCTCTCCCTTGTAAGTAAAGGAAATTGTAGCATTTCTGTTTCAAAAATAAAACATCTTCACCTGTCTGTCTCTTACTCTGTGCAAGTCTTTGACAGCACTGTATTAAGGTCATAACTAAAATGCATTCTGCAAATTTAATACATAGATGGGTAACAAATGCATGTTCTCAATCGTAGAAGACTCTAAATGTGACCTGCATATATCTGAGCATCCAAGTTACAAACAGGTGGTAGATGTGAATTCTATATATGAAAACAGACTGAGATGGACTGAAAACAGACTGTTAAGCATTACATGCTGCTTTTTACATTCAATATCTCACTTTGCTGTTCAGCCATCTCTCTAAGCACTATTATAACAATTCTGCCTCCATTAGAAGATGGGGTTACCTCAAGCAGATTCTGATTTTGTTTGCAGTTAGCATGTTTGAGACCAGAAAGGAATCGTTTTTGCAATCTATCTGCTGTCTACAAGACTTTTCTTTTTATATTTAAGTGTATCAGCCTTTTTTTTAAGTATTTGTCTAATCAATTTACTTCAGATTCCTCAATTATGAAAATTAAGCAGCTACATGTTCCCAAATTCACTACTAACCTCTTCTTTAAAATCTTCTGCAAAGAGTTGACCTTCCCACCTGCCGCAGCTACAGCTGCATTCGTAGCATAGCTCATTCCTATTGACAGCTGTAGCATGATTGCTGAGCAAGTCAGACTGACTGGTGGGCATCTACAACAAACTGTAATCTGGAGGACTTTTCTCCCTGTTTTCTTACTGTCTTGGCAGTTTTTTTAACTAGCTGCTGATAAGAAGTAATAAATCTACTCAAGTGCTGACAGTGATAATCCAGGCAATTGTTGCTCTCTAACTGAGGTGGAACAGGTTTTCTTTGGTTTGTTTATTTGTCAGACATAATCTAACACTTTTCCCCTTCTGCTTGTGAGAAATTTACTGCATGTTCCCCTCTGGCCAGATGTTTGAGACAATGTCATCCTAAAAGAAAGCTGTATATTTGGCGATGCAGCAGAGTCCAGACTCGGCAATCACCATTAATCTATGTGTCAGCCTATGCTTTCTGTGCCTGCTCCAGCATAATGGATGCTGTCACCCAGATGGGAGGCCCAGGAGGCATTGTGTGTCTACCAGCCCTCTTAACCCTGGAACATCACTAAATCACAGAGATGCTATATCTGCTAGGTCTCCCCTGTCAGTCCTGGAAAAGACACAGTATATGCTGGTCTCACAAGTCTAGCATTCTCACTGCCCTCTCCACAGTCAAAGCCATCTCTTCCCAATACTTTTTTAAACAGCCCCATCAGGAGATGACAGCCAGAGAAAGCAGGCCCACATGCCTTATCCCCATGCAGCAAGTATAGTTTGCCCGTTCCTTGCCCCAGCCCAAGCACCTGTACAAAGCTGAGCTTAACATGGGCCTCAGACAGAATGGTTTATATTGTTCAGTAGGTGCGTCACTGCAACGGCATATGATCATGCAAGTAGAATGACCTGCATAGGATGAGAAAAAATAAAAATTAGCTTTAAGTTCTGGATACACTGTTTTACTTACATCAAAAGTAAGCATGGTACATGTTTGCTGCCTTTTCTGAAGGTGTACATCCACTCCTCTGCGCTTACAGTCACTCTAGTCTCTGATCTGCTGGAATTAAGTTTGTTGCATCATGGCTGTTTTTTGCTTTATTACCAAACTTGACCATTCTTCAGTTTCTCACTCACCATTCTACCATGGGATGCAAACAGCTGAAAATATTTAAGCACTAGCCCCCAAATTGCAGATGTCTCTGATAAGATAATGAACTACAATGACATTTGCACACCAAGAAAAGGCAGAAAAATAAAGATGGAAGTCTATGACTTGTACAGGAAATAAGACAAGAAACATTTGCTGTTTTCCTTTTGATGGATTAGAAAACATTCTCAGTTTTGGGGTTTTTTTTTTTGAAAGAAAGGCTGTTATTTCTTGGAGGGTGATGTTGTCTCCTCATTCCAGGAGACTGGCTGTACTGGGAAAAATCTCATGAAAAGAGGCACTGCCTGATGGTCAGATGCCATCCAGTTGGCAACACCTCACTGCCTGTTATTTAGGTACATTTCAATCTAAAAAATGGGTTTTCCAAGTACCCTGTTGGCTGCTGACCTCTTGTTTGGTGCCATCAAAAGTGTAAATGTCCAATTTTTACCAACAAACCAAAGAGAGTCTGAATTTCTTGCTGATGCACACAAAGAAATTGACTAAAGATGTGACAAAGTTAAGGAGCCAGGTGGGTGCCCTCCCCTTCCTGAGGCCAGTCTGAGGTATACCATGTACAACCCCCCATACTGGATTGCTTATCACCTCCGAATATGTCTCCCAGAATGAAGGACTGCTCTCCTTTCCCCATATGTGAGTGGTTAGAGTACTCACCTGAAGCACCAGACAAAAAGACTTGTCTGTCTTCTCTGAAAAGAGCTGTCCTTCCTGCTATGGATTCTTATATGCTGTGAACCCAGATAGTTATAATGAACATCTGATTAATTTATGCAAAATGACCTGTGGAAGAGGGAGTATAAGCTACAGCCTAATGGTTAGGAGATAGGAAGAAAAGGTAGCGGAGAAGATTTTAGTGAAAACAGAGATTTGAACTTGAGCTCTGATAAGGAAAGAATGCAGTTCTAAATTTTGGAACAGGAGATGGTGAGAGAGAAAATCCTTTCTGGTTGTGCTTTATGAGAAGGACTTGGCAAGACCTCTAGGAGAGGCTGCACATTTGAAAGCTGCTCTCTGGTGAAAGGATGTTCTTCCCTCAGTCTGTGATCAGAGATGGGACACAAGACTCACTGTCCTTCCAAGCACTCCCCCTGAATAGGCTATTCAAGACAACTCCACACTCAGCTTGCAAGCCTGTATTCTGGTTCCGGTGCTAAATCGCCCAGTACACTGCAAGGAGCCTATGAGTCTAAATTCATCTGTACATTCCACCTTTTGAGGAGCTAGTTCAAAACATAGTTTTGCTTGCTTTTCCAGTAGGATTATCTAGTTTTCTAATATCTGTGACTGTTAGCTGCAAAATAAAGACCAGCTTAACATGGATCTTGAATTAGTGACACTGTTAAATTTTAATTAATGATTTAATTTTCCTAATTAGCTTATTGTGATGTTTGCAGTATGAATTTTTCCCTTCTCTGAACTACACAAAGTAACACTGATCCAGTCCTATAGAACAAAATACTCAGGAGCAGTTTATCCCACATGAAAAGAAGTAGGATAATGTGATACAACGATAACGTTTGATGTTACCAACAGGTCATCCGTACCTAAGCAACTGTTTTTCTCTGTTTTGTTTTGTTGGTTTTTTTTTCTACTGCTTCTTACTATCTCTGCTTGAGACGTGACAAAGTAATTAGGAGAAATAGAATATCTATTCCCTGTAAGCTCATTTCCATCCTGGTTTAAAACAAGAACAGCTTTATTTTAACTTTCTTCCTAGCTCTGAACAGTGGCCTCAGGGTCCGCTGCTTTGTCAGTCTCCTCTACAGCGGTCGAAGTATCTGCTAAAATACACAATTATTTTTAATGATTTTAGAGCTCGAACTTTTATTTTAATAAAGAGCATGGTTTGGCTCCTGTTTTTCACATAAATCAGCTGTTATAAATTCCAGGTTTAGTTTTATTGGAGATTTTTTAATTTTTTATTTCATTTTTTTTTTTCAAATACCAGAGTAAAAGCAGCTCAGATATCAGAAACGCTTTTCTCTTTCCTCACCTTACAAATGCCAACAGTACATATGGATGTTCCATAAGTTTCTATCACCAAGGTGTTAGTTTGTAATGGATTGCCTTGTAAACACAAGTTGTGTGTATTTTACATTCTGAAGTCAGGTGTTCTTTCCTGTCAATTCAGATGTGATTTACTGTAAATAACTCTGATGTTGCTAAGAGACAAATTTCAAAACATGTCTCAACCACAACACTATTAATATTAAAAAACTTAAATTAAGATATCCGTAATATGCAGAATACACTCTCACATTTTCCAATTAGGCCAAGTAATGTTTTTCATTTGAGGGAATGTGACTTAATGACAGTGGGAGGTCAGCAAGCAGCAGCTCTGAGACGTCTCATAGTGTTCTTATTGCCACCATACTTCAATGGTCCCCGCACTCACACAAGCTGTTTCTCTGTATGTCTGTGGGCTGCTGAAATCAGGAAAAGTGGTGCATTTGAAAGCTCTACAGAGACGGGAAAGTATATCTTCTTTATACATAAAAATCACTTTGATGTATTAATTGTCTTTGAAGACAAGGTTAATCTCGCAGCCAATAAAGGAGATGATTTAAAGTTGTTCAACAGGAAGTATGGGAATTAGGAACCAAAAACACAGTGTAATAGTATGTCTGTAGAAAAAGTGTCACTAAAAATTCCGGCTGGGGCATTAAATATTATTTTCTGGGGAAGAATCTAAAAATAATATCATCTAATTTCATGTTTTCCTCCTCCAACATATACAAAATAGCCTGATGAGGGAGGACAAGAAACAGAAGTCAGGGAAGAAGGAATCACCCTAACCCACGTTAGGTCAGCAGTATAGATGCTACTCAGGGGCATTCAAGCATTCAAGCAAGTTTTCTATTGAAGTTAAACTACTGTATAAAAAGTGCATTATTAATTAGTGAAAGAAGCGAAGGAAAGGAATAATCTTCCTAGATGTCAGTGTGAGTGAGTTTTCAAGTGATGTGCACTGTATCTAACACCACTATGGTACATATTCACTCTTTTTTCATGTATCCATTCAGGTGTAATGGAATAATGTGCCTGAGTAGACATGGGTGTGGTTTCAACAACATTAATTTTAATTAACCAAAAGATACTAATTGATTCACAAGCGAATGAGAAGCTAACTCACATCTAGGGATTTGGGAGGGTATTCAGGAAGTAAAGAGCTGAGAACAGAGGGAGGTTTCCTCAGGTTAGGTTGTGGCACTTTGAAATTTAATTATCCTGATACATCTCAGTTATCTTAAGCTGTTGTTTATGGTTGACCTACATTACTAGTACAACTCTCTACACCCTGATAGTTTCTCTAAAGAGAACAGAGTTTGAACTACTAAAAAAAACCCAGACATTTTAAAATTAGCGTTAGTGGCAATGGCAAGGCCAGATGGAATTGAGCCAAGGGAAGATGCAGCAGCCAGGAGAAGTGGGAAGAGTCAGCACCCTTGTCGTGAGAACAAACACCTGGAAAGCAGTGAATGCAAAAGGAAGAAACCAGTGTAAAGAGGAGGAAAATGATAAGAAAGATGTAAAGAGAAAAAAAATGGGAGGATTAGAGCACATAGTCATTATTATAATTACACCATGATAATAGGAAATTTAATTGATGGTACATGCAGCTCCTGGCATTTGGATTAACTTATCCTTAGAGACAACGAAGTAGCTGGAGAAAAAGTACGTGTAGTTTTAGAGTGCATCAGACTGCATGAACTGTAAGAAAATAAATAAGAGGCAGGAAAATTACACTTGCTTTTGCTGCAAAATCAAATACAAGGTGTGTACTACTGGACAGATCTGCTCTGAAATACCTGTTTGAGCATTGGTTAGCTTTGACAAACAGGCGCTTCTTGCAGCCTATTGCCCACAGTTGTGGGATGCCGAGATTTTGGCAATGTCTACACTAAAGTCTCATGTTTCCTTCAGCAAGTGCTCTTCCACTATATGAAATGTTCAGGGTATTTTTGAATGAACAAGATTTCATGACAGTAGCAGTAGGAATAAAACTAATTACATCTGTTTGATGGTAGGACCTACTTTAAGATAATTTGCAACAGGCTCCCCAGGGAAGTTTTCCCCTTTGAAGTACTTCTCACTCCAGGGTACCCTTTTGAAGTAACTCCCTCTCTGGATTGCTTTTGAAGAGCTGCTTTTCCTTTCCTACAGTATTTGGGTTCTGCTTTGTTGCACCTTTCCCATTGGAGTTTCACAGCTGAAGATTAGTGAGTAAAAAGAGAAACTTTTGATTTAGATTGGTTTCTCTTTCATACCATCAGGACGAGGGCCTGGCTGCATCCTCCCAGAAGAAGCCATCCAGAGCAGACTAAGAAAGCTACTGCAATTCATTAATCTCTTCACTGGTACCAGCTTCATGTCTAAAATGGCCACCATCCAGTCTGAGATGCAGCAGTGTCGCCATCTGACCAACGTGCCTGTTTTTCCTCACTGCAAAACAAATCCTTTCCTTCCTTCCTTCCTTCCTTCCTTCCTTCCTTCCTTCCTTCCTTCCTTCCTTTCTTCCTTCCTTCCTTCCTTCCTTCCTTCCTTCCTTCCTTCCTTCTTTCCTTCCTTCCTTCCTTCCTTCCTTCCTTCCTTCCTTCCTTCTTTCCTTCCTTCCTTCCTTCCTTCCTTCCTCCCTCCCTCCCTCCCTCCCTCCCCTCCTCCATTCCTCCCTTCCTCCCTTCCTTTCTTTTTCCATCAGGTTAGGTATCTGCCCTCTCCTTACCTTCCTTTCCTGATATAAGTAAGTCTCTGTTATATGCACACCCTTAATCCTAAGGGAGTTCGTAATGCTATTAGCCATGTTGGGCAGTTTGGAAATAACACTTTGTTCTGACAGTAAGACAAATCCACCACTATAAAAGTGTCGTCTGCAATACCTTCATCCACACCTGAGCATTTGCCAATGGTGAGCAGTGACACAGGAACCTAAGGTTTGGTGCTTCTGAATTTTTTTATTAAAGCTGACATAAAGGTCAGGAGATCCACAAAGTAGAGATTAGTAGAAACCAAAGAGGTCTACCACAAACCCATGAAAAGCTTCTCAGCCCCTCCAAAATGCCCAATCGATACCTTGCCACACTGTGACATGGGGCCACAACATTTATGTTGCGTTGTACTGCATATCCCACTAGCTCTCCCTCAAGCTTTTTGGCCCTGGTGGTTTTCCACAATTTGGAAACCACATTCTCGTATCCAGGCAAGACACTGCAGTGTGCAGTTTAGAAGCCTGTATCTACATGCACCATCAAATCTCACAGAATAGCAACCTGCTGCATGAAACAGACAGTCCCTCCACGACCAGACACTGCTCCTGACTATCACCTAAGCTGATCTAGAGCTGGAAGCTCCTGATGCTACTGCTACCTTGGGGCCAGCTAGGAGCAGTGGAACATTACTGAGATGACCAGAGATATTATCGAGTGCAAATTTGGAGATATAGTTCCTCTCATCAGTGCTCCCTTCCTGAGTCATGCAATGGTTGAGTTTGAAAGGGACATCTGGAGGTCATCTGGTCCAACTTCTGGAGGTCATCTGGTAATGTCTGTAAAGCAAGGGTAGGTAATAAGGTATAGATGCTCTGGTGGGATCAATAGTTGGCAGCTGTCTACCTGGGGCATCACTCCCACAACTTTTTCCCAGCTCTGTACAGTAGCCCTCCTGAGCAGGGCCTCTCTCTTCTGAATGTGGACATCAGCATGTGGCACTGACCAGCTAACAGCACCATGGCTCTGCACCAACAACCACACACTGCAGTGAGTGATAGCTCTCTTCTGGGGCCAATCCAGAGGTCAATCATGGGAGTGCTCTAACAGTGACAATACCAGGCAGTGTGCAAGCTGCCCAGCAAACCAGTCTGAAATGGAAACACATTTCACAACAAACAAGGAGGTGAACTGTCTAGCAAAATGGCAGGTGATACAGGAATTCACTAGTAGCACTTTCACAATGAATCAAGCTCAGTGCTCTAGATTATCAGTGGAATAACATGAAAAGTGCATAGTTAGCCAGTGTTAATTTCAGAATGCTATGCTGTTCAAAGCAGATTTTTAAAACATTGAAAATGTTTGCATTTTAACAGGGTCATAATTGAAATGGAAACAAATGTGTCCCATGAGCAAATCCGTCCAAAAGAAATGAGAGTGGGAAATTTTTTTTGGCTCTGCAGAAAATCAGGTTAAATTAAATCAAAATAGCAGAAAATACTGAAACAAATGGAGAAGAGACAGTTTGAGCATTATTTAAAATGACATGAGATCAGTGGAAATCCCTCTGAAATTCCATCATCATTTTCACTATCATACTAGTAAAATACTACTTCTGGAAATAGTGGGGCCTTCCAAATATAGAGAGATGCTACCAGCACTACATTGTGCCTCCTCAGCAGCAGCCTTCTTTTTCTTGCAGTGCTTGTATCTTCCATAAACTGGAATTTAGGTTGTTACAGTTCATCTTCCTGGCAGTTGTGTTCAACACCAATGCAGAATAACTGATAATTTGTACCTTACAGTCATCACAGTGCTTGTTTAGAAGGCATTGTTGTTGTATGTCATAGAAAGTTTAACCATTCAAATCTCTCTCTTCAAACTCAAGCTTTATTTTCATTTTTCCCAATATTAGTGCTAGTGAGGAAAGTTATCCCTTCCTGTCACTATCTCTGCCCTGTTCCTGTCACCATTCACCTTCGTTAGGCTGAATGTACTATTTGTGCATCCACAACAAGATCACTGAAGTGATCTGAGGGGTTGGTGCTGGGGGAAGCCTGAAGAATGCATCATTCTAGCACTGTTGCCAAAGGAAGTTTCATATACCTGTGCATGTTATGAATGAATTATCTATAGACAGTAAAATGATAACACTTTCTGGGCCACCCAAGGTGAGGTTTCAAAAGCACTTTTGCATATCAAAAGCTAACATTGTATCAAGCAGCTTTTCATTAGGTAGATCATAAATTGATATCCCAATTATATTAAATATCTAATCTTTGGGCTACACGAAATCCCCAGAGTGGCGTTTACTTTGACGAATTCCTAGGAAAAGGACTGGCTCACAAAGTTTTGCCCAGAGTAGTGAAGCTTGATGTTGGAAGGATGGGCTGTCCAGGAGCATGTCCACACGTCTCAGAGCTGGCAAAGAGCTAACTGCAGAATCAAGTCATAGAATCGTAGAATCACAGAATCAGAAGGTTGGAAAGGACCTACAAGATCATCTAGTCCAACCGTCCTCCCATTACCATTGCTACCACAAGCTACTAAACCATATCTCATAGCTCCTCATCCAGAAGCCTCTTGAACACCGCCAGGGATGGCGACTCCACCACCTCCCTGGGCAGCCATTCCAGTGCCTGACTACTCTCTGAGAGAAAAAGTTAGTGGAAGGATAGAGGGAGGCTTATCCAGTGCCCACTACTGCATTCCACTTCATGTACCTGTTAGGCATCCTTCTCAGCTAAAAGGCTTCACTGAAACTGCAGACAACCATTCACATCTGTCTCATTGCCTCCTTTACGTCATTTCATCAGCTCACAAAAGGCTCCAGCAAGGTTCAGAGCTTGTGCCAGGTATGCGCAGGTGTATGGCCAGGAGCTGTCGTGGGGATGGGACATATGAGGTCAGAGCAGGACCTGCCCTTTGATCCTTTGTACTTATTGTCCAAATATAGCAGAATAAAAAAAAAGTTTTTTGTATGAAGGAACAAAACTTGCTTTATTTCTTGACCCAAGTCTGTGAAATGCTGATTCCCCTCAGCACTAGGAGTGATGTGCAGAGAGGAATCCCCTTGGGAGTGCTTTACAGCCCATGCCTCGGGCACTCAGGGATTTTTCTGCTGCCAAGCTGCAAGGACCTCCTCAGAGGTCTCTAATGCTGACAGAATTAGAGTTGTGGGGAGCCCCACAGGGAAAGTCTGGACAAACATATTGGCACAAAAACAACCGATGGAGATTAATAGTGACTCTGAGCATTAGAAGTTCCTTGTCCACCTGCCTAGATTAGCTGGCAAACATCTCAAAATGCTTCTGTTGGCCCTCTTCCATACTACATTCAGTATTACTTGTAGGATTGGTGCTGGCACAGTAAAAGCATTAGGAAGAGACTGAAAATCTTTCTGACTCACTATGTAGGAGTCACCTCCCCAAATCAGAGACAATCTGGGGTTAAGCATGTGGTCTGTGCCCACTGTCTCACCGCCCTGGTCACTGGGTGCTGAAGGGCCATGTGCTCTCCCCCACACCTCACAGATATCTCGCCTAGCATATACTTTTCCACCATACAGAGGGGCCCAGGGGAGCAGATCGACCTAAATAACTGCCGGAGGTGACAGAGACAGTTTCCAGCTGATCTGTATTCCCATTCTGCCTCTTTAAAATATCTACACTGCAACACACACACAAAAAAAAAAGGATAAGGCAGAGCAAACTGTGGCCTGTAACTTTCCCATCATCAATACTGAAGCTGCAGCAAGTGGCAATCATCACTTGGATATGAGCAGCTATGCACAAGAGAGTTTCAAAGAAAAATACAACACGGATCAAACAAAACCACAAGATCTGGATCTTTTCCTGATGATTAAGTTATTTGAATTTACGAATTCTAGTTATTTCCCAAAATGGCCTGAAATGTATTTATTAGCCGTCTCAAAGTATTATGAATCAGCCAGGAGCTGACATAGACCCTGAGACATATCACTCACTCTGGCCAGGAAAAGCTACAGAACAAAGGATAGAGCTCATAAACCACATCCACTGGGCTCTGGCCAAACAGTGACTGTGATAAGGGAGGTGACTGAGTGGGAAAATTAGTTTGATTAACTTTATCAGCAGGAAGGTGAGGAGTGGAAAATCCCTAAGCAGGAGAACAAAGGGGCAGAGGTGATAGAGCAGCAGTTTGAAGAAGGAGAAGGCTTTGGGCAAAAAGGAGGAACAAAGGCACATGCCTTCATAGAGGACTTCTATTCTCTGCACCATCACCTGAAGAAACAGAAATCCAGCTGGAGAGGAGGGGGCTCCAGGACAGGGCAGGACAAGAGCATTTATGTGCTGCAGGGACAGAATCATGCAAAGTCTAGGGAGAAGGAATAGGTAAGGGAAGGCAGCTGATGTTGGTATTCAACAAAACATCTCTGTATTTTCCCAGACATTTCCTTACATTTTTCCCTGCTCAGAAGCTTTACCATGAGACAGACATTTTTTTTTTTTTTTTTGTCCTTTATAGTCATCTGATTGATAGTGCAAAGAAAAGGAGAAGGATAAATAATGCTCATAATGTTGCAAGATTTCCAGAAGTCCCAGACAAAATGCTGTTGCTGATGGTAGGTCCAGCACATATAGGATGATGCTGGGGTATCCCAGAAATGCTGGACTTCTTACATGTACCTTGTACAGCTATTCTGAACATGCACTCACCATGAGCACAATTCATCCTCCAGAGAGTTAGAGGTGTCCTGTGCGTTGTTCTTGCAGGTGTTTGGAGGATCTTCCAAAGAAAGATTCAGAAAGATGAAAAAGATGCACAGCCCCCAAGTGTTGTTTTGCTGAGATGAGATCTCACTTCCTTCTGTGCTGTCTACCGTCAGGTAAGACTGTGCTGAAGTCCTTCAGAGACTCTGGGTACCATCACTTCGCGTTACTTCAAATATCATTTTGCTTCAAATACCAAGCCCCATTAGGACCTGAAAGATAAACTAAAACTCAGCAGGCAGCAGTCTAACAGATAACTAGCAAGGGAAGTGTATTACAGCTTAGCTAATCACTTTTCTTCCAGAAATATTAAATATCTCTTCCTACATATGAGGAGACTTAAACAACAGGGAAGGTACTCCTCCAAGGTGACCCACTAAGCCAAGTGACAGAGATAAGAATAGACTCTGTCTCCCAAATCCTCACGCAGTCTGACCTGCAAATATCCATCACTTATGCAGCCACCGCAGCAACAGTAAGGACATGCCAAGGTCACTGTGGGAGCTGAAGACAATGTTGTGACTACTGAGGCACAAGGCACAGAGATGTTTCAGGGAATGTAATAAGAAAGGAGATCCTAGGACAAACAGGTGATCAAATAAAAGCAGACTGTGTACATTAGCACACGAGACAAACAGAAGAGTATGGAATAAATGCCGACAAGTTGTGATGGAGAGTGTGACCTTCTGTCATAGTTACTTACCCTGTTACTGGGGAAAGTGAGGTACCATTCGTGTTGGACTGCTGCTCTGGCTATGATGTGAAGAAATGTGCTGTGACTTGAAAGTTCCTTTCCCAGGTATATTCCCATCAGGGGAGGCTACTGCTATGTGGCCAATGATGCTGCTTCTCTCTTTCTTGTTTTTTTTTCAGCCAGGAAAATATTCTTGTTTTTCACCCTGTACAAATGACCACAGTACTGTGACAGCCTCTCTTCAGTACTTCTGTAAAGACATTTCATCCCAGAGTGTATCTATCTTAACTGTCCATGAAAATACCTCACTTCTGTCCCAACTCACACATTATTTTCTATAGACAGAGCTTTTTTGACATACCTCTGGCTATGCAGAGAAGGAAATTTTGTGTTCTTCAGCTGCTAAGGATAAATCCTGGCTTTAGGCACAGTGAATGTCAGGTAAATGGAGCCAAGTGTGACAGAGTGAACTGTAAAAGCAAGGACATATTCAGGAGTAAGAGAAAACTAGCAACTCGAGGCCAGCAGCAGACACAGTGCTATCTGCAGTTCACACCTCAGAGGTTCCTATGGTTGTCTGATGACATCTGTTGTTCCCTCATTTTGCAAAAATGGATTTCAAATCTAATTATACAAATTCACATAAAAACCCAAGGGTAAATTTATGAATTCAAAATGTTGCTCTGAGGGCAGCATATGTATGGGGGGAGAAGCCAACTGTAACCCACCACAATACGAAATGTCTCGTTTACTCCTACTTACAAACAAACCCAACTTCTTCACTGATTTTCCCATGGTGTCTGCAAGTGACTCCATGCAAGCTGTGAGTGTGCAGCACAGCCCACAGCCCGCTGCACCCCTCTGAGCACAAACAGGTAGCAGGAGAGCCAAGAGGCACTCAAGGGCTGATGCCCACAGCACAGGTGGTGGAGGAACATGCAGCACACTGGTGGTGTCCCAGCAGTGACAACAAGGCTGCAGGCTGCTGCACAGAAATGGATGGAAAGGGTTACACGGTGCAAAGGAAGTAGACTTGTATATCCCCTCAAAGGGCAGATGATAGATAGATATGGGACTTAGAGGAATGCAAAAGCACTTGAGGAGCATCAAAGAAAGCCCCAGGTACACTGAAGGCTGGACCTGAAGAAACCAGGGAGAACAGAATGATGGAGACCATGAGCTCCTCAGGACAAAACAGAAAGGTGAATGTCCAGGTAAAGCTGGAGCCTCCATCACTCACAGAAGAAGTAGACGGGATCTGTAGTCCCCGCACTACTCTGTGCTGACTGGCAGCCCCATTCTCTTTCAGCAAATACACTGGGCAGAGAGATTATGACCACTTACTGCAGTGAGGGAGTGAGATCATTTATTCCAGCAATGTCGCTGCTTGCCACCACAAGGATAGTGCTCCTGCAGAACAGTCTCCTGGCAATACTGTTCTGTTATCAAGCATCATAAATCTTTTTGATGAAGAGCAAGCTATTAAATGTGCAGTGCTTTGCTAGTAATGCACTAAAAGTGTATGGGAGGTGTTTGCTGCTTCCTGAGCATTTTCCTGGGATGTCTGTGTAACCTTTCCTGGTGTCAGCTTTCCTTCAACCTCAGCAGTAATAAAATATTGTGGAGTGACTTCATTCATTGCCTTTTACCTCTGAGAGCCTATGGTGAATTTGTCTCAAGTTTTTAAAGTGTGTTCTCGGTGGATGGATGGAGAACAGGTGTACCAAACTCACTTTATTTTCCTTTATGTGCCTTATCTTACAGCTGAAAGTGTTCAGCTTGGAGCTATATGTCAACATTTCAAACCTTGAAAATGTGACAGGTTGGGAATCACACATGCTCCCAGAATAATCAGTTAGCTATAGTGATTATGTATATGCTGCAGCTGAGAAAGAGACTTACGGGGACAGGCTTGGAAACCGCAGATGGTCTTCTAAGAATCATTCAAGTGCAGTGTTTCTACTTCAGCTAGCAGATCCAGTGCTGAAGGAGGAAGTAATTTTAATGAACAATTTGGTTTCCAAGAATGTCATCAAACAGATTCTCTGGCCTATGCCCGTGTCCAGAGTCTCTGCCCAATGCATCACCCAATTCACTGTGTTTTTGTCAAGGTGAGAATGCAGGTAGGAATGAAGTCTTAAAAAAAAAAAAAGATGGCCAACAACTTTTCAGTGTTTCTCCCAACCTGCTCTCAGCTATCCTTCATTCTCTTGCAAAACCAAATTGATTAGTTAAAGCACAGGTAGTTTCCACTTTAGCCTCTGTGGCTTTGCACTGGAATGAAATAGATACATCCAAAAATTGTTCTGTAGGTAATTTGTTAGCTATTATCTGCTGAAGTTTTAATACAGGCTGGCCCACTGCTGATGCTTTGCTTAGCAGGCACAACAGCAGAAGGCAGCAGCCTCAGGGTTTGGAGGTTTAACAACTGTTGATTTGACTCCAAATCAGTAGCTAAGCTTGGCTTTAACCAACAGTTAAAGCCAACTTTAACCCTTTCTTTAGCTTCCAGTGAACTGTGGATGTGTGTCACTAAGAGGGATTTGGGTGAGAGAAAGGTGGGCTCTTGCAAATGGAAATAAACAACTATAAAGTAAATCTTGGTCAAATGCAAAAAAAAAGCCATCAGCGCTCAGAAAACCCTGCCTAGTTTGCAGCGCTTAGAGACTGTTCATTTTCTCCCCTCAAAAATCAAGGGAGATTCTCTGGTTTCACAGTGCAATAGGTTCTTTAGAGATTTTTTTTTTTTTTTCTAAAGATAGCTTTAAAATTACTTCACTAGAGTTAAAAGGGGTCCTCACAGTGGATTGGCCCTTGGTTGGCTGCATGACACCACAGGGGAAGGAAAATAAGGATGACTCTAAACCTCCAGGGTCAGCTCAGACTTCAGTGTAAATCAGAGGCACCTGTTCCACTTATGACCCTGCTTAGGTGTTCACCAGCACATAGAAGTCATTCTGACATCAAGCATGCAGCTGTGGGGACACTGTATTTGAGAAGAGGCAAAATCATCGCCCTTGTGCTATTTAGAGACTGAAGTTCAGTAAAAAATCTGTTCACGTTTGCTAATGTCACATACATTTTCCTGATGCTTCTCTGACCATTAGTTTTGTCAGTATATTTGTTGAAGGGCAAAAACAACAACAAAATTGCAATGGGAACACTCATATTTAGCAAAAACAATAGCTATCATCAGTCCTATCTTCACATGATTTTAATGAAATGTCTTCGTAAGACACGAAGCATCACTATTGTCCAGCTTCCCATCATGGTCTTGTTCTTGCAAGGTCACGGGACAGTATGAGGGCCTGAGGAGAACATGCAGGGAGCCCTGAGTGATGTAAGCTGTCCTGTTTCTCCACCTCCATCTGATTTATGATCCTTCATGCTCACCTTGTATCTGTAATGCAGTTGAGTGCAGGGAATGCAAATTTCTAAAGAAACCACATTCCAAAATAATTTGTCTCACTTTTAAAAATATTAATGAACTCTCAAGAGTTTTTAAAACCATAACCCTTCATTCTTTGCTTCATGAACGTTAATTTTCAAGTATGCTGAACTAATATGACAGCATTGCAGCTGTGCAAAAGAAAAATGGTTACAAATAGCTGTAGCGCTATATCCACAATTAATAATACCTCGCTCATCATGTCTAAGCATGACAATGCCAGGCCAATAGCATCATTTCAATGCCAGATGCCTCGTGCAAGCACACAATGAGGAATAGAGTACAGGAGGAAAGGGAGTCCTACAAATGAGGGTGAGAACTGCATTGCGGAAAAATGGGAGGACTGCTTTGTGGAGGCACCAGTGGGAAAGCAGGGGTCTGTGCTGGGCAGGAAAAAGCCAAACAAACAGATGTGGAGAAAGTGATGTTCACCTGCCACAGGCAATGTCTGACAAGGAAATGGGCATTCAGAGCTGAGGTGCTGGGCTTTTAGCATCCGTTTCCATGGTAGATCCCCCATATCCCTTAGAAAAACTGGAGATGTAAAGATCTGCGCTGAGGTGGCTCAGTGTCTCACAACTGTGTGACAGAAGGGACATGAAGTTGCCCCATCTTACATGGAGTCCAGTGCCAGTAGCCACTAGATTGCCCAACCTCTCTCCGGCTAAAGCTGATGGTCATTTCTTTCTTCACAGCACCGTTACATAACTGGGTTTTGGTTTAGTTTTGGGGTTTTTTTTAGTTTTTTTTTTTTTTTTTTGCAGTTATTCACATGCTTGAATCAAGAAAGTTCACATATGTAGAAAAATGTAGAGATAACAAAATCATGTTCATTACATTGCTTGAAGATTGCACCCTTTTGATGGGCAAATTACTTGGCTTGAGATTTGTTTTCATGCTTCCTATCCTTTTTGCTCACTGCTCAGGGCATGCCAAAGCTGTTGAAAGTACTAAAACTTTGAAAGCTTCTTGCCTTATATCTAATGATCTATCTAATGATCTAACAAATAGATCATTAAAAAACCCTACCACACGCGTTCATGTTAAAGAGATGGAAATAGCAAGCATGTCATTTGCATTTTTTTGTTTGCTCTTCCTTAACTGAAAACATTTCCCATCCTCCCCCACTTTAAACACCAAGGAAAAAAGACATATTGTTGTCCAGATATCAGAGTAAGGGAAGTTAGCTTCTGGTCAAAACCTGCTTACAAGATTTATGTCATCAAATACATAAAGACAGAGCTTGGGGCAAGAAAATGATGAGTTGTAGGAAAGGGCTGGTTGTAAGAAAGTGTTAACACATTTATTATAGCTCTCGGGAAAGGTGTATTTTGCATTCTTATCAGACCAGCTGTTAAATTATAAAGGCACTAAATTTTGCATCTGGTTTGGAAAACCCAGGCAGAGTCACATGATCGGTGCAGTGTTAGTCGATCAGATCTATTTTTTCAACTATAGACTGCTTTTCTACATTAGACTTAAAGCTGAATAATCTGGCCATTGCAGCCTACACGCAGCAATGGTATTTCTGCTTATATTAATTTTGTTGTCAAAGATACAGCTGTTGTAGGAAATATTTTGAATTTTTAGTACCATCTGGTGTGCTGAAAGAAAAAGAAGTGCTTTAAACGTTGGCATAAATCCATTTTCTAAGTGGGTAATATTGGTGCTTTGAGAAAGGGGCTGTCAGAGCAGGAGATGAGAAGAGTTGTTAATCCAGGCTGTTTTCATCATTCTATCGCACTACAAACCCTACCCTATCTTGATAAAACAAACATGTCTATGACTCTTAGAGAATTCAGAATGGCTCATCATTACTAAATACATTTGCATTATCCAATGTTTTTTCAGGAATTGACTTTCAGCTATGCTGGGAAATGATAGACTCAGGGATTGCACGAGCCAGGAAGCACAGGGAGCTGAGACCGAGTGCAGAGGCTATCGAAATACCTCCTCCCAGGGGTGAGAACCTGCCTGGTGGCCACTCTGCAGTGCTCCTATTTTCCCTGTTCTCCTCACACAGTTAGAACCCAACATCTTACTGCTCCGGGCTGAATGTGCTGTGTGGGTAAATGAATGTGAGATCAACCTTTATCACACAGTTAGATCAGAGAGAATAATCTAAGCTTTCTATAGGAATGTTAGATGACTGTGTTACAGTTCATACATTATATTTTCTGAGCAGTCATTTCCTATTGTAGGGAATTGGGTTAGAGGAGTAGCAGCAGCAATAAGGTAATACAGTGTTTCCATAGGGAGCCCTGAAATCTTCATTCATTAAGTCTCCACTGCAGCTGCAAGCATTAAGACAGTCTTAAAAATATGGAAGTTGCAGAGGACAAAAATAAAGCATTTGTTCCAGGGAAAAAAATAAGCTGAAAATTCAGTCCACAAACATTTTCATTAAGTCACCAAAATCCATTTTGAAAGCACAGTGCATACCTTGGTATCCAAGTGCTTAAACCTGTAATCAGCGTTGTAACTGTACCTTCAGCATAAGAGATTTCATAGTGACAGACCGTCAGCATTGCCCAAGTCCTGCAGCGTTCTGGGGAAAAAGCTGCTTCTAAACCTGTGGAGATCAGAAACTGTGTGTGCTGCTGCTGCAGGTCTGCTGCAGGCTGCATGTGCAGCCTTGCTAGAGAATGCTTGGAAGTGCCATCACATGGAGCAAGGGTAGCCACTGGCAGATAGACTGCTTTTCTGTCAAAAAATAAAGCACACACTTGAGAGAATCATGCAAAAAGTCATTTTTTTCCCTTCCTTACATAAATTATGGATTTTGTTCAACATCACTTTGTCGGGCTATTAACTACAACAAAATAAATTCATTTTTATCAAATTAATACTAAAACCTGTTAGCATCCTCTACTGCTATTTCACCAGTTCCCCTGTACAAGCAATCATAACCATTTTCTTGAGAAGTGTTGACTTATATCTCACTTGCTGCCACATACATTCACCTTCACAAGTACTAAACAGAACATTTACTTTATTGACTCCATGGTACCGAGGACCCTCAACAGTTAATGGTGTGCATGTGTTTTATTTTTCCCCTCATATTCCCCTTCCTTACAAAGGCGCTTCAGTTACACATACCTCTCACAGAACTGCCTATGGTGGGAGCAGAGTAGATGTTTTGAATACCACTTTGAATAAACATTAGAACTAGATTACTTGACTCAAAAGCTTACTAAAATTTAGCTTTCCTAAATGGCTGCTGCATCACCACACTGTAGGGTTGAAATCAAGTCCAAGAACTGAAAACAGGACTGAGACCCATCATAATTATTTCCCATTGGAAAAGTACTTTGGTTTGCATGAGCATTTTGTAGCAGCAGGAGACCATCCTGTGATGATATTCCCTTCCACTGACATTATCACTTAATTCCCTTCTTTTTGAAGGTTTTTATAGGGATTGGGTGCAGCTGTTTCTCATCAGCCCCTTCTTATTAGAGTTTCTAAGACTCCTGATTAATTTAGAGCCTGTTTCAGCTGCTGCTTAAGGAGATAGAACATCTTGCTCTCACCCTTCTCAGTTTGCTTTTTCCAATAGCTTTTAAAACATTGTGTGTAGTATTAATAATGTTGTTTATGAGCAAACGCATGCCATAAGTTCGAGGTATTTGTCTTATTCTCGAGAGTTAAATTATTTCCTTCCCCCTGCTCATCCTTCTACCCACCTTTTAATTTCTTTACTACCCTCATTTGTAGGGTAGTATAAAAGTGGGGGGGGGGGGGGGGGAAGTTCATTCAAGTGCTAAGGAGACTGTTGTATTGTCTGATACTGGAAGGAGTTGAATGATGTTAAGCTCTGCCTGAAAATGGGTCACTCACAGAACCCTGCAGGATTGGGTCACTGTGGTTCTTTCCCCAAGTGGTTGTGTGTGTGTGTTCTCAGAGATTTAGTGTTACAAATCTTACACATAAGGAGTATCCCCTTTTTCAGCTCACAAGGGAGGCTGGTTTTGGCAACTAACAAACACTGTGCTGCATCAGTGCTTCCTGTGGCTTTTTAAGCATATACCAAAAGACGATGTGCAAACCAAAGGGCTTCTGCTAGTGACTGGGCAGCTCAGGTGTTAGAGAGTTGGAAGAGAAGAGAACAGTGCCTTGCAGACCAAAAGGACAGCTGAAGGAAAGGGTGCTTTGGGGATGAGAGAAGAAAAACAGTTACTGTTGGAGGGAGGACCTTAGAGAACTTATTACCTGGAATAGAAATCCTGCATGAGTCCTTCCTGTAGGCTGCAAGCATTTCTAAAGCCTTAGATACATTTCAGTTTAAATGCTATTTCTTTTCTCCAGAGTATCCTGATTGCTTAGTATGTTGCAGCCTTCATTTTTCCAGACAGTTGTAAGTGCACTGCTAAAACATCCAAATATTTTTCAAAACTTTCTGTTTACCAAGAAATTTCAAATGCTGTTTCTTCCTGCCAGTGTATTAGGGGAAGAAAGGTTGAGATAAGGAAAACCAACACATTTCTTATCAACTTGTTCAAAAGACAACGTAGAACCTTCATAAGATGGTGCATTTTATCTACAGATTGCATTTTTAAAAAGCGATTTTAGTCATATCTTAGTTTTATGCAGGGTATCTAATCAGCCATACATAAATAATGTCTTACAAAACAAATACACATTGCCTTTAACTAGCACCACGCATCTTGAGGTTCTGCTGTACAGCTTATCCTGTGAAGAATGTGTGCTCCATGTCCACAAACACGTGCTGACTACAGCTAGTTACCTTATTTTTGCTTAATTCAGTTCTTCAATTGCATAGTAGAGCAAACCTCTTGAAGAGCCTGGGGTGATGATGAGTGAAAGGAGGAAAGCCTACAAACAACAGAAAAGCCACAAGCATGACTTACTTTACCAGTGCAAAAAGAAAAAGTTGAGCAGAGCCTGATGAAATGCTAAGGAAAGGGAAGGGACACAGAGCTCTTGATTGACAGATGTTTCGCTTAACTGAGCCAGGTAAATGTAGTGTCTAATAAAAGAACTGTGTGCCTGGTAGTACCAGTCTCCAGTAATTCAGTTAAATTGTGTTAGTTACAAGTTACATGACAGCTAATTAACTCTGCAGTATGCACTAGGAATATGGTTCAGTTCCATTCGGGGTGCCCCCAGAGAAAGCTGGGCAGTGCAGAGTCTCAGAACGGTACAGCCAACACTGTGAGTTTTGTACTTCAGTGCCCTATTGCTTTCTGCTTCTTAAAGGCTTTTGCATCTAAGGTTGTTGCATGATATGTATAATGCACGATAAACTTTATTTTTCTATCTGAGTAGCTTTGGATTTTCTGCTACTAAAAACAAAGGCCATGGTTGTAGGACTAATTTACTAACTGGATGTTTCTTCTCCCTCCATCTTGTTTTACTTTGCTATCAAAACATATTTTGTTTCTGTTAATCTAGAAATTTAAGCTGCAATAATCTAAAGCTATTTACCCTGAATGAAACTATTCACACAGAGTTTTAATATGCTGTAACTTATATAAATTGACTTCACACCTTCAGTTGATTGATTTATTTAGCTTTCCTGAGTGACCCTGTGTAGGCAGCCCAAACTGTTTCATTAGTAAAATGAGGACTACCCTTCAGGCTGTATCTCTTTCAGCTGTTCTCAGCCCCTATCCAGCTCTTTTTCATTACCCTGAGAATTAAAAATCTTGCAAGGGGCCTGGGGGCAAATTCAGCTCACTGCTCACTGCTGTGGACTATACTTATGAGTCAGCCTTTCTTTCACCCCAAGGAGAGTTTATTTCCACCTCTGCTACTGCAACACCTTTTCCTCCCTTCTAAGCAGATTTACAGTCAAACATCTCAGTCTGATGCACCAGGACATTAAGCATCACCCACACACCCTCATATTTTGTTTTCCTGCATCTGACATTTTTCTGCTTATATATAATGATATCTTAATTTTTTTTTCTGCAACCTTTTTCAACAAGAACCATCCAAAACACATTTCCTGCCAACCAACCATTGCAAATCAAAAATTTGCAATGTAGGAAATGCAGGAGTGCCCCCTCTTGTCTGCTCTCAAGTAAAACACTTTTTCACGAAGGAAAAGCAGAATGAAATAATTTTGCTTCATCTGTCAATTTGCATTCATTTACAGATTGAAATGGAATAAAATAAGGATGTTCACAGCCTGATAAATGGAGATTTGTGCACATGTTTGCAGATTGAAACCTTCTGATGCTCCTTTTTTGTGGGGAGGGAATTCAGGAGTGCAGGCATATGTAGCACAGAATGAGCGCTAAGTTTCTGCCCACTCCACACTCTTCATTGTTTTATCTGCAGACAGAGATGCTTTTGGTATTGCTTTGATCAGAAAGATCATAGCTAATAAAATATTCTCTTTTTTTCTCAGATGCTTGAACCTTGGGATTCCCTTTTCCTTGAATCAGGGTCTTCAAGACGGCTACGCTATGATATGAAGAAGTCTGATTTCCCAGATATTAACTCATAAATATTAACATTCTCAGAGTCCCTCTAGAATAATTTTGAAAAATAATTACATCTATCCTTTGGAATTTTCTAGGTGATGGGAATGGAAGTGGTAAATGGAGACCACAAAAAGAATGACCTTTAGGAGGTCGAGTTCACCTGTGCCTACTGTACCTGTACTGTCATCCTATGTCAGCAAAACCAGCTGCTGTCAGGGGGCTGCAGGGTGGGGTGAACGAACTCACAAAAAAGGCTGTCGGATAGGATTTGTTGGGAAGTGGGTCCATTTAACGACCTGTATGTCCGCATTTTGTTGTGTTAGTGGGAGGCTTTATTTGCTTGTTCATCTCTTCATTTTAGCAAGACCTTTAAGAAATTAGAAAGAACAGCCATCCCAAAGGTCAGCAAAGCCCTTTGTCTGAGCCCTGTGTGACTGCCATCCCTGTGGACAGGCAGCCCCTAGCCAAACATGCAGAGTAAACCTCCAGCTCCTTGCAGTCAGATTAATGTGGAGGGCTCTTTAAACATGAAATTCCTAAGCTGTAGGTTTGTGCATTTCCTCATAAAGATCCCTGCAAATTTTCATTTTCAAGTTCTGCAACACAGCCTGATTTTCTCTCTCCTTGCCTCATCTCCATTCTCTCACACAGCTTTTGGTTTGCTACTGGAAAGTGACCCCTCGAGAGAAAAATTAATCTTATTTCAGGAACTGTGCCCACAAAACAAGCAGATGAATGTTAAGTTCTGGGTAGTATTGAAGAAAAATAAAACACAGTACAGCATAAAAGCCCATGTGAAGCCAGTGCTTGTGAGCAATGCCAAAATGATGGTTACAGAGAAGAAAGGCTCTGATTTAGCTGGGTAACATGGAATCCAAGGGCTATGCTACACTGCTAACAAGTCTAGATACTAGAACTGTGTCTATACCATCTAATTAGTATGGCAACTTTGCCTGGCCTAATGAGTTCAACTTCTTTAGTTAGGCCAGGCAGGATGCTATGCTGATGTAGCCATGCCACTCTGAGACTTTAGTGAGTGTCACTTGTCCTAAAGCAGTGGACCTCCTGTCTGGTGGCATGTTGAACAGGGGATCTAATATAACACCTCAATTCATTTTGCAGAAACGCATAGCTACTAACCTGAAAAGGGGAAATACATCCATTTTTGGCTAAAATGGTAGATTGTTCCATTTAATTTTCAACCTAAAATGTTATAAACAAGCAAAGTTTCTGAGATCATGCTCTCCATGCATCTGCCCAGGAGGCTGTCCTTGTACCTGCTGCCTGCATCTCACATGAGCTAATTAAATTTATAAAGCTACTCGGTTCCTACAAGGCTTGTGAGAAAAGGATGCCTGCTTATGGTGCCTCATGGCAGGAGAGAGCCCGTAGAGAGCTCTGCAGAGTTTGAGGATTTTGCCCTATTAGTCTCCAAATAATTGACTCAGTCACATTTTCTCTCTCTGAGGGGGATTCTATTGAGACCTTCATGACTCAGATATATAACTGAGTTAAAACGTCAGCCATCCACAAAAGGCAAATCCACCAGCACCCAGGTTTGCTGAGTCCCAGACAGGAGCAAAGATGGGTCTCCCAGCACTGCTTGTGCATGCAGCAGGCTGGTATCAGCATCCTCACTGATGTTCCCTGAGCCTCTGGGAGATGAGATTCACCTGCCTCTGATCAAATCCATTTTTTTTTTCCCCACTCAAGCCCTTGAATGCTGCCTTATTTTTGTTTTCTTTACAGCTTTGGGGTATTTCCACTTTCCTAGGATACTCTTCCCAGATGAAGCTGCCCTGTATTGCCTCGGATCTATGCCAGAAAGAATTACAGATGTTTCAAAGGAAGTGTGCAGAAACCATGCAGCTGAAACAGAATTAATTATGCTTAAAATCAAGGAAATGTCATAATAAGTGAGAAATGCACCAATTTCTCCTTGAGCTTTTTTCCTTGCTGCTACCACCTGTGTTTATTTTTATTTATTTATTTAACTTTATGGTGTGGTCCAGCAGCTGGTTCTTCCAATGAAGAAGTCTGTAGTAAGACAAAAGTTTTAAAGGATTTTTAGAATTTCTTACATTTTCCAACTTCGGTATACTTTAGCAAAATGTACAGGCGTGTGTCTTCATCTGTAGGACAGAAAAAACATGGAAAAGCTGTTAGAACTGCACCCCCTCCACCCCCTTCTCTGACAAACTACAGGTTGAGCATTTGACCGAGCAGCCACTAAGCACAGCCCCAGGTGTTTCCAAAAGTGCTCCCACATTGAAGCAGTGGAGAAAAAGGAGTGATGAGTGCAGACTCATCTGGGCAGCACGTCTCTTTTACTGTCTGCATCACACTGAATTCAGCAAGGAATTTCTAACTTTTTGCCTCCCCATACCTGTATCCCAGGAGAAGCTGCAAACATCTGTGGCAGACAATGAGTCATGCACCTTAACTCCTTACTTTATAGCAAGCTTTTGCTTTACAAGCAATGCCCACTGCATACACATACATGCACTCCAGCAATGTTCAAATTCTTCTGGTCTCCTAACTTTAGGCTGTTCTTTTTCACCAGCTTCCCCTTGGAAGCAATGAAATAAAGAGCTTACCTAAAAAGCCCAGCCCAAATCTCAGAAAACCTGGTTCAACAGATGGTACCAAAGTTTTACACCTTTCTTGCCAAGACACAGCCAGTAATTAATTATTTGATGAGACTCTCACAGTTCTCTTTTACAAAACTTGCTTATTCCTTTCAAGTCTTTCTGAAGAAAAAGCACTTCCACCAATTTCAGGAAGAAAAATACATCTTAGATTAAATTTAATCTGAGAAGTGGAAGGAATTTTTCTACATAGTTGTATGTTTTTACTGAATTTTTATCTCTGTGTTGATTTCTTTAATTTACAATATACTTACATTATCTAACCATACCTGAATATTACTGTGTCTTCTGCACTTCCTTGGAGGACTTCGGTATTCCCAGTAATAACGCACATGAGATGAGATCATCTTGCCTGTTATGGAAGAAATACATAATTCCATTGGCATTTTACTGCAATTTAGCACGCACTGATGTCTGCTTATTTGGAAGTTTATCTGGGTAATGAATTGTATCCCGCAGGCATTTTGTAATAGTTCTTATTTTTGTAATGGTGTGCCTTCCGCACATTTCTAGTAGCAAGAAAGTCCTTGTCAAGCAAAACGATCAAAACAGAGCATGGTTTCCACAGTGCAATTTAGCCCAAATTTGAGCTCTGTATTTTACAGCTATGCATTTGAATTATGCAAACTAGGGACTCAAAATAATTTTCAAAGTGTTAATGGAAAGCACAGGAGATTTTCTCAATTTGAGAAATGCAAATCTCTTAAGCCTTTGCTCAGCTCCCAGATGTACAGCAGCTTGAAGCGTCTTTCTTTGTGAAGCTCTGTAGTACCATGTTCATAGGACTGCGTATAGTTGTAATTATACAAGGCATAATAGATGGATAGACAGGAGTTATATAGGAATAACTCACCAATGCTGAGGCTCACAGTTAAGATTGAGGCTCACTACAAAGAACTCCACACAGGAGCAATCTCCAAAAAGAGATGCTGCCTTAGTGGTGGTCAGTCCTTAAATGGGATCTAGGAGAGGTGGAGTCAAGCTCCACCCCTTCTGGGAGCACAGCTGAATTACCTTCACCTGTGCTCCTGCAGCTGACCCATCACTTGCCTCAGATGGCTAATCAGAGGTTCAGGCTGTGATTAACAGTTTCCCATATATACCGCCACGAGCAATACCAGTATATTTGTATCTTGTGTTTTGTTTATAAATACATAGTCTGTGTTTTGCATTTCACAGGTAACCTATATCTTACTATGGCGTCTGCTCTTGTCACGTGATCCATGGCTGTCTGGTCTGCATTTAGGAAGAGGTTGTGCTTATTCTCATAGAAGACCAATGTGTTTGAAACAACTGAATCAAAATGAATCATGAGGTTGTCCTTAATACTCCGCTTCCACAATGTAACATTAACCAGTGTGCCCAGTCAGGGCTAGTGTGCCGCTTAGATCTGCATGTGACAAATGTGATTCTGTGCCACTTCATACACAGCAACCTATTGTCTCCCCATGTGTCTTCTCCACAGCAGCCAGTCACGCATTCCCTGGGCATGTTGTCATGGCCACATGGACTGTTTTCCTTTGGAGTCTAATAATAAGTCAATTAGAGCAGGATTAGCCTCTGGGAAATGAAACCAGTTACTCCCTCTCTCCCAGGATGAGGACCTTAAATGATCTGCCTGAACATTTTCCTCTCCTTTTGTTTTTCCTGCAATCCAGCAAATCACTTCTCTTCCAATTAGCTTGCCAGTAGGCATTTATCAAATGTTTCTCTTGTTAACTTACTGACTAAGCCAGAAGGGTGCTTTGTAGTGCCTCGTAGGGGTACTGCCAAGTTTAGTGTCTGATAGAGCTGGAAAACAAACAGCCCCTCATCTGCCTTCTCCTCCCCCCTATAAAAAAAGCTTTGCCTCACTCCATGCAGTGTTTTCACACAGGAATGAGCTAATTTTTCTCCCTGGCCAAAGCACTCCTTTCACTCTGCAGGCAGTTGAGAAGAGTCATGGTGGAGTCCTTTCTTCTAAACACCAGTATGCCAGTGTTTAGACAAGGGAAATACACTTCTGGTTACTGTTTTCATTTTGTGGATTAAGACAGGCAGAAAAAAAAAAAGTGGTTTGTGAGTATAAATCACTCTTGTTCTGTGTTAAAAGGTAAACAAATTAAAAATATCAGCCAGCCTGCCATGCTTAAAATTTAAAGGATCAACACTACCTCCTTACCATCCCATCCAACTCGATCCCCTTGACCAGGCTGCTCTTGAAAGCCATTTTCCCAATGGAGAACCACTTGTACTGGAAGGCCTTTGGCATTATGAACAGCCACAAACAAATGTTCCCCCAGGAGAAGCAGCTGAGGACTGGGAGCATCAGACACAGGAAGCACATGGGAAGAGCTGGGAGTTGCTCCAGCTATCACCACAGCTACGCAAGGCCTCCCCACATTCCCTGCTACAGCCCCAAACAACACAGATTCTCCTCCATAGTGTAGAGGACTGGTAGGTTTGCATTATGAATAAGATGCAGGATGCAGGTCTGGCTGTGCCTTATTGCTCCAGGGCCATGGCCATGAGTAAGCATGAAGAGAAGGCAAAGCATGACAACTCTCAATCTGCTGTCAAACAAATTCGCAATGAGCTGGGGCCTGGTTGTGGACCCCTTCTAAGCAATTCCTCTGTGCCCTAGAAAATGCATACCTTCTGTTTCTGTACAAACCACCGTAAATGTAGTGTTGCAAAGACCTGGCTGTTGTTACATAGAGTTCAATTTATGCAGAGAGCATAGCAGAAGAGTTTCAGAATAGAAGAATCACAGCATGTATTTTTTTTTTTTTTTTGCAAGGAAGGCTAGTGAGAAAAGCTAGCATTTCTCAAATCTGGAAAAGCAGCTTTTGCTTTTAGTTTTCCTACCTGCTGACTGCTCCCTGCAAGGAGCCTGCAGATGCAGCTGAATGCCCCGAGTGCCCTGCATGGTGCTGTGGTCTGAACTGAACACTCATATATCTTCATCTTCTGGACTGCCAAATATATCCTATATTTTAAAGTTAATAAAGCAAATATCAGTTGACAGGATATGAGAGGTTCATGGCAGATGGAGCCATAAGAGAGACAAATGTGGACATGTGCATTCAGAAAATGTTCAGGCAGCCATCAAGCACCGCTTAATCGACTCTAATGATGAGATGTGCATGGTGTTGAGCAGCAGCAGTGCACAGGTAGCCAGGCTGAGCTCGCTGTGGGGCAGACAGGCTGTGGGGCTCTTCTCGGCATCCTCCTCCTGGCACGGGGGCCGTTATTAGCAGCCTGGCCAGGCTGGGCCATGGGCCTCCTGATAAACTCTGTGCTTTAGAACAAAGCCGTCATTCTCTTGAGCAGTTTAATGTGCTGTAATGAACTGAAATAAGGCAGAATGTAAAGGCAGGGAGATACAGGCACTCTGCTGGAAAGCAGAGTCATTAAAAATAATGAGCAGTCTTTCACTTCCTTTTTTTTATTAACTTTCTGCAGAGGACAACCTGGCACTTTATTTTTAACACAGTCCCCACTTCACTAATATCCGTTAGACAGATGGCTAAAAGTTTTTTGCAACATACTCCAGAATATTTAGGAAAATGAAGTAAAACAACACAAGAACAGAGCCTTCCTCTCCTGTTCCTCTCTTCATACCTTAGCCTTTTCTTTTTTTCCACAGCCCCTCTGAACTGAATAACTGCTCCCACACTCTGTGGTGGTCACACACAAAGACATGCACTGAGCTGTTGCATCCAGGAAAGTTTTGAAGTGCATATTACCCTTAACTTAAACATTAATTTGAATTTATGCTAATTACTATTTAATATCTGCAGGCAAGGCAGAGGTTGGTGACAAGACTCCAGGATGTGCAGTGCAGCCTGTGTTCAAGATGGTTGCTCAGGCACATGTCCCACACCCACAGAAACGTCTGCCCATCACTGAGCAGGCTGTCAGTTTTCCCAGCTGCTCTTCTCCTACAGCTGCTGAAACCTTTGGCCTCTACTGAGAAGGGGAAAGCCCCATTCTGCCCCATTCCCTTCACTAACGCTGCTGCCTCTGCCCTTGAGAGCTTCTGGCATTCATCAGGCAGAAGCTGCCCCTTACAGACGCTGTGGTGCTGTGTGTGGTAGGGATTGAGCTTGGTAACCAGCAGCATTCATCTGTGCCATCACTGCAAGCAGACATGGTTCAAATGACTGCTCCAGATCTTTAGAGCCGTAGAGTAGAATTTAAGCTTCTAATGTATGCTCACAACCTGTCTTCACTGCAGATTCAATCTGAGCTTTTCACTAATTACTGCACTTCTGCTGCCCATGTTGGGGCCTCCTGGTCTCCTGACAACCCAAAGCAGCTCTCCTGGCTGTGAGGGTCCGTCCCCCAAGAGAGCTGCCCTGGGCTGTGTTCCCAGGTTTGTCTGCTTCTACCCCTCCACCCACTCACTGTGTGAGTCCAGAACTTAAAATTCAAAAAGGTGTGAGATAAACTGAGCATAACATCACAATAAATAAGGAATGTGCTCTCATCAGACTCTCTCAGCTTGTTTTCTCCCAGCCTTCCAACATTAAACTGAGCCCTCATGTTCCTGCTGTTTACCCCAATGCTTTCTATATCCAGAACAAAGCACTATGGCATTTTCCTATGTGATCACAGCAATCACTGTGCATGTTAGCTATGTTAGTCTGAATCTAGGTGGCTGTCACAATGACTCAGCACTGGTTACCTGATAACAGAACAAATAGTGAATTCTGAATTGGTTGCAAAAATTTGCACTCAAGCTGTGTTCCCCATTTGTAACTGATAAAATGCATGCAGTTGCTTCCACCAAGGAAGGCCTGACGACTTTTTCAGGTTACCTTCCAGTGTGATGCCTCTACAATGTTGCTGTCCACACTCTGGCTAGTTTCACAGCAGCCAACAGCAGCAACAAAATGAATGAGCCCAAACACAATTGGATATTGGACTTTCCAAGTTAAACCTTCAAAAAATGTTCTGCTTTGTATCTGCATTTATATATCCAGCTATGTCTAAGGGTTATGTCTGTCCCAGTTGTGACTGAGTCTAATTTCTGAAAATCTTGAACTTTTCATGAGCAGCATGAAACAGCAAAGCCTTTGTTTCAGTAAGTTCAGTACAGAAGGCCAGAGGAAATTCAATTAAGAGAAAAATATTCATTGTGCTTATGTATCATCATATATTAGCCTTCTTCCTCTCATTCTACAAATTGCTGTGGGCCACGCTGGTGTACAAGGTATCTACGTCACATGAGGATTGGTTTTTGCAAATCCCTTTTGGTTCATACTCCAGCAGGGCCCGTGCCAGTGACTATCTCTGACAGCCCAGAAGAGATAGAGCTGTAATTGATTGTGCCCCTGGGAGATTTTCCTCCCGTCTCTGTGTATGTGTGTGTGCAAGAGAAAGAGACTGTCTTTGATCTTGTGCCAAAAGTGGATTTAATCCAGCACTGAGCTTTTCTTCTTCTTGCATGTTCCCAAGTGCTACAGCATTTCATGTTTTGAGGAAGAGATTTGCAGAAGGCAGCTTCCAGAGAACATCTTGCACCAGAAATTTCAGAACACAGCCTTTTCTCTTTGGATGAGAAGTAAGGAAGGCAGAAGAAGAAATGACAGAGCTCAGCTTTGAAGACGCAGAGGGAATAGCACCACTGCCCCGCACTTGGTTCTCTGCCTTTGTCAAAGGGTTTCGGCAGAGGAATTCCAGAGGGCCCTGATGAGGCAGTAGGAGAGACTGCAGCTTCCCTGCTTCATTCGAGCCTCCTTATCCCCACCCCAGTTCTGGTGCAGGACACAGCATAGGGGAGTGGCCTACATTTTACACCCAGACTATGAGCTCGTGAGGAGGAGAATGGTTTCTTCACCAGGATGCAATTTGCATTGCATAAATCACTCTATTTTTTTATTTTTTTTTTTAATATGAGGTTGCTCCTCAGTCCATCCTGTTGCCCTGGGACCTGGAGGTTGTAGCTGCAAGTTTGCTTGCATAACCTCCTCATAGACTGCTGTTGTTCCCTATTTCCTCTCTTATTAGTAGTTCAAATATGCTTGTGGTGATAAAGGCTAGCTGAGTGAACAAGGAGAGAGAAGGACATATTGCTTACTTTGACTTTAGCAAATTTTCTGCAGCATCTGTACAATGAAACTGGTGAGATATGGACAAAAGATATGGACTACAGGACAGGTGGAAGCTGAGTAGGTGGATGGTGACCAGCTGAACTAAGTGTGGTGAGCAGCAGGACAAAGTCCACCAGGTGTCTGGTTAATAGTGGTATACTCAGGGATAAACATGGAAGCCAGTTAAGTCCAATATCTTCATTAATAACCTGGACAGTAGGATGAGGTGCATTCTCTGCAGATATCAAATCTGAGGAAGTGGCTGATTTGCTGGAGGGTAAAGCTGGTATTCAGAGGGACTGGAATGGCCTGAAGAAGTGGAGCCAGGATCCTTTGAGGCTTAATGAAAGTAAGGGGGAAATCCTATCTCTGGCATAATCCAGTGTATCTACCACCATAGGCAAGTCAAGTGACAAGAGAGCACCTTTGCAGAAAAGAGCTAAAGTCCTGGTAAACAACAAGTATGACACAGCTTTGGGGGAACCTTACTGCTGTCTACAAAAAGGTAACTGAGGTATTGAGAAGAAGAAACCTTATTCTTCTTGAAATTGCTCAAGGTAGTACATACAAATTTCAGCACAATAAATTTGAGTTAGATAGTAGGAGTTTTTTTTCTTTTTTAGAGTGGTCAAATATTTGAAGAGGCTGCCCAGAGACTGGAATCTGCTTTGGAGATGTTTAAAACTCAGTTATGTGAGGAGGTAAACAATGAGATGTAGTTGCTATCTAGTAGCAAGGTCAACTAAGTTCCAGGAGGGTTAGAGCTGTATTTTCTGCAGCACATTTCATTCACAACTTAATAATTTTTCCCCTTCATAACTATATAGGGGCAAGAATGAGTCCCTCTGGGATCTGACTAGAAATACAGTCATCTGAGGATGTTTTCTCTTATATGGTTACATTTTTGTTCCTTTCTGCTAATGAAAAAGAAAAAACACAACACAACAAATCATGTCAAATGCTCTCAAGAAGCCTAAATAAATTTTATCAGTTTTCAAATCCTTATCCACCAATCTCACTTGTTAAAACAGTCATGTTAATACATCTTGAAAAATAATACCAGGTGAATCTTAAAGAGCTTTTTTTGTTTTTTCCATAAAACCATGCTGACTGCCATCGCTGATAGTATTTTCCTGCAAAGAGAGCACTTTATCAGTAGCTCTAATGGCTTGCCCAGGATTGATTGCAAAGCCCAAAGGCCCTGCTTTTGAATCACAGTATCTTATGCCTTCTACTAGTACACAGATGAACTTTCTTGCAGGCCTCTGGAAACATAAACCAAAACTTTCCCAGCTGGGTGCCAAAGACTGCTCATTTAAATAATGTCAGCAAAGGCCGTGGGAATGGCAGGTGCTTAAAATTAAGTCATGTTCATTTTTATGTAGAACATGGGTTTAGGCATCTAGCTTCTTATTTGAAAAATTGTACAGCAAGTGTGAATAGCCCACTTCCAGACAACCATGGTTGGGCTGTTCTTAAATGTAAAAAAAAACTGCTAAAGGAGGGTGTAGACAGCAAGAACTTGTTCAGCGTGGCTGTATCAGCTGGGAAACGCAGGGTTTCTTCTACTGCCAGGTGCCAAATGCAGCATCAGCCAATAGTGGAGGTGTGGAGTAATGTGCAATGTGAAGGTGCACCTGTGTGGTAATTCGTCACTGAGCAGATCCAGGACAGATGTTACACAGCATTTGGAGAGAGGAAGAAGGGGAGGGAGAAAGGATAACCCTTAAAATTAGAATAAAAGTGGGAAAAAAATTTCCTTCTAAGAACTAGTAAGCTACTACTGACAAGGACAGGGCTGTCCCCTGCTTACACTACTGTCAAAGTGTGCTCGTCCTACTGGTGACATCCAGTCTCATAGAGAAGTAGCTAAATGATGTTACACTGAATCCCAGTGAATCTCATGCAAAGCATTAAAAACCACAAGTGCATCAAAATCATTGCGTGTTGATCCTGGTCAAAATGCTTAGGAAAGGAATTCACAGCAAACGTCAAATGATGGTGGGAGGTGAGATTTTGAAGATGATGTAAGTACATGCCTCAGTAGGGCTGATTTTCCTAGGCAGACTGCTGTGCGCACGTGGCTGTACCACTTCTGATAGCCAAACAAGCTTGTCCAGAACAAGCTGGGAGTCTCTGCACTTTATTATGCAAACACTGGCTTAAATTTAATGCTGGCTCTTGAATGCATAAGTCATTTTAAACTGATACTCCTGGCCAGAAATGGAACATATTCAGGCACCAAATTCAGATTCAAATCACTGAGAATGGGATGTTTAACACCTTTGAAAATCTGGCCCTATTGCTTTCAAGACTCCAAAATTTATTTGCAAGTTGTAGCCAAAGGACTTGTCTGATCTTGCCATCTATTGATAGAAACTCACAGCTACAGCTGGGAATGTGTGTTTGCAGTCTTCTTCAGGCAACTGAAGTGACACAGAGTCACTCAGTCTATGAAAATCAGCTCCTGTCCTCACCAAAATGAAGAGATAGTATTTACAGGCTAGTTTTTATTGTCCCTTGACAGGCCAAAAAAGAAAAAAGAAAAGAAAGAAAGAAAGAAAAAAGACATTGTTGTGTTTATTGTTTCTAAAACAATAGGGCCCAGGGAAGCAACTGTTTCTAATACTGGACAGTACAGCTTAGGCTCCTTTATGTTTCTCAATTTGATTGTCACCAAAAAGAAAATAGTCAAAACAGCTAATCAGAAAAAATAAAAATAAAAATAAAATAAAAAATAAAAAAGAAGTCTAATAAAATATCTGTGTGACAGGCTAAGAGTGTTGCAGTCTTCCTGTTTTGGGAGCCACCATGTTTGTCCCCAGCCTTGGCTCTGGAAAGCATGTACCCGCTCTGCAGAGATCCCTTATCATGTGCCTCACTTACTGCAGATTTTTTCGTGGTTGAATCAGAAAGGAAAGAGTTTATGGAATATGAGAGCTCATACACAGAAAGCACAGAGGGAGGAGAAGGGAAACAGTCTGCCAAGGGGATGGATAAGAAGAAATAAAAATGCTTTTCCTTCTCCAATATCTAGGAGTCTTGTGACTCCTAATGTGGGAGGACTGCAACACTCTATCTGATCCTGAAGTTAATTTAAAATACAATTAAAAAATACTTGAAATAATGAACCTCTTCCAAATGAGTAAGCCATTAAAATGCGCTCAAAGTATATCAGCAGAGCTTAACGCAAGTGCATGGTAAGAAAATATTTGGAGTTGCCATGTATGTATGTACCACAAATCAAAGTGTTATGCCATTAGAGTTATTCTGTCACACTCTTGTGGAATGTTTTGGTAACATCTGGCATGCTTCTGCTTGCAACTTGTCGGTCCAATATGAGCTTAATAAGATGGTGAGGAGGCGATTGTTCTAAATATTACAGCAGTGTCAGTGCACGTGATGCTGTAAAATGAGCATTTTGGAGTTCCTGCAGTTGTAATGTGCTGCTGAGCAAACTTTCCCTTTTGTAGGCCAAGTATTTCTCTCAAAGGTTAACTGTAGATTCTTATGAGATTTGGCACAACAGAGGAGGAAGAACAGAGGAGGAACAAGAGAAACCATATTTCTAGCCTAAACAGCTAAATCTTCTCAGAAAACGTCTCTGTTTCAACCATTGCTTTTCAGATGGTTTCCTTAAGCCCTGATTTATTACCCCAAGTTCAAAAACTGTGCCTAGTCTGAAGATGCTTGAGAAATACACTCCTTTTCTCCATCGATCCAAGCAGTTGGTGTCTGATGCAAACTGCTCTGGGTAAATGTGAACCAGATGTTCTTTGATTCTGACATGTGACCCATCCCTCACACCCTCAGCCAGCGCATGTTGGTCAGAGAGCTGCAAAGCAGCACAGGGCAGCCTCAGTTAGCACGCTGCTCCAGATCCCCCTCACCCCACACAGTCATCTGCTGGAAAGGGCAGAGTCACTACACGGTGCTGAGCACAGTCAAATGGATGTGTGGTGAACAAACACGCCAATCTTTTGTGGGATCTAACAGAGGTGCCGAGCTTGCATATGCTCATGCCTGCAATCCCTCTGCACCAGCTCTGCCTGCAAACACCCTGCAGAGAGCCCGTGCTGCTGCACAAGGCAGGTCAGCCCATCCAAGATGTCTGAGACAGGGAAATCTGGAGTCAGATCATGTATCCAACTGTTAATAAAATTTCCCCTGGAATAAAAGCAGAGGAGCTGGCGCCACTTTGTGTTATTCAAAAACCACGAGTTTCCTCTCCCTCCCAAACTGACAGAGTTACAGACTCTGTTGCAACTTCTTAAAAACGTAAGACGTTTTCCCCAAACGAGTATCCTCCTCCTTCATAATGCACCCAGGGAAAATCAGCAATACAGATTAGCAGCACTTGCAATGAGAAGAGGGAGGGGTGATAGTGAAAGAGCACGACACCTTCGTGCATGGGAATGCAGCAGTGTTTCATCCCTGCATGAGGATGTTATTGGTTTCTGCAGCAGAAGGAAATGTACATATGAAGGATGCTGCTGCAGCCAAGGTGAAGAGCATCAGCTGCATGAGAGAGGGGCAAGAAGAGATCCAGCTTTCAGCTAAGGCTTCTCACACACAGACTGGACTATGGAGCTCTCCCAACACTGTCTTGCTGCTTGTGCCACATTTCTCGGCACTGCTGTAGCCTGTACTGCTCTGCAGATGAGATGTGGGCATGGTTGGAGCTGCATGCACGAGGGGCTGCTGGCAGTAAGCAGGGACCCCTGTGGGGACGCCTGTACTTGTAGACCTACATAGAGGAGCTGATCTATGCTGTGCCACTGCTTAGTAGCGTGCACGTAGCCAGGAAGTCAGAACTTTATGATTGATTGTCGTGGACATATGCAGGGAACTGGATGGAAAATCATGGAACAAATTATTTCCCAATTTTTAACAGTGTGTGTCACCCTACATCTTTCATTGTTCCGTGTATTACTATCCTCCTGGCCCATGGCCTCTGGTTGTACTGGACTTTATGAAATAGACCCCTGCTATTTGCTGGAGCCTCTGGAGTTTGTGCAACGATTTTGTGCTAAATTTGCTACAGGCAATAAAAGCTAAGAACAGCTGCAAACTTAAAGACAAGTGGAGATTTGAAGAGGACATCTTTCATGCTTTGTCTTGTTATTTCCAACAGGCTGAAAGGCAGGCACCTCCTGAACAATATCCGTCCCGAGAGGAACACTGTAGATATTCCAATGATGGGCTCTGAGGTGCTCTGCCATGTCATGTGAGCCACAGCTGCATAAAGAGTGCTTATTGACAGAGCCTGGGGAAAAAACATCAGACTAAAATCCAGTATTGCTGGACTTGGGGTATGCAAGGTAGGAGCTCCAGCCCGACCACCGATGTCCACGCTGTGGGGAAGTGTCTGTGGTTTACAGATAAGCCCTTTCCTGATGAAAAGGAGTTAACACAGCAACACTGGAGCAAGAAGTGGGGCAACCCAGTGCAAGAAATAAATTACTTTCCAGTCTAACAAGCTTTGCATACATGCATACATGTATATATATGTGTATGCATATATATATATATATATGCATATATGCAAGAGAGATTCTTTGGTACGCTCCGTAATTCAGCAATTAGGAGCATAAATGTTTTAGCAGTAAGATTTAGGTTTAAGACTCTGCTAGTTGTAGCTATGTAGAAATGACAGCCTCAGTCTCCTGTGTGCCGGGAAAGCACTTCATTATCCTCACAGATAATATCCACACATTTTTAGCTCATATTCAGGATCACATCATTTAACTGTGGCTCAAATTGTAAAAGCAGCATAAATTAGAAGCACAGTGTACAGCTAGATCTGTCTTTAAAGAAAGATATGCCCCCAGATATGCATGAAATTCCTTCCTTCAGAGTGATTTATTCGGGTTAGCTATAGGGAATTTAACTGGCAACATTTCTAATAAGATTAAAAATTTAAATTTTAAATAACAAGTCATGATTAAAGAAATCAAAAACAAAATGAGAGTCAACGTATCACATCATTTCTCCTGTTTACCTGTTAGTAATAGCATCTTTTGAAAAGTAGATACGAAAAATAGCCACATGCTTTGTCCTGAACAAAACACTAGAGGAAGACACAGAACCAGGAACAAAACTTAATGCAAAAGTAGCTACTAGTGAGTGTGTTTATCTGCAGTTATATACAGACGCACACATGTACGCAGAAACAGAACCAAACCAAGCCTACAGCCTGAGGTCTCAATTGCAGGAGCAGGATCTGTGCACTAATATAGAACTGCTGCTTTGTGCCACTGGGATTCAGTGAAGGGCTGGAAATGCACCTTGGTGTGGTGACCAGTGGGACCAGGGCCAGAAGTCTTATTGTACTGGGCTGTGGGCACACCAAATTGCAGAGAAGCTTGTACTGCATTACAAAATCAAACTTGGCAAAGCACCCTTTGCCAAGTTGCTTTTCATGGTCATGCCAAATTCTGCCTTCTGACGTGGAAAATGCCATTGGCTTGATAAGGAGCATGCACGTGTGGGGTGTGTAGAAACACTTGAATACATAGAATCATAGAATTGCTACGGTTGGAAAAGACCTTAAAGATCATCAAGTCCAACCACAACCTGATCGTATTACGCTAACTCTAACAACCTTCTGCTAAATCATGTCCCTAAGCAGCACATCCAAACAGTTTTTAAACACATCCAGGGATGGTGACTCAACCACCTCCCTGGAGAGCCTATTCCAGTGCTTAACAACCCTTCTGCAAAGAAGTTTTTCCTGATATCTAACCTAAATTTACCCTGGCACAACTTGAGGCCATTTCATGGTTGTTTCAATGTCTGTTCCTAGAGCAGGAACACTAAAACAGGCTACCTCGCATTTTCAGGAAATAAAGCTTATGAAGAACTGATTTTCCCAAAAGAAACTTGTTTCAGCCAGAAACGTCAGGCTCATCCAAAGGGTATGAAACAGTGTTGGTTGTATATAGAACAAAACGCGCAGAGATAAAAAGACACTGCACAGCCCAGAACTGCCTGTAGATTTATTTCAATGAAAATTTCATGATGCTCACAGCTTATATATAATTTATTACGGCAGTAACATAGCAATGATAATAGTGGGGCTTTTTTGTGATTGTGGTCTAGGTAAGCTTTTCAGATAGCCGGAAGCTTGTTTCCACTTAAGAGAAAAAGTCCTCTGTGTGTCTCTGCTTAGCCAGGGGCATACATTGCTGCTCAGAACAGTGCTCTGGAGTTCACTTCCTTTGCTTCATCGAAAATATTCTGCATGTTGAATTTCATATGAAGCAATGCTGTCGACAGCTGGCCAGGCAAACACACTGCAGAAGGGTGCACTTCCAATCCAAAGACAAGCTCTCTTTTGTAAGCCTCTCGGCACTCTCCTCCATTGACCTATCTCAGGATAATCACTCTGAGTAAATATTTGGCTACAGAGTACCAAATATACTCAAGCATATAAGAAAGAATGGCAACAAGTCTTTAACCCTAGCACACAAGTTGGGGCTCTCGAGGTAAAATAATCTCTTTTTACTGTGCACGCTCTAGTAGCACTTTTGTGTTAGCTCTATAAAAAACAAATCACTTCTGTGTTTTCTCTTTGAGGCAAAAACGATGCATTTTCCTCTTTTTCCCCCCCCCTCTCAGAAGCCACCAGCAGGGATTTGGCTGAGGAGCTGAAGATGGTGCTCCTTTTCTGGCAGCAGCAGTAATAAATTTGAGACTGAATACTGAAGGGCAAAAGAATTCTGGGCCAAATACTGTGTAAACCTGCATGAAAGGGGCTACTGGTGGCCGCTTTCTTGGCCTTGAGTGGCAGACCTTCGAGGAACGCAAATAGTAGCAGCGCTCTGTTTGCTTTACAGAGGTGTTAAATAAATATTTTTACAAGCCTTTTCTGCAAGACATTTTAAATACAAAACACTGAAAAGAAACTCGCTGCCCCCTGATTTCACTAGCACAAATGTCAGTATGTTTTGTGCACCACATTGATAATTATTGCAGCTTCCAAAGGAACATCACAAAACTCACAGGGAGTGATGAACTGACCGTGGGCATCATTATCACGATCAATGAACAACCACCAGAGACAGCTGATGTGCAAAAAGGATTCAGTCCCACTAGGGCTGGGTATCTGCTGCTGCCGTGAATTACTCCAGGCTTTTGCATACCGAAAATGCATGAGCTCTCTGAAAGTTCCTTGCTTCTGTAAATCAGACTGTAAAATAAGACCATACAGGGATTTCAAAAAGAGCCTTTCAGTATTCATGAATGTGAGATTTTGCTTTCCAAAACAAAATAGGAATGGTGTGCGAGACAGAAATAGCTTATTTTATTTCAGCTGCTGTGAGAGAGAGCAGAGAACTACCATTTACCGAGCAGGCTCTCCGTGCTGCATGCTTTGTTTAATTATACAAATAAGATTTGAAAAACATATGTGGACAAGAAAATTTTGTTGCAGGAACTGAGAGAAAACACACACACAGAGATTAAAGAAGGAAACATTTGTTTATTAAAAAGGAAAAGGTTCTGGATGGCAGCACAGTCAGACATGAGACAGATGAATGTATGCACAGCTGTTCATGTTTAAAGACAGAATATAGACATAAATACAGTTAGATCTTTGCTGTGCTCTGCTGCTACAGTATTTTTATACAGCTGATTCAAAGGAATATCTGTCGTAACTGAACACGAGGAGAAGTTTATCAGAAACAGAGCACAGATTGCTTCTCCAAGGCCAGGATAAACAAAGCCCAGAAAAGCCTCTCAAGCTTTGCTATTGCAAAATAAACTTAATTGTGCAAAAGAAAACCACCTTCTGTGGATGAGAAGATTAAATGTCAGATTCAGCTCCAAGACAGATCGCTTGTTCTTCTGTTTGAACAAAATGCAGAAGGTAATTTTCCTCTGCTCTTATCACAGTAACGGCTCTGTCTGAAGGGAAGCCAGCACTGTGAAGCAGGAATGCACTTTAAAAGCAACATCTTACTTTATCTGTGATCTATTCAGCCTATTTCCAATGCACAGCAGAGACAGGGAGCCTGATGAGATTTCCCCCCTCCCCCTCCCCCTCCCCCTCCTCTATATTTTCTTTAATACAACAAAGTCATCTTGAAGAAGACTCAGGACATGATGACCAGGTACTCCCAGAGAGCAAAGCAGGCCTTACAAGAGCCAGACCAGCAGCCAGGCCTTGGGCTGCAACTTCTTCCCCAGGCCTGCTGCTCTTCAGCCTTGAGGACATTGCCTCCTGTTGGCTCAGCCAGCTGGCTTCCAGTACTAATTTGTGTGTGTTCAGTGAGTCAAATACTACAATAACTCAATAGTACAATAAGCATAAAGGCATCTAAGGCCGGCCTGTGGCATTCCGTGACTCAAGCCCCACATCCACAGGAGAATAGGAAAGTGTATTGTGTCATGAAAACTAATTTCTTTAAAAGGTTATGGTGAGGTTCTTTAGAGTGCAATTGGGAATTTGTTCAATTTATAAGTAGGTAAATAAATAAAGCCAGCACTCATTTATTGCTGACACAGAATCTCAACTGCAAAGCTTACATATAATGCTCATTTTAATAATTATTTCCTATTTAAAAAAATAAATGATCTTGCTTTAAAACTATTTTTGGATGCAATTTTTCTGCTATAGTTTTTTTTTTTTTTTTTTCAGTGTAAGTTTAAAATATTACAGCTTATTTCCATTTCACTTCCAATACAAGTGTGGTTTTGACAGCCACAGAACATCAAATTTCAGGAATCTATTTGCTTCTTTATGAGAACATAAACCAACCATCCTTCACACTTTCGCTAATCATATTTAATGCCCTGGAAGACATTGAAAGCATTTGCAGGGTAGCAATATTTTATACCGGGCCTGAATTTCTTAGGGATCTCTTGTGTTTCTATCAATGAAAGTGCAAAGATGTAAAACCCCTCCAAGTAATGTGTAATTTTTATTTCAAATAGTAAACAAATCTGAGACATCATGCTAACCACATTCAAGGCCACAGGAGTCAAAAAAAAACCCCAACAACGCTTCTTTCATCATTTCAAGTACCTCCTGGATATTACAGAAAAATATACAGATGCCATCAAAAATCCACATAGGCAAATAAGCATGCTGAAATCGATCACAGCTGTTCCCCTGAACATTGGATGGGCTGTTTGTACAACACACCTACATGTGTCCCACATCGAACACCTGAGTGTATTCTGCTCCTCTGTGCAGGGAGGAGGCACAAAAGGACATGAGGACAGACTGCTCCAGCATGATTTCAGGTAGGATGGAGACCCACTGAAGGACACAAAGCCAGGGTTTCTGGCTCCTGATATCACCACAGGGGACATAAACTAGAAGAAAGATTCTGTCATAATAAGATGTAACAGGTCCTAGGCAGTATGCTATCATTTCAGAGTGCAAAGAGGGACATTTAATTGGCTGCAGGTGAGCAAAAATTGTTTTTTATACCTAGTCCATATTCAACATACAATAGTCAGCTAAGTGCTCAGTGTGTGTATGTGCATACACAAGTTGTGCCCCCCAAATGTTGATGGGATTGAACACGTTACAGAGGATATCCAGAGGAACATATTGCAATCCTCTTTAGCTATTGTCATTCCTCAGTTAGTTCATTTTCTTCTTTATGGATGAGTGATGGGACAATTCAGCGTTTCTAAACCTCAAGAAAATCTGGAGAGCCATTTGTCTGTGACCAGCAGGACCAGCTGGGCAGGCACAGACCCACATGGTGGCCCCTTCAGCCCCTTGCCCAGCACCCAGGTGCTCTGGCACTCAGGTGGGATGCCATGCACATTTGCAGCCACAACAGTTGGAAGAAACAGGAGCACAATACTGTAAGTACAGCCCACGTCTAATCTTTTATTACATGAACCTGTAAACACATCAGCAGCACCACGTTTCCAAATTCATCAGAGTCAATCATCAGTCTCATGTTTTCCTTAAATTGCCCTCAAGATGAAAATTAACCGATGTTTAAATGGAAGGATTGATTAAGCCCTGAATCTCAGTTCAATTGGAATCATAATATGAGGAATTCATACAATGCCAGAACACACAAGTTTCTCCCTAAACTAGGGCTAAAAACCCCAAGACAACCCCCCCACCAAAAAAACAAACAAACAAAAAAATTAAATGCGATACTGTTTCATATAGAAGTTGAACTCAGTCAGCGGGTGTGCTTTAATTATAGAAAATTTATTTAAATTAAAAATTACCTGATAAGAATATGCTGTGTTGAATATGAGATGAAAAGTCCCTTTGTTTGATAACGGATTTTCAGTGATTTTGCAGCAGAAGAGCTGAGCACTTCCCAGCCTGTAATCACTATTTCAGGGTTGAAAAGAAAACGGTTCTCCTGTAGATGGAGGTAGATTGCAGCTTACCTCCTGCCAAAGCAGCCACTGAGGGATCAGGCTATGAAAGAATTGATCTGAGTTTAGCACAGGGAGGAGGAAGAACTGAAGTAGATAATTCCTGTGAATGATTTACAAGCAACCTCCTCAAGAAAGGTATAGGTGATGACTGCGGTAGGGGCATGCTGATGTGGAGTAGGACTTCCTTCCAGGAAAAGGTCTGCATGACTGTAATCTGCTTGTGCAGCAGTTATTCCAGTATCTGTATCTATCATGGCAAGGAGGTATTAATATTCTAATTATTCTGCACACAAACAAGTTGACATTTTGCAACATTTCATGCTAAGCATTCAATTACAAAAAAAAAAAAAAAGTATACAAGTACCATTCACACGCACATATTTATTATATAAATACTTTATAAATTACAAGGTTTTAATTATAAACATAGACATTTCTAGGAAAATAATGTTTTAAATTCTTAATAACTTTTACAATTAATACAAGGCACATAGTGCACAAATACATTTCTGATGCAGAGATAAAAAAAAAAAAATAATTACCTACGTGTGTTATCTAAAATGTAGCTGCTTACACCTATGTGGTACAGTATTGTTTTTAATTAATACATATTACTAATTTGTCGTTAGCTCTTTGTGGGTAAAAATCTGATATAGTTGCCATTTGATCTATCAATTTTACCAGCATGCAAAACAAGTATTTGGTTTACAGAATACACACTGTCAGAAGTATGTATTAGTTATCCAGTACATCATATAAGATGCTACACATGTAGAAAATTTTGCTTGGAACACCTGAGTATTGGCCCTGAAACACGTCTGTAGAAGTACATACTTCTACAGTTCTGGACTGTAAGGTAATTCAAAACAACAGATCTGCCAGCCTTCCCCTCTATCATACAGTTACTTTTCTGGAAGAAATAATTCTAATTAGCAGATGCTAGAGCTGCATTTACAACCGTTCAGAAATCAAAGTGAGTCAAAGATAGACATCAGCCACACTGTGAGCATGATGTTGGCCAAAGTTTTCACTAAGGTTACTGAAAACTAGATTGAATTGAAATATAAAAGGGAGACATGCTAGTCATTACTAATATGCCACTGTAGTAAGGTGTATATGGAAAGGGTTTAAGTAAATACATATTCATACAATCACACACAAGGTGATATGGTCAACAGATAAAACTGCTTTTACAGTATATTTGGTTGAGATGCAGGGATTAAAATCAGATTTTCAAGCAATATTTCTCCTAATTTTCTCTTCCTGTAACCACAGAAATACTAAGCATTAAATGTTTAACATGTGCTATAGAGACTACAAAGGTTAAGCCACACTTTTCAGCATTACTGCTAGCATTTGAGCACCACAAAGGATTTAATGAGAGGGACGAGGAAAAATGTTTTTACTGACAGAGAAACACACAGATCTATAGAAACTATCATCTCAGGAGAAAGAACACTGGTTGTGTACTTTCCTGCTGAAAATTATTGACAGATAATTCCTAACAGGATACGCAAAGTTGTAAGTATTTGAAATTACCAGCTGTTTTCTCTATGTAGCAATCATTTCCTTTCCTTTCCAAATTTTAGTAGAGCCAATCAAGAAAATCAGTGCAAAAAGTACTGAATGTTGCAGAAAGAACTGCACTGGTTAGTTGTAAATTAATTACTGCAGTTATGGCACAGTTTAAGGTGTTATGCATGTGAGCAACATGAGTGCAATTTACTTGCTGATGTTTCTACTTTACAAAGAATGGAGGTCTCCCCATTAAAACCTGAAGGTTGTGATTTACAAACTTGTTAGCCCATAAACAGGCAGTACCTCCCCGAATAAACACCAAAGAAAACAGGATTCTCAGCAGTGAGCATTACAGTAATGAGTGTTACAGAGATGAAAGAATTAAAAAATACATATATACACAGCACCTACAATTTGCACCTAAATGACAGATGTTCCTGCTTTGATGTTCTTACCACATCAGAGTTCTCACTTTATTTGAAGCTGGAGACCAGTAATTGTGTTAGGAATACATTTCCCACAAAACCCTCCACATCTTCCATATATTTTGGTACCATCCTAGAAATTAGACAGAGAGAACAGTCAATCAAGAGAAGCTGCTGAAATCTCAGTTGTATGAAATGCTCCTTGAGGTCTGCACACAACAGACATTTTACAAATCAAACCTACAATTACTAAATCAAGAGATAGTATTTAATTAACAGAACAGGCACAGAGGCACAGAAATCCTTTATCATTATTGTTGTATACCTTCCACCCTAGTTTGGTATGCAGTATTTTCCTTAACTGTGCTTGTTTACTGCTCTTGTTCAATTGTTCATTTGGTTTCCTCTATGAGACAACTTGGAGGCAACTTCCGTAGTATGTATCTTCAATAATATGGTATTTTGTATAAAGCAATTGTTGTAGTAGGCGACAGCGAGGATTCGGGATGTGACGTGGTAGGACTCTCCCCTTGCTTGGTGTTGAAGGGTTAATGTATGCATAAGGGGCGTAGACGAAGTAGGATAGGTATATAGGTAAATTGCACGACGCAATAAACGCCATTTTTCTGCTCACCATATTGGTATTCACGTGCAGTTCTTTGGCCCGGGTAGGTTTTACCCGATAGTCCAGCACAGGCACAGAGCTAAAAGAACATGGGTTGCCAGGTGCACGGCAACAGGCAATATTAGGTACCTTCAAATTTTTAATGAACCCAATCAATATGACAATAGGCTCTTAAAACCAGTATGAGAAGGCTAGGTAGGCAGTGCTATCATCTGGATTAGATTCCAGGAGGTGCGATTAAGCATGTCATGATATCTTTAAGATTAGTTTATCAGGCCTCATACTGCACTTGGAGGAAGATTTAGATAGATCAGTGACCTCGAGCACTGTATTTTATTAATAAATAGCTTTGCACTAAAGAGTCACCATCAGCATATTCCGAGGCATAATATTCTACAATAGCAGGTAAAGGAAAACAGCATTGACTTACGTGGGATTTGTGTATGTCAGCGGTTGCATAGTTGCCCTGAGCCACCCACCTAACGGTGCTGGATAATCTCAGACCTGTACCAGCCAAGTTAATGCTGAACTGTCCCTAAAAAAAGGAAAAACAAAAGGCAGAATACAGAACTGATAAACAGAGTTCAAAATACTAAAACACTTACATATATAACTTAGGTTATATCTGGACTTCAAGTACTCAAAGGTGCATACTTCTCCTCGGTTATTTACATCACGTTATTTCCTAGCTTTTGACTCTTGTGACACAAAAACGCACGAACAAGTTGTTCTGTAGTAAGTAGCACCTGTTTGCAAAGTCTGAGTGCAGAACTGACATCAGTTGATCAGGCTGGAGCACCATTTCTATGAAGAAAGTTTGAGGGAACTGGGCTTGTTTAGCTTGGAGAAGAGAAGGCTCCGGGTAGACCTCATTGCAGCCTTCCAATACTTGGAAGGGAGCATATAAACAGGAGGGGAAACAGTCATTTGCGAGGGTGGATAGTGATAGGACAAAGGGGAATGGTTTTAAACTGAGACAGGGGAAATTTAGATTAGATACTGGGAGGAAGTTTTTCACACAGAGGGTGGTGACGCAATGGAACAGGTTGCCCAAGGAGGTTGTGGATGCCCCATCCCTGAAGGCATTCAAGGCCAGGCTGGATGCAGGTCTAGGCAGCCTGGTCTGGTGGATGGTAACCCTGCACATAGCAGGGGGGTTGAAACTGGATGATCATTGTGGTCCTTTTCAACTCAGGCCATTCTATGATTCTAGAATCAGTTAATTAAAATTATTTTAGCCTCCTTGCTATGCATTTAAATTAAATTTACAAAAGGTATGCACATGCAATATGGAAGAGTGAGGCTGACTTTCTTGAAAGACATTTCTAAGTGCCTGAACTTTTAGGAGATAACACAGTCAGGTCCTGATGTTGTCTGGAAATTAGAGATAAATTACTTCTTAGCCATCCAAGTCTCAAACTTTTGCATACAAACTGCCCAAGCATCATCACCGTATCATCTCCCATTTCTTTCTCTGTATACTTAGTAACATAGCTGAACATGACCATAAGTGGAGGTTAAAACAAATAAATTTGTTGCTAAATAGGATGCTCTGCTTTACAAACCATTCAAAACATTTTATTGATTCTAAAGTCTTTGCTTATGCAAATAAATACTCTGAAAACTATCTTCATAACGCAGATGGTTCATATGAGAACCAGAAAAATAATTTAAAAGCTGGTAAACAAACCTGGGAATAGAAAATGATTAAATTACATCTACACAGAAGAGCAATGTGTTGAAAAGTAAGTGCTACCTCCACAAAGAGCCTAAGCGTTGGTTTAGGAAGAACTCTAATCTGAAAACTCCCAGCCACCTGCATACAATTCACTAAACGCCTGAATTTCTGTTTTCAGACTGTAAAAACTGCTTAAATCCCAATATCAAAGCTTTAGCAAAGACAAAATCTCTATTATGTATTTCAGCTTCCATATTTTGTTTTTAATATTGCCAGTGATACATATATAGGTACATATACATGCATATACAGAACATCTGTGTATGTTTGATATGTTTTATACGTATAAAAATACAGCATTCAGTCTTTCCTCTTGAAAGTTATTGAAATTCCTTTCTAAAAAATCAGTCTTACGTTGTTTGTTATGGCAGATTTGTTTCAAGTGCATTTCTACATAAATTTGATATGTTGATAGCACTCTTATGCTCAGGATGCACTAACATAAGCAAATACTGATGGGGTAGATAGTTCTTTGAAGGCTGAAAAAGGAGATTTCCATTAATGAATAAAGCATCCAGAGGAAATTCATACAAATGGTGTGGAATGTTTCCCACAATTAACAGGCCCAGTGTTACTCCATTCATAGGGGTATTGTTTTGTAAAAATAAGAAGTGCTATGTGCAGTTATAATGACAGTGCAACAGCTATCTGTCATGCGCTAAACTCAAGGCCAGGGACAGATCAAAAGAGCAGAGTCTGCATACAGACAGAGAGGTTACTTTCAATGCAAATTTACAGATGAAAATGCATCAGTGCAAAAACACAAGCAGAATGACTTCCTGACAAAAGTTACAGATCACAAATAGACATGCATTGCACGAAGCCCATAGAGTCTGCATGTTGAAGGTATTCAAGACTGTAAAGAACTCCAGCAGTTTTCTTGCCAAAGGTTAAGTTTGCCTAACTTAAGCACTTAATTTGTACCTACATTGTAGGTCTCTATCTGCCCTTGAATGCATCCTCCCACGTAGCCTGTCTTAAGCTTAGGCATCCAGGTTAGATAGACAAAGATTCACTTCCATGCAAGTCTGAGCTTATTGGTTTTATTTCCCTTTATAAAGAATGAAAATAAATATTCACTTCCAGAAGATGATCTTGAGTTCATTATCAGACACCTTAGGACATCCTAAGGTTTCTTATGTGGTAAGAGTCTATGAACTACTTTCTAGGGAATCCCACTTCTTCCAAGGGCAGCCAAGGTTGACTGGATTAGACTAGGGCTATAACTGCATTAGCAAGGAGTAGACTGCAGCATGAGCAAAACTGTGAAGTGAAAAAGTCAAGAACCTCATATCCATATATAGTAGACAAATCAGCATTTTACACTGGACTAACTCTCATCTAGTCCCATAGACTGAGTTCTCATCAGCAGTTGGAGCACATATGGCCCTTCTGGAACTCATCATTTGATTCATTTTCATCCAGAGGGCATCCAGTTCATGTGTCCTAACACTGCTCCATGGCATGAACCAACAAACAGAAAGCTGGAACACCAATATTCTCTTAAGAAGCCCCAGCCAGTCTAAACTAAAACACTACCATTGATTTCAGCTGCTAAACAGGGTTGATTTCCTCTGGTAGTCTTTGAAGGCATACAGTTTGTGGTAGAAACAAACAGATGATGGAACAGAGGAAGGAGTAAGAGAAAAACACTTATTAATGTCACACACACACCAGACAGAAAGAATTTCAGAAATTTAGAATCTTGCAGCACTAAATCAGTAAAACTTTTTTCTTTTTTTCAAGGGGAAAGAAATCATAAATACCTGTGGACATCTGGCAGCACTGTAGCAATCTCCAGCTGTAGCAAATGGAACTGCTCTCCCAAGTATAGTCTGAGCAAAAAGAAAATCTGTGGCTAGAAAACAGAAAGTTACTCAACACTGAAAGTACTGCATTAGAATGTAAGAATCACAGGTGAAAACAGTATGAAAAAGACTTTTTTTTTTTTTTTTTTTTTTAATAAACTATGTTTTACATAGTCCATTCCAGCTTATGCCACATGAATCAAACCTACAAGCCCAGTTTGCTCTCTGAGACAGGGTGAAGATAGGAGGATGTGCACCTGGACATAGCTCCACATGAGCTGGCTTTGGCCCAGCTTGCCCCCTTCAGAAGGGGACTTGAAAGTGTTGCAAGATTTCCAGTCCTTTTAGTCTGAGAAGGGACTACCTACAACATGGCATGGCCTTCTCAAGAAAATTATGCCAGTGAATTAGAGGAAATGGAATAACGGGAACAACACTACTACTCCTACTACTACACTCTTTTAAACTGAATCTAACTCACTTGTAAATTAAATAAGGAAACACAAAATTCAGGTCATTTGACCACATGGGACAAACTAACATAGGAAGTGTTTCTCTGTTTCTTATGTACTGTTTTCTTCTTTGAAATTTCCACTGAAGTTGTAAAGAATTTTGTTTGCCCAGAAATGGCATTACTGCACCCACAAGTGAGTTGAAAAGATAATTCTCTAATCAGAGCCATGCACAATATCAACAGAAGGTTCACACTGGCTAAAACTGCTAAAATGCTTACTTCTAATTTGCATGGAGGCGACATCAAATCTTATTTTGCTAAAAACCGTGAAGCCAGCTGCAAGGTAATCATTTCGACAAGCACAGTCTTGCCTCCTGCTTCCATTGAAAGGGCATTCATATGGATTCTGTAACCTAGAGAATAGCAAAGATTTAGTTTTCCATTTGACATTTTTCCGTAACAGAATATTGTAGTGAAAAATAATTGTATTGCACTATGCCACCTACAGAATATTAAACAATACTGAACATGAAATTCAGCTATTAGCTCAGCTCAACTGAAATATCAACTGTGGATTGAAGCCATTTCTGAAGTCAGGATAGAAAAAAAAAAAAGAAAGTAATAATTTATTGCAATTATCTCAAGTCCAGCTTGGAAATATCCACAGTTCTGCAGATGTGTTCATATGTCAAGATACTCAGAATAGAAAATCGAGGAAAATAAATTATATTAATCTGTTCTTTTCAAAGGTGAGTATCATTTTACTGATTTGTTTTGGAAGAAATAAATGCACTTAATAAATTTACAAAGCCCCCCCCCCCCTTTTTTTTTTTTACCTGAGTCCATACACTTCAGAGAAATTGTCTGCTTCTCCTTTTAACAACGTCAGATATTCTTTGGGATTGTCTAAGTGCATGTCTGAACAATAGATCTGCAAGAGCAAATACAGACCTTTAGCAAAATCTTTATGAGAAAAGTAGTATTTAATAAAATGTGTTCATGAAAACTCAAGTATAAAACTTACTTTTATCATCCTTCCTTTAATGTTGAGTAGGTATTCACCGTCTTTTCTCATCCCTTTTTTAATCTGGATATCTTTGCAGGTGGTAATAATTTCACCTTCAAAATGAATGATTAAATCATATTAATATTTCGTGAATAGAATGCAGCTTTAGTACTTAATTTCCCATAATCGTGCTCTGAATACGTTCATTGTTTTTGTATAAATCAACTCGGAAAACATTAAGTTCATCTAACAAGTACAGCCATCACTTACATCCCTCTGCATGGCAGATCCTCCTGGTATCTGGTTTTAAGTGTGGCAGGCACAAGTCACTGGATAAGCCATTTTCAGTCATACACGCTACTGTTCTCTCCTTTATCCCTGCTCCGCAAGACACTGAGCACTAGACATGGATAGCAATCGGGAGTTAGTTTAGAAGGCAGTTAATAATTAACAGAAGCAAATCAGCAAATGCCTCAGCACCCGTGTGTTTTTGAGGCAGCTGACAAAAATCAGCTTGCACATCTGTACTCACCTTGGTCCACTCCCCCACTCTCCAGGTAGCTGCTTGTGAGCATCCTTTGATATTACAGTTATAAATGTATGGGGAGGGTGCTACTGGGCATTCTCGATATGCCACAGTTCGAAGGCCATAGGAGTGCTTGTTTTGAACAGAATGGATTCCAACACAGTATGTGATCCTCTGCCGGTAATCCAACCCACAGCTGGCTGAACACTAAAACAAAATCCCAAGTATTGGTGTTATTCCTGTGAAGCTGAACCTTCCCACAGCATTGCAAACACAGATAAGTCATCTCCAACCTTCGTTTTGGCAAAATCTTATAATCTGATGTATGGCATATTGGTTAAACAGCGTGCAGAAGTTGAGGTCTGCTGCAATAGCACATGCAATGAGATAGGACATGGTATGCAGCTCTTCTCAGAGCTTACAGAGCAGTTCCTTCACAGCTGCAATATGCACGTGCGCATACACGTCAGTAGTGCAAGGGAAACAGGAGATTGAGCCCACATTTCACTTCACTCAAGGAGAAGATTTCTGCTTGCTTCAGTGAGATTGTCCCATAAGGACATTTCCCTGAGAGCCACCAGAGGAGCCCTGTGGTAAAAGCACTCAAATTCAGATGAAAATATGTTTGTTTCTTTGTTTTTCTCTCTGCCCATTTTACAGCAGTATAGTACTCTTCAATGTAAAGTCACACAAAAGAGATGTAAGCGAAATCATTAGTTTACCTGTGACAATTCTCCTGTGAGCACAATATATTTGGAGGGAGCTCTCCTGCAGTTTTTGATGGATGGAGGCTTTGTGGCAGGATCGCAGAAACTTTCATCCACTTGGATCTGGTTTTCATCCACACACTTAACCTTCTGGTATATTTCCTTTCTTCTATATGACGTCGAGCACTGAGTATGAGAAAAACAATCACAGTTTGTGTACCTAAACTAGTTATTTACAGAGCAAGGCTATTTGCCAATTGTCACACATCATTAAGGCCCAGACGGCAACAACCTATATGAAATCTGTTATCTGCATTGAACTGAATTATGTTTTGTTTTCAGCGTTCAGGTACCTCCAATCAGCTGGAAAAAAACAATAGCGCTTCATGACATGACACTGTAAGTGGTGGGTGAGATGGAGCAGAAAATAAACATGTCAGGCTAAATGATAGGGTGAGTGAAAAAGCTCTTCTGTATGAAAAGAGTCAAAATAGGATTTCGGTGAAATATGAAAAGAATAGCTTGGTCTTGAAAACAAAACATAAGGATTCCCTAGAAGCATGTACACGATATTACAGTGATAGAGCAAACAAAAACAAAGCTGCTCTGGATGCTGAAACTAACGTGTTGTGAGGAAAAAGGAAGGTTCAAATATACAAACTCCGGTCTCAGCAGATGCAGTAACCAATACCATTGCTTACTTAGTGCCTGTTGATTCTAGTCAGAGACCTGAACATAACACAAATTTGGACCGAGCCACAATCAATTAGGACACACACTTACCAAGGTGTGATATATAGACCAAAGCTATTGTTCAGATTCTAGTATTACTGAATCAAAGTGGATACCTGAAGTACAGAAAACAGACGATGTAAGGCAGAGCAGCTCTGCTAGATGTAACCTCCAACACTACCATATTTCCTTGAAAACCCTGAAGAGACTGCAAGAGCTTCTCTAGGCGGTCCATTCCACTACATCAGTTATCTTCAATGAGAAGAGGTTTTTTACAACATCCAGTGAACCTCTGGCTTCACCTCATTCCTGTTGCATCTTGTCATCTGACCCTGTAGCACTGCAGAGAGCCTGGTTTTATCTTGCCAACTTCTTTGCAGATTTCAGAAGGCTCCTACTATATTTCCCACAAACCACCCCTTCTCCTGGTCCCTTCAGTCCCTGCTCACCAGCAGGTGCTCAGCCCCCTGCAGGCTCTTTGCTGAATGTGCTCCCATTTCTCAATGTCTTTCTTATGCTGGGCTACCAGAACCAGGTGTAGAAGCTGGACACGGTTGAACAAGTGCTGAGAAACAGGAGATGATCACTTTGTTTGGTCTCCTGGCAGTATCCCTGTTGGTAGAGCCCAGGAGGCTGCTGGTCATTACTGCTCCAGGCACACAACTGGCCCACTGGCAGCTGCCACCAGGCTCTGTGCTGTTCCTCCCCAGGGGGACTTCATTCCCCAGGCTATGCTCCGCTTCTGTTTTGTTGAAATTCATAAAGCTGTTGTCATTCTGTTCTTCCACCTCATCTGGGCCCCCCAGATGGCAGCCCTGCCTTCCAGCTACAAAATGCTCTCCCCATTTTGGTGTCCTCCCAATGGGAAAGAATTGAGGCCCAAGGAACAGCTTTGCAAATTTCACTGAGATAAGTACACTGTTGAAAGAAGCTGCAAAATGTACACCTGGGCTTACAAACCTCACCTGACAAAAAAGCCCTGAACAAGCTGAGAGCCAAGTAAACAATCTTTTTGATGAAAAGCTTTATTTAGCCTTCTATTCTCTCCACACAAACGAGAATTGAAGGGTAAAACAATCAGTGATATCATGTTACTGACATGGAAAAGCAACAGTGTTTGTACCTCAGGGAACAGCCTCTCGTCACTCCTTTAATTGGTAGGGCTTTTTGAGAAACAAAAAATGACAAAAATTTTCGTGCATTAGGCAGAAACAAGGTGCTAACACCCAAAGTCTTGCAAACTCCTAGTCTTGCACCATTTCAACTTTTGTGAAATGGTGAGGCCACAAACAGGGTGGCAGAAAGTCAGAGAGAATGATGAATGTAAATCAGAGCCCAATCAGAAGATCAGAAGATCCACAAGCAAATGTACCTCAGCAGTGGTGCATATGTCTATTAAGCCTTTAAAAACTCCATTCAGAAAGCGCACACTTATGGGCTTCTGTCAGAGGATGGAGAATGGATCCAATTGACTGGTGTAGCTTATAGGAACACCTCATCTTTTAATGGCACGGAGTAGCCCAGAATATTAGGCATACTAGGGATAATCTGATCATTAGGCAATGGGAACAGGCAGAAGAGCACTTTATATATTATTTCAGTAAGGATTCTTATTTTTAGTATGAAAATGCATATGAGAACATTGGTTACTGATAACAGCAAGCCTCCCAGCTGTGAGCTCTGTAAATGTAGATCTGGAAACTTTTCTGATACACTGTGACCCGTGGGGTGAGGAAATGACGCACCAGCACTCAGAGCAGAGACAGCTGGGCAAAATATTCCAAGTTTGAGTACATAGTACCCCAGGAGGGGAATACAGATGGATAAATACTTGAAGAGCTAGTATTAATGGAAGATATACAGGGTTATATATGAATCTGGTGAGAAAAGAATTGAACAGAGGAATTTCAACCAAAAAGCAATAAAAATGTGGAAGAAGTTATGAAGTAGAGAGATGATGTAGTGAAACACGGTGCATTTGTTGTGGAGAGCAGTGAATATCCAGCTAGAATACACAAGTATTTCATAGGGAAGGAAAATTCACTCTCATGCTCTGAAAATACATTTTTCTGCTAAAAGAACATTCAACTGCTATTCTGCAATGCAATGGCTACTAGAAAGGCATCCAAAAGTTAACTCTTCACAGCAAATATAGTTACTTCATCCAAGTTGAAAGTGTTACTTACATTCTCCCATCCATCTGCCAGCCACTGGTACCGCATGCAGGCAGGCAGCCAACAGGGCCTGTGGCCAGCAGGCCGTGCATTGTGGTTGCACATTGCTTCACTCACTTTACCCAGGCCCTTCAGCTGACAGTAGACGTCCCTTTGCTGAATTCCCACACCACAGGATACAGAACACTAAAATTGATCAAAATGAATCATGTCAATGTGAAATGAAACCGTCAACAGAACGGGGTACAGTCTCCGTTATTCAGTGGTCTTGCACTCCACTGACTCTGCTGTATTATCTGAATTTATTATGAATATGTACATTCTGATTAAAATAAAAGATATAAGATATATCCTGTAAGATATATGGAAAAAAAAATGTATCCACTGTGCCTAGATTGCTCTGCCTGCTTATCTTAATTCACAGCAGGAATGTGTGTATATACACATATACACATCAGTGTATGCATATGCAAACCAGGAGTTTAAGGTTCTGCAAGATCAAACAGCTGGAAGTTTAGAACTCAGCCCATTCCATTATTAAATTAAAGAATGTCATTCTTGCCTGTTATTTTAAAATGCAAACATTAAAAGAGAAAAAAAAAACAAAACCAAACAACAAACCACCTCAGTATTTTAGTGTAGAAATATCTTGCAAATGGTGCAGACTTTTGAAGTAGCACAAAGTATTTCAAATAATGATGAACTTTAAGGATTCAAATCCTACCTACCCTTACATCTCTTTTCCTTCTTCCTGGCCAAAGTTAGCTTACTGCAGTGCCAGGACATGCTGTGATAGACATTCTGTTTTACCCCAGTCAGAAGCACAGTGAGGTCCCAGAACCCACCCAATGACTCAATGTAATAATGAAGGAGATACCAATCTATCAAATCACAGATTAACAGAACTGCAGGTGTTGAAAAGGTTCTCAAGAGATCATCGAATCCAACACCCTGATAAAGCAGGTTCCCTACAATACGTTGCACAGATAGGCATCCAGACAGGTCTTGAGTATCTCTATAGGAGAGAGTATCTCCATAGAGAGTCTGTTCCTATGCACCATCACCATACAGAATTTCTTCCACATGTTTTTATGGAACATCCTATGTTCAAGTTTTAGGCCATTGCTCCTTGTCCTATCACTACACACCACTGAGAAGAGTCTGCTCTCATCCATTTGCCTCCCACCTCTCTTTACAAATTTATAAACATTAATCAGATCTCCCCTCAGTCTTTTTTCCCAGACTACTCAGCCTCTCCTCATAAGGGAGATGCTCCAGGCCCTTCAAAGTCTCTGTGGCCCTCTGCTGGACTCCTTCTAGAAAGAGTGGCCAATGAAATGGGGCCAAATTGAGGAGATCAGTAATAGATAGCACCCTGCCTTTTATCACCACTATTTTGGAACTGAGCTGACATCCTGCAATAACCAAAGGTTCCACATTTTCCTCTAAAAGGTTGGTCTGGGTCCTTTTTAATGATTCAGAGAATCATGGAATCATTACGGCTAGATAACACCAGAGAGTATCTCTTTCTATAATACTACTTTTACACTCGCCACTCAGGTAGAATCATAGAATGGTTTAGGTTGGAAGGGACCTTTAACATCATCTAGTTCCAAACCCCCCTGCTATAGGCAGGGACACCTCCCAGTAGACCAGGTTGCTCACAGCTCCATCAAGCATGGCCTTGAGTGCTTCTAGGCAGGGGGGCATTCACAGCCTCACTGAGCAACCTGTTCCAGTGTCTCACCACCTTCACAGTAAAGAATGTCTTACTGATATCTAGTCTAAATCTACCCTTTTCCAGTTTAAATCCATTTCCCCTCCTTCTGTCACTACCTGCCATTATAAAAAGCCCCTCCCCAGCTTTTCTGAAGTCCCCCTTCAGGTACTGGAAGGCAGCTATAAGGTCCCCTCGGAGCCTTCTCTTCTCCAGGCTGAAGAGCCCCAGAGCTCTCAGCCTGTCCTCATAGGGAGGTGCTCAGGGTATGGTCTTTAATGCTTGGGTTATTAGCACAGACCCAAGACTTCAAAGTCAATGTTTTTTTTTATTCTTGGTTTTCAATCGGAGTGTAAAAGCCTAGCAGTTTCTCTGGTGCTTTCTCTTTACTTTTCTCTGGTGCATCAGTTTCATCAGGACATGTGAATTAGTTCAGTTTCTCAAAAAGAGAAAATACCTATTTAACCATAAACATAAGAACACGTTTTGTGAGTTAACTCTGGAGAACATTCTTCCCCTTTTAAAATCTCTGCTTGTAGCCCATTTTAGAGAGCAGCCTGGCCTTTACTGCACCCATTTCTTTTGACAGCCAGCAGTTCAAACTCTCTCTCTGGGTCTACTAGTACCAATTATTTGAGTTATCGGGGTTGGGTTTTTTGGGTTTTTTTTGTTTGTTTTGTTTTTCTGAAACAGGAATTTCTATTGTAATTCTGAAATTTTTCACTGACGGATTAATACAGAAGGGGTGAAACTAACAGTCACCAAATGAACCACATAACCAAAATCTGTTCGGAACATTTTGTACTAACTCACTGATATATTTCTTGTAAATTGCAAAAGACAGAAAGGAAGACAGAAAGGAAAAACAATGAACTTTTAATTTCTAGATTTAATCTTGCTGATACTCCCTTTCACTGAAGCAACTATGTTATGAATACGATCTTGCCAAGTACCACTGTAGAAGAGAAGAGCAAATTGATGGCAATTTTACATACTTCTTTCCATCCGCTGGCTTTCCAGGTAGGACATCTTCCAGCTCTACAGATTTTGTATGTCCGTGGTTTTTTTAAATGTCTGCAGTTTCCATCCTCTATCTTAGCCTGGAAGCTATTAAAACAATGCACATCACGATGCTTCAAACCTTTCCCACAGGAAACAGAACACTGAAAAGAGAAGTATATTAATTTACTAAAAGTTTCAAAGTAGGAAACAAGAAGAAACTGCAGAGTAGGCCAAAATGGACTCTGCGGTTTAAGGAATAAGCTTCTGTATTATACCATAATATCTACTGCACAGATCTGGAATTACTGCATACTTTCTCTTATACTGAACATTATTGATGAGATGTCAAACATCTGTCATGTATTGTTCAGTCATTCATATATTCATGGATAAATATCTGAGCTCAGCTAGCCATGCAGAAGACGGCTTGCTATTACAATCTCATGACACCCTCTAGCAGCCGTCTGTTTTCAGTAAGCACACTGCTGCTTTCTTGTAAGGATTATGCTACCCATGGTTATTATAAGATTTAAAGAAAGACAAATGTAAATCGTAGGTATGCAGGTTTCCAGCCATTAGGCTATGAAACCGTGCTTGTTCTGACACCTGCCTACCACAAGTCTTGGGTATCTTGCTGTACCAGGCACAGAGGCAGGGGGAGAAATATTAAGTAGTCATAATAGGTTACAGCACATTACTTAGAAGCACAGCCCTGCCCCATTTGTCCCCTGGTTCTTCTGTTTCCTCCAGATAGTTGCTGTGATAGATCATGCTGCCACTTGGGCATCTCTCCCTCCAACATGAAGCCAACAGAGCTGCAGACGCATTTTGTGAAGCACCAGTGTGCACTAGGTGTGATTAGAGAGCAGACAATGGATCATTCTCTTTCAGAGAAAGAGCCAGAGAAAGAGCAGTGAGGTTGGAAGTGAACTGATCAGGCTGTCCCGTATATCTGCAGAGCAGAGCTGCATGTCCCAGGGAGCATTCAATTAAACATGGAGCATCTGAAGCATTCCCAAATGAAGTGGCTACCTTTTTAAATGGAAGCACTAAAGTCTTTTTTTTTTTTTTTTTCTTATTATACTCTTGTCATTAACCTTTCTATTTCAAGATATAGAATCAAAAACTTTTGAAGAATGGAGACACTTCCCAGAAAATTTTCTGTCTGGAAAGAGAAAATGCATACTTTACCCTACAATTTACCTTGTAATTTATTCCACACATGCACAAACACTTCCTTTACAATCAAGTAGAGAATTAATACTCAAAATTCAATTTCTAAGTGGCTGTGAGAAAGAAAAAGGATTTAAATATAGATTTGCTAAGTACATTCTCTGCCTTTTGTCTTACATTGTTCTCTATGTCACTAGCATTACACACTAACTTAATTAAGCATTCCTGAATATATATATTTTCTATTTTCTAGAAATGAAATTCAGCACATACAGTTTCAGTGCAAAGCCTGGCTGGAAATAAGTTTTAAAAATACAGAAATATGCTTTTTCCGGGAACAGGCTAAAAAAGCAGTTCCCTTTTTGGACTCTGGTAGTACAGCAGGTGAGTTAGGCACCTTACAAAACACAGTGATAGACGATATCTAATGCAACCAAGGAAAGAAAACTGCTCTTTTCTTTTTCCTTTCTTCTTTTTCTTTCTCTCTCTGCATTTAGAAAAGCAAATGCACTCATTCTGGATGCAGATGATTTAGGATCACCTGTGGAAAAGTCAAGAAGGCATCTATGATCTCTGTACGTATTCCCCTGAAACAAGACGTATTCTGACTTCATGCTACAGGTAATACATAAAAATAGCTCTGAAAGGGATTATTTGCTCCCAGTGTGCCTTGGCATCAGGTGCAGGCAGGCTCAGCTGTGCTCCTTACAGGACAGTGGCCCACTTTCAGCAAGAGACATGAACTGCTCTTGTCATTCTCATTGACACTCCTGACAAACCAAAGTAAGGAAAACAGGTCTGCCAAAGTGCTGGTAAAGCAATTAAAGCGAAAGCTTTAATCAGTATGAAGTTGGGGTGACTCTTCTAGCTTTTCTGTAAAGATGGATTGTAACTGCTGCTCAGTTCTTTGAATGAAAAATGTAACCATAGGAGATCCCAGATGGGGAATCCCAAGTCTCTAGAGGCATCCAAATATAGCTTATGAGGTATCTTCTGCTGCACTCCATTCCCATCATCTGTATTTTCCTTAGAATTGCATATTGCACACACTGACCTAGGCTACCTGCTTGATTGGCTTCCTTTCAGCTTTAGATCATCAGGATTCTGTGATTGTGTGGACGTTCCATACAAACATGAGGAAGGAAGCATCAGATTCTCTCCTGAGCTGGACAGAGGCCTTGCTCTTTGCTCTGGAAATCACTCATGTCGTTTTACTGAGCCTAGCCTACAGCACATTTCTTACAAGGATGAATTTTGCCTTTCTTGAGCCTCTACTTATCCTTGAAGCTCCTAATGCATTACTACGTACAGTTTGTGGGATCTCATCCTCTCACTGCCTGGTGCCCAGTTTTGTGAGATGCTCTGGTAATGATCTTTGCAAGGCTTAACTCACCCAGCTGAAAAAAGTCTACCTGCACTTCAATCTCCTGCTGCTTGACTTCCTTCTGATCTCATAAGTTTGCACATGGTCAAGAACAACGTAGTCCTTACAGCTTGAGACACCTATAAAGTGGCTTCATTTGGATAACATTCCACATGATTAGAGACTCATGGAAAGCACATTCTTTCATATATTTTCTGCAGATTGCACATGTAGAAAGGAAGTCCGTAAGAATTTTAAATCTCAAAATAAACACAAATCTTTTAAAAAGGGTACAAGTTGAAAAAAGTATCCTGTAACCACTTTACACAGAAATTCTAGCACTTGTCTCAACACTGACAAAAGTAATATTTCCCATATGCTACGTTCTTTTAAAAACATAAAACCGTAGCAAAAAGCTGGACTTGATTACCATTGTTCAAAGTCATTCCATGATGCTGGTAACTAGGATTCATCTGTTTGGCTTTTTTTTTTTTTTTTTTCATAGCAATAAAATCTTATGAGGATCAGCCTGCCAGAAATCCTGGTGCTTTCTGTGGTACAGCGTGATTCTCAGGCAGGCATGCCATCATCAGCTCTCACCAAATTAAGGCTCTGTCTGCAGCTGACAGACGTAGTTTCACAAAAACCTCAGTAAAGAGCTTTTTTTTTGATGATGACGATTTTACTATTGATGCTATTTCATTTCAAGTTTGAAGACTATGGATTATTTGGTGGATTATGTTCTAAATTTTCCTAACCTTTTCTTTCAAGGCAGCATTTTGTGGAGCTTAGCTGGAGCTCACTGGGCTTCCAGAGAGTGAAAAATAAACCAGTAAATGAGAAGCATGTAACAAGTTCTCTTTGTATTCATATTAGGCATAAAGAGATCTAACACATGAATGTGATCAAATGCATTGCTTTGCCACTAAAAGAGGATAAAAGATATTTTAAATGTACACAGGCATCTCTGTGAATGGATAGAAAGAATTTTTAAAATGCCAGATTTTAAAATGGCAGCCTTCCCAGGGCAGTGGCCATAGCACTGAGTTTGCTGGAGTTCAGGAAGCATCTGGATAATGCTGCCAGACATGGTCTGGTTTTTGAATGGTCCTGTGTGGAGTTGGACTTGATGATCCTTGTGGGTCCCTTCCAACTCAGGATATTCTGTGGTTCTATGATATAGAGGATAAGAAAATGTACAAACCTATACAGTTAAATACAGTAGTTGCTTGAGTTATCTGACAAACTGTATTTTGATGATCTCTTGTTTGGTCCAAGAGTCTATTATTTGGGCTCTTTTAAAACTATGCTAAAGGTAGAGCGGGAACACTACTGCACAACACACTCCTAAAGCATGCCTTTGAGCACTACTCAGTTGAGAGTTATTTCAACTTTTCATTTGTTGTATTATAATTAGCTCTCCCTGCGCTTGCCTCGTCTGTACTAGCCACATCTCCCCAAGGTTCCTTGTGATTCTTGAGCACGAAACAAGTATTTTTCAGCTGAAATCATTCACAAAGAAGTTGTCCTTCCCTTTACACATGTCAAATACTGTCAAGAAGTAATGCAGACTCTGGGATTGGGTCCTCCTGAATTCACGGATTCAATGTCACAGCTCTTCACTAAGACAAGCACAAGGACTTGTGCTATTAGATCAAACAATCAAAAGGGACCAGGGTTAGAAAAGACCAAGCAACCCATCACTCCTGAGAAAGTATATTGAATTCCATGAGGTATGTATATGATTTATTTTTATCTCTAAGCTACACACATTAAATACAGAAGTTACACGGAAGATTTTGAATTATCTCATTGAGAATAGGACCATTTAAACAGTTCAGTTTTATATCAGATTTATTGTGTTGAGAAGATGTCTTGATATGATTAAACTAAGTAAGTTGTCCCTGCAGCTGCAGTCCATAAATCTGTTTTAACAGTCTTAAGGAAGTTGCTTTTGCAACTACAGCAATGAAAGGGAGGAAGGGTAGGCTAAGACTGACTTTGTACTCTGCATAGCAGGCAGGGTAGGAACCCAACACACCAGTGTTCTACCATTCTTACACTGGTTACCATTGCTTCCGGGTGTGTGTCGTGCATTTGAACACCTGTGCACACCAGACCAGTCCCAGTGTGTGTGTGTACAAGATTGTGGAGTGCACCACAGTAATGACCTAGCAGTAAGTCTGAATGCTGCAGCTGAGAACAATGAAAGGCAACGGCAGCTCTTCTGAGGTCATCTAACTCCTCCATAGCCACATTTTTTCTGACAGGACTGTGTACTCTGTGCTCCATGGATGGGCAGCCTTTGTCTGTCTCATAAAATGACAATTTTGTTTCAACTTTCATTTGAAGGATAACAAAAAAATGACCAATTTCTGAATAAATATTTTTCAAGTATATTGATTCAATATTGTATCACAGAATCACAGAATGGTTGAGCTTGGATGAGGCCTCCAGGTTGGTCTGCCCCAGCCCCTGCTCAGCAGGGACACCCGAAGCAGGGTGCCCACGCCCGTGTCCAGGCAGCTGCTGCAGGTCTCCAAGGAGAGCACCCCACAGCCTCTGGGCAGCCTGTGCCAGTGCTCTGTCACTGTACAGCACAGCAGTGCTGCCTGGTGTTCAGAGGGAACCTCCTGTGTTTCTGTTTGTGCCCACTGCCTCCTGCCCTGGCACTGAGCACCACTGGAAAAGAGTCTGGCTCCATTTGCACCCATCCTTCATGTATTATTTATATTAAGAGATTTTTTTTTCCCCCAGAACCTCCACTTCTCTAAGCTGACAATTCCCAGCTCTCTGCCTTTTTTCATAGAAGGGGTGCTCCAGCCCCTTAAATCTTCATGGTCCTACGTAGGAATCTTCCCAGTATATCCAATGTCTCTCATGTACTGGAAAAAGAGATGGCAGAACTGGACTGAGTACTTCAGGTATGGTCTCATCAACACTGGAGGTGGGTATAAATGAGAAACAAAGTACAAACACATACGTACACAGAAAAAGTGGAGATGAAGAAGGAATAAAGAGGATCAAAGACAGATCTTCTGGGGCTGATGTAAAGAACAGGAAGGCAAAGCTGCTATGTGAAGAGCCATATGGCATCTACTAGGAATGTGTGTTAACATGTTCCTCTTAAAAACAAAGACATCCCAATTAAAACAAAAAAAAAGACACAGAGATCAAACCTTTTCATTATATTAAAGTCAGCCCCATCAGTTCAGATCTGGACGGGAAGTTGATTTTTTGCCTGCAGAAGTCAAATTCTACTAACGATACTACAGAGGCATTTTAGCATTTAAAATTGCCACCATGTGGTCCAAATTTCTTTGTCTTGTGCAGCTGGAGGTAGTGTTAATAAGGGAGACCTTTCAGCAAAGCAGCGATCTGCCTAGATGGCAGATGAACAACCATCCTCTGTGCAGCTGTTGGAAAAATCAAAACCGTAACTCCTGAAGTTCCACCTAATGATCATCCAAAGAATCTCATTTATTCATTCAATTTGCGAATAGGCTTCAGTTTGGCTTATCTCTGACATCTCAGCAAAGCACTTCCCATTACCTCAAACTCAGCAAAACCAAAACAGAAGACTACGTTGTATGAAATCCCTGTCAAGCCTTTTCTGCTCATGACAGATATCTCCATTTTGCCCACCACTGGCTAAAGCCAGAGCATTTGATTTTACTCCGCCTCTATCTTTAGATCCTGTTGGGCTATCACTTGTACCCAAGTCTGTTTTAAGTGTAAACTCAAATAATGATTCATTGTGCAAAATACAGCATTTCACAGATGCACTACTTCAGCTGTCCTGTTACAGAAAAACATTCAGGAAATGTTTCTTTGTAAATGAATGATCATACTATACATATTATGTAACTACTTCTCCTGTATTTTCAAAGTATGTTTATTTTCTCTACAAATGTAAAATATATTGTTAGTTTCCATTTTAAGAAATAATTCGTTTAGAACTTATAAAGGACAATTCTATTGTAGAGAGTTAGTAAGTGATATTGACATGCTCGTGTTTGCCTTTTAAAGTGAAATTCCTTAGCTCTCCAGGGAGCGAGCCAGTTTATACAAAGCTACCAAATGAGAGCTATTGCATCTGCAGGAGGTGACAGAATGCTCTTTGCTCCCCCTGTTTGTTCTGGAAAGTGCTTCAAAACAAACAAATTCTACAGCTAGAAAAATTACCAATGTGTTCAAACATGGACAGTGAATTCCATACAAGCTCAGATATGAAATGTGATCCTCCAAAATCTTTTTGGTGATTTCCCCCTAGGGAACCTGCCTTAGCAATGGGGTTGGACTACGTGATCTCCAGAGGTCCCTTCCAACCCCTACTGTTCTGTGATTCTCTGCCTTTGTTATTCTGACTAGATGTTTCTCCCCATGAAAGGAGAATACAATTTTCTTTCCAGATGAAGTCTGATGCATTTTCCTTCAAAAGAAAAAAGATGTGCCTGATTTGTTTGGAGGTGACTCCAATACTCTGCTGCTACAAGGAGTGTGAAAATTCCTGATGCCAGGAAAAACCTCAATCTTGAAACTAATGAAATAGCAGCCTTTCACATAAATTCTGTGTGGAGCTTAAAAAATCCCGACTGTATGATTCAAAAAGGAAAACTGAGCACATGTAATATTCAATTCTGAGTTTCATACTAAGGAACCAAAGTTGTCACCGGTTTTGGACAAGAATAAGGTCACATGGCTCACAGTGGAGGCTACCATTTCTTCATTTTCCATAAGAGGACAATCCAAACCTCCGGAGAACAATTATGGTCTTTGATGGAAAGAACATTTCATGAAGATTATGGACATTTCAGTGCAAGTGTTGATGGAATACTGTGGTGTGGTGTAAGAGAAGAAAAGGAAAGCAAGATGAACAGAACAGTGGTAAAACCAAAATGAGGGCTACAGAAGATGAGGGAAATTTTTCACAGTAAATGAGGGAAATTTTTCACAGAAAACGAGGGCATTACCATGCTTTGCAGAATAGTTGAGTCAAAGTCCAAAATCATATTCAGATGTCATGGCTTCTCCTCTAGGTATTATTTTCGTTCAGGTTTCAGCCTTCTAAGAAGACTCTTAGACACTTGTACACAAAATAACCCACAGGATATCCATATGTCCATGCCAGGCATGCTAGCACTATCTCACAACAGTGAGATGCAAAAACAAGCCTTGTGCTAACTGAAGGTATTTTCTGTTGCTATTAACGTGTGTTTGATAATCCTGAAAATTTAAATATAGCAGTCACTCCTTCACAAGTAGGTGATAAATGTATTCTCCTTCAACAGTGACAACGTATCACATTTGGTATCTCATTTAACGCTTCTCTTAAAGGCTCTATTTCATCTCCCCGTTACAGTAAAAAATCATGTATAGTTATTCTTCCTGCCATACTTTCTCTCGATTTGAATCCTCTGCATCTGGTTGCCACATGAGAATCAGAAAAACAATGGGTATTTCTGCCTCTTTTCAGCAGCCATTTGGCAAGCTCTGCTATCTCACGTGCAGGTCTTAAGACAGGCCTCAAAGTGTCACTGAACGGTCTGCACATGCTTCAGCTAAGAACTTCACCATCAGCTCTCATTCGAGTAACTTTATTGCTGTAATTAATCAGAGCATGTATTAAAACAATGAGAAGTATGATCAGCTTACATATTTGCTGGGGAGAAGCAAGGCAGGTGGGGGAGGGGACAGATAAGCCACACTGCTCAATCAGCATTTCTAAAAGAGTGTATCTGGTACACGTGTCTAACTTTTATCACCTTTCAGCCCAATGATATATACAACAGAGACAGATGGCTGAGGCAAACCAACAAGCGAAAACACAAGAACAGCGGGAAATCAAAGAACAAACCCAGACAATTCTGCCTAACCTCTCCTTCTGAAATCACTGGCAAACAGGAAAAGAGGTAGAACCTCACTATGCCTTTCTGAAAAATCTTAATCTACAGATAGATAGACATTTGTGTTAAATTTACACGACTGAATGATTGTTCTGCTCTTTGTGTTCTTTGGGAACCTCCTAAAAATATTCGGTATGGGCATGTTTATCATTGCATTGTTGCAGATGGCAAAATTCTGGCTTGGCTAGAATTCAGCAAGTCTTACTCTTTGTTTTTTTTCCACAAACATATAACCCAAGGAACACCATTACGTAATTACATGAAGGCAGCAGCACTGGAGACAAACTGTAAGAAACAAGTATCAAGAAAGAAGGCAGGCAGAAATGGAGATAGGAGACCTTGGGAAATACGGTGAAAGCAAAAAGAAAATGAACACTTTTCTCCCACTCATTTCCAATAAATGGATGACTTTCCAGACACATTTCCCAAAGGGAGAACTAGGGATGTACTTGGTCACACCCAGCAGTGTGCTTGCGTCCACACCCACCCACCTCAAAAATAAAACACAAACCCACATACAAAAACAAACAAACAATCACCCAAAATACAACCCAAACTGAATTCATGATTGCTGTCAACAACAGGACACAAGCGTGCATCACAGGGAGTGCAGCTGTAGTCTTGAGCCTCTTAAGAAGCTCGGGAAAACTGAACAAAGGCCTGGTAATGACACAGTCTGCCTTCTCACTGAACAGCAAAGATTGCTCATTAAGAGTGACTTTTTATTTATAGATCTTCACAGTAAAAGATGGATCGTATTTTCAGTGATAGAGGATCTCTGGTGTGAGGTCTACACTTTGAGAAACAGAGGGGCTGAACAGAAAAAATAATTTGTTTATAAATTTTCCACTTTTTAAAGTTCACTTTATCTTAACATATAGCATCTTTTCAATCAATGAAATACAAAATCATGAGATAACACAGTCATACCGTGGCAGACCAATTAGTCTTTGCTGATTTGCAAAAAGGCAAACATGATCAGAAGGAAACATTGGATCTCAGTAACTGCAGTCTCTGATTTATCATTTTCAACCACGTGAACTGCAGCAAAACAGTAGCTCATAAATTAAAGCAATACCAAATACATACGAGTTATGTGTTTGCCTGTTCTATAAAAACTATCATTTCACTTATTTCATTTGATTAAAAGTCAAGGATTTGTACGGGAACTTTCCCAAAAAAGTTGGAAAAAAATAACGGTATACACTGGGATGACACAGTTTTGTCAAAAACATTTCAAACTTTAAAAGCATCAAAAATATAACTCTAAGAAATGTAATTAAACTAAAGAATTAAGAAAAATAACACATTTTAAATATTAATTGGGCAAGAATATGAGCTTACAAGTATAATGAAGATAACAAGAAATACATTTCACCCACCTTTGTATGCGTCTTCCAGTTTTTTTTTTCAACCTAAGCCATTCTTCCGCGTATTTTCAATTACTTACAGACCAATCTTTCCAACACTGTATGCAACCATGTGCATAAAAGTGAGCCACTACACACGCTTCTGAAGGACTAATTCATCAGGAAATCTAAGTGCCTGATCCTGCTCTCACTGAAGCGCAAGGGCCATAGCCACATTCAGGCTAGCACATATAGTATATGTATATAGTGTATATAGTATAGTGGCCTACCTTAGTGGAGTAGCCCGTATCCCAGAGTTACCCATTTTCTCAGAAAGGGTGGGGGACTTTCATCATAGAGAGCTACAGAGTGTCTTGGGAATTCTAACGCGTGCCAGCTAAACAAAATATGCATGCAATAACCTCCACAAAATTTTAACAATATTAATGCTTCAGTCTACATTTGATAGCTTTTAGATATGGGCCTCAAAACACTCTGGGGCAATATTAATGAGCATTGACTGGGATTCTCAAAACTGCCATACATAGCTGCCACAGGCAGCTCAGAATGGTTTTTCCACGGACCTGACCACCCAGAACCTGTTAGCTTTTCTGAAAGTTCCTACACCACAAAAAGAAATAAACGTCTGAGTAGCTTCATACTCATTTTCAGTGAATGACTATAAATATTTAGGAGTGGTATTAAGGATGACCAGGTCCACCTGTCATCCTCTTCTGCAATATTCTTTTACTTTGTTTTCCAACTAGATTTCTTCTTACTCACCCTCTTTCAAAAGGAAAGGTCTGAAAGTTATGCAAACTTGTAGAACTGCTTTAGTTCCCTGAGATTATAAGAGTTGAGCATTGTGTTATAACCCTCAGTTTTCTGTGTCTTTTGTCACTAAGCGGAAGCAGAGTGCACTGTACAACTCCAACAGAAGTTGTTAAATAACCGTTATCTTTAAGCTTCATATTCAAAGACCATCAGAGACAATGAGTTCATCATCAGAGATCAACTCCTTATTTCAGTCTAACTAACTGTCCAACAGGATCAGTTGCTGCTTTCATCACTAACAAAGTTCACATTTTTGTTGTTGTTGTTCAACTTCAGGAGCTTTTCCAAATTTTACAGCACAGCAACCTTTAATCTTTTACAGAGGAAATTTTAAAGATGCTTAACCCTGTGAAAATAATGTCAGTAAAATATCATATGATGTTCATTGCACATATAAGTTACTTAGTGCTAAAAACACTTCCAGCAAAAGTAGTTAGTTCCTTTTTTTGTTTTTTTAAGAACTTTAAACATTAGCATTCCTTAATAAAAGACACGTTAGATATGAACGCAAAGCCACACAACATGCGCCAAAAAAGAAGGGTTAAAATGCAACTGTATTTCACAGACACAAATCAGTCATTAAATTAAATTATCAGACATACATTATAACTTATTTATTATTTCAAGCTATACAGGCAACATAGCACCAAAATGGAGAAAATTCCTCTAAACATGATGAACAGTACACATAAATATTTGTTTTTGAATTTCTGAAACAGGTATTTTCTTTCATATTCATTCAGAATTGCCCTAAAAGAAATCCACTATCCCAAGCCTGTTCTATGACATTATTTGGGTAGTGACATTTGTTATCAATTATCTCTGAAAAGACACCCCCAAGTTCCAGAATTCTTAAAAATGAATAGTATGTGCTAACATTAAGATTTCAGCCAGTGGTATATTAAATAAATGTGCTGTATTGGTAATGAGGTATTCTGAAGTTTGACATTAGGCAGCAGCAGAAGTAGAGGTATAAGGCTGAAGCTGGTTTTGAAAACCAAGTTCACTGATCCTGAATTCCCTTTTAATATAAAAGATTATCTTCAGAGATATAAATACTTTTTACACATTAGAAAAATGAATGAAGGCACTTATCATACATATCATTTTTTTTTTGCATTAAAATGAAAGCAAATAAACATTACACTTATGCAAGTTCAGGCCGCTTCTGCTCCTGCAGAAGTTGATGGGAGGCCTGGCAATAACATCACTGAAAGAGGACTGGGATAACAGTTTTTAGAAATAAATTTATTCTCTTGATAGACTTCTTCCACTAGTGCAAAGACAGAGTTGTATGGAAATCCTTCCAAAGCATATAACATGACAGCAAACTGAAAAATTAGAAAATTAGCCACTTTAGAGACTATTACATTGTGTATCAGAAGGGTAATAAGAATTTCTGACACTTAAAGCTAACTTAGAAGATGAGTTGATTTACTCGATATGCCTAAACTTCTGTGAAATCACAAGCCAATCACTGACAAAATTAGATGAAAATATTAAGACTGAGGAAAAAACCCTTATTTTAATCAAAATTTCAAACAAGCATGACTGTCTTCTGTAAGGGTTAACTATTATCTGTAACAGCGATGAGAAGAACACCTCAGCACAACCAGATTCATAATGTTATCCACCCAAAAACCCCAAAACAACAAAACAACAAAAATAACCAAACAAAAATCTAACATTCCTAAACAGAATTTTTACAGGACTTTTAAAATGTAATCTGAATTGTTAGCAAAACACTCGTCTGGGACGTGTGATTTCTCGACCAATACAAGGTGTAATTGACCTGGCTGGTTTGTTGTCAGTGCTCTGTCATTTTAATAGTGTTTGAACAGGTGTAAGAGCGCTCTGCAAAATCACTACTCTTGGGAAAGCCATGTCCGTTCACTTTTAAATTAAGGTCCCTTTCATCACAGAAAATATTTTCTAAAACATTAAAGTAAATAAGAAAAGAAACCTGAAATTATTATCTGACTGAACAAATGGTATCTAGAAAGCTCGAGGACAAATTATTCATATATCTTCACTTTGAATAGAACTGGATGTATCACATCCCAGCTCACAAGAAGAAAAAGGGCTAGAAAGTAAGATATGACCATTTAAACAAGAGAAAAATACCAAAATCTTAAAAGAAACTGAGATTTAAAGGGGAAGCATCAGTTAGTAGTTCAGTACAATCCTTAAAGTGAAGTCTCCATAAAAAGCCTCCATTAAGAAAAGCTCATTTGGTGAGACATAAAAAGCCCAAACAGCAGAATAAAGAGTCAAACAAAAAGTACGTTCAGATCACCTGGTTTGTTCAGGTACCAGACCAAGGCTTTTCCACCAGAAATCCCTTAACTTGCTAATGTCAAAATTCTTTCCCAGCCAAGTATTGCACTTCACATGGGAGGAAACAGCGTACACTCAGGAAGTCCTCCTATCTGCTGTTGCAGTTAACATCTGCAGCCAACCAGGCTTTAGTCCCTGAAAACTACTGGTGTGTGATAAACATGCGAGTTAATGGATTCCTATGTAAAATTCTAGTTAATATTACTGTGTACTGTGTGCTGAGTATTTGATTCTCCAGTCCAGTTAATTTACATTGGTGTTATTCTTGGAAATTTTGCAAGACTGTATGTATGAGCACTGAAGGTCTGTTACATCTAAACATAACCATTTAACTGACTAACTGTTGATTTGATTGCATTCTGACATAAAATTTTGTCAGGTAATTGTTGGACAATTGTTTGGCTAAGAATGCTGAAGCATCTGGATATGGGACAACACAGTATTCTTGGACTAAATAAAGACAGATTATCCCAAAAGAATTCTAGGAGAAAACTGTTAAATCGTGTCATTACGGTTAGTTTTAAAATCTCTGCAAATTTGTAATACTTTCCCTTTCCATGCTTATTGTAAAAAAAAAAACAACTTCTCATCATTAAGACTGAAAATCACTATGATAAAAATTAATGCAATAAATCTCAAGTATTACCACACGGACTAAACACAAAAACCCAACGATGAAATGTTAAAAGTAGGAAGGAATACAATAAAAAACCTGTATTAGAACAAAGCACACTTAAGCAGCTGTCAGAATGCTACAGAATTTTTCTTGACATTAGATAATGTGACATATGGTTTCCATACTTTGTAGCTTGTAATTTATTCATTCTTTTGCATAGTTTTGGATCATTGTTTCAATCCCTTCACCAAGGACTAGAACAGCCTAACAGGAAAATATACACAGCCCAAGTTTCCTGGTGGTGCAACTCCATTAAAACAAGCAGCTACACAAATAATCTATTTACCTCAAGTATTATTTAATTCATAAACACATTATAAATATGTATGCAGCAAAATAGATATGTATCATAATTTGCACATATCAAAATTGAGGTAGTGTACATAAATCCAAGCCAATCAGGCTAAAATATTATCTTGAAACACTTGAATTCAGGGATGTTTCTATAATATCAACCGCACTTACATTAGGATTTGTCATCAATATTCATAGCACTGTAGAATTGTTTGAGCTGGAAGGGACCCTTAAAGGTCATCTAGTTCAAATGCCCTGCAATGAACAGGGACACCTACACATATACAAATAGATCAGGATGTTCAGAGCCTGGTCCAGCCTGACCTTGAATGTCTCCAGGAATGGAGCATCCACCACCTCTCTGGGCAACCTGTTCCAGGGTCTTACACAAGGCAATCATTGAGAGTCCCTTGAGAGCAGAGACTGCGTGTAAACTCACTCAATTTTCTCTGAAATTTGATACAAAGACAGAGGAAAAGGAACAGCATTATTCAGTTCCTCATTGAAAAAAGAAGGAAAAAAAAAAGCCAAAAAAGTAAGCTACATTCTACAAATAAAACGTTGTCACAGTCTCTCCATGACCTCCAGATGAAATGAATTCAACTTACAAGCAAAAGGGTGTGTTTCCTAGCAATCTTACTTGTAAAACCTCATAGTACTTCTCTGGTTTGGATGTCACAAATATGTAAATTCTGGACTGAATCAAAGTTTCAAGAATTCAAACATTGTTTCTGATTCTGATTAAAATTAATTAAATCATTGCTTTCATTAATTTATGCTTTAGCCATAAATAATTTACCTGTTCTCTCATGCTGTACAATTAGTACTAGCTTATAGTGCATAATGTGTGTACACAATGCATCATCCCAAGACGAAGAGCTACAAATATTTTTAATGGTAATTTTTGGAACAGAACTGAATGTTAGCTGAAGTTTTTTCCCCCACACAAGAGTAAATTTTCTTGCTTCTGAGTTAGAACTATCGCTAAGTATAAACAAGCTTATTATCCTAAATCAGAAGTACCTAGCTTGCACTCAAGGTAGAAAGATACTGTACACTAACATGTTGCATATCTCACTTCGACATTCTGAATCTGTGCTAACAAATGGCCTTTGTAATGTTCATTACATCAATAGCATGGATTTAAAGTTAATCAGTAATTACCTAATTCTCTTTAGTCAAAAGCTGCCTCTTTTGAAATACAAGCTAGTTGCAGAAATTTCTGCATCCAGGATTGTTATTTCTATTGCACATTTATAATCCTGAAAATTAACTGCTAAAAAGTCCTAGAAGAAATGCTTTGCAAGTGTGTACTGGACACTGAAAATGCCTTTCCTCCCAGAGCAAACACTGGAAGTACTTTTGCCTGCCCTCTCATATCTCTGAATGTTATGATTACATTCAGATAAGGAAATGGGTATTCAAGACTTTCATTTATTGCTTTGGAAGATAAACATTGTTTCAAATAACTTGACTCTGAGTAATTTTAATCACTTTCCTTCCCTTTGAAGAATTAAACTTGCTCAAGTAGCCGTGCATTACACATCACTAGCTGCCAGCTCATCATGGTATAAAGTGATTTAAAGACTAATAAAGGTCAAACACCAGGTACTTCTGCAGGTAATTGATTAGACCTCAAGAGAGAACAGTGAATAGCTGCTTCAGAGAACATGACTAACTTCCACTGATCTGAACATTAAAATTCTTCAAAAGTCTAAGCAAAATTCGTGTTATGCTCTAAACAGAGGGCAAGCACAACTGGAGCTCCACACATCCACATAAAAGACACAACTAATAAGCCAGAGTAGTCCCTCAGTGCTGTGGATCAGGTGTTTACCGTGGATAAATTCTGGAAAAATTTTTGCTGACATTGGGAATCTATTTCTGCTTGAACATAAAATTCAACAGGAAACCCTGAAAAAGCTGGAATAGTCAGTGAGCTAAAGCTTTAGTTCAGATGTGGTTTAGGCAAAACTACAACTAAATGAGAAAAGGGTTTTTTTAAGCATTTTTTACACCCATCTCTGAATTGACTGGGCTAGAGACAAAGCCAGAGTCCAGTGAGGTCAAAAAGTTATTCCACATGAAGCAAGTGCTTAAAAATTCCCTTACTTTCAATCACCCTCTCCACATACTGTATTTACATCAGAAGACAAAGACAACACAATGAGTTATGGGAAATTACAGTGAATGTATGAAATCTCACATTTTTCACATTTTGACGTGGAATCTCACTGGTAGATATAAAGGTCTAAAACATTGTGGTTCCCACATGTCAGTATTACTGTCAGTATTACTCAATACTGTTATCAAAAACATGAACAGTGATTTATCTGGTTCTTGCCATCTTTATAGGGAAGAATAAGTACAGATATGACACAGCTGTTGATCCTGGCCTCTAGAAAACGTTTAGCCATTAAGAGCACCCTGTATGGGAGCACACAGTACTCCAGAAAGGCACAGGACAAGAACAGTCATAGTCTAAGGTCAAATCATTGTATCACCGGTCAGCCACCCAAAGGTGAATGCTAGACAGTGCTGATGGTGATAGGGTACAACAGAGTTTCAGAGACTCAAGCTGCTACTGCTCTGTCATGGTGTACTCAATGAATATATATTTTGTTCCACTCAGACAGCAACAAAAATTAATGGAAGGTCATGCATTGGGAGCGTTCAAACTAGCTAAACTACAGAAAAGTGATAGCATAGTCTGTATGTGAGCCTACTTTTATTTCCTCAATCTATTTGGCTTGTTTCTGCTCAACACCACGTTGTGGCTGAAATTTCTGATGAAATTAAAACTCTGAATACCTACAGTACTTGTAATCACATATAAAGCAGAAGCCACAAATTCTCTCCTTGGCAACTGGATGCCATTCTAAACGTGGTTTTTGAAGGGTTAAAGTGGTTGTAATTGATATATAAAATAAAAAGAATATCTTTGCAAAGCTAAACCAAATAAGCCATTCACCTTAACTTACAGGTTACTACAAATCATTACAGTAACTTTCAGGTAAGCTATTAATGCGGTGAAAACCACATTATTCAGGGCAGTAACAGGATGTGAATAACTTTCTATCTACAATCAAAACTGAGTTCCAAGGCAAATTTGTGCTAAAAGCCCTGCTTACCTTCTTGGCACCTGAAGTACATACATGAATTAACAACTAGTAAGTCATCTCCAGTTATCTGAATAACAGCTAAAGAAGATACTCTGGTATCTGTTAAACACAAAACCAAAATTCTGTTTGCACAGTGGAAGAGGTAATTGGGAGAAATTATTAATTCAGACTTTCATGGCAAACTCTATTTGCAATAAATTAGAATAGATTATATAAACACTAATCAGTTATTCAAACTTGACATTGGACGATATTTTTTAAAAAATGTTTCTATGATAATTCAAAGAACCAAATTATGTAATTTTATTAAGATAAATGTAAAGAGCTGTATCCTTAGCCCATCCTCCAGAGATGTTAATGACATTTTTGGAATAATTTCAAACGGAATCAGAATTAGATCCAACCACCCTTGATTGCCATTAATCTCTTTAAAATTGAGCACAATAACTAATAAATATTGTTGTCACGTTCATAGCTCAAAGGAACGTAATGTTCTCTCTTTTGCAGGGTATGCTACGATTACTTCTTTATGTTAATTATCTGCTAGTGGCAATTTTGAAGATTAATGGTAGTTACTGTAGTCATTTTAATACATTAATAGACAGTGACATATAGACAATAACATATTATAGTTACATACATAATTATACACAGACAACTTTAATTAGTCATTGTTTTAAAACCACAAGTATAAACCTTTATACACAAATGTACATTCAATATGGAGTAAAATGCCGTTTCGAGATAAAGTGTAATATAGATATGTGAGACAGCTTATATTTAAATATACTATTAGAGAAAAGTTTAGTACTAGAAAGACTTGTTTGCTTTTGTTTTTTTACAAATATAAATATGCACGTAGTACTACCGTATAAATTACAGCATATACTTTTAAATTAAAACACAGATCAAATCATAACACCAGAACAGATCAATCCAGTAGGTATCACTATCAGTGATAATGATTTATGTTAATTTTCAAAATACTCTGTATGGTATTTTACAGAAAACGGAACTGTTCCCACTGAAGTAAATGGCTATTTCCCATTTAATTCAATGACAGCAGGAGCATTTGCTTAACAAAAATACAGACTGTGTTCCACATGCACTATTATTTCATTGTTGCCAAATAAAATAATAATACAACTTTTAAAAGGCACAGGGAAATATAGTGACAGAAAAAACAGAAAGCAGAAAATATCAGTGAATGCTATCGTACCGATTTCCATGGTCCCCGATGCCATGAAACATCACCAGGGCAAGAATGCACATTACATTGTGCCATATTAGGTGGCTTGTCTAGAATTTCACAGTTTTGATCACCCAGCATTTGGCCAGTAGGAAGCTGACAAATCACCAGTCTTGTCTTTATTCCATCTCCACATGTTTGAGTACACTAAAACAGAATTTTATATACAAATTTTTTGTTACAAGTCATCAAATACTATTAATATGATAATAAATACATGCTGTTATTTACTAATGTTATTTAGCATTCCCTGGGTATCCAATTCAAGAAAAAGGATGTACAGTTTAAGTTCATATAAAGAAAAAATTATTTCACCAAACATTTACAAAACTGCAATTTAATAATAGTTCATCAAGTGACTGTCTATAAACCATCTGTTACAGAAACTCTTCCCTACCAAAGAAAAATAACTATTTATGAGAATAAACATAAAACAACATGACACTTACACTGGCCTTCAGAACTAAACGGCTAGATCTGGCCAAAACAGGAAATAAAATACCATTCATTTTTTTCTCATTTTCTAGGCTTCCAGATATTAATGTATCAAGAATAAGAGAAGAGGGCATAAAACATAAGAGGTTATCTTAGAATGCCAGATAAGCCAGTTTTACCTTAGAACACTTACTTCTTTTAGACTTATTTTTATGCTACCTGTATTTATACTACAGTTCTGGATCTCATCAAAGAACAAATGTTAAATAAACACGTTGAAACTCATTATTTTTTAAAACATAAAAGAATGGTTCAATTCACATTCAAATTATTTTGATACTATTTCTAAGCTTATGCAGTGATGTTTCCTCTTGAAAGTGAAATGGTCTTACTTCTCCCCAGTTTCCATAGTTCCATCGTGGGCAGGGTCCAGAATCACAGTGTCTTGACTCTGGAGGTTTACTTGCCTCATCACAATAACTAGCACTTCTTCCTTCCTCATCTTGACATACTACAACTCGACGGTGAAATCCACCTGCACAAGTACTAGAGCACTACCAAAACATGTAGAGATATATATCACTGTTGTATCATTAGAAAAATGTATACCGTGTTGGCTAAAAAAAACTTGAAATAAATATATTAGCATTCAAAACTGGAAATTTACAAATAGGAATTATTATGTAGAAGTATTTGTAAGTCGAAATTGCACAAAAGCCAGATTTTAAATTGAATGTATTTTTCTTAACGGTACTTTTCACCAACTCTGTACTGCAATAACATTTCTACACACGTATACACACAAGTGAGATAAATTAATATGGAAAAACAAAATTTTCTTACTGCTCCCCAGGGTCCAGTCCTCCATTGATATCCTCCTACAGAAGGATGATTCCACTGGTTCGTATTGTCTGGTGGATGACGTATTGGAGGGTAACCTGCTTCTGGAAAATGACTTGGATGCTCATGTATTTTCGGAGTATGATAAACTGGTGGACATGGTGGCATGTTACATTCCTGTTCTTGAGAGGGACGGCCTTCAGGATCACAGTAATTCTCGTTGATTTGTTGATGGTAGTTGACACAGATAACTTGTCTTGTTATTATTCCACTATCACACGTAACTGTGCACTGACCAAAATTAACCCAATGTTTGTGACAGAACATTGATAGCTAATAACCAAAGACGTTTACATTTGACAATAAGAAACATATACTTTACTGTTTCAAAGGAAGCATGCATGTACAGAATATGAAATTCCAATTTTTGACACATTTAAAAAAAAAAACAACAATTTGAGCAATACTTACAGGGGACCAGTTTCCAGCTTGCCACTCTCCACATGGGCTAAAGCAACTTGAAACCTCAGCTGGACGTGGCAAATGAGCACAGAAAGATTCATCTGCTATTCCTCCATGAGCATCTCTACAGCTCACATAGCGAGCACGATCACCCTTCCCACAGGATGCTGAACACTGACAGAGAACAACCCATGTTAACTGCATTCCAGGAGACCAATGAGAGATCATGCAAGCATTAAAAATGCTAGCATAGCTTAGTATCAGCTTGACTTCAGTATTAATCACTGAGAACCGGACTTCCAACTCACAGTGACACCCGAGTGTCAAGTGTTTATCAGTACAGAGCCATGCACTCAGGAAGGAAGTGAATATTGCTAGGTGGTTTGGGCCTTGAGGATTCCTCTAGGATTGGAACTGAAATGCTGAGCCTTATTGGAAAGTAATTCAGCATATCTAACAGGAAACATTCAAACTCTAATATGGAATCATTATAGAGTTGCAAAGGGAATTTTTAAATTTATTAACAACAGAAACATTAGAGAGCAGCTTCCAGAACCATCTAGTTGTTCCATAGTGATGCAATATACATGAACTGATGTAATAAAAACCTGGTAATCACATTCTAGTTCATATTAACATAATCCATTGAGCCCTTTTAGATGCCTTTCTAGCTGAAAAGTACCATTGGGATTTAGTAGAGAGCTTCTATGGAGCTCCACTCTATGCACTCTTTACTACTGTTTTGTTAAAACCTTTTCAGCAAATATATAATTGCTAAGTGCCTCATTAAGAACCTCAAGGGATTAACAGACAGATACATTTTCACAGATGATTTTAAAGTTTTATATTTCTGTCAAATAGAACTAATTTTCATCGCTATGAAAATTAAACACTTTTTGGTTAAACAAAGTTTCTGCATACATGAACTGGGTCTGTATCGCTTATTTTACAAGTAACGTGTAATTGGATCTTTAAAGACATAAACTATTTAACATTGCTACTCACATACAAGATGTAAATCATATTTTTGAATGAAAGATGTTTTCCATTCTCCGAATCTGATCAATTATTTTAAAACTCATCTCCTTGAATGCTCTTAATTATATCAAAACTGTTCTGCTCAGAACTCCAGCCCCTCGAATTCCATTCACTTGTTTTTCCTTTATTTTCCCTGGCTAGGTTTAATCACAGAATTGGCTGGACATGTCCATCTCCTTCTAAAAAAACTAACATGTTCTTAAAAAAAAAATAAATCAGAATTTCTTTAAAAATTTTCTCAAGCAGATTTTGGTCTGGAAAACATAATAATAACAACAGTTTTACAGAAAATGGGAGAAAGAATGGAGGGCTGCTCTGACAGCTGTGATAACCATTACATTACATACTGGGGTCCACGATCCGTATCGCCATTGGGTCACCTTTCCTATATGAATTAGAGGAAGCGATGTAGTCCATAATTTTGTAGTTTCTGGACAAGAGGGCAATTCACATTCCTATGGGGTTAAAAAAAAAAAGAAAAAGAAAAAAAAGAAAGCTTTCAAAATCTAAGTTTAGGAAAAGCCAAATGAAAGCAGATGGCTCCCACAATGAGACAGACCCTATTACTACAATATGTCAGCATTAATTAACCAGTAAATCTACTTTTCAGTGGCACTGTTCAAAGATTTTTAGCAAATTGTTTTAAGTGGAGAGGTGAAGACTATTTAATGTTAATTCTGTATTAGGAATAGCTAATATTTGCAGTTTGAGAAAGAGCCAAATTTAGTAGTTTGCTGGAGACAGTTGGCATAAACATAATGCTGTTCTGTTTCAGAGCCACATGCAGTACAGAACTGAGAGAAAAAAGCAGCTCTGCTGTCCTTTATACCTTCAGTTACCAATAACAATACATTGTTCAGTTTCAGTCAACAGATGAACAAGTACCACAACCCCAAATATGAAGCATACTCAAACCAATTTTGAGTGGAGTGGAAATCAATTTGCACTTATTGCTTGGCTTCTATATTTTGAAATCTTATTCAAGAAGCCATCAGTGGGCTGTTGACTTGTGTACGGTTTATTCTGGACCCCAATGCCCTCTTCTCTTTTGCTCTCAAAAAAAAATTAAGAAAAAGCAGAACAGAATCAGAGCCTGCCCTCCAAGAGATAAGTGGTTACCTGCCTAACTGCATGTAAATGCAATCTGGTAGCCAGTTCAACAAACTAATATGTAGCATGTTTGACATTAATTCCTTTCAGATATAGGTAAACCCATTAACTTACTGAAGAGATTTCTTCTGAAAAACAATAGATTTAAATTAAGGGGTGATAAAACAATTGAACAGAGATGGGGAGGAAGTATAGAGAAACCATATTAATGTCATATTGAATCATATACAATTCATGTCTACACAGTTTTAAATTACTATTATTTCCACTATCAAAGCTTTCCTCAAGTAAATACATCTTTCTTTTAAGAACAAACAGAATTCTAGAGCAGAATCCCAAGCTAGCTAGATGTGATTACTTAGTATAACAGCAAGCAGTCACCTTACTTTATTCTACACACTGGAGCTTTTTTAAAAAAATGTATTTGCAAATAATCAGTTCTTTGGATCCCTTCAACATATACCAAATTTTCACATCTCCAATTTCCACATTATTCTCAAGGCCAAATATGAAGCACAGAAAAAGAGCATATAGTTTCCTCACTCCAGACCTCATTTCTTGTATGTTTCTCCAAGAGGTCAGCAGACAATGTTTGTGTTTAGATGCTTTTAACTAAAATGCTCAACCAACTGGAAGTTATTTCTTAACTTACTTGGTTATCTCTAGGACGAGTAGCAGCATTACAATCTCTGTCATCATCCAAAATAACTCTGTAAGTCCCAGTAACACATTTGACTGCACGCATCTGGTATCCACGTCCACACGTTACAGTACACTGTTAATAATATTACACACTTGAAATAGCACTATGTTTAAACAAAATTATTTTTTAATTACATTTTCTATTTTAAAACTCTCTCTAGAATAAACAGGAACATGTATTGGGATGGAGGCAAATTTCTTCACATCGGATCATATGGTGTTAAAACAGTGTTCACAACAAACCAATATTTTGGTTATTGCGCAACAGCAAAATATCACCACTTCCCCTTTTTCCCACTCTGCCCTCTGCAGTATGTTGGAGGGTGTGCAACAGACTGGGAGGGGATGAAGCCAGGACTGCTGACCCTGAGCACAATTAGACAAAGAACATATTTTTGGACAATACTTTTACATCTTTTACATTAAGAGACAGAAACTCTTTTCTCACTGAAGATCAAAACAAAACAACCAAATACTAAATCTTCTTGTTTGCTATTATTTAGCATATATATTTCAATGATCTTAATTCAAGCTATAAGTTAAATGTGCTGGTGCATCTACAAATACTTGGTCTTTTACTTTTCTCACTATTTGAATGCTGTGCTACCTACATTTTCATTATTTTGGAGATTAAACATGTTCATGAAACATATCATTAGTAACTTATTATATTAAGGCTCAAAGTTAGTGGCCATTTGAAGCACTTAATTTACATGAGGGCATTCCTAAATTACAGGCTAGACAGTCAGCAGCACCAAACAAATATGTGAACCAATACACCTTCAAATAGCTGCTTACGTCCCAGTTAAAATCCATAAAAGGTGTTGTTCTGTGATCACTCATGGTCTGAAAGAGTAACAAAAAGCCAAAAATACTTGTGTACTCACTGCTCCCCAAGGCCCTACTTGCCAAGATGCGCATTCAGGAAGTTCACATGGTGTTACTGATCCTGGTCTATCATTCAGATTACAGAAATCGTCTCTCAGTTGTTCATCATTAAGTTGGCACCATACTTGTCGATGCTTCATTCCTTTGCCACATGTCACAGGGCACTGTAAAATAATATTAATAATCAGGCTGTAAAGACTTCACTTTACTATATTAAGCTGCGGGATTTTGAAGATTACATAATTCACAAAAATATTCCATGAATGTACATCATGCAACTGAACTAGTTCTTTTGTGAGCTCTCCATTTCTAGGAAACATCAACTCAAACACATAACATAAATAATCACCATCGAGTTTCTAAAGCTATAAAATATGAAGACAATGTAAAACTTGCTTATTTCCAATAGAATAAAACCACTTAGTTAAAATATGAGTGCACATATCAAAGCTTTCACTGGGAACCTGTTTAAGCCATCCATCATTCTATTACACCTATAAAATCTACAATGAAATGGATATAATTCTGCTCTTCGGTTGGGTGAAGGTTCTTTGCTTCAGAAAAAAAGGAAGGTATATGTATGACCAGATAAAGGAGCTTTTGCTAGATCAACTTAATGTAACTAAATGTATGAGAAAAAAATTAAATCTAGGTGTGGTTTTCAGAAGTTCTCATGCCATATGTACACCTGAGAGGCATATCAGCGCAGTCCTACGACTGAAGAATTTTTACTTTCATGTCCCCCAAAATAATCACAACAAAACACAGTTCAGAAACATTCTTATATTGATGATCAGGCCCAAAGGAGCCTTAAACTTTACATGATCCATTACCTCACTCCACTCACTAGCAGACCAGCTTGGACATAAGAATTCATTGCAACTCTGTGTTACAACTCTTGGAAGTTCCTGACATTCCCTGTCAGGAAGATGACGACCCAAGTTGTTCAAACAGAAAGCTTCTCTGGTTCTGATACCTCTTTCACAGCTTCTGGAACACTGCAGCATTCAGACGATATTATGAAATAGAAAGCACAGCGTGAAAAACAAAGGTCAACATAGGTTACCAGTCTTAAAAGTGAAAAGCATAGTGCGAGACAAATATAGCTACATCAAAGTTATACATTGTTACTGTGTTCACTTTAGATAAATTTGGCACCTTATTTAGTAGTTCGAAGACAAAACTCATTAACGAAGGTTAAAGCTGAAATTGTACTTATTCTTTTTCTCCAATACACACAGTACTAAATTATTAAGGCTCCAAATAAAATACGCACCTTTAGCACCCTGATATTCTCTGCTGACTTCTAAATACAAGCTGTGAACTATTGTAGTCAGAGTTTCTTACAAGAATATGAGGAATTATGTCCTGCAGTTACCAAAATCCAGAGACTGGTATTAGCTCTTCCAACAACATCTCATTTGTATAACGTTATTTTATTTCAGTTACTTAAACTAAAAATATATTTATTCAGAAAAAACAAGAGTTATTATGAACGCTAATTAGAAGTCTAATGCTAAAAGGTTTTGAATTTGTACCTCTGACCATTCTGTGTAGTGCCAACTTGTCAACATACAGTCGCCATGACAGGGCTCTCTGGTTGGTGGTTTCTGCTGATCAGCACAGTATCTATCATCCACCAGGGCACTAAGTCCTTTTGAAATGGAGTACTTCATGCAGTGGATTTCTATAGATCGATACCCTGGGCCACACTTTGATGTGCAGTCACTTTTGCCAATACTGTGCCACCTACAAAGATAAACTGTTATAGAAAGCTAACTATGATTTATTAAGTTAATTAAGCACTCAGAGAAAGTACCTACAATTGCATTTTAGAGAATAGCTAGTCACGACTGGAATTGTCAAAGCAATATAAAAGAATTTAACTCATAGTTTAAAAAATATCTTTTTAAATTTAAAGGACCTTTTGTCTAAATCTCCCAGGCGACTTTGAAAAATATAAGCTACACTTCTCACCCTTCATATTCTGAACACTTCATTGAGGGCTTTCTTGGAGTGGAAAAAAAAAAAGCCTATGTTTCAAATTAGTTTCAATTGCAGGTCCAATTCTGGTGAAAAAACGCATCCTGCTCAGTAATACAATTTTCTTGCGCCAGCACATGGAGAACTGATTCAAAATCCTAACAAAATACTTTGAGTTTTATGAATATAAATTAGAAAAAACACATTAACTCTACTTAATTGCAGAACTGTAGGCCTAATGTATAAACCAGCTATATAAATAATTATATATATTTAAATAGATTTAAGAAAGGAGGGAAAGATTAGAGAAGGTATGGATAAGGGAAAGAGAGGGAGTGGTGGAAGGAAGAATAAAGCAGTCAATTGCTTTGTTTCAACCTCTATCAATAAAAGTAAGTAAGACCACAGTAGTTCAATTAGTGAGGAACCTCTTTTTACCTTAATTCACACTCTGTATTACACTCTTCAGAGACATCTGGAACAGGAGGCGTATGTTCACATCTTTGATCAGACACTACCACGTGATCACTTTTACGTATGCACGTCATTCTTCTTCTTCTAATACCTTGAAAAGAAGAACAGTGAAAAGCAGGTTGAAATAAGAGAGCCTTTTTACAATAATGGATTTCATTCACCATTTAGGAATTTAGCTGAGATACCCCATTAGTATTAATCTTTGTATACAGCAAATCCTGCTGAAACATGTGGCTCTGTGCAGCTGGCTACCTTCCTGGTAATCACATTTGCCACTGAGTTACCTAAGAAGTCATGATCCTTTCTTTAAGGAAGCAGAAAGTTTGAACACAAAGTACCTAAAAGACCTGGAGTCTTTCAGGTTGGAGAAGAACCACAGTTGGCAGATGTTATGCCTCTCTAGCACACGAGTATGTCTTTAGTCTGACTCAAAATTGGCAGAAATTCACCATCTATCTCAAGTACGGGAAAGCAGCTGCTAATAGGAGTATCTACAAAAAAAAAATCTGACCATATGCACTTCACAGATACTCTTCATGCATATTGTGGCTCTATTTTTAGGCTGCAATAACATATGGAATATCGGTTTAAAATTATATTTCCAAATAGCTCCATTCAAAGTAGCAGATAACCAAAACACAGAAATACATATGAAAATACTAGACTACCAGTCAGCCACCATCTGGAAGTACTATAACAGATGCTTAATACATCTTAGTAGACATACAATTATAAAGGATGCACTAGACTTGATTCAACTATTTTCTACGAACCACTCCCACAGTTAAAAAGGGAGGGAACACAGACATAATTCTGGGTATAGAATTATACTGAAAAGAGGAAAAGTGAAGCCATTCCGCCCTTGAATGCAATTTGCACCTAAAGTTTACTGAAAATGCTGAGTTTCTTCCTTACAAGCAAAAGTGACAAAATCTGAGTACTTAAGACTAGTCCCTTCCTAAATGCATTCAGCTCTTTGGATCCAATGACAGAAGAATTCACAGTACCTTGGCACATCCTGCTGCAGTCCTGCCAGGGCCCATAGGGATCCCACGTAAACAGATCACTTCTGTCTTCTATTGGAATATTGAATGAATAACGCACATCAGGGTTGTATAAATTCCCTACACACAAAACCTTAATTGAGATAAAATAACTGTTTTTCAGTAAATTTGAGCATGACATAAGATTACGAACACAATGACCACGAAGCCAATTTTCAAATTCATGAAAAAAGGTAAACATTCACCTGTAAGGTTAACTCTTCTTCAATCCTATCAGTGCTGTTAATTCGTTCTACTGTATTGTTTGAACCACTGTACTCAAAAATTGCTCCATGTATGTTGATCTCTCTTTTTGACATGCTTACAACAAAATTTCCATTCAAGATAAAATTCCCATGAATATCAGATAAAGCTGTAAGTAAAATAAAATACTTAAGTAAAGCTTCTATTTAATTAGAAGTTTCTTTCCATCAAAACTAAAAGCACATCTTTGCAACAAGACAGCTTTGTTTTAGTCTACATGTAAGATTTTAAAGTTGTATTAAACATTTTCTAATGCATGAATTCAATCCCAGTCATTAGCAGCTTTCATTTGAGCAGCTGTCATTTCTCTGCAATAACACATTTAATAATATTAATTCTGCTGAAAGCTGAGAACAGCCACACTTTAGTTAGCTTTAGCTTAGTTTAGCTAGGTACTGGAGAACAAACATCATTCATACTTCTGTCTTATTCTACAGAGCACATCCTTGTACTTGTTGGAGCTATTTTTAGTCAAGTAAATTCTAAAGTTAAAAAAAAAAAAGGGAAATATTATGCATTCAGAGTAATAACAACCATTTTATTATAATAGCAAAGATGAATAGCGAAGTAAACATTAATAAAACAGTGGAAAAGGAAAGAAAGAAACTATGCACCAATATACTCTGGCACTTCAGAGGTAACATAATTACTGTGAAATAAAACAACCAAGATCTTCGGTATCATTCATTTGTGATTCCTTTGTTTCTATCACATACTCGCAAATTTATAAATAAATTTATCCAAATATCATCTTTACACTCAGACATGATGGAAAAATAGAAAAAACATGAGAAATCTGGTAAGTTTGCAGACTGCTTCATTTCTAAATATGTTTTCAATATTTATTCACTCAAATTCTGTGTTACTCTTTAGCCGGCTCGCGGTGATTTAATTATCGTGGCCACAACAAACTCAAAAATTGACAAAATCATACAGTTTGCTATAACTTGTCTTCTCTGACAAGTGAGACATTTGGGAATCAGAAACCTACCATCATCTCATTTTTATTAAAATTAACACCTACTGAGAGAGTCAGGCAAGTGGTGGTACAATGTAACTACATATTTGCTCTAAAGACTTTATCAAGCTTCTGACAACATGCGTCTAGAGCAGACTTCTGACATGAGCATGAAAACTATCATCTGTCAGTGTCATACGCTGGAGGTTTTTACCAAGGTAGTTGTCATCTTCTGGTTTCCCTGAGTAGCTGTGCTGCCGAATATCAATGTTTGTTGCTCCTTTGGGAATCTTTACAACAACGTTGTAACCTGCAACGTAATTATTCACAAATTAACCACAGATAAAATACTCAGATGCTGCCAAATATGAGCGTACGTTGAACTAGTTTTATTCAACAATTCCTATCATGCACCAGCAACCATTACTTCTCAATACCCTCATGTTTTCAGGATGGAAATATGAATATCTTTATGTATCTTTGTTCCTTACATCAGCTGAATTGAATTTTCATTTTCAAGACTTAAAAGGCAGCTAAAATTCATTCCTGTGTTCAGAAATGTGAATTCCATTCTTTAACAATAACACGAGTTCACCTAGAGAGCAGTCGAGTGTATCATATGGGACTCAGGAAACATGGTGGCTGCTCACAGTTTAGACACAAAGCTTTCATGCATGTGTAAATGAATTACTTAAAGTACTTCCATTCTCTGTACAACCGAGTTAGGTTTTCCCCATCTTACAGAAGTATTGCATCACAGCACTCTAAAGAACAAGTCCTGAGTACTCAAAGAGTGCAGTGCTACAACAGATGTAGATATACTGGACAAATGAGCTGTGCCAGATCCACATTCTGCTACTGCAAGTGTTATCATGGCAAGCATCCTTTAGAATTAAAAGGCTTCACAACTGAGTTACTGTTTCCTGCAATACCTCCAATCAGCGTTACAGTATCCCTATCTTCAGGTAACAAAATCAGATGTGTACTGATCTACTTTTTATATCTGTTGCTTTGTACTTAAGTTTAGGCTAAAAAAAAAGTAGTTTCTCACAGATGCTAATTACAAATTCAGAAGGATCACTGTGACTAAGAACAACTGAATATGGCAAACATAGGAAAGAATAAACAAAAACATGCAATCTGAAGCATTAATATAACCTTTGCTAACTTTGCCACTTGTTTTGCTCTGTTTAAAAGTCTTGCCTGTATTGAACTTTAGTTAGTTGACTCATCTCCACGGGTAGCAAATTAAATGGGAATAGTCTTTTGAGTTTCTTACTTCACTAACTTCCCAGTACTTTTAACCCAATAAAACCGTGCCATGCACTTAAAAGGAACGTTTAAAGTGATCACAGGCCCATCGAAGTTACCAGATGGGGGCAGCACTGCAACTACACGATGTGCTACATGCTCTGGATAGAAACAGCCTTTGGTCACTGTTCTAGTGCTACTGGGAAGAAAAACAAAACAAAAAAACAAAACACACACACACACACACAAAGGCTCTCATCTCTCACACTGAAAACATTGTGGAACACAGAAGACAAAATACGGGAGGAAACTACAAATAAAATTGCCTAGCATACTGTCAAGGATAAACAGGACGCCAGAACACATACTAAGGTGGTGAGAAAGACAGTTTTCCAGGAAATCCTCAGAAGCTCTAGACTACTGCAATTATAATAACCAGCATAATAATTATGTGCACAAAATTAGATGACCATTTTCTAAACTGGGAGTTAAGCAAATTAGCATTCCATCACAGTGAATTTCTTACGATTGTTTCACTGTCATTTAAACACTTAATGACAACATCGTGACTGTCCTCATTAACTGTATGAATACAGGCATGTACCACAAGCTGCTCTTGCCTAATTCCAAATTCTTCCTCAGTAAAATGGCTTGTGACAGTAAGGAATGGCACTAGTTACAGTTAAAAGAAAAAGACAAAATGTACAGACTTTGGCAAGCTTATCTAGTGATACAACAAAGAGAAGGGCCACAAAGATGATCAGAGGGCTGGAGCACCTGATCTGTGAAGAAAAGATGAGAGATTCAGGCTTGTTCAGCTTAGAGAAGAAAAGACTCCAGGTAGATCTCATTGCAGCCCTCCAGTGCTTGAGGGGAACTTATAAGCAAGAGGGAGACTGACCTTTTACATGGTCTGATAATGACAGGAGAATGGAAATGGCTTTAAACTAAATGGGAAGATTTAGATTAGATATTAGAAATAAATTCTTTACTCAGCGAGTGGTGAGGCACTGGAACAAGCTGCCCAGAGAACCCGTAGATCCCACTCATACCAGAAGTGTTCAGTGCTAGGTTGGATGGGGCCCTGGGCAGCCTGATCTGGTGAGTGGCAACCCTGCTCATGGTAGGAGTGCTGAAACTAGACAATCCCTTCTAATCCAAGCAATTCTATGTGATTCTGAGAGAACTAACGACACTGTCTTATCTATTGCAACAAGTGGGAAACTTGATTTATTGTACTCTACATAATGAATGTAATCATCTAGCTTCTCATTGTAAATACGAGCTCCTATATAAATTATTTCCTCAGAACATGTAGCACTACAGTAAGTCAGTTAAAGTAGCTAGGAAAGCAAATGATACAGCAACTTACAAATCAGACTACCTTATGTCATGGATTGTAAAAATAAAAACCAACAACATTCTATCAGCTTCCATTTTTCACAATTTACTTTTTAATATGAAAATGATAGCATTTTTTTTTAGATGATGCATTTTGTCAAAAAAATGCACAAAATGAACATTTTATTACTTTGTGGAATTAATTTCAGTTAGAAGTAAATAAGTCTGATATGACACAAAGATAAACAACATAGTGACAATCTCTACCATAGCTGAATGAATGGTAGCTTCAGTATACTATTTACTTGTATCAGATGTATTTGTGACGTAATTTGTGTGATACTTGTAGTGATGGAAAACAAAAAACTACATTCTTCTTAAGTGTTTTGACCACATATTCAGAAATCCAGTCTCTGATAAAAATGGCTGTTTGTGTCTTCTTCCAGCATCTCTGGACAGAAGAAAAGTTATATTTATTTGTACAGGAGGAGGAGTTGTATCACACCTTTTAGCTTCCTGATACTTTTTGCATGGCACAAGGCCATAGGGATATGATTTAGCTGGGAAGTATTGGTAATAGTTGGACTAGATGATCTTCTAGGTCTTTTCCAACCTTGATAATTCTGTGATTCTGTGAAGGCGTCTGCCTGGAAAAAAATAAATAAGTCCAGCAGGATGCTAAATATGCTTTCCCTGCTGACCAGTAACTCCTTTTTCCACTGAAGATCCTATTTGGCAGCTCTCTACGTGTCATTTTCATTTTGCTTGTGGTCTCTTTCAACCACTGCAACCGCATGAAGAGGCCTTTTGGAATTTCATATGAAACCAGAGATTACTTATGTTTTTTCCTCTAACTACCAAACTGTTCTTTTCACCATAGCGCAGACAGACTTTTCACTTGAATGGGTCACACGGCAGTGCTTTCCTGTTCATCCTTGAAAGGGGACATATGAGTGAAAATCGGGGATATTTTTTGTTAGCAGAGGCCGAAAAGAACATACGCTGAAATCCCACTTCCTCAAACATACAACTTCTAAACCATACTGAAATGTACATTAAGATTTAAAAAATACAAACATACCGTAACGAGCACGGTTGAAAGTACCTGCAAGTGTCTTACATGAAGAATTATCACCACCACAGATTCCACATTTGTCTCGCCTTGCCTTGGAATTCAAAACATGATCACAGCCTGCTTGCTACAAAAAATACAATGCTGTGTCATTCAGCCCAGTGGAAAACAGTGAAAACACACAATGTTAGTTTCCCACTCCCCCCAAAAATTTTAATTCACTATATATATCTAGTATTCCTTGGCAATTCACGAAAAGCCTTCTTACATTGGAGTATACTGTGATGTATGGGAAAAACTATAGTTCTGGATTCTTAATACAAGAAATTCACTTAATATGTCAAGAACTGTACAAAGCTACCTAGAAGTATTTAAAAATTTTGTATAAAAATATCAACATGGTATGTAGACTAAGTTGTATTTTCATCATCTTGGAATTCTAAGATGACTATGTATGCATCCATGAATATCAATTCTATTCAAGTCTGTCATGACTGTAAAACAAGAAAGAGAATACATGTAGACTGGCACAGAAACACTTCTTGTTTATAAATATTTACTTAAACTTCCTTTCTTTTTTTTTGTTCCCCCATGATCATAAACATGACTGCTGTCTAGTATTTCCTCTTTCATTCTGATATACATCCAGATAAAAAGCTACATTTTCTCCTCATTCTGAATTTAGCCAGTTTCACTGAAATCAGCAAATCTACTCAGGATGGACAAAAAACTCTTCAACTTTTTATAATACATCAATTTGTTATTTTCTAACAAAATCTGGTGGGCATTTCCATAACTTCTATTAAGCATGTTTAAACGATCCCTTTCCGAGGTCTGTTCATTCTGACTTTGCAGTGAAATCATAAATATGTAATCTATCCACCCTCGCATTTTCTGACTTCTTCACTTCTTTGATAGCAGAAATATGAGAGCAATAAACCCACAGCATGATTCTTTCCTCCCTTTACACCAATTTCAGATCAGTTTCCCTCCGCTCCCTCAGACAATAACACATCAGGCTTAATGAGGAAAGACTGTGGGTGTTCAGATTCAGCTGTATATGATTTGCTTAATTGCCTCAATCTCCAGATCTTAATTTGGTAGGGATTAAAATCAACTTAAGTAAATTCAAAACATCTGGTTTTACATATTTTTCAGTAATGGTTACTTCACTGTATATTTATTCAATATCTATTCTACAAGCTGTTAAAACTGATTTTAATAATTAGTAAGTTTAGATTTAAATACCCTGCATAAGCCTTGAACACAAAGGTCATTGGTTTCTGCTCCACAGGGAGTACCATCAGCAACTCTGTCCTTCAGCTGATAGTAGGAAGTTGTTCCAGAAACTCGGCAAAAAAGTTTACAGCGATCTTTCATTGAAACTGGAAAGAAAATCCAACAGGTTTCTTGTCTGTTTTATTACTTTAGTTAAAGAAACATTTGTATCTTATTAATTGAAAAAAAATTGTAATTACTTACTACCACTGTATTTCGGAAGCCAGCGAACAGCAGATGTAAGACCATTGATGTTAAAATGTTTGCCATCAAATTCAGAGCACTGCTGCTCCCGGAAGTCTTTTTTGCCCTTTGGACATGAATCAGTATTACAGGAACGAAATTTCATCCTGCGGCCAACACAGTACTTTCCTCCATTTCTTGGTCTAATAAAAACAGACAAATGTAAAATGTTGTCCCTTGTTTTCTAAAATTCCTGTTTTCCATGAAAGTTTTCACAGAAGCAGTATCTCCTCTGTAATTTTAAATTATTATGTTAAAGAGTGACAAAGACAGAATATAAAATTAGGAGCAGATACGCTCTTTTACGTACTCTTAATTTCAGTTTGAGGATCAAAAGATCTAAAATATGACAATTGTGGACAATTTCATTTAATTTTAAGTCTAATGTACATTTCCTAACTTGTAAATCCTGTTACACAATACTTTCATACTAGCAGGTATCTTGGAAAGGAAAAAAAAATCAACGGCGTATTGGTAGCATCAGCTACTACAGACTGACAGAGGCCTATTTAATCAAGATCTAGTCTACTGTCTCTTACTCATCAGGGAAAATAAAACAACCTGGGGTGATTCCACTGAGGTTCATTTATCCTTCTGACAATATCAAGATAGCATTACTTTCTAAGAAAAGCCAATAGCCATAACTGCAGCTCTTGTTCTGTAGAAGTTAAGGGTAAAGTTCTCTCTGACTTTTGTTACAGAGAATGAAACCCGCATGGCTTATGCAGTCAGTGGAAGTTTCTTACTATAAGGTAAATTGTAATTGACTCTGCTGTAATCAGTGTTGCTTGTGAATATTATTGGTGGTAGTTATGAAATAGTCTTAAAACAAGCACATCAATTGTTTCACTAAAAAGATTACTAGGCTGTATATCCATTTTTGTTTTGCAAATTCTAGTCCAGAGGAAGTATCACAATGTTTACGTAAACCCTCAGTATATAGAGTAAGCTAGAAAACAAGACTCTAAAACAAAGTGAGTCTTCATCAATATCTATAAATGTGAATGATACAGTTGAAGCAAAAGCACTCTAGAAATTCTAAGCAGACTGGAGTCTCTAGACTCTTTCCTCTTTTCAGATATGGCTAAAACACATTTATTTTACTGGCGCTTTGAACGAATTCATGAAACCACAATGCCTTCAAATTATGTTGAACTAAACCATTATGTCATAATTCCTTCATTGTGCTCTAATGAAGAACAACAAAAAAACATACTCTGGTCTGTTACAGAGCCTGGTGGTGCTCTTGATTCCACCTCCACAAGTTCTTGAACATGAGCTATAAGGTCCCCATGGTCCCCATTCTCCATCTACAGGACGCGTCTCCATTTCTCTGCTCACACAAATTCCATGGCGGCAGTGCTGCGCAGTTGACAAACAAAATAAAATTTCTAAGTTAAGCAAAAGGTTACAATATATATTAGGCACAGAAAGAAGAAAATTGACTTCAGCCATCCTCTGAAGCATCGAAGACTGCTCACAACTGAACACCGGATGAACTACACAGAGTCAGTGCTCGTACACAAAAGAGAAAATTCCACATTTTAGATGACTGACTGCAAACTCAGGATTAGACTGATGATCCAATCTGTTGTCAGAAGGGGTGCTCGCAGCCACATGGACAGTGGCTTACTCCATCATTCCCTGCACTACATATATGGATCAGTCACTAGAATCATCAGAACAGATCATATCAACTCAACTGCTTGTTATTTATGAAGCTTAGGCTTTGCATTTTCACTTTCTGTGGCACAGAACAGCTTGGTATTATCCCACAGTCTCAAATGTTTTTGTCCAACTAAGCTCCCTAGCACATAAAAATAATTCAAGGACCTCTGATACACAGAAAATAAAACAATCCAAGAATTCCTACCCTTTTAGAAATTGATTTAAATGTTGTATATAGTTTGTCAAGAGTTATTGTAACATGAGCATTTTTTCTGACTGTCTGTTCTTTGGGATGGACTCCTTGAGCTAGGAGGAGGTGATCTTTGAATACTAACCAGCTTTCTTTGGCCTCTCTTCCTTCTAGGACCTTATCCCACAGTATGCTACCAAGCAGATCCTTGCAGAGGTCAAAATCTGCTCTCCTGAAATCCATGGTTGTGAACCACTATTCAGCCTCCTCACTACCACCTCATGGTCATCACAGCCAAAACTGCCTTTGACCTTCAAATGTACAACAAGTCTTTCACTGTTAGCATGAGGCCTAGCAGAGCACATCTCCTTTTTGGCTCCTTGATCACTTGGAGAAGGAAGTTATCAATGTGTGCCAGAAACCTCCCGGACCACTTATGCCCTGCTGTTCTGTCCCACCAACAGATAACAAGGTAGCTGAAGTCCCCCATGAAGACTAGGGCCTTGTTCTCCAAACAGGACCTTGTTAAAGAATCAGGTTCTCCATTATGAATTATGCCCAACCTCTTAATCCAATTTGGTAATAAAATTCTCTGCCTGTATTAGCCCTTGGTCATGCTGACTCTAGAGCACTGTCTACGTATTTTAAGCCCTGAAAGTCTTCCTCTGAGAATACGATCAATCAAGGTGATTTAAAGCTCAAAGCAAGCACAGAACCAAAGCCAGATCTATCTTGCTATAGAAGCCATTTAAATGTTTCAGCAAACTGGCCAGATCACTCGCTTGATGCTAAGACTAACACTGTAACTCAGCCAGTGAAATAATGGCATCATTTTGGTGTTATCCGTATAGCACCACAGTGCTTACTGTCAGTTTTTATTTCTTTTACTTTTTTCCAGATGCCTTTAGGATTCCTTTGTACCTCAAATTTCTAGTACCTTTAGGAGGTAAACTAACTACTAACATAAAAGATACGGATACAGTTCATGAAAGTCAAAGGTAAACATGAGGAAACATTAAGATCTTGCATATCCAAGAACTGTCATTAACATCTTACAAAATACTTTTTATTACAACTATAGGCTGAGGATTCTAAATCTCACATCACAAAACTTATACCGCATCCAAACATCCAAATACGATACCAGGATCTAGAGTTTAAATTCTCCTTCCTTCCACAAAAAACATTCACAGCAGCTTGAAGGGAGAACTCAGGAAAAGACAGAGTTGTAAAATGAAATGTTATACCCACAACAGCATTGTTCTGATCTATAAAAATGCAAAGCACATGTTCACATCTGGGATTTTAATAGCTTATTCAACAAACTTGTCTCAGCTATTATTCTGCTGCTGCATTCCTACAGAAGCAACATGATGAAGTCACAGTAGAAAACTCAGGCACCACACGCATTCCAGATGTTCCTCAGTCGTTGCTTGAATCAAACCCAAACCCGACCCAAATCCACATGCAATTATTACATCTTCAGAGATGAGAGGGAGGGTCAATGGTTCAAAGTTTGGGATCAATGGATCTACAGGTATCCAGATTCGTATTTCTTAACTGCCTACTTACAACGAGCAGCTTGACTTGTAAGTATAGATTAAACAGTGATTTGATAAACTGATTTCAAGTACATCCAATATATCTCACAACTTACTTGTACTTGCTAAGTTTCCTGCAAAGCAAATTTGAAAGAAATGATTGAAGTGTTAATTGTCAGGCCATGCTAAACTTAAATGAATCAAGAGTAACAGATACATGTAGAAGAGCATGCTACAGTGATTCTAGTTAGTCAGATTCAGCATATAATCCAGTGAGCAAGGACTAGATAAGAACATCCTCTCCGATGAATGTAAAAGTTCAAAAATCTCTGAACTACGATTTCTGGCTGTATTTATCTCTTTGGAGTATTCCCATTTATCACCTTGAAATAAATGTTTTACTGTAAATCTCTCCATGTCATCTGCTGCAAATGAATCTATGGAAACCCGCTGCTGCACTTTAGAACTATGTCTGATGTGCTTCTTTGTACAATACATGTACATCTTACAGCCTTGACATGTCTGCTTTCTGAGAAAAGGTCAAGTACAGAATCAGACAAACAAGGCCACATTGAGAAGTGAGGTCTAGATCACAGAATAACAATGAAAACAGAGTGGTTAGTAAAATGAATGTGTAAAGCAAAAGAAATCGAGTTGCAGCTAACTAAAGTTGTACCTACAGGTCTCTGTAGTACTGATTCTCAGAGAAGTCTACATCTATTATTCAGATGACATCAACTACTTTAAAACGTATTCTAATAAAACACAATTTTAATCATTTTTTTCAACATTTGCACCTTTTTTTCCTTGTGAAAATCTAAATACTTTATTACCCCCTTGTAATACTCCCACAGAAAATACTCAGTTTTTCTGAAAGCACATCTAATCAGAAAAATATTTCATGAAAATCCCTGTTTATAGGAAAAGTTTTTTGTTTGACCCTTAAAAAATTTTTACTCTGTTTTTACAGCTCAAAAGATCCTCCACTGCTTTCCAGATATCCTCTAATCACCTCTATTAAAATCCATCTGAATTCACATATACATATATACACAATGAATTATTCTTTTGGATTTATTACCCACATCCATTGCACTCATGAAGAACTCAAGCAATATCATGATTTTAAAGGAAATCAATACATCAGCAGAAACCAACAACGGCAGAACAGCAAATACACCTCAGAATCAGAGACTGGCACTTCGCTTACTGATCAAAATAATCTCTTCTTGGTCTGCATTCACATATTTAAGTGTCCTTCTCCTCATGTGGCTATAAGGGGCTCAGGACAAAATCTAAATTCATTCCATAGCTATTATGGGCATTTATAGAGACATAAACTCAACATACCATCTATAACTGTGGTGAATAGAAGTAATAAACTTTCTCTCACTCATAAATATTGGGCATATTCTTTCCAAGAGGACCAAAGTTTGTATCATGTGGATTCCCTCTTGTTAGTAAAAAGATTTTTCCAGACCATTCTGAAATTTGTTCTCTCATTGTTATATAAATGGCAAACTGCCAATATGAACAGGGACAGTGGGTCAGTAGACATCTCTAGTTGAAGAGATCTTCATAAAAGAGGTGACTGCCAAATCAGTTTCACTGTATCCAGGACATCAGAAACTTTGGGTCAGAATCAAATATCTACTGGCTATCCTCCTGAGAGGAGGGCTGGGTTGAAAACCATGGAATCATAGAATAACCTGAGTGGAAGGGACCCATAAGGATGATCACTGATTACAACTCCTGGCTCCACACAGGACCACCCAAAATCAAACCCTATGTCTGAAAGAGTGGTCCAAAATGGTCCTTGAACTCCAGCAGCTCAGTGCCACCCTCACTGCCCTGCGCAGCCTGTTCCAGGCCCGACCACCTTCTAGTGAAGAATCTTTCCCTAACTCTCAACCTGACCCTCCCTCTGCTGCAGCTCCATGCTGTTCCCTCCAGGCCTTGTTACTGTCAACAGAGAACAGAGTTCAGCATCACTAAAATCTGCAAATGCCTTAAATACAACTTTTTGAATTCATCACTACAGAAGCACCACAAGAACAAAACATAAATATATTTAGTGTGCTAGCATATACTAGTTACATTAACTCATCACCGTGGCTTATTCCCATCAAAATCAACAGAAAAGGAGCTGTACCTTACACAAGAAGATATGACAATTTGTCAGATTAATGGCTGCTCTTTCTTGCATCTTTTCAGAGGTAATGACTGTAATTAGCTTTTCACTTCCTAGAGAAAACTGTTTGGTTTCACTGCAATGATTGCATAAAGTGGGCTTTTGAATTCTTGCACAAAAGAAGTGCTCTGCTGTTGGCAAATTTCAGTCAACTGAATTAACGGTTACATATAAAGTTTATACAAACGATGAACTTCCTTTCTGATCAATGACTGACTGAAATATGTGTTAAATGTTGTATCATAAGATGTAATCAAGCAAAGCTTGATTCAAATATTTTTTCCTAATTTTGCAAGAGAAGAAGAAGCCATTTGCAAGACACTGTTTACCCATTAAATTGTTATTCTTTAAGGCAGTATTTTCAAACTCCTCACTCTTATGTATTGTGAAATACAAAAATAAAAGAAAAAAAGAAATCCTCGAAGATTAAAAGTTATTGGGGGAAATTTAATAATAACATAATAATAATGTAGTAGCTTATTCCATATAAAAATTAAACCAGATTTTTAAAAAAATCATGTCTGAACCTATAAAGCTATTAAAAGATAAAAATACAAGTTTTCCCACAGCCCCTGAAGCTGGCCAAGCACACTACCACTTAAAGCACCTCAGCACAACAAACCTGCCAAACGTAAGATAATCTTATCACTGTCATATTTGAGCACGTCAGAATCTCTGAAATACTTATTTTCACAGTGAGCTGATGGGTGAGAAAATATTTCAGTTTGCTAGCTGCCCTCTCATTCTCTAAACACTTTATGAAATAAAGCAACATGCAGGGTTCAGGAAGTTCAGTTTCTACTTCTTCCCTTTAACTTTAAAAGTACATAATCCATACCTCATATAGGTAGGGTGTAAGTGCACGAGAAGTTCTGTTTTTCAGCCCTGAACAAATCCAAGTATGTTGAATTATATTACAGTAGGCAAGAGAGACTATGAGTGTGAGTTACGTGTGGTTAAGGTACTTGATGGAATAGATGAAGAGCTACTGATAAGATACTTTCACATTTTGTCTGAAACGGATCGAACACACAAATATCTTCTGAAGCCAGGAGTCTGATTCAAAGATTTTTTCCAAAGAATTGTACTCACACTTAATTAGTTCTAGCTCAGTGGAACAGCCTCAGAATCAGAAACTGGGGAATACGCTTTTGAGCTGCGTGCTTTTCAGGAAATTCATCTTTGTTGCACTACTACAAACAACTTTTTGGAATTATCTAAAGTTTTCAAACAGCAGAAGAGAAGATGGCAACTTCCATCAAGTAGGTCTTCTGCCTACTTTTTACCAATATGACACCTGTAAATTATTATCATTATTTTGAACAGATAATCTATGTTATTTATGTCATAACAGTACAAGACTAAAAGACACTTTGCAGGTTAAGTCAGGTAGATACTGCTTAAGCAATCATTACACTGCAGAAGTAGTACCGCCACACAGCAAGCACTGATCTTTCTTATCTACATCAGTGACCTTACCATATGCGAGCTCTCAGAAACAAATGAAGGCTTACCATTCCCACACCGCAAACTGTTCCATCAGCCAAAGGCATGTGCTGAGTACGACATCCCTTGTGAACTCCCTCTGTGCTTGTGCACCATAAGCGTTTGCATTGTTTCTGAACAGAGAATAAGATTACCTTTGTTGTACTTGCACACTACTTTAGACATCAATTGGGATATCTGCATTGTTTTTCTCATACTACATGGGTTTAATTTTTGCTATTATTTTGTACAGATAACTCCTCCCTCACCCCTCCAAAAAACGACTTTGCCTAACACTGGGCAGAAACATGGAATGGTTGAAACAGATCTTATTAGAAATAATAAATTACTTTAGATCTTCTAATTCAGTAGATAATTTAATAAAAAGGCATGTAAGATTATGGTTGATATAATGCAATACAGTTGGATTGCATTATATCAATCATATATACATAGTGTCAGATAAAGACACTAACTGGAATTATTTTTGAAAACACACTGACTAGAACTTAAGAAGAAAACCTTTTCAGGTTATTAAAGAGATTCTTTACAGACAAATAATCTTTATGAATTAAAAAAGTCTCAAAGCAGCCTTCAGTAACACCATCGTCAGGACACTGCATTCCTCTTTAGTTTTCTATAACATTCCCACAAAGACTGATGCTTCTTAAACAGTACTTTACCACACCAGCAGTTCCACTTAATTCACTTTACATTTGATCTTAAATTCTCCCCTCTAAACAGTTCCAACAAGCTGTGTAAAAGAAGTATAGGTATTTGACAAGTTGTTCCAAAATCATCTCGACATCTTGACAGTAACGAATGAGGTCATAATGCTATGTTTGTTATTGTATCTTGTACTCGCAAATAGGCCACATTGTCTTCTGAAATACTTCTATATTTACCTACTCGATTCTGTACATTATTTTCTTTCCAGATACCAATTTCACTTTAAAGAATATTTGGTTAACTATATGAAATGTACACTCCAAAAGGCGGAGAAATATCTGACAAAGTAAAAGGAATCTGCACTCTGGATCAAACATTTGGATAACGTATTAGAATTAATATATTAATTTTAAAGTTATAGATTTGTAAAACCAGTCAAAGCAGATAAGAAAGATCTGCTAATGTAATATGGTGGCTACAATGTGACAACCTTTATTAAAAGTGTTGAAATCAGTCTTTTTCAGTAGTTGCAGTAAGTTTTAATTTATTCAACTTAGATCTTTGAAAGGAATTATATTTATACTCACAGATGTACAAATCAAAATTAATTCATCCTGATTTTAAGTCTATGTATTTCTATAAAACAGAGGAGCAAGGCTTTCCACTGAACTCTTTCCCCTTTTAAGAATAGAATCTGAACTTTGACATACTTCAAGATAAAATGCTTACAAAAATGGACTGACTGAGATTTCATTTCTAAGCCTACATCTCAGTAGTTTTTAGTACCTATTAAGCAGGAGTCTGTGCATTGTTCACTCACCAGATAGGGACACACTTGTGACCCAATGCCAAACATAAGTTCACACTGCTTATTGACATCATACATTAATCCAGGCAGCTGAGAAGAAAGACCATAAACTCTTCCACTCGGTTTATCTAGGAGGCATTCACCATAACCAGTGCTGTTGTGAAAACAGGAACAAAACATGAATTAATCACTGTTCTGACCTATTAAGATTATACTAACGAGTTCTTTGATAACTAATGCCACAATATTTTTTAAAAGTACGGTCTTAGTTTTATGTTTTGATTATCGCTTCACTGAAGTCATGGAACTGCTCATCCTCCAAAGAGTTAGATACCTGTAATTTCTGGGGGATTTAGGCCCTCCAAGCCAGTGGTTAAAGCCAACAACAATATTAAAGTGGCACTTAAGCAGTAATTTTAACACTTTTCTGAATGACGCGAAATTGAAAAAAAAATATGCATTATACTGATACTTACTCAAGAAATTCAGTGATGTATTTTTGACTGCATTTTGACCAGGTCCATGGACTTGTATGGTAATTTAAAGTTGGAGCCATAACATGGTATTGATGTTTAATTCCAGCTTCCTTACATTTAAAGCTGTCATCATGTGGCACATTAAATCTAAGAAGCAAAAGAAATAAACTCCAAAAAAAATTCAGCTATAATTAATGGAAATACTTCTGTTTTAACAGCAAAAGATCCAGATTTAAGTCTGAATATACCTTAGAACTGCAATGAAACTTGTGTTTTATGACCACATGACATTATGGCAATCATGCTGAATACAGTCAGAATTTAACAGCTGTGTAATTCTGTAGCACATCAGCAAAAATCACAGTGTTTTGGGAGTATGGCATTTTAAATGAACAACCCAGCTACTCGAGTGAATATACAAGACTGTCAGTAACATATTGACCCAATATTTGCCTTACAATTTTTGCTATACAATAACAAACTACAGAGCCCATCAACAAAATTTTATGCAACAAATACTTCACCATATTTTGTAACTCAGATTAAGTAACATGATAAATGGCGTGTATCTAAATGAACTTCCAGGAGAATGAAAACCAACAAGCTAGCTACTGAGCTCTGTAATGCCATTGTTACCTACACTGTGGCATGCCTCATGGAGCTAGAGTATAGCATCTTTCTGCCATCACTGATGAGATATGCTTCATAAAATAAAATGCTGTCATCTCCGCTTATTTTTCTGTGTAAAGAATTTCTCTTTGTGTTACTCTATTGTTTTCTGAAAGGATCAAACAGAAGGAAGAATATTTCTGCATTATATTACAAGCCTTTTCTTAAATTCCTACCATGGCTAGAATGCAAGTAGAGTTAACAGGGCTGTGTTGCACATCTAAGATACCTGTCCCAGTGTCCCAGTCAGCTGATAAAACAAAAGGACAGAAGATAGCAGATAAATCCAGTACCTCCCGTCATCCCAGTTAGCAAATAGCCAGGTTATAAATCTCATGGTTTCTGTACCTCTAGGTGGCAGGCAGAGCTGACTCCTCACCAGGGCCAAAACCACTGACTATTCCAAAAGTACATTTATGTAAGTACATTTAAGGGTATGTATTCTACATACCCTTGGAAAAGTACAACCCATCACTCGAAATTGGTCATATTCAAAAGAAATTTTTAAAAAATTACCTGCTGGGAAATAGGTACTTACACATGTCCAAGCTCATGTGCTATAGTAAAAGCAGCACTTAAACCATTTTCTTCACTTATAGAACAGCTGCGTAGTGGGTCACACATTGTACCTAGCTCTGCCAAACCTGGAAAATTGAATTGTTTTACAAAAGCTTAATAGAATGAGTTTTAATGTAGAAAGAATGACTCTATACACAAATACTACAGCACATGAATTGAAAAAGCCACGCACCAGCTTTGCAACCAGATTTACATAAAACCAACTAGCACCCAAGATCAAAGTAAGTGTGGAACAGCTCTGAAATGAATTCATCTGGCAATTAAATTTATATCTATTTTCTGATTTTTTCTTAAATCCTACAGTAAAGTCCTCCTACACATTTTGCAGTAAAATCATACTGATGGAAAAAATATAACTCACCTAGAGTATCACACTTCTCTCTAGCTCTGCAGATATCTTCCCTTAAAAGAAAAGACTTATTTTAAATTACAAGCAAATGAAAAATACTTTCATTAAAAGTATTTCACTGTTGCTATATTAGTTACAGCAATTGTAAATCTCAATTCTAAAGTTTTAATCTTGCAGTCTTTTTAATCTTTGCATTCTTGTGAAAGAAGTGATTTACATTCACCAAACAAAGCCCACAGAATGACACTCTATCTAGCTTGCAAAGAATACAAATTGGTAAACCAAGCTGTTTCTCTAACATGTACGTGTAAAATGCTGCTGGAAATGTGCAGATTCTAGTATCCATGACACTATACCTCATGCAGTAGAGCACCTGCCAAAATAATGTAAAATTCAGGACAAATATCAAACATAGTTTTAAGTAAAACAATGTGTTTGACTTGAACATGGAGAAAAAATTAACAAAAAGGAACAAGAGAGAGTGTATCTCAGTGAAAGAGCATCAGGGCCTCCACTGGGGAGAAAAAGTACACAGTAATACTTTGACATTTTCCATTTGTGAGCTTTTGTCAGTTCTAATTATGCCTGGGTTATAAGGCATTGATCATCACTTAATTACCATCAACTAACTTCTGTATGCACACCACCATGTCCCTGTCATGTACATGCACAATGTTTAAAGATGTTAATTCCTTGTAAAAATTTCAGGTCTAAATAACTTCTAATGATCACCAGTGGTGAGGGAAGCGTAAGATATTCTTTATTCACTCCAATTTGCTATGAACTTTATCAGTGGATATTTAAATATGATGAGGTAAGAAAAAAAGTTGAAGCATTTGTCTCATCTAGCTGGGAAACTGTCTCTTTCAATACCATACCTAGTGATAAGAACAGCAGTGTCATGATGAGAAGGGTGAGCATCATCCAAAATGTTTTGCGCTTGCTGCCATATACAAAAATTACGAAGAGTGGTAGCTGCATTAAAAGTGATAGTTGGTCCTTCCTAAGGAATACCAAAGAAACAAAAAAAATGGTTGCAATATTCATGCATTTGCACTTAATATTTTGTTATTTGTGTCCCTAATCTTCACAACCATGGAAGGAAGTCAGAAAGATTCCATTCACACAAACCTGTTTGCAGAATCAGGATCTTAACTTAGCTAAAAGAAAGCAGTCATAAGAACCCACCTTATTAATCAATGCATCACGTATTAGATACAGAAAAATAGAGTGGCAAAATTATTATGATAAATAAATATTAAAACATACACCTGAAAAATGCACACTTCTTACAATTAAAAATATTGTAACTGTAAGTGCTGAAAACTCAGTAAAAATCCTCTAAGAAAGTTGCCATTTCCCAGTCGTATTTGTATGAGTATAACAACACCTAAGGGAGTTACTCCATAAGCTCTCACCCAGTACCTGACTGAAGCACATTTAGTTCAACAGGAAGCACTAACAAACAGGTGGAGAAATATGGGTATTAAATTGAGGCTGTGCAGTTAACCTCTCTATAGATTAATTAGACCTGCAATGTGCTACCAGCACATATAACATTTATTCTTCTCTTCTAGAGTAAAAATATATAGTTACATGAAAAAAAAAAAAAAAGTACATAGAATATTTTCAAGTTTAGAATTATAATACAAATTCATACATTTTGAAATTTAAGAAATATTTTTTCCTACCTGTTCATTGTGAATTACAATTAACTTTACAATAACTATATTTATAAGATTTCCAATACTTGAATCTTTATAGATTGCTGCAACCTAAAGAGGAAAAAATCAGATGGTTAGAATATTAAACTCATCTGACAAATCATATTTCATGTTGACATGCAAATATGTTATCAGAGAATAACAGGCAGTTATGCAACAGATGCCTGAGGCATCCATCTCTGCTTTTCAACCACAGGTTTTGGTAACAAACCCAAAGTAGGCTCCTGGTCTGATGCTGCCTCAAAATATCTCACACTACACACACCAAGATCAGAATTTATCTGATGTTTTCCAGTGCTATTCTCTATGTAAGAGGTAATTATCCAACAATAATAGAAGCAGGACAGCACTGAAAACATACCTGACACAATGTACAAAGGTTTCTTTCCTCATTTGCAAATTTCTATTTACATAGCCAACGGGCACTTTATGATGTTGCAACCAGATAGTAAAAATTATGTGTCAATTCCATATACCATAGTAAACCAAAGCTATTTTTCATAAAGGCAGTAAAGAAGTTTATTCACTCTCAATAACAGCTTCAGACATCCCAACCATATGGATTCCTCTATTTGGCTTAAAGCAGTTATCAATTAAGCCTTATCTAAATGAATGTTGTTCACTAAACACAGAAGCACTGACCTTCCCCCACTCCGGCTTGGACTAAGTCTACAAGGCTACAAAAGGTAAAAGATAAAGAATTGATCAAATGGAATAGTTTTTTGTTTTTTGGTTGTTTTTGTGTGTGTGTGTGTGTATCATGTTATATCGACCAACATGATCTTGTTACAGGTGCTGCTTCTTTAACATAAGTGTTTACAGATGGAACGGTGCAGAATAGAGTTCTCTTGGAAGTAGCCTACACTTCAACTGGTTCAAACTGCTCGTGAAGACACAGTCCTGTGTGTGAATCCTACATACCTAAAATCAAGTAATTCTACTAAAAGCTGGAAATGACAGAGCCCTGGCTCCCCATGATTTATACCATCCTGTTCTCAAAACTGGGTAAGAGCACAATATGCAGCACCATCCTTCATTCCTTTATTGGCAGACAAGCAAGACATGGAGGACTCATTATAGCAGGGAAATAGAGTTTTGGAATCCATGTGGAAAACATTAACTATCTAATGTCTTTTCCTTCCAAAAGGATTCCATTCTTGGTTACTAACTAGCAAGTGTCCAGTTATTCTGAAGAGCATCTCTTGAGCGCTCACTGAAGAGCTCAATTACGAATGGGAACATTCAAAAGATCTCTATTAAAGAATAGGTATCTTTACAGCTGTATAGCTCAAGCACTATAAATGTCAATAAGAGAATTTATGCAGTGTTACCTGAATTTGAATGCAATGAACTACTATTTTACTACTATCAAAGCTACCACAAATTATCAAGCAGAAAATGCTTTATGGTCTGAGATCGACTTCAATAAATCTAGAGAGAATATATCTATATATCTATTCTTCTCAGGAAAGACCACAAACAGTCTAGGCATTCTCCTGAATGAACTGCCCTATTAAAATAACAAAACACTGTTACGTTCATCTCATGTAACTAACATTATGCTATCTGTCTAGACTCCTTCGACAGTCAGTGAAGAACAGACGAACAGTCATCCAGATGCACCCATCTGAAGATACATATTTAGATAAATGTATTTTCAAACAAAATAATAAGATAAATTATTACATTTCTTCAGCCACTTACAATGGATGCAGACTAGATGTCTAACAGATGTATGAGATTAATTCCACCCAACTCTTCAGCAAAGAAGAAACAGAAAGTTGGTTGATACGGCACTCCAAAATCATGTCAAAGAGGAATCTGAGATGAGACCTGCAAGAGTCTTTGGTTTATAATGCCTTCCACAGGGAGAAGATGCCCACAAGAGCTTCAGCTGATGTAAGAGCTACCTAAACCATAACCAGACAACTTGTTACAGCACAAACCTATACAAGGTTACACACATACAATCTTAACAGAAAGATCTTTTATAGAGAAGATAACAAAGCCAGACTACTTAATGCTGAAGCACGCACTGCTACAGAAATAAACATCTTTCAACTAAATAGACAAATCAATCTAATTAAGAATGTCTTAACATTTGAACAGAACGCTCTGAAATTCAGGAAACAGTTACATTTCGCTGACTGTCAAGTAAAGTGATGCTGCATACATTGGACAAATACTGATATAGGATTTGTCCAGTTCTACGAGAGTTTATTCCAGTTAGAACAGTCATAGAGGACTGGATGGGGGGGTGAACCAGGTTCAGTTGACAACAAATAATGCCAGACAAATCCAAAATAGGACTATCATAAGCTTCAGTGTATCATTAACCTTCAGTTTCATAAAGGCCTCCAGTAATAAAGTATGTAAGAAGAAAGCCCATTTTTAGTCCTGGATGGCTAGCGAGATTTAGGGAAAGAGTCCAAACTAGAGCCTTCTTAGAGTTAAAATGTGGCATTTCTTGTTCTGAATTCTTACTGTAGTCAATTCCTTCATATACAATAACAGGCTCTTCAGAAATCTGTTACTGTTGTGTAACCTCAACAGATATCAGTTATTTGAAAACAAAATCTGAAAATGGAAGATGGAAAGAACCCAGCATGTAATGCAGAGGCAGATTCCTTCCTTTCCTCCTGCTGACAGTGTCCATGAAGTATGTTTGGGCACAGCACTTCTTCAGAAGCCATTGGAAATTGCTCATATGTAGAGAAGATGCATCATCAGACTAAGTATAAGAGAAAACACTCATTGCGCATCCAAAAACCATCTGTAGTAGGATCTTCAACATCATATCTAAGCAACATCTAACAACTGTCTACCTCTGTCTAGAGCACACAGGAGGTCTGAAATCATGTCATTTAGACACCTAAGGCCAATAGCTCTGACGAGAATCTTATCAGAATCGAAAACATACTTTCTCACATACTGAAAACTGGTGATGATCTACTAAACCTAAAAGCTAACACGGCTCTTATTAATTCCATGCTCGAGTCAAAGTATAGACACTCTGTTTCATGGGCACTTTCAGGACGTTCAAACATTTACTTATAAATGCTGCTTTAGAATAATCGAGGAACAAAACTGTGCTGGTAACAAGACGCCCCTACCTGTGAGGCAAGGTATATTCTGCAGGCAGGCTGAATACATGCAAAAAGAAAAATCCTGAGTTTAAAACCACAAGCCAATCTTGAAGGCTCACCTAGGGAATCGTACAGGCTAAAAATCACCAGCTGAGACTTGAAATGATAGATTAATGCAGAAAGTTCTCAAATATGACATTATTTCTTAGTTTATCGAAAAAGAGGATAAGTGCTCCCTGCTCCCATATTCTGGGGACATCTCTTCCAATCCCTATTTATTGGATGTATTCATAAAATGGATGATGAAACAGGACAGGAATTTGTCGGAATACACCATTTATTTGCAACTTCCAGGCCCACTTTCTCCATTGTGATCTAAATCCAGCCTTCACAAAAGGATGTAACAGTCAATACGAAGGGAAGTAACTTTCAAGAGATTTTTTCATACTCTTGATACAGGCATCTACACCACAAAATAACAGTTCAGACCAAAACAATAAAGAAAGGAGAAACCAAGAACCACGATGAAGATAATTATCTTTCCGTGAAAGGATCAAAGCTCATCAAATTCCCAAAGATTACAAGATGGATCTTGTCATCACCAGCTGCCGTTGCCAGGTTACTGGAAGCAACTTCTCTTGCTGACCTTGTAGCAGCTGTCCATTACATTGAGACTGTGAATCACTGCAAACTGCCACATTCAGAAGAGGGGCTAGAACATGAGCAAGTGCATTCAGAGACCGGAAAATAAATGATATACCTAATTAAAACTGAATTTCTTCAGTTCTTTTTCTCTAAAGATTGCACTGCAAGACTGCTTTTCTGTTTCTGATCTGCTACATGGAACACCAGTATCAGGAGAACACATTCATGTCACTTAAAAGAAAGTTCATGACAGTTCTTAGCTTGTGTCTTCTGCAGGCTCCAACAATATCCTGTTTATTACTGTAGTGCTGAAAGGATGTAAGATATCCAGGGTCTGGAGCATCTCTCCCTCACCTCTTCCATCAGCATACCTTGATTTTGTCATATATTTCATAATACCCCAGAATTTTCTGAAGTCATGAGATTAAGAAGTTATCACAACATTTACTGCTTCTCTGAGAGAGAATAATAAGCTGTGTTATTTCTGCAAGTGTTACTCCCATTCTGTTCCATCCACCTTTCCAGTGTAAAACTGTTCTACTTGAAGGAACATAGAAATTTCTCATGCAAAGTTGTACAAATATACCCACGTACCTCAGACTAACCACTTTTTCCTACTACTTATATGTCCTCTCCATTCTAACATTTCCTTGAGTTATTCAAGAAGAGGTTCCAGATGACTTCCCGTTTAAGGTAAAAAAAAAACCAAACATATCTCTTTTAAAGGGTGACTAAGAGTGGCTCAGATGTCAAAGCATACTTCCTTTTAGTATCTGAAAAAAGATGATTTTGCAAGGAACAACCATGCAGAGGTTTTTCTAGCCCTGAGAAGCTACTCCAAAAAACCAACCAAACAAAAAAGTAACATTGTTTGGCAAACATCTACTTCTACAAAAGTCCCAGGTGGGACTCTTCCATAACTAAACACAACTGAAGCTTCACCATGGGGCCAGACCTTGAACACTGTACTACTGAGGTAAATGACACAGAGGCAAGTACTAACAAATGTCTAATTAACAACAAACTACCTAAACAAGAGCAATAAAAAGTACTAACATCAGTCAACTGTAAAGATGGGAAAGTATATGCTTGCTAACATGCTACAAAATCTCCATGTGTGTATCACTTGATAGGCCTCAAGACCTAGAGCACTGTGAGGCACTAGGACATTTGCCATACATGCACCCTGGAGCTAGAAAATTCATAAGAGCAGTCAGTGTATTAAAAAAGTAGTGTTTCTTTGTACATAGAGATATTTGTACATCAAGGTACACAAGAAATCTAGCTCAGAAATTTTTGTTTAAGTGATACTTATAGAGCAGCCCCACACAGAAAGGCTTCAGGGTCCTGATGGATGGAAGTGAATGGAAAGCTGGACATGAGCCAGCAGCACGCATGTGCAGCCTGGAAGTGCAACAGTATCCTGGGCTGCATTCAAGATGGATGGCCAGCAGGGAGAGAGAGATGAGGAGATGACTGTCCCCCTCTACCCTGTCTGCCCTTGTGAGACCCCCATCTAGAGTACTGCATCCAGGCCTGAGGCTCCGAGTGCAAGAAAGATAGAGAACAGTTGGAGCAGATCCAGAGTCATGAGGACAATCAGAAGGCTGAAGCACCTCTCCTGCAATGGAAGGTTGAGTGAACTGGGCTTCTTCAGCCTGGAGAAGGCTTCAGGGAGACTACATTGCAACCTCCCAGTACTTCAAAGCAGCATTTATACAGGAGGGAGACAGACTTCTTCGCATGGTCTGATAGTAGTAGGATAAGGTGGAACAGCTTTAAACTAGAAGAGGGGAGATTTAGATTAAATGTTAAGGGGAAAGTTTCTACTGAGAGAGTGGTGGAGTTTTTACTGAGAGAATGTTTACTGGAACAGGCCGCCCAGGGAAGCCACAGATGCTTCATGCCTGGAAGCGTTCGAAGTCAGGTTAGATGGGGCCCTGTGCAGCCTCAGAACATAGTAGTTGATGACCCTGCACAATGCAGGGGGGTTGGAACTACATGATGTTCAAGGTCCCTTCCACCCCAAGCCATTCTAGTAACTTTCTAGTTCCATTTTTTTGTAAATAATGAAACGCCACTCTCCTTTTAACAACATCTTATAGAAAACACAATTGTGTGGTTTTACATACACAAAAGAAAAAATAACAGGGCTTAAGCAAGAAACAAATGGCTTTGTGGCAGTTCTCTAGTTTTCACTTAATATTATACTAACATTCAATACTTAATTTTATATTAACATGAACAGATTTGAGTGAAAAGAAAGTAAAACACATGATTGGTAGACATCAAGCAGTGGATAGGGAAAAAACCTCATAACACGATCTTGAGTTCAGAAATGTAAGTTTAGTATCCTTGTTAAGAGCTGTCACTCGTTGCCCTTCTATTTTACATCTCAGTAAATTATAGAAGGTACAAAACGTTATTAAAAATGACAGTGTTATTTCAATACACATTAGCAGCAGCTTTTATAACCTCTCACATCTGAGCAGATCAAAGAATAAAACAGTGGAAAGTCAAAGTCTCTCAGCACAGAAACGTACAATCCACAGTAAGAATGGGTCTTGATCAATATTAAATAGTTTCAGAACCTGTTGATATTAAAATCTTACTATTCAGTAGTAAAGCAGTAAGATTTTATGATTCTTACAGTCCCATGACAAGTGTTCTAAATTGATGCAGTCTCAATCCCCTCTTTGAACGCATGGCCACTCTCCTCCCATACTCCAAATCTTGCACTCATATGAACAGGCAAGCAGCCAATTCCCCTATTTAGCAGGCCAACTGAGTTGTACTGCAGGTGGTTTTACATGTCAAGCTTTTTTTGACATGTCAAGATTACAAAGGTCATGCAGCAAGCAAACTAACAATAGACTGAGAAGTCTACAAAAATAATGACATATAAACAGTAAATTTCTTTTAAAATGTCAGTAATAAGGTGCCTGATCAAGAAAATTAGATTAGTGCACAAAATGAAATGTGACAAGTTCTTGGCATTTTTATAGTAAACTCCAGTGTTTTAATGAATTCCTGCTTGCTTTCTAAAATCTAGATTTACAGTTGGGGCCCTGAACTGTTACAATCGTTACAATCTAACATGCCTAGGAGGGAGTCCTCTGGCTACTAAACCCATTAAGACAGTATCTGCAGACTGCTATGTTGATACAACATTAGTAGAACGAAGAAGAATGTGGGAGTGGTCACAGATTATTTTATTCATCTTTTCACATTAAATAATACCACTGTTTATTGTGTTTCAATACAAAGATTTTGATGAAGTCTAAGCCCTCCTATGGCAAAAAGAATCTTTCCACTTTTAAATACATATTTCAGTCAGCAATAAAAAACATCTCCAAGACAGAATAAATATTATGAATGCTCATCTTGCAAAGATTTAAGCAGTTTAAAAGAAATGAGAAAATGAATTTCAGCTTTGGTTCAGTGGGATTATTTGCATGCTGAGTTAAGCCTTTACAGGCTGAATTGGATGAGTGACAAGACACTTCAAACTCTAAAAAATATTCAGCAGCACATTTCAGTTCTCATTTTCCATCCATAAAAAAAAAAAAGCATCCTATAGTTGCAAGTTTACTTCACTGGTTTTGTTGATACTTAAATATGAAGAGAAAGCAAACAACAAGGATCAAGGTTTCAAGGGGTCTTCTGGGAGCTGAATACCTACGTTCCAATAAAATGTAATGAGATTTATATGCTTAAACTGAAGTTTTCTTTAAAACTCAGGCCAAAACTGGATTTGGAGTTAAGATATAAGTCTTGGAATGAGTAGAATAACACTTTATTTGATACATTTAAAATGCCAGCAATCTGGCAATTTCCTATAACAGTAGAAGTTGCTTGAACAGACAAGTACCAGCTTTGATTATTGAATTTAACTACCTGTTTAATGATAGAAAGAATAGAATAGTTTCATTTCTTCTTTTTATGGGTAATGAAATCAGACTAAGAGTTGCATTTCAAACATTAATAGGCTGTGGGTCAAGAAAAATCTACCTGCATACTGATGAATTCTGATATTGATTTCATATCCAAGAGTGGTAGTCATTTATTCTCTACATTTATTACTAGCTTACCGAAGAATTACTATTCCAAGACATGAGAAGGAAGAGAATGAAGATTGCATATTAATCTGTCAAACAAATCTAGTAAACACAAGGTAACACGAACACATGTAAGGAACTAAGACTTCCAGAGGTCCTTTACAACTCTTTCTGTGATTCTACAACCTCACTTGAAATTCCTAAAGAAGCAGAGGACATGAACACTTCCCCTAAGAGGACAGGCTAAAAGACCTAATGCAGCCTGGAGAAGAGAAAGCCCCACGCAGACATAACAGCAGCCTTTCAGTATCTAAAGGGGAGCTTTAAGAAAAAAGGGGACAGACTCTTTCGCAGGGTCTGTTGCAATATGGCAAGAGGAAACAGTTTGAAGCAAAAAGAGGAGAGATTTAGGTTGGATATAAGGAAAACTTTGTTGTTTTGTTTTATAAATAAGGGTGGTGATGCACTGGAAGAGGTTGCTCAGAGATGAGGGAGATGCCCCATCCTTGGAGAAACTTAAGGTCAGGCTAGATGGGGCTCTGAGCAACCTGATCTAGCTGTGGGTGTCCCTGCTCATGGCAGGGGAGTTAGATTTGATGACCTTCATGAGTCCCTTCCAACTCAAACAATTCTATCATTTTAGGACATTAAGCTAGGATACGTATTCTTAGGGGTGAAGTTAACTGGACTGTGAAGAAAAATTTTCAGAATTAGGATCTGATTTCATATTTTTATTAAGTTCCACATTTGTGTAAGATAAACATTTCTAGACAAAGTTCTTAAAAACTTATTTCTAAAGGTAATCTTGAAACAAACAGATGTACACATGGAATAACTGCTGCCAGATGTTGTACATCTCCCTGAATACCATATAAAATTCACATTAATGGCGCAGCCTTTTTGTTGTTTGCGATTACCTCAAAGCCAGCAACAACTACACTAAGCCCAAGTTCTACAATACTGACAGGTACTGCAAGAAGGAAGCCAAGATATTTAGCAAGTAGCTGGTCTTTCTCATTCAACACAATTTGTTTAATGCTAATCTTAAAGAATTCCATAGACTCACTAGCAGCAGTTCAGCAGGTAGAAATCTAACTACTAAAAAGACATAGAAAACCAAGCATTGTAAGGAGTAGTGGTCGAAGGTATGACCCCTACAGATGCAGAAACAAGTGTTTTCTTAAAGAAGTTAAACATTTTAGACCAGTAATTAGCCATAATCACAAGAGCAACTCATGAAAATTACACACAAAATACTCTCTCATCTCACTGTAGGGTTTTACAGAGAAACAGCCTGTTTCAAAATAATGTTTTGACTACTTTGCTTTTTATTACAGCTCTATTAAAAAGATTTAAGTGATTTCTTTGGAATCTATTATTTCTAAATTATTTCCAAACAGCCTGTACTGTAAGTTTAAAAAAAAAAAAAAACATCTTCCAATACTGATTTTATTTTGGTCAGGCATTAACTTACAGAGCTTCACATCATGGCCAGTATAAAAATCTGGAAGGCTACCAAATTATTAGAAATTAGATGTATGCCAAATCTCATAATGTCTTATAAAGAAATTAAATAAAATTCTGTCCAAGTCTGCTTTCATGCAGTAATAGAGTTCTGAAATCATAAAAAAAAAATCCACAAAAAAGGAAATCAAAATTTTATTTAAGTATGACACAGATCTTAACAATGCGTTGGAAATGCATGTTTTTCTTTGTAGGACACAGAGATGCAACACAACTGTGCAGAATAAAAGCAGCCTTAATATAATGCTGCTGTAACTAATCTCATTGTAATGGGCGCGAAAGGAAGAATAAAAGTAACTTTCACATCCTAAAAAACTTTCCATGCCCCTTTTCTCCTCATGCTTTAAAAGGATACAGAACTTTCCTGGCTGAAATCAGTGTGACACATTCAAACTTCTAAACTTAAATGCCTACATCTGTATAGGAGGTGACGCACCTCTACTGCTGACAGCTGGATAGCTGTGACAATGTACTGAACTCAGTTCAGATGCCTACCTATCAGTATCTATGTCATTGCAGACAACATACTACACATCAACACACAACTAGCAGGTGTAACACGTGGTCTACACAAGACCCACGCATTTTTGTGAGGCTGCAGACGGGACTAAGTTCAATGTCTACCACCTCCGAATTTGCTTCACAGAAGTATCCAGTGCCAATTAACCGTGTCCAGTGGAAGCTATAGAGCTACTCAGCTCATCTACAAGATGATGGCTAACAGGTCAAGTGATTCATTCTTATTTAAACCAGGTATTTCCATGGAGACCAAAAATGTAAGTGACTTCTTCACAAGTCCAAAAAACAAAAAAACAAAAAAACGCAGTTCACATAAATTTCTTTGACAGATGAAAGAATACAAGATCTAGAAGTAATTATACAGAATATTTTAGCACTCCTTTTTAGTAAAAAAAAAAAACAAAAAAACCCAAACAGATGTCACAATAAATCTTTCGATTTTACAGAGCTGGTACTAAGTTGAGAACTGATACAAGAGATGACTTTTAGTTGAGCTATGTTGAATTCTTACTTGAACCAAATAATGTCAGTTCAAAATCTGACCCATATTAATTTGAAGTTACTTGGAAAACTAGGATTGCCATAATCAAGCATTTTTTCACAGTACCTTTTAACCTCTGTCTGCTGTAATTAGTCACTATGTTTAACTCACTGAAGCTTGACCATTCTTTTAATGTAATAACAAATCAGGAAATTGGTCATAGCATTTTACCTACGCACCTCAATACATTTAACTGAAAAGAGGCAGAATCTGAAATTTTGGTCCTACTTGTTTTTTTGTTGTTGTTTATGGAATCTATTTTAATACAGAATTCAGAGAAAGCAGAAGACAGAAGCTGCATAAAAGAAAACATCAGAACAGGAAAAAAAAACTCTGAAATTGCTAGTACTTATTAACTTAAGTTTTACTTACTATTGACATCAGTGTTAATACATAGTGCTGTAAATTCTGTCCATGATGACGAACCATTTTGGTGTCAGCTGTAACCATCACTTCTACATATCTTGGATAAGAAAGAAAACGTTTTTTCCGGGAATGTGAATTATTGCCAGCATCCTCCATAGACAAATTCTTAAAAGCATACTCTAAATTTGAAGACTTCTGTAGAATGTTTCTCTCTTCATTCAAACTGCTGACATTTGGATGTAGTAAAGTGCTTTTCTTCACCTCCTTTTCTGTAAAGTAAAGAAAACTTAATGCAGAATTCAGTTTCTAAATTTAAAAATAGACATGCTGCTCTGTCTAAAGTAGACAAAAGAAAATTATAATTATGATCTTATTTCCAAGGGAACTGGTACAAGAATAAAAATATATTACACACGGAAGGAACATTATTATATAGTTCTTTCATAGAATCATAGAATTACTCAGGTTGGAAAAGACCTTAAAGATCATCAAGTCCAACCACAGCCTAACCATAGTACCCTAACTCTAACAACCCTCTGCAAAATCATCATTCATATATGGATTCGATGCCAAAAATTAGTTAAGAAGAGACAGCGGTATTATATAGTTCCTAGAATGCAGTATAATCCAAAGAGGAAACCTGGAATGAGATAAGCACTAGAGCTTAAGCAATGAAAGAATGGAAAATAGCTAATTGAAATAGCCATATTCAAACAAAATCGACAAAACCAACAATGGCGAACTATAAAGACTAGTCTCCAGTCCTGAACTGACTTTTTCCCATTTATATATTTATATAGCTTATTTCATAAGTAACTTTCTTGACAGCTCTATTAATATTCAGAGTGTAGGATAGGAGTCTGACAGATATAGCTTGGAGACATTTCAGTATTTAACACTTCCCAATTTGCTACCTTCAGGGGCATGCAACATCTGAAGAAAACTCATGCCTTGATCAGGCAGCCACTTCGGCAATGCCCAAATGAATCTATTTAGGTGAGAAGTATATCTGAATTCTCACTATTCCCTGGAACTTAAGTGTCTAATGAGGTATTCCAATCCATTCAGAGTCAGTCTCTGCTATCTTTCTGGAAGCCAGATTTCCTTTTAAGTAGTGGCTGTCAGAGTACAGCTCCCAATCCTTACTGACTACATTCTTTAAACAATTTAAGAGAACCTGACTCAGGTGCCATTCTCAATTTGAAAGGATTTAAATCTGTGTATTTTATCTTCTAGTGGAAGAGCCCTCCTCAGTAAGCTTTAAGCTACTTCTGAAAGGTCAGCTGTCCCCATTAAAGTCAGGGCACAATGCTAAAATGAAGTGACAGTAAAGAGACAACAACAAACACCTTGAAGTTCGCCGAGTAGTCATCTGAGTCAGTCACAAAATACAAGAACAGCAACTGGAAAAAAACATTAGCAGTAACAATGAATAAAAGTAAAGGTTGACATAGAAAAGGACCATGTTAGTGAGTACCTATAAATATTTTATGCTTTCAGACTGACTGATGCAATACAAGAGAACCAGCTGAAGCAGTAACACACTAATCTTTACTAAGTCACAGAAGGAGTCTGAAACTTCAGAACACTGGAAAAAAAAATAGGAACCAGAACCCATATTTAGGATAAGAGCCAGAGACCAATCTGTGGACTAGCCAAGACGATTTCTGCACTACACTAAATAAAATTCATTTTGTTTATGAACACAAAAACAACCAGAGGATGAATGATAGCCATCATATAGCTATCATTACATCAAACTCCTCTAATTTTCCTGTATTAAGGAAACAAGATTTATGAGTAGAGCAAATATATCAGAGGTCCTTCCCTATCAGGAAGATTTAAAAACAAAAAGTAGTGAGGAAAAATTAGCTAGACAACTTTAGAAGTAATCACTGTGATCCAGTTTCAAATCAAGATGAACTGAAGGAAGTGTAGCAGCTGTTACTAAAGCTTTTTATTCACAATGTGAAAAAACTAGTTGTACAGATACCAGAGATTGCAAAGAGCATCAGGAAATGCTGTAAATGTAAAACAAGTCAAGACAAAAGATTTAACATTTCAGTGAAACAATTCTGAACAACAAAATGGATGAGGGATTTAAAGTCAGATATATCCAACATTTTCATGATTTTCTTAGACAGATCGTGGAAATCATCTACGTTAAAATGCCTAATCATCCACCCTCTCTTTATAGTAAGTGGAGTGAAACAGACATTCCCAGGTAGTAAATCACATTACCCTAACAAGCATATCCTAAAATAAATCACGTGAATCAGAGTAAGTGATCCTTTCTCTCTGCCAAATATAAAAAGAGGAGAAGGATGACTAACACAGATGTAAAATACCCAGAGTTAGATGAGATGGATCACTATTGTCATTACAAGTCACAACCTGATCAAGAATCCACTGTTTAACTTAGAAATACTACTTCCACGTGGGAAGCCTTTCCATATACCCTTGTCAAAACTCACTAACTAAAAGAACCAACTCTCATGATCGCAAGCCTATTTCCCCTTTAAGAAAAAAGGTGAGCAACTCAGAAAGACTAGCACTGAAATAGAGAAATATCTTATTTAGGACAAAAATACTACACAAATACTTTTTCCTTCCTGAATACCTTTGCAATGCCCACCAGCCCTGATAATAATTGGGCAGTAATCCCTGGCTCAGTTTTCTGTAGCTGATACAATACATAAAACAGGGAAATGGACTACTCTCCTTATGCTCTTCTAGCAGTAGTTGCTAATATTGGCAGTATTGTACAATATGCCAATTTGGCATAATTGTACAATACTCAACTCAGCTAAAAGAGCTCTGCTTTGGGTCAGTATATGTCTAACATTTAAAATTAATAAGTTGGCTTTAAAATCAGCTTCCTGGTATTCAAAGCTTTGCTCTTTATCAACCATGAATAGGTAGCACCAGCTTCCAAAAATACAGAGCTTAAAAAAAAAAAAAAGTCTTTCACTGGAGCTTGTTCATTGGAAGACAATTGTAAATGTAGCTTTATGTATCTACAGAAAAACATATTGTGTATAAAGTATGATTTTGGAAAAAATCCTAGATCACAACATTAGCCAAAACTATGATACTTTCACAGTTTGTATTTTCAAACAGTTGGCCAGACATTCCTTAAGGTAAAATTTGGTATTTTATTCTTTTCAGATGCACTCAATGTTGCATAAGTAATTCTGAAACACAAACAGATTCAAAATGCATAAAAGCAGATTCCAGTCTCACGTAAAAATGTAGAATGGAATTAGACAGGATGTTTCTATATGCCAAACTGAAACAAATTTAACCTGCATTCTCCTACTTCGGGCTTCAGAGAAAATACTGGAGGTGGTGACTCAATAAATGAAGCCTGTATGCTTCTATTAAAATAAAGGTATTTATCCTGAGTGGACTTGAAAATGTTTTAGATAATAAAAAAATACTTTTAACACGGCACTATCATAGCAGCATAGGTTAAGAAGATCATAGCTCAGATAGAATTTTGGCTTCTACATTGTAAGACTTAACATTAAGTAGAGGGTACCTCTGTTTAGAATTTGTTTATCAACATCTAATCAGTTCTTCCTAATCCTGCTCTTCTGTGTAGCCTTTATACTTTGATAGAAGCTTCAGGTGACTTTCTGTCATCATATCATTTTCTGACTATGAAGATGCATTCACAACCATGAAAACTAACTCTGAAGTTTTCCACTCCGCTAAAAAACACATTAGTTTAAGACATGATGCTTTCTATTCACTTCCTCATGAGGAATGAAGGTTTTTGTCTGTTTTACTTTCAAGTTCCCATTCTCTGCATATGTTCCCACTCAAATTACAGCACTCAGTAGTTAACTTACATACTACGACACTATGAAAGTACAGCCATTCACTTGTGACACATCACAAAATATGCATTTAAATTACTCGCCTTGCTTCTTTATGGTTTTAAATATGTATTTTGTAGTATGAATATATTATTAAAATATCCAAAAAGAAAAACATCTACATAATAGATAACACTACATACTTTCATTCTTAAGGAGGACAAACATCTCAAATCACTCTAAGTTTGCAATAAACATATCTTCTGTGACTGCAAGCAACAACTCCCTCGGATCCGTCCTTCAAGTGTTTACATACAGAACAACACATGTAGGGTGTAAAAGCGAATCAAGGAGTTCTTGAAACTTCAGGATGCACCATTACATGTCTATTTCCTCCTATATTTAAATTACCCAGTGGCAGGGAAGAAACTAATTCTTGCCAAACTTATGTGAAAGAAAATCATAGAGGTCGAGTGAAACAATCTGGAGAAAAATGTCTTAAAAAAAATGGCAACTTGCTTTTTTTTTTTTTTTTAAATATGAAAACTAACACTTGAAAAAAGTTGCATTGAAAATGAAAGTGTGACTATACCTGAAACTTCACAAGGTTTATGGGATTTCTGATACTTTCTATTAATTTCTTCATGTCTGTATATAAGATGTGGTTTGTTATGCTCATCTTCATGTTCACCTCCATCCGTTTTCATCAGAGGTTCTAAAAAATATTCACCATCATGTGCTTTAAAGGTGCCCATCTGAAAGTAAGAGAAGTAATTGCTTTATTCTCCACTAAAAATAAAATTTTTATAACTTTCATGATATAAACTACTTAATATTTTCAGATTAATAAAAATAAATTTGCACGAGACAAAAGTGGAAGCTGGAAGATAAGGCAAAAAAGCTTCTTCTAGTCTTGAACCCCCAGAGGAATATCGTAATAAAGACTACCTTACTCATAAGTAAGGAGGATATATTAACAATATAATCAAGATACACTAACAATACATTGTATGTAATCTTTACACAGACTTAGTAAAACCAAGATAACTGAAGTAGAAAAGGATCTAGGTATAACCAAGTAGGACTGCTGAGGAAACTGCATAGAGAAGAGTGGAAGCCATCAAAAAAGTCAAGATTTAGCTGCTGTCTGAATTCTAGACTGAGTTGCTGCCTTCTGTCCTTCATATAACTTATACAACCTTTTTCTTCTAAAGCTGCGTTTTGTCCACATATTAGCAGCAGCGTTAGCCTGGAGTAAGAACTGGTGCTAAGACTCACACTGATGTTTGAGTTGAAATTAGCGAAGTCCATCAAAAAAGGATAAGTGCAGCTGCATAGAATTTGTGAACACTAACAAGCTGATCAGTTCTTTTCTGCTGGCATACCCTAAACCCTACTTTAGATAAGAAACATTTTAAATGTTACTTTAGATTTAATGGAAGAAAAACCTTTACTGCTGCTTTATTCCCCCACATACCTTTTAGTTCTCCCATACTCCCCAGAGCTAGAGCTTCTATACCAGTTTCTTCAACAACTTGTTAACAGCCTTTAAGATTTCACTAAGAAATATTTCAGCTACGACAAACACCAACTATGAGAATAACAGCATACAACTAGTGAGGAAAGAGTTTCCAACAAACGTTTTCAAAATTCATCTTCTAGAATAGCAAACTTCCACTGGAAAAAAAAAAAGTAAGAACAAGAGTGTATTCCTCTATCATTTCACAGTACAGAAAAGTCACTAATTCATGTTTTTGAGTGAGTTTCATAACTTTGAGAATCCCACTCAGATTCCTGATCTTGTACTCAATCAAGAGCTACCAGTGGTAAACTATTTAAGAATTCAAATTGTATTCAGGCATGCATTGGCCTATACAGTGAACAGAGCACGATGCACCATGACTCACCTAAGTCAATCTAGTATTGCTGATACTCCACAATAAGTAATCCTGCTTTCCTTTTCCTCTACGTATGTACTCCCACAGTTCACTTCACCACCAGTAATTGAACTTAGATACACGGTTTACCAGCTTCACTCTCCAGCTAAGGTCTACACTTCCTATTAAAGGAAGTTATTTTTCAGGCAAAATGGTAAAGATTAGCTGGGGAAATAGAACCATTTACCCAGGAGAAAAGCAACTTTGCATCAAAAATGCAAACTGTAAAATGAGACCGCCAGGCACCTTGGAAGAGTGCTCCAACGCCTGCCCATCACACAGGGCGTAACCATGAATACACAGTATTAAATGCCTAACATCTGCAGTTCAACTTTCATTATTCTGAAGTCTAAGTAGCACAATCACAAGCATCTTAAGTGAAATTCAGAATCTTGTCCTAACAGTAGGCATACTGAACCTGGGAAGGGAAGCAAGCAATGTTCCCTCTTTTAAAAGAAGATACTGAGAAGTAGCAGTAACCATGTTTACCTGTAGTTCACAATAAATAGAAAAAAAAAACATCATTAGAAAGCAGAACAACACATTCTCCTTTGTTACATGCAACAAAAAATATATTATAAGCTTACAACCCAAAAAGGACAGACAGCTGTAAAGGAAGAATTCTACACTATGCTTCAGAATTACTGCCTTCGGAATTATTCTAATATATATTTTAAATCAGAAGATTAAAATCCAAGGTACAGGAGGTTCCACCTTTTTAGACAGTAGAAAAATTGCACTACTTTCCCTCTCACTTTTTCATGCCCTGGGCAGTCTATCAGGATCAACTGTCTGTTTAGTCATGCATATTTGGCTGACCAAAACCTGTAGCAAAAAGGAAGAATGAAAGTTTAAACCAACTCTCTCCTCAATGTATAGATAAACAACCAATAACTATTGCCACTAAATACAACAACAATTGCCACTGATTAGGAATGCATCCCACCTGCAGGCTGATGAAATTTACTGCACATCTCCTAACCAAGCTGATAAGAAGTCTTTATATTGCATGTGAAATGAATATATCACATGAGGGGAAAAAACAAAAACAAAACAGTGCTCTAACTTAAGCAGTATATTATATCTGCAATTTAAAAATCCAAGCTAACATTAAATATTATTCCACATCACTAAAACAAATTTGAAGCACAATACTAAAAAATCCAAGTGTTTGGAGACCACAGTACCCATATGTAGTTACCATCAGATTAACAAATGGAAATCAGCATCTCAGCAGGGAACTCAGCCAAAAAAGTTAAGGGAAGCCAATCTTGAGATCACTACCACCAATCCTTAGACTAAAGCTTTATTTTGATTAACTACATATTATCTCCCCATTTTCCTAACATACAGATCTACAAAATTCCATCACCAGCTACATCGCTCTGCCTGGTTTGCAGTCCTTCATTCATGAGAGTGATAGTTCACCTGGTGTTGGGCTGCAAATACAAGCAGAGCCATTCCTATGAATTAGGCACACGAAGAAAAGAACTTTAAGATCCAAATAAAAAAAATTAGTTCTGTAAAACCAAGTAAAACCAGATAACCTGGAAGGTACAGAGGCAGATTGCTGAAAGAGAGCCCAGGCTTCTGCAGGAAGTCAAATCACTAACAAACTGGATTTACTTAACTATAAGTGCCTCTCAAATCATGTAACAAGAAACCTGCCCTAAACATTTTACTTCTATCTCTATCTAAGAACAGAAGAACATTTAAAAGATCTCTTCAGTAGAAGTTGAATTTAAAATTGAAAACACTCTGCTGCACAATATAAAACGAGTGGTCCAAAAAAATGTAAGAAAGAGGAAACACCACACAGGACTATGCATAAACACAGACTTGAGGAAGTTTATGAGAAAATTCACGAGAATGATAATTTATTTCCTGGGTTTAATCTTCTGGATGAGTTAAGACACTTTATATTGAATTACGATTGAACAGATGAATATGGATACTCACTCTATATGACAAGTCTTACCAGCTTGAGGCGGCTTAAAACTGCACAGTCCTCATCAATGCATTTACTCTATTTCAAGAGTAGAAACAACTACTGCACAATTTATGGTTAAAGTATGTACAGTATCCACATACAACTTTGAAGAACACATGGAAAACATAAGGAATATATAAGAAGTTTCGGAAACATGGAATTAATATGTCCAACAGCAAAATTGGAACAACTTCAGAAAAATGCTAGAAGATTGTCTTGAAAACATGACTCTAAACCAGTAGAATCCCTCCCAGGTAACTTTTACAATTGTTTTTCAAGCCCTTACAGCATGGTTCTTCACTCCAACTCAAAAACCTGCAAGGAGTTTACAGCAAGGATACTTTCTCATTCAAACTAAGTTACAAAATACCCGCCTCTTCTATTACTCTCCCTGCTCCCAGGTCACGTTAATTCAAAGCTCTTCTCAATTTTGTGAGTAAACCCTTCACTCTTCTCCGCCTGCTCCACAGTTACAATGTTTTCTAATGAAAGAGGTAAGAGGCACAGCCTAATTAGCTCAAGGGAATAAAAAGCATTAGAGGTTATGGTACGCTGACAATATCGGCAGAAGACATTTCTACCAGAAGGTAATCAACTAGAGAAATACAAGAAGATGTAGTCATAGCTTACTCATTAAACTGAGATAATACAATAAAGCAAAAAGTAATAACTAATAAATAAGCTAAACAACAGAAAAAATAACCCAGCTAATGAAAGAGTTATGTAGTAGAATACTTTCTCAGAAGTGAAATGCACTGTTTCTTCCATTTGGGTTCTTAAAGACTGATAGAGTAAAATGTGGAAAAAAGCATACAGGAAAAAACATATGATTTTAAGTTGAACCGCATGCTCTAATGTCATTCCTGCCTATCAATTTTGTGACACTAGGACACAGATAGCAATCATACCTCTGGCAGACTAAATCACACTTCTAACAGAACTGATAATGCACCTGCTCATGCTCAGAAGTGTCCCAGACTGGGTAGATAGATGCCTAGTTCCTGGTTGACTACTACCACGCTTTCACTCATGAACACAAAAAGACTGTTTACATTCCATCTAATGGCATAAGAGAGAGCCTATTCACACAGGAAGCGGAAAATCCAGACATTGGTACCCTGAGAGTCACACTGTAAGTCTACTTGAGGCAGCAAAAAACCTGGCTGAAGCTAAGTAAAAAATGGCATCTCTGAAAGCTTATAAATAAAATTTGTAGTAACAGGCTAGCTATAGAGCAGAGAACTGGAGAGAATATTAAAAAAAAAAAGTTATCTCAAAGACAGATAGAAAAAAAGGAGGTAGAAGAGCCTGCAGGGATCACACTGGATCCACTGGAGTGGAAGGAAATGTGAGGGCCTGTTTATCAGTAAAACTTGCAGAGAACTAGTTGCCAAATCAAGTTTAAAAATATAGCTATCAACTTTTGGCATAAATATTGCATTAAGACTATGGAAAAGCGGCTATTTCACAGTGTTCAATGGAACTGGGAAATGAAGCATACACATATATGAATGTATTTCACTAAAAAACACTCATGAATAAGTTATCAAGCTAAGTACTCCTCTAGAATACAAACCCAAGGGATCCTCCAAAGTCTCAGTCTTAGAGGAAACTCCATCACCGTCTTGTCTGTCTCAGTGAACAATAAAACCTCACATTTCCAAATTACCCGTGGTTAGGAAGAACTGCCCAGCTTCAATGTTTTAAGAAAACACAGAAACTTTTTTACTTTCCTAGAGAGGCAAATAGCTCTAAAAAAGCCCTTCTACAGTTATCAGACAGTTACCACATGTAAGGTACAGAGAGAATTTCACCTCATTTTAGTCAGTTGCAGTACATGCCCTGAAAACTGTTGTCAATCCGTGTATGTCCAGAAAATATGACCTCTTCTCATACTGCCTAACTTGCTATCACAACCTTACATCTTCTACACAAAATGAAGACAAAACCAATGAGAACTGAAGCTACTGGAGATCTGATATCTCACAGGAAAGCCCATCTGTTCCCCAAGAATGCACAATCTGCTGGAATCCATGACAGCCAACTGCTGACCACTACAGAAGGTGGTAGCATTACCCAAATTTTAAAATGTAGGTTTACACAGCATCTCAGCCGGGCAGCTACTCAATTCACCTAATGTGTTAGTTCCACCTGTATTTGCTCTGTTCTGACTCACGTGCAGAAGCACAGCATCTCTTGAAGCAGAGATGCAAACAGCTCAAGGAAAAAAAGTGTTTTGAGGATTTTTTGAGGAAACTTTTAAAAGTTGGAAACTTTTAAGCTGTCTGATTTTTTTAATTTATTTATTTATTTTTTTTTTAAGATGACTTGTGCATTCAGTAGTTATTTTGCCAAGACATGCAGGCAAAAGCTGAGTCGCAATACAGGTCCCGAAGCAATTATTGCCTACCCTCAGATGTATGGAAGACCTCTAGTGCCAATATGCAGGAAAGCAACGCTAAGACAAGATGCATGAGTTAAAAAAAATCTTCACCATCCACTGTGTGATCAACTTTTTTCCTTGTTTATGAAAGAAAAAAAATCTGTAAGAACTAGTATGCGGCTTATAGATGCTCACAGACTTCAGTGATCTGAATACTGAAAGCTCATCTGACATTCAAATTTAGAAAGTAACTTTTCTGATGTTGCACCTGTATGTTATATTAAGGTAAAGCACATCTTCCAGTTACGAGTGTTAAAATGTTCTTTGGAAAACCACTGTAGCTTAACTGAACAAAGTTACTAGCACTATGCAGCACAAAAAAAAAAAAAAAGGTGGGCAGAACAATCAAGGCAACAAGTCTGTTACCTGCATTAGAACTCCACAAGAAATTAGATGCTGGCTATGTCACACAGTTTGCTCCAGAAGTAATGCCTCCTACTACCATACCACCACATGCCTCTGATTTCATGGGCCAGTACAGCGAAATAGAGGCTGAACCTCTCCACCAATATTCCATTACATTTTGTTGCCATGTGACAGACAGCAGCAGAAGGACAGTCTGATAGAATGGAAGTTCATATAAAGTAAATGGTGTGTTAGTTAATTCCCCTTCACAGAAAAAAAATGACACCCACTGACATTCATTAATGCTTGCTGAACCATTATGGAGGCCAAGCAGTGGATGTGACCACAGTAGGTAGATCATTTCAGCAGCAGCAACATGAAAGATAAGGTATTTCTGGATGGCCACACACAGATGTCACACCACAAAATGAAGAACATCTCTACCAGCTCATCCACACAAACCTGCTAATGGTGGTGATAATACTGAAAAATAGTGTTTTGCAGCTGAGAAATTCTGCTATCAAATAGTGTCATTGTCCTCTTTGTAGCTACCATAGCTTTCATAGAAATAATGTAGGATATACTACTTTTGGTACAACCCATATAGTTACAAATAGTGATATCTCACAGTGGGATACAATACAAATTGGCATTTGTTTGCATTTGTCAGTGAAGTTGTAGCCTACATTTTCTTGAAAGTTAAGTTGCTTTCACCTATGATTTTGTTGTTAAGATAACGTTTGAGAGGTCACTTCAGCCCACATGAATCCAGTGACATTCCCAGTAGATCTTGTTTCCCGTGTTAGTAGGAAGTTAAAATGGACCAACGCAGTGAAAGTAAGAAGAGATATAGATCTTAAGAAAAGAGAGTGAAATGAAGTGCAAGATTTCCAGAAATCACTCTAAAGAAGTAAGAAACGTGTATGCGATCAGACATTTGACAAGGCACCCAGGCCATCACTACAAATGACCTCCTGCCTCTGACAGCCTCCGAAACTTCCTTAATTACAGGCTCCCTCCTTGCAATTACTACAGGCTCCCCAGTGACCCTCTAACCTCCCTTTGCCATTTGCATCCCTGAACCCAGGGCACACTCCGAAACATAACACATCAAAACTGCATACAGGGTGTCAGGGGCCATTAAGCAAAGTTCCATGGGTACTCTGGGTTGTACATGCTCTTGGCACCCTCAGAAAAAGTCTTAACTACAGGTGAAAAGAAAGAGCTTGGGGGGAAAAAAAAAAAAGCCACACTCAACTAGACAGTGCAGTCAAGAAAAGAAGGAACTTGGGAAGCAACAGCAAAGCTGCTAGCATAGGTGATGCAGAGTCTGGGGAAAGAAGCCTATACAATAACGTCAAAGAAAGGACATGGTGCAAATTCGGATCACTTTCAGGTACATCTTAAGATCAACTTCCAAAATTCCACTGTTAATTTTCCTGGAACTTTTTTTGGTTTGCTTTCCTGTAAGTTCACATCTTTTATCCATCCCTAGCTTTCAAAGCACTGGTCTACAGCTATTGCCTTATACAATATGTAAGTTTTGCCTTATACAAAATGCAAGTTTGGAAAATAGAATTCTATCTAATAATTTTAAGCAATCCCTTGTATTTTAATTTCCACACACAAAACTCAAGTTTTGCATAGGAGAAAACAGATCCTAAAGAGAATGGATTTTACTTAAACAGAATACAGAGCTGACAAGTCACCACAGTCTAATTTCTAGTCGCTCACAAGAAACAGCATCTTACCTCAGCAGCAATCCTTAAATCACTTACACCTCTGCATTTATCAACAAAGCATGGTATTGTTCAGTGGAAGAAAAATCACTGATTAACTTATTTTCAGATGTACATTTGTTCAATGCACAAAGCAAATACATTTTAGAACCCCTGAAAGAAAGATCTTCTCACTAGCTTTTCTAGTCCTCCAGCACAAGGACAGCTGCACTGGGAAGTGCAGAATGCATTTAGGGAAAACAAGATACCACAGAAAGAACCCTCCCAGCCTCTATCTCCTTACTTTTAAATCCGTTCTTCTCCTCCAAAGAAGTGCCCTCTACTATCAGTCACACAGTGAGTGTGAATACAAAAGAATGTGGAAGAACAGTGGGCTGAAGGCACCAAACCAGGTTGGAGAATACTCTGCGCATATATCAGCTGGCTGTGACAGTCTCCTTGCCCCCTCACAGCCCCTCCATGAGAGCTAACCATGTCCCATACAGGGTCAGCCACCCATGAAGGGCTCTGCTTTCTTTCTGCCAAACCTCACCAGGTTCATTAACAATGGAAAGGTGGCTATAATGCTGCGGTGTCACAGGCTGTGACATTTATGCTCCCCAAGCATGTCTAGGGAACTCCGGGAGAGGAAGGCATTTGGTAGTGATTCCTGACAGCCAGGCAGTGACAGAGGCCTGGAAGTCCAGCCAGAAACCACAGCGGAATTTCACAAGGTTCATCTAGAAGATGTAAAGGTTCAACTTACTGCTGTCCAATGGCTTCTGAGGGAAATAATGCAGAGTATAGATTGTAGCGTTCAAATGAAGTAGAGAAAAAGAAAAGTAAGACATTTAAGTTATTACAGCAAAGGAAGTATTGTACTGATAGTTTGAGAACTGCCAAATAATAGGTTGTCAGGACAGCTATGAAGTACAGTAGGTACGCGTTTTTCAGGCAAGTCATTTCTACTCTATGGCCCCTTCAAGTAATGAAAATTGACTATTTGCAAGAAGATAATTAAAACAGGCAATAAGTAATGAAAGGAAAATATTAGAAAGCTTCTTGTATTTATCTTGTGTAGACTACAGCACCATTCTCAGTGCCATGCTATGTGAATGAACCTGTACATAACAAACACTTGCTACTACTTGAGGGCTTTAGTATAAATTCAAATTGGGTTTTGTATAAAGCAGACCAAAACCAATGAGATCTTTTGGTAAAGCAAGACAGGCAAAGCTGTGATGCATACAGGAAAACATTCCAAAATGTTAATTTTCAGCAATTTCCACAAACCTGCTCAAGTCCAAAGGCCTCAACCCAAAGACAAGGTGGCATATAACCATAAATCCAACAGTATTGTCTAGTGCTTATAAGTGTCTCTTTGAAGTATCATTTTTTTCTTATATTTGTCCATCACATGCATAGCCTTCTTTTAATACACACCACACTCTTCAACATGCTTCCACCCAACTCCATTCTATCTTCTATACGCTACTATAAAAAGAAAATGCTGTCACTGGATTTTTTCAGTTTGCAGAAGCCCTGTACATTTACACTGCGGCAATAAGAAGGATCACACAACCCTGACTTGAATCTACAGTAAGACTTACAGCATCATATATTGATGCATGTAGCTACTTTAAAGCACTGAAATTTCAGTGACTGGTATGGCAGTAACTGCAGCTTTCATTCATTTCACTTTAGTATTTCATAACTAGTGATACAGCAAAGTGCCAGATAGCTCATCTTGTTTCTAGACAAGGAACTATGAAATGCAGCAACGCAGTACAACTGCTCTGGCAGACAGTGGTGTGGCACTATTTCTTCATTATGCCCCTGGAAAGGCATAACAAATGCTACCAAAGTAGAGGTCCAGCATTTATTTCCACACAGTTTTGATTTCTTTGCTCAATTCTATTACATGAAGCAGCATCTTATAGTCACACTCCCAGATATGGCAGTAGAAAACTTCCCATTCACTTTAACAGAAAGATGACTAGGGAGTGCTGCTGTGCACCTCCAAGAATGGGACACTACTACAGAACAGCTGAAAGCACAGGAAAATATCAACAGTCAGTCTTCTCCCATCATCTCAAGAACCATTATTCTAAACCTACACGTAAATAACAGCCATCTAGCTGCAAACACCTGTCTGATGCCAACTAGTAGCATCATTCTGCCAAAACAATAGCTCCCTGATCCTGAGGCACGGCTTGTTTTCTCCCATGTAACTATTGGTTGATGCAGCTCTTGAAACTCGGAGCATTACATCAAGCAATGCCACGACTGGCCAGCAAAAGACTCTTTGAAAGCAGCGTCTGTATACCCCGTCACGATTGCAAGCCACCAGTGCCAAGACACTGCATGACCAACCGCTTGGAACGCCGCCCGAGAGCTTCCAGCCCTGCATCCCACTGCGCGCCTTTCAGGAAGGAGATGAATGGGGCCGGGGAGCGCACGCACTTACCAGGCCGCCGCAGACGCTGAGGACGGCCACGTGCGCCTGCTGCGCGTTGACGTGCCCGCGGTAGAAGCAGTGCCGCAGGTCGGGGGTGGGCGGCTGCCACTGGGCCCCGACGTGCACCGCAGTGAACTGCGCGGCGATGAAGCCCGCGTCGGCGCTCAGGTTGAGCTGGAAGAGCTGCCCGTACGCGCTGAGCCGGTAGTGCGTGCGGAGAGCGGCGGGCTCCGAGCTCCTTTTCCTCCTGCTGAAGTGACGCGTGTGAGGAAAAGCTTCTCCGAACTCATTCACCCGGACAGGTGTGACTATTTCATAGGAGGACAACTTCTTCACTAAGGTCTCTGTAACGGAGAGCGCGGGACTCAGGCTCGCTGGGCAGCGCAGAGGCACTCGAGCGGCACTCCCCACGCGGAGCCGCGCCGCTCTCTCTGTAGAAAGCCCCCCGCCGCCGCCCCGCCCCGCCCGGTTCTCCCCCCCGCCGGCCCCTCCGCAGCCCCACGGGTCGCCCGCCGCCTTTGTTGCCGCTCGCTTACCTTGTCCCGGGTGGAGGCGGAGCGCCCACGACCTGGCGACGAGCAGGGCGAGAGGGCACAGCACAGCCGCCAGCCAATTCGCCCCCCGCATGGCTCGCTCCGCTCCCGCAGCGCCCCCGGGCCGCCGCCTCAGCGGCCGCGAACCGCCTGAGCCGCCCCCGCGCCGCTCGGCTCCCCCATGCCGCCCGCGTCCCCCTCGCCGCCGCACTCCCCTCACGAGGCGGGAAGCCGCCCCCCACCAGCAGCCCTTCTCCTCCCGGCCCCTCGCATCCACTCCCAGCTCCGCTCCGCCGCCGAGGTGGGCGAGGGCGGCCCTTCCTCCTTCCCTCCCTTCCTCCGCCTCCCTCGCCCCTGCCGCAGTCGCCGGCGGAGAGACGAGGAGGATGCCAAGCCGCCTTCAGGCGGTGGCCATCCCTGAACCCGCACTTCAAAGCGGGCCCCGGGCCCGGCCCGCCCCCGGGGCAGGCGCTGCCCAATAGTGGAGCGCGGCGCCTCCTCCGCCCGCAGCGCCCGCCCGCGCCCGGCGCCCCGCGGCTAGGGGGGGCTCCGGGCCGGTGGCCGCCTGGTGCTCCACGTCCGCTGGTGGAAGCGGCCAAGAGCTCGAGAACGGTGTCATTAGCGGGAGGGAAGCGGACTCCCGAGACAAGAGCTGGTCTTTAAGGAGATCCGTGAAGCCCGGCTGTCCCAGATTCACCCCAAGAAAGGTTCCGTGCAGCTAGGGACTGTCCCATCACCTTCCGCTTTGCCCACAGGTACCCTGCTGATCTAAGGTCAGCTGTACCGTGAGGCCCGCAGGCGCAGCCCTGGAGAAGGCGACCTCCACACAAAGCAGGGTCTGACACCGTGATGCGCATGTACTGCGCCCTGTGATAGCCCCAGCAGCTCTGGGGGCAGAGCCGTCTCACACCCCACTTCAGGACTTCTAGAATTCTTCTGAGTAGGGCTACTCAGAGTGTATCGCCCAGGGTGCCCCATGCCCTCCTCATACAGAGCCTGCACAGACCAGTGTCTGCCAACCCCCTTCAAAGTCCTTCAGACAAGTGTGGCCCATCTGTGCTATTTATACACTCATGATACTCTATGTTATATACTGTGTAAATAATGTTATTGTTTATTAACACCCAAAAAACTAAAACATTTGATGCATTATGTTGAGCAGTTCAGTGAAAGATTTACTAGCAGTTTCCCTTCTTAAAGTAGATTTGATCATACGAACTCCAGAAAGTTTCCTGATTGCATTACCAGAAGTCTTCGGGTTCTTACAGTGGTCAGAGTTGATGGTCATACAGTTGATACAGTGTGGAGTTGATGATTTGTCTAGGTTCCAGGAAATCCAGAAGGATCACCCCTTTCCTATCCCAAAATTAATTTTTGAAAAGTGGCCAGATTCTGCCGTCACATTTTGCTGATGCCCGGTGATTTAGACCAGGTCTGGCATTCAAATCTAAACCCTTTCTGTATAAATCCTTTCAGAAACCACTGAACACTGTATTTAACAAAAAAGAGAAAGCTCTACAGATATTATGCAAAGGCTTGAGTTGCAGTTGCAATGCGGGTTAGCTGTGCAGAGAAAAGGAGGAAAAATAGTGTTTTTTAGCCACTTGTATCCATGTTACCTTCATGGTTTTGGGCCATAAACTACGGTCATTCAACCTGCCCTCTATCCACATGGAATCGGTTTGAGTCTTGTGATGAGTAAATATAACCCTGTATATCAAAGGAAGGGGCATATTTTTAGAAACCTAATTCCATCAGAAAATTCACAATGCATAGAAATAGTGTGTTTGCTATGACATTAAGAGGTATAATGATGGAGACAGGCATAAGGATGAAATAAAGTTGGAGAATTATGGAAGCTTTTTTAAGGAACAGTTGCGAAAATATGTATAATTAAAGAGCGAGATGAAAAAGTAGCATTGGTTTTAGAATAATTGGTGATAGCTCCATTGGATCTGCTGTCCACAAAAGAGAAAGAACTGATGGATTGGAGCATGGCAGCATAGGCTGACTTAGCAATCAGCCTCGAGCAGAAGCTTGGGCTAGGTGACCTTCAGAGGCACCTTCCCTGGCTAGATTATTCCATGATTCACTTAAACAAATTAGAAAGGATCCTGAAGAAACCTTTAGAGACCAAATGGAGAGGAAAATCAGAATCATTAGAGCTACTAAAAGAAGCTCTAATGTCCTTCAGATATTAGATAGAGGGGGAAAAAACATCAGGAGAAAACTACAAGGGAATTGAAGAGGAAGAAAGGAGAGTCAACTGAAATATTTGACAAGTTCTATCAAGGTTTGAAGCTGTAGATGGGTGAAGCTCCAGCTGAGGCTGTGGGACTGCGCTGGTTTACAACCGCAAATACAGTCATCAGAAATGCAATGTGGTCTGACTTAATTAAATCTGCGCTGACATTAAAGCTTGCTGTTGAACAGTTGCCTTTAAAATGCCTCCTACATTAGTGAAATAAATCCATCTATTTACACTGTTGATTCTTTTCACTTATCTCTTTCAGCTGCTATGTTTGGAATGAAGTGTGTTGTGCCAATTACTTTGCAAATGAATGAAATACAAGGATATTCTGTGCTCGTTGAGACCACTTGCTTTCCTCAAGGCTGCAGCGGGACTGCATGGGCAAACTGAACTGCAATTATGTCACGATTAGTCAAATGTTTGTAATGCACACTTAGCATACTGCAGTAGATAAGGCTTACCAGACAAAAGTGTGGGATGTGTAAAAATGCACATTTAGTAGTTAATTAATTTCCTCTTTAGCTCCAACACATTCTGCCATGAATTAGTTATTAAATGATTGTGCTTGTCCTTGCCACAAAAGTGGTCTTTTGTAAATGGTTCGACAGGAAATCACAAAGTGGAAGAAGATAGCAGTATGAAAGCCTTTAGCAAGGCACAGGCCACATTGAAGTCGGAGAAATTACTGTGATTGATGAAATTACTATAAGATTGATGAAAAAAAATGTGGAGAGTATATAAAGTACATGTTTTACATCCTCACTGTTGTATCTTAGCATTTTTTTCTTGTGGAATACAATTTAAATCGATCCCTCAGGTTCTTTATTTACTTCTTGTCAGGGGATGAAACCTGTTGCACAAACCTGCTCAGTCACTTCCTATGCATCCCCTTGACTAATGTTTATCCTGAGATGTTACATTTACACAGTGATTGGACACACACCATGAAGCTACCAGCTCCCTGGCATCAGACCAGGAGTGGCTCGAGCCTCCTCGCTCAAGGCTAGTTTTACCTGGACCAGCTGGCCTTGCCCAGGCACTCAGCCTTGCAAGGTTTCTGGGCATCCTGCCAATAGCTCCAAGCCCACATTATTCCAGTCCTCCACCCTGTTTTCTCCTCCTTACGTACACCCCATGCCACTGAGCCTGGCCCGCAGCTTCCCTTCCATAGGGATGCCCATCCTGCAGCTCCAAGGGTGTGCAAAGACATCTGACTATGGTTCCCTATGACAACATATTTCACAGTGAAATATTGTCACCAACATAAGTAGAATAGAGGCTAAACGGCCTTAGGATCCTAACAATAGGTCTTGTCTAGTCTTGGGAACATGATGCCAAGTTCTGTGAGCCAGAGTAGTGCATAAAGATGGGTGAAAAAGTATGGGGGCAGCAGGGCTACTGCCGGAGATGCTCTGAGGTGAGCTGGAAGAAACCCTGGCTGGGTTCCATTCTCCCTTGCTGGAGCGACTATCCCTTCCACCAGCCTAGTCACTGCCTAGGCGGCCTAGGAGAACGTTGCTGTGTGCAAAGTGCATTTGCTGAGGACACTGGGGAACAGGGAGCTGTTCACAGTGACCCTATAGGTGAGCCTGTGAACCCACAGATTTTGAAGGGAGTGAAATCAATGCAAGCGCATGGAATCCACTGTAAATCTGTACTGGTTTAGATCAGCGTTCTAAATAGTTTCCACAGTTTGATAATAATAACCTGTTTCATTCTTAGGTTGGTGCAAATGCTCTTCATAAAAAGACGAGAGGGTTGTTCCTACAGTATGTATACGTTTATATTAAACTGTTTATCTCAAACTGTAATAGTTTCGTAAACGTGGTGACTTACTCTAAGGTTAATGTCTGCACTTTTTATCAAATCAAATGTAACTGGAAGTTCATTACTCCTATGTTACTTAATATGAAGTCTTTTGCCAAGTTCCATCTGTGAAATACCAGCTTACATAGAGACTGTGAGATATGGCATACTGTGCCATGTAACTAGAACTTGCTTCCCATAGCTTTTATTGGGTCCTGCATTATTTGTGACTGCAAGAGTTTTGCGATATTGTCTTTATAGCAATTGGAGACAATGGAAATCTAACTACTGGCAAAATGTATTAATTGCAAATGATTAAATGTATGCCAGACAGTCATAGCTACTAATTAAAGAAACTTAAAATTGATTCAAATAATTTCTCTATATCACTGGTGAAGACAGGCACTTTGATGTCATTACACAGCTGCTGGAAGGGAAAGTGAAGATAGTGAAGAAGCATGTGCCAGCTACAAGGAATTGCACCTAGTGTGGTACAACCGCCATGGAAGTTCTGGGTCTTAGAGTCCCAAGCAGGGAGCTGGCAGGCTGCACTGTGCTGACCCAGGGGCAGGAATCCTGCTCTGCACTTCACCCCATCTTGGAGCTCTGTCAGCACAGTGCACCTGTTTTATCGGGGGGGAAATTTCAGCTTCCCAGGGCAGACAAGTGTAGGTTACTGCATACTCATGGAGTGCATAGCAAAAAACTCTTTAACCTGAGATTCACAAGTGACCCCCCACAAATCATTCAGAAAAAGAAGAATCATGTCCTCTGAAGATAAAGGCATGTGTTCTCCTTCTGCCAACAATGCAAGCTTTTTTTTTTTTTTTTCAAGTCACAAGAACACTGCAGCTGTTACTTTGGCTCAAGAGAAAGTATTCCTACAGTAAGGAGACATAGGGCCCAATTCATCTCTTGTATCAACACTGTTAGTTATGCTGGGGATGATTTGTTTCACATAGCACTCTCCTAGCTACCCAGTTTTTTTCCGAAGACCCATTTGGGGCAATACCCTAAAATCACTTCAGAAGAGAATGTAAATTTAATATTGCAAGACACAAAAACCAGTCATAAAATTTGAGCATCAAATTGCTAATAACACGTGAAACGGTTCCTAATCACACTAACTTAAACCTATGTTTAGCCCATGTTATCCTCTACATCTTAGAAATGTTAGCTTTAGGGGAACTAGACTCCGCAAAGCCTCAGGTTTGTACTGAAGTAGATGTCCATATGAGTGAACTCACAGAGAAGGATCCAGATGCATCTGAACTGGATTTGCTGTGCTAATGTTTGTTCAGATACACAATTTTTTAACCTTTCCTCATACACTGCTTTTCCTACTTGGGGATTCACAAGAAAAATACCGATCTGACTACCAGGGCAAAAAATGGATGTGTGCTCCAGTGATAAAGCAAGAAGCAGCTGCATGTGAGGAACTGCTGTTATCGTACCAGGCCTGTACTCACTCAGCATTCATAGCTGAGCTACAGGTAAAGGAAACCTGGACTCCTTTTGTGAAGTGTCTTTTTCTTTGACAGAAAAATCACATGACATCAATAATTCTTTTTCTTTTTTTTTTTTTTTTTTTTTTTACTTCAGCAAGTATACTTCTAAGTAATTTACAAAAAATATTTACAGTTATAATTTCAACTCATTTTGGAATCCATTATTCTGTAAGATTCAGCAGTGCAGTACTTCTGTCTTTGTTAAACCTGAAGGATTATCCCCCAGTTGCCAGACTGTACACATTCTCTATGCAGTGTTGCCTTAGTTGGATTAAAGGGTTACATCTTCAAGGGAATTACAGTGACATTTTTCTGTTTTGATAAGCAAATTCAAATTCACAAGGTGATTTTTGTTGAACTTAGTTTTAGATTTACAGAACTAATGATGGAGGACACCGTTCTGATCTCAGCCATGAGTTCCAAAATTAATCCAAGGGAAAACACAGGTTTAATCCTACTTCTTCCAAAGGAGATTTGATCTTGTGTTTCCTTCAGCTGTGCAGTAAAGTAAGCTGGGCATGCTTGTAACTCGTTTTCTTGATGATGTTCCACTATATATTTTCCACATTCCATTTCCCTAGTGGAAAATCTGTTACAGTATAGCAGTTAGATCAGCTTTCTGTTGCATGGTTTCATAACTCATTATGGCAGCAATAGAAATCAAACTCCAGGATCCCGAATCATTCTTGTTGAGGTCTCTAGGCCTGGGATTACTGGGTAGAACTTTTCCTTACAGCTGAAGCAGTTTGCTTTACTTTGGCAGCTTGAAAGAAATGGCATCAAAGTAAAAGCTTTTCCAGTTTTTTCTTTTACATTCTCTGGTCAAGCATGTCAGGAAAAAGAATAATAAGATTAGGGCTCAACAAAGGAATTGAAACAAAAGCTTGGTTCAGACCCTGAACAAAAAGTTAACAACTTTGTATAGTGCCATGCTGGACCTGAGATATTTTCCTTTAATGTTACATTTGTGAACAGATTTAAAGATGACTGCAAAACGGATAGGTCACAAAGGGTACAAAATGTATAAATTGTGAGATTTTGGTATAGAAGTACAAGGATACTTCCCCCAGTGCTTCAAAAACTGTGATGCCACTGTTCAGCTTGATGTAAGATGAACAAAGTCACTTCCAGCAAGCGAGAAGTACCAATCCAAGGCATTTTATTAGAACCATTGTTCAGGGAGAGTTTGTGCTATCTGTAAGTAGCACACAAACTTTAATGTTACTGACTAGTAAAATCCACATAACTTGCAGACAGTCCGAAGACTTTCTTGCCAAACAGTGGTTTTGTGTTGTAGAATCACAAAATCATTTGATTTAAGAACTTGGAGAGTCACAAAATGAACAGGTTTTGGGCCAGTTGTAAGTAACTTTGATTTTGATCCATCAAGCAGTAAGACACTCATTCCCTCTTTTTTTCCTTCCTAAGACCTGTTCCCTGTTCTTTTAAACTTTTTCATTTCAAAAACCAAAGATATATTAAACTTCTGTACTCAATAACTCATTTGTTACTAAAGAATGAGAAACCCTAAGTAGTTCCACTGTGATTTTAACATTAATCTCCCACACATGCATAACGATAAGCTCTTTCATTACACTTTCAGACAATAATGAGCAGTTTTATTCGATAGATAATAAAAGTATGAGACCATTCCTTTTAATGGATCTGACTGCCTACAGAAACAAAACTGTTACGCTGTGCCTTTGCCTAAGAAGAGTGTTGCCTGATCTTGAAATTCAGGAAATCTTTTAGATGCTTTTGAAACTGTGGTCAGAGCTAGTTAGCCTTGAAAACTCATCTTAGCCTAGAGACATCAGTCGGGATCTTTACTGCTACCTCATCCTCTCAGAATACATGTTGTGTGCCATTTATGTGCATGTAAAACATGCATTGCATTTTATAGTAAAACTGCACATTGCCCACTTGTAGTTTACGCTAAAAAGAAAAGAACTTCAAATATTATTAAAGTTTTCTTAGAAGTGGCTATAGAGATATGCTGGCATACAGATCCGTGCATCGTATAATACTGCAACTCACAGAATTATCTAATGGCTCTCAGCCCATTTACAGAGAAAATTTCTTTGCTGAAATTCAAACTTCCTCCTGAACAATAAATTACATCTATGTTTCAATAGTGAGTTATCTGGAGGTCAGCCACTCATTAAGTCCGGCCACATCAAATCAGTGCTCACGTGGAGTAATTGCACACAGTCATTTCAGTCTTGCATTCTCTTGAAACTATTCAGGCAAAAAGAGTAGCTGCGGTAATTTCTGAAGGGCTACCCTACTTGTGTTTCTAGAATACATGGACAGCCTGTATCCTAGTTTATACAAAATGAGATTTTATTCGTATAGACACTGTACCCTCCTTTGTTTGTCATCTTGTAGCCAATTAACCCACTGCAGAACAAGTACCAATGGAGCTAAAGAACAGTAGAAGATGTAAACTGAATTCAATACTTGGATTTCTTAGAGAACCAAAGTAAATTAAGAGATAGGAAAGCATCATTCTCAAAACTTGAGCTGTCAGGTTCTGATTTTTTTATTTATTTGTTTTTTTCCCATTGCTGCATTTTGAACTAGCTAAAATTAACAGAACACTCCTGGGGAAACCCTGAGCTTAAAATACAAGTCACAGAACCAGCTACAGTCTTGACACTGGTATTTAAAAACATCAGCTGAATTCCAGTTCTATTCCGTAGAGCAGGTGGTAGAAGGAAATAGTGCCTTATCTGAAACAGTGATCCCAAGTCAGCAGGTGGTGGCATCGCTCAGGCTTCTAATGAAAAGCAAATCAGCCTCATCAGGAAGATTAACAACTAATAGAGAAAGACGCCGCTCCTCCTTAATATGTATTCTAGTGATTCATTTCACGAGTATTTTAACCAGTTATGGTAACTCAAAAGCATGTAAGAGGTGTGGAAACTGTCTTAATAAATATTATCACTATACATTTAAGAATTGTTTCTTTGCTTAGGGGGTTATTTTTAATACTCAGTCTATACTATCCTCCTGAAAATGAATGTGAAGGTACTGTGAAGTCTCTGTTACCCTATGTCCCTTCTGTCTCTTGCTGCCTGAATAGGAACTGGTGCCTGCAAACTTCTCTGCCCTCCAATGGCCACCAGTGACTGCCCTGGCTCTTCTCCTCTTCCTACATTTATTGCACTCCAGACCATCATTGAGAAAATGTTACTGTAAAATATGCAATCATATTTCTTTGATGAAGTAATGTCATGTGCCATGTTATTCCCCTTTTCTAAACAATATTTTCATTTATAGAGTTTAGCATTTTTTTCTCCAAACTGCCTTGTAGCTCATTTACCGGGATTGCATTCAGGACATTCTCACAGATTTTGGAAGTGCAACAGAAATATGCACTCATACTTCATTTTCTAAGAAATGCAGCTTTGTTTTCAGTAATGAAATTCCCTTATATTTCTGTTTCTAGACAACTTTGCTGCTAAATGTACTTTGTTAAAAATAAAGATGCACACTTATACACACGTTGTTCCCACGGCTGGCTTGAGTCGTACACTATGTTAAGTGATATTTCTTTACATTTATTACTCGTGGCCATTATACACTGTCCTTTTAGTTCTGAAACATTTTACACCAATTACCTCAAAAGCATGGTGGGAGAATCATATACTCTATTGGCTAAAAGATGACTTCTGACAGTAGATGGAAACTTGTATGGGTTTCAGCAGCAGGCTGTGACACATACTGCTTGCATGAGTGAATGTCCCAACAATATGCTCTTGTGTGCCTGCAGTAATGCATTATGTAATACTGCAGCACAGAAAGAGACTTACTCAGAAATATGGCAAGCACGTTATGTATCTGGAAGTAGAACTAACTTGTGTTGCTTACACAATACTACTATTATTACTCTATCTTATGCCTTGTTGGAAAGTAATCATCTGCTTCTGCTTGTACCCAAGGCCAAACTGTTCTGTGCATTGCACTGCATGTGCCTATCGAATTCAGACAGATTTGTCTGATATTCGTTCATTGTAATTTAGAGGCAGACGTAATACCTTGCAGGGAGACTCTTAAGTATAATCACCCGAGACTTTCCTACTCTTTCTTAAAGGTGAAAATGCAATGGCCAAATGTGGCAGACAGTTGGACATCCAGAAATCTTCCTGGCTCAGTCTGTTTCTTCGAAATAAGCAATAAAATATCCAGAACTTGATCTCCATAACTGCAGATAAAAACCTATGGGGAAACAGATCCCTTATTTGACATATCAAGTCTGAATATGTTGTGTAGGCTTCTTGTGTCAAGCAATTAACCTACAGAAGACAGTTGTATTGGTATAATACTCAGCTCTGCTCAAATTACTCCCTCTAGTTTTCCATGTTCCTTTATGAAGTCTTCCTTCTGTGTAAGTTCACCTCAGGCAGTATATCCATTTTTGATATCCTGAGGTTTTTGTATTTGTGCAGTGCACAAAAATATAAGCTAAAACTCAAAACCTTTGTGAAAAAGAAACTAAATGTTTGTAGATTTCTTTTTTCAAACTATATCTGCTGGGTAGTATTATTGTGCTAAATACTCCATTGGCTTTACTTTATACAGTGGTCATATGGGTGGATGTATAAAAATGGAGGCAGCAGCAGAAAGCTTCAAATGTAAAGATCTAAGTTAGAGAATTAGAAACAACATCCTCTTATGAGAAGTGTCGAAAGTAAGAGTGGAGTAAATGTCACATACCCAGCTGGGGTCCTGGCCAAGGAAGGAGCCTGGCAGGAGATGAGAGGGAGGATCACCTCTCACAGCGTTTGCCCCAGTGACCCGGCAGAAAGCTGAGTGGGGTGGGGTGACATCGGGAGGAGGTGACAAGAGGTTCAGAGCCACTGGCCATTCATGTTATGGGCAGGAGGGTGGGAGTCCAAGCACGGCCATGGGATACCTGCCTTACCTTTACTGGGAAGCGAACCAGGCAAAGTGCTTCAAGCATTTCCTTCCAGACTCGCAGGTAACTGAGAGATGTCTGTGCTTTCTTGTTCTTCGGAGCTGGTTTGGTTTGCTGCTGGCAAATGTTCGGGAAGGTAAGCTTCTGGTGGTGACAACGTTTGTGCAGAGTCAAGGAACTACGGCCCTCAAGTGAACATGCAGAAGTACTTCTGCAGCAAAAATCTCCCCCTGGCATCTGGAAGCTCACTGTGAGCAGAGCTGATTCAATGCCAGGCGGTCACACCAGACCCAAGCACGCTCTGTTCTCACATGTTCTGCTGCGGGCCCAGGAACAGAGGACAATCCCCTGCGCTGGGAAACCAAGAGGTTGCAACCAGAGCCAGTGCTGTGCACCACAATCCTCGCAGAAGGGCACCAGAGCTGTGAAACTGTAGGGTCAGCCAAACAGCGTGGGAGAGATCAGCAGCTTTGAGACAAACCAGAAGGGCTCTGCTGTTCAGTGGGTTCTGTTGTAGGTGGTACATAAGGACTCAGCTCACAGTGCTGTTGGGGAATGCCTTGTGTTTCCCTCAGACTCCATGGAACACATCCAGCAATGACAACAGGTTACTTACAGCATTCTCTGGTAGAAATATTGACTGCATGATCTTTATATGATGTGAATAATTGTATTCTGGGGTCCTGGGCAGCCTGATCTAGTGGGTGGCAACCATGGCCACAGCAGGGGGTTGGAACTGGGCAGGCTTTGAGGTCCTTTCTAACCCAAACCATTCTGTGATTCCATGATTCTATGATTTTCCTTACTCATTGCTGTGTTGTTTCTTTTTGGTTTGGTTTGGTTTTGTATTTAATTTTAAAGCCATCGATTCCCAAAGAAAGGCACATTATATAAAATAGAGACAGAGAGAAAACAACTCAGTATTTCTGAATGTTGACATCGGAAAGCTCCTTGCTTTTATCTAGCCATTTTTTTTTAGTGAGTGAAGGGAAATTACCTCGATTGCTCTAGCTTTGGCTGTTTCAAAATCTGACCTGCAGTTCAAATCTTCTCTTGGCCCACCTCTGTGTCCCCACAGCACTCACTTCTTGTCTCATCTGAGGGCTCCAGGTCACTTAACCAGGCATGTCCCATTTCACTCCCTGCTCATGCTTCCTGGGACAGGCAGGAACTATAAATAGGTGTTACTGTAAACCTCACTGCTTGCTCTGGGTTTTGGATAGTGGGCCAGATCAGGCTGCTCTCGGGAAAGGTTTACAAGGTCACCGCTGCTTCTTGGGCTCCAGGGCTCACTGCTGGCTCATGGCCAACCTACTGTCCACCAGAACACCCAGGTCCTTCTCCACAGAGCTCCTCTCCTACTGGTCATCCCCTAACTTGTGCTGATGCATGCGATTACTATTATTATTATGGGGAATTTGAATTTGGAACCAAGACATAAATAGTTGTGTTTTCTATTTTGTTGGTCCCTAATGTCTCTGATGGAGCAGCTACGTATTTGAGCATGGTCACTGAAAATCCCCAGGCTCCCCAGTGAATATGAGATTTGCCACAGGCTTCAGGGTTCCCAGATACTTATTCCACCTGAGCTCAGTCCAATCAAGCACTGCCCACGCCTTCAGCAGAACACCGTGAAGCCCACCAGTTGCGGAAGGATTTGGGGATGCAGCATTTTTCCATGAAAGCCATTGCACTTTTCAGTACCAGGTTCAACTTGTGAACATCTGTGATGGCATTCATACATGTCAAAGTCATGTAAGAGCTTAACCCACTCTTCAAATCTAATTAAAATATTTTGGGCTGGGAGCAAGTTACCACTACACCTAATTGTTAAAGCAGCACACAGATGTTGCAAAGGGCTTGTACAAACCTGCGCCTCTGAACAAATTAAAAGCTTTTAAGATCACAGAGTAGTTTTTGAAGTTAAAAATTAACCGTGATTACATACGCAATAACCTGCCACTTCTTTTACACTTCTGCAAAATAAAACATTGTCAGAAAGAAATAAAGCATTCTGAAGAAGTGCCAGAATATGACTTTACGCTTGCTTGAAATGTGCTTCCAAAGCTGCTTCAAGGACATCCACTGTGTAGCTGATTATTAAAGAACATCTTTTCTCTAAAAAGAGCTATTTGTAGTCATCTTGATTGACAATAAATGTTATCTAATACACAGCATTGCTTGCAGCACTTCAGGAAATACGAAATTACACAACCTGTTTTCTTGTTTACTTACAACCACTAAATATGATATAGGTTTCTTGAACACGAAGAAGTGTTAAAATACCATAAGATGAATGTACAGCAAAATTCATAGAAAATATCCTGCTTTTTTTTTTTTTAATTATTATTATTTTTTTAATGTGTTACCAAGTATTTAGTGAGGAGGACGTGCTTTATTCTGACCTTCTTGCTTGCTTTATTTTCCTGATTCTCCTGCAGCGATATCAGCTCAAAGCTTCTCAACATGGGAAGCAAATTTTGCTGTGTGAAAACATAAGTCAGGAGAAAGTTCATTCGTGTCTCAGGAAAGGGAGAGAGAGAAAAAGTGGGAAAGGGAATTCCACTAGAGAGTCAGAGAAAGAGCTGCAGGGAGCCAAGATTTCTGTGTCTGGTGCTGCAGGTGGGGGACAGTAAATCACGCTGCCATTAGGGGACTGCTCCTTTGCCACTTTCACTTTGCCATGAGAAGAGGAGCAGGACCAGGGTAGGATCCACACTGTGGGAACAGAATCGCAGAATTATAGAACTTCAGTGACTGGAAGGAACCTCAAGAGATCATCGAGTCCAACATCCTGCTAAAACAAGTTCCCTACAGTATGTCACATAAGTAGATGGCCAGATGGCTCTGTAAAGTCTCCATACAGTAAACTCTACAACCTCTCTGGGCATCTTGTTCCAGTGCTCCATCACCCTTACCATAAAGAAGTTCCTCCATATGTTTTTATGGAACATCCTATGATCAAGTTTTAGGCCATTGCTCCTTGTCCTATCACTACACGCCACTGCGAAGAGTCTGCTCTCATCCATTTGCCTCCCACCTCTCTTTACAAATTTATAAACATTAATCAGATCTCCCCTCAGTCTTCTTTTCCCCAGACTACTCAGCCTCTCCTCATAAGGGAGATGCTCCAGGCCCTTCAACATCTCTGTGGCCCTCTGCTGGACTCCTTCTAGGAAGCCGCTGTCTTTTTTGAACTGAGGAGCCCAGGACTTGACAAAGTACTCCAGATATGGCCTCACCACAGCAGAGTAGAGGGGGGGATCACCTCCATCGATCTGCTGGCCATACTCTTTTTAATGCATCCAAGCGCAGCTTTCTTGGACAAAAGGGCATACTGATGGCTCATGGCCAACCTGTTGTCCACCAGGACACCCAGGTCCTTCTCCACAGAGCTTCGTTCCACAGGTCATTCCCTAATCTGTACTGATGCATGTGGTGATTCCTCCCCAGGTGCAAGACTGCACTTGCTTGTGTTAAACTTCATTAGGTACCACCTTGCCCAACTCTACAGTCTGTCCAGGTCTTGTTGAATTCCTCAAAGACATTTTGGCTCATACTGATGACTCCCAGCAGATCTGATTTTTTTCCGATTAAAAAGTTATCTGGTTAAAAAGGAGAAGTTTATTATTTTGCACTATAACAAACCAGGTGTCCCATCTAATGTTCTTCAGCTTGTTTAGGATATCGAGGATGGTCTATCTGCAATCTGATCAGCACAGTTTATATTTTACCAAAATCTGTGAGACTGTAAAGGCCAATACACAATCATGCATACCATGACTGCAGCAAGAAACCGTTTTAATGACATTTTTTCAGCAAGTGGAACACTGCATACTTTTCATGTATGTAGTAATAGAAGATAGCTACAATACCTTACCTCATTTTTTTTCCCCAAATATAATTAGCCCAATGTTTAGTAAACAGTGAAAATTGTGAACAGTGAAAATAGGATCCAGTAAAGTTTGCCTTCTATAATCTTAATTCCAGGCAATCATTAAACTCCTACCTACCATGGCTACTTAGATTAGTAGAAAGTAAGTACATAAGCATTTCACAATTTGAGCTTTTATACCAATGGGTATTACGTGAAAAAAATGACATAGTTCTCATCATGGTTTTGTTGAACATGTGTTATTTGGTTCTTTCCCCCTTACAAGAGGCCACAAAAGTAAGATTTGCCTCTTTTTTTTTTATGAGCAAGAGCCTGATGGGATCTGTCAAGAACAAGACACTGGAAAGCTGTGTTACATCACGGTCAGCTCTCAGTCTGACTGCCGACTGATTTTCATCTGCTGAGGATGAGGTTCCTCAAGGTGATCTGCCAAGGCGGCAGAGCAGAGGTGGGATGTGTGAACAGGAAGTCATGCTGGTGAAAAACATACACTGTTAATGTGAAAACAACTTCTGAATATAACAAAAACTGCATGTACAGTGTGTATATAGAGTTATTCATAGTAAAAATAGCTTTAGTTGAAAACATGCAGACCTTAAAATAAAGAAGCTAAGGGTGCATATTTATCCTTGTCTCTACAACTGGGAGTTAGGATGCTGCCCAAATTTGGTTTTAGCATTTGTGGCCCAGATCCCACCTGTCAGTATGTAAATCTCATTGGGCTTGGAGCAGCCACATTCAGCAATATCTGGGCAGTAAGCATAATACATTGATCTCTAGCAAAACAGAAATTGGGTCCTTGCGGCTCATTCTGATCTCATTTACACTAAAGTTAGTCTAGATGTCTTTGATTATTTAAAAAAAAACCTGAAATTAAATCTAATCAGAAGCAAAAATGGAGAATATTTTTCAACATGTTTGTTCAGATTTCAGCTGGATAAATGGACATCTTTTAGATTTCTGTGGAGAAAAACTATAGGTGAGATGGTGCAGAAATACAATTCTCCATAATGTCATTGACTGCATCCACAGAGACTATTATCCTTACTACATTTCTAAACATCTCTTTATGGAAACAAGGCTGTGACTCAGCTAAGCTGCCCAGGAGGAGTGGCAAGGATTCAAGAGCCAAAATGACAATGTGCTCCTTTCCAAGCTGCCCAACTCAGGAAGGAGGAAATCTTGCACCCTGCTGCAGTCAGTAGCAGACTCAAAATTCTTGTGCATTAGGTAAACTTGTCAGTGCCTGCAAAAATCATCATTCAAGGATGCATAGCCTTGCTCTAGCCTCTCCCTTTCCACTTCCAGAAAGCTGGAGCACAGTCATTGTTATGCTGAGACACATACTCACTCCGTAAAGAAATTCCTGAGGGAAATGCACTCTATGGAGAGACAGTGCAAAGCAGCCAGGGGATGAAGATTTAAGACTGCTGGCTCTCACAACAGCTGTGCTTCAGAATCCACTGTATAAAAGATGTAGCTTGTCTTATTTGTACGTAATGTATTTCAATTGCTCTTAACATTTTCATATATTCCCACAGGAATTGCCAATGTATTTTTAGTTATTCAAATACATGCGCGCGTTACATTTTCCATCCCCTTAGTTAGGGAGAATACACTTCTTCTTTAGGAAGCAGATAGCTGAATTTGGATTGCAAACTGTTTTTAACAAAGCAGCAGTTCAGTGTGGCCAGTGCCATAAGAGTGTATTAGAAGCCAAGAGCCAACTACTCCCACTCAATTTCTTTAACAGCTGAAGAAATAATTTCTTATATTCTGTTAATGGCTGAATGGATTCCCTTCAGAATTCTGGTGTAAGGCAGATATCTGAGTTTGCAGCCTAAGATAATCAAGAAAAGCCACTGCAAATGAAGACTTGAGACATAAAGTGATATCTGTACTGTAACCGAGGCATCCTTTTAGAGTAAATTACCTGGTTACAACAGTAATTAATCATCATGTATATTTGTATAGTGACTTCCACCTAGAACTTTCAGAATGCTTCAATGGAATATTTATCATCATGACCTTCCTGATAAACAGTTGTCATTGTCCTCATTTCAGAGACCAGAACACTGCAACACAACATGATTTCAATGACTTGCTAGCTTCACTCAAGAGATCTTCAGCAGAGCCATGAAATATGTCCAGATATGAGGACTGCACATTTTAAACTCTCAGTATAGAGTCTTACACTTTAAATGCAATGTGCTTTTGTATTTGATCTTTGTCTAGAACTTTAAAATTAATTTAACCCTCAGTTTGAAGTCTTACCATTTGTGTAGAGTGACCCACAACAAAACTATTTTAATATAGCTGGAAATTTAGCCTGACCATAAGATGAACCTAACTTTCCCACAAATGTCTTTAGATAAATCACTGACACCTTGTCATTGTGTCACTTGGCATAGTAGACTAAGATCTCAGAAATGGTGTTAAAGTGTAGAGAGAGTTAAGTATGTGGCTTTACATTCTTTAGAGCGCTGCATTAGTTTGTACTTCCAATATGACAGAGACCACTTTTATGCTTCTCTTTGAATGCCCTCAAGGTTATGTGAGACATGCACTGTCAGAGGAAATATGCTTCACTGATATCCCAAATATTGATTTCAGTGACAGCAATTCTTACCACAGTGCAAAATTAGTTATGTCCTCCCCTTACCCTCCAAATCTGCAGGATAAAAACTATAGCAAGACAGCTCTTTTAATCCTACAGTGTTTTCATGAAAGCTGAAAAATACCCAAGGTTAGACTAATTGTCATGATTGGTAAATACAAACTTAAGATTTCTTGTTGCATCCTTCCTGCACCATTATTTTTAATGATTGATGAGAAGACATTGCTATATGCTTGCTTTTCCTCTTCCTACAGTGAGCCATCCATCAACACAAGAGACATCTTGATGCACACACTGTGGCAACAGAAAAAAATAAAATGAAACAATGGAAGTATGTTATATTGAATGCGTCACACAATAACCGAAGCATAGAATATCCTGAGTTGGAAGGACCTCAGGAGGTCCTGGTATCCAGCTCCTGGCTCCACACAGAACCACCCAAAATCCACATCCTATGTCTGAGAGCATTGTCCAGATGCTCCTTGAACTCCAGCAGCTTGGGGCTGTGCCCACTGCCATGAGGAGCCCGTTCCAGAGCCTGACAACCCTCTGGTGAAGAACCTTTTCCTAATATCCCATTAACCTACTATCCTCATGTAAATTAATAATCCCACTCCATCAGTGCTTGAAAGTCTTCTTGTCCAAGTTTGCAGCAGGAATCAGTAGCAGGAAAGAAAGTCAGGGAGTTGAGCCACTGTCTGATACAGCAATTGACTGATTTGCACATCTTCAAATGGACAAAAATATTTCCCCAGTTTTTCCTATCTACTGGCACTGAAAACTAGTTAGCAAATTTTCAGAGGTGACTGTATAGAACATGCTTGCCATATTGCATTAAAAACATCTTGAGTGAGAAAAGTTTTATGTATGAGAACCAGAGCCAAAACTTACTACTTAATTCCACCGTGACTCAAAATTAAGAACAACAAATTTGTTGGAGATACGGTACATTTCACAGAGGAAAATGTTTGGGGTCAAAAGAGTTCAGATCTAAAGAAGACATGGACAACGTTCTGTAACTGCAAGACTTCCTTAACAAGATTCTAAAAAATTCTATCAGTAATCCTAGTTACTAGAAGACAGATCTAGTTCTGGTTGCATTCACATTGGGTGTGAAATTTCTCTTAGGTGTGCTCTTCAGTTGAATTCAAGCTCTCCGGACAGGTTGAAAGCAGTTCTGGGTAAAAATGACTTCAGCACTGGACCGGAGCAAGAACCCGAGCTCTTTGGGGTGCCTGCCTGCTGCAGCAGCCCTTCAGGCACACAGCAAGCTGCAGTGATGCCTGAGAGGCCACTGGGAGGGCATCTAGCTCTGCCTCTGAGGGCATCTCTGAGGAAGCTGCATACGTCTGCTTGCAGGGTCCACGGGACAGCCTTACCATTCTCTGGGGGGGTTTCTTTGGTTGCATTTCACATGATAGCTTTTAACAGCCACTGAAATCCCTCAAATGTGAGGAAGAAGAAAACCTAACATCCTGCAGCTGAAAGAAAATAGCAATCTATTTCCGATATACTTATGAGAACCAAAAAGTCCCTTGTCTGCCTGACTCACAGCTCTTTTTATCACTCTTCACGTGATGAAACTATGGGCCCTCTGTGGGCCCTGCTATTTGAATGAAGTTTGTCTACAAGTCCATAACGCCTTACTGTTACATGCAGAAAACACAACTGTGGCTGCACAGAACAGCAAACTGTAATGCTGCGTGCCCTTTCTGGCTGGTGGTTGTTGGCAGAACAAAACTATTTGCAATCTTTTCCACAGCTGCAAAAGTAGCTTTTGTGTATTCATCCCCGCAGGATGTCATGCTGTTCAAAATGCAAAATTCATTTTTAATTCAATTGCATCGTTTGGACAATTTATTTGACTACTGAAATACTCCATCAGCTACCTTAAGACATCAGATGGAGCAGAAGACACCTTTTGAGAGTCCAATTTTCCAATTGTTTTAGTTCATTCTGTGAATGTACTGCTGCAGAAAGCATGCATGACATTGAAATGATGTCAAAAGGCATTAAATTATTTGGCCATAATATGCAGAATTGTACACAAGCCAGAAATGTTGGGATTTATTAAAATAAAGATCTCAGCTGTTCCTTGAATGCTGGAATGCTTCAGTTTGAGTCTAATATTCACTGCCTTTCTGCCATCCCAGGGCTACAACATCTGGGAATTCAAAATGCCTGACACGGTGCGCAACACAATGCAGCATACAAACACCCTGTGTCAAAAGTCCCACTAGCTCAGTCTCTTTACTGCCACCATGAGGCAATACAGAACCAATATTAACAATAGCTACCTGTAATCACCACACTAGAAAGAAAAAAAAAAAGAAGAAAGTCAGAAATACACTTTTGTCTGTCAGTGAGGCAAACAAAAACAATGGAAGGTGTTGCACATATTGAATTTGGATTCCAACTGTAAATAATTAAAATGGCAACAATACATTCTGAAATAAGATTAAAGGTCGCATGATGTTAAGACTTTACCAGGTTGCTCCTGAAACCAAACTTACTCCTTACTATTAACTAACCTTGTACAGAAACCATTTCTGCTGAAGGCCTTCAGCACAGTTTCACAGGGCTTCCTGCACCAAGCCAAGCCGAGCTATGGTTGCTTTTCTGTTCTTTTCACTCCAAGAAATTGAGCAGACACTTCTTGCCCTTCCAGGAGCAGTCTCCACATGGGAATAAGCAAGGCTGAAAAGATGAAGTTGGCCTTACACAGGCTTTGGGTACTGATGATATTGTTGATGTGGCTTGGAAGTTAAAGTTGAAACATCATGCAGGTGATCAAGTAAATAAAAACTGTAGCTGGCAAGAAGGTCAACATTTTTTACTAGATGCTTCCAAGATACCGGTTAATTATTTGCACACAAAACATATAATAGAATCATAGAAGCCTTAGAGTTGGAAGGGACCGCTAAAGGCCATCTAGTCCAACTCCCCTGCAGTGAACAGGGACACCACGGCTAGATCAGGCTGCCCAGGGCCTGATCCAGCCTTACCTTGAAAGTCTCCCAGGATGGGACATCAACCACATCACTGGGCAACCTGTTCCAGTGCATCACCAGCCCCACTGTAAAATAATTTTTCCTGATATCCAACCTAAGTCTACCATCTTTGAGCTTGAAACCTTTTTCCCTTGTTCTGTCACCACAGACACTGCTAAAGAGTCCATCCCCTTCTTTCCTGTAGCTCCCCTTTAGATACTGAAAGGCCGCTATCAGGTCACCTCGGAGCCTTCTTTTCTCCAGGCTGAACAGCTCCAGCTCTCTCAGCCTGCTCTTGTAGGAGAGGTGTTCCATCCCTTGGATTGTTTTTTGTGGCCCTTCTCTGGACATGCTCCAACAGATCCATGTCTATCTTAAAGTCAAAACAGAACACATTCTGATAATGAAATTTGCCCCATATCATTTCTAGCATGCAATGACAGAAGTGCTGCAGAGCTCAGTTTTAATTGTTGAGACACATTTCCATTGAACAGCTAGTAACATTCAGGCCCACAGGTTTAAAGCTGTGGGTTCCAGTCTGTCTAAACATGTTTCTGCTGTCAGTGGTGAACTAACAGCTCTTATGTTTGAAAGGGACTATTTAAACTACTGAAGTTACACAAACACTGTACCTGTTGTATTGTAGTCCGTGACAGTATCTCACTTTCAAATGTATAAGGCCTAAGAGTCTGTTAGAATTTACAAATACATATGTAAAAACAATATGTATAAAATACATATTAGGAACCTGTTCTTCAAAACTTGTAGGAACATTACTCAGTTGTTCTCACAGGTTAAAGAAGATGTTATGGACAAACTGAGAGGTCAGAGTTTAAACGGTTGATAAATGATGTCCAATACATATACTAAAACAGTAAGCTAATGATCATAAAAGTGTGTAGGGAAAAGTAATTTTGTTTTACTTGCTTTTCTTCTCCTCGTTCCTTGTGTAATACATAGGTGTAGGAAATGCATACAGCTATGACAATGGCATAGTGTAAACTCAAGAAAATAAAGAAACCAGTATTACTGAAAACTTTTTTCAAAACACTTTGTTGAGCCTCAGTAGTGGCAGCAAAGACTACTAAAGAAGGGTAATCTGTCCTGTCTGATTACTACAATGCTTTGCTGTAAGGAGATGAGTTAAGGAGTCTTTTGTAGTTAGCTCTTGTATTGTCTACCTCTTGGGTTGGGTAACACCTTTCAGATTATCTGAAGATAGTTTTGATGCCTTAATTGCTTTTCTTTTTTCTTTTTTCTTTTTTTCCTGGGCTAATTAGCATCAGTCTGCAAAAATCTCCTGCAAGACATTGTAAAACATCACTTGTTAAAGAGATTGTGGGGCTTGCTCTTGACAAATGCAAAGTGACATTCCGCCAGTGTCTTTTGTAAGATCATACAAAAGAGCTGGTTCATCCACCAAAAAGAGAAAAAATCCCACCAGGAACCAGTGAAAAAGACAATACTCATCATACAGAGTCGCAGAGCTAAGTAAATGGTTCACACGTCTTGCTCACATGAGATGAAAGAGAATGAATCTGAATTCATTTTGCATTTGATCACAGACAAGGAATGCTCCAGATCAAAGTGTGCCATAATGACAGAGACTAGCTAAATGCAACTGGATCCAAAAACATCTGCCAGGGGTTTGATGTCTAAAAATGGAAATCCTTTATATTAATGTATTATTACATAACCACATGAGAACCAAAAGGCTCTTGAAGTCTTATTTTATTTTTGTATATTGTGGTTGAGAAAATTCAACTAATGTAACTCCCCAAGTAAATCCAACACATTGAGAAAAAAGAGAGTGAAGGATAACAATGAGTCTTCAACCTCTGTTCTCTTTGTGTATGATCAGGCAACACTTTAAGAAAGACAAACTGGTGAAGTGCTGGTGACCTGAATAAAGCATATCAGCAGCATAGGAAATGAGTTTGATGGTAGCAATCCAATTTTCAGTGGATAAGGGAGCACATCACAAAAACCTCCTCTACAATTAGCACTAATTGGCAACTTTTTTGGCAATCTTTTTGCAGAGGGCAGAAATTGAATGGGCGTGGAGATTAAACTGCCATTTCACTCCTAGAAGTGCCCTCTTTGAGCAGCAGCCGAGGTGTATTGGGAGGGCAGAGTGGAAACAAACACAGAATTTCTGACTGTGTTGTACATGTTCTGGGGATGAGTAGACTTCATTCCTCATGTTGTCCAGGCAACATCTATACAGGAATTAAAATTGCAGCAGAAGAGGGAAAACCGTTTTTTAACTCTTCAGCTGGAAATCCATACAAGGTACTCAGTGTTTGAAAGTATAGTGAAAAAAAAAAGCTCAGAAAATGAAGTTCTGCAGAAATGAACAAAAATGGACTTTGCTTTTGATGGAGGAAGCACATGTGCAGAAGTGTGTGCAGAAGTCAGCATCATTTCCTTCCTTTTTCCCCTGGAATCATGCATTCATTGATGCAATGTTTAGTGTAAGTCACATCTTTTTGGACAGTCTAGATGTTCAGAAAAATGGATGCCTTTTCCAAACTATATTTAGGTTTCTGAACTCCAGATGGAACTGAATCACACAGCTAGACCCATGCTGTTGACGGAGGAGGGGGCACGTTTTGCTGCATCTACCCTTGCTACTGTAAAGCTTTTTGGAAGAGGGCAGCTCTTGGCTCTGCAGTAGCTGGGCTTGTACCAGCACAGAAGTGACCCTCACATTTCTGGGTGAGTGGAGCTGCGCTGTGGCATAGACCCTGATCTGCACTGCAATGCAGTTTGCAAAGAAAATCAGAGAGTGGAGCAGAGTCCCATTTCTGACAGGTTAAAAAATCTACTCACCCTTGGCTCTAGCTCTCTATATGCTTATGATTTCCAAGAAACCGTTTTACTTTTCCCCAGGTTTCACAGATCTTTGCATTTTCAAGAAATGTGTGCACTCTATTGACGTCTGTTTCTGTTCTGCTAACATTAACTTAACACAGAATAGGTGAGCAGAGGGAACTTCATTGGAATTTCTATTTCTTGTTGTCAATTGTTAATGCTATCATTGCAATTTTTGTGGAAGAAATGACCTTTTGGGGAATGGGTTTATGCTGTAAGATGGAAGTACAAGTATCTCCTCACAAGATATTCACTCTTTTCAGTGCTTTGGTATTCTTTTACATAATACGTAATAAGAAATATACATAAGCATCACAATGGGCTAGGATCCATGAGACTATCAGTGACCAATCAGATGGTACTATTTTTTTACCAAACTGCACCCTAAGAGTTTGGTTATAAAGCAAAGCCTGTGTGAGAGATAGCATAATGGAGGGCTGTAACTTTAAAGATAACATCTCTCATTGAACAGACTACTGATCTTTTACATGAAGTGAGATGCAACATTGTTTGATCTGCCCTGACAAAATTTCCCTTTTTATCTTTTTACACTCTCAAGTTTCTTCCAATTATTCCTTCTCAAGGACTAGTTTTTTTAATGGGGAGCAGATGAGAAAGGACTTTTCCATTTTCTTTTTTTTTAATTGTTATTTTACCAATTTTTCAAAGAAAAGTGAAAAAAGCTACACAGCTGCCTGCAAGGAAATGCAAAAATATGCTGCATGCAGTAATTAAAGTTTCCATCCCTTTCACCATACTGTTTTCAAATCCTGTTTGGACTTTGCTGACTTTGCTGACGTTGTTCATATTCAGCACTCCTTTGTTACGTGTATATGGTAGCCGACTGCAATAACTGGGAATTAGTTCTTCATCCTGAGCATATCACCAAAGTAAAGTAGATGAGAACTTCTAGCGTAGAATAGAAGTGCAGATAGGATGCTTGCAAAAGTTTCCAAACTTCAAAGTCCAGGTGTGACTCAAATGTCTGCTTCTGGGAGTGGATATTTGTAATTCTTTGCATGAGACTTTTTTTACATGCATGTTGTTTCAATTTAACAGAGGTTGTTAATGACATTTTTTGTTGTTCAGTGGATGAATATTACATATAATACTACTCCAGGCAATTATTAAAAAAATGCTTTCTTTATATGCTAACAACTTTTTCCAGGCCTCTGGAATTTTAGGTCATTCTCTTTGGCAATGCCTGCAGTGTATTTTTGGTGTCTTCTGAAGGTAAATTACTCCATTTATTATTAAGAAATTATTTCCTATCCTTTTGACTTATTAATTTTAACTTGTATCATGTTGAGACCTCTGGCTTAAGTTAACTTTCTTTATATAATGCTTCTGTAAAAGTACACAAAGATGAAAAATTCTGGCTTCATGAATTCACTGGGGATTTTGCCATCTCAATGGGATTTGACCTAAAAAGTCTACTGCTACACAGCAGATCTTATTTTGTTAGTGAGGCTAAAATAAGGAGTTGTATATCTTTGCATACATTGAGTTCTGTCTGTTTTTTGGCACCAAACCCCTTGAGTCCTCCATCTTGGCAGAGAGACAAGGATTAGTTTTGTGGGGAAGGGTGAGAGAGCTGAGGAAGCAGCTCTGACAACATCACGAAATGAAAACCTCCACTCCTGGAATGCTTTGAAAGTGTCTGAAAACAGGAAAAAGCCTCAAACATTCACTGTTCTCACTGTGCATCTTCAAAACCCAAAGACAGATGCGTCCCAGTGATTTTGAAGGGAAAAAACTAGACTTTAACAGGAAATGAATGGCCAGACCCAGAACATTGCTATGGAACACGAGTGTGACCTGCAGGAAGTCTTCCAGTTAAAAAGTGTGAGGGCAACCTGGTTTGACTGGCAGTCTCCTGGGCCTACTTCTTGGTGTGGGGAACCACAGTTCTGAAGAGGGATTGACTGAGGAATAAAACCTAGTCTCCCAGTCATTTCTCATTATTCTGAAGCTTAGCATCTTCCTGCTCACATTGTTCTGAGAAATTCCTTCTCCAGTCCTTTCTCTCCTCCAGGTCCTCCATTTTATCCTCAGCTGCTGTTTCTCGTCTCCTGTAGGATGTTCCCAAACTCCCATACTCCAGCACACAACACTATAGACACTTTCTTCTCCAATCCATGTTCAAAAAATCCCTGCTTCCAATCAATTCTCTCTTAATTTTTCCATAAGTGAGTGACTGCTGGAGCTTTTGCCTCTACACTGCCATAATTCAGCAGATAATGTTTTAGAAACAGTAGCTTAGTGAACTGGATGCCAGAATAAGCAATGTTGCAACTACCAGTCAGCATCCACAGGTGCTTCTAGCAGTGACTCTCAGCAAAATATGTTAGTTGAATACCTGTAGCTTTTGTTAAAGCATTTTCAAGGACAAATATACAGCAAATAATTCAAATACTGTAACAATATCAAGTAGGGAAATAGTTAAGATCTATGTTATTAATGTCACATCTCCCACTAATGTTCAATTTACATTATCTGCTTTAGCAAGCAAGCAGTTGACTTTTCAAAGTCACCATTAAAAATAACAATCAAATTATTCAGGGAAATGTGGTAAGATGTACTGAGCTTGGTGTTAATTCAGGGCTTCAAGCTGCCTAGATAACTCCAACGCTTGTTAAATTTATGCAGGTTTTGCCCTCAATATGGTTTGTATTACTCTCTGGTCATAGTTGAGTTGACTTGCTCTGAAAGCAAAAAATGAGAACAAATTCATAGTGAAGTCAAAGAGATACCAAGAAATTTAAACACAAATTCTACTTTTTTTTTTCAGTCTGAGCTTCTATAGAGGCTGATGGCAGACCAGGCATTTATACAAGGGAATTTCCATTTCCAGAAATTGTTTGGGTTTCCTCTTACTCCAAGTTCTTTGAATGGCTTTGATAAACACTCAGATAGGCATCATACCTCACCTAGCTATGTTACAGTACATTTCATGAAGCAATTCATTATACGATTATGTTGTCTTTTCCCTGATGTTTACAGCGAATTTCTATACAAATAAGCCTTAATATGAATGTATACATCAGGGTGAATTATTTTTTCTAAGAGAAATTCTTAAAATATACTGCAAATTTTTACAACAAGAGTTTTGTGTGACCCTTTCAGCAATTTAATTCCTTTATTGAACACAATAGATTTTCTTTGATATCTGAAAATCTTCAGTTTGTGGATCTTTTTACTGCTACGCATCAACAGAGTAACATTTCTGAAAATTAAGTGCGCCTTCATGACGCTTCATTTTGCCAATTAATTGAAATAGCAAAGAAACGTGACATGGACGTCCAAAAGTCACTGCACTATTTTTTGATTAGTCGTTCTACCGTGTGCTGTATTATGTTTAGTAACAGTTATTATGAAGCCAACAGTACAAAAACTTATCTATATTTCCCACAAAGCACTACATTTCATGTAGCTAATGCAATAAAATAACTCCTCCCACTAGCATAGTCTCTGCTTCGTTTCTAAGGACAAGGGTGGGTATACAGACACGCTGCATTGCTAAGCATACTCCAGAAGTAACTTCTGATCTTCAAAGAAACCAGACTCTCAAGGAGCAATAATTAGGCTTGGCTGATTTAAAAAGAAGTCTGAGCTTGGCATTTTCTACTACTTTATTCTTCATATAGCTCCTTTTCTTTTGCTCTTGAAAGCTAAAGACTTTCAACTTTCATTCAATTAGTTTGGAGTATCATTGGTTTCATTTCTATTTCAAAACTTTCTGGTTTGTGTCTTAGAAAATATAATGTACGTATATAATGTAGGGAAAGCAATACATGATCACATCCATTCATGCACTGATATCTTTCTGTTTCAATGGGCCTCCTACCTTCTTCTGAAGATGCAATCAATTGAGCTCAAACTAAATTAAAACTGCCTCTGCACCTGTAATACTGAGACCCTTCAGCTGCCTTCCACCTGTACAACAGGCAGGCATCACTGCTCTGAGGACAGCTGTTGCTTCTTTGTAGATTTTGTTTTGCAAATACAACTTCCAAGAATCCATTCTCAGATCCATCTTATATGTTTAGGAAGTGCTGTCAAAATCTTGTTACTTACTCTCAGAACATAGTAACTTCCTAACATGAGCTCAGTAGCCTTTGTAATACCTCAATACATCAAGGGTGCTATCTACATCTTTTTATCATTATTCTTAGTTGTTCTGAAGTGATCTCTCTGAAATTCAGTACTTACAACATCTGATTCCACTGTTCAGTGTCTTCTTCAGGCAACAGTGCAAGACCTGATTCTGCAACTTTTTCTTATATGGAAAGGTTCAATTTATTCCACTAACATTTCAGGACAGAGAACTTAACTCTGTCTGCTGTAATTCCAGCAGATTTATGTGGTAGGCTGTTTTCTCCATCGTAACAGGCAGAATATCACAAATGGCCACTGTCAGCAGCTGAGAATATAAATTGTGCCATTCTGCCAATACCTCATGCCAAGGTGAGGAGGTATGTGGGTCATGCATGTCATGCACTCACAGTTCTTACCGGTCTCCTTAAGATTCTATCACATTTTAACTAGGTCTCTATTTGCTACCTGACCAGCGTGGTCCTCCTTAGCTAGTGCATACACCAACCAGGAGACTGAGAGCCTTGGAGTGACTCAAAGGGAGAGAATGCAGAAGCCTGGGAGTTTAGGCTCCTATTTATCATAAAGCAGGAGAAAAATAAAAAAGATGGTCTATTCCCTTTGGAAAGTGCCTTCACATCTCCTTCAGTGTTTTATTCAGGCATGCTGCTGGTTCAGTATTCTGCAGGTGGCACCCTGATGTTCTTAAGCTCTTTTGCAAGTAGCAATCTGAGTATTTCCTTAATCAACTTGGATACAGAGGAAGCCTCCAGATCTCTTTAGGGAGAGAGAGAAAAAAATCCACTTCCACAACTATATTTCATCCACAAAACAAGGCAAAGCTAGGTGTGAGGAGAAGGGTCACAGCATCCTCTGTTCTGCTGCCTAAGAATGAAGTAACGTCTATCTAGTTTTCCTTCTTCAGTAGGATCTTCTATTGGGAAAATAGTTTTTTCAGGTCCAGCTTTCCTGTCCCTTTAGACATTCAAAATCAGGCTGAATCATGCTCTGAGCAACCTGATGTCTCTGCTCTTTGAAGGGGAGTTGGACTAGATAGCTTTGAAAGGTCCCTCCCAACTCAGACACTCTGTGATTCTATGATTCTTCACATGCATCTTCAGTCAAACTAGAACCCCATCCACTGTCACCCTCATGTTACAGAATGGACACTGGGGCACATTTTGGCTTTGTTTCAACCTCTTTCCACCCCACAAAATTTTCCAGCTTGTTCTTCAGTCTTTTCAATCTCAGTAGCTATGATTTCTCTCATCTTCTGTTTTACTGCCCATGTGAATAATTTCACTCTGTACTAGCAAGTCCCAACATAAGAGACAATGTTTTCCTTAGTCTGCAGACCAGATTCTGATCTCAGGCGCAACATTGCAAAGGACAATATTTGTTTAATGGAGTTTTAAGTCTGCCCCCATCATCTTCTTAGACTGCCCATGCAAGCTTAGTTCAGCTGTTCTGACTTCAGTCCTCAAAAGTAAGAGGTCCCTCAACTCCAGAGAGAGTGGAAGGCTATGAGCACATTGCGGGCAGAAGTTCAGCACCAGATTTCTATTCCAAGAGTAAGAGAAAAACTTTCAACTTTTTAGCTATGAAAAAAAGTTAGAAGTGACTATTTTGCAAAGGCTTGTGTAGCAGAAAGTTCTGTGTATCCCCAGCACAAGCAAGATCCAGGAAAAAAAACAGAAGAATGAAGTCTGTTCACTACTTACCTGCCCAGGTCTCTTTGCGGAACATTTGTAGCTGCACAATTGAATTCCATTACATAAACATCCTAAAAATCGCTCTGACATCTCCATTATAGGAATATTAGCAATGTCAAGCTGATGCAATCACTGGGAGCGTTCAGGAAAAAAAATAAAATAATGTATTATAGTTTTCATTGTTATGACTTCTATTATAGACTTACACTTTAATTTAAGCCTGGTTCTTAAAATTTCTCTTTGCTCACCTTCTGCCTGCATTCAAGTTCGTAGTCTCTGTGTGGCTGTTTCCTCCAGAAAGAGCAGAACTAAGGAAAGAAAGTATGCAGTTGCCAGATGGGCTTACAGCCTGCTCATTGATAAATTACATGTCTGTGGCAAACTGAGCGTGCTCAGGTACAACGAGAATGAGTGTGAAAAAATGTCCATCAGAAGGACCAGCAACTCTTACAGTTAATATCACTTTTCCAAAGAAACCTCTTCCAATATAACAAGACTGCGAAGAGGCTTGTATTTGATCCTGAGAAAAGCTGAATTCCTAATAGCTGTTAAGGGGAAACCAGAGGATCTCAGTCACATAGGAAATTACTTCTCTCGTAAAGTATCTTGTTCTCCAGGTGATAATAAAACAAATGAGAGTCTGTCCATCTTCACAGCTGGATTTGTCCACTCAAGCATAAATGCATTCTTTGTCTTTCAGAAAAGGTTTTAAATGTTCTTCCAGCTCATGAAAGCCAAAGTTAAAATGTTTAAAATAATTTTATTACTAAATATAAGAATTGTTTTTACTCTGTTTCTAATGCTTTGCTTTATTATTATTTTTCTAAATAGGTAAAGTGAAAGATGAAGGGTTTAGTTAAGAGATGCGGTTTGGCACTTAGTTGGAAATTAAGCAATCTTCCTCTAGAAAAGCGGGTTTGATCCTCTCTTACAAAAATGGAATCTGAAGTATTCTGAATAACATCTGTAATAGTTATGTTGGTGGTATTCAAGGTGCTTGCAGTTGGCAGACTATTACAAACTGCTAAGGGCTGAAATCTGTAGTCCTGCTTGGAAACTCCACTTCTGCCGAGTGGAAGAAAAATCCTGCTGTGCTTGTCATCTTTTTTTCCCTCCTTTCTTTTTGCCTTGTTGTCCAATAAAGTAGCTCTGAGGCCTGGCCCTCAAGCCTATAGTGTTCTTTACAGCTCCAGCTGCAGTTCTGTGGCAACGTTTCAGCATTGTACAGGATAAAAAGAGTGCTCTGATTCAAGCATGTGGAAAGGAGGTACACAATGTAAACCCACAACATATCCACTGTGCTCCAAAGGGGGTTGCCACATGATAGCAGCAGTCTGCCAACTCCTCTGAACTTTTGGCATCCGATAATAGGGAGGGTGCAGTAAAAGAAAATCAAGGAAGGAAATTATTAAGGAGTTGGAAAAAGGGTAGGACTTATGTCATTTTTTTGCAGGGCAAACTCTTTATCCCATTTCAGTAATGCAACATTGATTGGGCTGATAAAGGCTTAGCTTGGAGTACATTGGTTGGACAATAACTGCTCTTTGTTTATCTCTGTTCTGTGTATCAGAAAGCATAAAGAGAAGCTTACACTCTTCCTACACTCCAACCTCTCACCCCAGTCCCAGAGTCTGGAATTTTCTTTCCCACTGTTTCACTTCAACCAGGGGGGATAGGCTCAACTATTGCCTTTGTTCCAACTTCAGAGAGATGGTCTCTAGGACCTGTGGTAACCTCCAGCAAGAAAGACAAATTGAGCACAGTAACCCTCAGGGCACTATTGATCCCAAAAGAAAAACATGGGAAAAGAGCACATGAAAATCTTTTATGAACAGTGTTTTAATGAAAGGATAGTAAAGATAATAAAAATATAATAAAAAATATTTTTAGAAAAAAAAGTCTTTTATATCTATAAAGTGTAGATAAGCAGCTGTGTAATAATTGTCCTTTAGAGATTTATTTACCAAGTGTTGTATTGATTTATTAATTAATAACAACTGTCTGACTTGGGCTTATTTTTTGGCATTTTCATGAATGTACTCAAGAAAATATACCTTAGGGATGATGAAATTAACACCACAGGTAAAGGTTTGGATGCTTAATCTGAACAAAGCTCACGTCTTTATAACACTAATCCCAAACAAACATGGCATGGAAAATGATTATTACTGCACTGACTCAACTTTGCTAAATTTTGCTTTCCATATACATGGCAATATATCCAATGAATTCTAGGTGAGTCATCTGACTTCTCTGATTTTTTTTTATTTGAAAACTGCCACATGAAAAGACAATGATGTCAGTGGAGTCTGCTCAGATTTATTTAAGTGATGTAGAGTGTGTCATTATAAATAAAAGCTTTCATCATATTGCGTGTAACTGTGATCTCTCTGGACACGAGCCTTAATCTCCTTTATTCATTTGTATTTTTACTTCCCATATTTTTTCTCTGACAAGTTTTCCAGATATTTGAATGGTAACTTTAATCTCCTGCTCTCCTTTAGCTCCTTCTGATAATTACTGTCCTCCCTTCCATACCTTTCAATTCCTGAACATTAGGGTACATTTTTTTCCCTTCCTCTCTTTCTTCTAAGTTCGATTTCTTGGGCTTGTTTCTGTTCTTTGTGTGTGTGTGTGTGTTTTTAAGCCTTTTTCACTTTACCAAGTAAGCTGCTTTTCCTCTGAGCTCTTCTGTCAAAATGCCTGCTTCTACATCATTTGCAACCTCAGGGAGCAAGCATGTCTTCCTGGACCAGAATTATCATTTCATAGTGCTTTATTTTGATCAAATGAAGCTTGAGGAAATAAATAACTACATCCATCAGTTAAGATCATCGAATCATAGAATCACAGAATCACAAGGTTGGAAAGGAACTACAAGATCATCTAGTCCAACTGTCCTCCCATTACCATTGCTACCACAAGCCACTAAACCATATCCCATAGCTCCTCATCCAGACGCCTCTTGAACACTGCCAGGGATGGCGACTCCACCACCTCCCTGGGCAGCCATTCCAGTGCCTGACCAGTCTCTGAGAGAAAAAGTTCTTTCTTATGTTTAGTCTAAACCTCTTCTGGTACAACTTGCGGCCATGAAGATGAAGATATATTTTCTATCAAACCACATTAACCAGCTGGACAGCCTGCTCTCAGGCATTTGTTTCACCTGGATCATTCCAGACCACTGAAAATCAGTTCTGTAATGGGGGTAAATGGCAGATATGTATGAACTTCAGTAACTTAATTCTCTTCATTGTTTAGAACTTGGAGTTAGCCTCATGCCAGCTATAGATGAAAGAAAGTCAGATGGAATTAATTTATTTGATGTATCCATTTATGAATGTCAAAGAAAACTCATTAACTAAAGTATTCCACTGGTTCTTTTTAAGGAAAAATCGAAGTAAAGACAAGAATATCACCAGGCAGCTATGGACTGTTTAGAAAACTCAAAAGAAGAAAGAACTATTTTGACAAGAACTTCTGAAAAACTGTGAGTCAATATAGATTTTGGTGTCTGTAAACAAGACTTAGGTAGTTTAATGTGAAGAATTACTAACCAACTAACCAACAAAGTACAAAGCCACCAGAGTGGGATTCAGTGTATATGCCATTTTATGACTTTGGAGCAAAGCAAAGTAATTATTTGTAAACACTTTGCCACGAGTGAAGCTTTGCCAAAAGAGAGAGAGTTATAGAACATCTTTGCTTACCTATCAGAGGAGGTAGTGTGTTTTTAGAAACCTAGACATGGACTATCTGGCAAGAGGTATTCTTGTTCCAGTTGGGCAAATTGTTCCCTCGTGACCAACAGCATAGTGAAAAATAAGAATCTTGATTCTGCCATGACTTACACGCATTTCTTGAGAACTAAGAGTCCTGCCTGAACCTGAGACTCTCCTCTGCTCCTCATCCATTGTGGGCATCACAAACTCTCACAACAGAACATTGCTTTTTTTTTTTTTTCCCAGAAGCCTCCTGTTTGAAGAGAAGTGAAAAACAAAGAGTAGGAAGATACTATCATAATTCAAATGTTACAGATAGAACACATTTATTGAGACATATCAAGCAGGAATGTTTGCACCAGAAATGCTATGTTCAAAAGTCTAATTCAAAGTAGAACCATTTCACAGTGAAGTTCTTCCATAGCAAAAGGAAATAAATAGGCACCGTCACAAGGCCTATTCTCAATGTCTATGTTAGGAGAAAATGGAATCTGTATCTATAAACAGAGCCCAGCTCAGATTAGCAGTCTGTCATTGACTCGCTCAGATTTAAAGTCTATCTCCTGGCTGCCAGTTAGGGCTGTTTACTTCTGTCCCTGGTCACTTGACAGGCTGTACAGCGAGTCTAAATCAGAGCCACAAACTGGAAGCAGATTTCTGCAGTGTCGAGTCAGAACCTAAACAGTGAGGGCATACGGCCTTCCAGCAAATGTTGTGAGAAAATGCTTCAACCCCTGGATTGTGACTGGTTTGTGAAAATAAATTATACGACATAAATTGTATGAAATATATGTAAGACTGATTATGTAACTAATCAAGGGTGAGGAACTGCTTCCTAATGTATGTGTTTCTGTTCCAAAAAGCAGTTTTCCTTTTGTCAAGCTGGCATGAGTGCTACTTCTTTTGTGCCAAACAGGAATTTTCAGAGAGTTCAGAACATAAATGAAAGGTCACAGAAGTATAGTTTTCTTGCACTAAATCTTCAAAGCAAAGAGGCTGCTAATCACCAAGGATGAAGTCTAGCATAGCAGAAAAGCTTGAAACAGCTTCTTTAGAGGGTGTTTTAACAATCAGACCCTTTTCTGGGATGGAAATTAAGCACACAATTGCAAGCTTTATCTAATAATCACTACTAAGGGCTGCAGTGCCACCTCTTCCTCTGACAAGTGACACATCGACTTGTACACCAATATTAGACGGCAAAAGCATACCATTATTCAAAACGAAGCCCATTTGTAGATTTCCAATGTTCATAATTGGCTGAAATAATAAATGATTACGTTCTTTTTTTCTCTTAAGATGGTGAAGTTCTTCATATTTTTTTGGTGATGTTCCATATGCGGAAGGTTTACAAAAAAGAGAGTTAAACACGGAAATAGTTCAAAAGGCTGTAAGGACAGGCAGCTCCCCCCCCACCCCCAGTGTATTGCTAGGCGGGCTGCATGAGGCACATCAAAGCTTCTGAGAAAGAATGAATGTGGTAACTCTTACCCTGTGCTATACATGCTAGGAGAGAGCTGGATCCAAAAACGAGCTCAGGCACTGAAATATGTTTAAACTTCTCAGTTGCTGACTTTACCACCACCAGCTTTCAGCATCTGGTCCCCAGAGTGGAATCCAGGGCAGTGAGTGGGCCTGGGGCCCTGACACAGGTAGAGGAACACCATAAAACAGGCTCCGTGCCACCTGGCTGCTGGACCTTTGCTGGGCTTCTTACGCAGATATTCCATACATTTCTTAAAAAGCATGGGAGAGGTAATCTTTTCTTAACAAATAATTTAAAAAATCTTAACATGGTTGCTCACAGTCTGCTTTTGTATGGTATCCTGATGTAGTGTCTTTAAAATTACGGATTACAGATTTTGAAGAAGGACATTGGAAAATTTAGAAGGATTTGCTGAACTGCAGGGAACAATCTTGATGATGTCATTTATTTATTTATATCTATATTTTTACTGTATTCACATAAGTTTAACGCTGATTACAAGCTTTATTGCAACAATGTAAAATATGCAACTTAAACACAGTAGAAGTAAATTATGATGCTTTATTGAGTGAGCAACAGCTTGCTTCCACTGGAACAAATGACCAAGGAGTAGCTGTAATTTGCATCTGGAAATTTCTTTATCCCGGTTAGAAAGAAACTAATTATTTTTTATAACAACAGCAGCAGCTGAATGCCTTTGTGGAGACACAGGAACACGGAGTTGAACTGTTGAGCGGAACTTTTTTTTCTTCTTAGATATTTAGATATGCAGCAAATAATAACAGCTAATTTTCATTTTCCTGATGAAAGACTGCAATCAAAGACAACTAGGTCTGCTCAGACTAGACAGGAATGAAAAAGGGTCAGAGAAGCATAACAAGGATCTTCAAAGTTGTTGAACAACTTTCCTGTGGGAAACAACCAAGCAGACAAAAACTTTCAGAGTGGACATGGCCGAGGACTGATGTGGAAGTGGACTACAAAAACTTAGGAAGGCTGGATAAGGTGAATAGGGAATTACTGTTTACTGCTTTTTTTTTTGCAGAACAGAACCATGAGGCCTCAAATGAGGGAAATAAGCTTCCATCAAACAAGGAGGTCATTCTTTGCACCACTTATAGTTGAACCATGCAACCTGGTGCAACAAGATGTTGATGATAGAAGTCTACAGTACCTTGAGGGAAAGTGAACAAACGAAATACATGTCAATTGAGACAAATGGAGAATGAAAGTACCTTTTGCAAGAGATTTTCCTGAGCCACAAACTGTTGGAAGCCAGGGAAATATTCTGTGGAGTTATATGCCACTGCTGGAGGTAGACTACTGGGTGACATGAGTCCATAGTCTGGCTTGGCACGGTTCCTACATTTTTGTGGGTGAAAATTGTTCTTGGCAAGAAGAACAGAATCCAGGTCTCCTCTACTGCCCTATGAATATCTAGTATGCTAAATGTAGAGCCTTGGTCACTATTCTTGCTCTTGAATACTGAATTATGGCAATAGATGAATAACCTTCTTAAAGAATGTAGTTTCACTTACTGAAAAAAGGACAGATTTTTAAATATCTTGCTCATGGGAGAACTTCAAGCATCTTGCTAAGCAGAGCTTAAGATAAACGCAACATTTCTTGACAGCATCATTCCTAAATTGGAAAGAACTTTTAGTAACAGTGAATTAGTATTACAGACTGCCAGAAGGGCACTCTAAGTACAAATTTGATAGAAAAAATAGATTTCTTATGGATTCATGCTCCAAAGTCACCATGTGATGAAATGTGTTTTTGTAAGAACTGTATTAGAGCTGTAGCTCCCAGATCATTTAATGTAGTTGCCTCATGAATATTAACAATTTTTTCAGCTACAAATATAATCAGTCTCACTGGAGAAAACATGAACACTGTAGTTTTATTTATCTTCAGAATGACTGAAAACATTCTTCCACTGATCTTGGTATCTTGACTAAGCTGATCTTTTTAAAAATTAACCTCTTTTTCATAATGCTTTTGAAATCAAGAAATCTATTGTGATGAGAAAGGCAATGTTCTGCTTTCACAGCAGATAAAAACATAACTTCTGAAGGCATAAAACTGCTTTCAGCATTCTTAATCCATTGACAGCAAGGAGTATTTTGGGTTTCCAAAGCCTGGTCTAGTGGTTGGCAACCCTGCACATAGCAGGGGTGTTAAAACTAGATCATTGTGGTCCTTTTCAGCCCAAGTCGTTCTATGTTCTTTGATTCTGTGATTCCAGGACATCAAAAAGAAACAAAAATAGGACAAAAATAGTGTACATTTACACTGAGTAAATAGATTCAGAAGAAGAACCATTAGATTAAATCAACTTTCTGAAGTTTGTGACTGAGGAAAGACATACAAAGGGAGGATTTTGGAGTTGAAAAAATGGTATAACTCCACAGTGACTTCAAGTTTACTGCCAGTAAGGCAAAATCAAAATGTAAACTAAGAACAGCCCTCTAATTTGAAGATAAAACACAAGCAGAACTTTCTGCCCAGGTAAAGATACCGGACTCTGAAACACTGAAAACCAAGATGTAATGACAGAGCAAAATGGCGTGCCAGATTACCCCCACCTTGCAGATCAAGTTGGGCTCCATATAAACCAAAACAATACATTAAGTGAAGGGGAATAGTGCTCCACTCTGCTGCAGCACCTGAATGCAGAAAAGGCAGTGCAAAAGGCTGAATAGCAATGTAGTGACGAGGACCAAAGGAGATGAAGTTGTAATGGTGGCATTCATGTTGTGTCAGAGCTAAGAACTGAGATCTTAAGAGTACACAAAATATATTAGTCTTTGATGTCATGAGGGTAAACTGACTGACATTTTCTCCATCTCTCTGCAGAATTTGAATTCATTTTTTCTGGTTTCTGACTTAGCAATCTCTTTCCTTCACAGCTGCCTTCAATATTTACTCTCCCCTGCCATCTGATAGGTTTAATCTTTTCAAGAGTTCAATGGTTATCTCTAAAAGAATTCTGTTTTTGTTCTATTTTCCAACCAATTTCTGCTGGAAAAGTTTGTGTTTGTGCATCTTCCAGCAGTTTTTACAGGCTGATCATCCATAACTGAATCCAAAGAAATGCTCCACAGCATGAAAATCACATTGTGGACGGTTGTTTGAAGTACCTAGTACCGAGCTGCCTTATCTTCCAATCTAGAAATCTCATTCCATGTCCTCAGCAGCACTGTAACGGTCTTATATCCCTTTATCACTTCAGGAATATCTGTCATTTTCTATATACTTGTAAAAATATTAATTTCTATACACATTTTCTTCTGCAGTTTCTGGTTTCAGAAACCAGGAACCTCTGTACTATAAATTTCATTAGCTCAGATGCAAACATAGCCTTTTAGAGACAGATCCTAGAACTGGAATTCAGGCATAAGAGAACACGCTCCTATATGAGCATCTCTGTAGTGCTTGTTCTCAGGCTGCTGAATCCCTGCTCTTTTCCTTGATGATGCTAAGATGCTAGGACTTCTCTCTGTATTGCCCTGAAAAGTGTTCCAGCAGGCTGAAATCAAAGTCAAAACCCCACTTCAGCTTACCCACAAAGTAAGACCTTTTATCAGCTACCTCCTGCAGTGCTGGTAGGAAGACAGCATCAGAAGAGCTTCTGTTGAAGCATGTCTTTGAATTAGGGTTAGCCCAGGCTCAAAGTGTGCTGGGGCTCTGGCAGAGTTCCTTAACAGCCTGGTTAAGCTGACTGGCAGACACTGGAAGCCCACTGCTTTACTTAAGGATAATTGTTCCACAAATAATGAAGCACCATTATCATTCTCATAAAAATCAGGAGGGTTTTGTGACAGTAAAAAATCTTAATATGCCATTTTTATTCTCTCATTGTAAGTTTACTTGGGAATACAGCTTACTAACCTTTAACCTACGCCTACTCCCTTCACATAATAATGGGTTCACATTAAGTAAATGCCAAAGAAAACTGACTTCTTGCATCGTTCTGATCAGATGACAATTTATTTTTTATTCCTAAATTTACTTCCTAAGTTTCCTTTTACATTGCTTTGTCTCTCTTTAATCTTCACTCGTGATAAAATAGTCTGTTCCCATTATTGCAGCTAAGCAAACCATCAGGCTAGTGACCTGTCCTTATTCTGCTCATTCCTATCCCCTTGTTTTTTTTCCCACACTAACCATAATAAGATAATAAATTTTGTCAGTAATAAAATAATCCTTGAGTGAAATACATAAGCACTCTTTGTAGCAGGTGTGCTTTCATCCAGGTGAATTTTTCACCACTAAACTGGTACTGCTGCACTGGCACAGCTGCCCAGAGAAGCTGTGGATGTCCCATCCCTGTAGGCATTCAAGGCCAGGACGGATTGGGCCCCGTGAAGCCTGATCCAGTGGGAGGCAGCCCTGCTCATAACAAGGAGTTGGAACAAGACGGTCTTTACGGTCCCTCCCAACACAAGCCAGCCTATGATTCTCTGACTTGATGAACTGGAGAATTGTGCTTGCTCTTGCTGTCATCTATTACTACTATGTATATCAAATCTTTATTAGAAGAATGGCACTGGTTTACAAAATGCATAGAGGGTAAAACTACTCAGAATAACTAGGAAATGGAATATCTGAGACTGAATGTTGTCAGTCTGAGGAGAACAAATGTTCCAGGTCATTCGTTTGTCTTCCACAATTGCATTGTTAAAGGAAGGAATGGCTGATCCATGAGTTTTGAAGAAACCCTGTCGGCAACCGTCAGCAGAAGTCAGACAGACAGCAAATTCCAGCCTGGCACGTGTCACTTTACAGTCCCAAATCAGGTAGCAAAATACCAAAGGACATGCATCTTTGACGCAACTCTAGCTACTGCCTTTCATGGATCTCACTTTGAGATGTTCATTTCTCCTCAGGCGCTGTGTGACATTGTCCAAGGGCTTGCTCAGGAGCACAGGCTCCTTGCCAAGAGTCACATGTCTTGGTGTTAGAGATTCCTGGGTGGGCATCACACTGACCATGTTTGGCTGTGAAGCCAGGACTTAACTTTTTGCATTTTCATAAGTTTGATAAAATAGGCATTTCTTTCACTAAGGTACTTCAAAATGTAAGAACAGAAACATTGTACAGTCCAGCACTGCTCACTCTCTGTATTACTTTAAATTATTCAAAAAAGGAAAATAGTATCAATTTATTCTCAAGTTAATTCTAAACTCTCCATGACATAAAAAAACTCCTAGCATTAAAAAATGGATTTGTCAAGCACTAATCAACCCTTCCCTTCCCTTTCTTCCTTTCCTCTCCTCCCCTTCCCCTTTCTTTCCCCTTCCCCTCCCTCCCTTCCTCCCTCCCTCCCTTTCTTTCTTTCTTTCTTTCTTTCTTTCTTTCTTTCTTTCTTTCTTTCTTTCTTTCTTTCTTTCTTTCTTTCTTTCTTTCTTTCTTTCTTTTCTTTCTTTCTTTCTTTCTTTCTTTCTCTCTTTCTTTCTTTTCTTTCTTTCTTTCTTTCTTTCTTTCTTTCTTTCTTTCTTTCTTTCTTTCTTTCTTTCTTTCTTTCTCTCTTTCTTTCTTTCTTTCTCTCTTTCTCTCTTTCTCTCTTTCTCTCTTTCTCTCTTTCTCTCTCTCTTTCTCTCTCTCTCTCTCTCTGTCTCTCTTTCTCTCTTTCTCTCTTTCTTTCCCCTAGCAACTCCTGATATTTTGACTCTAAATTTTGCCCTTCAATATCACCCCCTGGGGCAAACCACAGAGGCTATGGTCTGGGCTTTTCCTAATGCTAAATGGATGGAGGTTTCATGTTGATTTTATATCCCATCTTTCCTTCAGTGTGAAGAAACCAGGTTTACTATTGCTTCCAAAATATCAGGGGAAACACAGATGCCAAAGAATTAAATGCTGGGGTTTTGAGGGTATTCAGGAGGGCTACCAAAGGTCAAAGTGGCAATGCTTGGGAACCTGCATCTGTTAAGTCCCAGCCTTAGCCTTCTCTGCAGATCATCCTTTCTGCTGCTTTCAGGAGAATGGGGTAGGTTTCAAAGAAGACTACATCAGGGCAATCTGATACCCTGCTGCGGGCTGTGTCATAACCTGGTGTCAGCCTTGCAGTGCCTCAGCCACCTGAAATTATTCCTTTCTGGATACTTCAGAAAATCCTTTTGAATGAAAGGTGCGATAGCCCCCAGAAATAAGATACCAGCATCATCGCTGATTCAAATGAAAATCATTGTGCTGTCAGAGTGTGTAGTTACCTGCATTATTACCTGAAGTTTTGGCTTTCCCATTTCATTTGTATGAATATCTTTGATCTCAGTTAATACCTTAATTTGGAGATCTAGACAGCTGTAGTGTACGTACAAGGGACAGCATTGTTTCATAATGATGGGGGATTTCTCACCTGCTATTTCATCCCAGTTCAGTTAAATTAGTTGTTTGTATTTCATGAAACAGCTTCCACATGACAAAGCCCCGGTTTGGATCAAAAGAGCAAGGATGGGATATTTTCACCTACAGAATACTGCATTTAGCTCCAATTGCTCCTGTCAGTTGTTTTTGTTCCATTACCCCTTGGAATTAAATGCTCATCCAAATAGGTACTGCAGGTGGCCACAAAATTAGTGACAAATGGAAAACACAGAAGTTTCAGAGTTTTAGTTTGAATTTGTGCCCAAACAAGCAGCAAATGAAAGGTACTCTCTTAGGACTACATATTTCTGCATCTGAGATAATGACTGTATAAATTCAAATTAAGCAGTGAACTGAGGGTCATATCACAGCAGTCAGCTCTGACTTCTTGTGAATAATGCAATACCTCTGTTGATGTCAGTGATGAAACCAGACTCTCAGACTATCTCTGAGGAAGAGTCAGTCCCTTAATGGCTGTACAATCAAAATAAATGACTCCTCTGAGGCTACTTATGAAAAGAGGCCATATTTGCAGAAGAGTTGTTGTATCCAATTGCTCTAGGATCTGTTTTTATTTGTTAAAGCAGTGGAACTATCACATAATGATACTGTGCAGAAGAAGCTGCAGGAGAAATGTTAAGGTTAGATGGTCAAATGCACAATTAGAAAATACCACTAAATGCAATTGTCACTCTTTGTTAGGAAATAACTTTAATAATACTGTTATATCCACTGTTTCCACAGATCTGTGTCTCACTCGGGGGACAGAGCAGCAATAAATACCAGGCAGACAGCTACAGAAAATGCTCTTTGGCACTCAGCATTCGGTGCGCTGCTGTAGGCTCCATGCAGGAGTTCAAACTCCTCTCTGAAGAGATTTATTGATTTCCTCGTGGACATTTCATTATATTATAGCAGCATCCATTACTCACAAACTATAAATAATTTTTCACAAAAAAGAACTTGAGAAAGTGAGAGAATCATTTATCTCTGTCTGGGGAAGCAGAAATTAAAGGAAAATATCTCCACTGACTTACGGTGCCCAAGCTGATGATTACAGTTCGGTTTTTACCATAAAGAAAGCCAAGGTGTCATTGCTTTCAACTGCAATTCACTTTGCAGATGCGGTTCTACAGTTTCATGAGAGCTTCTGTCAAAAGGGAGGATGCATTTGTAAAAAGCCTTTGGAAGAAAGCCTTGACAAGTACTACACAGCAGTTCTGTGCTGGAGGCAAGGACATCGTCTAATTCCACAGCACTCAACTGCTGCAGTTCCACATTTTACAATTCTGTATTCAACTGCCTAAAACAAAAGACCATTTTTCCTTTCTCTATAGACCGCTCCACCATAAGTAGAGATCGTAAGACAAAGACTCTTTCACTGCACATTTCTTAGTCTTCCTCAGAACTCGATCCATTCTTCACATTTTCCTGTGGGGAAAAATAATTAATAAAGGGCTGTATAATAACATAGACACTGAAGATTGAATTAAGGTTGTGCAGGGAATCTGAGCTTCAGTATGTTTCCACTTGCAAACATAATATTCTTTTAATGTGCTTTCTAGGCAGCAATTTCCTAAGCTTTCAAGAACAGCCACTCAACCCCAAAACACTCTTTAATGTGGAATCACAAATTATATCTACAGATCAGCTCCTTACAGGAAGGATAAGAGCAGGCTCAGGGCTGGGAAAGCCCCGCCTGGGCTGCCCACATCACTGACTGTTCTCTGCTGCAGCTCAGCTGAGGACACCAACACTGCTCAGAAAAGCCACCCTCAGGGCATGTGGGAATAAACGGTCCCACTGTGTGCCTGGCTCACAGCACTTCTAATCCATCCACACTGGGTGAAAGAGGTCGGCTCCACTCTAAAACACGTGGAAGATCCAAACTTCCCCTTTAGGGCATCTCTGCAGCCGGCTTTGTGTTGTGCTTCTGGGCAGAAACAGTTCTGAACTACCAGCAACACCTCTGCTTTAAAAAAAGGATTCACTATTTTGTCTTGAATTTCTTTATATTCTTCCCAGGTTTTGCCCTGGAAACTTGTCCTTTATTGTTTAAGTTATATCATATCTAAGGCCCCTAAAGTCGCTTTTGCACGTATCCTGACAGTCCCAATACTACAATGTACCACAACAATCCAGCAAACTCTACTAAACTATATAGTATTAAATGTAGAGGTTGGTGGCCCTGCCTGTAGCAGAGGGGTTGGAGCTTGATGATACTTGAGGTCTCTTCCAACCCAAGCCATTCTATGATTCTATGATTCTGTGACATAATCTATTGCGGAAGAAAATAGATACAGAATTGGCACCTACAAATGAAGTCACACAATGTGCTAAGTATGAGCACTGCAAAGAAATGTATTTCTTTTAGAGTTCATTAATAGAGATTTTTAATTCTATTTAACTGTTTTTAATAGTAAATAAACCATGAAAATGTAAAAACTGCATCAAACTGCCCACATTCTAGCTCCTATTACCCACTATAATGCAAATTGTTCTATTCAGTGGAAGAACAATCTGCGTGCAGCTGACATAAATGTGGAGATCCAATGCAGAGATTTTGCCATGAAGGAGCCAACAGAGAACCCTGCAAAAGTCTTTCTGCCTCTGGTGTTCCAGGGAACCGGAAACAGGTAGAGAGGTTTTCAGAAGCACACATGCTCGTGTGCATGTGTGTGTGCAGTCTCTTCTGGAATCTGATTCATATGAAGTGTGTCAATCTGATGTTCTAGAAATAAGGAATGCATCTCAAATTATGTTATAGTAAGCATAGCTCAGTGTACTTTTTAGATCATCAAACACTAGCAATGTGACACTTACTATTTTCATAGTTTCTCCTCCATACTCTTCTCTGGAAAGCAGCAATTCCTCTGACCGAACACCTTGCTTCAGTGTGCTTCATGCCCACATGGGCCTCCCATGTAACCTTTTGTGGTCAGGCTCCAAGATATGTACAACCCAGGGCCCTTTCCACATGCATACTTCTGATGAATTTGTCTGGCTCTGATTTTACCTCAGCATTCCTCAACTGCCACAAGATGGTCTTTCATCAAGAACCTCAGCACAATAGCTGTTTTATTCTTTGCTCACTTGTTAAAAATATGACAGTCTGAAAATCTCTCTTTAATGCCTAGAAGCAACGTATAGTCTAGAATCAAATTTCTTGCGATGTTTTTACCTCAGATGACAATTATGCTGATAATAAACTGAGCTGTGGATTGTTGTTTCACCTGCATGATTTGTCTGTCTGAAAACAAGAATTAGAAGGCACAGTTAGAAGTTAGAAGGCACAGCAAATTGCTCGTATCTTCCAATGGAGAACATAAAAGGGACCAGCAAATAGCAGTGGTTCAGAAGACAGCTGAAGCCTGGACAGTAGAAATGCTAATCTGTTCTTTTCATGAATCCTTTCTCAGCATTATAGCTCTGGAAGAAAATTGTATTAAAATGTAAAGATTGTACTTCTCAAAAGAAAAATCTTTGATATATCTTTAATATCCTTTCCTGCTGTTAGCTTAAGAAGCCACAGCATAAAGCACAGTCATCCCACACGGTAAGGGATTTACCTTCCACATCTGCACTGCTTTAATATATGGAGCAGGACGAAGAAGCTTTCAAGGATGAAAAGTTTTCCCACTCACACAATTCTCATTTTTCAATTCATTAGAATATTTTATATTCTGAACAGCATGCCACTTTTTACTTCATATCAGGCATAGCACATTACCTGTGTGCTCAACTAAGCCTTAAAAGCACTCAAAACAGACCTGTCCTTTGAAGATGACAAGTCACTTTACAATTCCTGAACGCAATCAGCATTCAAAAGGGCCGGAGAGAAAAAGCAAGTTTCACCTGTAGGCCAGCTGCTTTGCTAACATACCAGCCTTCTGTGATCTTATTTTTCTTGTTTGTTAAGGTCTTTGTTGTACAAATTTGGGTAGAACTCTGGGTGCTGCTAGGTCTCTTCTTTCTCTGTCCAACACCCACCACTGAGCCAAGATTGGAGAGATCTCAAGGGCTGAAGGGCTGAGCTCGGTAAGGAAACGGGGCAGTAGCTTTCTGAACCTCTGCCCTGCAGTTCTGCTTTACACAGCTCTTACCATACCAAAGACACGAGAAATGAATGCCAAGGAAGCTGAATAGCTGTCCACAGGCAGGGTAGGCATGGGTGGATGCTGTGTGTGGCAAGTTCTCTGTCTGGAAGGCTTAGTATTAAAAGGCCACATTTTTCACTTACTAGAGTGTAAGTTATTTGTTGCCTTCTACAGGGAAGACACTTCTCAGCATGTAAGAGAGAGGAAAGGTTGAAGTTGAAATGAAGAACTCAGAATTAAATAAAAGAGAGTAAAATACCATGCATTGTGTAGGGAGGAGAAGAGAGAGAAGGTTGTGATAAATTCCTTTTCCCCTATTTACCAATTAAAAGTACTAAAAAGCAGCTATGGAAAACCATTTTTGTTACTGTCAAAAACAAGTGGCATGAAGTACAAACTTAGTGCCCATTTGAAACTAAGAATAAAGCAATGACACCGAGGCTTCACTTATAGTGAGATAGACCAAAATCATGTTTTTTCTCCGTTAGATTTTCTTCTGGTTTAAACTGCTCCTTTCATCACCATGGTCTCTGACAGCCCACACCCCTCTGTGCTATATATACCCTGTATTATCTCAACTGGCTCTTGTCAGTCAAGCTGACAAGGATCTGACCCGAAGTGTTTGAAGCCAGCCACCACAGTGCCTCTAAGCACGTTTCAGATGTGCATGGTAACTCACCCTGCCGTGACACTGCTGAAAAACTCTGATCTCATCTTTTCTGGAGTAGGGACAAATGTCCCCATAAATTGCAAGGCAGTATCAGATCAAGTCCATTAGCATTTACTTTCCACAATACCCAGTGTTTCCAGTGATTATCCCATCTTTTCAAGTACTGTTTAGTACTGTTGATTCCATTACTCTTACTCCAGCTTTTGACACAATTGCTGTCTCAGAAGCTGGCTTTCTTCTCTCAAGCAAAGACAATAGCGGGTCAGTACAAGCCAGAAGCTGATCTGGTACATGTATGTAGAGAAATATTGAGTTAAATATGGCTGTGCTAATTTACCTAAGCAGATCTAATTCTCTTACTATTTTATCAACATTCTCTTCTCATTTTCTTCACTTTCCAACACAACTGTTTTACAAGAGCTGCTTCCTTCTTAGGCCATCTCTCTCCTGGAATTCCTGCCTTTCCCAACATAGCTCTGCAAAGGATCAATCTTGTCAATAGTCCCTTCTGACAGTGCAGTCATACCAGCCTCCCGAATCATCTCACCACCATTCTCTTAGATCAGTCATGGAAAGCATCCACCCCAAATGTTTATTCTCCACTCAGGTAACAGAGGACCTGAATTTGTACTGCCTGATCCACCCTGAGATGTACTCACTAAGCCTGGCTGTGGCAACCTGAGTTAACAAGAGGTGCAGAACTCCCTGTTGTGGAGAGAGATTTTAATTTGATGAAGTATGATGTTGGTTTTCTTTGTTTTTCTCCTGGAGAAAAGCAGATAGGTGAGAGCTAATTTTCAGTGACATTCTAGAATATATTCTGGGAGAATAATAAACTAATGGTCTACTTCAGGCATTGCTAAAATACCTGAGCGTGTGCTTCTGTGAAAAGGTTGTGAAACAGAAATCTACTCTTTGCTTTGGACACAATGGTAGGAGATTAGCACTGTCTATATCAGGAGTCCTGCCAGGGCTCAGCCCGTGCAATGTAGTAAATTCTACCCTGTTGCTTTCCAGCATTTTTTGGAATAACTCAGTTCAGTGATTTGGCAACCATTCAGTGAGCAAGCATTATTTGCCAGGTGTAAAAGAAAGCTGCTTTTCAAAGGAAGCAATTGAAATTATGTGGTCTGTTTGCACCAGGTGCCGTTGATGGTTTATGATGGAGATAATGCTGTGGCTGTCAGGCACCATGCTGCTGGAGGCCTCTCCAACCCCAGCCAGTGGCAGGGCAGCTGGAGGCATTGGGGTAGCCCCAGCCCCAGCACTGGACACCTCACAGGAGACAGCCGAGGCTGGGTTGGTCAAAAGGCCTGAGAGTGGGCCTGACTGAGCAGGGCCCATAGCTGGGCAGAGCAGGGCTGTGCCTGGAGCCTGGCCCTGCTGTGGCCTGGCTGGGCATGGGCTGGCTGTGGAGGCTGACATGTTCTTACTCCTAGCACAAGATCCCCTTGCCTCCTTTCTGAAACACCTTTCATTCAGGAAAACGATCATACTTTTTAGCTGCCCTCATGGGATGGCTGTCAGCCAGGCTAGGTATGCCAAGAAAGACGCTAGACAAAATGAACAGAAATGCCTGACTTTACAAAGCATCAGACAAACTCTCTGGCAGGTTAGAGTGGAGTCAGGCATCTCCTTCCTCATCATTTCTGCCTGCATGATGGAAGTGGTGCATCACCCCAATGGGATGCTGGGGGCAATCAGAGGTTGGTCTGTTGGCTGGGCTGCATCAGAGACACACAGCCCATGACTCTGCATTGCTGCTGTTAAGTGATGGTTATTTCCTCCTTAGCTAAGGCAGTAGTGGTTTGTAATCCCACCTGTTTTCAGCATGTTGTATCAGAACTTTACATATAAGTTTTGGATTAAAAAGCTGCAGTCTTAACTGATACTGTTAACCCCAAACTTACAGACCAAATATTTGAAGACTGAGTGCTTAGCTTGATTTTCTGAGACGTTGCCTCTTAAGTATTGGCTTTTCAGCAGTAGTTGTTATTACCAACACTCTCACATTTCCTGCTTAGCATATGCACATCCTTGAGGAGTCTGAGTTCCCACCTTCTCTCAGTTCTACTGCTGTGTACATAGAAAATTAACTACATATCTATCTATCTATCTATCATCGCCTCATTTTCTCATCCCAAACCTGTTCTGAAGGAAGATTCACACAGACAGTCTTTCTGATATGTTACCTGATATGTTACTCCTAAAGTACTAGGAGTGGACATATAGCTATTGTAGAATAATCTGGTGAATACAGCATATGGATTCCAAGTCTTTTCCATCTGGATCAGAACTCGACCTTTTGTATCCCAAATTCAAATATCAAGCAATTGTTTCTTACTTTTTGTTGCAAATGTCAAACTTGGTCATTCCCTTCATGAACAGTAACTTGCATTGGCTGCAACAGTGGTTCAGAAATTATTATATAATCTGGATTCAGTTTTCCTCTTTGCACTAGGCGGAGTACAGACCCAAACCAAGATCATTCAAATCCAAAGAGCATTTTAAAATACCGTAACAATCTTGCCCTCTTCAGTGTATTCCTCATGCCTTCAACTCAACTTCAGATCACTGGTAAATACAATACGCATTTTATGCAGTTATTTCATGATAGCGTAGATATTCAAGCTATATAATTATATAAATGTAAACTATATATTGTCAAAGATGTGAAAAATGAGAGATCTGTCATAGGCATATACAGTACAGTATATAGAAGTAGTGGGCACTTGAGTAATTAAAATTTAGTCGGGAAGAACTGACTTGGCTTTTAAGTTTTTGATTGCAGGAGTGCTCTGAAAGACAGACAGAATCTTTTTGTTTGCTTTTTTCAATCAATCATTTCTGAAGCTAATTAAAAGCCTCACTATCCTAGGCAGGTAGAAGCACTGGTGTAGAAGCTAAAAAGACACATTTCAACTGCCGTAATACAAGATTCTGACTTCCATCAAGAGGAATGAAAAGAATTCTGCTTGATGCTGCAAACAGGATTTCATTGATTCTGCCTTCTTTGCAAACATGACGTGCTCAAATAATGCCATGTGAACAAGCTATTAGGTGCAACAGAAGCAGATGAACATGTTTGGAGCATTGAGGACCCTCCACCTTCAAAATGATTCGTTTTTTTCACTTTGTACTTAATGTTGTTTAGGCTTCACAATGGAACACGCTCGTGCAGGGTTTGAAGCCGCCCAAATTATCAGCCTGTTTTTTACCCTTGTTCCTCTATCTAAATGTAAAGTGGGCCTGGTGTGCAGCTGGAGCTTACTTTTTGGCTTCATCTTAAAGAAATCAAAAAGGAACTGATGTGCTGGAAGGCACAGGCTGGGGACCGAGAGAAAGGAAAGTGTTAATAGTTTCTCAGCTTGACTCCCTGAGCTTTTATAATGGGCAAAAGTTGTTGAAGGGAATAGAAAGGAGTTTGTGATCATCAGCTGGGTGTGACAGATCAGATCATCGGCTGACAGATGTCAACACTAAGAGAGGAGATAATGGGGTTGGATAAATGAGTTGGGCCAATTCTCACACATCTACCTGGCTTCTGAACTGCCTTTATGCTAAGAATGTAATTTTAATCCATCTCATTTTGGAAGATCTGAAAATGTGTATATTCTTATTGAGGATAATACTCGTCAAATTCATAACAAATTAAACGTAACAGGATTTCACAGCTTAAGAACATTTGCATTCTTTCCCATTCAAATGCTTGATTACCTATCACATCCAATGAAAAAATCAACTGGCTATTGAAATTAAAACCCCTTTTGTTAGAAACAGAATCAGAGACCTGTCTTTATTAGTATTAGCAAAGTGCTTTGAGGCTTATCAGAAAAGGATGGTGGCAATAGAAGTACTTAGTAAGATGAGGGATCACCGAGACATCAATCTTTTCCTTAAACTCAGATCAGTACACAGTGATTATCTTCTTTTCCAAATGCAGGGACACAGCTGTTTTACTTATGTAGGTTAGCCTTAAAAAGCTGAGTACTGCACTTATACAAAAGTCCTTAATTCAACAGTTCGCGTACATCATCCTGCAAAAAAGCTGGTGAGGTTTAGAGAATGATTTAACAATAAATGCCCACTGAAATAATCAGGATGTTTAGCATGTAAACACTCTAATAGCTAACCTGACTTTTCCCTACTAGAACTTTTATCTTAAAGGAATCTAACCCCTCGACACGCATAATGAGCTCTTTCACATAAAGTTGCTGAAAGAATGATTTGCTTAAGAAGATTAGCTCTTTTAGTGTTCTATAGAGGTACTGACAAATGAGCCTAAAATGATTATAGAGGAACTGTGTTAGCACCATCTTCTGATCTTTTATTTTTAAATAGAATGCCTTCCGTAAAAAATGTTTTAATCTGACCTTCCACATCTTTCCAAATCAAGGATCAACTTTTAATGTTGCGTATTCAAATCTTGTTCGTGATGAGACGGTTTTCAAGGCTGCTTTGAGTTACGTGGAAGAAGACCACAGTAGTTTATATGGAATTTCAATGCCAGGTTTTGTTTTTTTTTTCCTTCTGGTTGTAGTAACTGCATGCAACATCTTGTATGCACTTTACCACATCGGTGTTGACAACTCTTTTTGAGCAGCGCTGTAGCAAAATGATCTGGGTTAAAAATAATTTTACAGAAGAATGGTATTTTTAAGTGCAGGTGGAAGACAGAAGAAGTGATACTGAAAAGCAAAGCTGTCTTGGCTGGCTTGTGGCAGGGAAATGGATTTTTCAGTCAGTTTGGCTGCATACCATAAAACTGAGGTGTAAAGTAAGCACTGTAATAGAGCAAGAATTCTAAGTTGCCTCCAGTGGCTCTGCTGCTATTGTTTGCATGACAATCTGTTTTCCCATAGTAAAGCTAAGGGTCAAATTTTGAATGACTTACACAGACTTACAGAATAATCCTCCTATTTAAAGCAGTGAAATATCCAGATCTGTCACTGCTACACAATTTTAAGCAAGCTTTGGAATCGTGGGAGTTGTATTTCTATAAAAGTTGCATAAATAAATGGTTTATCAACCTTTGGAGATTTATCTTGCTTCACTGTTCCAACAACAGAAAGACTGCTGCCATAAACAAAATTCAATTCATGATACGAATTCTCTCAGTAAAAATGGGTAGAGTTTTCCATTTTACTTTTAAGTCATACTGCCATCTACAGCTTGAATAGACACAGCACTCTGCTTAGAATAGCAGGGTAATTGCGGCTGGAAGTATCACTGGTCTCTAGGCCAGGCAGGACTGCATCTGAGATCCAACCAGTTTGCTCAGAGCTTCGTTAGCTGGGCTGTGGAAATCTTGGTTGAAGACTGCACAGACTGTTCCACTGCCTCACTGTCCTTATATAGAAAAAAAGCATTTCTTTATAACCAGGCTGAACCTCTCATTTCAGTTTATGCCCTTCGTCTCCTCCTACCAAGCACCACTGTGAAGCCAGGCGCCATCTTCTTGCTAACCTCCCCACAGGCAGTGGGAGCAGATGTTGGTTCCCCAACCCCACCCCAAACCTGTCTTCTCTTGAGGCGGAGGAAGCCCAGCTCCTTCATCCTCTCCTCCAAGGAAAAGTACTCAGCCCCCAACTAGCTTGGCAGTTCTTCATTAAACTCATTTTTCTTGTGCTGGGGATAGAAGTTGAGCATAGAAATTAAATGTGACCTAACATGCAGAAAAATTAGATGTTTCCTTTGATCCATTGGCTTTGTCCTTGCTAACAGAGTTCAGGAGATTGCTGGAGGTCTTTGCTGCCAGGGCACATGTCTGACCCACGCTCAGCTGCCCACTGCTATTCCCACATAGATGCTGCACTTCAGCCTGGGCTGCTGCAGGAGTGCATTCTTCCCAAGGGTAACACTTTGCATTTCTCCTCTTTAACTCTTGTAAGGTTCCTGCTGGTCCATTCCTCCAGCATGTCTATGTCCCCCTGAAAGACTAGACAGATTCCTCCAGTATTTCCTTTTGTTCCTTTACGTTGGTGTGATCTGCAAACTCGTTGAGGGTGAACTCCGTGCCCTCTTCCAGGTCACTGACAAAGTCACTAAATAGCACAGAGCCCAGGAAAGACCCCCAGGGTATTCACTCCAATTAGGATATGACCCATTAACCACTACTCTTCTAAACTCCTCCAACCACTTTTTTATTTTACCTCATTTATAAACCCATCTAGAAAACACCTCTTAACTTTGCTACAAGAATAGCCTTGAAACATCAAGGTAACTTACATTCTTTGTTCTTCCTTTGTCCAAAAATGCACATTTTATCACTGTTAACTTTTTAAATATAAAATATAAAAGCTTTTATTTTTTTTTTTTTTTTCCCAGAGGAAAATGGAACCACTTCCATTAAAAAGTCTTCGTCACCATAAGGCCTTACAGTAATAGGAATAGAATCTGCACCATGTAAACAAAAAATCAGTGTTTGGTTTTTACTGTGAACTCTTTTGCAATTACATTAATTCCACACCTCATCTTACTGAGCTTACTTGAACAAGCGCTATCTAGAAAGTTATGTACAACTTAGTCCTGGAATCATCAGCATTAATTTAAATTGTAGTATTCATCAACTAACTGACAATGTGCCAGGTAATCTGTCAGTCTTGGTTCAGGACTTCTACCTTTAACACTCAGTATGAGAATGCAATGAAAACAAAACAAATTCAGTGAATCTCAGTACAGCAGCTTTTTGGTTAGATACCTGTAGGCTACAACTTGTGACATAATTGCTACCCAGTGTCCCTGAACATTTAATATAAACCAGCTTTTAAAAAATAACTGAAATAAAAGATATGTCTGTTTCCTGCAAACATGATTCCAGGACGTAACTGCAAACTGGATGTCTGTGCAAGTGTGAAATTCATGCTTGCAGCCCACAGCTGTTTAACCTGTCTGACACGACACATAGCTTTGCATTTTTTACTCCATATTTGCATTTAGGGTTTGGAATGTTTCTGGAGCTGGGATTGCGGTGGTTTTCTTCCTCAGACAGTATGGGTCTCAGTCTATTAATTTTTGCTGTTCCTGGTTTGAAATTGTGATTTCCCCTCTTTTTTATCACCATCGGTATAATATTCATACAGTCTTTTCATTAACTGAAATCTTAAAAATCACATTTCATTATTTCTCTGAGACAGACTGTTGCATAGCATGAAGGATCAAGGTCAAATGATATATGAAGAGATACTTTCGACTCATCCAGATGGTTGTCTTCAATTTCACTTCCTTCTTCACTGCCTTCCAAAAAATAGGAAAGATTCTGAACGTTTTTCAAGATGTGTCTGTAGCATCCAGGTATATTCAGTTGCAATGGAGGCACTCGGAATTTGCACATCTGTAGCTCATCCTTAGTAAGTCTTTCACGGTACCACTGCCCAACTTTATTACTTGGATACTTGATACTGTGGCCCACCATTGGAAGAACAACCTTCAAAATAAACAAATAAATAAATAAAGCTCAGTGATTTTCCTTTAAAGAAATAAGATCACAATTTCAAATGTGTTTGGGGCCTGAAGTAGTTCAAAGGCAGCTACTTTTTCTAAAAACAACTGTGCAAGGCAGGTATCTTGGATGTAATCTAAAGGAAAAGCAGAACAAAATAATAAATATGTCATGATTTCTAGTGAACTAGAAGTATACTAATGTGAATTACCTAGTTTGCTGAGAAAGGTACAGCAATGAAGACATTAAGTTGCATACGTATGACTTCATGATGCTCTGAACCTTCAAAAAACTATGCCAGTAACCCTTGAGCATTTTTTCCCAGAAACAGACTAAAAATTTCAAAGTATTTATGTTCAACTTCAAGAAAAGTACTACCATGCTGCAAACAACATAGTACTAATTGCTGCTGCAAAGTAAATATTCTTCCCTTCTGTTTGTTTTGAGACTGCAGGTTAGTTCACATGTATTTTCTTCAGTATGCATTCTGGTAGGAAATGAGACTGCACCAGTTAACTTTATCGTATTATTTTGAAAACAAAGCATTTTAATCAAATAGAAATCAACACAGAATTTTTCATACAGGCTTACTTGATGTATAGAGTACTTGTTAGCTGACTCGTCCAGAGCAGTGACAACATGAACCTGACAACACATTTAAAGAGATGTTAAGAAAAACAAACTTTCTTGAAATAAAGCATACAGATTATTATAGGAATCACACACTGAACTCCCAAAATTTTCAAGAATTCTGATGCTATTTGACTCCTATAAAGGCAAATGATCTATTTCAATCTGAAATATTAGAGATGCTTAATATAAAGTGGCTAGAATTTTGTGTTAATGCCATTAAAAGAAAAAAAAAATGAATTGGAATGTATTACAATAAATAGGAATACATATTAAACTCAGTAACTTAGTACTACATTTGGCAGCTCTGTTTTTCATATGATTTGATCTACTTGATCTATTAACATCTTTTCCCAAAAATATCATTGAAGAAAAATCACAATGGAAACAGTCACTCTTTTCAGGGACTGGAAATTGTTCAGTAACCTTTGAAGTACTCTTGCTTCAGATCTGTAAGAATTTCCACTCCAGAAAGGAGATACATTATACCTAACCACAACTCCATTTATTTTCCAGTAAAATTCTGCAAAATTCTATGCTTTACCTGATGATCAGGAGAAAGTTAAATGCCTCCACAGAAAGAATGGTAAGGTCTAACCTTGAGAGCAAGACTCAGATCTACACTGACTGATAATAGTAGCAACAGGATGAAGGGAAATGGTTTTAAACTGAAAGAAGGTAGATTTAGACTAGATATTAGGAAGACATTATTTACTGTGCAGGTGGTGAGACACTGGAACAAGTTGCCCAGAGCGGCTGTGAATACTGCCTCCCTGGAAGCACTCAAGGCCAGGCTGGACAGGGCCTGTGAGCAACCTGGTCTAGTGGGAGACGTCCCTGCCTACAGCAGGTTGGAACTAAGTGATCTTAAAGGGCCCTTACAGCCCAAACCATTCTAGGATTCTGTGAATATAGGTTCACCCTGAAGGTTTTCCCCAGTAAGGTCCTAAGAAGAGCATCAGACACCATGCACGCAAAGTTCTTACATCAACTTTGCCATTCTGTTTCTCCTCCTCCACTGAATAAAACAAATCGTAAAAATAGATAAAAGCTGTTAAAATACATCTAGCATATATATCTACTTGTAGTAAATCAAATTGAAATGCTCACTTTTTTTTACCTTTGTCACTAAGCATTTAAATGGACAAATCAAAATGAAAGCAGTTGATTACTGTCTGACACATTAAGGTATTCAAGTACATTAGGCAAATTTTCTTTACAAGAACTATTTTGTAAAAACTCACCTTGTCATTCAGGGAAAGGCTTTCATCATTTTCTTCTGAGAAGACCAGATCACCTTCAACAACTTTGGAACCATAAGTCTTCAGCCTATATGATGTTGCTTCATTCCATATTTGACTGCAATAAGCATGGACGTAGAATATGCGCATTGAATGAGGAATACTGAGCCATCCTTTAGTACAGCCTTCTTGATTTACACCATAGCGATGTAAAGCACGTAACAGCATCTTCTCTCTCACTTTAAATTCTGGCAGCATTGTGAGTGTCCCCTTTGCATCTTCTGAGATAAACAAAAATAAACACATAAGTTATCAGTGATCTTTCTAATACTTCCTGTCAGGGAAAGAAAAACGTGCTTAAACAGATTAAATAGGTCAGAAAATAAATGATGACAGCCTAATCTCTTTTATGCTGATTTTCAGGTCTGAGCCTCAACCACGATGAAATTATATTTAATCATATATGTACTATATTATGTAAATGTTTAAATTTTTATGTCTTACATATTTTTTCTACTTAATTTTTCTTCTGAAGAGTGATTATCTGAAGGAGCCATTGCACAGCCTTTTACCTTTTGCTTTTAGGAAAAGGCAAGCTGCTGTTTTCAGAGTCTGCACCAATGTCTTTCAGTGCACCGTATAGCAATGTACCTTATCTGTGCAATGAAAAGTATGTGTGTCTCTTGAAGCTATGCACTGTAGCAGTTCAATCAATGTATAATGATATGCAGGCTAACTTGAAAAAGATTTCAAAAGATCAAGCATCTGAAGTCAAGAGCAACTCAAAATTTCTAGTTCTGGAGGGAAAGTTAAGTTGAATGATAACAACAACGAATATGTCAAAGAGCATTTTACTTAGCAAACTGCGTCTTCAGTATATTTTGCTGAATTTAGATCAAAAAACAAAGACTGTGGATCGTGGGAAAGCATGGAAGAAGATACGTAATTAAAAAGACATAAAAGCCAGGCCCAAAGATGCAAAAAACAAGATGTAAGATTAATATAGAAAATACTGAAAATTATTTGCCCAACCATGTTAAGTGCTGAGTGTGAGTTAGGTGCCTCATTCTCCTCATTCTTTTTAAATTAGAGAGGAAAAATTATATTTCAAAAGTAAACAGATTGAAGCAGGCCAAAACTGCTTCAGAAAAATGGCCGTAGTCTTTTCCAGCATTACACTGCTATAGAGCACTGGTTTCTGCACTGTCTTGCACTTGAAATACAGTAGTACTCCACTATTTTGCACATCTAAGGCCTGATTTTGATCTTATTTTCAAAAATTAGATATGAAATTCTAATGAATTCCTTGGAATAAGCTATAAGCGGTATAGAGACAGCAAAATAAGAGGTGTCACTCTGTGCAGCAAGACTTTATTCCCCCACAGTACCTACAATGAATAGATTTACAACAATTTAGGAGGCCTTACCAGTTTGAAGAAAGTATCTTTTGGCATTATTTACAGGGTCATCAGTATCTTCAGGCGTGAAGAATAATTTCACAGCTTTCACCTTTAAAAAACATAATTTACATTTACTCCATTTAAAAATAACCATTTCTCAACGAAACAGACAACAATGCATGCAAATCTGTACCATCATTCTATACCGAGCTGGAAGATTCCTTCCTCTTCTTTCCCTCCAGCATGTTTCATGTAACACAGACACAGCACTTCCCATAGTCTCATACAGAGAGGTAACAACTGTTTGCTTTTATACCGATCTGACACTGTAACTGGGAAAACATTAAGCTAACCCCTGCTACTTACAACACCAGGGCAGAATCAAGTTGCTGCCACAAATATCAACCTGTGACTATCTCTGTTTATCTGTTTTATTAACATTTTATTCTGGTCTTCCACTGTACTGGACTGTGCAAGCACATATTAGTACATTTTCAATACAAACAGTAGTTTCTGCATGTTTTAAATTCAAAAGTAACTCAGTTAAGACTAGATACTTATAACATTACTCTGCAGGGATTGATACGTGGTATGAACTGCTAATATTAACATGCAAAATGTCAGATTCCCCCTATATCTGAAGGATAAGTTTTCCTGACTTCTCAGAATCAAAACAAGATTAGCAGAGGAGGATACTCAAGTATTCACTTGACTTTCAAGAGTCTGATTCTGTTTTAAACCTGGTCCAAACACTATGCTACGTACATTGAAAAGTATATGATTCTCATCTTACAAATTACTACTTAAGAAGTAAGATTTCCTTAGCTTACATGGGAACATTTACTCAGAACTAAGATTTTGGGAAAGTAGCCAAGGAATTATGAAAAGGAGAAATCTCTGCTATACAGCAGATAAATACACATGGTACTGAAAAAGCAAATCCTTCCGTATGGTCCTATGTAGTAACTTGCCACATTTGTAAGAGCATAGGTATCTAGTAGGATAAAGAGTTTATAGGTTAGGAGGCAATAAGGACCCCAGATAAGCATTGTACAAACACAGCTTCATTTTAGTGTACAACCTTTGTAAGAATGCAAGCGCTTCCTTGAGAAGAGGCATGATGACAACCACATTACAGACAGAAGAATCAATTCCTGAACAGCTTGCAGCTACACCTGCTGATTAAAACAGATTTTTCTAATTCAGAATGAAGGTCTTCATACTTCTGTTGTCAAAACTGATTTGGCAATTACCTCCAGCACACATTCGGGTTCATCTCACAAATGAAATTGCTCACCGGGAAGGTCAGCACTGAGCACCAGATATGGCAAACTATAACATGAAACGAACTTGACAGTAAGTACTTAAATCACACAATGAAAATACCATTTTTTCATTCAGTAGGGCCAATCCTATTTGATCTGTCTGAACATTTTGTCCTTGTCCGAACCGCTGAGGTCCATAATAATTCACAAAACCTTTTGCCTAGAATTAGAAAGAATGAATATGTTAAAAACACCAAAGTATTGGGTACTATTAGTGAGATTGAGCATGCAACACACAAACTTCCGTATTTATATCCAAAATACATACACTGCTTTTTTTAATTAGAAGTAATAGATAACAAAATCTTAACTCGTGTTTCATTAGAATATTTTAGCTGTTCAGTTAGAAACATCTAAAAAGACAACCAAGATTTACCCTTCTCTTCCCTTTTTAAATAACAGGTAAATGAAACAAGACAATTTCTATGTAATTGTTATAAATACTACTACAGTTCAAGTCAAAGTAATGGAGCTCTTCCTACGTGCTGAATTATAAAATCTCTACTGAAGCAAATGAAGCACAGCAGAGGTAATGAACAGTAACAGCTGTTGGATATTTTTTCCTTAAAATACTCATCTTCTTTCTCACGAGACTGTTTGCATGATTATTAACACAGTAAAGGGCAGGAGGAAGCATTTCTGCTAACCAGGATTTTAAATCTCCTGATGAGTGGTAGGTCACACGAGGACAGGAAAATCACAGCCACGTGACCTCCACTCTTAAAAATAATAATAATAATAATAATAATAATAATAAATAAATAAATAAATAAATAAATATTCATGGAGCAGAAAGTCAATTCAAATTATATAACCTTGTTTTGGGTTCCCCTAGGACTAACATGCAATTATGTTTCTGTCGGGGACGAAAAATCCTTATTTTAGATCAATACAGATGCTTTTCCTCTCATTCACCATCTGACCAATAGGTTAACTCTAAGAAAGCAGGACACACAACCAAAGGAATTTCTGTTCATTTTCCCAAACAGCAGAACAAAAAAAAAAGTGAGATGTAGAAGACAGAAGAGCATCAAAGAACCATTTGGTGATGTGTTCTTTTTTCCAGTAGTAAAATTAATTTCCAAAATTACCTGTCATTTATTTTGTTTTTGCACACTGGATAGTTTTCATTGAAGTCTTTATTTCAGGATTAATCATCTTAATCTGCATAGTAGTTATTGCTTAGAAAGAAAGGTTAAGAAAATTACTGCAAACAAAAAACACCTAAACTTTTTTCCCTTTCATGATCCCTTCTATATTTCTCAGTGCTTTAAGAATGATGATGAGGTTTTCTTCAGGGAGGGTCTACGGTCAAAATCCACTGAATTTCAGACAATCTTCTTTGCCTTCTAAAGACATTTCACGTGTATTTATGTCATGGAAGTATGCATATTTTTTTCCCCAAAGCCAACCATGTATTTTGTTCACATGACCAAAAAGGGCCAGCAGTTGACACGTATATTTTTTTACTGTAAAACACAGCACTTTGGTTGGCCTTAGATCTGTGCCATGATAACCCATGTATCAATACTCATTTACCACCAAACATCCCATCTGTCTTTCTGCACCATGTTAGGGACCGAGATCCGTAACACAGAATGAATGCACGCGTGGTCACCTTCCAGGAGGTAGCTTTGCTCCCAGTTCCTTGTAATGCAAGAAAGCCATAAAATAGCAAAAAAACAAAAAAAGTGCAACAAAGAGGGAAATATTGCTATTATTCTGCCATTACAACCCTGCTCTTTATTGGCAGCCAGATGGCTTTTTACCTCAGTATTTTCCATTGCTTCAGATATTCTTTCTTTCAGATCTACGGGAGAATCATGACTGTGGTGTTTGAGATCTCTCACAACTATATCAAAGTGATTGCCTTTCAGCTGACCAAGTCTAAGATGCTGGTGTGCTGAATGTATGTTGTGTATTCTCATGCCCTTTTTTTCCAGTTTGCTTTCAATTTCTTTCAACCTGCATAAATAATTGGGAGAAAATATGAGCCACCTGCAATTAAAACTATACGACCTGTAATAAAATGTCTTCTTTACCTTTGCACTAGAGTTAAAAAGATTTAATAGAATTCAAAAGAGATTTAAAACAGAGAAAGTAAACTCAAACGCAGAGGTAGTCTAAGAATTTAGCTGTAGCCCAGAAATATCTCCTGACTATTTGCTTCAGTTGCATTTATGTTTTGTAGCTTGACAGGTGTGGGAATTAAGCAACTCACTGAACATTCTCAAGGCACCTCAAACTGAATTTTATATTTTTTACTGAAAAAAGAAGTTAGAAGTCCTAAAAATTTGCTTTTCATGAAAAGAGAAGAGGAGATGAGAGAAGAAAAAGAGAATAAGAGAGGAGAAAAACTGAGAAAAAGGAAAAAAGTAATGTCTGCCACTGTAGCAGTCTCCAAAACACAATTTGCTCTTCTTGTTAAGCCTTAAATAAACAAACTCAGAACACCGACTCCCTGTGTATGCTTGCACATGCTTGTAATTGAAAATATAGCTGACAGCTCAAGTATTTGCCCTTCAACGAATCCACTCAATCTCTTTGTTCTTATGTATAAGAAAGTAATTAAATTCAAGGGAAACTTTCAGCTTACATTTTAAACAACGTGTTAACACTTCAGTAAATAATTTTTCCTGATAAACCAGCAGCTTGGAAGCAACCATTTTGCTAATTCTCTAGAACAAATGGCCCAGTTTGCAATGGAATTTACTACCGATATTTGTTTGAGTTAGCAATGAACCCTGAAAACATAAATCGTACTTTGTTTCATTTGAAAGTTAAAGTTGAGGAAGAAATAAGTTGTGGTTTTTACGCCAGCAATTTATTTTTTTTTACTGCAGCTGCAGAACTTTAATACTTATTTTTTTACCCACTGAGTTGGCAAAAAATGAGAATGTCTTGTGTTATCAGCAAGTTATTTGGAATGTATTTTCTATCCTCATGCGTGCTGGCATCTTCTTTACTTAGTCTCATGTGTCTGTGGTGCACAGTACAGTAGAAGTTGATATTCAACACTCAAAAAGAGCATCTGTCCAAAGTATAACTGCAGTGATTTACTTTAGAAGTTTCTCTGCTTGTTTGTTTTTAGTCTCCGTAAGGCAGTTAAGTTGTTGTCTGTGGACCACAAGATAAAACTGTTAGGTTCTGTGTAGGTTTCCTTTCTCTTCCAGCCAGAGGATGGAACTTAAATTAAGAAGTGGATCACATGATCATGACTTGGAAGGGTACCATCCCAGATAATATTGTATATTCATAGTATGACAAGAAAAATTTCCTTAAATTTCCACTGGGGGACTTCAGTGCTACACTGTGTATACTCTAAAGCCACAAAATATTAAAGCCATTGCCACTGTGGTCTAATACAGGAGAAGGGAAAGACAAAGCATTAGCAACCTTGCAGAAGCTTGCACTGTGTTGATACTTAATAGCAAATTAGAATAGTCCTACCCCCAGATTGTCAGTACCTCTCAGGAGTGACCTTCTTCACAACCATCAGTTGGTATGTAATAGCCTTCTTATCCTTGATGCCCGTGTAACTGAAGTCTGAGGGAAGAACTCCAAGTTCAGCAGCCAACAAGCTGATTGCTTCCAGTGTTTCTAGATTTTCTTTCTGAAGGGTGAAAGCTGAAACAATCATCCCAGAATTATTAGAAACTTGCACTTCTAAATCATACAGGTGCTTTGCCATGGCAGGTTGCGGGTTCTTCCTTTCGAACCATAACAGCATGACAACCGCAGAGAAAAGTGTTCTCACTGTTTCCTCTCCCACTCCACAAAACTAAAGGAAATGGGACATTTCCAGTATTGAAAGAAAAGAATAAAGACACAGTAAGCAAAAGTGAGAACAATCAAAACCCCTGTTGGGTTCAGAGTAGTACCTGATCAAATGCAATGCAATTCCAGTAACCTGACTTAGTGCTAACAACATTCTGTGGATCAGAAACCAACGTCTTTAAGAAATGAGATCATAAATCAAATCTGAACTCACTAAGCTGCCCAACATCAGAATATGCTTCTTAAATCCATATGCTGGACCATGCTGACCCTTCTAAAATGATTCTGATGGTCAGTGTTAATGCAGAACACCACACTTCTACTAAAAATTCAATGTTTACCTGTATAAAGATCTTGTTTTATCTGGAAACCATCAGCAGACCTCTTTCTGGAGCAACTTTTCCCTCTAAACCTTACCATTATTGACATATTTGGCTTATGTCCGACATCTGCCACAGTAAAAGACTTTGTTTCTAAAATTTTACCAAATTTTTTATTGATGAAGTGGTGAACTACTTTTCTGTGCTCCTTATTTCCATCAGGCTCAAAAGAAAAGGTGGAATTTTCTAGCTTGGCATCCAAAAATTTAAAGAAATCGCTTGCTTCCTTTTCAGTCACTAGCTGACAGAGTTCTCTGTAGTCAGCGTTTCCTTTCACAACCATCTCGTTGTCCTTTGTCACAGTGACCAAAAAGGGGAATCTCTGCCTGATGGCGCCGTGCAAATCGGCCCGATCTCTCTTGTCCACCACGGCTCCCAGAGAGAACTCCCCGGCGCCGGCATCACAACCGCTTTCCGAGTCCCAGGCCTCCTTCAGATCACAAGCAAATTTAGTAAGCCTCTCACTCGCGGGCTTGCCCAAAAGGGAATCCAACAGAGCGGCCGCCTCCGGGCCGGATTTCAGGCCCCCTGCCCACCAGCTCCGCTCAGGGTATGTCACAAGGTCACAGCCGGCAGGCCCCACCCTGCCCCCAGCCCCGGCGCTGGCTGCGGCGCAGGCAGCGGGCGGTCCCCCTGCCGGCGGGCTGACGGCCCGGGGTGCCGCGGGGCGCTGCGGCAGCTCCAGTTCCCTCACCACGAAGTCAGTGGGCGCCTTCTTGATTGTCCCGCGGAAGCCGGTGTGATCGGTCACGTAACTGAGGGAGCGCAGCATGGCTCCCCTGCCCTCCGCTGCGAGAGGAGAAAAAAATTAATAACAATACTAATAAGAATTAAAAAAAGAGGGAAAACAGAAAATGAAAGGAAACCATCCCCCTACCGCCGAATGCAGGCAGAGCCGCCCCGGCTCGCAAAGCGGCCACCAGGGGGCGCCGCTTGTACCGACCCCCCCGGCCACCACCACTTCGTCCAGGAGAGGAGGAACGGCCGCAAGGAGCTGCCCCCAACCCCGCCTGCCGGCTGGGGCGCGCTGCGGGAGGGCGGGGCCTCCTCGCGACAGGAAGCGGTAGGGGGCGCTGCCTCCGTGGTGCGCCGGCAAGTGTGGGCGGAGGTTGCGTCACGGCCTCAGGACGGGGAGGTGCTGCGGGGCCGTCCCGGAAGAGTGGCGGGAGCTGGGGGTCGGCCGGCGGCCCCCGTGGGGGGGATCCAGTTCGGGCCCCGAACCTGTGGCTCTGCCCCGTTCATCGGCGGTTCCTGGCCCCGCGATGAGCCGGCCGGTCACCGCCGCCACCTACGTCCGCAGTCTGCGCTACGGGCTGCTGAGGCAGCTGGCCGACCTCCTCGACCCGCAGGAGGGCTGGAAGCGGCTGGCCGCGGCCATCACCGACCCGGCCGGCGAGAGCAGATACAGCCAGGCGCACATCAGGTCTGGCGTGGCCGTGATGTAACCGCGTTCACTGATGCTGGATTGGCATCCCTGTGCCCTCCGTGTGTGCCTGCGGCAGCCTCTGTGCCCGGCAGTGCTCAGAACGTATCTCATATAGTGCTTCCTGAGGGAACACTGCCTCGTAGTTCCTCTCTAGTTTGCTTTTGAGACAAGTGAGACTTGTCTTGTCAGGCTGAGAGGGTTGGGGCTGTTCAGCCTGGAGAGGAGAAGGCTGTGGGGAGGGCTGAGAGCGGCCTGTTGGTGTATGAATGGGCTGTGAGAAAGGAGGGGACTGACCCTTCAGCAGCGTCTGTGGTGATAGAACAAGGGGAAATGATTTCAGACTTAAAGAGGGGAGATTTAGGTTGGAAATGAGGAAGAAGTCTTATGCAGTAACAGTTTACAGGCACCGGAACAGGGGCCCAGAGATGTGGTGGATGCCCACTTGGAGGCATTCGGTGTCAGGCTGGGCATGGCGCTGAGCGGCCTGATCTGGCTGTGGGTGTCCCTGTTCAGGGCAGGGCGGTTGGAATGGATGTCCTGTAAGAGGCCCTTCCAACTCAAACGGTTCTGTGAGAGCTGTAGAGAACTGACTGAGGAAATCAGAATAAGCCCCGCAGACTATTTGCTGTGGACAAATGTAGAATGTGTACTTTTACCCAAGTTTGCATTTCTTCGGTGTCTTTTTGTGCATGGGTTGGGGGGAGGGGTGTATGTGCGTTTTCATAAGGTCTGTATGTAAGCAGTACTTCTGTTGTACTGCTGAAGTACAATTCATTATATGGTGACTTTTCATGTCTTTTTATTTACCATTAATCACGCTCCCTTCTTTGTTACTTTTCTAAGTTAGCTTTAATTTTTCTTTTTAAGGAGATTTGAAGCATTTGTGCAAATGGGAAAGAGTCCCACATGTGAATTGCTGTATGACTGGGGAACAACAAATTGTACGGTTGGTGACCTTGTGGATCTGCTGATTAGGAACCAGTTTCTGGCACCAGCAAGTCTTTTGCTCCCAGGTAACTGTTACCTGTGTATATTCTGTGCAGTGTTCCCTTGTGTGTATGATGCTAGCGACCTTCACAGTAGCTGGATGGACAGAAAGGGTTAGGTAAAAATAACCAAAAGAGGATATATTTTCCATTATTTACGATAAGAGTTTTATGGAAGTGGGCTACCGTTTTCCAAGTTTAAATAAAAGCCCTGCAGTTTACATGCGGTGGGAAGAATATAACCTTAGTAAATACTGGCATAATTTTATTTATGTTTTCTGATTCCTAATATGGTTAACACATTTTCTAAATTCCATTTTCAGAAGCTGTCGGGATGGCACAAGAAGTTACATTACCTCTTTCTTCACAGGAAACTTTGCCTATACACGAGAAACAACAACCTATACAGGAAAAAGAAGTGACATCTGTAAAGCCTGTTTTGTCTCAGAATACAGAGGAGCAACCTTCAGCCCCTCCATGTTTAAGTCAAGAAAACAGCAGCTTACAGTCTAATAACACAGGTAGGTGTTTGGTTTATTAAAATGAGTTAGTGTTTTTTGCTGATCCATCCTTCACTTGTGTGAAATAAGTCCTAGGAATGCACTAGAGTACTGACTGCATTTGTGTCTTCGTGCTTTTTGTTCTTGTTCTGTGTGACTGTGAATGCAACCTGTGCAAATATGACATCAGAAGATGAGAAGTAATGTAGCCACACTAGTGCCACAGTGTGAAGTTCAGCAGTGGCAAGTGTAGAGTCCTGCACCTGGAGATGAATAACCACATGCATCGGTGCAGGTTAGGGGCTGCCCTGCTGGAAAGGAGCTCTGCAGAGAAGGACCAGCATTTTCTGGTGGACAGTAGGTTGGCCATGAACCGGCAGTGTGTTCTTGTGGCTAAGAAGGCCAATGGTATGCTGGGGCACATTACAAAGAATGTGGCCAGCAGGTCAAGGGAGGTGATCCTTCCCCTCTACTCTACCTGGTAAGGCCACATCTGGACCACTGTGTCCGGTTCTGGGTTCCCTGGTTCAAGAAAGACAGGGAACTTCTAGAGATAGTCTAGCAAAGGGCCACAAAGATGATGAGGGACCTGAAGCATCTCACTTATGAGGAAAGGTTGAGACGCCTGTTCAGCCTGGAGAAGAGAAGACTAAGAAGGGATCGGTCTTTTTCTATCAGTCCTTCTAAGCATGTAATGGGCAGCCCTTGAGTGTGTGGAGCTGGGCTCCTTTTGGCTGTGTACAGTGACAGAAAAGGGGCAGTGGGCACAAACAGGAACACATGAAGTTCCATCTGAACTTGGGAAAAACAAGGGAGAGGTTGTGGAGTCTCCTCAGGAGATGCTCAAAACCCATCTGGGTGCTCTCCTGCGCAGTCTACTGTAGGGAACCTGCTTTAGCAGAGGTTGGACTAGATGAACTCCAGAGGTCACTTCCACCCCCTATAGTACTGTGATTCTGTGAAATTGTAATATTTTGTTCTAGATGCAATACTGTTGCCTTCTTTCAATAGTGATTTTGTAGACTGTTTAGCACCTTGTGCTTTGCATTTGGATCTTAGTTACCAGAAATGACTAAGAAGTTTGGAATAAAGGTGACTAAAGAAAGTAATCAAGTATATGATTGGTCCACTGCTTTCTGCATTTCAGCTTTTGTTGCCAGAAACATGGTATATATATATTTACATCTGACACAGCGTGTGGCTTTCTCTGTGATCTGCTGCATGTTTAATTAATTTTACCTGTATTATGAGCATTAATTAAAAATATATATAAATACGGTCAGAAGGCTACTACAGACTGTCTGAGAATAAAGATATGCATAGCTGATTACATGTATGTATTTACTTTTTTTTTTTTTTTTTTTAGTGGTATCTTCATCATCTCTGAAAATAGGGTTCCACTATGTCAAGATTTGTGTTGCAGGAAGTAGAGGATCTACTTAATATGCTTGTTCTTTGAGTGAAAATGTGGTTCTGTGCTAAATGTCAATGGTGTCTTCTAGATTTCCACAATTTTTGGTTTCATGACTTGGAAAGTGTTACAAATAATTTTGATGAACGACCGGAGTCGGCTGGAGGAAATAAGCTGGGGGAAGGTGGCTTTGGTGTTGTGTTCAAAGGCTACATCAATGGCAGAAATGTGGCTGTCAAGAAACTTGCTGCTGTGAGTTGTCCTCAACATTTTTCCAATTAGTAACTTTGTTCTTTGTACTGTGGACTTGATCTTCTATGAACAGTTGAGTAACGTTTCCAGAAAGTATCACTATGTTAAATATGAGATGGGTTCAGAACGTTATCCTGTAGTCCTGTGGGTGGTGTGTGCTGTCACAGTGGCCAGAGGTGAATTTTTGCATTTCCATAGTTCTTGCAGTGGCTCAGGCAGTCCTTGGGAGGAGCAGGGTGCTCCCTATGTTCCCCTCTTCCCCCTGCACACAAGAAGGGCAGAAGAGGTTTTCCTACCAATTTCTGTGGCAGAGTGCCTTGGGAAATGGACACACTAAATAAACTGGGTAGTTATTATCATGTGATTTTAGTCTTTGTAATAAATGTTTTCTGTGAATAATGAATTTTATAACTAGTGAGTGCTATTAATAGGAAACTGCAGTGAAATAAAATGCACAAATACAGGCTGGATATAAAATGAATTGATAGCAGCCCTGAGGAGAAGGGTTCTGGTTGAACCTCAGCATAAACTGCCAATGTGTGCTCACAGCCTGGAGAGCCAACTGTATCCTGGGCTGCATCATAAGAGTAACTAGCAGGGTGAGGAATGTGATTGTATCCCTCTACTCTGCTCCTGTGAGCCCCACCTGCAGTGCTGCATTTAGGTCTGGACTCCCCAACAACAGGACATGGGTCTGTTGGAGTGCGTCTAGGGGAGGCCACAGAGATTATCAGAATCAGAGAGATGGAGCACCTCTCCTATGAAAGCAGACTGAGGGAGCTGATTTTGTTTAGCTTGGAGAAGAGAAGCCTTAGAGGATATTATATAGCAACCTTGCTGTACCTGAAGAGGGCCTTTTTACATGCACATGTAGTGATAGGACAAGGGTTGGTGTAGATCAGATATTCAGAATAAGTCCTTTGCTGTGAGGGAGGTGAGGCATTGGCACAGGCTGCCCAAGGAGCCTTTGGGTGCCCCATCCCTGGAGGTGCTCAAGGCCAGGTTGGATGGGGCTCTGGGCAGCCTAGTCTAGTGGGTGGCAGCCCTGCCCAGGGCGGGGAGTTGGAATGAGATGGTCTTAAAGGTCTAACCCAAACCCTGCTTTGGTAGCTTGGTGACTGCTGAAACTGTATTAATTACTCCAATAATATAATGTTACATGACACACACAAAAAAAAACAAAAATCATGTTCTGATACTTTTTTCTTTGTCTTCGAGTTCAGTTTAAAGAAAAACTACGGTAAACAGTTAAGCAGTTGTTAGGTGTAACTAACTAAAAAAAGGTTTACAATCTAATTTTTTTGTGAACAATCATGCGTTTTAGTACATCCAGCAATATTAATGTCAAGTACTCTCTTTGTAGGTGGTTGATGTTAGTGCACAGGATTTGAAGCAGCAATTTGATCAAGAAATAGAAGTTATGGCAAAGTAAGTACAGGACCTTAAATCTCATTGTAACGTTTTCTGAGAATCTAAGTTGGCAGATAACACCTTAGTTAGTGTGGTCCCTATAAACATAGCAGTGTAACTTAAATTTCCAGGTTAAGTGAGAATGCTTCATGCATATCACAAGCAGTTTACGTTCAAGTACTGCTGCAGAAACATGGCTGGCACCTGTGTGTGATAAGGCTGGAATGTGGGATTGGGGATCACAGATGTTAGGAGATCTGCAGAGCATCTCTGAATATAATCGTTTTGCTTTAGGTGTAAACATGAAAACCTAGTAGAACTGCTTGGTTTCTCAAGTGATGGTGCTCAGCCCTGTTTGGTGTATGAATACATGCCCAATGGTTCGCTGCTTGACAGACTTGCTTGTCTGGTAAGTAAAATCTTTTTTAAGTGGAGCTATTTTTGAAATGTCTTTGGAACTGTAATGGCCAAGCAGTATTCTGCTACTTCTGTATTCTAGAAGTAAGACATGGATAATGCTTAGTCTTCCAGTAACATGTTATACAGGTGTTTTTGGCCCAGTGTTGCTTAGTCAAAGCAGAGTAGCAGTATAATGTGCCAGTATCCTGAAGTCCAAGCTATGTTGCAGATTTGTTATAGGCAGAGGGTGACACAGTATTGTTCATACACCTGACATTGGCTTGTTCTCTGCTTGTTCCTAGATTTTGTGTTGTAAAATTGCCCTTTGCTCACTGCCCTTGTGATAACAGCTGTAACCTGATGTTCGTAGTCTGCATACCTCTTTCGGAAGTGCTTAAAGAAACAGGGTGTACTTTTTGAAATTAATATTTTGTGTAAATACAGTGCTCTCATCTGATTTAATCAGATGACGTAAGTTGTGGCCCTGGCCTTTTAATAAGGAATCAGTGACTTTGTTTGGTGGAGGGAACGGTTGCCACTTGTTAGAGTGATGCAAACAGTAAACTGGATGTAACCTGCTAGCTGAATGTCCACATCAGTTTGTGTTAGTGAAAGCCAATCTGTAGAAATTATTGTCCTCGATAGGGGTGCGTATGAAGATGTTCATCCATCCACTTGGTGGCCATTAGCAGTAAGTGAGCTGAAAAGAATAGTGGTGACTGAAAGCTAAAGTAGAGAACAAAGGTACAAAGGGGACAAATTTACAATATAAACTCAGAAAGAGTCTTTGTCTAGTAAGGGAAAATGAATGTGTATACTGACTCCCTGTTCTTGCTGATAAAGCAGGAGTCACTGTGAAATTGCAAACTCCTGCTTATGTCATCTGCTTCTTGTCTGGGCTTTGAGGAGCAGGCGAGGGAGGCAGCAGGATGCTATGACAGGATTAAGAAGTGCTGATAGAAAGCACAGTGTGTGGGTAGGTGCAGGCAGTTCTTTGCAGTGCAGCTTATCTTTTATTGTCGGAGTTAAATGTAAACTGTTTTGTGTCAGGTGAATTAATTAATGCAAAATGTGGGGAAGAGAACTAAACGTAACAAATGGCTATATCTCAGCAAAATGTAAATTGAGAAATCTATACCATTCATCTTTTTAAAAGTAATCACTTGAAAGCCGCAAAATGTAGCAAGTAATCGTTCTGGATTGGTTTTTTGTTGTTTGTTTGTTTGTTTCTAATAACAGGAAAAATATACTTTGGATTTTCCCATTTATACTTCCCTTTCTCCCTTCTTATTCAAGGATGGCACTCCACCAATTTCTTGGAATACAAGGTGTGAAATTGCTCAAGGCACTGCGAATGGCATTAACTTTTTGCATGACAATAATCATATTCACAGAGACATTAAAAGGTAAAAGCTACTGACAATCACTGGGTGCTTTCTTTTGTTGTTGCTGTACCCCTTTAAAGTCTGTTAGAGAAAACAGACAGAAGGATTCAGTGCTTTATTCAAGGACGCAGTCCTTTCTGCAAGTGCTATCCATCACCATAATCTTGTCTGTGCCACAAGGACGTGACTAGTACAGGCTTCTAAAGATAATTATGAGTCTGTTGTAATCTGTCACTTTCAAATCGTTATCTGAGCACTGCAAAGGCGTGTAGGAATTCTGTTCTTTCGCAATTGCTGCTAACAGAAAAGCTGCTGTAACAGAACGTTGTGACTTTTTAAATTGGGAGTTTTTCAGATGAAAACCCAACGTTTTTTTTCTTTTTTTTTTTCCTGGAGCAATTATGTATGCCTCCTTTGATTTCCTTCTGTTTAATATGAAGATATTAAAATGACTTAAATCAGGTTTATGAAGCTTAAGAACCTTTAAGGTTGATGTCTGTTCACTTATTTGTTATAGCAAGTTTGATGTTTTGGTTGTTCTTTTTGTTTGCAATGACAAAGTAGTCAAAATGTTTCAAGAAAGTGCCTAGATATGGGTACCCCACTTCTTTTGTAGGTTGACAAGGAGCAACCAGTGGGTTGGGTGTCATGGATAAATGTTTCCGTGGCTTTCTGGCTTCTGACGCCTCTGTTAAATCTAGGTTGTATAGACTTTGTGAACTTCCATTCTGTGAGGAAGCAGCTTTTGCTTCAGCTCACCCATAAAAGGTACTTGCTGCTTTGACAACTCATATTTCTTCTTTCTTTTCTGCTTAAGCATCAGGACATGCGTAGTGCCTGGAAGGGATGCGTTTTCTTACATTACGCTGCTCTACTCTTCTAACTGCTGTGAGTTGATTTTATCACAGGGTTGGATTTGGCTTTGTTTTTCTTTGCTTCAATTCCATTTTGCAACTTCTTGCATTTTCACTGTTCAGGTTTTCTGTAAGACCAGTAAAAAGCTGGAGATAAAGAGAAACACAGCACGTAGATTATTCCAGCATTAAGCAGTATTGTTTCTCTTTCAGGAGAATACAAGTATTGGTAATCATTTGACATTGCAATGTGTAACAGTTGACATTGTGTTAGATAATAGGTATAAACCATTAAAGCCAGCTTTTATTAGCTCTGAGTAGAGGTCTAACAGTTAAGAATTCTACTGTGCTCCAGTACTCAATTTTGTTGTGCTTTTCTTTTGTGTTTTGTTGGGGTTATCTTTTATTTCTAGAAACATTCAGAATAGCAGTTTGCATTTGGTTACTAAAGAGTTGTTAGTCTGTATTAAAACCCAGTTACTGTTTTGGAAAACTCTTTTCATTTTTCTCTCCTCTTCACCAGTGCAAATATCTTATTAACTGATACGTATGTGCCCAAAATTTCGGACTTTGGACTTGCAAGAGCATCAGTAACATTCACGCGAACCATCATGACAGATAGAGTTGTGGGAACAGCAGCCTATATGGCACCTGAAGCTTTGCGAGGAGAAATAACGCCTAAATCTGATATCTTCAGCTTTGGGGTAGTAAGTAGAATGAGGGAAGCTGTATGTGATTGTGTTTGTGTATTGATTGATTTAATATTGGTAGAAGTGTACAAAATCAAGAATACCTGAAATTAAGCAATCTACTTTTTGCATCACCAAATTTATGGTATCAGTGTGGGATTTGACTGAAAGCTGAGTACAGTGCATATCCAATCAGAAAAGCCTGAACAACTGCTTGCTATATGGGAGAAAAGGTGAATCTGTTTCCTTCTTCGTGGTGTTTAGTTTCATAGGGATGTAGGCCAAACACTGTATCTCAGTATCTGGGATATTCTTCCATCTTGCTTAGGGGCAACACAGTGTAGGGTGTGGAAAAGTGCCGAACATCGGTGCTAATAGCAGATGGTGAGAATAAGGTTAGGAACAGCAGAAACAATCAGTTGTGTAGTGGGCTGTACAATGGGACAGGTACTGATCCTGTGAGCGTTTGTGTGAAAGGCTGAGGATTGCGTTCCTCTTTTCAAACACTGTGTATGCTAAGGATTAATGTATTCTTCTCTTCTGATTTATTTATTTTTTTTTTTCTTCTAGGTCTTGCTAGAAGTAATAACAGGTCTGCCACCAGTAGATGAAAACCGGGAGCCACAGTTACTGGTATTTTTCTTTTTCTGCTTTCTTCCTCCCTCCAGGGTCATTTCATGTAAAATAGTCGTCAGTTAGCAGGTGGTGAGACAAGCAAGTTACATCTCTTGAATAGTTATGCAAACCACTTTTGTATCAATCTTTGTTTTAGAAGTGAAGCCTTTTACTCTTAGCTGGTAGGAGACAGTCCAGTCCCCAGGGTCATCTCCTTCCAATCTGTATTATGTTTCTCTTTGTTCTGATACTGTTTCTTGTTGCAATGGTACTTTGCTTTACCAGCATACCCTTGTTTTACCGGATACCCTGATAGTTCCTCTTTCACCAGAACATTTTAAAGTATTCGTCTCAGTTGATTCTTGATGCTTCTCACCAGTCCTGTATCATTTTTCATCCTCTTCAGCTTTCCTAGTTATTTGCAAATACCTTTGTTTTTGGCCTTAGGGAAGTTGGGAATGTAAGGGCTATTTTGGGATGGTTTGATTTTAATGTTCAATTAGAAATTCAGCCTGTTAATTTGGAGACTGTATGTCTGAGCTTACTCTCTCCAATCAAAAATTGTATGAACTTTCTCTTGATTTAGCCTTTCGTTTAGTTTAAAATTCAAGTTGCTTAATCCAGGATTTTCCATATAAAGACTTAGTTGTTTACTAAGTATGAAATAGCAGTGAGTTTTGGTTCGGTTTTGTTCCACACCGCTTGATAGCTGATCACCCTCTCACACGTACACAGCTTTAGGAATACCTGTGTACTATTAATAGGGTACTTTCTCTAAGCTTTATCTTCTGGAGTGGCATAATACTTGTCCTTCCGAACTGTGGTGACCTTGGAGAACTCAAATCCTTGTCAGATACAATCCTTGAGCTTTTTTCTTTCCTTCTGTTTAAAAGCAGGATTTTTTTTTTCCCACAAGATAGAATCTCAAATGGAGTATGAGTATGATTTGATTGCTGCCCGTTCATTCTAATGTCCTTTTGGGAGCACAAGGAGTGGGCAGTGTGAGACGATGTGGCATCCCTAGCTTCAAAAATGTACAAGTTTTTATTACACACCATAGTCTTGTAAGTTGTTTTGGTAGATACTGATGTATAATTATGCTGCCCAACCATTGTTATTTTTCTCAACCGCTTTTCTAGACAAAGAATGAGCACTGAAAAGCAAGTTGTCAAAGTATTCATGTGGAATTTATGATCTTCAGATGCTTACGGTATTCTCTGCTCATTGGTTCCAACTCTCTTGTAGTTAAGTATCAAGGATGAAATTGAGGATGAGGAGGCAACCATTGAGGATTATGTTGATGTAAAGATGAGTGACTGGGATGCAAGTTCAGTTCATAAAATGTATTCACTTGCCGATCGGTGTCTGAATGAGAAAAAAAACCGGAGGCCAAACATTAAGATGGTACGTAGCCTGTCAGATTGAAGGCTTCAGTATAGCCATATTTGTAGCTGTGGTGTCAGTTACTTGTACTTCTTGCTGTTTTCTTGCAGGTCCAGCAGTATTTACAAGAGATAAAAACGTGACATGCATTCCTAATACACCTGTTTTCTAAATGGAGCGCAGACCAGCAGCAAGTAGAGAATTATATTAGCACTTACTGTGACGTTATCAGCCTTTCTGCTTTCCAGAACTTTCTGGTCCACATGTAAGGCATGCAGGTGGCTTGTCATCATAATGCTTTTTTATTATTATTATTATTTTTTTTGTTAACTGGGTGCCTTTTCATGCATCTGGAGCCATAGGACCTTCAACATGAGAAAGCTTTTTTTTGTTTTTTCTATTTTTTGTGTGTGTGTAAACAAACTGAAGTGCTGATACGGCCTCTACACAGGTTTTTAAGCACGTGGTTTCTGTATTACCATCTCTTTGATTTTTTCCTTGCCAAGTATCGAGTATCTTCAGCACAGGAAGTGATAGTAACAAGGTGGATGTTTTTCTGCAGTTTTTTTCTTGACAAGACCTACTAGACCAGATACAAAAACATTTAGTAGACGTAAATGGCACTTATGTTATCGTGTTGGCAGAAGGCAATAGCAGTACCCACATTTAAACAAACTTAGCATTTTAGCTTGAGAGTTCGTATTAGTGTGAGCAAACTGGTAACACCCGTGAATGTGACTATTTTTCAGAAAGCCTTCTCAGGATTCGTTTCATTCAAATAAGTGCTACAGAACATTTTATATTTGGAGGTTTTGCAGGCAGAGCAATTACAGCGCGAATGCAGAAATGTGTGGCTTTCTTCTGGGGAGCTCTGCTGATGAACCATTTAATCATTGTTCATAGGAAGACTTACAGGTACTTCTTATTTTATGTGTTAGGAGTAGAGTCCTTGTGAGATATTGCAAGTATTGATGGTTTATTTTGTTAAAGGGATCAATATGTAAGGACTAATTCTGCATTCTCCTTAGTCAAATCATTAAGCTCTTATGTGTATGTATATTGATGAAGTATTAAAATACACAAAATTACTGCGGAAAACTTTCCGTGTTTGGGGGTGTTTGTTTTGGTTTGCGTGGTTTTTGTGTGGCATTTTTTAAAGATTGACATATCAAAGCAGACTCAAAATGGAATGAAGTGAATAATAAGGTTCCGGATACTTTGGACCAGCAGACTACTGCTTGACTAGTTAATGGAAGAGGTTATTTTCACATAGCATATTTTCTGGACCTCAGATGCTGGAAGGGGAAAAAAACAACAACAAGTGCTAGAAATGGGAATAAAATCTTTTTAAGTAATTCTTTAAACAGCTCTTGCTGCTGTTACTTGAAGGTTTCTTACTAGATTTTTTTTCTGCTTCTTACTGCTGTAGGGGGGTGGAATGCATCCACGTTGTTGTCCATATATATGAAGGGCAACAGTTCTCTCCTTGGCTACAGCCAGCGATGCTGGGAAGTGTGCTGTGGGTCAGAGGGGTCTGCGCAGCCACAAGCGGCTGGGACGTGAGCCAGTAGTAGCTGCTGAGGGATAGGTGACTGTAACAGTCAGTCAGTAGGCAGTGCTACTTCAGTGGAGCATTACGGTTTTGTAGGTTGCAGCTCATGTAACTTTTTGAGAAAGATTCAAGGTCTTCATTGCTTGTAATGCCTCTTATCAGATTTTTTTCTCTTCCTTGTCCGGTTTCCTTTTGAGACTACACACTTTTCATCAGCCACTGTATTTCTTACTGGTATGGAAATGTGAAGAATTGCCTCAACTTTGTATTTGGGATGCTCAGCTCAGAGTTGTATTTCATCCACTGTCCAAAAGACAAATAAGTCCGTGATATTCATGCTCACACAGAGCACTGAGCTTCCTCTCCTGTGTGTTCCTGTTAGAAAAGTAGCTGGGTTGTTATAGGTTTTTTTTGTTGGTTTGGTTTGTTTTTTTTTGTATTACATTTGCATTAAATGTATTCTCTTGATTCCTAGTTCAAAGCATCCAAAACTTTCCTTCTCTCACTGCCAATCATGCACTTCCCATGGGGATATGTTAAAAGAAAAGCCAAACCACTGAATGCTCTTTGAGGGCAATAGGAAGATGAGAAGCAAACTAATTTTTCTCAATTTAGAGGGGAAAAAAAACTATGAGGAAACATCATCATCTGAGCAGTTTAATTATACTGCTGAGCAGTTAACAGTGGATAAAACTTTTAGATTACCTTTCAGCTATTTCAGTGTTTTAAAAGGACTGCACTTTCTGAAGCAGCATGAAAACCTTCAGGAGCTGAGTGTGCTTAGATCCTGCTGTGGAGGTCTCCAATCTGCTTCTGTGCAGCATCAGGAAAGTATGTCTGACTGTATGTAATCAGTCTTCTCCAACAGCAAGAGTCAGGAATTTTGTTTGCCCACCTCCCCTTCTTACCTCCTTTTCATACTGTTTTCAGTGCTGCAGAGCCTCCTGTTACTTACGCATCATGATGTTCAACTACAGATCTTTGTTAAAGACTAAACACAAAATGATTCAGCATCAATCTTTATTTATAAAGTAGATTACAAAATAGATCATTTCAACATCTGAAGGTGTTTTTCATTGAATACGCAGACACAGTAAATCAAAAGTTTCCTTTATCAGTGTGTTTATCGTGTGATAGAGCAATTATTACCTTGATTAGTTTTACAAACCCCTGACAGGAGGCTTATTAGATCAATTTCTCCCTACTTTGCAACATAAACATTTCAAAAATAATTACTTGTCATGTTAATTAACAGCTATTAAATAGCTTGTGAGTTAACTGCAAGCAGCTGCATTGCTTTGGGGCATTGATGAAGGCCAATAGCAATTCTGAATTGATGCTTTCTATTATTAAATGACCAGAGACAGTTTACAGAGTAACTTTTCTTAATGCCCTCACTTCATGCTGGCTCTGACTATTCTTTAACAATAGTAGTGTTATGTGAGGCAACTATACGGATGTAAACATGATAGATCTTTCTTACAGAAAGATCAGATGCTTATTGCTTTGTCAGGAGAATAGCTACAAGGGGCCAAGAAAGGCAGTTGGCAGTGCAAGCCTTCATATAATTTAAAGAGAGCTGTTAGCAGGCTTTCTCTTTCAGTGAAAAAGGAGAGGGAAATGCACTCAGGACGTTACTCTTTGTTGGCTGGCTGTACAACCGCATGAAATATTTTGAAGCAGAATAACTTATTTTCTGCTTTGGTTTGAACTGTACAGCAGCTCATTATAAACTCGCTCATGTAATCACTTAACCAGCACTGGCCATCCTCCAGATTAAGCTTTCTACTTCCTACCCTCATTTACCTAGGGCAGGATTAAGGGATGAAAAAAACAACCCCACAACCTGCATATAACCATATCAGGCCAAACTGTTCCTTATTCAAAATATTTCATATTAAAAAGCTGAACTTCTTTATTGGCTCAAAGGAGTGTAAAAATGTGCACTTGTTATGGCTGAGATGCAGGCAGGACTGTTAAGTTCAAACAAAAAGCCCTCAAGTCATTTTTAGCTGCTACAGTCAAATGTTTACCTTGAAAAATAAAAATAGGAATTTGGTGCTGAAAGGATTCAGATTTCAACTAAAAATAAATGTAGTTACAGTGTGCAAGCTGCATACACATTAACAATGTTTAAAAACAATAACGCTTGCATGACATACAGTACACAAGAAGAAAAATTCCTCAGACCTGCTCCTTGCCCTAAAGGGAAAGGCAAGAGGCAGAAAAAGAACACAGCAGCTGAGGGCAGGAGATCAGCTGAGGATCACCAGGAACTGCTGAATGGGGCTGATGTAGTGTATAAGATTAAATGAAAAAAGCTGAGGTGTTAGATCTCTACTGCATATAGAAAAAAAAAAAAACAACAAAACAGTAAAACCAGCAACTATTGCAACCTTCATATTACATAGTGCAATTTCAAATGTCAATAAGAAGTTAGTATCTCCAAATAATGTAATAACGTGACATAGATAAAAACTGCTTTCATCAGGAACTAGTAGTGTTTAAGCCTTATTTCCCTACAGAACTATTCTGAAGTCTACCTTCTGTCAGGTAAACAAATGATTCAGATATTTAAGTGTACACCCAACACCTATATGCAGTGATCCAAGACTTGCAACTCCCATGTAGTTCTAAAAAAATAATCAAAAACACAGAGCTCAATACAGGACACCTAAGAAACAAGTCCCCATAATCCATCCTTTAGTACTTGCCCCATTACACAATTTTGAAACGTTTAAGGTCATCCAATATTTGATTTCTACATCTATTTCTTCTTTAACCTCCTTGTTAAAATCATCTGTTTCTTCCTCTTCCTAATAAACAGATGACTCATGGTTCACTGGTGTTCAGGCTATTCTGGCTGATTTCAGCATTTAGATGAGAAGCAGAAAAAATTGCCTAGCACTTGGGTAGCATTTTGTGGAATGTGGCTAAGACCTACCTGGATTCTATTAAAGATTTAATTTACTATTAAAGTTCAAACATTTAGGTATATTTAGTTTTACAATACCTTGCAAGTTAAAGTTGCAGTCAACAATGCGAGAGCACCAGGATCTCAATGGTAAGTCACCATTACGAAGCAAGTCTATTTCCATTTTTACTGAATTTGCAGTTCTAGATCCAAGTGCATAGAAAATCAATAATTTAGAAGAAACTTCAAGCTTATTGCTTCAAAAGCAGCTCCATAATTTACTGAATATAGTGACTGCACATTTTATCACATTTGACTTGGTCATTCAGTAATACATAAGTGGTATCTAAGTCTGGTGAAGCTGTAGTGGTCTTATGTCAGATGTCTTTAAGAGACAAGCCCACCAAATTAGCTGTAAATTTGAAATGACTGTGCTTTTGCACAGGAAAAAATAAAAATAAGCTATTCCTGAACAAGTACTTGTATAAACTAACAGATAATGGATTTTAATCTTTCTAGTATAAAAACCCAAACCCAACAATTCACCACATCAAAAACAGAAGAAAGCATTCTGTTTCATTATTGTCCATAAAAACTACCAGGAAAAATAAAGATTTATCTGGGACGATGACAGCTTCAACTCTTCAGACAAGTGAAATCTTGCAGACTTCAGTAGGCTGCTCATACAAATACAGGTTCGTTATCTAAGCATACAGCTGCTACTTACCCACAGAAAATGTGGGCTTAACAATCTTGTCTGTGAAGTTTATGATCACGTGTATTGCTATTAAATAATGGATTCTAATTAATTTAAAATGAGAGTACTAGCTTAGTTTTCTACCTTTAAAATAATTAACTCTTCCAGGTGTTGTAAAATATGGTCAACAAATATAATTGTCTAACAACACAGGAAGTACTGAGTTCAGAAGAGGGGAGAGTAGAACATTTTTTTCCTTAGCATCTATAAATGGAATGGTTTCAGTTCATTGGCAGAAGTCAGAATTTCATTTTTCTTACTGAAAAACCCTACAATTAATGCAAACAACAGTTTCTAATCACTGGGTGTTTCAGTTTCTGCTGGGCCTCTGATGAGTCTTCGTATTCCTCTCTTCCCTGCAGGACCTTTTGGTTTAGCAAAACTTTGCTTATGTGCGTGTTGTTTCGGATGAACCTCTTCATAAAGAAAGTCAGCAGTTAACTCATCACCGTTATCTATTTCAATCTGAAAAAAAAATGGTTATATTCATCTTAAAGACATACTTAATAAAATGCAGAAATTTTGCTGAAGCTCTAAGCGCTATATTAAAACTCGTATGTGCAATAATATTCAGAGTCCAGCATGAAATGTTCTCTGACTTGTGCCTAAGCACCTCATTTCTTGGATAGCTTTTTTTTATACCCCTACCAGTACTGAGTTAAGTGCATTTTGATTTAATTAGCTCTTCCTTCAATAAAAGCAGAAGTAACCAAGTAACTTCTCCTGCCCCAAGCTTTAGCACAGTGTACATAGTAATAACTAAGAGTACACATTCCATGTAAAAATGCTTGTTAGTCCTTTGTTAGAAACTTCCTTTATAATAAAAGAAAGCAGCATGTAATCTTTCAGAACTGTACTTTGCTTTATTTCTCCCCTCAAAAGCAAAAACTTTTAACTGTTGCAATGCAATCTTCACACTTATAGATCTTTTTTCCGCTATAAAGTGCATTAAAAAATTACTCTTATAAAAGCAATGTGCATACATATTGTTGTCCCTTGAGAACAAAAGGGAGGAGTGCAAACAACTCTTGCAATTAGCACAGTACTGCAACTCAGCAAGTATTCAAGCCAGAGAAAAGCTAGAACAAATTTCTTCAACAAAGAGTCTGGGATTTTTCTTTGTTTGTTTTGTTTTAAATGTAAGAACGTAAACCTGAAAGAAAACGTTTTGAAGCCAAAGCCCAGGTTTTAATTACACAAATTCAGAGTTCAGACAAATGCTCTGGCACTGCCCTGTGAGTATTCAGCATTCCATGGCCCCCTAACTATAGCACTTGCCAGCCACTGTATTGCCACTGCAAGTACATGCCTCAAAAAGAGGTCTACAGGAATTTCAAGCACCACATGGTATATCTGCCTCATTCTAACAAAGAAAGTTCTGAGGAAATGATACATAAAACCATGCAGCAATGATATCTACTCAAGCTACCTCATCACAGTAAAGACTTCTTTCAGATAGACACGATAATCAGAAACCAGAACTCAGAATTATTCTAAACTTAGAGCAGAAGTGTTAATAGGTCGTATGTTTCACAGATGGACCGTTACTGTGGTCTCTGCTCTGGAAGTGAGAAGCCACTTGTTCTTTGTGCACAGTAGTATAATCTTTGCAGTGGAAAGATCAGCATTCTCTTAAGTCCTTAATTACCCCATCAAGGGCTCCTAAGATGCAGTTTAAGTTCCAGAACTGCTGCTTCCTTTTTCTTTCAGTTTGAAAATCATTATGTAACCTTGGCCTTAAAGGAATTCAGAGTTCAGCAACAATGTGCTGTGATCCAAAGAATGACAGGCCTTTTAGTAAGAAATCATGTTACTTCTGAATAGTGCTTCAGAGTACTTTCAAACACTCTATTGCACAAGAACAGGTTTGCTAAAACTATGTAGATATTATGAAGCTTAATTAATAAGTATTTCTTGTTCAGGACAAGCTCTTCAATAGGTCTTTAATAGCCATACAGCACCTTTCATTGTTTACAGAAAATGGTGGCACAAACAATTATGGTTAGATATTAAAAAGGGAATTGAGGGATGGAGTATTCCCAGTGTACTTACCTTTCTAATTATTTGCATCCACAACTGTCTTTCTACAATTTCTAGAAGTGGACTTTTGCAACTAGAGTATAGCATTCGCTCTCGTATACTACAGGTATACCCTGGCATGGAGTAAATGAAAACTGCAGGAAAACAAAAAGCAGAACAAAAATAAACCCTATCAAAATCCGTATCACAGAATCATTTACAGCAGAAAGACACTGCAGTCAACTCTGTAGTATGAAAGCTACGATGCCCAGAACATGGTTTTGTGCATTTTACTTCAGTGTTTCATTTCTAAAAGGAAGTATCTTTATTTTTTCACATGACTACCGATCTGCGTGTGTTCATAATCAAAAGGAATAGTTCACCACTTTCTAAATGTGAAGACTCTTCAGAAATTAGTTTGGCAACCAAATGACTTTGAAATTTATGACTACAGTGAGAGGTCAGACACTTGAAGCTATCTACTCTTACAATGCGTCTTTCTCTCTGCCTGAAGATTATTGAAATATTTGAAACTAACCCATAACATTTCATATTGGCAATTTTTCCCATACCTATGGATTCCAAATAGTCTCCTTCGTGAGTATGCTTATACAGGAAAAAGTGGTAACGTGCAGCATCCTTTGGAATTCTTTTTGGCAAGTCCTTAAGTTCGGTATGAAGTGTGTTGGCCAGAATAATAGTTTCATTTTTCATGTCAATTTGCTGTTAACAAATAAAAAATGTATACAGTTAATACGCAGAAAACAAACTGGAGAATATGACAGGGTAGAAAAAAAAGATTTAAAGTACAGAATGGTAACTTATCAGTATGTGGCATCAACACACATTGTTTAGTGTGCACATAATCTATTTAGTACCTATTATTAAAAATAATCTGAAGTATCTTATACTTGCCAGTTGCACGTAATTGAGTTGCTTATTTCTCAATTTCTCCAAAGCCTGAATAGCATCTTTAGCAATAGGGAACGCTACTCCTTGCAGAGTTTGATGCTTTGTATCTACACCAACATCCGTTTGTACCTGGAACACAAGAAAATATGAACAATCACCTTTGCAGGCATTCATTTGGTTTCTGAGAATGCGTGGCATATGGTTACAAACAGAGCTGTCAGCAGCTATTCCAAGAATAAGCTACACTGAACCATCAATCCCTTTATACGTAAGACTTGCTTTTTTTCTTTTTTTTAATTAACAGGTCACATTTGCTTACCTGCAAACAGTTTCATATCCGAAGCAGCAGAACCCATGGAATCACAAGAGAGAAAACTGCCTAAGTGTGAGGGAAGCTCTAGCTAAACTCAAGTCCAAAGATAGAATAAGCCGGGAGGAAAGAGTCTGATTTTCCTGTGCTGCATTGTGCTTTTTAACTGACAGTGTTGTTTCTCAACTTTATCTAGATATGTTTTAGATTAAGAACATGATAATGTGGCTATACGGAGTCAACATGCTGGGAGGAATGGAGAAAAAAAACATCTCAGAGAGACTGATCTTCCTGAAGGAAAAAAAGGAAGCATCTTCCCTCCCTCCCTTCCACTTCAGCATCCTCCTTCAAAAAGCCTGTACCAAAAAGAAAGCAAACAGATAAACAAGCAAAGCTTTGATTTTTGACTTCTAGAAGGTTTAACACAGAGCGGAAGAATCCACGGTAACAAGCTAGACAGTCATTCATAATCCAGTTATCTTAGACACATAAACTACTGGAGACAAAAGGACGGTTGTTTTAAAGACACTTCTCAAGAATTTGTGTGGCATATCTTAATATTCATACACAGTTTCTCTGTAAATGAGCTCTGGCCTCCAGTGTTGCCAATCCTCATTTTTTTTTCCAAGTATTAGCTTTCGAATGTACTGAACTTCCTTTTATAATTTTACAAACCTATTTAACACTGATGATGAGGCAGTTAAGAAGACAGAAAAGCACACAAAATAGAAAGTGTGGGTTTTAGATCTATCAACTGGAAGATGTTCGATTCGATTTTAATTAAAAACAGAAGATAAGATAGTGAAATATTCAACAATGAAAGCAATGGAAAACAATGATACTTGGGGCAATACTAAATTGTACTTCACTTTATTTTAAAGGACAGCTTATCAGCATCAGGGAAGGAGAATGTGAAATCGGGTAAGCAAAGAGCTTACTTTTGTCTTAAGTTTAGTAAATTTAGTAATAAGATTGTATGACAAATATTTAAAACATATACCTGCATAAAAATCTGACTAATAAATGTTATTAAATTGGCATCACAGAACCAAATGTAGTAAAAAACATTAAAAACCATAAGAGCCAGATCTGAAGTCTGGGCACAGGAAGAGAATAACCCAGCATAACACTAGATTTAGGAGAAGGAACTAAACCTACTTGTCCACAGCATAACATGTAAGTCCACTAAAGCTAAACAAAACATTCAAGTCACTTAAATATACCTAAATCATACCATAAGATTTGTTAGTGATGGCTGCCGAGGGGGTGATAAAGTGGCGGATGAAGTTTGATGTGAATACATGTACAAGATTATATGCAGGAGGAAAAATACCTTTCTTCTACCTGCATGGTGATGAGGTTGAGCTACTACCATTCAGGAACACGACCATTCAGGTCACACAAAATATTTATCTGAAAATGTCAGCCCAATGGCTACTTTTGGGGGAAAAATAAAAATAAAAATAAAAAATAATCAAGCAAGCAAACAAGGCACCACCCACCAACAAATGAGATGTTAGAAGTGGTTAAGAGTACAGAATACATAATTACACACATCAGCTATCAGTAACATGCCTGTATCTGGGATACCACATGCAGTTCTGGTTTCTCCATCTCTCCTTTTCATACATTTTATAGAAGAACTGGAAAAACTGCAGAGAAAAGCAGAAGGATGAGAAGTGTGCCATGCCTACTTCAGGAGGAAAAAGTACACAGACTAGGACTCTTCAGCCCAGAAGAGAGAACTGGTAAGGAATGCAGAGGTCTTGTGGATAGAATGGAGAGTGAGGGGAAAAAAAGTGAGGAATGGCTTTTCTCTGCCTTCCCCATGCAATCTGTAAGGGTATAAGCTCATAGACAGTGGGCAGCAGTTCTTTACACAGTACTTTGTCAAGCTGTAATAACACTACCATAGGATCTGTCGCCAACAAAATTCTATGTAGATTTAGAACAAGACTATGTATGATGAATGGGAAAAAAAAAATTAAAAGCAATTAAAAAGTAAAACATCATGTCTTACTTTGGAAGAGTCCTATCTGCAAAGGCGGAGGCAATGAGAGAATTGCAGGGGTTGGAAGGGACTACAAGAGGTCTCGAGTCCAACCCACAAAGAATATTCAAAGGAATTATTGTGGCCTTCTTATCTTGCTCTTACACCCTTCCCAGATTCCTGCTGTTGCTCACCCAGCACCTTGGCAGCAGTAAGGTAAACCTTTGATCTGATTCATTCCAATATTTCTTAGGTAATTATGAAAGAATATAAAATGTAGAAAACTCTTTAAAAAAAAAAAATTTTAATCATAGAATCATGGAATTGTTCAGGTTGGAAAAGACCTTCAAGACTGTCAAGTCCAACCTCAACCTGACCATACTACCCTAACTCTAACAGCCCAGCTGAATCCTGAATGTCCCTGTGCACCACATCCAAACGGTTTTTCAACATATTCACATTCCCTTAATATCAGAAAGCTTTTTATCAGAAAGCTTTTTGTTTGTGGAAGCTAAAGCATGAAAGTTAATGAAATACTGCTCCACTGAGCCTAACTACAGGTTTCATGCTGGCAGAAATAAAGATACAAATGATACAATTTAACATACTTCAAGATATTCCAAATGGCAATAACATACAGTTCATGCATCCTTGAGAAGTACTGCTACTGCTGCTGAAGTTTCATTATGGAACATAAAGTATTAGTCTGCATGAATTAGCTGTTAAACAAAATGCACGTAGGGCATAAAAGACAGCACTAGTATCAGAAGTGATTGCTGATGCCACAGAAGTTTTACACTTTTTAATGTTTGTTTTTTGGTTGTTGGTGGTGTGTTTTGTTTTTTTTTTTCCTAAAGCTAATCAAGTAAAATGAAGTGTTTGGTAATGATGAGCGCATTTCCACATTGAATTAATCAAAAGATAGATATGGAAAACAAAATAAAGACACCAGTCACAGAAATAAATGTTTAAAAAAAAAACCAACAACAACAACAAAAAACAGTGTTACAGCAAAAGCATACTGGGGAGTGAAAACTTTAGGGAAGATAAAGAGCTGCATTTAACATGATAGTTTGCTGGCATCCAGCTGGAAAAACATATTTCAAACATGTGAACAATGGCTGTAAAATAAGGCTGAAGAACTTATAATATCAACACAAGATCTATTAAGACATGTCTGAATGCAAACAAAGATTAAGTGATGGAAAAATTTGAGAAAGGAATCCTCTGAAACATTTCAGTCATTGGCTAAACAGCAATCATCACATTACTCGTTTAAAGGCACGTGCTAATAGTCTTTCCATAAAGCATTTGTGGGAAAAGCAAATCAATGCAAATCAAGAAATGGCTAGTTCCTTTGGATTTCTCTTTTTATTTTTATTGAACTTTGTCTTATTTCTTCTCAGTCTTAAAGACAAGCAAACTGGTCCTGGAAGCTCAGTACCAAACAATGACTGCTGAAATATATTCTTTGGAATTACTCACTGCAATGGTTGTTATTTTGTAATTTCTCTACAGTTTCTGCCACCATGTGAAATGTTGGCTATTAAAGAATAGTTGAAAGTGATCTCCCAAAGTCCCCTTGTCCAACCCCCAGCCCAAGGAGGACCAGCCAGAGCAGGGTACCCACGCCCACAGTCCAGGCAGCTTTGGAAGATCTCCAACGAAGGGACTGCAGTCTCTCAGGCAACTTGTGCCAATGGCTGGTAACCTTCACCCTGAAGCACATCCACTGATATTAAAAGCATGTTAGGCAGCAGGCCTCTGACAAAGACACCGGACCTTGCAAACTCAGCAAGATCATACTGCTCTGTCTCCAGCCATCAGCATCCTGCTACCCCAACTCACTGAGTGAGACATTTATATTCTCATTCTCAAAAACTTACTGAAGTAAGTTTTCAATTTTCTGTTCTGCCTTTTTTACTCCAGAAAATCCTCTGCCTACAATACATCAGGAACTCTGCATCCAATGGCCCAACCATGCCGACAGTCACTGTAGGTACCTCATTAATCTTAATTTGTCGAAGTTCCTCTTCTGCTGCAGTCAGAGGTGCAGGGGCAGACTGTGATATCAAATATTTTTTATATCCATTCAGTGAAACATCATCCTGAAAGCACAATATCAGCATTTATCATTTTTCAGAACTAAAGTATTTTTTCTAACACAGTTTATGCAGCAGCTATTTCCTATTCAGTTACATTCATTTTATTCAAACAGAAGACTGAAAGTGTACATGCATTTGCAAGCTCAACTTGGCATCCTGAACAGCAGGATCCCCTGGGTTGCTCTTATACCCAACTGTACAGGCAGCATTTCCACAGTTAGCCCATAACTGCCTTGCTAATTCAAAAATAAGTCCTTGTGAAAACAGAGGTATATATGAAGTTATTCAGCCCTCTTCATGCACGCACCTTCCAACTATCTTACCATAACTGAACACTCAACTATTAGCATTATCACTGACGAATTGGTAGCTACTGAAATTCTTATTCCATAAATTAAGATGGCCACCATGGACTTGAGTTATATTTCACAGTCAAATTTTAAAGAACGGACAGCTTCATACCCTTGGTTTAAGACAAAAACATTTGCTTTCAGTTGCTAAAGTCTCACTAATAGCTGTTCTAGCCCACCTGATTCAGACCCATACATCCACAATGGCTTTTGTAAACAACTGGCCTTAAAGTTTTAAGGGCTACAGCTTTTTAAGGTTTCATAAACACGCAGTGAGATTAAAAGACTGTACTGTTAGTCATGGATGATTTAGTTTTAATACCCATTTGAAGGAAGGACATCTTTATCTTAAATTGTTAAATATAATTACTTTTTCAAATGAGAGGTATTACATTTTCATGTTTGAATAACGCACAAAATTTTCAACCCATTTCCTTCATCAAAAAGAGCAACATCACCACAAATTAATACCAGTAAAATCATCTATTATGATTAGTATTCCTTAGAACATACCTCTACCGTTCCAAATACTTCATCCTTAATATGACCACCCCCAAATTCTTTCTTAAGTGTTGCTCGGGTTGCTGCATACAACATCTTTTGCCGCACCTGGTATATCATAAAACAGTGTTGGTTTTTTGTTTATTTCTTTCTTCTCTTTAGCATACTCAGCTCAGGTGTACAACAGCATTTTGGGGTACCAAGTCCATAAACAAACAGCCTTCTTGAACAAATATTTGAAGACTTGAAAGTGAGGTTTGAAACTGCATTTCTTAACAATGAATGAAATCACAGAATGAGCTCTGGAGTGTGATACTAATATATGCTATTAAATTCTCAAGTGCACAATAAGACATTTTATTATGCATTATTATTAAACTAATTCCAATGCCAAACTGCAGCTTTAATTAAAGTATGTGCTTTAAAAATGTAATAATAATTTAAAAAAAAAACAACAAAAAAAAACAGAACAGAACACAATTCTTACTACTTCTATTTAGGAAAAAATAAACACAACAGCTTAGACCATTTGCCACCAGTCTGTCTACTAACAGATACATTACAGAAAGAGCAGACTGCAAACAACCCACCACCATTTTTGACTTGATAGTTCAACTACAGAATGGAAAAAGGAAATTTTCTAGAGCAGAAGACCTAATGATGCTTGCTTCCTATCAATTTGCATCCAACATACATATTCCTCTCCCTGCAGTCCCATTTTCCCCAGCTTATTTCACCACCATGCCATCCTCATCACAATACCATCATCTTTTCCACTCAATTTCTTCTATGCACTCCACTTCTTGGCCTCCTACTGCTTCCTAAGTGCTATTCAAAGTAGCACAAGAATCTGGAAATAGATTGACTTTGTCCTCCCCTACTTTCTCCTAGAAATTGATAAGGCTGACTGCCCTTTCCTCCCATGTTCTCTAAGAACAAAGATATTCTCAGCTTCAAGGAATATGTTTCCACATTTTCCTTGGCTGAAAGTGTGGTGAAGGTTGGGGAATGCTTCATTCCCCAAATCCTTCTCATCTAGGATTTGGATCAAACAATACTGTTGAAAAACTGTTAAAAATGTATGTCTTTTGCATCTCCCCTACGAAGACAGGCTGATGAAGCTGGGCTTGTTCAGCCTGGAGAAGAAAAGGCTGCAGGGTGATCTCACTGCAGCCTTCCAGCACCTACAGGGAGCCTATAAACAGGTGGGAAGATAATAGCAAGATGAGGGAAAATGGTTTTGAGGGAGGGAATATTTAGGTTGGATATCAGGGGGAAGTTCTTTTAGTACTAAGAGAGTGGTAAGGTGCTGGAACAGACTGCCCAGAGAGGTTGTGGATGCCCCATCCCTGGAGGTGTTCAAGGCCAGGCTGGATGAGGCCCTGGGCAGCCTGGTCTAGTATTAAATGTGAAGGTTGGTGGGCCCTGCCTGTGGCAGGGGGGTTGGACACTTGTGATGCTTGAGGTCCCTCCCAACCCAAGCCATTCTATGATTCTATGATTATTACTTACAGGAGAGTGATCAGGCGACCATGCAATAAAGATCCATTCATATCCTTGGGCATTCTGAGAATCTAATCTGTATAATATGTAACACGGTTGCTTGTCTTCAAGAAGAGGAAGCACAAAAGCATCGTAATCCTTTTCCCATGATCCGAGTGGCCGCCTAGAGGATCCCAGAACAAGTTGCTCTAAAACCAATAACCAAAACCACAGGTTAGCAATTATACAGTTGATAGTGCTTTTCAAAATTAGTTATTAGTAATAATTAATCAAACACTTCATATTCTGTAAACGTGCCCACAAGAACAGGAATCAGAAGCACCCAATACAATAGCAGATGAGTTCCTGCAAAAGCTGTGTATGCGTAAACCCTAACTTACTTCAACCAAAACACAATTAGTTGAGAAGCAATGCGCTGGCTGTCATCAAGTTCTTTGATCTGAAGATGTAAGACTGAAATCAGTGTTTAGCATAATGTGTACAGAGAAGAAATAAGAACTGCCCTTTGCTAGTTCATTTATTTTTAAAATGAAATATTTAAGCAGAAATAAGATGAGAGTAGGTTTTTAAAAATTAAAATTAGAATTACTGATGCTCTAACACAGGCCAATGTTTGTACTCATTGTAAGGAGACAGTTACTCAGCTGCACAGTGAAAAGAGTTTGGAATAAACATGCTTGCAGTAATCACTTTAATTTGACTATGTAAGTAGATAAACCCCTTTCTAATACAGCTTCATAGCTGCAGTCTCTTTAAATTACTGAAGTTGTTTATTATGTATAATTGGCTTAAGTCCATAAAGAATACTTCAGATGAGATTTAATTATGTGAACAACTGTAGCAACAAGACTTCTCTCTTACACATAAATCACATCTCAGCTTTCAAATGAAAATGCTACTCAGTATCTTCCAAACATTTACCAACTTTCAAACATTAGCCCCCACAGCCAAAGGAGAAACACCTTGTTTATACGGTTCCCACAGCAGTTCAACAGCCCATAGCAGTTGGTATGCACAGTATCTTTTTTGAGAGTCTTGGACCTGACCTTTAATACTTCTGACAGAAGTACAACAGTCTCTAACTGCAGAATGTTTCAGAAAAGGCACTCTCCCACAGTAATCTTCCAAGGCACAGAGCATGATCAGCTCAGAGAGAGGGTGCGTATTTGGCACTTCTATGCATTAGATGCAAAGTAGCTGAAGCTGTACACACAGATGACCAGGACATCCAGAACGTACTTGGCAATTCTTAGCTCTAGGTGGCTTCACAGACACTTGAATTTAATAACGAAACAAACACCAAAAAATAAATACAACTACTATATCACCCTGCAGCAAACCTGTTCTCTTATGCACTCAAATTAGCAGAACTCTATTTGAATGTTATCTACTCATTAAGGGCAGTTGCTGAAAGCTCCTGCAGACATATGAGGCAACTAGTTTGCTTCCAGCACTCTGGGAACATAAGAAGATTCTTTCCGAACTATGGAAAATAGAATTAGGCTGGTCTCTACTTCCACATACAGACAAATTGTGTATACACATATATACACACACAAGCACACAGAGAAAAAAGTTTAAGATAAAAATGGAAGACACTCCCTACTTATGACCTTCATTTTGTACTAAGAAGTATCAGGTACACACAAGCACACTGTTTTAACTTTCCTAATAAAGAAAAATACAGGCCAAGACTTTGTAACCTGTGCTGCTGAGACTTTTTACTGCATTGATCTGACTATAATTAATTACTGCTGCTTCCTTGAGAAAAGCAGGGAAAAATGGTGGAAAACTTAAGCAAACAAAAAGAAGATAACAGCAGGTTACTTACCTAACAACACATGTATGTATGTGTATGCATGGACACATACACCTTTCTCCAGCTAACAGGTTTTTCAGTGTACTGTAAATGAATGAACTTTGGCAAGAAGAAAAAAAAAAGAGGTAACGAGGCGGGCATTTCACATACTTCTATCTGAAAGGAGCAGCGGGTCTTGGGAGAATGTGAAATGACATTTGGAAGAAAAATTCTAATTCAGTAATACCACACTGAACCCTTAACATCATCAAAACTCGAATTCTACCTTCAGGATATGAAAGACCTTGGTAACATTAAGCTTGGAAGTGTTCTTGTTTTTTAAATAATTCTACACAAAAGTCACTCAAATAGTTAGGAAAATATCCAAAAGAATCAGAGAAAAATAGTAAGACTTGACTTACCATTGTCAATGACTATTTTCAAAATCCTGTATTTTCCATTTCTGGCTCCAACAAAGATGTCTTTAACATTTTCACTAGCTGAAAAAGAGAAAAGTAAGCAAATTAACACATTCTTCTTTCCAAGAACAAAGAGTACTCAGGAAGGTAAAAACAACACTGGAAAAGCATACACCTGGCCCATCACTATGATGTTGGACTGAAAAAGGAACACGGGAGCAGTCAAATGCTGTTCCAGCCACAGGCATGCCACAGAAAGATCACAGACAACATTACAAACATCCGCAGAACAGCCCTGCTTACTTGCAATACCGTATCTTTTTCAACATTGTGAAAGTTAAAGGTGACATCACATCATCGCTCTCAGGTTTCGCAGTTTACACAGTAACGCAACAGAAATACAACGCATCTCAAATTACAGGAGCTTCATGAAGTCTGAGAATTTGCAGTAAGCCTGCGAACACAAACGTGATGCCTGCCAGGAAAATATTAGAGCCTGTCTGCAAAAATCACCTGCCTTTCCCGAGGATGCCTCTCTGAAGGGTACCAAGGAAGGCTGACACTCTTTGTTCATCTCTTCTATCAAGCTATGTCCTTGCAAGCATTTTGATGACACTTTTCAATCCCTGCCCCATCACAATAGGGCAGATTAAATGAATTAACAAAAAGTAGCTAAAAACATTTTCAAATTTCTATAATTCACATTGACACTACAACACAAGTATGACAGACCCCTTCTGTAAGCACAAGGAAGAACTGCGCTCGAGTCCTGCAGACAATATTCTAATTGCAACTGCTTAGCCAAATAATCCGTGTGCGGATCAGTTTAATTATACCCCAGACAGGGGGCTGTCCTGCATTCACCGACAAACAATTGTTGCAAGCTGGTCCTTTAAGTAATCCCACAGCACAGAGGACAGCACCCGCAAAACAAACAACAAACCAGGAAACAAAGAAAAAGGATTATTTACAGTCACGTTCAGGCCAAAGGAACAGATGGCATCTGGCTGTTATTTCTGCCCATATTCAAAACATGTAAAACTCGAGTCCATGAAAGCAAAGGGCAGGTCCATTCCAGAATTCCAAAATGGGCTGGGGGATGGAGACCAAGCGCTGCCATTTTCGCAAACAGAACTGCATTGGGTTTCCAGCCCGAGCCCACCTTCCCGCTCGGCAGTAATCAGCTTTTCTGACCATCTCTGCCTTTCCTCACACTTCCATTCAACGCATAAACATTACACCACTTTCCAGACTTCCCAATTCCCCTGGAAATTTTTGTCCTCTTCAGGTCTACAATCCCTTGTTCTCTCTACTCTTGTATCAAGCCTGCACACCAAAACAACACCGAGACACAGCAGTCCTTTGCACTGACACCAGAACCACAACTCCTGGAGTCATTTTCTGAGACAAGACACCAGCGATGGAGAAACAGTCTCACTATCTGTGACATACACTTCTTTTCAACATACAGAGGTCAGAAAATTCACAACACAGGGATATCGTGCTCTATTTCAACCTTCTGCAACAGCAAAGACCTCAACTACAGTTTGGTCTTGGAATCTCACTGGCCAACTTGCAGTTTAATTTCTTTTCTAAAAAACATCTGTGATGACAAACATGTCAATTCCCTCCACATACATCACTGCTTCTGTTACAAAAGTTCTATCTCAGTAATGGAAATGCTTCATTGTACACTTGGGAAGAAACACATGGGATATGGCCTAGTTCTACATACCCTGTTCTACCCAGCAATGCAAGTTATCTGCTGTTTTAGTGCTGTACTTGGCAGCATTTTTCAAAAGACGCAACATACAAAGCTAAGATAGACAAGCTGACATGCACGAGTGCTGCCCTTTAAGTAACGCCTCTTATTTTGTCAGCCCATGACATCAGAGGTGGATGGTGGTGGTATGGCAGCATTTGCTGAACCTTCCCACCAATATTCCATTCCATGTTGTTGCTGTGTGACAGACGGCAGCAGAAGGGCAGTCTGACACAACGGTGTCTGACATGGAAGCGTGTACGAAGTAAAAGCATGCAGTTGAATTCCTCCATGCAGAAAAAAAATCACACCCACTGACATCCATCAATGCTTGCTGAACATTTCTGGAGACCGATCGGTGGATGTGAGCACACATCCACACACAGTAAGGCGGTGGGTGGTGCATTTCAGCAGTGACAACATCTACGGTGGGTCACCACTGCTGGTGCAGATTTTTACGAGCATGGCACGCAGGCTCGTGTTCATCAACGGCCAAAATGCAGAGCTAATGGTGGTGACTATGCTGAAAAGTAGTTTCGTAGCCGAGACTTTTGCTCTATCAAATGGTGTTGCTGTGCTCTTTTATCTGTTGCAGTTTCCATGGAAATAAATAGGAGGCATTACTTTTGAGCGACCTACATGCTACCTTCCTCAATGAGCAAATTTGCATTAAGTAAACTCTTCGGTATTTGGGCAGTCCCTTAATAAAAACTGGTTACAGTCCTCAAAGGACTGCGTAAAACAGCCTGTAAACACACACAGGTATCAAATACTTACGTTTACTCCACTGCGCTTTCAAAGTGACTTATCTGTAATATGGAATATTAAAATGCAATGAGGCTTACTTCAAAAATACATTTATGAAATAATTTGGAAGAGCTGCACATAGTCTTGTGAATTTCCCCACAGCTCAATGCACCCTGCGACTGTTTATATTTGCTGCTTTGTTTGAAAGCCCCGTCCTTTTAACATTTGCCTGGTACACATCACTGTCCCCATTACTTCATTTCTGTTTCCAGAAAAGAGCGCTCCATGCTGCCAAATCTTGTGATTGTTTATGAGCGACAGTAGCCTGTTTGTTGCTAATGCCAGCAACGGCACAACAAATGCCATCCCTCTTCCAATTACAGAAGCTTTGCTACAAATGAGACCCCAGATAAGTGGGCTGCATCCCAGCCTGCCAAGGCAGGATCAGGGCAGGAAAGCAGCCGAGCTCACTGTGGCTCTCTTTAGAGGACAAAAGGCTCTCAAAGAAATGAGACAGAAGAGGCTTAGCCATTCTTGGTCATGGTAAGCAACAGGGTGTTCTCGCCTTCCCTCTTGGTGTGGTTGGAGGGAGGAGCACAAGAGAACTAAGAGCCACTGGGACAGTATTCCCAAACGTGGAAAAACACTGCTTGAGGTGCACCCCAGCCTGGGCAGGGGCGAGGAAGCTTAAACCAAGTGGCTATGCCAGCTTAATGCCAAGCTGGCACGGGGGGGAAGGAAGAGAAGAGAGGTGACAGGCTGCAGAACAAACGTAGCCAGCAGCCAAAAAGGGGTTGAAAGAGCAGTTAAGAGCAACCGAGGCGAGGACAAAAGTCACCTGCAACCATAAATGCGGGGGAGCAGACAAAGTACACCACATTAGTCACTGAGCGAGCAGGCTGCAGAAATCAAAACAATAAAACCGCAAACCCCATAATCCTGCTGCTGCATTATCCCTGCTTAACAGTGCTGTGATGCTGCGAGGCCGATAATCCTGAGAAATAGCACGTCGCCGTCTTCCAATTGCTCCTCACATTCTCCAAGGCTTGGACACGCTGGGAAAAAAGGGTTCTCCTGTACTTTTCCCCCGCCACAGGGGCTCGCCGGGGTCCCTTCCTCCCCAGCTCCGGCTCTCTCAAGGTCCTCCTCCAGCGCTGCGGTTCCACTGAGCGGAGTCACTTGGGCGCTGCCGCACCGCTGCGGCGATGCCGAGCGGACACTTCGCCGGGGCTGGAGGTCCTGTCCGGCCGCCACCCGCCGGAGGACACCTGTGCCCAGCGGACACCTTAGGCGCCACGTCGGGCGTTCTGCGGGAAATCCCTTCCAGCCGCACTCAGCACTATCCCCACTGCCCCGGGGCTGCCAGGCGCGGCCAGACGGGGGACCGCCACCCGCAGGGCTCCGACTCGCTGTGTGGCAGCTCCCGCTTCGCTCCGTTACGGGTGTAACCCCAGGAGAAAGGGCTATCTGGGAGCGAACAAAGAAGCGGCGGGGAGAATACCGCTGCGGAAAGGGGACACGGGGACGGCCCGGAGGGAAGGAGGGAAGGCAGTACCTTGGATGCCGGTCTGGTGGGACATGTCGCACCGCTGCCGCCAGCCACGCTGCGCCCGGGGCAGTGCGCCGCGACCCGGCCCAGCCCGGCCCGGCCCGGCCGCGCACACGTGACACGCCGCCGCCACTCAGCGGCCGCCGGGAGGGAACGCGGCGCCTTCCGGGCCCCGCCGGGCCGGGCCGACCCAGAGCCCCACAGCGGGCGGGGTGCTACTGCCCCCTAGAGCAGAGCCTGTCGCGCAGCTCGGGCCGGCCGGGTCCTCTCGCCGCCTTCCCCGAGCGGGTTGTGCTGCCCTCACCCTCCCTATAGCGGTGCCCCGCGCGGCTGTTTGTAGGCTGGAATACAGAAAAATGGCTGAGGGGAGTTTGGATGATCTTTAGGCACCTGTCACGGAGATGGCTCTCTTGCCTGAGGCAAGGAGGGACGCTTACACGTTCTGTATTTAACATGCATTCTGCATTAACCTGTCAGCACTAAAGAGCCTGGAAGGAAAATCAGGGAACACAGCCCAGAACCACAGCTTTCACCTCAAGCCCCTGCTCCTGACAAGGGACGCTTTCTCTGCTAATTTTTGATGATTTCATTGAATCAGAGAATCACAGGATATCCCGAGTTGGCAGAGGCCCAGAGAAATCAAGTCCCAACTCCTGGCTCCACACAGCTGCACCCAAAATCCAAACTCTTATGTCTGAGAGCATTGCCCAAATTCTTGAACTCCAGCAGCTTGAGGCTGTGCCCACTGCCATGAGCAGACTGTTCCAGGGCCTGACCACCCTCTGGTGAAGAACCTTTTTCGCAACACCCGACCTGACCCTCCTCTGACACAACTCCATGCCATTCCCTTGGGTCCTATTTGCTAGCTGGTGGCACAGCTTCAAGGAAAAGATTTCCTCTATTTCAGCCATGGATCTGGTAGTTGACACCTCTTCCACAGAATGAAAAGCACCATCATCTCTCTAATGATCAAAAGATGCATACTAACTCTTCCTTAAAAATGCTTTTGTGTAGTGTACTATAGTCCGCAATTTTAATCTGTACTGGTTTTGATTACATTCCCTCAGCGAAATGTGCAGGCATTTGTAACAGGACTGTGGGCACATAACGTAACGTCCTGATGCTGATGGTTCTTTCAGGTTCTGGGGAGTTAGCAAGGTTTTTGGGGGTCACCATTTAACCTAAGAAATGCTGTAAAAGGGCACACCAACTACAGAGCCCAGTGGCCTATCCGTCGGCACAGGCAAGAAAAAAAGAATAAGGCAAGCATGAAGGAATGAATACTTGCCTGCTTTACCTTCCCATCCTCAAAGATCCACAGCTCAGGAATTCCTGAAGTCAGCTGCTTTCATTGTGTTGATAGATGTGAGTGCCTGCACTTTGTCATACCCCAGGTATTAAGACATCATGCAAGGTATTCCCTATTTGGGAAATGTGAAATAGCACTGTAAGTGCAGCATGTGAGCAGCGCTGTGTAATGCTAGTCCAGCAAAGAGGTCACTATGGAGATGTGTTACCAGCTAGTGAGCTGGGGCTAAATGAGCACTGCAGCAGCTGGACAGGCTAACAGAGACATAAAAAAGACTTCATGTGAAACCAAGAAACAAGAGATGGGGTGTATCTCTTAAAGCACAGTGAAGTCAGCTCTAATTCCTCTATAACACATCCCCGAGAGCACAGAAGCTCTAAAAAGATAAAGCAACTCTTCATGAAGAGCTTTTCCAAGAAGAAAGTAGTACTGGAGTTCAAGAGTGACAACCAAAGATGTGGTATTGTCCCAACTACTTTAAATCATTCCAAACCAAGTCTGCCAGTGGTCCTATGTTCTTGGTTCCTTCCTGTCTATTGCTATATTTAAAAAGAACAGATTTACTTGAAAATTCACCAAGGAAAGGGAGATTTCAGTCAGAGCAGTCCCTGCATTCAATTGGTCATGTGTCCCCAGAAGCACTGCTGTTGGCACAATGTGGCAGTGAGGCTGCAGAGCCGAGGCTGTGGGACTGTGATTTCAGTGGCAACCCATACTTGGACTGGAGATGCTGGAATGGAATGAGCCTGCAGTATCTGTCACCATGTCAGGATCACCTTGACTGTCTGTGGTGGCATCACAGCAGCTCCCACCAAGCTGTCAGAGGGCTCAAAAGTAGAGAAGAGGGATCTTGCCATCTGCTTCATATGAAACAAACCATATTCACATTGGTGTTTCATAGGAGCTTTTTGAGAAGCCAAGTTGGAAGTCTGAAGTATGTTTTAAAGATCTCAATATTACATAGTTTGATGTTTGACAAAATAAATAGATAAATAAATAAATAAACCCCCTCTCCCCATGCTCTTCAAAAATAAGCACATTTTTAAGATAATAATTACAGCATTAGAGAATCATTCCATCATCAAGATGATCTTTCTTCTATATTGAATAAGAATGAATACAAACTTCAGAGCTATGTGAAAAAATCATTTGTTCAACTCTGCTTGCTTCCAGTTATCTCCATTCCCGTATACACATGGGTAGCTAACAGAGAAATAATGCCCTTTCTACAGCCAGATTTGCTTATAACTTCAAATATATAGTTGTGAAAAGTGTTCATAGCAAATAGACTGTGGGCATAAGACTTCTGAGCATGCTGTTGTTATCTGTTTGTCTCAGTATATGTAGCTCTAATTAACCAACACATTATGTTCAAGTAAAAAGGTATTTCTTTATATAGTGGCTAGAGTTTATGTATAGTCTACTATTAAGAAATCTTATTACAGAAACTACACACTCCTTTGACATTATAACAAGTGATTCTTTGTTACAGTAAAGGAAATCTCTCGTTTTATGTAAGTTTTTATAGCACTATGAATGCATCTCTTCATTTCTTTATGCTCTTATATTCATTTCTATTTCAGGTAAATGAGCAAATAAACCATCTAACTCTTGTGTCATAATATTCATACTGCAAAGGGCTTTTCTTCCTGGCTGCTCAATCAGTTGACACAGTAGATCTTGTCTATAGGTGACCTGGAATTTGGCAGATAGACAACTGCTTAAGCCAAATAAGTATAGTTGATAAGAAAGGATGAGGTACTGGGGGGTTCCTATCCACTGTCATAGATGCTATCCTAAAAGTTGTAGACAGCTGATTCTTTTCATGTTTTGATATGCTTTGACAACAAAAACCAAATGCTTAGTGAAATAAACAAAGCACAGGTGGGAATTCCCATGTTGCTTACATCATTCTGCTCTCTGAAGCACACAGCTAAATTAGTAAAGAGTTGATTCTGAATATGGTTTCCTGGTATCTTTGTCCTTTTCTATCTAGCACGTATTCTTATCTGGTAAATGTGACACCTACATTCTCTGTGTGCATTCAGAGCATAATGGGCAGTACGATCATCAAAGTGTCTCACAGTCTCTGGAATTGTGAGGTTATGAAATTCTTCACGTGGTTCATTTTTTAGTATGTTACCCTAATAGTAGTGACTAACTAGCATGTCAATACCACTGCAAGATCACTGTACAGAATTATTTGTGATCCAGTCATGCTCCTGGCCACACTGTGTTCTGCCTTCATGGTACGTTATCTGAATGCATTCCAGAAGTGCATTAAATGATATCACTGATATCTTGATGGTTCTTGTCTTTCCTGTACAATAGGAAAAAAAATATTTCAATTATTTAAAACCTATGTTTGCTTTATTGATTATTGATGACAAGGTCAAAGAAATTTGTCTTGTGCATAGAGTGCACAAGAGAGTTTTAACAGTCAGATGACGCTTGAAGTGGCTTGTAGGTCAAACGAAGCAAGGAAAACTTCAAAGACCTGGACAGCTCCACCAGGCCTTTGGTTTTATAAATCACAATCTCCATCTTTATCAGGGGACGGTTCGTGTTTGGGTGCTTTCTTCCCATACATCAGATTGGACTCTGGAGGAAAACTGTGCAGAAAACAGGCAGGGTGTGATCTGCTCCAGGAGACTGAATGGCTGGAGTCATACTAATTTTCTGTAGCAAGGTATGATGATAGTAAAGCAATAAGCGAAGCTACTTTGTCTTCGTTTAACAGGAGAGAAGTCTTCTTGCTACAAAAAAGAAGCTCTACTTCTTACTTAAATAATGTAGATACATAACATCTTTTATGGAAATACACACACACACATATATATATATATATATATATTTTTTAATGGAAAAGAGCAAAATAAACCAAAACAACAACAAAGACCCACCCACAACTACAAGGCAAACATCAGTCTGTGTTCATATAAAATCTTCCTCTGTGTCTCAAACTAGAAAAATTGTTCCAATATCCATTTATTACTGAGTAGGCTGGGTACATTTGATGTCTTTCAGCAGCCTCTCCTTTCATGTTTTCATAGGTCTACTTCCACTCCATTGTATTTGGTAACTATTTTTCAATGAGAAAGAAAATGCACCTGGAACTGATTCATTCCCACTTGGATGCTCATCCTGACAGCCCACTACCTGGTGCCTGTAGAAGGACCCCATTCAGAAAGCGAGTGAGTGCTGGCAGAGAGCCACCCAACACAGTGCTGTCTAGATTTAGAATAGGCTTTATCTGCCAACACTGGTAATTACCGCCTGCAAAGGGGTGGCTTGTCTGGTCAGTCGTCATTTCTCAGCATAGAGCAGTATTCAAAATTTGCATGAACTAATGAACAGCTATGTAGTTTGGAGTAATCTGGAAAGTAGGAATTCTCTGTGAGATTTTCTCACTCAAACTATTCCTGTCTTTAAGAACATTCAAAAATAGTAACAGTGATTAGGTAAAAATGCATAGCACAAAAATGAGAAAATACTTTTATTTTTCCTATTGGTACATGGAGGACATCGTGCTTCTACTGAAATCAGTAAGAAACCTATCAACAAATTCAGTACAGACAAGACTGTACTAGTAGAGAACTAGCAGAGATCTCTTTGTGGCATGTGATCTATGATGATACCCTGGTGCAGCGGTAGTGTGGATCCCATCATTTTCCCAGTGAACTCAAAAGAGGGACACTGGGCAACATTCCTTCTAGATTTATTTCTACTTCCTTCTACTACTTGCGTGGGATACGTGCATTGAAACACTGTGAAATACTGACACACCAGCACTATGCTGATTATGTGCAAGTACTTATCTTGTTTTCCATTGCTATAGAGATGCTGTTTCCTCTCACGATGAGGTACAGTTAGCGCAAACTAATATCAAATGAAGCAAAAGCAACTCTGGCCAAGGCATTGTTTGCACTCTGTGTTAAAGACACAATGTTCTTAAGTCACTTCCTCTATTAGGGAGTCCAGCAGTATCTGTACCCTGCTTAGGCTGTTTACCTTGTAGCTGGGGGGTATAAATATTTGAAAATTTCAGTCTTGTGCTGTATATTTTCTCTGCCACTTTATCTGTTGTTCCTGAGATGTCATGTTCCTGCCTGATTCTTCATGGCTTATATAGTTGTGGACATATTAGATCTAATCTCACATTCCCTTTTGCCTAAATCCTAGTACGCTTCTCTTTGCTGTTCTATAGTTTATGCAATTTTCTTTAGGAATTAAGAAAAGGTTCAAATTGCTGTTGGATAAATCCACTTTTTGATGTCGGCATCATGATGACAGCTACAACCCTCTGAGGTATTTCAAAACCGAGGTGAAAGAACAGGAGGACCTGGGACAAAGGGTGCTTCCAACCCATGGGGCCCCACTGTGGGAGAGGTCAGACAGGTCTTTGTCCCAGCTCACTCACAACTGACATCCTGTTTCTGTCTCTAAGTTATTATGAAGAAAAAAAAAAAAAATAGTGCAAAACTGTCCATTAAGTGGAGGTTTTATCCCAAAAGGACTCCATGAAGACAATTAGGGATCTTATAAGCTACTTGTTTGTAGAAAGTATTCTGAGAAATGTGAGAAAAAAATGTGCAGCATAGATCCTTATTCTGTGCTGTTTAAGTAGACAGAAATGCAGAGGAAGGATGGGAGAAAGACCTGCAATGAAACCTGGAGAGTAGCATAGTTCACTTCTAGCACTGAAGGCTGCTCTGTTAGTGCTGAAGCAGAAAAAACCCTTCTGTAGACATTCAAACCAGGTGTAGGCCGTGTTTCAGCATAAATAGAAGGCCTCCATTTTAGCTCCAAAGGATTCTAGAGTGCACTCATTGCTGATCTTATAGATGAAAAGTTCACTAAACAAACAAAGGACATTTTGACTGTGTTGTCCATTCTTACTTGTTCTCTTGGGCACTGACTCAAAGCGTCCGTTCATCTTCAATGGATTTCCAACTGTTAAATAAATTATTACATTTCTCATTGTAAGTTTTTTTTTGGCATAACTATGTTTTTTCACAGTGCATTAGTGTGAGCTAGAAATAGCAACCATTTGTCACTGGATATTCTTTGGCTATTGAAAAAGAGTCTATTTGCATAAGAGATACTGCATATCCCTATATATGATGAGAACAAGTTTTAAAGAAAGGTCACAAAGCTTGGTCTTCTCATTGCTCATTCAGAGCTGAAGATCTGTCACTAAAGAAACCCCTCTCTGTGCATAGCAGGGTATATGTGATTTTCTTATTAACTATCTTCAGACTATGATTAGCTATCTCATGTTTAATGTTGGTGTATTTGATCATTTTCAGTGAAATTATTATGATTCACTAAGTGATGCCATTCGGACAATCACTGAAGTCATTAGCAAACTGAACTTAGTATTCCTAGGATTTGATTCACTGCGTGGAGAAGTCTAAAGGGGGGCCACAAAGATGGTGAAGGGTTTGGAGGGCAGGACATATGAAGAGCAGCTGAGATACCTGGGTGTGCTCAGCCCAGAGCAGAGGGGCTGAGGGGAGGCCTGATGGCGGCTGCAGCTCCTCACACGGAGCAGAGGGGCAGCGCTGAGCTCTGCTCTGAGTGACAGCGACAGGGCCCGAGGGAACGGCATGGAGCTGTGTCAGGGGAGGGGCAGCTGGGGGTTAGGAAAAGGTTATTTGCTGAGAGGGTAGTTGGGCCCTGGAACAGGCTCGCAGGTCAGTGGTCATGGCCTCAAGCTGCCAGAATTCAAGAAGTTTTTGGACAATGGTCTCATGCACAGGGTTTGAATTTTGGGTGTTCCTGTGTGGAGCTGGTTGCTGGATTCAATGATCCTTTTTGGGTTCCTTCCAACCCACGACACTATGATCCTATGGTCCTGAGATACCTGTATCTGCTTTGTTGGGATATATTTGCCTCTCTGTCATACTGCTGCAGTGTCGGGTTTGCTAGAAGCTCTGTTGGAACTCCCAGCCCCAGCAGCCAGTGCTTAATTGGTGTTCTCTGCTCCAGCTGTGTTTCTGTTCCCTAACCTCAGATCAGTGTTCAGGCTTCTTGTATTGTATTAGATAACTTTCTCTCTGTTACTAGTTCCTGTTTTTCTGAACTTTTCCTCCTTGAATCCTACCTTTCTGACACCTTCTTCTACCATTACAGTAGGCTTGTACGTTGTGGTTAAGCAGTATTCATGGAAGTCTGAACTCAGATTGAGCTTTTTCCTAATTTTGGTTTTCTCTAACTCTGTATATATAACTACTAATGTAGCTGAACACTGATGATTCTTTTCTTTGCCTAATACAGAAGTCACACCTAGCTGAAAGCATCTGTATGGCCAGTGGATGCAGAAGATCTTTAATTAGTGATGTAAGTTCACCTCACTAGCTATTTCTTTAGTGATTTTATCTAGGCTAGGTGTGTGTTGCTTATCTCTTTGAAATCCGTACGATTATTTTAAGTAGAATTCTGCTTACTAAGAGTAAACTTGGTCTGAATGAAGAGAAGTACTTTAGCTAATGGTGAGTTTTGTTTCTAATCTGTCACCTTCAAAACTTCCAGTACAGCTTCTGCTTTATCCTTGTTAAGTCTTTTATCACATGACAGCAGGACTGGAGTTCAGCTCCACTGTATGTAAAAGGTCACACAATTCTACATCTTCTTGTCCATCAGTATTGCAAAATTAGATCTATGTATCATATACTACTCACATTTTGTTTTTATGACTTAATCTATCAACAACGAGGAAATCATCCCTTAACTTCCTCTTTGTAAAGTAAAAGTTTCTTGATAAGGATCAAAAACTACACATTAGTCTCTCACATCCTAAAAGTGCCCTACTGTTTTTTAGCCAGAGCATCATTTATATTTGTTAAAATCCATATCTATTTTTTTCCTTTTCTTCTTGTCGTATAAAAACAACACGTATAATTTGTTCCTATTCCCAGTTACATTTGTTTTGGAATATTTTAGATTGTACCCAACAAATTGAAGAGCCTAGAGTTTTACCATCAGAGGTTTCTCTCTGCCATTAGTTTTAGTTCCCCTCATCCTTGGTGTTTTGCAATCTCTCTCTCGTTTCACTGATTAAAATATTAAATAGACTCATAAATATGTAGCATGAATGAAAGCCTATTGGTACACCTGTGCATTGCATATAATGTTGATTTTGTGTCAATCTAGCTCTTTCATTGGAATGTCAATGGGGATCCGAAAGCATAAGATTTCAAGTATATTTCTATGCAGGTACTTAAAAAAAAAAAAATGTGGCATCTCTCAAGTGACATCAGAGCAGTTTTTCAAAGAGTATTTTCTGCCAGCTCATTTTATTGGCGGCTGTTACTGCAAAAATAGAGGCACTGCTTCGGCCAAAATCTGGGAAATATTCTGACTCACACGGTGCAGGCAGGGACTGCATGGCTGCACAGCCTGCCCCACTGCCTGGCATTTGGCAATTCCGGTTCTTCTCCCTTTCATTCCTTTCTGTAATTGAGTCCTGAACCTGCCTTTCCTATAATTTTGCCCATGCTTGCTGTCAGCCCAATGAGCCTGTAATTAAGTAGGTCATCCTATTTGCCCTTCAAATATTGTTACAGTATTAACTTTCCGCTGTTTCTCTGAAATTTCCTCAGTGTTTCAGAAATTGTTAGGAATCGATTTTAATAATGAACATTGCTGCCTAACTCTACTTTCATTTATTTTTCTAAAAACACTTTGACCTGCCATTTTAAAAATAACTGTCTAATATATTCTGCTGATCTTCACTGTCCTTTTATATTATTGATTTAAAGGAAAGTATTTCAGTGTAATATAATATGAAAGCACAGCTTATGTTTACTAAATATACAATAGAAATATTGATTGAATAATTCTGCTTCTGCACATTCTTTTAGGCAGTTCTATTTTTTTACATCTAGTAGCAACATGCTAATAGTATTTGCAATGTCATTGTCTCTGAGTTAACATTCTTACTTTCAATGAAGTACATATTTTTGTCTTTTTGTCCGGGTTCTTATATTTGACTCTTTAGTTATATACCAACTTTTGTCAGCTTCTGTTTTTTTTTCTCCATTTTTTATTTTTTTTTTCATGGTTTAATGTGCTACTTTCTCTTCTTTCAGACAGTAAAAAGGTGTTGGGGAAGAAGACAGCACACAGTGGCATTGCTGAGACTGGTTGCCATCACCAAAGGGGGAAATCTCTTACTCCACAAATGTTATCCTGCAGGTGCACTGGGGTTGGCTGGGATGGAGTTAATGTCCTTCATAGCAGCCTCTGTGGGGCTATGGCTAAGGCAGTGCTGATAACACATCACTGTTTTGGCTGCAGCTGAGCAGTGCTCTCTGCCCCACTCCCACCCTTGCAAGCAGGCTGAGTATGCAAGGAGCTGGGAGGGGATGCAGCCAGGACAGCTGACCAGACAGACCAAAGAGATGTCCCATACCTTCTAACGTCATGCTCTGCAATAAAGCCTGGGGTGTGAGGGCAGGGGCTGGCTTCTGAGCTTGCTGTTGCTGAGAGGCTGCCTGGGCATCAGGCTGTTGGTGGGACGTGGGATGTGGTAAGTGACTGCCTTCCATCATTTTTCTTTTTTCCTTCACTTACTAAACTACTTTTATCTTTACCCATGAGTTTTCTTGGTTCATCCTCCCTGAGGGAGGATGTGGGGGGAAGCAAGCCCACAGCTACGCGGGTGCTGAGCTTCTGGCTGGGGTCAGGCCACAATGGCAGGATGGAAGAAAAATCCATTAGGAGCATAGTCCCTGACTAATGGGGTTTTGAGGTCTGAGGGAATTATGTGCTTTTTCCAAGCAAGCCAGGAGAAGGCATGTGTTCAGCCACAGAGGTAAGGAGTGGGAGGACAGAGCTGGGGCTGCTTAAGTTTGAGAAGGGGAGGCTTGAGGAGGGCACAGGACAGTGTATGAAAGTCTGATAGGAAGGGTAAAGAAGATGAAGCTGGGCTTTTCTCAGTGCTATTCAGTAGGCACAAACAGAAACACAGAAGGTTTCATTCAACATATGAAAAGCACTTTTCCCCATGAGTGTGGCTGAACATTGGAACAGGTTGCCCAGCAAAGCTGTGGAGTCTCCAACCTTGACGAAACCCCAAGCCCATCTGGACACAGCCCTGGGGAATGTGATCTCACTGTCCATGCTTGGAACAGGGGGCTGGACAAGTGGAGCTCCAGATGTGCCTTCCAGCCTCAGCTCTGCTGTCATGCTGTGAAATTTCACAGGTGTTAAGCAGTCCTCAGTTTTGTGTATCAGATGGCTAAGCACAGTGTAGAGATATTTGGGATACCAGAGAGCTTCCTCAGATGAAACTGTAACGGAAGGTTCAGGTTGGATATTAGGAAACATTTCTTCTCAGGAAGGGCGGTGAGGCATTGGGATGGGCTGCCTACAGAAGTGGTGGTGTCACTGCCGCTTGGAGGTGTTCAAGAAACGTTTAGATGTGGTACTAATGGATATGGCTTAGTGGGCATGGTGGGAATGGGTCAGCATTTGGACTAGATGATCTTAGTGGTCATTTCCAACCTTTATGATTCCATGATGTTTTCCATCTGTACGATTACCCTTTAATCCTGGATTCACACTGAAAACTAGAGGTTGTTTTATAACAAACTGCATTTTTGAATAATTTTTCTTGATCAGAGCAATTACACCAATCTTTTCGGTTTGGACCTGCAGCCTTTCCACTGCCAAAGCAAGCAGTTTTGTTTTGGCATTAAGGCAAAGCAGAGAAACCTGTCTGTTAGTACAGCATCATTATTTTGGAGCGTGGTCCTGGGCCAGACAGGGCTGTCAGAGGCAGCAGCACTGGAAATGAGCCGAGAGCTTCCAGGCTGATGTGCAGAAGGCCAATCCTCATCTGGGAGAGCAAAAATGGCTTCACAGAAATTGAGACTGCACTAAGATGTATGTATGGTTAGTTTGATACTTACAGATCTCTGCTGGAAACAGTGTAAAAAGATAGGCTTTACATGAGCACTACTTTGTAGTAGGAGATCTGGTAAGTTTCATTCACAAACACCAGAACTAGCATTTCATTCATTGTGCTGATTCCACCTGCTCCTTAGGCTCACCTGGCTGCTGTCACTGCAAGCCTCCCAGTGGGCATTCTTCAGTTGCTGAACAGGTTGCTGGTCCCCGGCTGCTAGGGATGGGTCCCCATTAGCCTTCTTAAACTATGTGCTAATTGTTGCTCTTCAGGAATGTATTTTATTGACAACAATTTGATTGCTTGATTAAGAAAACTGAAGTGGTTCAGCTCTTCTTTGCATATATCAGTGAAATATATTAAAAAAGATAAATAAATAGTGTCCCTAAGGAAAGCACTTGCAAGAAATTTGGTGGAGGTACACGGCATAGTTACATTGCTGGCTACTTCAATAGAAAAGTGCCTGATTTTCACATGATTGAGTTATGTCCAGGCTTCAAAAGGTTGCTCACAGATTTACAGTCTGAAAAACACACAGAGAAACACTCTGTAGAGTTTCCATGCAAGCTGAGAAGCATTTTTTTTTTCTTTCTTCTGTGTGTAGGTGCATGGAGCGTGATCTGTTTGCCTCCTTCTCTTTGGATTCCCATCAAAATCCAGGAACAGGAGGAGGCTGAGCCCTGTGAGCCTGGCAGTGCACACGGAGCTGTTGCATGAGCTGGCAGTGCCGCATGCTGTTTCGGCACTCTCTAGTCACACATGATGATTTTTTTTTTTTTACTCTGAATATTTTACATGTCTGTTTACTGCAAAGATAGCTTGGGGGCAGGGGGCCGGTGTTGAATATACTGAAAGTTGTGTCTTTCTACCTTAAAAGAACGAGGACCTCGTTGGTTATTGCATTGAGAAAGATAACGTGATTGTGCCAGACACCTTCAGAGCAGTCACATTTATTGCAAACAAATTAGAGGAGACTCACAAGCGTTCAGCTGGTGCTCCTATGGTTGTGCTGCACTTTCACAGCGCAACTCACCTGAGGGCTCTTCCATGTGCCTCAGAGGACCTCGGCCACGTTCCCCCCCGTACCTTGGCTTGAGCAATCCCATGTATATGATAGAATCCATGTTTTAAGTTCGATGCTGTATTACAGCTTCCTGCATCAATAGGGTGACATGACTTCTCACAGTCCTAATGAAACGCTGAGGCAGCATCTAGCAGCTTCAGGCATCGAACCGACTAAACCCCTGCCATAACGCAGTGCTGTGAGCATCCTGCACATGTTTTCCTGGGATGTCAGCAATACCAGCAAACCGGCGCTAGGGACCAAATCCCGCGCAGAAAGGCTTTGCTCTACAATAAGGCTGAAGCGCAGCGTCAACACCGCTGTCAGGCTGCACGGAGGCATCGGCCCGACACAGCGACAGCTCGGATGATGCCCGCACCGCGGGGACCTGCCGCGGCCTCGTGACAGCCCTTGCGATGTGACTTCCCTGGGTATCGCCCTCCCTCCCCCCCCGCAGGAGGCTTTTCCTCGGTCTCCCGAAGTGCTGCCGCCAGCCCCGTGCTCTGGCTCACCTCGGCGGAACGGAGATGTGACCCTCATTTCCCACCTACGGCTGATTCGCTTCCCACTGAAGCCAGCTCCGAGCGTCGCCCCGCTGTCACTCACCCTCCGCCTGTTTCAGCCCCGCCGCTTCCCAGCGCGCCCGGCTCAGGCCCTCCGCAGGGCACGGCCGCCGGGACCCCGCCGCAGCGCCGCTGCCCGCCGCCGCCCGCCGCCGCCAAGCCTGCGGCACAGCCGGGGCCGCCGCCGCCACCGCCTCCCCGGGAGAGGACAGGACGGAGAGGAGGGGCCGCGCCGCCGCTCCCGCCGCAGCCGCTCCCTCCCCGCGGCGGCCGGGGGCGGGACGCCGCGGCAGCGCCAGCGCCGCTGTCAGCGCCCGGGGGCTGGGGGGGCCGAGGCGGCCGCGGGCTGCTCCGGGGGTCGCCGGCCGCTGATAGCCGTTCCAAGCCGCCGACGGCCGCTCCGCGCCGAGCCGAGCCGCGGAGAGACGCTCCGAGCCGAGTCGCTGAGAGAGAACCGCAGCAGCCGCGCTCACGGCGCGGACCCCTGCGGCGGTGAGTGAGGCGGGAGCTTGGCCCCGGCCCCTGGGGGCACAGCGGGGACGCGGCGGGGTTGCCCGGCCTGCGGGGGTTACGGCGGCGTCTAACAGGTTGCGGCGGGCGGGCGAGGGGTGCGCGGCAAGCGGGGTCGGGCTCGGCACAGCGGGAGCGCTGCTGCTGTTTCAGAGGGTGGTTCCTGGAGCCGCGGCTTCAGCCGGCTGTAACCCGGCATCCTGGGGCTGCCGAAATGTCAGCGCATCCAGTTGTTTATCTCCAGCCCCGCTCGGGCTTTATGGAACGCTCGTGCCCGTGGGGAAATAGGGAAACTTTGCTGCTCTTAACAGGGAGATGGGAGAATGTAAAATAGTTTGGGGCATCCCTGTGGTTCTAAAAGTGATTTAACCTCCCCAGAATGCTGCTCCTGAGGCTGCTGAGCCGGTGACCCCCGCTTGAAATCGCCCCATTCATAAAGTTGTCACAGGGCTGGCACTTGTTTCTGTCGACTGTTAACTGTCTCTTGCGTTTTCTGCTTTGTCGTCTGCAATGTATATGTTATGTTATTAGTTCTAAATGTTTACTAAATGCTCTGAGAGCTTTCGTTCTTTTGCTTTTAATGGATACATAATTCCTTGTAATTTCACCGAAATACTTCTGATTATAGTTAGGTCATTTTGAAGGGACTACCTAAGGATAGACGTTGTAATTTGAGCTGTTTGCAAGTTTCTAAAGTGAGGCTCACCCACAATCCAGGAAGGGATGGGTAACAGATTGCTGTATTTAGGCCTTTCACTGGCACTGGGGTTTGATTATTTTTTCCCTCAGGGTAGATGACATTTGCAAAAATCTGTACTGTTCACTTGAGCACACTGTATCCTTCAAGGAGCGCACTGTAATAAACAAGCAATATTATTAGATATTCCTTTTTCTTTTTTTCTTCCTTCCTACACTTCGAGTCCCTTTGAATAATTGCGGCGTTCCACAGCACAAAGGCCTTATATCTTTGTGAAAACAAAGTGCTTCAGCGGGATGAAACAACCAATTTGTTGTGAGGAAAAGAGAAATCAAATGACAAACAGCTGAAATGTTAACCATACCCCGCTGCATTTTTCTGCAGCTGTTCTACATAAGTCGACGAGTTTCAAAATACAGCTTTCGTATTTGTAGAACATGGTGCTCAAGGCACTCTTCTTTCCTGGTTTTGAAAATACGCTTAATTACTGGTGTGCTCCCTGAAGCTGATGAAGAGGCATCTGCAGGCTTCCCTGGGCTGTAGGAATTGCCTCTAGGAACTTTTCCACCGTGTCATTCCTTCATATAAGTAAAAGTTCCTGATGGGGTGAGGGACGTGGCTGTGAGCGTCCAGGGGGTGAGGCAGTAGGAGCCTTCACTGCACTCACTGACTCGTTCCATTCTATATAAAGAGAAAGGTTCAGTCCAGGTGTAGCATCAGAATTTGTGAAATATGTGTTGTGTATTGCGGAACATGGGTGGAAGGGTACGTTGAGTTTCCTGTAGCCTGCCTTGTTCTCACATGCCGTGTTTGCATGCCCTACTGCTGAGCTGAGCCCTTAAAGAGATAATACAGAAATGTTTGAGACTAAAAATACTGTGCTGTAATATGTATGTGTTTTTTTTTTTCCTTGCTTTTACATTGGCAAGAGGTTTCAGTTTTTCTTCACCTAAGTCTAACAGTATCTTCTGATGGAAACTTTCATCGCTTGTCAACGGGAAGTACTGCAAATGAGGGATTACAGGGTTACTGTGATTTGGGTTTTGTAATATGCAGGTATCTCCCGTTTCCAGAATTCTCGGTATGTGTAACATTGTGCATTTGTATCTTTACACACAGACAAAGAGCAGCTCTGAAGTACCTGAGGATGGATAAAGACTTCCGCTACTACTTCCAGCACCCGTGGTCTCGCTTAGTTGTGGCTTACCTCGTGATCTTCTTCAACTTCTTAATATTTGCCGAGGACCCGGTGTCTCACAGTCAGACAGAAGCCAATGTGATTGTTGTTGGGAACTGCTTCTCCTTTGTAACCAACAAGTACCCCGAGAGCGGCGGCTGGAGATGCCTGAAGGTGCTGCTTTGGCTGCTGGCCATTCTCACAGGGCTGATCGCTGGGAAATTCCTCTTCCACCAGCGCCTCTTTGGTGAGTTCTGTGATGTGCACACGGACCTCCTACTGATGGCTCAGTCACTTCGCCTTTAAACTGTCCACTTACTGCAATTTCGTAAGCTTTGCTATTAATCACTTCAGATGTTTAGAGCTGCGTAGAGCTCGGTACATCAAAGCTTACATCGCTGTATAAATTAATGCCATGTCTGCTTAGGTGAATGTAATCCACAGTCATTTCAGCCAAAAGAGGTCTAAAACCAGAGAAAGCTGACGTGTTTGAAATAATTGAGAGATGGGTGATTTAAAATATTAAGAAAGTACTTTGTCTTCAAAGCAAATTTTAAATCATATAATTAATTTTCTCATCAGTCTGCAGAAAAGGCGTTGTTCCTTTAGACAGTGATGCTGAATGTCTTGTCAGAAGTCTCATAAGTGGAACATGGGGATGCGGTTAGTATTAGCAGACCTGAGACAAGGAAATCCTGCATAAAAACAGCTCTACAGAAGCAGGAGCTGTCCTGCCACTGCTTGGTACAAGAACAAGTTAATGAAATGGAAAGGTAGGAAATGGAAAAAAACACGACAGCAAGTGCCTTTATGCAGGAGATGTGACTAAACTGGGAAACATACTGCCCATGGCACGGCTGAAGGGAAGGGAATGACCCCAGTCTAAATTCTGAGACTGAGAACTTTGGTGTAGGCATGTATGTAGAGAAAAATATCTATCATTGTCTTAACTGAGCCATGTAGTAAATGTAGAAAACATTGCATCTGAGGGCTCCAGGCTGTTCCAGTTTTAGAGATAAGTGGAAATCACAGGAGAGGTTACTTCAGTCTGCCTGCTGCAAGTGTTTGATTCTGGGTATGTCAGAGAGATGGTGCTGGAGTGGGTGGGCCAGTCCTGTGTTCTTGTTCTGTTGGGGCTGGCAGGATGGATTGTTGCTGAACACCTCACAGCACATGAGTAATTGGCCATTTCCTCAGCCTGCCTCATTCTATTAAGATAAAAAGAAGACCGGTATTGTTTCAATAAATCAAATGTAAAGCTATTATGTCAAGGAACAAATAAGAAAAACAACTCTACGGGACTTCTCTTAAAACGTGAATTCTGAAAAATGGTTGAGCATCTTGATAGCTGCTCGGAGGACATTTTAACGTAGTGTGGTGGTAAGTGTAAAATATCCCCATGGAGAGGGTAGGTGCTGCTTTGACCGCTGCTGTAATAACGTTTTCAGTTCTACCTTCCAAAATTGAGGAGTGATTTTGTTTGTTTGGAGAAAATTAGGGAAAGGAATGAAAGTGATGACAAAATTACAAATTGAGCCCTCTAATGAGAGGATTTAGAGGATAAAGGAAAGGTTAGAGAGTGACTTGCTCAAATTTGACTTGAAGGACAGAACCTTCAGTCCAGCAAATATATTGCAAGGTCCAGTGCTTGGAAGTGGCAAATAGCCAAAGCAGCACTTTTTTTTTCCTATAACTGGAAGGCTACAAGATCAGTGGAATAAGGGATAGGCTGGAGTATCATCAAGACAAGTGAAATTTTCTTTTGGAGAATATGTTCTATTCTGGCTAGGTAGATAATTATGGTAATTCCTCCTGGATTTGTAAACATGTATCACAGAGAGGACATAGCTTAATGTGAATTTTAAAGTGGCTTGAATCAGCATTACTGCCTAAAGAAGGCTTGCCCTGCCTTCAGTGTCTGATGCATTTTTGTGTTCTTGTGTAGTTGCTCAGTGAAACAGGTTTGGGAGCATAGGCATGTTTGCAGTATCCACCTTTTATTTCCATGAGGATCTTATCTGATCCCACAGATATTTGTGGCAGCACAAAGAAGGAATCAATGCTGGGAGGCAACAAACAGCCAAGAGATTCCTATCTGTGATGCAGTGCTGGCTTATGGATGTTTACGGTTGTGGTCTGGGGGAGTGATAGAGGTGTAGATACGATCTGATTCAGGCTAGCTGCTGCAAGCTCAGTTTCAGAGCAGTTTAAGCCAACATGGCTCTGCCCCAGTCCCACCCAGCTGTGGGTTTTGGGCCTGCCTAGAGCCAGCACTGCTATGGATGCAGCTGAGCAGCTAGCCAGCCTGGGCAAGCGGTGCTCATGGAAAACCAGTTGCATCTGCCATCGCTTGAGTGCCAGTGCTGATGCCAAGGACGGTGCAGCCAAATAGCCAGGGGCCATGGCACCTGGGCCTCATGTTGGCTCCAGTGCTGTGGGATAGCGCCCGTGCAGCGTGGCCATGCACACAGGCCGCTGCTTGTGATGCACTGAGAGCAGATGGTGGCCTGCGACTGACAGCCTGTGTGACTGACAGCCTGTGTGACTGACAGCCTGACTGTGTGCTGTGAGATGTGGCCATGCTAGCGGTAAACTGGCATGTGTGGAGAGTGACAGCATCGATGTGATGATGATGTGGGCTTCAGAGGAGGCTTTTAGCTTGAGTATATCTTTTTGGTCTCCAGAAGATTTGCATAGCCCATGCTGAAATCTTTCTTGACAGTTACTTGACAATATTTTAAAGTCTTTACTGCCTAGAAATCCCATTTTGTATCCAAATCCTACTGAGTATGCCTTCTGGATCTTTTAGCTTCAAGCACTGCATACATTCAGCCCATTATTGCTTTTAATTTCCTTGTTTCAAAAGGGATAGAGATAGATGTTGCAAAATATTTGTCTTTTCATATAGATTTTTCTTGTTTTGTTTTTTCTTTTTTTTTTTCATGTATAATTGTTGGGCATCTTCTTTTTTCCTTTCTTTCTTTCTTTCTTTCTTTCTTTCTTTCTTTCTTTCTTTCTTTCTTTCTTTCTTTCTTTCTTTCTTTCTTTCTTTCTTTCTTTCTTTCTTTTTTAAATCCTTGTGCATTTATTTATATTTCTCTGTTAAATCCTGTTTGCAGAGGAAATTGTGACTGGTTGTTTCTTGTAGCCTGCACATACTTTCCTGCTGTCGGGAAACCAAATAGCACCAGTCAATCTCCCTGTGTCAGATCTTGGCTCACAGCGTGTGCTGCAAATTGAAATTGAGAAGGATTAGTCTGCACATCTCACTTTAGATGAAGAGGACTGAGAAGGATTTTCTTTCCATGTGCCCTTCCTGCTCTTTTGTCCCTTGTCTTCTGTATTTCTTGCTGCTGAGTGTGCATTTGGACTAAAAAAATAGTGTTGTGAGAGCTGCATTGTAACAAAGTTTACCATCTATAACAGACACCATCTGATAACCATGACTGTTGTGAACTACAAAAATAATAGGATTAAGCTCAAGCATGTTATGTTCCTAAAAATGGAAGGAGAGGGGTGATAGCCTAAACATTAATTAGGCTTAATCTTTCTGAGACTACATAAAGATAAGACAGTAGGTAAACTATATTGTTGCGCTGAGGAAATCATGACTAGAGGACATGGTGAAGTATTTTCAATTGATAATACTCATTGCTACCTTAGAATAGTAATCTTTTTGGGCACCTTCAAGACACTGCTTACGACTTAGAACTCTTCATTCTTGCTATTCAGTCAGGAAGCAACTTACTTCATTTAATAAACATCTCCAGTGATAAAGATTTCCAAAGAAAGCAGCCGTTATCTAGTCCATTCTATATATTTTCTTGGCATATGATCAGAACAAATGGAATTTTAAAATTGCCTTTTGGCTGTTATCCACTATATTCTTTTGATTCATCACTAAGCATATCTTGTGTTTGGTTAGCTGTCGTGTTCTGTCACGCTTTTTATTTTGCACTGGAAAATGTAGGGTCAGAGATGAATATTGGAAGTTTGGGGGAACAAAAGTGTACACCCTAGTCATTTCTTACTCTCTGTGTGAGAGTTACCTGGGGGGTGGGGGGGTGGGTGGAAAGTGGTATCTTCTTTGCCCTTGCTTAGAGATTTAATGGTTTATTTTCTGCTTTATTAAAAGCAGAACGAGCTTAGAAACTGGCCCCATTAGATGACAGCGTGCATTCAGAAAATGCATTCAAATCTTACATACTTACTTAAAAGAAATTCATGAATAATCTCTTCGTATTGCTCAGGGGCACTGTCTGGAAAATAACACAGTATTCAGTGTGTAGAAAGTGAATGTTTTAATCGGCACCTTCTCAGCATTTGTACAATTGCAGTTCTGTACACAAGCCTCGGGCCTGAATTCTGAGTTCAGTGGGGGACTTTTTGGTTCTAAGTTCAGGCTGTGTGTTTTGCATCAATGTATGAACATCTATTACATCATGTAAATCTAAAATGTTTTTTTTTATTTATATGGATTTTTAGCAGCGTAGATAAATGAGAAGTATTGTTGGACAAAGTGTCTTTAATTTTTTTGCTGTTCAACATCTTTGCTTTGACTGATTTCCATGAGTAATAAAGCTTAACTTGTGCTGCAGATTTACTGAATCAGTTCTTCAAAGTATAATTACTAAAAAATGTGCAGGTATGTGCCTGCTTGTTTTTCTGATTCTAAGAGATTATAAAGTCCAATTAAACTCTGTTATTACACAGATTTAATTTCATTCAATCGTTAAGGAGTATGCCCAATTTTTTAAGTTCACTTAAAAAAAAAAAAACTGGATGGAAATTAAATGCTTAATATGCTACAACAAATTATAGAAAACAAGGTAAACAGAACTAAAGCTATATTTCTTAAAACAGGTTGGCCATCATAATACTGCAAGCAAATCTGAGCAGTTGAAAGAATGTTGAATTTAATGTATTCTCCCCTATAAATGATCGCAGTATGCAGTTTGTCTAGAATTAAATGATAATCTGAGCATTGTAGACACAGGAGTAAATAAATAAAGCAGTCATTATAGGAAATGCACTGAGAGTTGCACGCAGTAATGTTGCAAATTTTTTAATGGGCAGTGGTGCCATGCTGGGACCAATTTCACGACAGACAGTTTCAAACAGAACACCCACTGAGGACCTGTTGTCTGGAAACATAACTCTTTTTTGTCAAACGTTTTATCTGAAAGGCTCTAAAAGATATTGCAAACCTATTATAAACAGACTCTTCAGTGTCTCCTTTTATGCTGAGAGGTATAAGTGTGTAACAACTGAAGCGGTGAATGTATGCAGATTGCAAGAGGAAATTAGGCAGAATGGGATTTAGTCAGGATGATAATGTACTAACTACATAGGAGAAAAGTGAATCTGTTAGGCAGCTAACTGACAAAGGATACATTTGTACAAGAGCACATACATGATTAATTAGTATCTTGAAATACCAGGGGTCATGTTAAGGTAAAATCTGGGCTGCGGTATTGCAGCTAGTGTTGCTGTGGCGTAGTGTTTGTGCAATGCCTAATGAACTAAATGAGAAAAAAAGATGTGCCAGGATTTTTGCGTGGTTGTTTTTCAGCCAGATTGTCTCCCATTCTCGCTTGTTCGGAACCATATGAACAGTTGTGCCACTGTCTGTAGCAGCAAGTAATGGGTGCATGACAATACTCGCATCACACTGTAACCTGACTGACATGGAATATTCTTTTCTTTTGTCAGCTCTGTAGCTTAAATTACTATACGACCTGTCACTTAATACCCAGCCACTTTGTTCCTGCTTTTTCTTTTCCTTTGATGATTTCAACCCAGTAGTAAGCAACTAATGCGATAGCTGGTCAAACAAACAAACCATCTTCAGGAGCCTGTTAACATTTGTTAAGTTTATGCTGTTGAAAACATTCAAGGTTTGCTGTGATTACATCACAGTCAATTCACCTCTTTCATATCTAGAAAAATGTTGAAGCAATACAGTCCTATTATTTTGGTCTTACAAAATGTGTGCCAGAAGGCCAATCTAACAGCTAGCTAATAATAACACACAAAGGGCTGTGAGGGTGCATTTTTGAAAGCCAGATTCCTCAGCACAAAAAAACCCAAAAACAAACAAACAAAAACCAACCCACAAACAACAAACCAGAAACACCACTGCAAAATAAAATGCAAGAAACTCAGCCAGCCAGTAGGCTCATTGGATTCCAGCTATGGCAAACTGCCAGTAATAAAGATGTAAGTTTAAAATGAGCTTTACATTGTTCATCAGAGGGACCATATGTGACCTTTGAAGTATAAATAAAAAGCATGCAAATGATCTCCTAGTTTCTTTGTTTACACTTGCATTTTTAGGAGAGCTGTAACTTCTTGCTGCTTCCTATCATTAGGTTCAACGAGAAGAACGCCATTGTTTGCTGTTAGCATTAATTATGGAATGTCTGATACCACATTACCAGCCGAGTTTAATTGGAGATCACAGAATCATTGAAGTTGGAAAAGACCACTAAGATCATCTAGTCATCGACCCATCCCCACATGCCCACGAACCACATCCCTCAGTGTCACATCTCCTCTGTTCCTGGATGCCTCCCGGGATGGTGACTCCACCACCTCCCTGGGCAGATTGTTCCAGTTTCTCACTGCTCTCTCTGAGAATAAGTTTTTCCTAATATCCAGCTGGAACCTCCCCTGGCACAGCTTGAGGCCATTACCAACAGCCGCCACAACAAACTTATTTTTGCAATGAAAACTTTGATTCTCTTGGAGGCACGTCTCCCTTTCTCCAAGCAGCAGCATGAGACTGCAGGAAGAGCTCTGTGTGTGAGATTAGCTGTAATGGCAAGGCTCGAGAGAATATTTAGCATTCAGTGCCTGAAAACTAAAAATAATCTCATTGCTACTTAGTATTGATGTGTCAACTGATGTGTTTTGATCTCTTTGATGTGATGTTCAGATTTTCCTTTCCATACGAGACAGGGAGTGATTTCAGAATGATGCCTGTCACTTGCAGGAATATGTCTCAGTTCCCTGATTTCTAGAAATAGAAGTGAGTTTATTACTAGCAGGATAAGCCTGATGGACATAGTGTCGGTTCAACCTAGTACAGGGGCAAATTTCTTCTTTCCTTATTCCATACAGTAAGGAGATAGAGGATATATTTGTGTGGAACATGACTTTGCAGCATGCTGTTGGAAAACCCCAAGGAGAACATGATCTCAGTGGCCATGGTGTGCCCTTCTGAAGGTCCCCTTAGGCTGTCAAGTGGCGTGAAAGTCCTTCATGTACCGGACAGTGAATGTTGCAAAAACAAATCCAAAAATTATAAGAAGTGAAAAGATGAGTTTTCCCTTAAGCTCAGCAAAGAAGAAATCAAAGATTTCTGAGATTATATATCCAAACAAGAAGCAGAAATGCATTTATTGAGACATGAGGTAAAAAATTATAATCAAGATTTCAGTCCTTGCACATTTTGTTGCCTGCCTGTGCCACTTATAATATAGTAAATTCTACCTTTTCCTTTGCTTCATGCATCTATTAATCGATCAACCAGAATGATAAAAAATATACATCTTTTGCATATCCAAATTGACCATTGAATAGGTTATGACAAACTAGATGATTTAGGTGTGATTATCAGTAGTTTATTGTTATGACTTAAAAGACTTCAGAATATTACAAACTTTATTGGTTAAACTTCTCCCACTTCTGGCTCGATATCTGACAGTGGCCCACCATAGATGTCAAGGAAAGATGGTGCTGATAGTTTTCCAGCCTGTAACAATTTCTTCAGATTCAAACAAAAATAGGTCTATTTTTAGATGCCTTTGACAGTAATTCTGAAGGCAAATAATAAAGCTAGCAGTCAGCAGTAGTCTTTGTTCCTGCCTACCTGTTATTAAGAAGCAAGTCCTCCACAAATTTTCACATTTTCTCATAAACCTCCAAATGTATCAAGTTCTTCTTCCTCCCACTCGTGTTAAAATATTGGAGAACTTGTTGATTTGGAACATTTGCCTGGAGGCCAGAAAAACTGAAATGTTTAAAAACAAGCTGTTGGTTGAAAAGAGGCAGATTCTTCTGCTGATGTCTTCCTGTCTTAAATTGCTTTAATTCCTCTTTCCTCTTTGGCACTGGGATATAATCTTTCAAAGTGGACAGCTGCTCGAAGCTCACATATGTGCATGCTAAGTCATGTTTTCTATTTCTGGAATACTGATGCCATGGTGCTGAGAAACACACTTTATTTAGTACTAATGCAAAGAGGACACCAGACCTGTGTGTAATAATCAGTCAAAGCCAAACATGCTAAACAACTAATGAAAATGAGATTTAGCAGAGAGGATGGTAGGTAATAGGTAGATTTGAGGAAAATGTTCCTGGAGGCTCACAGCCGTAATACTTAATTTTAGTTTATGTGGAGTAAAGGGAACAAGGCCTAAAATTGGATGAATCCTAACTTTAATTAACAAAAAAACACAATCATCCTAGCTCTCCTGTTGGTCAGAGGTATAGGTGGACATAAAATATGAATCTTAATTGACACTTGACAGTGTAATGTGTTGGAGTTTCATGACTTATAAAAAGTGAAGTAGATGTGAAGACTCTTCAGAATCAATGGGAGCACGCTGCAGCGCTGCTGCCTGCACAGGAGTGGCCTACAACTTGCTCAAAAGAGTCTTACTCAGCATTCTGCCAGCACCCATCGACGCTGGGGATCTGAAAACCTTTTTGTGTCAAATATTATGGTCTCATCATATATTTGATACTAAGGTCTCATTTGCTATTGTATCCTGGGACAGTAATTAAAAAAAAAAATAATAATTAGTTCTGTTTCCAGCAATACTGTACAAGTTTCTGTCCATAGATCAGCTTGTCTGGATAAGAGTTTGCCCCCAGAAAGTTACACCACTTCCTGTGGAGCACATGTTCCTCATTCACTTCGTACCATGTGTACTGTGCTTGAAATCAGATTGATTTCTGATAGAATTCCTTTAGAAGGCCAAAACTGAAACCGGGAGTTCCCACTCTACTTACACTGATGTATATTGAATCCCTCTTTTTCGTTTTTATAGCTACAGACCTTATCCCTCGAGAGCTATCCCATAGAGCCATCTTACAGTATTTGTCATGTTGAGGGAAGCAAATCAAATACTTTCTGTTTACTTGCTGTGATATACTATAGAAGTCCTTCAAAGACTGTTTCCTCAGAGTAGGAAGAACATGTGTATTGCTAAGTACATCAGTGTCAAAAAGGTGTCTTCAGCAGTATGGAAAGCACTATTTGTTTAGTGGTGGAATAATTTGTATTATTTTTAATCCTATATTTAATCCATTACTAGACCTTTCAAGGAGTCTCAGTGAGTATTCTGTGACCACTGTAATGTCAGAATTTGTGGTTGTTTTTCCTCACTGCTGTACAAGATGGATCAAATGTAATCTAACAAGACATCCCTAGAATAATTACTATTTCAAAATGAGTGAAGAAGATACTTGATTCTGTTGAAGAGGTTTGGGTTCCTTGCTCTGAAAGGGAAAAGGTCTTCCTCTGAAAGAACCGGAAACATTCAGTAACAGGACTGAGAAAGTGCTCCATAACCTCAAGGGAACAAGTGCCAGGTATGACTTTCTGTGTCTATTCCTTATTGAGACACTGACATCTCAAGATGGAGAGCATTGTGTTGGCTACTTGAAGATGAAGATGTTGTGCACTATCGTGTTGCACATAAAGAGTGCTGTATCTGAAAGCTGTGTCCCTGATGTGTATTTATTCTATCTTTTTCATTTACGCTCGGAGATCTAGAATTGTATAAATTGTCTTCCTCATGAAAGCAGGACAGTTGCACCTCTGGAGGTGCTTTTCTGTAACAGTATCACATTTCCCAGGAAACTCAGGTATTTTCTCTGGGAATGTTTGCCATATTAACATAAAGAGGTGAATAGAATGGGTTGTCTTCCTGAATAGCTTGCCAGCATCTTTCTCCTTTAATCATTTCCATTTTGATCATTTGGAACTGTCTGGTGCATCAAACTCCAGAATTTGGGTAGTTCCTGAGCTTCTTTTGCCCTTTGCAGTGTGTTCTGCAAAGTGCTCCACTTGAGGGGTTCCACTTGAGAACACCATGTTTGCTGCTTGTGTGGTACTGAAGTTTGTGAAAAGATAAGTAATGATACTCTCACCATCAGGAACCTTATGCTTAGGTGACCTTAGGTTTTAATGGGTTAATGATTCACTCCTTGAACTCTATAGATACTTTCTTCCTTAACCGTCTTTCACTGGAAATGGGCTTACTACTGACAGTTGTCTACGGTAGAAAAACCGATGAAATGCAAGCTCTGAAAGTATACCAAAATTTTGAACTCCATAATGGTCACTTTTACACTTGTCATACATTTCTAACCTCATAAAATCAGAATCTTACCTTAGCCAGCTTGTGCATCCTCATTGCCTTTTTCTTTCACATTTCTCACCAAAATACTATCCAATGACAAGTGACACAAAACTTTTCAGATGGTATCAGAATGCCTTTCTGTTTATCATCTATCTAGTGAACTAAATCTTAACTCGGCTGAGGCTTGTATGAGGCTGTCTATGAAATATGAATTATTGCCCCTTGGATTTCCAGATACAGTGTGATATCATGAAATTGTTTTTGTGGAATTGGTGTAAATCATATGCTCATGTTTGCACAGTTGTCTTATAGTCTTTCTTAAAAACCTCGGACCCCTTGCCTTCAGATCTCAGACAAGTGTGCAAGTGTCCCACTAGGAGTGTATTCTGTTCCAAGATGCTCAAAGAATTGTAGAATCCTTACAGCTAGAAGGGACCTCTGAAGGCCATCTAGTCCAACTCCCCTGCTGTGAACAGGGACACCACAGCTAGATCAGGTTCCCAGGGCCGTCTCCAGGGACGGGACATCAACCACATCACTAGGTATCCTGTTCCAGTGCCTCACCACTATCACTGTAAAAGGTTTTTGTGGCTCTTCGTGAGGTGCCAGATCCACCACAATTCTCTAAACTCATCATCATAGAATGGTTTGGGGTGGAAGAGACCTTTAAGATCATGTAGTTCCAACCCCCCTGCCATAGACAGGAACACCACCTACTAGACCAGGCTGCTCAAAGGCCTCGGACTGCCTCCAGGAAGGGAGCATCCACAACCTCTCACCTTCCAGCAATACTAACTGGAGTCCTGCTCAGCTGAGGTACTGACTGGTGAAGAAAATGAGCAACAACCAGTCTGTTATTCCTAGGCTGTATTAATGGCTAGGACATCCAAGGTCCTGCTGTTGTGTGACAGGGGCAGTTGTTGCTACTACAGTCTGTGTAAACACCTGGCTAGAACCACAGTTATCTGAGGAAAATAGATTTGAGAAGCTATTGAAACAGATGTAATCATCTTTCAACAGAGGAGCACCTTCTAGTGGTACTGAATGATTATGACAGGTAAACTTATTTTCTTTAAATAAAAAAACTTAAATATGATAAACAATGAATAGTAATGAATGTTTTTGTACAATATTTGGAAAAAAATTAAAACATTTTTCAGTAACCCTCTCCCCTCCTGCCAAAAAAGACCCTCTGTAGTTTGCCAGCATTTTGTGTACATACTAAAAATAGTGTTCTACCATGGAACCTATCCACCCTTTGACTTTTTTTCAATAATGAGAAGTTGGGTTCATTTTATATCTGATTGAGGTCCAGATGAAATTTGCTATGAAATTGCTATTTAATTTTTTTAATATTAACACAGTTTCTCCTTTCACATTCTTTCTAGTAAATATATATTTCTCAGTAAAGCATTTGTCATAGTTACTTAGTTCAGCAAATAACGGCATCAAATTATTTAAAATTCAATTTTTCTAAGATGCTGCTAAGTGAAATGGATCTGGTAGTTTAGGTGATATTGTGCGTTTCTACTCTTTCCACTTCCATACTGTAAATAGTCCTTTTTGGACTCCATCACATAACATTAGTACATAATACACATGAACGATGTGCTGCAGCAAACCAGGATTAATGAGTATTGCTTATGATTATACCATTGCAAGAACTTTGTAATGTCATTGATGGAAAAGTCGTTGTGTTCCTTTGTCAAATACAAGAACTCCATTTTGAAGGTGGAATAAGGTTAACTACATGTTAACCTTACTACATGTTAACCACAGTTCATATTCTTAATTCTATAAACATAATCCTCTGTTATTGATGTAGAGAACCTGACCTTTTTTTCCTAGATAAACTTTTCAGTATTTGGAAACTTCAGTCCACAGTTGAAATAAGTCTTGCAAATATTTTAACCAGTGAAAATTCACTCCATATCACTGTTCATGTGCTTGCAGCACACACTAATATTGATGTTGGACTTGACTTATTGGCTGTACCCCTTTTGATGTTCAGACAAGTGTCTCTCTGGTCACATATACATGTGCTAGTTGAGAAATACATAGCGTATTAAGTAACAGTTTTCACTGAATCTGAAAATGCTCAGGTCTAAGTGCACGTCCCAAACATTCACAATAGGTTAGAGAGCCTTCTTGATCGTCACTGGACTATACATCCTCTCAGTCCCACAACACCAATTCTTTACTTGTCTTGTGCATCTGAATACAAACATCCTCTGTAAACTCCAGGGTACTCCTTGTGAACTGTGAGATTTATTCCCCGTGTACAAAGCAGGCAACAGAATTGCAAATATTTATTGAAGATAAAATATAAAACAAAACTCATGCTTGATCTGTGCTTACTGGGGTTAAATCAGAAAGCTATCTGCAGTTGGATTTTTTTTTCTGTATATTTTATGCCTCAGAGAGAGGGAACTTTGTGCAGGGAGTTCTACTCACCCTTCCTGAGGCAACCAAGGAATTCTGGACAAAAAAATAATGTAATTTGTTCTTAGCAAGGAGAGAGTCTAAATATATATATATATATAACATGTATATATTTAGTAAAAAAGCATTGTTTCATTTCCTTCAAGACAATTTCTTTTTATTAGATCACATGCTACTTCCTGCATTGGACTACTTTTTACCTCAAGAAAATGTAAATCTCTTTTCTTTCTTGCCCTCTGCTGGTCCTTGACAGCTCAGCATACATGTTCGTTGTGAACCTTACACTCCCTCCAGAGTAGCAGCGACAGTGCTGTTTCCTTAGATACTTAGAAAACCAGTAGCAAAGCTCATGGTCAAACCTACATCTCTTTTACGTACTAGTTCAGGTTTAGTGGTGGGATGGCTGCTTTCTGTTGATTTCAGCTACCAGTGCTGTTTCCTTAGATACTTAGAAAACCAGTAGCAAAGCTCATGGTCAAACCTACATCTCTTTTACGTACTAGTTCAGGTTTAGTGGTGGGATGGCTGCTTTCTGTTGATTTCAGCTACCAGTGCTGTTTCCTTAGATACTTAGAAAACCAGTAGCAAAGCTCATGGTCAAACCTACATCTCTTTTACGTACTAGTTCAGGTTTAGTGGTGGGATGGCTGCTTTCTGTTGATTTCAGCTACCAGTGCTGTTTCCTTAGATACTTAGAAAACCAGTAGCAAAGCTCATGGTCAAACCTACATCTCTTTTACGTACTAGTTCAGGTTTAGTGGTGGGATGGCTGCTTTCTGTTGATTTCAGCTACATCTGTTTGAGAGAAAAGGACATATTCCTGACTCAAATCAGGCTAAATATTTGTTGTGCATGTTTGCTATTATTTGAACATATTATGCTATTTACAGTTAAACATATTAAACTGCATATAGCACCACACTCAGGTTTCTAAGTTACTTTGCCACAGTAGTGCATTTTGGACAACTTATCACAAAGACCATTTGTAAACCTAAAGATGCTCTTTGACGAATGAGGACAAAATCTCCTTTATTTTCTGACAAAACATGCTTTATAAATGCTTATCTAGAAGGCCAGCACGGAAGATAGGTTGCAAGCAAACTATTTTTTGTTGAAAATAAGCTTGTGAATCAGTTTCAATGCAGTGTCAGGAGAAAAGAACAAACAAATTTAAAAAAAAACAGAGAGCTAATTATTCTGACAAGTCATTGCAGGGTGTCACTGAACTGGTATTGAGAAATAGAGATTACAGCCCTGCCTCTCAGAGTTCAACATCAGCGTTATAAGGGATATAAATACTGTAAAGCTACTTTTATTTATTGTGAAATTTGATCCAGTAAATTCGGAGAAGAAAATTACAGCTTCGACTAGATGCTCCAAATAAAATGATGAAATGTATTAGAGCTCCAGAATGAGAAGAAGGAGGAGGATCAGGGAATTATGTTTATAGCTCTGGCAGTTAAAAAAGCCAGTACTTACAGATGCTGAAAATTCATTAAGGATAAAGAGTACACAAATGTAATTCATACTTATATGCCCTCTAAAGAAATTTTACTTGTTATTCTATGAAGACATCTAAAGAGGGTATGTTTTCCTTGATCATTTCATAAACTGGAGACTGTCACATAAAATTAAAAAATCTGCACCTCACAAACAAACACGTTAGCACTTTCTATTGCTTAGGCAGGATTTTGAGTTCCTTCCCTACTGCAAATTGTTCTAATACATAATAGGAAATCAATATCTTTTTTTCAGTTTTTCTTTTAACTGCATCAGCACAATGTTCTAAACCCGGTGTAATAAAAGAAGGGTGAAGTCTCTGGTTAAAATTACATTTGAAGTCCATGTAATGGGAATTGACAGATGTGGGAAAATGCAAAATCAAGCCTGCTTGCACATTCTAATTATGGCGTGGCTTAAGTCTTCCCATGTTACCAGCATTGTGCAGTTTATTCATAATAGCAGACTGAGGTATTATATCCAGGTAATAGTAATGACATTAATGTGAAACATAGAGAAAGATGTGATGCCTGCATGAATTCGCTGCATCATACTGTAGAGCAGGTGGCTCTGACCATCACTAGATTGCTCTTGATTGCCTTTGGTAATCCTTCAGAGAGAAAGACCGTGTCAGCTCTTTCTTTGCAGCAGTAGAAGCCCATCTTCCCGTACTTATTTTGTGTTAAAAGATGAGTGTGCGTTCTTATGAACAATTTTATTTCTCTAATTTTTTTCTTAGAGAAATAGCAAGCGATATCTGAAGACTGCGTGGCATTTTAGATGAAGGCAGAGAGCAATACTTATCAACTGCATTTGCTTCCCCTGCAGTTTCTAGTTCACACCAGGTCCATGAGACCAGCAGAGTCAGGTAGGTTGGGCTCCACAAAAAGGCTGATGGAGACATTTTGGCTGCTAACATTGGTCTTCTGACCAGTATTGGCTGGACTGATAGGAAACTGGAGATCCTGGGTTCCCATAATACATGATGTATTGTGCAAAGGCATCACTTTTCTAGCTAGGCCAGTAGCCGAGACCTTGAGTATGTACATTTTGTGACATTAGGTTGTGTTTTACCTTTGAGTGCAAAAGCTGAGAAGTGCACTTCTCCCCGATGAAGGCTCACCTTGCCCAGCTGGAGGAAGACCTGTGAATCATGTGAAGAGGAAGCAGGGATCTTACCCTGGCAGGTGGTGCCATGCTGCAGGCCTCACTGGGACCTTGGCCCCCTGTGCCCGGTGCAGGGCCGGCCAGGCAGCGGTAGCGAGGCCTATGCAGAGCTTGCTTCCTTCTGCCATAGTTCCTCTAGTTGTAGAATCAGCGTGGTGATCATTTTTCCTTCTGCCTAAAAAGTGTTGCCTTCCACTGGTCAAAGCAACATACAAAGGTGAGATATTTTATCCGCCTGTTGCACTGTTTGGCATGGCTGTTTGCCAGGTGCAGTGTTTCTGAGACTTGGAAAAGAAAAACTGATATCAGAATACTTTGGTTTATGCACATTGAAGCAAGACCCCATTTTTTAGGAGCATTTTAACGTTGTTATTTAAAAAAGGCAAGCTCATATCTTAATGTGGGAAGTTTTCAGGTAGTTTTTTGCAAGTATTACACAGGCAAACACAGAACAATGGATGCATAAGGATGGCTTACCTTAAAGAGCACCTTTGGGACATTTGTTGCTCAATTTGTATCTTCAGTTTAGAAATTTTAGTTTTAGCAATTTTTGTTCACAAAACAATGCTGAGTTTTACAGTAATAAATAAGAAAGTTGTTTCCTCAACCTCAGCTGATTACACCCATAAGCCAATCTTTCAGGCCACGGGCCATTTTGTGTTCATTTAGTAAGTTACAAAGATGCCCGTCGCTGTAATATCTCTGAATCTAGAAATAGTAATTGAGAGCTATCCACATCTTGCCATCAGTTTTGTAGGCTAATAAATTATTTCAGCGTTAACTGATGTGTTCAAACTCATTAGAACAGGCGGGCATTTAATTAGATACCATGTCCTCAGATTTAACCCAAACAATAGGCTGTGAGAAACCAGTGTTGCAACATATTTGTCTTAGAAGGAGATGTTGACTTTGGCTCTTAGCTGTTTGTTTTATTGTTCACTTATTGTAGCAAAATGGAATAATCTGATTTGATTTTATTTGTGTATGTCAAATTATCTGAGGAATATTATAATGAAACATTTTAGGAGCATTTATTTCCAAATAAAAATATGACCAAGTAAATATGAACAGATGTCTTGTGGTTTTTAAGTCTTAGTTTGTAGAAAACCTTTGGTTTCATTCAGGAGAACATTAGCATTAGTTCAGCCTGGTTGAATAAGAACACTTTTTGAAAGTGTGTTTAATTGATTATTGCATCTCTTATAAGCAGGAAAATAAATGTTTAGGAGCCTTTTCAGCTATTAGGGAGTACTCATAGCTGATTAGCTTGAGGAACTGCTATCTGAACAGCAGAAGGTAAGAGACAGGGAATGATTTTTCCTACAGATTATGTGTCCTAAAGCAGATCTTTAAAGATTAACTTTAAACTCAACCCAGTACAAGGCACGTTGTGCAAGGTGCCAGGTTGGGAGGACTGGCAACAGAGGCACTGCGACATGGATACATTTTTTTTTTATTTTTTGAGGAATGTCTTCATTTCTTTTATTTGGGGTCACTGAGAATAAACTTTTCAGGGACACAAGGAGGCTTGTTGGCTTTTTCTTCCTCGCATTCTCATTTCTATGTGAACGCCTTGGGACCTCTTCTGTTAATGGTTTCATTGATAGAAAACTGAGTTATATAAACTTGTGGGCCATTCCATCCAGCTACAGAAACAGACATGGAGAGAAGGATTTTCTTTTGCAATACGCTTTATTCCATATTTTATGTTTGTGGAATACAGAGAGAATGTGGAAAAAGTAGATTTTATGAGAGTTTCAGAGTCCCAGTAGTCTGTTCCTTGGTCTGTAGATGAGCACAGAACTGTGGACTGAGGAAGACCTGCCATAGTCCATCCTATGTAAGTGAACTAGAGGAGTCTCCAGCTTTCTCCTGCTTTTCTCCATCATGGCATATAAATCGGGGCTGCCATCCATGCTACCTTTATCTCTTGCTCATATCCTTGGAAGTTGGGGAGGCTCAAAGGATATGCAGCAGAAATCAGTATCGTTTTGATATGTGCTATTTCATGGCAGTTTTAGTCTTCTGACTTGGCTGACATCTGGAAAATCAGTTCCCTGCCTCTTTGCTTCTGCTGTCCTTTCCTGGTCACTGGGCACAGCACTTACAGCTTTAATGCTTTCCCAGGCCCGTGATGGCAGCTGCTGGCATTGTTCTGTCATGTGTGCCTTAGACCATGTAGCTCTTTGGTAGGGTGATGCTGACAGAAAGTAAATAGCAGCTCATTTTGCATCTTTTTATCTATATACTGCATAATTCAGCCACATAGAGACTATGAAGGTCACTCTTCAGTTAAATATGTTTTTATGTCCTGATTACCTGACCAGAATAAAATTTCTGTCTTCTGGAAAACTTTTTCTGAGTCAGAATCTCAGGCTGACATTCCTACAACGTACTAAGACTACACCAGTAGTCTTATTTCCTCATTAACATTAATAATGCTTATTTCCTCATTAACAACAGAACTCCTTTCTAATGATCCTAACTACACTAGTAGCCTTAGTTTTTCTTTTCACACACTGAATCTCAGGTAGAGAAACCCATGACTTTGCAATCCATTTTAATGCTGCTTACAGAAGGCGTACAGGTTGCAGAAGGGTTATCTGTGAATCTTTCTAATTACTGAGCCTGACCTTGCTGCAAGTTTCCTATTCCGCTCTTCATTTGAAATTTTAAATTTAATTCTCACAAACTTTTGGGTACTTGTGACCACAGACTGCATTCATAGGTGCATCATCCATCATTATGAAGGCAGCAGTTCTAAGAGAAAACAGTTTCTTTTTTTTTTTTTTTTTTCCCAAGACAAAGAAACAACTTTGGTGTTTTTCAAAATCTCTTCTGAATTTAATGCTTATTTCCTCATTAACAACTGAACTCCTTTCTAATGATGCTAACTTGATATGCAGTAGCAACATTAACATCTGCAGATAGTATGCAGTGAGAACAGCAGTGAGCTTTTATGTTTAACTTTGTGTCCACTTATTTTCATTTTGATTTCCCATTGAATTTTGCAGAAAAAAAACAACCCCCAACCCTGCTGAAAATCAGTACTGAAGTAGAGAAAGGAGAAAGAAAGAGTGTATCTATAGCTTTAAAGAGAGAATAAATGATAAAATGGCAAGTGTTTGATTTTGGAAATGGCTTATGTTTAAAACTTGGCAATGCAATCCAGCGGGAGCAATAAACTCATTTAGCCCAGAGCTTCACAGTTATCTCTCCTGTTCATCCCTTTCTCATGCTGAGAGCACCTTTGTCACTAAATGGCATTAATATCATTTCTGTATCAGTCTGAAATGTAAGCGTACAGAGGAGTAGATAGTGGCCAATATGTACCCATTTAGAGATTAACAAACTCTCTTTAAGAAGTCAGTGCATTGTTAACAATACTGTCATGTTTACAATAGGCAGCTCACACATAAAGTAGATGAAGGTGAATATTTTTTCTGTGAAAATGTGGGAAAATTAAGGATTAAGAAACATCAAGGGGTTAAGAGCACCACTTAACAATTGGGTGAGTAAGTAACTCACTAGAATAGAATATAGACACACTGTTTACTGTGAGATCCTCATATATACACGCATATAAGCATATTTAAAGTGTTTCAGATTATCAAGTCTCATTCCTTCATTTCACATCACAGTTATAACAATTAAAAAAACAATGTTCTAGATATTATGTGTACATATATATTTATTCCATACAACTGAAAAATTCAACAAGTGAGATTTGATGTCAGTGGAGAATTATATACGAGAACAAAATCATACTGAAATTACGAAAATGAAAGGAAGGACACTATACAAAGTATTCCTAAAAATACGTTGTCACTAGTAACTTCTGAAAATAAAATTGTCCACTGATTTTTGGCCTTTAATAATTAACAAGACATATTGTGAGACTCAGCTAGAAAGCACATAGTTGAATGTGAAGTATGACTGTCTATATACGTCGGGAGAACACCTATCTAATGACTCTTGAAGGTGATGTTCTTCAGTGACTATACGTTGTGCTCTTATAATAAACAAAGCTGTATTTAGACTGTCTGATGCTGAGAACCTACATTAACAAGGAAAAAGCACTGCTGTGTAGCAGTGTTTCTTCCCTCAGCTCAGCCACTTCAGTGTTTCAGTTTTCCTTTGCACAGTTGTCCCTGTTCAGGAGTTAAGAGTTCACTGTAGAATAATGCACTTCTCTGAAGCAGAGCATTTAGGAGAGGCAGCTGTAATTGCCCAAGGTTTATGAGGCGCTACCAGTGTGCCTGTGCTCTCAGTTTGGAGCCACTGCTGCATCGGAAAAACCTTCAGCAAATTCTTCAGTCTGTACTTGTTTGCTTCATAAGCAGACTCACTATGGCTCTGACTGTCATCAGGGGATTTCCCTTATTATTTATGTTTTTATATAAATATAAAATATATTTATATTTGTTTTTGGAAATCTGCTGCATTGATCCAGGTTATTGAGGCTCCACTACCACTGCCAGGGCTAATTTAGCGCAAGCAGCATTACAATTGAGTACTTGTAGTAGGCCTCTCTACAAATGCTTGGGAAGTTCAGCTGTTAACTTCATGACTCTTACTAATTGCATAGTCCAGCCACAATACTACTTACAAACATATTAAAAAATAATTAACAGAAACTATTAGGAGGCTCCTCAAGACTGTTTACTCATAGGCTTTCTGTATTTCTCTGACCAAGAACTAAAGCAGATCCTTAGAGCTTTTATTCATTGTTTGTTCATATCAGATGTGCATATGGGGAAGAAGTGCTATGTCACAATAAATTAACGTATATTTATGACAATAATATTTAAAGTACATATAATAGCATTTCTTCTCCAGTAGATTTACGTGTTAACTTTTACTCTGCATTGCTGTCTATTCTTGCCTGCTCAAGAGATTGCTGTGCTATACAAGAGATGAAATTTTAAACTGTTCCGATGGTACAAAGTTAAATGGGTAGGAAGAGATGAATGTCTTTGTAAACTGACATTTAAGTCACTGTTCTTGGGGACAGAGCGATGTCCCTTACCCTGTGTGTTAGACAGCAACAGCATTGGCATTTGGAATGACATTTTATATTTTTAATTTTTTGATAGAATGTTTTATTTGCTACTGTAAATATGATTGGGTCAAGGCAACTGTTGATGCTGCAGATGATCTCTGTGATTCGATAAACTACCATTAATGTGCTTATGCTCTCAGAGGTTGGTTGACAACAAGTTTTGTAAATTATTATCACTATCATCATAATGTGATAAGGTGTGAAAGACACAGCAAATACAATCATAGCAGCTGAAATCAGTAGAAGAGGCCTAATAATTCTGTTTTTTCTTTGCTGACGTTTACAGAGTTGTAGTAATGCTTTGAGAGTCAACATATAGCATGTAAAGATGACTGTGACTGGAATTAGGAATCTCAGTACAATCTTTGAGAGTACGAACGGCACTTCAAGTTGTAAGAGTCCTCTAATGTCGTCTTGGGAATTTTTGCTGTCATACTGTCTTCTAGCTTCAATTGTGCAGAAGATCTCTGGCACTGATGCAAGAACTATGAAGATCCATACAGCAGCAGTACAAAACACGGCCTTTCCTTTGTTCCACCATGTTAATGAAGTGATAGGATGGACAGCACCTAAGTATCTATCAAAACTGATGAGTGTCAAGAAGTAGATACTTCCATAGATATTAATACTAAAAAATAGTCTTATGATGTAAAAAAATGTTTGACTGAGATAGCTATCTGACTTCTGGAGACTATGGTATACTGAAAAAGGTGCCATGAGAATCCAAGTGAGGTCACACAATGCCAAATTAAATAGAAATATGCTGTTAGTAGTCCAGGTCTTCATGCAGTACACATAATGTCGAAGGGCAAGTATGTTGCCTAGAAATCCCACTATCAAAGTGAAAAGGCAAACCAGAATCAGCAAATAGCAATACCACTCCAGCTTAGGATGGTTGTTGCAAATGAAAACAGCGCATGTACCATTTGTCGTCTTTCCATGGAGTAGGCCTGAAGGGGAAAATGAGACCAACAAATTTAAAATAATAGCTAAATATACTGAATTTACAATTCAAAACTTTTTAGTTAAATCCAGTATGTTTGAACTGGTGAAATAATTCAGAATATGAATTATTCTGAATTATGTACAAGTTCTCCTCTATCTGAAAAAAATGCGAATTCCAAGTAGGCAATACTTAAAGCTTACTATGTAGCAATGCCATCAAAGGCAGAGCTTCAGGAAACTTTATAAACACCCTTGTGTTCTGCCCTAACATTTAGTGTAGTGCACAATGCATGAGAGAAAAAAGGCACGCACCCTTAGTAACAGCAGGTTCCCTTTGCTGACTAATACATGTGTCTAGCTTTGCAGGAAACTGAGGGAAGAGCAGAAGGAAGATAAATGGCCACGCTCACTCCACCCTTGCTGTGACTGGCTTGGGTACCTGTACTGAGCCTAGAGGCATTTGTAATGTGGGTAGCTGTGCAAGTGGGCTGCGACTGAGATCCAGAAGACAGTATCAAAACAAATCAGGTTGTGCTGAAGGCAGCACCAACATTTATATCCAAGGCAGTGAACAAAATGCTCTGTTGCTGTTGTGTGCGTTATTTTTGTTGGCATTCTTCTCTAAACAGATGTCCCAGGCCAAAACCATTGTGCTTTTGATAGGGATAGAAAGAGTTCATTTTGTCTCAGTCGTTCATTGTTGCCCAGTATCTATCAGTGCCTGCTATGGATAATTTGGAATATAGATCTGTAGTGTGTTTTTCAAAGCAAGGTTTTTGTGCTTGCAAAGACTCACTTCTAGTCCCAAAAATTTTGAATTCCTAATTAAAAAAACAACCAAAAAAAACCCCTACAAAATAAAGGCTGGAGTATTTTAGTGGAGTGAACTGTCACCATTTTCATTTGTCATGTTTCTAGAACCTCTCTCCAAATGATAAAAGAGAACAGAATTCCCAGAGAGGCTGTGAATGCCCCATCCTTGGAGGCATTCAGGACCAGGTTGGATGGGGCCCTGGGCAGCCTGATCTGATGGATGGCAGCCCTGCCGACAACAGGGGAGTTGGAACTAAATAGTCTTCAAGGTCCCATTTGAACCCAAGCCATTCTTTGATTCAATGATTCTGTGACTCAGTGATTCTATTTTAATCTGTAAGGTCTGTCCAAGTTGGAACTTTGTGTGAGGGTCATAAAAACAGCCATTTAGAAATCAGAATCTACTACAGCACTTGATAGGAAAGTGGGATAGAATTTTACTCAGCATTTACTCACTTTACATAGAAGGAAGAGCTCCTTTCCATAATGTTATTGATTCCTTGAAAACTTTGGAACATCTTCCACTGTTAGGTTGATAGTAGTGCTTTTTTGGAACACGATGTTTTGCTTTTGTACCTCTCTTAATATTACTTTTCCAAAGGTATGTCCACAGACATAGCTCAGAACATAAAAGGTAAGAGCTGTGAGCTGCTAATTAGGGACTGCTATGGTTTGCTTTATTTATTTTGCTTTATGGCTCACCCGGATAACGTACTTACGAAAAGTTAGTTCAAACTGTACTGAATAAAATTATGAAGGAAAGTTATTTCTGTAGAAGTTCAGCAGTCAAGCAAAAGCAGTCAAATGACTTTCCAGAAAGATTGAAAGCCATGTGGACAACTCCTGGTGTTTTTAAGAGATTGGAAATACTTGTTATTTAAATGCGTATTCTTAAGTGTAGAAACACTGCACTTTAACCTGGTAATGGTATTCTTATCTCTTTCTCATAGTCTTTATGAGTATCAAATTTTGTATATGTATTTTTCCTTCAACCTAAGTTCAAAAGATGAACAGATAAATTCTTTAAAATGTAACCACCCTAATAAGTACAATACCATTAGGTAACATTTGCTTTACAATGTGTTCAGTTAAAAGGAGTTTTAATATGTATAGGAAAGTTATCTTTTCCTATAATCATCTTCGCTAAATCTCACTTGTTCTTTGAATTAAATTGTATCTCCTACCTCTCTGCCTTCCTTTTAAATAATTATGAATGAAGGCATTAAGCACTTGATTCTAATTATGGTGGCAGCACAAATAAGCCCTATACTGGCTACAAAAAACATGTCTGTAGCTGCAGGAGGCAACTGTAATGCCAGGGATTCCTTATCTCATCAAGCTCATGGAAGAGGACTGTAGGTCAGTCTTAACTGGAGAGGCAGCTGTGCCACCTGATCCACTTTGCTGTAAGTTGACTGTATGTATAGCCTGGTAAATGCATTATGGCAGTTACAGACTGGACGTAATAAATCCTCTATCCTCTTCATCACCTTGGGTTTACTAGACTGTGCTCTGACTTGAGCTACATGGAGTTAGTTATCTGGAGGTTCTGGAACTGTGTATATTGAGAAAATGAATGTGGAGATAAAAGTCACATTAGGAAGTATGATTTCATTTTACTCTGTTTCCCATGCTCTTTGAATTTCCTTGTAGGCATTTTCCTGGAATTTCATGAGCCTTGGTGTTCGTATTTGGATTTTCTAAAATATTCTCACTGTTTCTTATCTATTCATTGTATTATAGTAGAGTTTAGAGGCCATATCCAAGACTGAATTTTTGAAACACTATGCATTGCAATTGGGGTGAATGATTTACAGTCTATCAAACAGGATGGACACAGTCAAAGAGGTTCAAATTAAATAAGAATGTTTTCCAAGGTGATGTAATAAGCAAGAGAAGGACACAGTTTGACTCTCAGCTCAGTGCTGTAGTAAGACCTCCTGGTCTTCCATTAGAAGAATGTAAGGAATTCTCTACAAGCAAAATCCAGTTTCAGTGTACCTGCATGGTCATTATCACCATGCCCGGCTGTATCCTGAGACCATTGGAGCTATGCTGATGCCCAGTAGATCTGCATATGTGCTGTAATAGGTTTCAGGGGTGCCTTATTTTAATATCAGACAATGGCAAGTTTTCTCACAGGTAAGTACATTGTGCTAATACTCAGTTCCTTCGTTCCTAATGACTCAGTCTATATTGTGATGAAGCTACTATTTTTTTCATTAAGAAATGATGTTCATTTACTTGAAAGTTAATGAGAGCCCATTTGGCAAACGAATTACTGTTAAAGGGATAGTTAAGGTTTAAAAAATTGCCTACCAAAGACAATAGTTATTAAAAGGTACTTTAAATAATTTGAAATTGAATAGATGTTTGTATGTGCTAATCAGAATGTACAAGCTAAGGAAAAAAAAATGTTACTGTGGAGAATACAGGTGGGATGAATACTTAATAAACTTTTCTCTTACCTGTTTTAGAAATGTTGCTATCTTCTATTTTACAGAAGTCTAGATTCCAGGCTGTGCTTTTCTTCTCCATTAATCTTGATCTTCTAGAATCACAATTCTGTTTTGCAAGTACTGCTTTTAATCCAAGGTTTCGGTAATATTCCATAGGCAATGGCAGCTCTTCAGAGAGCATCTGTCAAACTGCTAGAGAGAGAACTTTTATCACGATGCCCCTCCTCTCAGTCAGGCTAAATTGCTACTTAACGTAGCAGCCTCCACTTGTTTTTCAGGGAAAAAACAGACTCACTACAAATTCACAGTCTGGCTCTTTCTAGGGCTTTCGTTAGTTCTAGCATGAAAGAGAAGGGTGGAGGGGCTTGGGCCATGTGCTTGCCTTTGCACTTACCTTCCCCCTTCCTCAACTGCCAGAATTGCTGCCCCATTACAAAAATGGGCAGCTCTCACCCCACCACAGAGCTTGGACAGGAAAGGAATGGGCTGGATGAGACTGAGAGGTTCAGGAGAGGAAGGCTGAAATGGGAGTAGACATAAAGAAGGTCTGGAAACTGGGTAGACTGAACTTATTTGTACACGTGGGCTACAGGAAACCTAAAGAAGTGAAAAACTGCTGTGGTAATGGCAGTGAAGGAGGACTGAGAGAAGAAAAATGAGAGAAGAAGAAAGAAAAGGGGAGTTAAGCCAGGAAAACATGTTCCTGAAGAAAACAGGACAAAAGTTTCACCTACCCAGCGATAAGAGTAAGCAGAGCCTTTTTTTTTTTTCAAGCAATAAGGCATACCTGTGTGCTTTGCAAAATGCATTTGTTGCAGAATGAAAAGTGAGGTACATCACATGACTGAAGCACCTATGTTTAGGTACTTGCACACTCGTGTTTAGGTCATTAACTACCGAAAATAACAAAAGTTGGAACCATTAAAACCCAGTATAAACTACAAAAAGCAGGATAAGAAGTGTTGTACTGTAGTAAGACTTCATTGAAAGGACAAGAAAATCAGTCTTGCTCTGACAAAACTGTAATAAATATTACATTTGTGAAATGACAAGAACATTACTATGAGAAACAATCATCTCAAACACTTTAGGGAGCAGTTAGTTCTCTGTGTTGCAGTGACAACATTTGGTGTAGAGTTTTGGCTAAGAAATTAATAATAATTATGCTGTAAGTATGGCTGTGAGCTCTGTTCTGTTTTGTGATATGGTTCTTTTATGTTACCACTTACAGGCTTAATCATTTTGGGACCTTGTTGTGGTATCATGTAGCAAAAGTCAGCAGTGTAAGAAAGAGGATAATACTGTCTTCCATTTGAGCTCATAGTAAATAATCTGTTTGTAAAATGAAGAGAAGGTAGAATTTGGATTCTAGATCTGACAGCAGTTGCCTAGAGTGTACCACTGGTGAGGTCATTCCAGCTGAACAGCAGTATTATTGAGGTCTAAGCCCTTCAGTGTACTTCTAGAAACTTGGAGATTTTCAGCGCTGCCATTAAATGGGTGGCAGTACTCACAAAATAGGGGAACAATGAGTTTGCACAGGATTATCTCAACTTTATTGCAGGGAGGGGTGATTACTTACTTATTTACTAACTGTACATTTTTGTGTACTTTTGGGCTTAAGGAAGAGTTGTCTTTGACTCGAGGGATGGCTTTTCCTGTGATACCTGGAGAATCCCTTTAGTCCAGGCAATTTCTTTGATTCTCAACTGACCCTGCAGACATCTGCTCAGAAAATAATCTCTTTTTCTCGTGAGTCCAAATGTCCTGAATCCTCCACTTCAAACGTTTGTGTTTTTCACAAGCTAGACCAACACATACGATGATTTATCTATTACCATGTCATTGTATTTGACCCAACTTTGTCAGCAGTCAGTGGAACATGAGAGGCAACCATCAAGACCTAATGACTCTGTTTTTACTGCTCGAGAAACAACTGGCAGCAAATAACAGATATCACAGCCTGAAGTTCTTATGAAGCCTCTCAATTTGTAGACTTGTTTCTCAGAACACTGGGCAAATGCCACGAAACGTGTCTCTTACATTGACTTCCAGACTAATTCCATGAGATTTTCCCCACTGTGCTGTTTGTTTTAGAAAGTTAGGATGCAGCAGTTTCTAGAAAGTGGGGTGGCTTACTTTACACATATGCAATGTGCATATGGGCACATTCATGACCATCACTCCTTCCCACTTCTGCAAAGATTTATAGCATTCACTGCTATTCACTGAGTCTCAATGTCAGCAGGTTGATGGAACTAATTCAACTGGAAGAAAAAGATGGAAAGATATCATTATCATTTTCTAGACAGGTTGTTTTCCTACTCTTGTTCACTTGCGCATACCTGCTCTGCCAGCATGAGAGTAGACTGGGTATGGGTGTTAATGACTAGAGCAGGGAAATAGTGAAAGCTACTTAACCAGCACGTAGGATTACATATGGTATATATAAAACCACAGCCACTTTTCAGTCAGGTAACACAGGCATGATGCGAACTCCTTCAGAGGTCCAGTTTAATGATTTAGTCTGTAGAATTGGAATCTAAATCAGTTTGTCACCAAATCAGTTTGTGGGAAACAACCTTATGGTTTTGTAGGAAAAATCTCTGTTCATGGCTGAACTGAAAAAGACGAGTGTGGCTGCATGATACTAAAACTGTCCTTCACACACAAATTGGAATAATTGGTTGTAACAAGGAATTCACTGTAGTACACTATTTTGTTTTATTAGTTTTTGGGGTTTTTTTTGTTATCGTGTAAACACATGTTTACTGGCTGACTAAAATATGGTTTCTCATAATATCCATACCACAGGTCAGTTGCTCCGTCTGAAAATGTTTCGAGAGGACCACGGGTCTTGGATGACAATGTTCTTCAGTACCATCCTCTTCCTCTTCATTTTCTCTCACATTTATAATCTATTCCTCATTATGGCAGGGAATATGAGGTAGGTTACAAAGTTTTTTTTTCTGTCTGTTTGGCTCCAGAATGTATTCCATGGGAAACTTCATGTTATGCTGCTTTGTAGTGAACAAGAACTTACAAATAATGCAAATGTAGTAGTATTCACCATCTTTTTTTTCTGGAACCCTTCTTTCTGGATGTAGGTAGAGTAGTAATTTAATCGATTAATTTGCCAAGAAGATTAAAGTTTCAGTTACAAAAAGTGGAATCCTCGCCTAATACCAGCAGGGTACCCATGAACATTGTGTAGAATTGGTTTGATTTGAATGTATAAGTCAGCAAATTTGAAGCTAGGACTTAGTAAATTATAAGTGTAAACATTACTGTTGTGTATACTCAGGAAATTCAGGGGTACAATTGAGAGAAATTGAAGCATTCAACTTGGAGTAAAGACACACTCCAAGCATGAAATGCATTGTATGGTGCTATTTTGATTATGCAAAATAACGCTTTCTTACCTAGTTTGTTTAAAAGATTCTTAAAAATCTGATTTTTTAAATTTATTTATTTTTTTAGCTCATAAAGTGCTCCAACAGGGTAACATTAAGGCTGATTGACGGATGAACAGCTGTCTGTCTGTTCTGTTTGGATTTATTTTAATTTGAGCTTTTAATCTGAAATTTTTTGGTTTAAGAAAATTTATACTCAAAATCATTTCAATTTTTGTGAGAAAACTTGCATTATTAGTCATCTAATACAGGCAAAATTAGTTAATTAGACAAAGTACATTAGATGTGTTGTCTATGAAAAGCAAGATAGCATCTGAAGAGTTTTTAGCAAGAAATAAGAAACTCCAATTGTATTTGAATTGACGAGCAGTGTCAAATAATTGAATGACTTGTTAGAAAAATGTCGGAGGCAAGTAAACAGAATCTGATAAAGTGTTGTTTAATGGACTTTTATGTTGGTCAACAAAAATACACAGTGTATGGAGTTCTCTTAACAATGAGACATAAAACAAACATTGATTGGGTGTCACTGAATGAACCTGAATGGAAACCAGCTGGGGTAATTGTGTGGTATGAAGGCTAATTGTATTGATTCAAGCAAGGTGAATAAAGCAGCAGAATCACCCAGTATTTTAGGAGAAGAAATGATCAGGAAATGATGTGGTAAATATGAATAGGTGCCTAATAATAGGCAGAATAATCCTCCCTGCAGTGGAAAGGGTGGGAACATTGCAGCTTTCTTTCTTCCCTATTTACATAGTCTACTGCTGGTACTATGTTAAGATTTATATTTGGTATTTCTAAAGCTCCAGGAGCTATAACTAGCTATTAGTCAAAGCATTAACTGCTCTGAAAGCTTGGCTCGTATCTGGAAACCAGAGTTCATTTGTTCTTGTCAACATTCCTGTTCCTCCTATCTGTTACACACTTCCATTAGCTGCACTGAAAAGATTAAAAGATTGTGTGGCAGTCGTCGCCTGAGCTCATGGAAATAGGCACAGGCTATTACTAAAATGACTGGTGTCAGCTGATCTACTCTCTCACTGGAAAGTCTCTCCTTGACTGGAACTGATGCTAGCTCTAGGTTTGTCATGGTCTTTTTGGGAAACTGACCGTGCTGTTCCAAGAAATCACCCTGACTTTCCGAAGTGTGATGAAGGCTTAGTAAAGCTGTTTTGGGTGTACATTCCAGCAAAAAGGCATTGAGCAGGTAAGGAACAAAATGTTTCAGTTTCGAACTGCACAACTTAAAACATTAGTTAAACTGAGCTGTTGGATCAGTCCTCTCAAAGTCAAGGTAGAACAATGTGCAGTACTTTTGAAAATAACATTTCCGCGACAAAAGGCAAACAGTATCAAAGCCAAATGCTTCACATCAATATAAGTGTGGATTATCTTTCCTGAGTAAACATAATCATGAAAGCCATTTATGGTTTGTACCTCTATGTGTTTTGACACAGTGCCTTACTGAAATGGCTGGTATCAGACAAACTGGTTTCCAAAAGAAAGGTCAGAGTTCAACTGCTGCATGAAGGTTACAGTCTGTGTAGAGGCAAGCAGGTCTCACACCTGTGAGATTCTGTGAAATGCGGGCACACAGAATACACATCATTTTAATACAAGGCCTGTAAAAGACTTAAAATTACTTTCTATGAAACTGAGCAAAAAAAAAAAGAAAAAAGTAAAGAACAATTCATAATGTATTTGCTCCTTGCTGTATCTCTTGTTCAACTTGCCCTGTCTGCTGCCAAGAGAGTGATTCTGAAAAGTACCTGTATGTCAGACATTTGATATTACTAGTGAAAATTCCTGTGTGGCTCAAGAGTAGGAGAATCCTATGTCTCGCATGTGCATGTCTGTGTAGATGATCACAGCAGAAGTAATATCCTGCTGATGACTTGAGAAACCAATGCCAGGCGTGCTCTAAAGTACTTGTTTTTTACCATCTCTAAGACGGTGTATTGTACATTTGCCAAGAGTATTTTTAATAAGTATTTTTGAAGACATTTCAGTTAATGTGTATCTTAATGTGGTAAAGTTAAAAAGTCTGAATGCATTCCTTAAAAAAAGGGTAGTTGTTGGGACTGTAGGTTGCTAAGAGTAGTGAAAACTGAATAGCTTGAATTTGAAAACTGAATAGCTCTCGTATTTGAATATACGAGAGCTGCCATGAAAGTAATGCCTCCTATTTTCTTAGGCTGCCCCATGACATCAGAGGTAGATGTGGGTGCTATGGCAGTAGAGGCTGAACCTTCCTGACACTACCTCATGTTGTTTTGTTGCTGTGTGACAGATGGCAGCAGAAGGGCAGTGATAAAATTGGTGCCTGACATGGAAGTGTGTATGAAGCAAAAGTGTGTCACTGAATTGCTCCATGCAGAAAAAAAATTGCACCCATTGACATTCATCAATACTTGCTGAATGTTTCTGGAGACCAGCCAGCGGAGCACAGTGAGGTGGTGGGTGGTGCGTTCCAGCAGTGGCTACAGCAACTGAGGGTCACCTGCACTGTTGCAGATTTTTATCAGTGTGGAATGCAGACACTTTTTTATTGCTGATGAAAATGCACAGCTAATGGTGGTGATTATGATGCAAAAATAGTAGTGTTGTAGCTGAGAATTTGCTCTATCAAATAGTGTTCTTGTTTACTTTGATCTATTTCACTTTCCATGGAAATAAATAGGCATCAATTCTGAAATGACCTATGTATATTATACTGCTCCTTTGTGGGTGAATGTAGAAATATTTGAACTGATTTTATTTTATTTTGGTGGCAGATTGGAATGGATTTTTTTTTTTAAATCGTTTTTTTGAAGTTTCTTTTTTTCACTGGTATTCCTTTTTAGGGACTTCACAGTTTATTATATTGACCCACTGCAAATTTGGTTATTGCTCTTTTAGGCAGAGTTGAACATCTGGTTGAGGAAACATATTTGAAAAGCTGTCTGACAATGATCTGTGAATATTTTTGCTTCTTATCCCCAGTAACAATAAGCAGAAGCCTAGCTGGGCACAAGGCCCAAGACAAACACAGTGTTTAATGGAAAATTCTCTGTCAGGATCATGACCACCTTCCATCACACTATGGAAAACCAGACTATGTAGACAGAAAAATGGAAAGTGTCAACTTTATGCATGATAGTGTAACCCAGGGGTGAAGGAAGAGTTAAAGCGTTTGTATTCAGGCCTTATCTTACAGAGTCTGTGTGACTTAAGTGCTTAATTGTACTAGGGGACTTTTTTGCTAAGGGTGTTTTTCGTTACTTACCAAACCATTCCTAAATAGTCAAGAAGCATGAAGTGCAAACCTCAAGACATTACTGGCAAATTTGTGTTACCATCTGAAGGCACAGGAGGGTTGAGGAACAGGCTTCAGGAACAAGATATTTGGTCTAACTGGTGGAAAAGATGTGGGAAAGAGAGGTTAAATGATCCAGAGGTAGGAAGGCTCACCCATTATTCGAATGCTTTCAAGATCTGGGGAATGCAGCAGCACAATTTGGCCAGAATAGAGAAGCAGTCAACTGGAAAGCAGGACCTGTCAAGGCTGCTATGAGAACAAGACATAAAAAGCTGTTCTTTGTAAGTGAAAGTAACATTAAGGAGTGCTTCATGCTCAAGTAAGGAGAGAAGATTTATTTTACAATAGTTACAATACTTGGGACACAATAAAAAACAATTGTAAGGTATCAGAAAAAAATACTATGTGTCTCCAGAGGCTGAACTGTGCAGTGGGAATGAGGCCATTTCATTTCCTCTGCAATTTGAGGCACTGAAGTAGTGAGAAGGGCATTGCTGAGTACGTATTCTCAATGGGTGTGCATCTACATTGGCCAGTAACACAGTTCACAGAGAGGGGGACTCTGGTACACTGTGGTGTGATGCACATTGGTCAGAGGATATGTTCTTCATATTGCAAATTGTGCAGTAGTTTATGTGCATAAATAGAAGTGCATTGTCAGAACCCTGAGGTCTGTCATGCTTGTGCACAGTGGTCCTCTGCACTGTGAGCCCATGAGGGCTAGCAAACGGACTAGCCAACATCTAAAGTAGCACCAGCAATAATCCAGCTCTGCCTGTTGCTTGAAAAACTAGAGCTGCGTTGGGCTATTGAATTCTAAGGGCTTTCCCAGTGATACCCAGATCACAGCAATCAGATCCGGTCAGGTAGCAAGCTTCAGGGTGCTCTGCCTTCTGAAGACCTCACTCAATTGCCTGTTACAGGGACACCCTATGCTACCTTACCAGAGATCTGATTTCTGCCACTCCTCTTTGGACTTGCAGCCTTTATTTTTGAAAACAGTGTGGCAATGATGTTCAAACCTCGGGTAGTGAAGTCAACTACGTGGGAATTTTTGCATGATGCCAGTGAGTGCTCTCACATTTTCTGCCTTCTAATCTGAAGGTTTGTCTCAAGGCAGTCCAGTGGAACATAAGATACTTATCTCGCATTTTGTCTGCTATATTTGTCCATTTCTGATTTCTATTTTGGAGATTGAGTTATATGATTAACAAACTAGATCAGAATTTCATTAAAATTCAGGGTTTGTAATGTGCTGGTGAGAGCTGATTGATAGGATTTTAAAAATGATGACTCTACAAAGATCTTGTCTTTTGAAGCAGATGAAGATCTCTTTCAGTCAAAAAGCCAAAAGCAATGGAAAGGCAGTAGTTCCCTCCTTTACCTTTTATTATCTCTTGTGTTACAGAGTGAACAAACTTGCAGATGTTTCCAGAATCCTCTCCCTGCCCATGCCCACAGCCACTGCTGGAGGACTGATAAGCATCACAGTGGTCCATTCTGTGTTTCAGTACTGTATGTCCCCAGTACCAGTCTTACACTGCACTCCATAAGGCAGGCTGGCATTCAGTTCCAGCTTGGTTTCATAGGTAGAGAGGATCTTATCTGCAAAATGAAGCTTAATATAAATGTACAGTGCAGTGCATGAGGACTGCAAGGTGTCACGGAAAGTGCTCCTGTTGTGTGGCAGACCTCTGAATCCAGGGCCTAAAGTTGTGACACTTATCAGCACTTTTCAGTTCAAAGGTTTGTATTTAATTTTCAGTGCCCGTTCAACCTGTCCAGCAGACTGGGGCCATCTTACATCAGAGCACCCATCTATTTTAATCATAAGCATAGACATATACATGTGATTCAAGCCTTCCTTACTCTAATTAGTACTATCATGACATCTACCAAATAATTTTGATTACTGTCTGAAGTCTCATCAGCTTCTGACCATTTGCAGTGAGCTCATAGAACATTGATTAGCTTTGTGGTATCTGAACACGTAGGATGAGTCTGGCTGAGGTGCAGGTGGGAAGCTGTGCTATCTCTTTTATGAAAGCACCATTGAATGCTTTTTTGAAAAGTGCTTTTTGTCTGTTTATTTGTGAACCAGTCTTTTAGATTCTTGGCATTTTACAGTGATATTAAGCATTGAGAAACGTAAAAGTTGAGAAACAGTTGCTTTCTTTTTTTATTTAACTCTGTACTATAAGCTTTTTTAAAATTAAATGGGAAAGATGCTTTGTTTGCAGAGGAAAGGAAAAAAAGGGTGGTCTTCTGTGAGACTTTTCACTTTCCCAGTGTATACCAAAAAGGCCCACGTGGTGGCAGCAAAGGGTATAGTTTAACAGTGAAAAGCTAAATCCAGCGCAATTCTGTCACTTTATTTATTTTTTTTCTGTATTTTTTGTGTGTTACAGCTTCACGGACCTTAATTTATATTGTTCTCCTTTGAAGGAATTCTGAGTCTTCAGCTGTGCAGGAACTATCCCTTATTTTTCTCTTTTATATATAATTTTATGCACTGAACATGTTCAGATAATCTAAATTGGTACCAAAATGTATTGAAATTTTTCCAAGTGTATTGCATTTCAGTGGAGAACATATGGCCTAAAGGAAACCTCTGCTCCTCTTTGGGAGCCCGTGTCGGTAAATAGTGCCCTAATGTTTAAAATCATTACCCAGTGATGTATTTTTCATGTGACATCCAAAAGTCAGAGTTGTAACTGCTTCTCTCCCAAATGTCAGCTGTCTTAAATGAATCAATTTTCAGTTCACCGCTGGATGTTGAGATGCATCATTACTCAACTTTTCTAAGTGTCATTACAGTTGCAGAAGCCAGCTATTTTTCTGTTGCTAATTGTGACATTATGATGGCTGTAATACAGGTTGTCAGGATTGTCTTCTTTGAGTGCTGGATGTGTCAAGAGGAGGTTTGGAGTGAATTTATTACCTGTACTGTCAGTGGGTTTCAGTTATTCCTATAACGCACTAGGAGAAAGTACGTGTTGGTGAACTTGTATCTTTTCTTGTGGCTTATTTCTGATATAGAAAAGGTGCGAAATTGCAATACAGTTTACATTAACAGGAAAACTTCCTTTAATTGTATTCCTTTAATTAATTTTAGCTTTCTTTTTGAAGAGGACTCTGTTTAAGTGATTAAATGATTTGGGATCCAATTCCAAAGATTCTGCAGTTGAAGAATATATAGAAAGAGGGCTTGTATTTCATTTAACAAGCTGAAGCAAGTAAGCAGCTATATATGTTTTTTAAAAAAAGCACATTAATAGTTTTCCATTAAATACTTTACCTTTGTCTGGAATCATTACAGTTCTGCTTCCTTTTTTTTTTTTTTTTCTTTTTCTTTTTTTGGCAAGTTTTGAGAACAAATAGGAATATGTTTTACTAACTACTGTTACTGTTTTATAGAACTGAAAGGTCCATGGTGGATCTGTATTAGCCTTCCAGACCACCTTCATAGACCTGTTTCGTGACATTTATGTTGGTGTATCCTTTGTCTGAATCTGTTACAGTCAGATTTTTATACCACAGTCATCTTAAATGGCAAAATGTAAACCGTTTTGTTTCACTGTACTCTGTTGTTAAAGTGCTCAACTAGAGAAAAGATCTTAATATTTGTCCCTACTCAATTGGTAAAGATTATTGCGTTATGCTATGACTTTCAGAAATTTCAAGCTTTTGTGAACTGCCAGAAGGATGCATTTCAAAACCATAAGTCTGCTGTGCTGTTCTCAGAGACTAATCCTTTGTGGGCACTGTGAGTCTTTCCCAGAGAGTATGCAGAAAATGAGAACACCCTTGGAAGACACATAGGCTAACAGAGGCTATGACAGATGTACCCTGTGTGAAGATATACAGGAGAGCAGAAAGTTGTAAGAATACAACTTTTGCAATACTGCTCCAAGAAAAACAGATGGCTGCAGTCTTTAAGTGCTCTTCAGGTGAAGGTTTTTATTGCAGGTTCTCATCCTAGCCGAGATCCTAAGGCACAGGTGTCTAGGGAAAATGCATGAGCAAAAGAAACCACGTTTTCTAAGGAGCTGTGATTGAAGAGTCTCTTGAGTCAACATCAGTATGTGAAAATCGAAGTTTACTTAATTTTTTTCCAAGCAAGTTCAAGCTGCTTTAATCTTTATAGCTACATATACTCTCAGCAATATCACCTGGTAAAAAGTACCTCTTGGTTCCATGTGATAAATCTGCCATGTTACTTCTACCTTCTGTTAAGTGTGCTTCAACAAGCTGCTTCTTTTCCTGAGCAAAAAAGAAAAAAAAAAAATTAGTTTAGCCGTAATTAGAAGATGATAATTCTGAAATCCCAGGCCCTTGAAAAGCTGAAAAATTAATTCCCCAACCCACACTCGTGGTGCAGGCAGAGGACAGTCAGATCTCTGAATGACTGCAATAGGATCCTCCCAGAACCCGGGCTGGGTGGATGTAAAGCAAGCTATCAAAGAGATCCCTTATTCATAAAGAAATCTAGAGATCCTGCTTGTGATCAGAAGGATCACAGCTAAAAAAACTGTGGCACAGTTGGAGCTGTGTTATTATAAAGCATAATGCAGGTAGATCAGTCTGAAAGCCATACTAATCAACGATGGAATGACTGAAAATTACCCAAGCCAAACTTTTTCCTGTTAATTCTGTGGGGTAGGTTAGGCCAAACCTTAGAAATGTAAGTGATGGAAATCAGTTTTAGAAAGAGTTCTCCATCAAGACATAGGCAGAGAAGCCAGGTTGGCTGTTGGATACTTGTCATGCTTACCTCCTGTATTAGTTTCAGGGGCTGATAAGTGTTCAGGCAAGAACTACAGTAGTTGCACTATTCTAAAACCCCCTTTCTTTAAGAGCTTTTTCCTCATGCTGGTGTTAATGGCTCGTTTTAAGAAGGTTGTCCCTGATCAGAGATGCCAGCGGGAAGAACTATAAGTGCTGAATGCAGCCAGACCTGTTAGCTATCAGCAGGAACTACATAGGGTGCTGGCAGCTGTCCTGGGAAAAGCTTGTGAGGGACAGCGTCCCGTCCAGCACCTGGGGGGCCACAGGTTGGACAGAGAAGCAAGTAGCCCTGTGGCTGTGACACAGATGTCCTGTGGTGTTGCTGTGGTGACAATGATGTGACTGCGGATGTCTGAGGGTTGTGTAGACTGATTCCCCTTTCCTCCTTAGCAATATAAATTTACTATGCTGTGTATAACTGACTAAATGAATTGATCGTGGCATTGTGTAGTTGTATCCTATGCAAAAAATCACTTTTACCACTGTTATGTATTTCATATTTTCTTTTATTTTTTATTAGAAGTATTATGATTGAAGTAAAACAAATCCACAATTGAAAACATTCAAAGTGTCCATTAATATTTTTGGTACTAATGTGAAGAGTCTATGAATCCAAGCATCATGAGGGAAATGTAAACGCTTGGTTTTTGATGACACAGTAAATTACCCATTTTTGATGTGTTCTCATTCATCACAGAAAAAAAAAAAAAAAAAAAAGACACATTTTTCCTCTGCCCATCCTGTCGGCACTCACTGACATGTATTTTCCTTTTTGAAGGGACAGGTAATGGCTATAGCAATGCTTTGTTTTTTTCACATCATTCTGGATTGAATTGATGCATAGACACGGATAGTGCATTACTTTAATTACACTATGACATTGTAACTGCAGTGCTGTCTGTTAGGATTTGTGAAACTATTCTGTCAGACCTCTTGCCAGTTGAGTAGCCATAATGTTCCCATTGCACATGTCTTGTTTTCTTTGACTGTGACATGGAAGCATTCAATCTCCCGAAGACTGAAATGTTTTGCTCTAACCCAAATTGTTGAGTTCTAGCGAGAAAAAAAAAAAAAAAAGCAACCCTTCTCTAATGTTAGTAGGATCATAGCAGCTCATGATGTCATCATAATGTAGGAGGCTGAAGGCCCTAAGGAACGTGTAGGCGCATTAGGGTATAGGTCTGTTAAAATGACCTGGGTGGGTGTCTTCTTGTGTCTTCTTTCATAAGAAATCAGATCTTCAGGTGATCTTTTCTCAGTATAAACTAAGAAATCTTTAAGGCTGTAATCTGTACTTCCAGGAGCCTCGTCCTTTGCTAGTAATGAAAAGCTAGCACTGGGCTGTATCTTCTGCTGGGCAGTCTCTGTGGAACTGCTGCCACTCCCTGCAGGAGCTGGTCCGTTCAATTTTTTCTCCCATTTGTTTTAATTCATATGAGGACATACACGTAAACACATATACAGTTTTAAGAAAGGAGAATTTAATAATTAGTGCTTCCACTGAAAGCAGTTTTTAAAGAAGGAAAATGCTTCTTAGTGCTTTTCATCCCTCTTCACTTTTGCTGACTCCCTCCTAAGACATCAAATACCTGGAATGTAAAAACATGCCTTGCAGCTGCCACCCTAGTAAGACATTTGCTTGCACTAGGTACTGCTGCTGTATTCTGCTTTTCTGGGGAGCAGACAGCCCACCTGTCCCCATCATCTCTGCCAGCAGCAAAGTGGGTGGGAGCAGCAGATGGGCAGGCAGCCTGTTCCCCAGCCTGGTGAGGCTGCCGCACATAGAAGCCAGGACAGGGAAGATAAAAAGTTGGAAAGAAGTAGTAATTTCAGAAGAAATTTTGCAGGCATTTGTTTCCTTGGGCAGCAGCAGCAGCTGATTTAACTCAGACAGATTTGGCCCATGTCTTGCTACCTGCTCCCACAGGGGAGCAACAGAGACAAAGCGTCTGTTAGTGCCCTTCCCCAGGCCCTCCCTGCATTTACTGTCTCACTTTGGAAATGTGACTGCTTGTGTGAGTGCTTAAGGTAGGCTGTACCAGGTTATGGCCCTCATGCTTAGAGATAAACTGCAACGTGTCTGTTTTCTTCATCTTCCAGTAGTACAAGGGAGAACAGAAAAAAACAAAATACTAAGTCTGTTCTTAGAGAGAGTATTATTTGAGTTTATTCAAGCATTCACAATTGCAGTACCCCCCAAAAGTACATGCATTTATAAAACATATTTTGTTGCCATCTTGAAAAGTCAGAGCACAGATTTTTTTTTTTAATAGAAATGTCTCAGTTTAACAAGTGATAATTCATAGAATCATTGAACCACCAAGATTGGAAAAGACCTACAAGATCATCTAGTCCAACTGTTCACCTATCACCAATAGCTCCCACTAAACCATGTCCCCCAACACAACATCCAATCATTCCTTGAACACCCCCAGGGTCAGTGACTCCACCACCTCCCTGGGCAGCCCATTCCAGTGCCTGACCACCCTTTCTGAGAAGTAGTATTTCCTGATGTCCAGCCTGAACCTCCCCTGCCGCAGCTTGAAGCCATTCCCTCTAGTCCTAAAATGTCTCATGTCTCTGTGTAGCTTTGTCTAGTGTTATAACTATCAATCAACCCAAAACAAGAAGTGTAACAGAAATAAATTGCCCACTAAAAAGACTTATTTACCTGCTTTTTTCAGCAATTATGTGTCCTGGGTGTGTTTAAGGAGACTCTCTAACTGTGAGGTAAATGCAACTGTGCTTTAATGGTAAACCTGCAGGATTACTGCAGCTTTCTTAGGGTTAGAGTTTTAAAACAGGACACTCACAGGTAGTTTGTACATGAATGCATTCATAGCTGTACAGATGAGCAGATTAAGAGTTGTGCTCATAGATATCAACTTTTAAATCTTTCATTGAATTTAATAAGAAAAGACTCCTTTATTTCTAATCTAGACCTATTGCATTTTTGTTCAAGAATTTCTGTCACTCGGGATAGGAAGTTTTCACATTTTGGCTATGAACTGGAAGCTCTGAAGGCTTTTAGTTTTTAGAAAAACAACAAATGTTTCAGTAAAAGAACAATGGTTGAAAATCTACTCTTTTATCACACAAGTTCCTAAATCTCCATGAACAATTTAGTTCACCAGACAGTAAAAGGAATAAATGAAAATGGTAGAGCAGTCCATCTCTTCTGTTACTTACATGATTTTAACTGGTGCTGTATAGTTGTTATTATACAAGGTAGTAACAGATGAATATCCAGAGGTTACAGGGGAACAACTCACCCACACTGAGGCTCACAGCTAAGATAGATGCTCACCACAAGGAACTCCACACAGGAGCAACCTCCAGAAGAGATGCTGCCTTAGTGGTGGTCAGTCCTTAAATGGGATCTAGGAGAGGTGGAGTCAAGCTCCACCCCTTCCAGGAGCACAGCTGAATTACCTTCACCTGTGCTCCCGCAGCTGACCGTTACTTGCCTCAGATGGTTAATCAGAGGTTCAGGCTGTGATTAACAGTTTCCCATACAGGTGCTTATTTAAATTAATCTGAAATTGAAACTACCAGAGTTTTTGCTTTGGACTTTAACAGCATCCTTAGTGTTCTATAAGCAACACTCAGAATATTGAGAAACCTTAATTTCCATTTTTCCAATGTGAAAAAAGGCAGTAAATTTGAGGAAGGAGGTATTTTTTTTCAGAATTTAGTACAGAAAATCTAGTCTGCAGAAACACTGAAGAAGTTAAAGGCTTTTTTTGGTGGTTTTTTTTTTTTTTTTTTTTTTTTTTTAAATTTATTGTTATTTTTTTTCCCCCACTTTACTCCTGCATGGGAATTGCCAGGTCATGGCCTGAACCAGTGATTGAAACCAGGTGAGAAGGTGTGGCTAACCCAGGGAGCTCAAGTGTAAACAGTGCACCTGAGCAATTGGAAGAGTTGAACCTTGAGTCCACCTTTTCTCACTCCCATTTGAGGGTTAGCATCCAAGGGAACAGCATCTCTTTATAGAAATTGTGCTCTTCTCAATCTGTCAGTGGTTGTTGGAGAGAATGAGCTGCTTTTCCTTATTTCTTCTATTTCATTGCTCCATAGTGCTTGCACCCCAGCAGAAGGTGCTGTCATTGCCTTCCTTTGCCCCACAGCTATTCAGATGTATCTTTTTTCTTCCTGCTCTGAGTCTTGCTAAATCTTGAGTTCTTTAGTTAGAATACCTGCTGGATGAGTTAGGACTTTTGCTCAGTAGTAACTGCAAAATTCTGCTTGCTTTTTATTCAGCCTTCTTCAAAAAAAACTTTAGCTTTATCTCTGCTGTATTCATCTACAGACTTTTGAGGTGAACGTTTTTATTTGCAACAATAGCATGCAAAGTTCTGAGATTTGACTTACTCCTTGTTTTTATTTTTTTGTTATTTGTTCTCAAACTGTATGTTGCGTTGTTTCAGCACACAAATGGTCTTCACACTCGAATAAGTTCTTGAAAGTTTTCTTATATTGTCTTATGGTAGTGATTCCATTTATCTTATGTCTGCTTGTGAGCTTTACTCGTGTTTCCAACTGCCTGCTGGTAAGAAAGTAAGGTCATCTGTAATTTACAAATTCAATTTCAGATTAGGACATAGCTGTACAATTTAAGAACTTAAATGATTAACACATTCTTCTAGCTGTTACAAAAACAGCTGTTACAGCAGATCAGTGCAGTTATCCAGAATAATAAAATAGTGAGTGCTTGCTGTAAAATGTTAACAAACCCCAAATTCTTCAAGAATTCAAAAGCTATTTTGAATAACGTACAAATATCTACTTATGACAGTACTCAATAGTAGAAGGAATTGCTAAATTAATGAAAATAACTTTTTATAATGCATGTTCCCACAGCTTTTTCCGTGCTACCATCGTTCAGTTACATTTGGTATTAAAGCATTATAATTAGCAACCCATTTTCAGTAATGTTCAGACAAACTGGAGTTACATTCACTGAGATGTTTGTTTCATCCATTCTGTAGGATATTCTGTGAAAGGAAGAATAGACGTATTTTAGAGCGTTGTGTTTGCGTTAGGAGTGGATGTCTGTACGTACGTAGAGACAGGAATAATAAAGGTACATGGTATCTTTGAAAAAATGGAGCACTTACGCTCTATTGATGTATGCTTTTGACTAAAGGCATTACTGAGTTTCTTATTTCAAGATCTTTTCTTTTAAAGTAAATACTATCTGTAACGCAGTTGACCTGTCTTGGAACAAATAAGTTTAAAAATAGCTGAGCGTTAGATTCCAGAATTCTGTGGTGAAATAGTATTCAAATATCTATGCAAAAAGGTTGATCTAAGGTGGGATACATTTTCCTATGTGCATTTTTTCCATGCAGGATTTCCTACAGAAAATTCTTGAATGCTTTGCAGATAGATTAGAAATATTTTGCCACCTACCTGTTATAACCTGGCAAAGTGTAGGTTAGGAACTTATTTTTAGAGACATTTTTATTGTATAAGAGTCAGCATGACTGTGGCGGAGAGCACTGCTGGTTGTAAAAGTTATAATGAAGTGTTGAAAACCACACGGTTAGATCCTGTCTAAATGGAAGCAACCTGTAAAGAGATTTGTGCTGAAATGGTTTTCAATGACACGGGCTTTGAAAAGAAGAGTAAGGACACACAGTAGGTTCTGCTTCTTTCACATGATCCATTGTAATACTTCATTGTATTTGAGGCATAATGATAACTGAGAACACAAATCTATAAAAGTTAACAGCAGCATTTGGCAATTACAATTAGCTCTCCATTGTTTCATAAATGATAATACAATGAAAAGAACCTTTTTTCTAGCCTTTAAAGCTTGCAAAGCTAAGAAGGGAGGTGTTCCCTTAGCACTTAGCCGTCTGAAATATCAGGAGGGTCAATTACGTTCTGTAACAACTGCATAAGGCTCAGTAGGGGAACTTGCACTGCATTTTTGTTCTTGTCTTAGATCAGCAGAGGCCAGGACCTCGCAGGCTCCCTGATGCCTCCCAGTGCAGCAGCTGTGCTCCTGAGCAGTGCAGTGGCAGTGATGGAATCTCACAGTTTTGGTTCTGTGACACCAGTTATTAGTGTCCTCTGTGAACTATGCTTCTTGGGCTTGATAGCAAGGCTTGCAAGATTGGCTCAAGGACAGAAAAAAGGCACTGTTACATTGTAGACTTCAGAAATGTGCCCCAAAAGCCTGGAAGTTGTGACAGTTAGAATAGATCTTTTCCTGTGTGCCTCTGGTCATAAATAGATGAGGTCACTTGGAGCCACAGAGGAATCTTTTAGTCTTGTTCTCAGAGTTATGTTGCTGATAATTAAGAATTGCTTTCTTGCGAAACTTACCCACTGGAAGCATTCCATGCTGAAGCAGAATTCATATATGCATGCAAAAAACTTCAGCATGAGTTAAGATAGAAAAAATTACTTGCAACAAAAAAAAAATCCTGCCAGTAATTTGAAACCAGTGAACTAGAGCATAACACTGTCATAGCCAATCCATCTGTGATCAATGCTTGTAACTCAGAAACATCCACTTCTTAGTTTATCTCAGGTTATTTTTTTTCCCAAGAGTTGTCTGCCTCCTCCAGGAAATGGAGAGTAAATGCTAGATTCTCATACTGTCAGAGTTAAGAACAAAAATCTTATGCCTTCTATTGATGAAAGCTTCCTGTTTGTGTATCCCAGAATGTTTCCACGCTGTAGATATTAAGGTCTGGGTTCTCCCTCTTCTGCCTTAATATGCAGTGAATCATAAGCAGAGTGCATACAGTGTGAGAGACATTGCTTGAGTTCTTTATAGCCATTTGCAATGCAGTATTCAACGCTAAATAAATTTATTTTTTGTTCTGTTTACCACGAAATAATGCTTAGACTTTGCATGTTAAAAATCACAGGGTTAGGAAATTTGAGTTGGTTCTAGGGCCTCCGTGGTTCTTTACGTAGGTATTTCTATCCTTTTCTCTCAGTAACTGTATAATCTTTCAAAGATGAACAGAGAAGTTGGAAATGAGGAGACCTCATGTCTCTTAGATGCTCTAGAACCATCTGTAAGAACCTGTCTAGAGGTCTTAAGATAAGAGTCACTCTATCTTTGGGCAGTTGATCTGTATTCATGATACTTCTTGCTGCCTCGTGACACAGGCAAAACTCTTGTTTTTGGGGTCACTCAGGGTTCTGCTCTTAACATAGTAACAGGTTTTGTCTCTAAGACCCCACCTGGAATGCTGTGTTTGTCTTCTGAGCCCCCAGCAGATGAACAACATAGGCCTGTAGAACTGAGCTGAGAAGACAAGGCTCTGGGGAGACCTTATAGCCACCTTCTTGTACCTAGAGAGGACCTACAGAAAAGCTGGAGGACTCTTTATCAGAGAGTATACTGTCAGGACAAGACGTTATGGTTTTAAACTAGAAGTGGGAAGGTTTAGATTAAATATTAGGAAGAAATTCTTTACGGCCCAGAGAAGCTGCGGATGTCCCATACCTGGAAGTGCTAAAGACCAAGCTGGACCGAGCTTTGAGCAACCTGGTCTAGTGGGAGATTTCTCTGCCCAGGGCAGAGAAATTTATTTAAGATTATTTAAGATTTTTAAGATATGTAAGATTCCTTCCAAACTAAACCATTCTGTGATTCTGTAAGATATGTGAAAACATACAGAAAAGGGCAACAAAGCAGGTAAAAAGACTGGAAGGTGTATCCTGTGGGAGGAGGTTGAGAACACTCGGATTGTCCAGTCTGGAGAAGAAGAGGCTGAGAAGTGACCTTATTTCTCTGCAACTTCCTGAGAGTGGGAAGTGCAGGGGAAAGTGCCAGGCTCTTCTCCCTGTTAACTGGTGACAGGATGCTCAGGAATGGCACAAAGCTGTGCCAGGGCAGGTGCAGGAAAAAACTGCTTACTATAAAGGTGTTCAAGTACTGGAGCAGGTTTCCTAGTGAGGTGGTAGATGTCCTGAGCCATTCAAGCCACCTTTGGGTAATGCCATTAATAATATGCCTTAAATTTTGGCTAGCATGTTCCAAATTAATTGTTCAGCTCATTAGATATTAGAGAAATGTTGTCTTCCGTGAGATAAAAATTCGTTTTGTGCTCATAAGAAGCTGGTAGTTGAGAGCCAGTCTTGCCTTTTTATTTTCTTGCTTCTGTATACAAAACTATTTTGAAATTATACAAACAAAATTAAGACAGCTAGGGGGCACTGTGGCTAAACATTTGTAATCTGCCTTTTAGCAGGTACTGATTTACTTGCCTGACGTAAACTCTAATTCAGAATTAACAATAGGTTTAAAGTTGCCCCTCATGTATTCTGTTGTTCCTAGAACACCTCTACATTACTATTAAATATATGCTGTTTCTGTCCTTGAGCTTTTGAGCAAAGAGTAAAAATGCACAGAACTAAGTATTAGTGAATTCCTACAAAACATTCACTATAAACCATCTGTGAATTTGCACAAAATATCACTTTAAAACTGCGTGTTTTCAGATGTTGAAATCTTCTATCTATTAGTCACGGTTGTTCACCTCAACAAACATGTATAACTAGTGATACTATGTCTGTGAAAGGACTGTCACGGTAATCTTCCAAAGAAAGATTCCAGATTTTGATTTACTGAGAATAGCAGATTCTGAACATGCAAGCTTGGATTTAGGGTTAGATCTTGTTATCTAGATTTCCTCAAGAAATGCCTTAGCCCTCATATGGCCTCATTTAAAGCAGCAGAATGGCCTACTGTGAATTGGTGTCCATAAGTAAACTGCTGCGAATTAGAAAGTCAGGTGCCAGTTGACTCTAAATCACAAGGTAATCTTTGCTGAATATGTGAACTATGCATAGATAATAGAAAAAATAGGTAGGCTGTACAAGGTCTTTCTTTGAATGTACAAAGGAAAGTATATTGAGATCCTTCTTAAATTTAAGGTAGGTGATTGAGTGCTGGCTTTTGTTTCCTGGATTAAAAATGGCAAAGATCAAATAAAGCATTATATTCTCTTTCATGATTCTGATGTTCATGTTGTTTTTTTTTTTTTTTTTTTAAATTGGGATGCAGCACAGCTATACATATGGTTCTTTAATGCAAGGTTTACATCTGACGTGTGTGAGTGCTTTTATCTACATAAATCACGTACCAATTAACTACTGTTACTTAATTACACCATCCATTTGGTAGAATCATTTATTTATCCCACCTAATTTGGTTTGTGCTGGTTTCTGTTCACAGTTGTGTGGTTCAGCTGGGATTAGTTTCAAGCTGTGTGTTGCAGCTGCACCATGACTCAACTGTTCTCTCTTTTGTCTCTTTTATTCAGGAAGGTGACAAGATAAGTAACAGCTGAGCTAGTTATCAGTTGTGAGTTTATTGGTGGATTGAATGCACGCTTAAGGCGAAGATAAAATGATTTCTGTCATTAGGGGTTGGGAATTTTCCTCTTCAGGCTGCTTATGATTGAGCCTATTGTTCTTGATTTTTGGCCTTGTTATTTTCCAGTGTCATTGAAAAATGCCTGCACCTTTGTAGCAGCTCTAAGTATTTCCTGTAGAACATCTGAATTTGCAGTAGCCTTGCCAACAGTAAATACAGATATTGAATTTTTGTCGCCATACTGATAGCTGTTATAGTTCTGTGAACGTTGCACAGAGAATATATTTTTAAAATGTTAATAGGAGCTTACTGTGCTGATTTAATGAATGGTTGCATTAAGTATATTAAATCTGTTCTTTATAAGGTCTGTTACAAGATTAACCTTTGGTATTTTTAATTAAAGGCAGCTTTTTATTTATTTATTTATTTATGTTTGGGGTGGAGTTCTTTGCTTTCACCAAGGAAAGATGGCAATAATAAGCCACCAAACAGAAATGGAAGTTTACGGGGGTAGATATGAGAAGGATCTCATTGACATAGTAGAATTCTAAGATTATGTAAGAACTATCTGGGATAATTGATTCCTCTCATTGAAACTCAGTCACAGCACCTCTGTAAACCTCTCCATTAACACTTTGCCAATTCTGAGATATGTTTGAGACAATTGAGTATATAATGGATTGTTTTTTTTTTTTTTTTCCCTTCTATCCAACAGGAGACTTGTTTGAGTCCCTGTTTAGTTGTATAATGACCAAAGCTACTGTGAATCAGGGATTCAGTAGAGTGCAAGTTTTAAATAGAAGTCCTCCTATCAGATCATTTTGCAAAGCAGCTGTTTTGTCAGTGTAATTTTGGATAGTCCCAGATGTCCACAGATAATGTTTTCCATTATTAGTTTCAGGTAAATTAATGTAAAACAGGAAGAGCGTTCCTCTGCAACAGCATTTTGTGACTACTTAAACAGTGATTTCTTGTGTGTGTAATGAAACCTGAAAACTGATTTTATGTAGATCGTTCGGTAATCCTTTAAGCCTAGTGAGCAGTTTTGGTCCCCATAATAATTCCTCATAGTTGCTAACAGTGTACTGTACATCTAGGCTTTATCATACCAAACACAGACAATGTCTTCTCTTCTGCCTGTTTGCTCTTTGTTCATGTATCGTAGCCAAATAGATGGTTAGAAAGGCAGGATGGAGCCAAGCTGGATTTGCACTGGTAAGTCTTTCCCAGATAAATGAGAATGGGCATGGATTAAATGTAAGACTGCACTTTTACTAATGAAGTATTAGAAGAGAATAGCTTGTATCCAGTTCCCTGTTTCTTGTGTACCTGGTGCTTACGTGGTTCAGTCACAGTTCTCCCCACATTACAACCTGTGATTCAAGGGGAACTCCTCCTTCTGCCTCCTCCTAGGGAGGAACTTGCTTCATGATCTACTCAGTTTCCCAGGGTTCGGATAGGAAGATGCAATCTACCCCTTATCCATTCTGTCTGCTGTAACGGGGGCACTACATCTGGCTTTGAACATAGAGTTTGACAGCAGACAGATATACAGTCCCAGAGGCATCTGCTCTGTGTTGGTAAATGCACCAGGATATGCACACGCTGTCGCTGCATGGAGGAGAAACTGCAGCTCTGAAATGTTCTTGATCTAAATATGTCACTGGACAGAGAAGCTGCTGTTGTTCTGTCAATTGTTGAGCTATTTTTCTGATGTGAGAGTTCACAGCTTCTGATTCTTGGTTGTTTAATACCTTTCTGTGATAAAGGATTTTTCTGTACCCAGTGTTGGTTTTTTTTTTGTAGACATGTTTATTGTATGACTAGGTCACCTCTCAGTGCTATTTTTAGTCCACTGAACAGGCAAGTTTTAGAACTCGCTGTATGTTTTCTCTCCAGCCTTATTTTAACATGTTCTTTTCTTTTTAAACATGCTTTAAAAATGCGGAGTCCAGAACTGTATGTAGCACGTCGGTGTCAGTCTTACTGTTTATAAAAGTAAAATGTCTTCCATTGTTCTGCATAGTGCATCTGTTATTGATGTAAATTAACCTGATATTTCCCTAAATTTTCTGGCCTCCATTGAATCTCTAGCGAAGTCCATCATTCACATCTGCTCTTCAATTAACTCATGTTGCTGCTTCTAGAAGTATGTTAGGCCATGCTAATTGAGGCTTGGATTTTTCTCTTGCTTCCTGTGAGTATTTGGAAAAGCACTGGAAATGCCCTGATAAATACTGTATTGTATAGAATTTTTTAATAACTGGACCAGTTGCTTCTACTGGAGAACATCTGTTGATGTTTCACTGTTTCTCCTCTAAACTGCTCCCTCTATAGATGGAATAGGCACTATGGTGTCTAGTACTTGTTGCTGTTTATTCCTCCTGTCAGTTTTGAGTACAGAGCTGCCCTCAAGAATACACACTAGAACTTGTTTCTCAGAGCACATAGTTAAGGCTTTGTTGGAAGATTCTAAGGTGATTACCACATGGATGAGAAATTACGTTGTTCCAGAAAAATTTCACGCAACCTGTGCTGACAGCAGGAATGAAACAGTAAGTATCTTGAGTTCACACACAGGAGGTGGTACATACAAAATACAACATTTAGCTTTTCCCCAAGGAATGGGACCAGGGAGAAGACGGCTGCAGGGGTGAGCGCTGTGGAGCTTGCCTTTTCACCATAGAGAAAATACAGTGAAACTAGTGCATGGCGAGTCAAAGGCCATCAGTGCCCAGCAGTTGAGAGCCTTGCTATAACAGTGTGCAACATAGACGGGAGATAGCGATGTGATCTGTGCAGGAAAACTGCAGCCAGTTGTGCAATGCTGAGAGAGGATGTTTGAATCATGCATCCTTGCTCTGCCCCTGCTGGTAAGGAATGGCAGAGGTGGTAGTAGTTTAGGTTGCAGTTGTTCCTGTTGTGATGATTTGTTTCAGATATAACTGTGCTTTCTTCATCCCTTGAATTTCTGACCATTACAGCGTTTACGTAAGACCTGTATAAGCTGATTACAGTTATGGAAAATTACCTTGTTCCCCAATGAGAGCATTTATTGTTCAATTAGGTTGTTTTTTTCAATTAGGTTGCTCTGCTGTTTTTTTTTTCCTGGTTTATACTAGACAGGTTTTTTTTTGTTGTTGTTTGTTTTTTTTTCCTATTAATAAATAGAAGTGGCTGTCAGTAAACTCTGAAAATTCAGGGTTCTGTTGAGTTCTAGACAGACCTATAACATCCATGTGATGAACAGATAATTGGGTTTAACATCCAGTATTTAGTAACATTCCTTTGAGTATCTTCAGAAGATCTGAGGTAGTCCTACCTTCTGGTCTTGAATCCATCTCATGGAACAGTGTTGCTCCTGTGAAACAGGGCAGCCAATTTCAGGCAGGTGTTGTTTAGGGATGAGTTATTTTGAGCACAACTAACAGCAACCTGTTAGTGAGCTACTGGCAGATAGATAATAACTTTAAAAAGGTATATAATTTGTTTCTAGATGATGTAATGGAACAAGTAAAAAAAAAAAAAATACACCTTCAAAAGAAGTATGTGAAATTTAATCTCTGACATCTGACACTGGCAGATTCACAAATGGAATATGCTTTGGAAGAGAGTAAATTTTATTAAAATGCAGAGTAACACTTTTCAAAACACTTGAAAGGATTCTGGTGAATTGAGGAGTATAATTCCTGTATTTTTACTCACTTTAGCAAGCATGCTTTGGAGAAGTGTGTTGGTATAATTCAAAGTTTTATGGTGCACAGTTTGAAAATTAAATTAAACTTTTGGTCACTTTTGCAGTTAATACTTTAAAATGCGCGCAGAGACAGCTGGCAAATCACAGCTGCAGAAGTCCCTGCTGGGCAAGCTGATGGGATCAATGAACTGTAAACAAAAATGCACTACTAAGAAGAGTCTGAAAGAATCCTTCTGCAGGGGAAGGTTATGTCTTCTCTCACAGTTAAGTGCCTTAAGGCATCACTGAATACGTGAACTAATAAATCCAATTGATATTAACTTACTTGAAGTCTTTGAACAATTTTCTGATCTAAGACTTTCAAGACTCTCAGTCAGGATTAGAATGAAGATGTATTGAAATGAACAGCCTGTTAAAAGACAGGAGACAGAAGACAGAAATAAATGATCAGGGTTAAGAAGGAAGGAAGTTTCTCAGTAATGTGTCAAGGGGATCTGTGCTAGTGTCTGTACTGCTCAGTGTTTGCAGACCGTGCTGGGAAAGAGGGTAATAGCAAAGTTTTTTATGACACTACATGGTTCAATGAGGCAAAAATGAAACCTCACTGCAAAGAGTTGCAGAAGGATTTCACAGCACCAAGTTTCTAGGGGATGGTGTGGCGTATGAAAAGCTATTGCTTCGCAGCAAACAGAGCTGAGAGTTAATATAGGTAGTTGTATAACTACTGTCAGTTCAACAGTGAGCAGAGGGCAAAGGAGAGAATGTAAGGAATTGTTAAGAAAATAGTAGAGAAAAAAGAATAAGTTTAGAAGGAACAGAAATCATGCCACTGTTCATACTTGAAGCAATCTTGTGTCTTGAATAATATGCATCATTCTGCTTCCTCTTCAAAAAATAATGTGTAGATCTCAAAAATACTTAAAGTGCAGCAAGGATGATCAAAGGAACATCTGTCATACAAGAAGCTGTTAAGTGGACTAGAGTCTACGAAAAGGTCTTTAAAATCACAGGTGGCACACGCAAACTGAAGAACAATTGTTTGTTTTCTCATACTGTAAAATTTAGGGGTTATCAAATAATATCACATGGTAGAATGAAAATAAATGGAATTGCAAGTGCAATGATATCACATTTGATTGACAAAAGTCCTTGAGCCTTGGATTACTCAAATCTGGGAGTCTGTAATGGAGAAGCATCATCTGTTGTTTCTTATCCTAATCCTTTCGTTGATCATCTGTGAGAGGTGGAGTACTGGGATAGATGTTTGATCTGGAAATGTACAATCACAATTATTCTGATTATGTATATTTCTTAAATGTTAGATATAAAGAATGTATTTAAAACACTGTCTTACTTGTATTAAGCCATATGACATGTGTACAGTAGAGCATTACATGTCATTTGCAACATGCCTGTTCTACTGTTCTTGGTACAGAAAATTCCTAATTTTCGAATTTTCCTCTTGAGTTATCTCGTGAAAGACAAATTGTCTTCCAGATACATTAACTGATTATAAAGTCGTAAGTGATTACTTTAGAAATTTGGAGATGCTTTGGTGCCAAAGGGAAATTTAGCAAGAAAGTGGGGACAGAAAGTGGTTTCTTCAGTGACTAATGTAGACTTGCAAATGGGAAGGTTGGTTGAATGTAATGGCCTGTGTTTATTCATCTGAGATTCTGCTTTTATGTCTAATTCATAGTTTCCAAATCTTTCCAAGATGGGATTTGGAGCAGCAGTATTTACTTCAGTATGCATTATTAAAGAGTTGCAGCAAGTACACAGCCTCTGTATCAAACTTGTTAACTAAATATCCATTGGAGAATGAATATTTTCTCTTTTTCCCAGCGCTGCTAAACACATAGGAAAGATTATAAAGCAAAAAAAAAAAAAAAAAAAAAAAAGGTAGTGAGATTATGAACTAATGAAGTGTTTTTTGAGAAATAGACAGGGAATGGTTGTTGAATGCTACGTAAAGATACTTGAGTTCTACTGGGAAGTTTGAGTTTACTTCTATCTGACTGTTTTCTAGCCTTTTCTTATAGTCTTGTCTTTTCCTTTCAAAGACACTGCAGATGGACAAAACATGGGAAGCACAGATGGGAGAAAATGAGAATGGAAAGATATTTTGAAAGCCCTTTGTGAAGCAACAGAGATAATATTGTGAATTCATTGGGTGTGCTGTGTGTGGCAGTTCTGTCCAAATTCGTCTGTTTGTTAACAAATTTATACCAAAGAAAAACTGCCTGCTTCATTCATTCAGTCACCAGTTCATTCATTCACTTTACAGAGCACCTATCAGACACTGGACTGAATACATTCCATCAAATGTTTTCCTCACAGTCCTAAAATATTAGCTAAATAAGCCATCAGTAATGTGACCCCGAAGAGTGATATCTTATTATAAATATACAAGAAGAAACATCTAAAAGCTCAACAGGATAAAGCAGATCCTCTCGGTCTCTCTGACACCCACACATACACATGCGCATGTGTTACGCAGCTTATTAAACATTCAAAACATCGAATTAGTTCAGTATCTGTCCTTGGATTTGCAATTTGCATACTGTTTATCACCACAAGAGTACACATATTATGATTTCCTTTTTATAAATCATGTAGATAACACATTTTTATTGCGTGTCACTGTATATAAAATATAATTCTGTTTTTGTCAGCAGACTGCTAAATGACAGTGGAGCGTCTGCGGCGTGCATAAAGCAGCATCTTGTAATAGACTGCAGGTCCCATGTGAGAACTTACAAGGAATGCATTTTAAAGTTACAGCAGCAGTACAGCCTCAAAAACTGCCGGCAATCATTTGATTGTGATGTATACATATATGTTGATTTTTGACATGCCAATGTAAATGTTCTGTGAAGATGACTGACAGTATTATGCGCTCCAGTTAGTGGCCCAGTCTTTTACTTAGTGAACTGGCATTCCTTCACAGACAAAATGTAAGTAGTTCTGTTTATTCTGTAGAACACATAGTAAACCTGATGCACCTGGGAGGCAGTGTTCCAGTATCATTAGCAGTGTGTATCTGTGTATTCAGAAACGTGCTGCTGAATCTCAAGGGTTTCTTGTGCAGGAATAAGATACAGGACAACAGTAGATTTTAGCTACATGCATGTAATATAAAGACAGACAGTTAAGAAAAAATTCACAGCAATACATATGGAATGAGCACAGTGCCTATTATTATTATTATTATTATTATTATTATTATTATTATTAGGTTGTTCCAAAAAGTCAGGAAGCTTCTTGCATGATACTTTTCTTAAAAATACGCAAGTTTTAGAACTGAGGCACATGAGAAGGATCTCTCCTTTTACTGGCATAAATTCTGCTGGTTCACATCAAGTATAACTCCTAAACTTTAAAAGCCAGGGCATTTCAAAGGTTAATTGTTTTAATAGTTAATCATGAGTCCATTGTTTCTGCTCTGTGTTGTTTAATTTAATCTTTCCACCATTTAATGCTGTTACTCACATTTTGGCTAGATTATAGAGCTCTCTACTATCAATAATCTCCCATATAGGTACTTGTGTGGTGTAATCAAGTTCCCTATTAATCTTCACTTTGATCAGATAGACACATTCTTAGGACTGTCGTTGCAAGGCAGAATTTACAGTCCTCTGATTGCTTAGTCATTTGTGTATCTTTCCTTCTTTCTAGTGTTTTCCATCAGAGCATCAGGGCCCAAAACAGCATTCTGAAAATATGCATGCTGTCCAAAAATGCCTCCAAACCTAGGAGGAATACTGTCCTCACATCCTGGAGAGGCAGTCCTCTGTGTATGTTCTCAGAGATGTTGTTATCTGTTGGTACTGAACAGAGATGTCGTTTTGTTTGCTATAATGATGCTTATGTTATGCTTTCTTACGCAATATCCCTTCTCTAACACGTTAGCACTATTTTATTGAGTGTTAGAATGCTGACTGAAGACACATAATTGTGCCTATAATTTGCTATGTAACACTGGATCATCTGCAGTTTTATTAGCAGTCAACTTCTAATGTTTTCAGATCAGTGACAACTGATGAGTTGAGTGACAACTGATCTGTAGGACCGTAGGATGGACACTTACTTACAAGATTGCATTTTATAATCCGAATGAACCCTCTGTCTATTCTTTAAGACCTCAATTGTGAAGAATTTGTTTTAGCATTCTGACAAGATGGTAGTTTGGAAGGACTGTATTCTGTTGCTTCTTCATGTGCTGTATATGTTTGAAAGATGGCCTCTAGCTAGAGGGGTCTTAATTTTTGAGGGTTACTACCTGAAGTCTATCATACAATGAAAAGTCTTATTTTTCAGCAGTTAATGATAATGGGTGTAGTGAAGAGTTTGTCAGCCATTTCAAAGTATGGATCTCCTTTCTTCTGTTAAAAAGTTTACTCGGATGTTACGCAATAAGTATTTCTTAAATGCCATCAAATAGTCAGTGTCCTTTCAGGTTGGTTGTGAGGGATGCTGACTTTCTCATGACCTCAAAAACTCACCCTTCCCCTTACTGGAAACAGTGGATCTGCGTAGGTTTTTATCAAGTAAGGATCTAGCCTACTTTACATAATGAATTTTGAATTCGCTGATGAGGCTGACAGTCAGATGGTTTGAAGTCAACCTTTTAAGTAAAAAAATGTTGCTTTGGAAATAACTGTCTCTGCTTTATCCTTCCTCCTCCCACTACCTCCCAAAAATACTGCTTGCTCTTCCAGATCAGATGAAGTTTCACAGAACATTTGAAGCAAGCAGAGCTGTCTTCTCCTGGACACTGTGGTGATGAAGACACCTTTTTCAGACTTTCAGATTCAGAGCAGCATGCTCCCGTTCTCTAACTTCTTTCTCACAGTCTGTTTTCACAAGCTCACATACCCGTACTGCCCCGAAGAGTTGCTAAATTGTCTTCGAACATGAAGTTGTGTTGGGCACCTGGCAGCCCAGTGGTCAAGTTCTCCATGATGTCAGACCACACTCACAGTGACAGTTAAGTGATTTTGCTGCTACTATGGCAAAGGAGAGCTATAGTGGGAATTTTGTGCTTCTTTCAGTGGAACACCAGTGACTGCTGAAGACCGCAGGCGTAAAATTCTTGTCTTATAACAGTGTTTTCTTCTTGCTACCATCTGTGAAAATTTGAATATTTAAACATTTGTCTCATGCATTTGTGTGTGGGAGGTGTGATACATTCAGTTTAATAAATGAGTCTTAGCTTGTTTACAGTATATCAGAATTGACGATAATTTGGACACTATGCATCTGTTCTGGAAAATGTCTAGCATACTTACTTTATAATGGTGTGTGATTATGTTTATACTTGATTTCTCCTGCACAATGAACCACAATTAAAATTTAATTTGTAATCCTTTGGTAATACAACATGAAGCTTCTGTCAATTAATTGGAAGTAATTAATTAATTAGATAGAAATGAAAGTACCTCAAGAACAATGAGCATAGAGAGCAGGACAGTGAAAACATCTGTGGGAGACAGACAAGCATAGTTCAAGTCTCTGTGCCACAGACTTCGTAGTATTAGTAATTCATTTGCAACAAAAATATGCATTTATAGCTGCTTTTTAAACCTGGTTGTTTGTGGTTTTAGTTTTATTGGTTTTTTTTTTTGTTGTTGTTGTTTTTCTGGACTGCAGAGCTGCAGATCACAAGGCAAGGCAGAGTAGATCAGTTTGAAATTACTGCTCACTGACTAAAGATGGAGAAGATTTAAGTTCTTTCTTAAATACTTCGGTAATGCAGGACTTCATAAGAGTCACTGCACATGGATTAAATCTAGCTAATTTCTTAAATGCAAAAATGATTGACTTCTCATGGTCTGAATTCTTTTCTGAGGCCTCCTCTGGGCTCCCAGTTAAATTCTAATCTTGCTGTCAGTATTGCAGTAAAAAGGATCTTGCCTCAGGTATCATCTATACATTTTCCTCATAAGCATCCTAAATAATTGGTATGTTAAGCTTGGTCTGGCCCGTGTTAGCCTCAGCTGACACAGAAGCACTCCGGTTAGTCTTACTTTTTGTGGGGAAAAAAGGTGCCAAGGGCTGAGCATCCTGAACATATATATAGGGGTATGCCAGGGAGTTACTTCAGCCTGCCTCTTGTCTAATCTGAGCACCAGTGCCACTGCAAGCAGAGTATGGGATGGAGGTTGAGCTGGAAGCTGGGATCTCAGCAGTGCACAACCTTCCCTTATGTTGAATCTATATCAGTTTCTGTATTCCTCACCACTGGGAAGCACCTTATGCCCGGGATCCCAACCATCACTGTACTGTAAGAGTGGTCCAGAAAATGCTTTGTGTTGTGGACATTCAGATGCTTTGTGGACCTGCATAGAGAGCATTTGATGAGGTTAAGAGAAAGCTGTGGTTTTGTTCTGTCTCAGGATAAGCAGGGAAGCACATTGCTTCCAGGCTACTTGAGTGGTTGTAATAATTTCCACAAGTTCTCTGAAGTTTTGGTCACTAAAATGAGACATTGGAAAAATTGTGACTCTCTGGATGAAAGACAGTAGAGGAGAAGCATGGACTAAGCTGAGATAGCTGAATTTTGATTCCTGGATGCTCACTGTATGTATATTTTATAAAAGTTCATTTTACTTAATAGACATCAAAGTTATGATTGCCTAATGGGTACTGTGTACCAAAGGCCATTACAGCTTGAGAGGAGCAGTCTTGTGCTGCTGATCTTTTTGCAAAAAATAGTTCTTTAGAAGGGAAAGTTACTGGTGAAACCTGCTGCTTTTAAAATATGCATACTGGTGCCATGGAATGTTGAAATTTTTTGGAGCTGCCCACAGGCAAGCAATGGTTAGTTGCTCTATGAGGTTTTCCAAAGTGTTCTTGTGTTAATTTATACTGCACCAGGAAGAACATAATAAATTAGTTTTCAGTGTTGTTGCCAGAATGTAGATAAATAAAACACTGTTGTTTATGATAGGAACTAGCAGTAACAAAAAGCTGCAGTAATAATACTCCTTTTCCACCCCAGTTTAAACCTATATAGATCTGAAAATAACGCACTAGCATATCTTTTGTTTCTTTTTGTGACCTGCAGATATTTATGGTCTTGTAAAAGTGTGAGAAAGACTGTAATGCATTGTAGTGATCGTTGGTTCTAACTTGCAGCAATATTTAGTGGCCAGACATCTAGGAAGGAAGCACAGGAGCAAGAAGGATGCTGTGATACATCTCCCAGTGTATCCTAATAATTTCCACCAGTGCAGTGCTTATGAGTTTTGTGAGCTAGATATTTTATCTGTATGTTAATAGCCACTAATGGGCATTCTTCAATGAATTTGTAATATCATTTTTTCATATTACCCAAACTTCTTGCTGCTGCAGTACCCAGCAATGACTCCAGGCCCACATTATATACTCTGTAGAAAGATAGTCGTTTCTTTAAAATTGTGTTGATTACACTGACTATTATGTAGGTTTTGTGTTGGGGAATTGAATGAATAATACTCTGTCTTCATGATTCTTCTTTTATATTTGGGTCCTGTATATGTCTTCTGCTGTCTACTTTCTTTCCTCTGAAATGTTCCATTTAGGCTTCAAAAATGGCCTATATGTAATGGTAGCCAATTAGCAGAAGTGCTAACTTCTTTGTGGAAAACAAAACAAAACAAAAGCAGAGAAGAAAAAGATATTGAGAGGGCAGACGCCATCTTGAATGAATGACATTGAATCATCTGGGCTTGTCACTAGCTGAAATTTCAGTTTACAGTGAAGGAAGAATGGCATGAGGAAATGCAAATGAAATGGAATTTCTTTTCTGAGACAAACAAAAGAAAAATAAATTAAAAAGAAGAAGCAACAAAAAAGACCACTCAATGTAGATGAATTCCCTAAATTAACAGTTGCCTTTTGCCTGCTTTCTCTTAAGTCTGCTTGCAGATAACTCCTTTAGAATTTCTTCTTGCTCCTTGTGTACCAGCGTAGCAGCTTAGCTGGTGCCAGACACCTTGCAGAAGTAACTTTCTCCTTGCTGCCATTGAAGAAGGGACTTTTGTAACACCCAGAGAGCAGTGAATTGGAACCAAGAAACTGTTTTGTTTGTGTTTAAGTATTCAACTGTTATTTCATCATGACTAAAACAGCGTTATTCTATCTGCTGGGTGGCAGTGCTATTCTGGCCCAGCAAAGGAATTTCCAATTGAAAACAGTGCTTCAAATAATATTTTGTGTGCTTTTTATTTATTGTAATAACATTTCCGAGTCAGTAGGCAAAGCCAACATATGCTTCAGGTTGCTGCTTCTTTTCTGAATGAATAGCAAGCCTTTTGCCAATCTGTTTGTTAATGGAAAGAATGTTATTAAGGCAGTGAGACCATAATTTGACCAGTATTTTGTGGTTCGAATGGTGGAGTGGGCTGCGCTAAAAGCTTTTCCTTCCCTTTCTTATAACAGATCATTTATGTTAAAGAATTAAGACAGTAAAATTCAGGAGTGACACTGTGTTGCTCTTACCATTCTGAATCTGAAATAAGCAGAAACTTTTCAGAGTGTGAAGGAGTAAAAATGCGCTGTTATCTTAAGTTGGTGATGAGTTCTGCTGGTATCAGTTGTTGCTCTATGAAAGCACATCAGGTGACTGAGTTTCATAACAAAGCATAAATTTTGTGTGGTGTGTCCCCTCCTCAGGAGTTTTGCAATATGACTTGAAGAACTTTATTCTACCCAGTGCTCGGTCTTTGAAAGGGAGAATCTGAAAATAAAATGTTGCCTTTCTGAGGTTGTCTTCCTGTCTGTGAACCACAGAGAAAGAAAAGAAAAGGAACAGTGAGTTTGTGGTAGGAGACAGCATCTGTCTGTGGGTTGATATATTTAGGAGAGAGAACAGGAGAAGGAAAGGTGCATTTATTTTTACTTGTAAACACTTCTGTGACTACTGTTAATGTTTTATCTACACACAATTTTGCTATCAGTAGTTGAAAAGCTGTAGTAAGCGCAGAAGATGAGAAGCTAGTTCAGGTACTCGGAAGTAAGAGAGTGATAGATTAGCAAGGCCAAGAACAAAGAAAGGTGAAATGGAAATATCACATAAATATTTCAAAATGGGGCTTCGGTTCGTAGAACATCTTCATATTCCTGTCTATATACACATGGAAATCCATGTTAAAAATGCCTCCTTTTCTGCCTTCAGTTTCTCTCATTTTGGCCTCACCATTACAGCAGAGAAAGCATGAGCTTCACTCTGCTAATAGCTTTTTACCAAGACTTAAATAACAAGGCCTTCTAGTGTCTTACAGTACTTCTAACCCCTCAATAAATAAACTCTCTTTGTTATAATAACAGTAATGCTCTTTAGCATTTACGTAATTTCTTTAATCTATCAGGAGATTTACATTCATTAGTTGTATCTTCCATCAGCCACTAAAGCCAGTGGAGAAAAAAGTAGAGAATTTAACAGACATGTCTGTGTTTACAAAAATCATCATTTTCATGGGTGAGTTCAAACTCCTGAACTACTGGTTTTCAGCATCCTTGAGGTATTTCATCAAAAACGTTTCCACATTGCCCTTCTTGGAGTCTTCCTTCAGATTTGTTCTGCATCTTTCTGATTCTCATGTTTCACATTTTCCTTGATACCTACTGTCAAGATGACTGTAGCTCAACATGGGTAGGAGAAGCTCTGGTTCTTAGCAAGGTGCTTGACCAAAGGCTAGTGCTGCAGAGATACCTAGTAAGGGTGGGAACAAAAAGCCCTCATGACTTTGTATTACAGCTGAATACAACTTTTAAGTCAGAATTTTCTACAGAAAACGTTTTCAGCCAAGTTGAAACTTTTAACAAGAAATTGTTTACTGAACTCTCCTATTTTCACTTTTAAGGATAGGTGGTATAAATAGTCAGCTTTTAAGATGGTTTTCCATTACTCTTTGCATGTCTCCAAATCGTTGTGCCGATACATGTTTTTTTTATAGTAAGCATGGCTTGATAACCCCTGTTTTCATAGTGAATGTTGGTAATAGCCAGACTGTAATTCTTGGGGTGTGTTGTATCTTCTCTGGTGGAGAGAGAGCTCACAGCACAGGAAAGGCAACATTCTGGAATTGAAAGTTTTCTTTTTTTCAGAATATTTTGCTGTATCAACTTTTTGCCCCAACTTCAGAGAAAAATAAGTATTGAAACATTGAATTTCAAGATTGAAAATCTTTTCTTTTGTTATTGTCAATTTAAACATATGTATAACATGAATTGTTTTCCACTACTTTCAAGGAACCGTGGAATGGTTTGGGTTGGAAGGGACCCTTAAGATCACCTAGTTCCAACTCCCCTGCTATAAGCAGACATACCTCCCACTAGACCAGGTTGCTCAGAGTCCCAACCAGCCTGGCCTTGAATGCTTCTGCCTGCTTTTTCCTCATTTAAACAAAAAGTATTACTGGGAACCTTGGAACGAAGTACAGAGCATTTTACGTATTTGATCTCTATAATCTGCACTAGGAAAAGGATGGTGATGGTAAGGTACAACTGTCTTTCACAGAGTTCTTACAAAAAGGATGCTCTTTATGTTAAAATTGGGAACACATTCAGTTTGTGATGTGACTTAATGGAAGTGGATAATTTTAAGGAATAATTATACAGGAATAAAAAATATTTAACCCCTTACAGCAAGTATTTCAAATTAATGAAGCATTTATGGTTGTAAATACAGTATGATGCTGTGACTGATATTGAATACTTGCAAGCGTTTTAGATATAGCTGGTACAAACATAGGAGGAACTGCCATTAGTCATTCAGACTGTGTAAGAACATTTGAAGTCTGTACCCATATGTTAGCTGTTACTTCTGTAAGTATGAGAATACAGTTTTAATGGTTAGACCTTTGAAAGACTGAGGACAAGCCTTTTGTAGGTGCAGATAACATCAGGAAACTCTTTTGCTGTTGGAAGATACGGGAAAGCATACTTGCTAAAATTGTAAACAACTGGAAAATTGGTGTCAAGCCCCTCAAGTAATTCAAAAGGAGACCAGTCTTCATTAATCTATGCACTAATTATGAAGTCAGATTTCAAAGTGCTTTCAGATCTGCTGCATAGATGATGTATGTAGTCTATCAGTGATCTCAAGCAGATACTTTTTACCTACTAGCCATTAACTACAGAGTGTAGATATCCTTACCGTGAGACATTATTACAAGTTCCTAGTGAGATAACAAATAGAAAGTACCTGCTGTACTCAGCAGGAGCGAAGGCTTAATATTCTTAACCTGCTGCAAGCGATGCAAACAGTTCATTAACACAGTTGCTTATGAGGCATGTCTGTATTTTATTCTTTATTAAGCTTTCTACTGTCAGCAGCTCTGCAGCTAGATATTTATGTAAATAAAATCGTGGGAAAGATCTTTGGTTTACCTTCTCTGAAGTGTTCCCAAATGCCCAGTTACATTTGAGGTTTGATTTGATTTTGCTCTTTCTCTTTGGATAGAACAACCAGGAGCAGCCATTTATTAGAACTTTAAAACTGTATTTTCTCAAACATAAATTATTTTGTGCCATCAGAGTTAGTTTAGAATTGACAGAAATGTAAGCAACAATCTGAACTGTGCTGGCTTAAAAAAAAGATATAAAAAAATTCTCATATTCTGATGTAGAGTTTGATTAGAACTGCACCTTTGTGCTAATTTGCATGGACCCAACTTCTCTCATTTTTTCTGTAGCTTTAGGATTCATTTGAAATGCCATCTGTTAAATTGCTGAGCTCTGTTCAGTGGTTTAGTGAGAAGAAATATCTGTCTAATAGGAGTAAAAGTAAATTATTTCTGTTTATTTTTGTAACCTTGAGATGCAAGTGGGAATGTCAACCCTTCTGGTTTTGGCATTATTTCGAGCAAGGCAAGTAATTCCTGCAGCATAATCTTATTTATCTCTTGTCAGCACCAGGTGGCTCCTTGGTCTTTATCTGGGATATTTATTCTTAACAGAATTATTTCCACCTCAGCCAGGCACATCTGCAGTGTCAGCATCTCCTGATTCACACTCTAGTACAGTAATCCACAATCTATACAGACAACATGAGCGTAGGCATAAGGAGAAATAATAGAAAACCAGAAGACTGGGTTGACAGAAATAAGCAAGTAAATTAGAAGTGCAGAAAGTGAGTCAGAGAGGAAATGTGAGGAGATCAGTTTCCCCTACACTTAAGTATTAATACTGGACAAAAATTTGTTTATAGTGAAAATCACTGCAATGTTTCCCCTACACTTAAGTATTAATACTGGACAGAAATTTGTATATAGTGAAAATCACTGCAATGTCCTATAAAAATGAGGAAAATAAAACTGCAGTAAAGTATCTGCTCTTTTTAGGTCTCAGACAAATAAGCTCAAAAATACACATGCTTAGTTCTGAATCAGGAGGAATTACCATAAGTTACACACACCCTTAAGTAATTTGCTGATGGAGATCAAATCAAATGGGCAGTAGGCACAAATTAGTAGATTTTTCATTTTCTATCAATTTCAAGTATTATTTGAGCCTTCTGTTATATGCTAATGCTAGTTTTTGGTGAAATCATTCTCAATACAATCTAACAACCAGGTAGTATGCACTGTTATGACCATCATTGTCTCAGCCTGACATTCTTATTTTGTTTCCTTTCTGCATAATCACTAGCATTAATTTATCTTAATGAAATTAGATAAATGTTGAGGGGCAGGGTTTGTTCATTAGTACAATCCAGTAACAGCTCACACCTAGTTGCAGCACTTGTTAACGTTGCACAGAGTTCCAGAATTATAGATACGTTATTAATAATGTTCTTTTTGGTCTTAATTTTGACTCATAAAACTAACATGTGGCCATACTTAAATTAGTAAATGGAAAGTACATTTGTCTATCAACGAATAACGTGCAGTTTCTGTTTGAACCTGGCAATTTCAAATGGAACTGCAGCCATACCTAACAATGTATTTAAGAGTTTATTTAACATCCACATGTTAGCAATGAATCAAACCAGGAATTTGTTCACACTGATCTCTTGCATACTCTTAGTAGTTTACTACATGAATTCATTCTGAAAGGAGTTGCTGAAAACTTGTGATAAACTTGCACTTATATTCTGAATTCTGCATTTTTTATTTATTTTTTAATTGGTGAGATTCAGAAGGTTTGGAATCTGATGGATGTGGTGAAAGCTTTCACAATTTGACTTGTGCATTTAGAAGTCTGTATTTATCCTTAGCCCTTTTGTTTGAATTGGCTTTGCTGGTTATTTTGAGGACACGTGACCCTGAAAATGTAAAGAATCCACTAGAAGGAGCACCAGCTGAGGTGAGACCATGACTTGCTTAAATTTTTGAATGCAAGGAGTCATGCTGCTTTCATTAGCTGCATTTCCGATCCAGTCGTTGGAACTTTTAGTTACGTTTTCTTTTTTTTCAAGTGAATCTCCGTAAGGGAATCCCAACATGAATATGTGATGCTATATTCTACTTTGTTACTATTAATTACATCTAACTATAGATTACTTGTGATTCAGTATGTTCCTAACATGATTACATTTTGCAACTTTGTCTTAGCTTTTATTGTTTAATTATTTGTGTAAGAAGTTATTATCTAGTTTCCTGATTGCAGTTCAATCATCTGTCAAAGCAAATGAATATATACTGTTTTCCTTAGTCACATTATTTTATGGGAAGTGCTGCATGCACTACACAGAATAGTGGAGAATTAGGCCTGCAATGCTCTATGGCTTTGTAATAGTCCTATCTTAAAGTTTTTCTGATTGTCTCTGTATTCCATTTTGTTATTGTTCAGTTTTGCTGTGTGCAAGTTGAAAACAGTTGCCATCTAAACCAGCTGAGAAACAGCTGCTGTGTAGAAACTGACACAAGATCACTCTTTCCTCAGAACTGTTATGTAGTTTCCAAGGAACTTCATTTTGCTAGGATGCTCTGGTTCAGCAAGCTCCATTGCAATATGCTTAGTTTAAGTGCATACTTTCTGACTTCGGAAGCATTAATGTACATGAAGATAACTGTTCTGCTGTACCAAATGAAAGCAGCCAGCAGGCAGCAAAATTTATTTCTGACACCAAAAGGATACTTTAGTACGTCATTACTAGTAAAATAGATCCTCCTTTTCTCTGGCAGCCATATGAGTCTAGGGGCCACTTGTGTGTCTGACACTTTACACGCTTCTTCTTGTGCTTCAACATATATCAAAAAACAAGGCTGCATCATTTTGTCCCAATCCTTTTTCTTAACTGTATTATTGAATCTCTTATTCTGATTGTTTTAAAAAAGCATCTTAAACTTTGAACTTATTTGTTTGGTTACATTTATTTGAAGCTACTAGTCTGAGCATCTAGAATTATTGACTATTAACATTGACTGACAATAAATGCTTCCCAATGGGACCCATTTCAAGGCTGTCATGAATGCGAGATACAAGGTCTCTTATTGCGTATACACAGAAATTCCTAATCTCATCAAGCAGATTGTTTTAGGAATGCCTTATAGATTAGTTACGTGATGCCTTGCAATTTCATTAATGAAATTCTGTCAGAAGAAATTGATGAATAACATATTGATATTTTAGGCTTATTTTATGGCGGTGTAATGCAATTGTTTAATAACGTATTGCCCAAACCATTTTCAGTATTGTTGATGTGAAGTCATAACTGGTGCAGTTACTGTTACTCAGTCTTTCAGAGAAACTTGGCTGTTGCGGTTATAAGAGCACAGGAACTGTGTGATTTCTGTGCAAGACTGGCTTTAACAAACTTGTATTTTCATTGAGAGATGTTCATTTTGGTATATAACAGCATTTCTGTGAAGAATGTTATGGCAAAATCCTGCCTGCATTGTATCAACCAGGAGTGAATTAAAATGCCTTCATGCAGAAGTGCATCATTTCTGTATATCTATATATGCATTTTCATTCATTAGTGTAATTTAATATTTAGAATTGTGAAAGGAAAGCAAATTCAATATATATAGTCAACATCATTAAAGGCTCTTAAAAATAAGTCAGGAGGGGAGCAAGGGGCAATCACTTGGGTAAATATTTAGAAGTGTGCCTGCCCACTTTTTGTTATAACTTTGCAAATCCAACTTTAGTGTGGATTTTTTTTTAAGTTACAAGGGGGTTCTTCTTTATATTGCTAATTACCCTTAAAAAGTTAAGAAAAAATGAATTAGATTTCAGGAGATAAGATAATTAACAGCAGATTTCAACCATGCTTCTTTCTAGAACCTGCACGCCTACAAAGGAAAAAGTCAAAGCATTGAAACTAGTGATACTATCTAGCAGTAGTGTTTACATTTGCTGTTTGCATTTGGATGAATCTATTTTATTATTCTTTTCAACTAATTTTTTTTTATCATGAGTGAGTTTCTTGACCAGTCTAAAGAACTTGGTTCTGGGCAATTCCTTTCCAATCAAAAGATGAATTCTTCTCAGCATTAAGAAGGATCTGTGCCAACCCAAAGCAAGTTTTACCTACATTCTCAGAAGTGGCTTCACTTAGCTACTTCACACATTTATCATTAGGATCTTGTTTTTACAAGCACTCTTGTATAGGAGCTGGAACTGTGGCATATTGGTGACCTGCTGGGGTGAACCTTTTGCACCCCCCTGCAGGACCATGTTTCTTTTCTTGACTGAAATGGCAGTTTGATCCGAAAAATTGACAATTTGTTATGCTAACATCATTTGGGTTTGGTCTGTTATTCCATCACTGACCTTTACGGAGTTCTATCACCTTTTTCCCCCAACTTTCATATTAAAAGTTCTTGGCCTCCATCATTCTCTGGTGGCAGGAAGGAGAGGGACATCTACATTGTCTCCCTTGAAAACAACTCTTTGTGATAACGTTTGTTAGGCATATTTGTATACTGAAATGGTAAATGTATTACTAAAAAGGTTGCATCCCAGACTGTCCCTGGTCAGGTGGCTTTGTAATATCTTCACCCAAATTGCAGCAATTACCATAGAGCTTTTCACATCTCGGAAAAAAATTTACTGGGGCCAAGGTCATGTTAAATAGACTATTTTTCTTTGTGGTCTTTGAAGGCAAAAGTCTTCAAAGAAAGTGGACAAAATTGAAAAAGGGAAATGCTTCCCTTTCTTCACAGATATATGAAAAGTATAGTCAATGTCTTTTCCCTTCATGCTGTAAGAAAGAAGCTGCCAGTTTTAGTAGCTGAAAACCACAAACTCTTCTTCCTCTGATGTAACAAAATTAATCCAAATAATTACCCAAAAGAAAAAAATTGAGGAGGACTTTGTTCTTCTTACGAGTAGTATTCATGAATCCTTATGTCTCAGGGATCTATCCAAGCACAAGCCTCTGCTTATGCTCAGCTCTTACGTCTGTTACAGAGGTACAAGTACTTGTATGGTATATGCACAGCAACTGAAAAAACATGTAGATGGGTTCAACAGAGTCAGCGCATTCAAAAATGACTACTTCTACCAGCAAAGTACTACTGCTTCACTGCTGCTGGTAGAACAATGCTAGCTTTTATTTTGTGAATGGCAAGTGTGATGTTTATTATAATAATTAATTTCACATGTCTTTTTAAAATGATGATGAGATGAGCTAGTACTGGAACATGATATGCAAAAAGGCATTACTTAGCTGAAATAAGGAGACATGAATATAGTATCTTAGAGATTCCATGTAAAAATTCATGAGTGCTAAAAAAAAAAGAAAACAACAAAACCCTTAAGAATGACTCAAAGTAGAAACATATGCTTTGTGGTCTGAGACTGATTGTTTTATGCTGGAATACTTCAGGAGAAGCTTGAATAGAGACTTCAGATGTAGAGATGGAACATAAGATTTCTGGTAATAGCATAAAGTGTTTGGTTTGGCATGGTTTTAGAAGATGCAGTATCTTAACACAGAATCTAGATGAATTCAGAGTAGAAATAAAATGCAGACATTTCATAATGAGATTAAGCAACCGTCAGAAAATTTTTGTGTTCATTTTCTGCGTGTATGGTTAAAGTATTAAAATTGAGACTTTCTAAAAGGCTTGCCTAACCTCATTTAGAAAGAGTCAGTTTCTGCTGAGAATTATGACCTGGATTATGTAGATAAAACTGGATAATCGTATTTTATATTTTATGACCTTTAAACCTGTGATTTCACAAGTTACTACTATGATAATCATCACGTTATTTTTAATTGAAATATTCCTGTTAAAACATTGTATACAAGTAATTGAATAATTGAAATATGTATGAAATTCACTTCAAATGAACAGCATAAAGATATGGGCAAAAATATGTAAGTTACGTCTTTGAGGAAGCAGTAGTCAGAGCCATAAAATCGTACTACAAAGCTCAAGGAGAATGACCATTCCTTTTTCTCCAGCTACAAAGTAGCTATGAGTAGTTTCACTCCATTAAGCAAAGACTGATGAATGAGACACACGAAGTCTGAAATTACAAATGCGTAAGATGTTACTTCAGTATCACTTCTTTTTGGCACTTGCCACATTAGCATTTCATGACTTTAATTCAAGTAAATAGTAGTCACTTACTCTCTTGGCCCATCTTAAAAATAAATTTCTTTCCACAGTCATGGGCATCAGTTTGTAGATGAATTACCTGCTAATAATGAATAATAATAATAATAAAATTCCTTTTAGTGAGAGAGCTCACTGTAATGCCTCCTGTTGCTCAGGAGTAGATAGATGAATGACAAACCTTTGCATTATCTTTTTTATTGCTGATGCTTTCTGTATCAGTTCAGATTCTTTTGCTTTACTGCAGCCTTGGCCAGAACTTCAGGATAAAGTATTTTGAAGATATTCCCTACTTTTACTTTATATTTTGTATGTATTTTATTCAAGATACGTGGATACGTGTAACTGTTTGAAATTGTCTCAGAAAAAAATAGGATAGAATCATAGAATCGCTCAGATTGGAATAGACCTTAAAGATCATTTAGTCCAACCACGACCTAACCATACTACCCTTATTCTAACAACCCTCTGCTAAATCGTGTCCCTGAGCAATGAATGTCTTTATCTTCCAACAGTAAAAATGCTAAGTGTTAGCATTCCAAACCTAGCCTATCAACATATTGTTTTATATTATGTTCTTTTCTCATCTTCTGGAATTTATTCCCAAACTATTTCTGGGAAAAAGAATGTTCCTACTAACACAGGAGTTGTTTCACTTTCTAGCCTTTCTTTGTCCTGGGAGGCATCTGAGAATATGGGAAGCTAATATTTGTTCCAAACTGATGATTTTGGTGGTATCAAGATAACAACTTCCTGTCTTGGAAGGATTTAAAACCCTGTGGATGCCTACAGTCCATTCAGCTTTTAAAGAATTATGATCTATGTAGTCTCATGCTAAAACCAATCTCTTCTGTCTTCATTGTTTTGAAGAAAATTGTTTCCTTTTCTATAACGGGGAGATAATTTTGCCACTTCACTTTTGTAAGGGAAACATGACATTTTTTAATGAAAACAAATTTCTGAAGAGAAAGTTCGGCCAAAGCATAACTGTTTTCTGTTTTTCCTGTCTGACAAAACCATTTTGGGTTCCACATTGACTCAAAGAACAATCATCTCTGTTGTGACTAGATGAAATATTGCCACTTGCTTACCTAATTTAATGTCACCCCTGCTAATAGTAATTATGGAATCACTGATTTCAGTGGAAAAAGATTTCTTCCTTATGATTAGCAGATAAAAAAAGACCTAAATATGTTAGCAATTAAAAAGCTACATAAACAAAAAGAAATCGTAGAAAACTAAAAAGCCCATGTAAAAACCAAGACCATCCGTGGCTTAAGATTAATGAATATTTATTTTGCAGGTAAAAAGCTCCATTTCTTATAAATTTGCATTTGAGGTTTCAGTTTTGCCTCATGGTAGTCAAACAGCATTTTGAGGCAAATGGAAGTGCTGATAACCGAATCTTACCTAAGGGACTTACACAGAGAAGCTTGTAATGATAAGCTGTCTGTTAGGACTGTGCTGGGGGGAAAAAAAAAAGAAAAAAAAGAAAGTAAGAAAAGGGATAACTCAAGTTGGTTAGACTTTTTCTCTTGTGGACTGAAGGCATGCTACCAGCACAGTGTCCAGTTCTGGGCTCTCCACTTCAAAAAAGACGGGGATCTCGTAGAAGGAGTCCAACGGAGGGCTGCAAAGATGGTAAAGAGCCTCGAGCATATTCCTTATGAGGAAAGGCTGAGTAACCTGGGTCTATTCAGCCTGCGGAAAAGAAGACTGAGGGGAGATCTGATTAATGTTTATAAATATCTAAAGGGAGGTGGGAGGCAAATGGATGAGGCCAAGCCCTTCTTGGTGTGCACAGTGATAGGACAAGATGCAGTGGCCCTAAAACTTGAACATAGGAAGTTCCAGACACACATGCGTAAGAATTTCTTTATGGTAAGGGTGATGTTGTGCTGGAACAGATTGCCCAGAGAGGTTGTGGAGTCTCCTTCCATGGAGATACTCATGACCCATCTGGATGCCTTCTTGTGTGACCTATTGTAGGAAACCTGCTTTAGCAGAGGAATAGGACTTGATGATCACTCGAGATCCCTTCCAGCCTCTCCAATTCTATGATTTTTCCAAACCCTGACTTCTCTGTCTGAAAAAAGCCATATGGCTAGTGTTGCCTTCCTATAGGTATTTTGCATAACAAGGCAGCACTGTACATGCTGTTGTAGCGTGCCATACTAATTACAGTGTGGATATGAATCTGTGCCAGAGATGGTCAAGCTTGCAACTGGGGAGTGAGAACACTGGGTGAAACAGTATGTTGGAAAAGAAATGAGTATATCATAGCCACACCCCATTAAGAGCCCAAGTGTTCTGTAGAGGAAACCCATTCTGCTCTTCTTGGTTTCTGTCATTTCTGGAAGGTCTGCTTGTAAGAAATTTCTGAGGCTAAAAAAACTGCTTCCTGACAATGTGATGAATGAATGCTTAAGTCTTGTATCCCTTTAGCAACTGATTTTTTGCCATTGCCTTAATCACTCTATTTCAGCAGTCCAGCTGGAGCCCAAGGACAGTCCAATAAAGATACTAGATTATCTACCCAAACACATAGCTCTTTCATAGTCATTCCATTATTAATTTCTTGTTTAACATGAAGTCTTTGTAGGCTTTTTAGTTCAAAACTCATTAATACTGTAGCTCATCTGAAATTTTCAAACTCCGAGTGCACAACTCAGAACTTGGTCACAAACACAACTAAGCAAATTGGGACATTACTAGCCAAGAGAAAAAGAAGATTGAGTTTCATTTCAAAATTTTTGTCTTTTCAAATCCGATGAATTGAAATGTATTTAAAGTATTGAAATAAGTTGATCATGGAATACATGTTCCTTTTGGCATGTTTGCTACTGTCAGTCTTCCTGAGATGGGCCATCCAATCTGCAAAAGGAAGCAGAGATGTTTTTATCATTACACTCAAAAACTACTAAATGGAAAGTGTAACCTAGTAACACATACAGGATTAGCTGGGTCACTCACATGAGATATGGATCATGGCATATTTTAATTTGGAATGAATCTCTGGTTATCTCTAGTCCAATTTCCCTGTTCAAAACTGGGTCCACTAAAAGATTGTTCAAGGTTGTGTCCAGTGGGGTTTTGAAAATGTCTATGATTGGAGATTCTGTAACCCTTCTGAGAATAATAGAATCAGAGAATCAGAAGGTTGGAAAGGACCTACAAGATCATCTAGTCCAACCATCCTCCTATTACCATTGCTACCACAAGCCATCAAACCATATCTTGTAGCTCCTCATCCAGGCACCTCTTGAACACTGCCAGGGACAGTGACTCCACCACCTCCCTGGGCAGGCCATTCCAGTGCCTGACCACTATCTGAGAGAAAAAGTTTTTTCTTATGTCTAATCTAAACCTGAGCAATCTGTGCCATGTTCATCCACCTTCACAGTGAAAATTTTTTCCTTACATGTCAGTGGAATTTTCTGTACTTTGATTTCTTCCTGTTGTCTTTTGTCCTATTTCGGCATGATGCTGGGAAGAGACTAGCTCTACACTCTTTCCATCTTATTGATAAGATCCAACCTGACCCTTTCTTACAGAGGTTAAACCTCTCTGTATAATCCCAGCTCTCTCAGCCTCTTTTCCTATGTCAGATGTTCTGGTTCTTTAGTTGTCTTTGTGGCCATTTGTTGGACTTCTTGTTCTGCTATGTCCATGTCTCTCTAGTCTGGAGAGGCCAGCAATTTACCCAGTACTCCAGATGACTCTCACTAATGCAGAGAGAAGGATCACTTCCAGCAACATGGTAGTGCTTTTCCTGACACAGTTTAGGAGGCTGTTTCGCAGAGTACATCTCTGGTTTTGTGTTCAACTTGGTGTCTGCCAGGACCCCAGGTCCTTTCTCACGAAGTTCACACTAGCTGATCAGTCAGGGTCTATGCAAGCAACATCTAACAAGTAATAAGTATCAATATAACTATGTTGTTATTAATAATAAGCGCTGGGACTGCATGTGAGGATACTGAAACTGTTGACAGATGTCACTGTGAGGCTGCTCCCTAACAACTTTGAAAGATCAAGGCACATGAGGAGATCTCTTGTGATTTGTAAAAGGCAAACATTTAAGTCCATCTTCCAGAGGAACAAGTAGGAGAGCCTAGGAAGTTCCAGGCTGATCAACCTAATTGCAATCTGTGGGAAGGCTGTGGAACATGTCCTCATGATCATGTTGGGCTTTTCAGTCCAAAGGAGACATCGATTGATTGACTGGAATAAAAGTATGAGAGGAAGGGGTTTAGGAGCACAGGATGTATGAAGAGCGGCTGAGGGAATTTTGTTGTCTCTGGAGAGAAGAATGCTATAAAGAAGGTGCGGCCAGACTCCTCTCAGAAGTAACAGGGATAGGGTAGGTGGCAACAGTTTTGGGTTGAAGCAAGGAAAATTCAGACTGAAGTGCAAAATAAATGAATAAAAGAGGCAGGGGTTCTGTAGGCACATAGGCAGTGAAACAGACTGTCAAGAAAAGTTACGCATTTGGAGGCTCTTGAAACTCAGATGGCTCTCAGCAATCTGATCGTATTGAAGCTATCCCTGCCATGAGCAGAAATTTGGATGAGGTGATCTCCAGAGGTTCCTACCAACCTAAATTATTATATATTTTCACAACAAGTACAGAAATAAGAAAATATATGAAATTCATTCTTTTGCACTGTTGTTTATCTGTTTTTTTAAATCACTTGTGGAACATCTAAATTCCAATCTGTTCGAGAGTAAAATGTCGTCAGCTTTAAGTGCAGGCAGCTGACCACTCTCTGGTATAATGGGAAATGTGAAAACTGATTGTGAAACAGTGGAACTGGATTCCTGCAAGAGACAGATCTATTGCCAGCCCTTAGATGTAACCTTAGAGGAAATTAAAGGGATGACTCAATGTAATGCAAAGTGTACCTGTACAACCAGTAAATCTGAAGGGACAGGGTCACAGTGCATTCTTTTTTCTCTTATCTATCTGGCAGAGGATTTTATTTTCAATTACAGTAAAGAAATGGAAGTTCAGTCCACAAATGCGGCAGACTACTGACTGAACAACCTTCAAAAAAAAGATGAGAAAAGGTTCTTTAAACGTTATGGGAGATAAACTTGGCAATATTTATTAGGTTCTTTGTTTCTTTCTTTGTTATTTAGCTGAACGTCTGCATTGTCCTGCTAATGAGATTTCTCATAAGGTCACTGCAAGTATTAGGAATATAATTATCAAGTTATTAGAAGAAGACTGCATTGTAAAATGGACAGTATGCAATAGAGCTATGTTGATTTGAGGATCAAATCTGCAAACGATTTCTGGCAATTTGTCTCCTTTGTTTCAGTGATAGTTTTGTTTAAGTACTGAGTAACATAAGAATGAAAGAGTATAACAGTAAGTACAACTTAGAGCAAGTTCGTAGCAGATCCAGTGTTGAATTCCTTTGGCTGATATGTTCTATATGGTCAGTATGGTTCAGATGATGGTATAGTAGTTTTATTAAAAGTGTTTGCTTTGTCAGACAAGTGGAAGAACAGGCTGTCTTCTTCCCTTCATTTTCCATGTGAAATTCTCTGCTATGATTATATGCCAGCTCTTGTCAACTGACTGGCCCTAGACCCAGTTGTTCTTTATGCACCAGTTTTGAGTAATATGGTAAAGAAGCGATCTCCTCAATTTGTTAATTTGTATATTGCTTGAAGTCTAGTTCTTTTCCATCTGCTCTGCAATCTGCTGCTGTTATTACGTTATGAGACAAGTCAACCAAATCCTCAGACCAACTTCTGAGTTTTTATTAGATTTTTTCCTCCCATTGCTTCTCAGATGTATCCGTGAGCATGGTAGATTGTTATTTCTTAACAATTCCAACAGTTTCTGTATCTCAGTCTGATATTATGGATTGCACTGATACACAGCAGTCATCTTCAACAGATATGAAACCAATCATACATAACAGAAAGATATTTCCTGTTCTTTTGCACCTGTAAGCAACCTTAAGGAATAACTTTTTATCACATGAGAGATTCCCATTCATTTTGATTTAGGCACAAAATACTGACTGTGTATACAGATTGTAGAACTTGGACAATATTTTAGAACACAACATGTACAAAGAAAATGCTTCACAAAGTTGTTATTGAGTGCATTTTTACTGGATCAAATTGCAATATCTGTCTTCCATACGAATAAAGTCAGTTTTCCAGTCTGAATTACTTTTTTCTGCCTATTTGGTTCTTTGAAAAGCCTAGTAAGGCTGACATGCTAATACCATTTTTGGTCTTTATAAGACCCTGCATATTTATCTTTGCCATAGCATAATCGCATTCTAAGATGGCGTATTCTTTCAATTCCTTGAATGCATTCTTTCAGTTCCTTGAACAAACTGTAGTTTTACTCTCCTTTATCTACACAAAGCATTAGTAAGCAGCTAGATGCACTAAAATAACACTGTAGAAAGCATGGACTTCTTCCTTTTTTTGAAATGATCCTAGTTGAGTGCTTTACAGGGAATGATGAATCTCTCTCTTACATCACATAGTGAAACTTTCTCTGCAATGCTGAGATTCTGGATAGTTAACTCTTTACAAGAGAAGTAGCACAATGCAGCTGGATCTGAACACTTCTAAAACCATTTGAGGACTGGGACACTGTCAATTCCATTCTCGCTATTCACCTTTTATCCTTTTCACATATTTTGTATTTGAAATGTGTTTATGAGTTTCTGTACATGCGCAGCTTGTCATTTTTCTTCCATCAAATTTGCCAATCCAGTTTCATATTTCACTTACCCTTTTAAAAAAAATATTTTACTTCCCCTGTTACATTTCATTTTCTCTGGTTTTGGCTGATTGATTGTCAATCTGTGGTCCTTGTCAAATTCAGTGTTTAATAACTTGGTGAACCAAAGGATCCCAGCACCCATGGTGCAGGTGCAAAAGCCATTCGTGTCTGTGAAATAATCAACTGAGCAGAGAGACACAAACATCTGTTCCCAGTAAGATTTTCCAAGAACCTCTGTTCCACTTTTTAGGCCTTGCTTATATACAACACAGGTCCTCTAGGAGACAGAATTTGTGTTTTCAGTTAACTTCACCATTATCGTATATATCAAATAACCTGTATTCTGCATATTATGCCTATATGTATGGTGAACTTTCATATTATTTATACTAACATAAAAGTCATGCATTTATCTCATTTAACAACTGCTACACTATGTAATGACATGAAGAAAAAAATGAAGTGCTGTCTTCCTTCTCCAGACTGTTTGAGATGATGTATAGTTGCATATACTTTATTTTATTGAACTCTAGTGAAAGGACAGGGAGAAGAAAATATTGGCTGTTTTAATAGGAACAGCCTGTGCCAAAGCCTTGGCTGCTTTAGCACTGTGTTGTATGTGTGAGGTATTCCCATAATAAAAAGAGATCTTTTGAACTATAAGTCCAGAGCAGTCAGTTGTAAAGAACACCTTCTCCCCAGTGCCCTTTTAAATCTCATTTGGATACACGAGTAAGCCTTGTTTTTGATAAATAGGCTTAAGTAAATAAGTTTAAGTAACTGTTACTTAAAAGAAACGATCTTTAAATAATTTATGAAAATAAGGCCTTGATCAATCTGATCTAAAAGTTATTCCATTTAATGGGAGGAGTTGAACAAGATCATTCCTTGATTTTATTTCCAGCCTATTTTTTCCTATGATTTAACTGCTTTTTAAAATTACTACTAATTACTTATTTGATGTATCTTCCAAAACTCTAATAGCTACTTGAGAAATCTTCATCTTCTTTCCAAAATTTTATATAGTCCAATCTCTATTGTTCTAATTCAGCCAACATCCCACAAGCTCTACTGCAGCTATTACTTGCCATTCCTTTTTTAGAGCATTTCTGCAGTGTAAAGTAGGTGGACTTTGTCCATGCCATCCATCCTTTCAGTCATGGATGTTATCGCCTCCCGGTCTTCTTCCCAACTTACTAATTTTAAAATATTACTTGTCTTTATAGAGAAAAATTTGAGGAAATACTTAAAAATATTATGTTGGTTGAATTGCTAATTCTACAGCCTTTACACTTCTGTAGTATTATTCACGGTTTTAATGATCGTGATACATGATACCAGACTTGTTCAGATAATTTGAGATACTCATTACAGGTCCTACACAGTCTATTTTCAATGCAGACATAGAGCTTTTATCGTCTGGGTTTGGTTCATCAGTTAACATGAGAAGTTTCTTGTGAAAAAATAATAATTCAGAGGAAGATGATAGAAAACTAATAAATATTTTGCTACAAATACAGGTAAGCCTCAATTTACCCTGACTTTTACTGAAGGTCAAGTGTTTTCCTATCTGTAGTCTCTGAATCCTCTGAAGATATACCTGGCCTTAGTATGTGTTGTAGTTTGAGGTAGAAATACATTTTGCTGAAAGAAAAATCTCTCATAATAAATGCTATTCCAAAGTGGTGTAGGCATGAAATGGTTTTTTTCGGTATCACAAGAATTTTGGAAAATCAAAATGATTTTCTGTCCTGACCCAGCAAAATATATTAAAATCTTGAAAGTGTTTATGATATGTAAATTTAAAAAGAAAGCTGAAATGTTCGTAGAAAAAGTTAAAAAATATCTGAATCTAAATAACTTAAATTTCCAAACAAACATCAAGATTATATTTGATTTTAGATCTAGACAGTTTTGCATTTCGAAAATAAGCTAATATTTTCAGATTTTTTTTCTATTTTTTTTTTCCCCAGCGAATTACAAGTGTCATTTGAAGGAAAATATAACCTGCCATTTTATAATAACAGTAAAGTTCTTCCGACCATTTTTTTTTCTCACGATAACTTTGACAAAAGGGACATGTAGCAGTGGCACTACAAGCACACAAGCCAAATCAAATATCCTCAGATCTTATATAAAATGCAATGTGACTGGGATTTGAAATGGCTGTTTAAAGTCTGCCTCTCAGAGAAATAGCCTTCAAGCCTATGTCTGTGCTGCTTCAGATACTCTAATGTCTCTGCAGCAAAACTCTGGAAACAAAAATGTCAAAATGAAAACTTACCGCACTGTACTGATGTATTGCAAAAACAAAACTGAAAAAAAACAAAACCATTTGTAGCCTATTTAGCAGCAGTTACATTCCACCACCACACGTTTATGTTTGGTTCAAATTGTAGGGTGAGTCGTATGTCACATCTCCACTGCTTTACAAATGGGCATCCATATGTAGGTTGCATTCAACTGTATTTCCAATTCTCAGATTAAAACTGCATCAAAGGAGAAAGTTTTTCACACAGAAGGTGGTGATGCACTGGAACAGGTTGCCCAAGGAGGCCCAAGGATGCCCCATCCTTGGAGGCATTCAAGACCAGGCTGGATGTGGCTCTGGGCAGCCTGGTCTGGTGGTTGGTGACCCTGCACATAGCAGGGGGATTGAAACCGGATGATCATTGTGGTCCTTTTCAACCCAGGCCATTCTATGATTCTGTGATCCAAGAGGTTGCTTTTAAAAGCAAACGCTGACCCAGCTTTTACTGTAGTGAAGTATCTCATCCCAGTCACAGGTGTAGAGATTCTTGAAGTGCCTCTTAGTGTTCAGAGAAACACTAGGAGTTCCCTAGTCCATGCTGAAGAAACAGCCCTTTGACCCCTTGTCATTCAGTTGCACAATATTAGTGCAGCTTCCTGAAAATAAAGTTTTTGCTGCGATTTACTGAAGTTTAAAATGTTATCAAAGTATTTTGTGAATATATTTACATCAGGGTCAAAAAGTTGCAAGTATGTAAATAAATCTTGTTTGTATTCCAGCAGTTCTCATTTATTTTTTTATTTTTATTTTTTATTTTTTAAGAAGTCCATCATTTTTCTTCTTGCATTTGCCAGTTCTGAAAATTTTGCTGTACATCTTCCCTTCCCCCTTTCTAGCTCTACTAAAATGTTGACTCTGGGAACAGGCACGTGTAAGCCGTATCCCGTCTGAGAAGTTCAGGCAGTGTAGTGTGATTCAGAGACTTACAGGTATCTTGTTTAGTATGTATATATAAAAACAAACAAACAAACTTTTTCCTTAAAATACAATGTTTTACTGCATCCCATTCTATATTACTAACCGAACTTAAAATTCTCAAACACAGTGCCTGTTGTATTCCTTAGTTTCTGTTAGAGATATTTTCAAGTTTTAGTAACTATTCTTTTTTTAAATGTCACTTGCTGAACAATTCTCTTCATTTTGAGATGAAGTAGTGATCCTCAATACACAGGAATAATGAAAATTTGAAAAAGATATGGATATAATATACTTGAACAGTAAAAAAATCTGTCAAACTTTTCTGTCAAGCATCTTTTATGCTTTTACTCAGACTATCTCATCTGTAGGGAGTGCTTTGTAGTAGAGCCTCTAAGGGTAGTAGAGAATACAGCATCGTAGCACTTAAAATAGTGATGGGGAACACTTCTCATCTAGGAGACAAGAAATCTGGATTTAATTCCCAACTCAGCCCCTAATTCTCTCTGATTTTGTGTCACTTAAGGTTTGACCTAAAAAAGAACTATAGGTGTAGCAAATTCTGTCTTTTAACATCCCTGGGAGTATGTGCAAACACTCACAAAGATTATCTTTAGCTGAAGGGTAGGCTGCTTTCTTGCCATAGTGGAGGTCCTCAACACTTTTTGTTTTTCAGGTCTTTAGGGTTTTCCCAGTAGAGGTGCAGATTCTTTCTTTCTCTGGTGGAGAAAGGTTTCCCCTGCTGTTATAAGCAACATCTTGCAAATCCTTTGGAAGCAGGTTGTTCGACCTCATGGATGCTGAAAGTGAAAACCATCTTGATTATATTCTTGCTCCAATTTGCTGTCAAATCCACTGATTATGGAGACAGCCTAAGAAAACTAGCATCATCATCTGATCCCTAAAGAGAAGTCCGGACTCTTCTGGGCTTTAGGTTTGTGGGCAGAGAACATGTAACACCACGTACCATGAGCAAGAAACTCCAGTCTGCAGTAAAGGAGCTATATAAAGACAGTAATGTTTTAAATCCAATCCCAACTTACATTAAGCATTTTAATTGCATTGTAGTTTTGATCTTATCCAGAATCCTGTCCTAATCTGTGGAATCCATTTCATTTCTCTGTAAATGGAGAAAAGTGAGCTCCTTCTTATATAGGGAAGCTGGGAAAGGATACCTCACTCTTGAATCCTACAACAGGAACACAGGATGTATAGCTTTTGTTGCCCCTCATGCAAAGGAGATTGAAACACATATTTCTTATGCTCCTGAAGAGTATTACGTGTGCAAAACCACTCTCCTAGTAGGAGTTGGTCTTCATCTTTTCTTACGATGTCTGACAGTGAAATGTACTTCTCTGATGTGGGAAGGGATTGAACCAGTTTTCCCTGGAACAGTGATTGGCTCTCACATGCTCCCTACCATTTAATTTAGATACATGCTTTTCTACATTTACAGACAGAAGTGTGATTGCTGCTTTTTTTCAATGGGCCTTGTCTCCTAAGGCAGGTTTGCAAAACACTTCACAGATGGATCTCTGCAGGCAAACCGAGTGAAGGAATAACTACTTTATGGATATCAATCAATACAGGATGTGAGCTGGAAGCCAAATTGCTTATTCCTGTAGAGAGAAGCTCCTCTACATGCCCAGCAGCAGAGCTTTAAATGGCTTGGGAACCTTAAAACCGAAGTCCCCAGAGAAATAAGGCAGCCCCCCTGGGCCTGTAGGCTGATGAGCAGAGGTTTTCAGAATTGCAGTTCTGTTGCCTGATTTAAAAAACATTTATAAACAAGTTACCAACAAGGAGTGTTCAGTTGCAGCATCAATTCATTAGTCTCAGGTGTCTTGCTCTGGGCCACGGATTTGTCTCAAGGGAGCCTTGCAGTGGTCAAGCTGTTATTGAATGCTGGTTTTCTTGTGTTCGGAGATTAGCCTGCTGAGCCACATGCAGCTGTTCCCTCTCTGACACTCTGTCAAGCAAAATAACTGGTTCAGTGCACTCAGAAGGGCTAGTGACCATGTGGTTGTCTGTACTATGGGCAGGTAGCTACACTTCAATGCCATTTTCATTATGGCATTTTGGCTTATAACGTGTAGGTCTTGTCTCTGCATCTTCCAGTTCCTTGTGACTCCAGTTTCTAGCAACAGAGGGATATCTTTTCAGCTGAGCTACAATGACTCTCATTTGCCATTCTGTTATTTTAGAGGGCCAAATATGGAGCAGGAACTGTATCTTCAGTCTTTTGTGTATGTTTTCAATTATTCTGATATTCTTTAACTCTGTGAAATCAAAAATAATGGCAGCTTGTGGAGATATGTCAAAGCACACGCATCTTTGCAAACTGTGAACTTCTGTGCTGTCCCTTGTTTGCCATTGTCAAGGCACTTCACTTTGTTAGGTGCACCAAGATGAATTCAATAGATAATCAGCTATTTAGTGGGACTACCACATAAGAAAGCTGCTTTAGAAAAGCATGTATTAAACTGCTGAACATGTACAGACTTTCTGTTACTCGAGATAAAAGACATCTATGCCCACTCTCCTCTTGAAAGCGTCTCAAGCTACCACAGTATGCGTGCAATTACTGTAGACTGTACAGAACATGCCATGTGCTATGTGCCAGCCCTTTGCCCTAGGTACTGTGTAAAGAGCCATCTGATGGCACAGAGGTCCCTAAAATGGCATTAAATCCCTGCACTTAGGCAATCCTAACTTCCCTTCAGTGTCAGTGCTCTCATTGCAGTCCATGGGGATCTAGCATTCAGTTCAAATGTGTCTGGGTTGTCAGCTGTGTCACAGGATTTACAGGAGATACAGATCCCTTTGGATTATCAACTGGAGAATAGAGTATGTCACAGTTCTTGGAATGATTTAGTCACCCAGTTTTAACAAAAGCTTTTGGTATATGAACATACTGTTTTGACATGCTAGCCATCCTGCAGTAACCAGGTAAGCATATCCTTCCCCTAGCAAATCTACAGTAGGTTATTGATAAATCATGCTCTAATCTCCATTTACTCTTCTGATTAGGACTCCACTGAGTGCATGATCCCTGGTTTACACTTAGGAATGTGTCTAAATTCAAGCTAAATCCCACTGTTAGGTTCCTGTTTCAGTGTAGTAATGTTGATAGCATCACAGCGGCTTGTACATCTGTATTGAACTTAAAAGTGCTCCACGTGCTTTCAGACTGTTAGTCATTAGGATAGCCACTGAAGTGTCAAACTTTTTTGGGAAAAAAAATAAAAAAAATTTAAAAAATTCAAAATTGGTATGAAAAAGAAATCCTGGGATAGTGCTGTTATTTCTTTGTTCTCTGCTCATTCTGGTGCTGACTTCAAAAAAGTGATCAAATACACTGTGCTCATACATCTTCATTCTGATTGCCTGTTATTAATTTACCCTTTGGATGTAGACAGCACCTGAAAATGATGGATTTTGGACTCTTTCTCCCTCAAGTCTTTTCTTTTTGTCTCTGGCTCCTTTGCTTTGCTGTTGTGAGAAAATTGTGGTCTACCTGCTGTAGGCTTTAGCCTGGAAAGAACATTTTGAGCATTTTCCCTTGCTTAACCGCTTCCATTTTTACTGTCAGTAAGTAGTAGGTTTGTTCCAAGTACCAGTTGAAAAGTTGTCCTTTTATGTACAGTATTCATAAATATGGGCTTCTCAACATTGAATTATTTACAGTTACCCTCTCTGTTTCTGAAGAGCTTTTTACTTTGTTACGAAATTTAACCACTGTGTTTTTCCTGTTAGTGTTTTCTTAAGTTGTGCTGCTCATGCAATATGAATGTGCCTTGCTACAGAATTTAAGTATGGCAAAGCAAACAGAAGCTTTTTGACAAACAAAATAAAACTCAGGCTGACCATGGAAATCTAGCTGAAACCCAGTCAGCCAATGGCCATTAACCATCCTACAGGGTGCAGGCGAGGGTATTAGCTGTGAAATGACAGTAACCAGCTACAGAAAACTGCTCTAACTACAAGCTAAATCTAGAAAGCTGTGGAGATTTTTTCCACAATAGGTATAATTTTACTTCTGGCGCAGGTAAAAATATGTAACCTGGTGACATCATTAGGCACGCATGGCTTTTGAAAAATGTCAGCTACTCTCATTTGTATTTGAATTAGAACTTGAAAATTAAAACTAGATGCTTTTTTCATTTTTATCCACCGAAAAACATTTTTTTTCAAGAAGTGATGTTTGCATTTAGAGACTAAAATAACACTGCAGAGAGTGGTATGTAATGCTAATAGTTAATAAAATAGAGATGTATTTTGTTACTATTTCTAACAAACTAATGACAGTACTAAAAATATTTGCCATATTCCATAAAAGGTTGTAATTTTATTTTTATCAGTAAATGCACTTGAATTATGCACAGATTATGTTATTATGAGTTTCTTTAAAATAATGTTATTTTGCTCTAACTGAAGCTCACTCAATTTGCAAACTTAGCATGGGCATTAATTAGTTATAGAATATGGTGCACAATTTATACTAAGCATTTTGGATGCTTTCATGTTTCAAATGTTCATGTTTCAAATTTCAAAAATGACTGTGAGGATGATCTGATGTTTTCAAGGCCTTTCTACGCATTTGATTATTGTATACCACTTACCTGATGTTATTGTAAGACCTGAGATACAACATTCTTGAAAATAAGTGACTACATGGAAGATTTCCGTTTCCATTAAAAAACTCCCAATGTTTATGCCCACTGTGGTGTCTCTTCTACTTTTTAATACCTATTACACAGTGATCGTTTGCCTCTCAGCCTTTTTAAATAACCAATCTTGCATACATCAGCCTGCCACAGTGGTGATGGTGGGCTCCTCGCAATGAGCAGTGGGGCTGTAGGAGATAGCTAGATGGCTGTTTTTCAGGAATGTACAGAAACAGCTAGTTTCTGTACACCTGTAGTCATGTATAATGCATATTTCAATGTTTTATGCATATGAGTAATGGGAATTAAAAAAAAAAAGTGAGAACCATGTTTTTTTTCCATGTGTTTTACACAAAAAGGTACCAGCTTGCTTTGGGAGGCCAGTCCTTATAACTGACATTCATATTGTGTCTTATTTGTCTTTGTCTTATTTGAGACACTTCAAGCAATGCAGACTTAATTATTGTTCATCTTTGCAAAATATTACAAAACCATCATAGTGAAAATGCAGGGAAAAAGGGAATTCTAAATGTTTTACAGTTACACTCTCCCCGTCTCTCTGCAACTGGGAGATGTGTTCTTGTGTGTTCTTATGGCCCTCCCTAGGAACTTGTTATTGCTCTCTCTTGGAGAATGGATATTGGAACAGAGAGACTTTAGACTGACCCACTATAGCTGATCTTGTGTTCCTGAATCCTGATTTGCAATGCAGCACATTTACAGTATGAATGATCTTTTTAACTACATGGAAAATAATTAAAAATAGCTTGGAAACACTGCCTCTTTTTTTTTTTTTCCCCCACTCCAGCAGAAAATATAAGCCAGCATTTATATGCTATTCATCTCATTAAAAAAATGTGATTATTTTTTTAGCAACATGTTGTCTAAAAGGTCACCAAATGTATTTAATCAAAAGAGCCATTAGAGTATGCCATTTTGTATGAAACCATTCATTGACATCAGTATTTCTGCTCTACAACTTACCAACTCATATCTAAGTAGCAGTACAGTGCTGTGCATTGATTTGTGTGATCAAGACCCTGTATCTTGATCAAAAATCTAGATTTTAATATGACTGCCCCAAACAGGGGGATCAAGCTTGCACTGATCCAGTTGCACAGATATTGTACACTGGACGCTATAAATTACAACCTTGGGAATATAGTAATGATAATGTTTGAATAATACAATAATTGCAGAAGTTGCTACATGCAACTGGGTTGGTTGTGCACAACCTTAAGTAGGCACATCATTATGTAAGCAATGTTTCCAGGAGTCTTGAAAACAGTTTCATTATTTAGTGTTTTAGTTCCTGAGGGCAGTTGTGTCTTCCTAAACACTATAAAAGCATTTGAGCAAAGAATATGACTATATTCAAAGCTGTGCTTTGTCCCAAAGAGCTTTTACTCCAGCAGGTAACTTTACCTTCTAACTATAATGAATTTGAGTGTTGAGGTCAAATTATTGTGTAAGGTTTTTACTTAAACAGAACAGAACTACTTACTTTGGATTTAAATAAAATATATCTATGGAAATATGTTGTATACATCAAGAAATGGGGAATGGTCTTAAACTGAGACAGCAGAGGCTTAGGTTAGATATTAGGAGGAAGTTTTTCACACAGAGGGTGGTGACGCACTGGAACAGGTTGCCCAAGGAGGTTGTGGATGCCCCATCACTGCAGGCATTCAAGGCCAGGCTGGATGTGGCTCTGGGCAGCCTGGTCTGGTGGTTGGCGACCCTGCACATAGCAGGGGGGTTGAAACCAGGTGATCACTGTGGTCCTCTTCAACCCAGGCCATTCTATGATTCTGTGATTCTATGATTCTGAATCACCGCTTTTCACTCAAAGAAAGCTTGCTTGCACTACTGTGTTATAAAAACATGGTTGTATAGCTGGTGGAGTTAAAAGTCAGGTGACTCAATTATCTCTTTGAAGAGACATAAAATATTTTCAACAAGATTTTGCAAAGTCAGCAATACTGAGAATGTTGCGATTCCATTTGTACAGGGGAAGAGGTAAAAAGTGTAAAGCTGTTTTTTTTTTCTAGAATCCTTACATAATCCTAAAATCTTTACCTGTCACTGTTTTGCACCTTCAGAAGAGATGTGGGCTGTAAAATCACATTTTCAATTCGAATTGGAATTGACCCATCCTAGTTCAGTACTGCGTCAAGGTTCAGATCTAGCAGAAAAAGTGATTATGCAAGAAATGGGAAATCTTTCACAGTAATCATAAATTTTGTCGCTAAAGCAAGTTCTTTATAACTACATTAAGCAAACGTGTGTAGCTTACAATCTGTGTTCTTGTTTCCACAGTGCATACATTATAACAGACTTCATGGGCATCAGGAATGAAAATTTTATGAAGGTAGCTGCAGTTGGGACTTGGATGGGAGATTTTGTCACAGCATGGATGGTAAGAAATACACTATTGCATTTTGAAAGAGAATAGAAGTAAATTTCTTAGTTTCAGGGAAGAGAGGAAAGGATAAGGGCTAAAACTCAGCTTCTTGAAGTATTCAAATGTTTTAACTCAGGGAAATAGCAAATGAAAGCAAACATAGGTAAAGTGGCCTAATGGCAGGGTATTTAAGTAGTTGGGAGTCAAAAAGTGTTTCAGGAGCTACAGCACCACTTTGTTCCTTCTGTTATGAGTGGGAAATTTTCAAAGGACAACAAGGGCTTAAGTAAAAACATCCTGGTGGCCATGTTTTGCTGTGAAATAACGTGATGACTTGCTATCTGGTAAAACAACGAGTAGTAGCTCAAAATAAACAAGTCTAATTAAAAGGATTAAAAAGGAGAAAAAAAATGACCGAATGATGTGATAGAGTGATGGAGGTGAGAGAAAGCGAGCATCCCAGAATTTGAAAGTAGCCTGTTTGATGTGAAACTATCAAATTAAATTTGTCTCTAGTTTAAAGATTTACAAGAATAAATTTTTGCAAAAAATTAGATGTGTTTGTGAGGCTGCTTTTCTCTAGAATTGTAATTGTTAAAAAAGTTATCTCCTGAAATGGTGGCTATGCACATCGCTCCTTGGTGAACGAGAACCAGAAAATGTCAGTTAACTGGGAACTGAAATAGAGCACATCCAAATGTGGTTTTGTTGTTCAGGAAAAGCATTTTTTAAACACAAAGCGATAGAAAGTGAATTCTTGTTCCTTTTCTTTTTTTTTCTTTCTTTTTTTAAGTAAGATTAGATTCTTCTGATAAGTGTAGGTAAGAATTTTAACAATTGTTGACTGTTACATTAGTCACTGAAGTCACTACATTTGTTTATACTGAATTAAGAAGTCCATGATTTTTAAGCTTGCATAATTTGTTTTTTTTTAAATTAATAACTAATAACTTTTCCCTAACCATTCACTGCTAGCTCAGTTTCTGTTCAAACTGATCAACATAATTCTAGGGAGATTCATTAAAAGTGGCAACGTTACCCAATTGTGAATGTTTATCACATATCACATAAGCGTGGTTGGAAAGTATTTCAGCACGGCATGTAGAAAGTGTTATTTTAGGCTGTGGCATGTGTTAGGAAAAATCACTACAGAAATGCTTTTAAATAAGAATCACTGTAAGACTCTTAAGAGTATGTTCTACAAAACTGTAGGAATAGTCTGAGAAGGGGATCTGAGTTTATGTCAGTTTATCTTGTATCCTCCACATATTGTGAACATACTGTATAACAGACAGGGAAAAAAAAAAGAGCATGAATGATTTTTTTCAGCATATTGTTTAGATGTGTTAGTGGTTTGTCTGAGACAAATTATGCTTTGTGAAATGGTAGCCACGAAAATCAAGTAGAGAACAAATCATCCAGACATACAAGCTTACAAGAAGGAGTCAACACACATGTTGACTGATGTTGACCATTAGTGTGGATTTCTGAAGAATCACTAATAAAATTCTGAAAACCTTTAGCTTGACCGTTGATGATGCATAAACTAAGCTGAATTGAGAGAGACATATGTGAATTAGAGTTCTGACAACAGGTTACGTACAGTTCATGCTACATTCCAGTTTTTCAGTCACTCTTTTCTCATTTGCAAAAAAAAAAAAAAAAAAGTATTTTATGCAGCACTGATGCTTTCCTGTGTATTCAAAGCTCTCACAGGTCTTTTCAGCAATAGAGGTAAAATTAGATTGTACCAAATAAGACTCTGTTGGAGAAGACTAGGAGAGATTGCTGGGGCAGTTTGGGGAGGTTGGTTGGAGCCACTGCTCAGGAACTGGTTGGGCATCATTTGGTGGGTGGTGAGCAGTTCAGCTGTGCATCGCTTGTTTTGTATGTTCTTTTATTATCATTATCTTCCTCATCTACAAAGCAGAAGCAGAATGCAGTATAAATGAGGATGAATTTTAAAAAAAGTCACATTCCTGGCACAGCAAATTCACATTTTCTCAACGACGCACAATATAGACTGTCCATCACTCCTGCAGCTTACCGCCTTACTTTGCTGACATTTAGTATTTGCTTCCCTTTCCCACTGTCATTCTCCCAAGTTCCCCATTGCCAAAGAAATTTTTAAAGTATTTGTAGACTTTATTCCCTGTGTCTGTCATTAGAATTGTCTGAGTATAAATTAAAATCAAAATTGGATTTGGAGGAAAGGCACATTCAAACAGCCTTTGAAAAGTGACGTTCAGTTTTAGTCATTTTAATTTTGAGAGAAATGCTGTGTTACATGGTGCTAATGTGAATGCTTCTATATAGAGCTGTAATCCATGTTTCCATCAGCATCAATGCTTTTTACTGGTGGAAATGTCAAACTCCTCACACTTTTCATATGCAAAGATTGTCTGAAATCTCTTCAAATTTCTGATCTCAGATGTTTAGATCCTCAGAGGAAAAGAGAACAATGAGATTGCTTATGCGGTGCAAAGTGTATGAATCAGTCCATGGAACATATAGTGTTGAAGGGCAGCTAAATCTCGAAACATCAAATGTCTGTAAATAGGTCTATAAATATCTAAGGTCTATAAATATCTAAGGTGTGGGGGGCAAAGTGGCGAGGCCAGACTCTTTTCAGCAGTGTATGGAGACAGGACAAGGGGAAATGGCCAGAAACTGGAGCATGGGAAGTTCCGCACGAATGTGCTCAAGAACTTATTTAGGGTGAGGGTGACGGAGCACTGGAACAGGCTGTCCAGGGGGGTTGTGGAGTCTCCTTCTCCGGAGATATTCAAGACCCACCTGGACGCCTACCTGTGCGACCTGCTGTAGGGAACCTGCTTTGGCAGGGGGGCTGGACTCGATGGTCCCTTCCAATGCCTACAATTCTGTGATTCTGTGGTTCTGTAATGTACATTGTCAAGTGCAGAAGTATTAGTAGCACTGGAGAGTGGACAGCATGCACATTGATGAAAACCTCCATTGGTAAAGTATGCTCAAAAAGTAAAAGTTTGCAGAGTATACCCAGTGCGTATTGACAATATGTAGTGCTAAGATGATATTTCCATCTCAGTGGTGATGGTTATGATATGCTACCTGTAGATAGGCTATCTGTCATAACCTCAAAATCTTGCTCCTGGGCTATGATGGTTCAATGAGGGCCATTGTTTCTTATGTGAGTCTAGAATTCTTTTGTCCCTTGTGAATCACTTTACATTCATCTACAAAATATTTCATCTGCCATTTTATTTGCTAGGGACTTCCTTCCGTAAGGACCTTTCTCAGTTCTTCATGGTCAGCACAGTCATCATCCTTATTACTGTGAATAACTTAATATCATTACAAAGCTTTCTCACCTCACTGCTCACTCATTTCACAAGGTTACATAAGAATATGATGAAGAACTGCATCCCTTGCACAAATCCCTGTGGAGCTCCGCTAATGACCTCAGTCCATTGCAAGACCTCTCTGGCTAACCTGCTTACCTTCTGTTTCCCGTCTTTTAACCAGTTATTTATCAGTATAAAGACCTTCCCTAAAGCTCTGGCTGTTGGGTTTCTTTAGAAGCTTTTGATATGGGATTTTAAAAGCCTTTAGAAAAAATCAGGTTAGGCTGTTTCAGCCACATCTCTTTTATAAATGTGCTTTGTTGACCTCATTCAGTAATCCCATTCTGAAATATCCCCACTCCTGATACTTACGGAGCCAGCTACTTCACTTAGCACTCCTTTCACAGCCTCAGTGTTCCCTGCTGCCATTAAAGAAATATTGAGATGATGCTGAGTGGCCCTGAAATTGCTGTTTGTCTGGAAAACGAAGAGTCCCATCTCATGAACTGTGAATATGCTGAACAGTCTGGGGATACCTTCATGTGGCTTCTCACTGAAAGACAGAGAGCTAAATTCCTACCTCTTAAACCTTATATTCATTTTCCCTTATTTTTATTCGTTTTCTCGTAAAACACTTTTGTAGTATTGGCTCGGCATGGTTTTGCAAGTGAACAAAAATTAATTTGGGAATACTTTGTTTTGTATATTCTTAAATATAGTGGAAGGGGCAGAGGCAGAGCCTGAAAATGGTAGTTAGTGTCACTCTGAAAACACAAACGTATCTGCTTGTGGTTAAGACCTATATTCTGAATATGTGTGTTTCAGAGAAGATCAACCATTGACATATAACCTCTCTTCTATGTAGCACGGTCTTTTGGATTTCTTGGGGCTAGACAAGGAGGGTCTTACCAAGCTTTGGTTATTTCCATACTTAGGTGGCTGTTTTTAGAGTCATAATTTTGGACCAGGAACCTGTGGATGTTTAATTTGAAGCTGGACCCCTCTTGGCCTTGTTGCTGAGATACACCTTTTCTCTCCTTCTCTGCACTACAAACAGTGGATACAGTACAGTTTCCTTAGTTTGGGATGGAAATGTTAAACAGAAATAAATATATACTTGCTTAAAACTACCGACCTTGTAAATGCTGGTGTGACCTTTCTCTGTAAATCAACATAATGCTTTAGTGTACTGTACAGTGCAAGGTGAAGTAGTGTAACACATACATTATACTCCAGTAACTTGATTTTATTTTCTGGTACATATCCAGTATCTGTAGATTATACTCTGTCTGCTTTATTCTTTATTTGTTTTTGTAATAAGAACAGGTGTTTACTGTTGACATTATTTGTTTGGTTGGTTTTTTGGTGTGTTTTTTTTTGCAAACCTATTGGCAGAAAAATTTAACAGTATTCGGAGATATTTACTTTTCATTGTTGCCGTTGAAATCCTGAAAAATATGATATATTTGCAGATTAGGAGAACAGGCTATTGAATGATTTTGAAGTACTTCCCTTGTGTTCTTTAAGACAAAAGATTATTCTTGTCCTCATTTTTTTCTGAGACATGAGTACCCATTCTGACATTCTAGTGGAATGAAGGATTCATTGCCACTCTGGAGAAATTAGGTTGATTTATCTCTGTTTTTATTTCATCTCATAATGTGTTTGTGTTAATAGGGCATGTTCAAAGGAAGTGAGCAACCTTGATAGTGTAGATACTATCATGTTACAGAAAATAACAGAAGCATCAAACTACTGCAGTGCCAATAGATAGAGAATAAAATGCTAGTATGATTAAAACATGAAGACCTCCTTTAGTACAGGGCAGGACACCATGTAAAAGAACGATGAAAGGAAATGTAGCATGATTGTTAAAAATAACTCTCTGAGATATTGTACATATTTTTCTTATAAAATGACAGCCACAAATGTTAACTCTTGATTGTATCGATTAAATACATCTTGATTAAAGAGTGATCCTTCTTTCAAGAAAATACTGTTCTGCAAAGGCTGGTGTATTTTTTTACTTTAGAAGCAGTGAGAACTCCGCCATCTTGGTGATTGTTCCATGATAGTTGGGACAGTCGGGAGTCTTGAATGAATGACACCTTTTCTAACTCATGCCTCTGTCAAGGACTGAGCATGACTATTTCACTGACATATCAAATGACAAAATAAAACTCTAATTGAATTTGCAGTGGTGTCTAAAATACTGTATAGCTAACAACTCCACTGTGCTTCTGTAGTGGAAATGAAATTAAACCAAGAAGCACCAAAGGAGCAAAGTGTATGACACATTACTAAAACCACTTGCCAGAGTTGCACAGGAATGTGACTAACGTCACTGGCAGCAACATGCTTCTTTCCGTTCAGAGAAGCAAGCACAACGCCATTGCTGTGTTTCCATTTTTACTTTTCTTCCTCTTCTTAAGGGTGAGTCCACTTGCAGTCATTCTGTATCTAGTTCTATCTCTAGATGATAACATGCACGTAAAGACATTGACACAACTGGCGTTCATACACTCAGTCATACAAAACTTGCTAATTCTGTGTCTTCAATTCTGTAGGGCACAAATATGTGCGCATCCTGCTCTTCTTTGTGGCTGGTATGTAGTTATATAAGGTGGAGTGTTCCTGGTGTCATCTGAGTTCATCCGATCATCCCATCAAGTCAGATTGCACTATTATTTATTCATTGATTGATGGTGTAGCCATCTGTTCATGTGCTCTGGATTATAATTATCTGCCTTTTCAAACTCCATCTTTTTTTATATTCCCCCGTTACCCTGTCATTTGAGTTTTGACCAGGCATTGCCAGAGGTGTTGCTTCATCCCCATCTCTCTCCCAGCCAATGAGTTCTTTCAGCTCATCCTCACAGTGGGTATCTGTGTTGAAGATAAGCATTTTCTGGACTTTAAAACGTATCTTGGTATATCTACCAGTAAAAACCTCAATATTTTCTTCTAGAGAAGAATACATTCAGCTCTTTCTCAGAATTCAAGAGTAAGAATTGGAAGCCCCAAAGTTGTGCCCTAGAATTTGTTCTAGGATTTCAATGAAGCAGCCACACATACATCAATAAATGATTATCTGACACCTTCCTGTGGCAAGCAGAAATAGTTCAAGGATTTCTTTTAAATATGTGGGAAATTTCACCCAACAATTTTGTTTTTGAAGGAGTGTGAACTCTTATGCAAGTTTCTGTGACCCTGTACGTGCATTTATTGTACTGCCTGGATCATTTTCTCTTCACTCTGCATGTGTTCATGCATATTAGTTCAGTAATCCTGAACCTGGTGAGCACCATAGCAAAACTCAGCATGCATGCTGGGCCTGGTGAGAGGAGTGTGCAGGCTGTGCAGGAGACGTTGTCATTTATCTGACAACCTGTGTTTGGTGAGTGGCTTTAGATGAACTCAGGAAATTTCCTATTGCTAGGGGTGGTAGATCATAAGCACTCAAGCATGGCAGAATAAGCACACCTCCATCTTATGGCCTGTATGACAACAACTGATAATGAGAGGAATGTGACTGTGAATACAGTATCCAAAACTGCTTGAGAAGGTGCTTGCCTAGAACCTAATATAACTAATGAAAAAAACTGTCAGATTAAACAGTAAATAGGAAATTGCTGAGAGACTTTTGAAAAACAGAAGGAATTACCTTGACGTGTAGAAGAAGCATGAAAATTTGTGACAGAAAATAGGGGAACAGAAGTCAAAACTTAGTTTGACTCTGCCAGAAGTCACCCCACTGCCATGGTGTGCTGTCTGGCTAGGACAGGCAGAGCATATTTTCTTCAGACTGTTGTGAGCAGCTTGCTTGCAGCTTTTGTTCTGACAATGCATAGTGCACCAAGCAGGGACTTGGACCTTGAGTGTACATATGTTTGTGGGGTGCTCTTTCTTCAGTGTATGAATTAGCAGATTGTAGGGAGTGGATGACATGAACAGACATAAAGCAGGAACACTCATGTCTGCAAAAGGAAATGTGTGCAACTGGGGGAACCCACACTACTGGAAGGGGTGTATGTTCTTGTAACCTCCATGTCTGTGATACCTTAATGATGTGTGTGTCATGTGTGTTGTTCTGTGCTTTTGGGAATTTGGCAAAGAAGGGTCTCAAAGAGCGTTAACATTTGTTAGATGCCAAGCATTATGATTTATCTGTTATAGTGCTGGCTGATTGCTGATTAACGACGTATCATTAATAAATTAATAAAACACTTTGATTTTGATTTGATTTAAACCTTGTGAGTTAAGAACTTTTTCCCTGCAGCACTTGAGTATTTTCAGTAATCTGAAGAACTATCTCTTCTTTGTCAATACATGAACACAAAATAAAGATCTGTGAGGATGCTGTGATTGATGTTTCAGGCACTCTGGTGTAATTTACATTTGATGCAGAACTGGAAAACATAGCAGAGTGGCCTGAGAATGTTTTTTGCAACATTAGGCTCACTCCATGGTAGTTCTTTTTGCCTTAGAAATAAAAAAGTAATGTCAGATCTTCAGTTTCCAGACCAAGCAGTGCAGTAGGTGAGTGGTCTTACCACAAGAGTACAACTGTTACAAGCTTGCTAAAGAGATTCAGTTAATTATCAGTAAAGAAGTCCAGATTCTCAGCTCAGTCTTTAGTCAAGCTCTTCACTCCCTTTTCAGCTCTGAATCATGATGATGATATGGGGTTTTCTACTGGAGCCAAAAGTCTGCTGATGGTCAGTCAGGGTTCACCCAGTAGAAATCCCAACCCAGTAATCCAAACACTGAGTTTCTTGTATCCTACAGTGTTTAGTGCTCTGGTGGAACGTATCTTGGTGTTCTTCCTGGGTATAATACTTCTGCAACACAATCTTAAATTCTTTGTGCTTTCAGTTTCCAATTTTTACACAGTTAGAAAAATTAACATACTTGTTTTTACCTCCTTCACTTCGTATCTGTGGGCTGAGGTGTCAAGATGGATGTCTCTTTTTTAAACTGACAACAACAGAAATTCCCACAGTGTTTGTGAAGAGATGAGAAGTGAAAAAAAGTTAGACCTTGCTTGCTGAGACTGACCATGGTGACAGCCAGCTGCCTCTTACGAGATTGCTGTGGAGCTTCTTGCCATCACTGGAGCACTTGCCAACTGCATTTCAAGCTACTTTCCCTCTGGAAAGTGTCTCTGCTTTGAGTATTGCCAAAAACCACAAAGATCTCTCTCAATTCTTTCATAAAACTGTACACTATACACAGGTGCCCTGATTGGTGTGGTAGCTAGTTGATGCGTAATCTTGCTGTTTCTGCAAGACCTAATTTATCACCCAGCCTCAGTCACAGACCAAGCGAATACCTGAAGGTAAAAAAGGATTTTCTGATAACTGGAGCTCTCTAATATGTGTGGGCTTTGTGTGCATTTATTTTCCACCCTTGATCCTATTTCCCCTGGAACTATTTCATCTACTGCTTGCAGATTGTGTTAATGTTAAACAATATTTGTTATTGATATCTTGGGTGAAAAGAATAAATGGATGGATGCTCAACAGCAGCATGTCCTTTCAGAAATATCTGCTCTGTCATTCTTTCACACTTGTGTATCAATAATGTGGGTTTACATATGAACTGTATGTTTTGAGTAGTCCTGCTTTTGGTTAATAATGTGTTTTTACTTTTTTGATGCTGCAGTTGTTTATATGGAAATAAGACTTAATCCACTAAAGACTGACTTGTTCTAAAAAGGACTTAATATGGGGCCAGAAATGACAGTAGATAGAGAGGACTGGAGTTATCCAACCACATGGATATGGAAGTAGTTTTTCTGGGTTTTGGTTCAGAGGAAGAGGTACATTTTTAGCATTAATTTTCTGATTAGTCCAGATCAAAACCAAAATATAACTATTATGTATATGGATGCCGTTCTGTAGTTCTATGTGTAGATATCTCCTGAGTTAAAAACAAAAGTATGCCATTCAAAATAAGTCAGGAATTCAGTACTGGAACATACCACTCATTCATCTTATCTACCATCCTGCATCCTGCACTGGTCAGTACGAAATGCTCACAGTGAAAGTTAATGCTGTGCCATCATAAGGGTGAGCATCCTCTGGGAGGGTCTAGAAGACAAAAAGTAATACTAGAAGGGTGGAAGTGTATTTTTTCCATGAAGCTTTCAACAACTACAGCCCCAGCTACTGTCAGCAGGGAACACTGTAAAGTGTTGTACCTCCAGCTGCCTAGGTGAGCTTTTTACCGTCAAAGCAAGGAAACAGTTTCCTCGTGGGAAGAGAAAAGGTAGGAATAAACAAACAAACAAGCAAGCAGGCAGGAAGGAACAAGATGCATCTGCTCTTCACTGGAGCACAAGAGGAGGCTCAGGAGGTGCACGAAAGTGAAAAAAGTGTTTACTATTTAGAAGCTACTGGTTTTGTTGTTGTTGTTTGCTTTTGTTATTTATTTATTTATTTATTGAATGCCATGGCTCACACCACATTCCTTTGAAAATTTGTAACTTTATCTGATTTGAAAAGTAAAGTCAAATCTCTTCATGTGACATTTATTGTGTGATTTTCTGGTATTATAATATTGAAACCAGTGCTATTTCTTACAAGGACTTCTAGGATAATGCTTAGAGTGAGATAAGACTTTGTATTTGTTAATGCTTCCTAACTGATTTCACTATTAAAACACAAAAACCTATTATTTCTGACTTTTAACTGTTAACTCCATTATAACGTCCACCCCCCTTTAAGAGCTAGAAGATGCAACAAGTAGAACTAACAGGCAAGTTAGAACTCTACAAAGGTAGTAAAAAAAGTCCATGACAACTTGCCCTGAGCTGCGTGAGCACAGTGTACACCACTGATTTCAGTGCTCAGTGGAAGTTCCGTGATTGCTTTTTCTGTGTTACGTAGACACCTCCTGCATGGACGGGTGAGGAACTCAACGATTTGAAACAGAAGGGGAGAGCACAGTAGCAAGCCAAGACCTGACAACCCAGACATTGGTGTAGCGGTGTGCTTAGAAATGAAGGTGACTGATTTCTGGCTGTGATGAGTGTGGAACTGACACTTGATTCCTTTTAACCTCAGACATATCTGTGCATGTTTTTCTAGGCATAATCTTTCTTTTAATTTCAGAAGAGTGATTATCTGTGTTTTGGAATCTCCAGTGTTTGGAGATGCTTTAAAAATGAATGAAGGATCATGTCAAGTATTGATGGGAGCTATTCTGTTCCCCAGATACGATAGGTAAAAGATATGGTTCCATCTTTTTCAAAAGAGAAGGTGTAAGGGAGAAGATACGTTTTCCTGCAAATCAAATCTTGTTCAACTGATTTGTTTTGTAGCTTCAATTAGCCCTCTCACTTACAGTGAGACTTGGAGTTCTACATCAGTGCTTCCTCTTTATCCTATTCTGTTTTGCTCTTTTTCATGTAGAGCCGTACTTGCTTCTTGATGGTATTTATACAGCAGACCTTGACATATCTTGGTTACGTGTATTTAGGAGCCGAAGTCAGCATACGATATAAATTAAAGAACCTGCACAGCAGTTCTGCATTGATATGATGTACTCCTTAAAAAGGGTGTGAAAGTGTGGGTGTCAGAAGTGCTGCAGCAGTGGGGCTCTAGAAATATCATGTTCTTACTGAAGATCTTTCAGTACAGATGGCAAATGTGTAAATTGTTGGGAGTCCCTAAGATGGACACTTCCTGTCTGGAACAGTTGTCTGGCTGTGCTTGAGCCTGCAAGCACAAACCTTTTTCACTGGGAAAAAGAAAAGAAAGGAAAAGAAAAGAAAAGAAAAGAAAAGAAAAGAAAAGAAAAGAAAAGAAAAGAAAAGAAAAGAAAAGAAAAGAAAAGAAAAGAAAAGAAAAGAAAAGAAAGGAGGAAAAAAAAAAAAAAAAAGGTCTTGCTAGAACCAAAACTGAAGCATTACCTCAACAAATCTGAGATGTGTGATGAGAAACTCTAGAGTGGAGTGGAAAGGGGATAAGTATTATTAAAAAAATATTGAATTAACTGTGTAAATTCAGCCAAAGATCTTTAGTGCACTAGATATATGGTGAAATAAGACCTCCTGAATCCACAGGGAGAGATTAGCAGCAGATGGCAGTGGTACACAGCAAAGCATTTCTTTAATTCTGAATTCCTTTAGGGTATGTAGGACAAACTACTGGAAACTGTAAAGGGAAAAGAGGAAAAAAGGCCATTTTATTATGAAAAAACACAATACTCTTGCCTAACAAAATGATGTATAAAATCCCTGCTCCTTTACAAGGGACAGTTCAGTTGAAAATGATACAGAAAGAAGAGGTTATTGCTAGTCTTAAACTACATTACTAAACTACTGTATTATGAAGTTGAAAGAACCTGCAGTTGCCTCTGGGGTCAATTTTTCTTCTGTATAGACTTGTCTCCTCTTTTTACGCTTCTCCTTTGACATTCCCTATGGTATAATCATCATAACCAGAATCAGTGATAAATTCATATTGTTTCAATTTCATCCCTGATGCTGTTTTATTGGGAAAACACATTTAGAGTATGGTCAGAAAAAAAACAATTTCAATGTCTGTGTTGCCAGAATACACTCCTTTTGTATTGAGGTACACTGAAAAATCAAGGTTATTCTCATAATCTACAGTACCTTGAAGATGGTGTCCGGTGTTGCCATAAGTCAATTCAACCCACACATTCTGAAGATCAATATATCAGAAGAGCAATTAAGCAAATGCTTGTGTAAGTACAGGACGGAATTAATTTCCCTGTATGGTACTGCATAATATATGAATTTGTTTAGAATTGTGTGAGAAGTCTTCTCTTAATCCAACCTGCCAAGAAATAATAGAACCCTTCATCAAGTTGTAACTGCAGTCATGGACTCCACCTTCTACGTAAGAAAAATGGCAATAAAGCTGAGCATGAGATGGAGAAATCTTGGAAATGTCAAGTTGGGCTTATGTTCAGATTTTGAAATCTAAGCTTGTGATTATTGTCACGAAACACTAAAAAATTGACCTATTCAAACAGTTTCTGGAAAAAAAAAATAGTTTGGATTCCAACAGCTCTGCTTCTAAAACCCAAGTTTCTAACAACTACAGCAGACTTACCCTATTTCTTCTTAAAAGTTATTAAAATAAATATTAAATAAAAATTCAATGTATTTGAATTAAAATTTATTAAACAACTTCATTTACTAAAAGGCTTTCTGTAATTTGACTGTAATCTTAACGTAGTTTCTTTTTATTGTCATTTTACATTACTTCAAATGGGATCTTTAAGTACTTTTCTAATGGGTAGAAAAATTGTCAAGTTTCACTTAAACTTTTGTAAGTACCTTTAAAGTCTCCATTAAACAGCTATTTTTGTAATTTCTTGCAGTACTATGCTTCTCCAAATCACAAAAGAAATCACTGCCTCCTACACTGGCAGTAATAAAAAAAAAATTTGCATTTTGCAGACATTAGGGATTGATCTTGATAGCAATTTGTGGAGATAGGTATGCAGATATCCCTGTTTTACAGTAGAGAACTGAAGCAAAGAAAATGCTTAGAGGTTAAGCTTTTTCAGGTCAAATTAATCAGGTGTTACCCACAGCTGCCAATAAAGTTACACTGACCTTTTATTAGTGTAATTGATGACAAAAAGGTTTATTTTGTACAGCAGATCGTCAATCCTTAAATCTTGCAGTCAAAAATGCTTTGATGTTTGTCTGGGTCATGTACAGAATTGGTGGTGGAGGTAAAAACCCGCTCTCAGCTCTGTCTTTATCCCATAACTGTTTTCCTCAAGTCTTTAAGTAAAATTTTTTTTCTCCATCTCCACTGATGGCAGTGTTCCAGTGTATCTAAATGGTGTCTCTGTCAAAAGTGACTTCTATAGAAACCTGAAATGGAATCTAAATGTATGAGAGAATCACAAACAGGAGCTGCTCTGGGTTTTTATCCTAGCCGGTGATGAAATCATACCTTCAGGTTTCTCCTTGCCTGTAATCAGATGAAGGGTTGTTTCCAAGTGGTGGATGCACTGGGCTGTGCATGCCCTTCTCTTGGCTTAATCTGTGTATAAATCACGGAACACAGGGCTGATTGTGTTGTTGTTTTTTTCGCTTTGAAGTGTTCTGTAACAATTTCTGAAGACCTCTGGCCCATCCCTTCTACTGCTTTGCATTCATTTTAGGCTTGTGTACTCTACCAAACTGAAGGAGTTTATACTTGTAGGTGCGTGAATCCATCAGTGTATCATAGACAAAGGTCCAGCACATAGGCAAGGTGCAGCTCAAGTTAGAATGTCTTACTGTTCTCGTAGGCAGGCCAATACTTTTTCCACTGAAAACATGGTTTCTTGGCCTTCTTTTTATCTCTTATAGACCTTGCAAATATCCACGGCCGATAATGGAGGAAGCTTTGTACCTGTGTGGCTTTATACCACCTGACATTACATCCTTAAGTCATCCATTTGCTAAATGATCTTCACTGCCGGAGAAGCTGGAAGTGGGGATATTTGCATTATACTTGAGTTAAGACCTGACCTGGAGAATGAGCACCAAGTGGTGGTTTGATCACAGAAAGAATGTGGTTTGTCCTCCACCAGCTGCAGATTTTGATTTCTTTATCTGAGTTGATTTTTCTGGACTACAGTAATAATCTGTGGAGAGAAAAAGATATGTTAAATGCATGGAGTGTAGTGGGCATTTGAAGTAATGCAAATAAATCACATTGTAAAACTGCTTATTTTTCTCAGCTGGTAATAAAGGAACTGTAGGGTGACAGATTTAGCTTTTGGCATCTGTGGTATTAAAGTTATGTATCTGAATGCAGGGGATCCAGAAATGCCAGAAGTTGTCCCACAAACCAGGCAGAGTTAAAGTGTAGCAATGTTTTCTGTCAAACATCCTCTTGGAATTAAGGAAAGTAAAGGAATACTTCCAGAATGGCACAGCTTTCCTGGTAAAATATTAAAAGAACTTCACGTAAAATCTGAAGTCATGCAGCAGTGAATAAAATTAAACCATAGTGAAAAATAAAACATAAAAGATTCATGTACTACAGCACTGTGAAATCAAGGTCTGTGTGAACAGCAATGGGAACAAGCAGGACTATATATCCTCCAGAATCTCACCTTTTATCTTTAGCTTAACAAACTTGTTAGGAAGAAATGTTGCTTAAGTTATCTACATTTTGAGATTGATTTTGGATATTTGGATGGACATTTGTAGATAAAAACTTGCATGTGTGTGCACACAGATTCAGTACTCAGAGGTATCTTGTTTGTGTTTTCTTACTATGAATGGAAAACAGCCTTAATTTATATGAGACAACTACATATAGTCCCAGAGTACCCTAATATGCATAAGACAAACAAATATGATTTATTTATTGGTAGGCTGGCCTGTGACCACAGAAAGCCTCAACTTGTTGATTTCTGTTGAATCTTTTCTTCTGCAGTGATTTTTTGGCATCTTATTTTTATTGGCGTGGCCAAAGACAGACTGGGCACATATCATCTGCGTGCTTTGCTAACCTACAATTTATATTGCTTTAACCTATTTCCAAGGTTATTTATGCCATTTAGTAGACCAGCAGCTGTTAAATGAATTTGAGGTAGCTTGATAGCCCTGAATCAGCCACATGATGCTCCAAACCAGATATTTCAGAGTGACTTCAGAACAGATGCCAACACTGCCTGATTATTCCTCCATTAAGCAATACTTCTGGTGTCTTGTTAGGTCAGATTTGCATCTTGTTTTGCCTTTGGAAATGCATAGAGATTTGAGAGCTGATGATCTGATACAGTGAGAGCACTATGCCACTCTAACATTGAAGGTTAAGTGCTGCTGCTCTGCTGGGTTATTGAAGGCTTGTTTGGTGCTCAGTAGAATGGAGCTTTTATATTGCTGTAATGAAAATTACAAACAAATTACTCACAAATGTTATAAAATTCCAGCAATTTGACAGGAAGGGATAACCAGAAGGATACTGAGAAGTTGGCTGTGATATGGATTTTATATTAAAGTGCCTGAAATCTAGCTATTGACTTATGATATCATAATATTTTACCTCAGAAATTAGCTTTTTTCCTCGTAGGTTTCTGTTCTAGCATCTCGTCCTCTATCACTCATTTCCAAAATGAAAAAGACTGTCATTCCCTACACTTCTGTCTGTGTGCCTATACTCTGCTATATTCCTACTGGTTCCCAAATATCTCTCAATCTTAGTTCTACCTGTCTCTCTTCCTGCCATCCCCCTTTCTGTATACCACATGTTGATACTTTAGACCCTTCAGACTTCTTATTTGTTCATACTTCTGGTTTGTGCTCTGTGACACCTCTGTGCTCTAAGACCTAAGGCACTGACTGTCTCTTACTGGGGCTTTTTTATTTTTATTTTTTGCAAGTTACACAGTGCTGAGGGTATGCAGTCATAATAATTATAAACATTAGTGCTGCTTGAATTTTTTAGCCTTTGCTCAATTGCTTCACTCTTCTCTTGTGTCTTGAGTAAATCCTGCTCATACATGTGTGATATGATCTCTGTTGCAGTGATGCTGTTTGTTCTGATGCTCAGATGCGACAGCGTACAAGTGTGCAGCTCTCACTGGCACTGAGGACCACCCCTGCTGTGTAGTCCTGATACATATTCTCTTTTATCTGTGTGTTCCTATTCAGACCAGGAGAGACCTCTCTGTCAAATACATCCATAACTTTTATATATGGTTGTATACTTTTTACTTGAGTTTTTAACCAAAGCAAACCACAAGACTGTTTCAGTGTAACAGGATTCTGGAGATGGGCAGGAGTGCAGGAGGGGGTTTGGCCACAGCAAGGCATTAATAGCTATAATTTCAAAACAGTATTAGAGGAAATTAAAGAAGACACAGTGGGATACATTAACCCTAGCGTAACTATTGTCTTGAAAAGAGTTGCTCAAGGTAGAACTTGGTGAATATTGTCCTTTCTTTGCAATTAAACTACATCTTTATACCTACTGTTCACAGTGATACACAGATGCTACCTGAAATACACTGACTGCAGTACTCCAGTGTAGGATAGACTTGTCAGAGAACACTCAGATTAGCATTAGAATTTTGATTTATGAAAAACAAAATAATTTCTAAAAATATAATGCATTTTAGAATGAAGTATACATTAATACAGAAGATTAATCAATTTTTGGAAGAGAAGCAGATTAAATCAGTTGCATTCAAATAGAAACAGATTATAAAATGTAATAGTAGCACGGGTTTACTTGGTTCACTTCATAACCTTGTGTTCACAAATGATGTTATTGGTCAGAGAATCAACATAGCTCCTTTACAGAAGCACTCTATGTGTGGTCCATGTGGCTATAACTTATAAAAATATACTGAGTGTCTCAACTATCCACAGTTAGTACTTATAAAGTTAAAAAAAAAAGTCCTTGTATTGTCGACACAGGTTCAACACACTGATGAAGTTAGGAGCCAAGATGTTTTTAAATGCAAAGAGTAGAATCCTGAATCAACATGTAAATGTAACTACACCCTTTCCAAAGTTTGATTGGCCACACAAGAATCATCATCCCCTAACTGATGCCATTACACTGGAATAAAAAGCAGTGTGTAGGTCAAGCATACACACCAGGGAATGAGGGGCCCCTCAAAGGGCTATAGCACTAGCATATATAGCACTAGTAGATCCTGCTCCAGTTTCAGTTCACTTATAAATACTGAATCCAGTCCTCAGCATAATTTCACTGAGGTCACTTGGAAGAAAATTTGAATTATTCATTATGTTCTTAAAAGTTTTTGAGAAGTTCACAGTCTATTCCATATAAAATACTGATTTACTTCAGAGAGCGATGTTGATTTTGCTCTTGGGTCTCTGCTGCTGCCCATAAAGCATTCAGGCAATGTTCTTGTAGTTTATGATGTCAAAAGTGTAATCCCTTGAGTGAATTATATATATTTGTATTCACACTAGGTCATCTTATTGCCCGAGGGTTTATGGACGGTCAGATTGCTTCCACCAACTGACAGGTTTTTAAAGTCTGGGCAGTAGTTTTCCTGAGAAGTGCTCATATCTCAACGCATGGGTAAAGTGTGATGTCATGATGACATGGGAAGAGTGTTATAAGTTCAGTTCTGTTCCATCTAATGTTGAGAAATGTTTATGGCAGTCTATGCCCTTTTTCTTTCAACCCTTATTAAGGCAGGTATAATTTTTCTGTGACTGAATCCCCTTATCCTTTTTAAAAAATACTCAAGGAAATATTTCTGTCCATCTCAAGCACTCTTCTGTTTAAATACAATGCTTTAAGCCGTCTTCTTGGAATTTGATATTGCTGTTGAGCTGTTCCTCAATGTGAAAGAAAAAGCACTTTATAGCAGAAGGGTATCGAAGTGTCTTTGCTAGTGGTGAGGTATAAACAGTCTTCAGACCTGTTTCCTAGTCTAGTAGTAGTACAGTAGGAAAAATTATGGGAGGGTATTACTCATTTGACCACGTATGTCTATTTTGTATTTAAATCTGACACTTATGATACACTGTAGTGGCTGGCAGCCAATCCTGTCAAGGCTTGAAGGCACCCAACTTTTTTTTGTCATAGTTTGAGTGGGGATTGAACAGTTACATAAGCTAAAGGTCTGGGATTTGTAGCTTGTCAGATATAGTCATTTCTCTCTCTTCTGAGTGATATCACTCATGGAGATTTAACTTACTTAGGTAAAGTTTGTTCTTCCACCCTGCTGAGCCTCTTCCCTCAGCTGACAGTTTCTTCATTCCAGTGGAGCATAGCTGTGAGAGGAGGTCACTGCTGCAAAGGGGATGGCAGTCTCTCCAGTACCTAGGGCCAGTCCCACAGAAAGTTTTGAAGACCACAGTAATGACCTTCACCTGGACCCTGAAATCACGGAGGAGTTTGCATAAAGATCAAAGTGCCAGGAAGATGTATTCACAGTGGCTGTGTTGCTAAGCAAACTGGCAGCTGCTTTCAGTAGCAGTGAGAGTTTTTTACTCTGGGATATAATGAGATGCAGTAATCAAGCCTGGAGGTCATACATGTGTTGACCATTGCTGCCAAATCTGTGACTGTAGATGCCAAAGAGAAGTATTATTTTCATTACTTTGTATATCAAAACACTGATGTTTAGCAAGGTGCAGATTTTCATCATTTCTGCATTGTCTTCAGTGCGAGTGAAGAAAAAGAAGTAGTGGTTTGACAGGATCTAGGAGTATTTTTTCCACTCTGTTCATCCTGAACATCCCCAGGATACAGTCTTTATTGAGATTATGTACTCTACAGCTTGCTCATAGGGTGGCAGTTGTTGACCAGATGATTAAGAATGTTCTGTCATAGCTGGGTGACTAAAAGGAACTATTTTCCTTCTCTATTCTGATTGCTTTCCTTGCTTTCTACAGTGTTTTCATTGGCTTTTAATTTCCTTCAAAATAACAACAAAATTGTATTTCCATTGAACTAGTTGGAGTTTTGAACAAAAATGTGCACATCTGTCAAGGATGGAAGCAACTACACTACACTGCACATGTAAGAGAGAAGCTAGAGCATATTATTGATATAATATGATCTAGCAAAGCCTAATTGTAAATAAGGCAGTGACTTAAAAAGATTTGCTATGTCCGGATACACTTGTTTATTTACTGAATAGGAGGTAGGGTAAACATGCTTATATAGGAGATCCTCTAATTGAGTCATGTGGTTCAGAGTGGACCCTCTTGCTTTCTAAACTTCTTGAACCATGGAGGTAAGGGGTAAAGGTGTGATTGAATCCACTCCTAGTCCCTGACGTGGGCAACAGTTTACATCTAAAGGTTGAGGAGGCCCACCCTTTGAGTCCCTTTGAGGTCCAGACTGAACCCCCTTCCTTTCTTAACTTGGGCCATGAAGGTAAGTATCCTAGGTGCAACTGGATCCACTCCTAGTCCCAAACTTGGTCAACAGTTTATGTCTAAGGGATGATGATGTGTGCACAGTCTAGAATATATTTTTAGCAAAGCTAACAAAGCCTGAAACAAACTATTATTCGTTTACCAAGGATCTTTTTTGGTGAAGTGTCTTGATGTCAAGGTATAAGAGATCTCTGTACAGGCATAACCTCGAGAGGCATCCCTGCTCAAGGAGAGATTCGGTTGTGCAGCCTGCTGTGCTGAAGGAAAACTTAGGGGAGTTCTTGGGCTGCTCACTATTTATGGGGTAAGATGACTACTAGTTATAGGTTGTTTTTTAGGCAAATCCTCGATTGGCTTTAATGTATTGAACCAGATATCTGCTATCAGTTATTTTTGGCAAAAAGGCACAAAACCCAAAATCACCACCACTAATATTACTGTAGCATTTTGAGGATGTTGCTTATGTTGAGGACCATAAGCAATCAGCCGTTATTTGTGCACCTTACTGACATAGACAGCCTAAAAACCCTTCACTTGTCATGTGTGTTAAAAACCAGGACAAATAAGGTTTTGGAAAGAATGTTGGTCAGAAAGAGCTTGAAAATTGGAAGCATGTAATCTGTTTCCCACTGCTGGTTCAACAAACCACCTTGCTATCTTATGCACTTAATTAAGAATGTATGTGCTAAGTATCATAACTGTTGAGTCCTTCTCTAAACAATGGAGAGTGAGAGCTACTAGCCTCTGTTCAGAGGACAATGTATGCCTTTCCTTAGGAAAGACAAATCGGTCATCATAGCATTTAAGCTTCTGAAGTTACGTGACAGAAATCCATTCTACTGTGTGTGTTGTTGGTAAGTAGACAACATTCAAGACATACTGAAGTGTGTCATTTTCTTTTTGAAAGAGAAGGGTGCTTAAACATGCCCCAGAGGAGGACAAGAACGCACATTTCCTCGCATTATATGCCAGGGTTGCTATGTACTCAGAACAGGTCTGAAACAAAAAAGGTAGATGGTTAGCGCCTCTTTCTTTTCTCCCAGTGTTTGTCTCAATCAATTAAATCTGTTTGGTTTCTGTAGTTAACCTGTCAGAAGCAAAGCAACTGGAATGCACGTGTATTGCAAATAAACGTTATCCTTTTTTTTTTTTTTTTTTTTTTTTTTGCATCATGTCTTTCTTGTATGTCAGTTTGCATTAAATTATTCAGTATGGTGATCATGAATACCCTTTATTAAGTACAGATACTGTGTTTTAGGTCATCTTTAATGTCAGTAGAAGAGTTGAGGAATACTCAGTTCGACATGCTGCCAGTCCCAACTTAAAAGTACAATCTTTTGTCATTGATCCATTGATTGTTGTGGCTTCATCTTTTCTAATAAGTGGAAACAAAGTTGTCACACCCTCCAGAATTAAAATCATTTGGGGTAAGCCAGGGCAATTCTGCTTTAGTAATTTGCCATCCGAAAGCTCCTCCCAGGCTTAATTTAATCCGAGGATGTGTTTGGGAAACAAGGTGTTACAAAACCTGGAATAAAAAGTTCGATCTGCTAGGAATTATTAATACAATTTAGAAACTGTTGAGATGTATTGTTTATTAGTATAGAAGAAATAGAACTGGAATAAACAGCTGATAGTCTTTTTAAGAATTATTGAACGTAGGCACATTAAAGAGATAGGAAATCTGGGATGTAAAATAGAACATTTTAATACTAATTACTGCCTGTATTAGTAAGTAAAAGGTGTTACAAGTAATGTAGGCAACATTTTTCCTCTTAATCTGGTAATACACCACAAATATATTTTTGAAAGGCAGGAAATTGGAAGTAACAAAATTGAGTCAAGCACATCTGTGTGTTGAATAACAGTTATAGAAGTCCCCTCATCACATTTGGTATCATTTTATATTTGTATTGCATTCTCTTGGCTTGTCTAGAAATGCAAAGCTTGGAGACAATTAACTACAGCTACTGAGGAGTTCAACAATCCCGAAAGAGTAATAACACTGCTTTTAAGCCAATAGCTTAAAGGTAACAGCTGTGCAAGAACAATGCCTTTTGAAACACACTGTATCTTGACAGAAGCTCCAATCCCCTATATTTCAGCCTTGTTCATTTGTCAACATAAAGGCAAGATAAAGTCTTGCGGGATTAAGTAAACTCCATAGCTAAAAATATAGTTTGACACTTCTTGTAGACGTTTGACAAAGCTACACAAAGAATATGTTGGTATTCTTTTCAGCTGTAAAGAATCTGTTTTTAAGAGAGAGTGAATGCTGTTATTGAGTTTAAATTTAAGTAGTGTAGCATTAGTACCTTCAAATAATGTTAACCAGATGTTGTTACATTTTTCTTTTTCTGAATCTTTACAAATGCAGATGGCAAGGAAGTAATGCATGAAATATTTTTTAGTAGAGTATTTAATTAATATTTAGAAACCATTTTACCATTGGTATAATTTCTAAAATTATTTATGTAATTTCTTAAACTGGGTACCGTAATTAGAATTGAATGATTTTCTTAATGTTGTTCAGTGTTCAGTGAATGAAAGATTGTTATCATTTTAAGTGCTCTATATTCCATGTGTACTTTCCAGCAACTTTATAGCATACTGGTTTCTAAATCATCCATACCCCCCACGCTGATGTTAATTGAGCTATATGTGTAGCATATTCTTCATGAAGAACAAGTGATGGACACCAAAAGTGTAAGATCTGCAATTTAAGTCAAATAGTTCCGGTGAGAGTGTAACAAACAGTGATGTGTTAGTCTGACTGCCTTGTGATGCACAAGAATTTAAAAAAACAGCAAAGTCTCTAGGATGAACTTTGGTTTTTTTGGGTGAATATAAAATAATGAACCTCCTTACTGTACATTTACACTGATGTGATTGTCCTTAAGTGACCAACTGTATAACGAAGAACAGAATTTACCCTTTTCATCATTTTTCACAGTGATTTTGATTTTGACAAGACAGGGTTTGAACTGCCCTTGACACTCCAGAAGTGAGCAGATGTTTTGGATTCTCTTGTGAATCATAAATCTCTACATCTTTGGCGAATGGCGAACCCATTTCTGTTGCCAGTTGCAAAATGCTGTGGTTTTTCTTCCATGTCAAACATCACAAGGTTAACTTTGCAAAGGGCAGTTCCGTGGAAATCATCTATTTGCTACACATCGGGTTTTTGAGGGACCAGTTCATCCTCCAGTAGGTACCTTGGTGGTTTCAAACCATATTTCCATTATGTGCTGTATTTGTATCAACTTGTCATGAATATCCCAACAGACAGAACAAAAGAACTGTCTTTGGAAAACCAAAACTATGTATTCCCAGTCCACTTGTGTGTGTCTCACTGCCTCTTCTAGAGGAAAGAGGTATTGCAAAGATGTATGTAAGGATTTATAGCTGGAGCTGCAGTTGTAGAAGGTCATGTCTTTTGCCTGGTTGATTCCAGGAAAATTGGTATGATTGTGATGCCTTGAGGTGAAGGGGAACCAATGTTTAGCTGTTGAACAGTCTGAACGTTAAGGGCTGAATCAAAACCCGAAAATCTTTAAGAGGAGGAGAATACAAACATGGTTTGAAGCTCCCCGGATCTCAAACTGTGGATCTGGGACAAGAAGTACTGTTACCTTAGAAACTTATTTAAAATGCAAGTCACATTCAATTGTTTTTCACGTGAAAGAGAAGCATCATCTGCCTGCAAAGGCAACTACAGAAAAAAAAAAATGAAGCATACCCCAAAATGTGTCCATAGCTTGACATTTACTGTGACAAAATGTCTCTAATATAGCAAACAGACACAGCTGCCTGAACAAGTTCATTTGAACATAGCTAGAGTTAAATGGGTTTTGTTCATTTGCTTTCCTTAACATTTCTGTGTGATTGGTATATTATCTATCTAGTTGGTATTTTTTTTTTTATGTATCCAAAGCAGCATGTACTTATTGCTGTGATGATGGTGGGATCAAACAAAAGTGTGGAAATGGACATGTCCAAGGTTGTACAGAACATTTGGAAGTGGCCTCTTCAGTCTTTTTCTACCACCCTGCAGCTAGAGATTGCCAGAGTCAGTACATTGTCTCACCTGAACCCTCTCTAACTACTTCTGTGCAAAGTCATGTGGCTTAAAACACTGCAGAAGGCTTATTTATTTTATTTTATTTTATTTTATTTTTTTATCTGACAAAGCTAACTGTGGATTTTAAATTCCCTGGTTTTATTCATAAATGGAAAAGGTCACAAAACAATATAAGCTGTAGAAATCTCCTGCTAATCATGTTCCAACTGAAAACTTAATCTATTCCTAATCATTGTGCCATAATATTTGTTGGTGGGTTTCTAATTTGTAGTGCAATTAATGAGAATGGAGTGTAGTCAGAAGCCACAGGACTTATTTTCAAGCAGAACTTATGCTGCCATGCTACTAAAAAGAAAGAAAAAAAAATGCAAATAACGTATCTATAAAACTTCTATAAAACTGCTGAAATAATTATCATTAATGGATTTTCTCTGAAGTGGAACACATTTGCACAATGCACGCTAGAAAAATTTCTGCAAAAATTAAAAAGACAGAAACTTCTTGGATAGAAAAAAATGTAAAGAATCTTAAGATGTGAATAAAGGGAGAGGACCAAAAAGGATGTTTTGGAGCTTCATTCACATCAGTATTTTCCCACAGCAGTAGAAGTACTTTCTGAGCATTTAATAAGAGAAATCATACTTGTACCTTCCAGCTCTAAGGATTCTATGCTTCTGTGATTCTGTATATTGCCTGTGCTTATTGTGCATTTGGCTGTAAAATAGTACGGATGTGCACATACCATGTATTTAGGATGTTATAGAAGAATTTTGGCACATAAATGCCCTTCATGAGTAGCACCCTTCATAAATATTAAGTGTTCAAATGATAACTGTTGTCATGCTATAGCAAAAAAAACAACCCTAAAAACAAAACAAAAAAAAAACCCACGTAAATATGCCTTACTTGTTTCTTATTGGCATGCACTGAAAAAAGATGTTAAGTCTTCCCTTTGAAATAGTTCATTCTTTTCTTTTGGAACACTGTAGCAACGTAATGTCTTCTGCCCCTGATTCATTCGCCTTTCTAGAAGCACTTTCCCAGAAAGACATTTCTTTTGTTTGCTAGCATTCTGAAATTATTTTGTTACTAATGGTTAGAGGAGAGCAATGGGACAATGTAGAGGCAAGGCGGATTTCCAGAAAGTTGGCGTATTTCTTGCTTATCATATTGCCTCTCAAAGAATGCTCTTTTAGATCACTTTATATATCCAGAATATAAATCCAGGGTAGAAGTCTGTCTGGAGAGATGGTGGACAAAATTAATCCTTGGACTTGTAAAAAGAAAGAATAATTATATATATAGATATATACATACAATCTGTGAAGTCATTTATTTAATACAGAATATTATTTCATGATTGGAATGGAAAGATACCCAACGAGACCAGCATGAGAAAGGCATGCTAGTGGGAAGCAGATGGTATTCAGTATAGCAGATAGATAGATAGTCCAGTGTAACAGACCTCCCTACTGTAGAGACTGGGGCAAGAGCTGGTGAGCAGCACTGCCAATTCTGCATTTCACTTTGTGGTCTATAAACTACTGCTTGTACAACAGACTTTGTGGAACTGGTACCTGAGTTTGCTTTTTGGGAGGGTGGTCTCTGTCAGTCTGATCTTAAGAGTGCTCTGTTCATGGCAGAAATACATATACATGTGAAATATTTTTTTATGCATAAAATACACACATACACAAAAATACAATACAATGCAAAAACAAACAAACAGACAAAAAAACTGAAGTGAATGTATGTTTTATTGAAGTATAAATTTATTTTCTTGTATTAACATGAGAAATTGTGACTTTTGCTTTTTAGTTCACTGTTAAAAATTCACTGTTAAAAAAATACCACTGTTTAATGTGATTTTACAAATTCTAATCCTTCAAGTAATTTGTTTTTCCAAAAGCCTACATGCTACTTTTTCTGCATGGGAGAGGGCTGCATGCAAGTGTCTTCACGACATAGGAAATCAAACATTCATTTGTTCTTTTTTTATGCTATGTTTGTTATTCTGAAATACTGAGGAAATTTTACTCATCATTTTACTGATCATTTCCATCAAATCTATGCACCAGATCATGCGTAATAGCTCAAGTATGGTCTGTTTATCATTTTTAGTTGTCAGCTTATTTTTGTTAATTATGCATTCAGAAAGGGAAAAAAAATATTACTAAATAAAAATTATTTTCCAGTATGGACTGTGAGAATGTAGTGCTGTGCTTTAAGAGCTGATGCTGAAAAATGTGATTCTGCAATCAATCCTTTCATTGCCTGATTGCTCCCTTACCAGCAAATTCTGTGTGCAAGCTTTTTTGCAGGCTTGTTTCAGGTCTTTCAGGTCCTCGTTGGTGGAAATGATAGACAGTAGACATGTTTGTAAAGCCAAGGACAGCTTTACAACACAGGATTCAACTATTCTTCAGATTTGCATCCTACATTGTTGGAAGCCGCAGTTTCCTGGTTACTGGACTGGGTCTGTGCTTGGTGAAGATACAACTCCAAAAGCTCCACATCTTTCCTGTGCTGGGGGCCCAAGACTTGGATGCAGTACTCCTACTGGGGCCTCATGAGGACAGAGTAGAGGAGGGACAATCACCCCTCTTCTGATGGAACCCAGGAACCGTTGGCCTTCTGGGCTGCAAGTGCACGCTGCTGGCTCAAGTTAAGTTTTTCTTCAACCAGAACCCCTAAGCCCTTCTCACCAGGGCTGTTCTCAAGGAGTTTTTCTCCCTGTTTGTATACATATCTGAGATTATCTCGACCCAAGTGCAAAACCTTGCATGTTACTTTGTTGAACCTCATTAGGTTTACAAGGGCCCACCTTTTGAGTTTATCAGGGTCCCTCTGGATGGCATCCCTTCCTTCTGCTGCATCAACTGCATCACTCAGCTTGGTGTCATCAGTAAACTTGCTGAGATTGCACTCAATCCCATCACTGATGTCATTGATAAAGATGTTAAAAAGTACCAGACCCAAGACAGACCCCTGGGGACGCTGCTTTTTACTGGCCTCCACCTGGACATAGAGCCAATGACCACAACCCTCTGGCTGTTATCTTCCAACCAATTCCTTATCCACTGAGTAGTCCACCTTTCAAATCCATATCTCTCCAGTTTAGAGATAAGTATGTGGTGGGGTGCAGGAGAAGCAGGAGAAGCTCCCAGGAGTCAACAGAGCAAATACAGAATGCTCAATATTCTTCTCACGCCAAATGAATTTAATTGCTGTCTGCTGAAGATGGGATTTCAACAAAATTTAACTCTGTAGCCTGTTAGTTGCACTGAAAAACGCACAAATATTCATGTAGTAGATCAGTTTACTACATTACATTTTCAAATTGGAAGAAAATAGCAAGGGTACAGCCAAAATCCAAACCTGTATGTGTGAGCCCCATCATAAGAAGCACAAGGGCTTGATGGAGAGAAATCAGGCTTGGGTCTTGACAACAAAATGTGTGTTTTCTGGTATTACATCAAACTTAATATTTTTATATTTTATAATATAAAAATATATATTAACATAAAATGTCCTGGCCTGCCTTCCAGGAGGCCAGGACATAACATAAAATGTCCTGGCCTGCCTTCCAGGAGGCCAGGACATTTTATGTTAGCTGCCTGTGGACTGAAGTTATGTACATGCAGATCACCTTGAGGTGCACTGAGAGGAGGACATGCTGGCCTGGATCGATGCCAGCTTGGACACTTCTTTGCTGCATTCCTTTGTGTGGAATAGAGATGGTCAGAGACTCAATATATGAAGTCTCTTCCTGTGTGTATCTTTGTTAATCAAGAAAGTATAAGATCTAAAGACTAAAATTTTATTAAATGTACTTTCATAATTAAGAACTTTAGATAGCATCTGTTTTCTGGCTGCCTCCCTAGCACCCTCTAACACTGGAATTTTAGACTCGAACTTTCAGCTTACAGAATCTCTTTAGTCTGTCTTGACTTGATTCTTGTCTTGTAGGTTAAAATCCTATGTATTATGTGAAGAGATGTTTGGATTATCTTTTGAACACTTTAGGAGCTGATTTTGGATCTGAGATGTCCTAGGTAACATTCAAATATGTCTTAAAGCAGTCGGGATAATCTACCTGTAAGTGTCAAGGAAGCAAAAACATGTACATTTAAGCTTTGAATTCGATCCACTATACTCTAGTATTTGGATATTTCACATAGTATATTTCACCATTGTACGCTTTAATGCCAATTTACTGACTTTATTTCAACCTCATGCTCTCATTTTTAGCATCATATCATTTCCACAGTTCTATTGTCTCCCTGCCTCCTATTGAGGTCGCTCTTTTTTTTTTAGAACATCTTAGTTCTGAGTGACTATTTTCTTGTTTCATTTTCCCGTCAAAAATCAGCATATTTTTCAAAGCTGATAAAGGTCTTTAACATACCTTGGTTTTCTGTGAATGGGACTCAGGATGTCCTATTATGTCTCAGTGGCTGTTTACGAGGGTGGATAGCGATAGGACAGGGGGGAATGGTTTTAAACTGAGACAGGGGAGATTTAGGTTAGATATTAGGAGGAAGTTTTTCACACAGAGGGTAGTGACGCACTAGAAGAGGTTGCCCAAGGAGGTTGTGGATGCCTCATCTCTGGAGGCATTCAAGGCCAGGCTGGATGTGGCTCTGGGCAGCCTGGTCTGGTGGTTGGCGACCCTGCACACAGCAGTGGGGGTTGAAACTGGGTGATCATTGTGGTCCTTTTCAACCCAGGCCATTCTATGATTCTATGACTACAGACTAAAAATGCCTGTAAATACGATGATTTTTCATGAGAAGTACTTCATACTAAACCTAAGGTTATGCCAACTTCAGCTAAACTGTAACTTTAATCACACTTCATTCTTCATCTTCATTAATCATACTTCATTCACCAATATTCACAGAGTTGCATTTTTAATAAAAAATGTATGGATATTACCGTGTTACATGCATATATATACATATTTATGTTTATGAGTTTATGTAAACAAACATGGAAAACTCTGTTCTGATTTTTCAGCCAACAAAAACTGACATTTTCTTGAGGTTCCTATTTATGTGAAGATAAATCAGAGAATGCATATTCCATGTTTATGCATTATAGTAAGACAGATCATCACCACTTATATTTGTTGTTCAGTTTTGAAATGTGCCATGTTAACTCTGCTAGATAGTAGTTAGGTCAGAAGTCTACCTCTTAGGCTAATATGTACCTAGATTAAAATGCAAGCACATCAGTTTTACAGTCCATAGTCTTTCTATGGACTGTAATTCAAACTGGAGATGAAACAGAGTTGTCAGGCACAACATCACAGTGCCTATGTCTCCTATAATCACGCTGCTCAGTCCTGAACTTAGTAATTTTAAAATGGATTTCTCTGAGCAAAGACTTATGATTACCAATGAGAATTCTGAGGAAATGAAACAGAAGTATGAGAGGGACTGGTTTAAAGCCATAGCCCATCTTAGGCATGATATATACTTTATATAGACGTAATAAAACTTAAATATATAAATGGTCTGTAAACATACATTTACTTAACTAGTATTGCAATAATGCATATTTCATAAATGTATCATCTTTATTTTTTCCCGGGTAAAATGAGATTATTGTCTTACTCCCCTTGAGAACCTTCAGTTGTATTCACTGATATTTTAATTTCTACCTTCTTTTTATAGCTAGAAGGCATAGATTTTTTTTTCACTCCTTCTGTTTATGCTTAGTCATAGCAGAGATTTTTGTTTCTTTTGTCAAGAAAAAAAATCTAGACTTTGTTATCACAGTGCAATTTAGGCAGCCTTACATTTTTCCAAATTGTGGTGTTTCACTCTTTGCGCTAAGAGAGCAGAGCAAACAGCTGCAGCCTGGCCAAATGGTTTGTTCAGAAAAGCCCAAATTGGTTATGTTAATATTATAAGGGAAACATCTGCAAGTATAGACAGGATGAATTAAATAAAGGTGATTTTAAATTGTACAGCTAATTCAAGCATGTAAATATAATCTACATTCAATTTCTTGAAAACTCAGAGACGAAGTGGAATTGTTTCATCTAAAAAAATGCCACCAAACACCCAATTTGACTGAAGAAAGGGAATGACTTAGTAAAACAATCAGAAAAGAAGGGATAAATACAACACTTATAACATGCTTTTAGTATCAGAAGCTAAAGGTCAAAATTATGGCAAAAGAAAGCTGTTCTGTTATCCTCCAAGACATTAAGCTAAATGTAAAGAAGCTTACAGCATCACTGGAAGCTGCTTTCCAACATTGATAGTACATTATTTTGAAAGGATTGGAGAGAGAGTGAATTCATTATTGTTTGGTACAGAAAGAAGGAATTAATATACTGATTATAAACCTTTCAAAAGTTGTGGAATGAGAAATGGACAAAGCCAAATAAGATGTTGAGAAGTCAACTGGTTTTCAATTAAATGCCAGCCAGGCAATTTCCAAGAGAAGGTGCACAATTTATGCAAAATGCTGTTTAAAATGTTTAATCAAGTAAGCTGAGATGACAAACAAGACCAGCTGTAGAGCAAAGATTGTACCGTATCAGCTGCGCACACAGTATGATTCAGATTTGAGAACTATCCATATAAGAAGTAATAATTGACCAAAAATTGTTCTTCAAAAGGGAATCTGATTTAAAAAAAAACAACAAAAAAAACCTGCTTTATACCATGTTGATAAAGTGGCATATTTTAATTTGTAACAACTGAACTTACAAAAAAACAACTTTCCCTTTTATGTAAAGTTGATATCCTTGAGATTTTTCTCCTTTGTTCTTTTTTAAAGAATCTGTTGGTTTGCACTACAGCATGCTTTATGAATATAAATAAGGTAAAAGTACATTTTAATGAGTGACCATTAGCTGACTTCACATGGCTTTGTGTTTAGACAGTGGATAAAAAATAAGCACGTCAAACAAATGGCAAGCATGATCTAGTGTTATTTGCTTTCTTCTAAATGATATCAATCCTGGTTCCTCGTGGGATGAACATTTACAGATGGATTGCTATGCCTGTGATGTCAAGAAAAAAAACCTGAGAATAATCTTGATTGTTTGTTTATGTGAGAAAAACTCAATTTCAAATGAAAGCATGGTCTGGACACGGACTTACTTTAAGATATGGTGGAGTAACAACTGTATGGTAAAGGTTGTGCGCTCAAATATGCTTGAACAGTGGAAGAAATTTCCTTCCATTGTCTTTGAATTTCATGTTTGCTGGGAGGTTCTAACAATCATTTCTAGCAATCCTTGACTTCCCAGCCTGTAAAACCAGGCATCTACTTACAGCCAAACTGGCTGTAGAACATTCTGCAGCACCAGTCTAGAAGGAAGTGTGATATCCTATCTCTAGAGTTAAAACAGTTTCTCTCAGCTCTCATCTTGCTGTACTTCCTTTTCCAAAACGCCCTCTACCAACCCTACTAGAACTCAAGAATTCTTCATAAACCACTATCCGCTGTATCTTCACTATTCTTCCCAAAGAGGTGCCTGAATCATTTTCAATTATACCTATTAATGTTTGGCAGCCATCTTTACCTCTTTGTGCTTATTGTACAAAAAGATAGCAAGATTCAGCGTTGCCAAAAAATTGTAAGATATTGTCTCGAATCTGCAGAAGCAACAATTTTATCTGAAAGCCTGAGTTTCGAATTTTCTGTATCTGTCTTCTAACTACTTTCAAGGCAGCAGGTTATCCCGGTTTCAAGTGAGATAAGATTAATTTTTTTCATGGCATCTAGCATAGTGCTGTGTTTTGGATTTAGGAGAAAAGTGTTGATAGCACACACTGATGTTTTAGTCCTATCTGAGCAGTGCTGTACAGATCCAAGGACTTTACTTCTTACAGTGCCCTACCAGTGAGGGGGTTGGGAGAGCACAGGTTGCTGGGATGGGACAGAACAAGGACAGATGGTCTTAACTAGCCAAAAGGATATCCCATACCATATGACATCATGCTGAAAAGTAAAATATAACATAATAATGTAACATAATTTTCCCTATCTTATCAGTCCTGTTTAACTGTCTATATCTCAATCCACAAGTTTTACTGCTTTCCAGTTTTCTCCCCATCCCTCTGTGAAGGACTGAATAAACAGCTGTGTGGTGCTGAGCTGCTTGCTGGATCAAATGACAGTGCATATTTGGCAGAAAGTCTTCCAAAACACAATTTTTAAACACTGAATACAAATAAAAGGGAACTTTATTGTACTATTTTTCTTAAATTGTTATTTGTGAGCTGAGCTAATCACGCCACTTTGAGGGAACATTCAGTAAGCTTTCTCCACAAGTAAGGAATTCCTCAGTAGTCCCTGAGTAGGAGTTAAATAAGGAAGAAAACAACACTGTTCCCCAGGCTGTCCATTTGTAATCTTCTATTGTCATAAGTGTGTCTTCTTTCTTGTCCTCAGAGAATCACCCTAATGCTATGTCCTTTCTGCATGTGAGGGCATCACAGAATCATAGAATCAATTGCTCAGGTTGGAAAGGACCGTAAAGATCATCAAGTCCAACTACAACTTAACCATGCTACCCTAACTAACAACCCTCCACTAAATCATGTCCCTGAGCACCATATCCAGATGGTTTTTAAACACATCCAGGGATGGTGACTCAAGCACCTCCCTGAGAAGCCTATTGCAGTGCTTAGCAACCCTTTCTATAATGAAGTTTTTCCTGATATCCAACCTAAACTTACCCTGGCACAACTTGAGGCCATTTCCCCTCGTCCTGTCACCTGTCACCAGTGAGAAGAGACCAACCCTGCTCTCGCTGTAAGCATCTTTCAGATATTGGAAGAGAGCAATAAGGTCTCCCCTCAGCCTCCTTTTCCCCAGACTAAACAGCCCCATTTCCTTCAGTCTCTCCTCATAGGGCATATTCTCCAAGCCCTTCATGAGCCTTGTTGCTCTTCTTTGGACCTGCTCCAGCACCTCTATGTTCTTTATTTAGTATTGTCCTGTGTTGAGGTGCCCAAAACTGAACACAGTACTTGAGGTGACACCTCACCAGTGCTGAGTACAGGGGCAGGATGACTTCCCTAGTCCTGCTCACCACACCATTCCTGATACAAGCCAAGATGCCATTGGCCTTCTTGGCCACCTGGGCACACGCTTGGCTCATATTCAACTGACTGTCCATCAGTACACCAAGGTCCCTTTCCATCAGGCAGTTTTCCAGCCACTGGCTCTCATCCACTAGCTCATCAAATATGATTAAATTAATAGTAGTTAATAATTGATATGCTTTCTGGGAAATGGAGAGCCAGGTGAAAAGATACCAAGTGACATATTTGTTGTCATTTATGGATACTTTTATCTGAAGAGCAAGAACTTTGAAACCACAATTGTCAGAATAGTAAATGATGCCTTCTGGCACATGCAAACACAGATTACACAGGAAAAGTTACACTGGTGGTGTGCAAGTCTAACAGTGAATTTCTGCCTCTGTGGGCATCGCAATACAAATACAAATGATGCCAGTGCCCAGGAGCAGTACTTAATAACGTATGTGTTACAGCATATGAATGCATGCAAGTCTTACAGAGAAAGCTGTTAGATGGAGATGTTGAAAGAAGGTATACTAGAAATAAATGCGAGCAGTTAATACATTTCTGTTTTGAATATGTTTTGCAAGGGGCTACTTCATGTCTCAGAAGTGATGTTCTTATATATATGCCTAGGCTTGTAGCACACTCCACAGCAGGCACTCTCGTAAGCCTCATGTTCGCACAGTCCGGGAAAGCTATCTTTAGAGACATAAATACTCCTTGTGCATGCATCCAGAGTGGCTGACAATCCAGCCAGAACTGCTCAGCATCTATGTTGTATCTCAGCTAAATTAAACGAGACTTTTCTTATTGTTCCATTGATGCTGATAGTGAGCTTTCTAACCTTTGTGTCCTTTATGTGACGGGTCAGTTGAGGTTCTTGTTTGTGACTTGCTGGCATATTCAGACCTTAAAATTTTTCCAAGATGAAGAAGTAGTCTCAAAGAATAAATCACTTCTTAATTATTGTGAATCACCATTTGGTGTATAGTTTCATATATGCTAAAACAGAGACTCCTATATATAGCTATATGACTGTATAGCTGGGAGACTAAAACCCTTACATTGCTGTAGTTTTGAAATAAATGGTTGCATTTCTGCAATATTCCAAAACATTCAGGGTCCCATCCTAACTTTAAAAATACTGTTTGCGTTTTCCGTATAAAGGCCCTTTCTGTGTGAACACATTTTGAATCTTCTGTCGGTGTTTTGCGTGTTGGTTGCTCACTGAACATGGAATCATGGAATTATAGAAAGACTTGGATTGGAAGGGACCTTAAAGCCCATCCAGTTCCAACCCCCTTGTGTGGGCAGGGTTGCCACTCACTAGATCAGGCTTCCCAGAGCCCCATCCAGCCTGGCCTTGAGTACTTCCAGAGGTGGTGCATCCACGGCTTCACTGGGATCACCATTTTGTGTGTCATCCTTTTGTGATATGACTTGTCCATTCTCCGGAATCCTTCAGCTGTACTTATTCCTCTACAGGGCCTTTCAAAAGAACTTGGATTCTCTAGGTTTGTTCTCCCTGATCAGCCCAATGAAGGCACAAAACTCTTAGATATAGGATGTGTGAATATAGAATCAGAATCATAGAATCCTTAGAGTTGGAAGGGATCTATAAAGGCCATCCAGTTCAACTTCCCTGCAATGACTGCACTCCATAAATTACTTTTTCTTTTCACTGAATATAAAAAGTATCCTTACCACTCTAGATGTGTGCCAGATCTGGCATGACTGCTACGTCTTGCCTTGAACACAGCCACCAAGCTCCCAAAGGAAAGAAAGCTTTCCTGACATGTCCAAAGATGGAACAGAGCTGAATGCCATAATAAAAATCATGGTGTGGCTTTAAGTCTCTCATATTGCCTGTAATATTACCCAAACCTCTGCTTACACTTTTGTACAACTAATAAGGAGTGGTAAAACAAGAGCAAATATCTCCTAAAGCATGGTGTCAATGGCTACATAAACAGCACGTGCTTGCCACGTGGCACCTGGTATTTTGTATTTTGTTGCATATATTTGGTGATTTGTGTGCACAGAAGGGACTTGAAGTATGGTAGGAAATGGGTTGGTGTAGCAGAGGTTTTTTTTGTGTTTTTTTTTTTGTTTGTTTGTTTGTTGGTTTTTTTTTGCCAAAGTTCTATTCCATTTGTACAATTGATCCTAAACAACGGTTATTTATATTTATGAAGTGTTCAAAAATTTCCAGTTGAAAGAAAATTACTCTATTTTTTGTTTGCTTGTTTTAAATAAAATTTATTCAGAAATTATTTTTGTGGATATTTAAGTACAAGATATAATTTCCAGAGTAATTTGAATATAGATTTTAACTGCATTTGGTGGATATGCAGATGTAAGACAGTGTGTGTGCAAATGCTGTGGATCAGGGGAATAATTCAGATGTGACATAGCGCATAAGGGCAGTGCTGGAAGCAGTGGTGGAAAATGGTCAAATGCAGAAAATAACACTAGGGTCTGTTGTGGAAGCTTGAGAATTGAACCACAGTATTATTTATCATTCATATTGATTACCGAATTGTGAGAGACAATTAATGTTGTTTTTCAGTATTTACCTATTATTAAAACAGTGTGTTTGTTAAGATGAGAACACTAAGACTAAACTGAGAGAACAAAGAGTAGATTGAAGGGGCCATATTTTGTCTCTGTGATTGCTGTTGTTTTGCAAGTGCAAATATAAAAAGAATTTCTTCCATTTGAAATGGAGAGAAATAAGCTTGATTGTTTTCAGGATAGCAATGAATCTGCATTAGGAACATTTAAAAATGTAAAAGTAGACAAAACTATTTTAAAATCTGGCTATGTGTTTGCAGCCAAAAATATTTAGCTTGAAAAATCTCTTCTCTTTTATAGATCAGTAAGACTTAGTATAAATATTTGTTGCATTAGTTTTCAAACAGTTACACATTTGTGTGTTCCAAAATGCAACGGAGTAGATTAAAATAAATTAACAGTTATTTCTGAGGGATATGTATCAAAGTTTTTGACACTTCTGCTCATACGCCATAAGAATTTCATAATTAAAGAAGACCTTTTGTATCATCGCTGTGTAAGTCAGGAAAGTGTTGAGCCATGATCCACAGCAGATGGTTTTCTCCCTAACGTCCAGCTAATAGAAGCATAAAAGCATCTTTCATATAGGTTACTTTGCACATCAAGTGAACAGCTCCGCAATTTTTAAGTATCTCAAAGAGGATGAATCCCAAAATGGTGGAGTGAAGCTTTTAATGACTGAATACTAAATGTATCTCTGGTTGTGTGTATGGTTGCCACGATGTAGTGAAAACTGTGATATAATAAAGAATTGATGTGTAGATACTGGGCCACCTATGTATAACTTTTACCTAAAAGCACAGAGCTGCAAAGCAGAGTAAATGGAACAACTGCACGCACTCCATGGTACACACATTAGTTCCCATTGACTTCACACTTAGACTTCACTAAATACTTTAACCTGGCTTAGCCACACCAGCCAGAAAACAAGCAAACAAAAAACAGCACTTACTTTTCAGAGACTCATAAGCGTTGCTGAGTTCTTACCAAAAGTGCCAATGGGTTATTTCAGTGAGAAGTGTTCTCCTCCACGAAACCAAGCAATGTGCCCACACACCATGCCGTTCTGCCATTAGTGCTTTATCGTTCTTGCCCTATCAGTTGTTTCTCTGCTGAAAGACTGAGAGCAATACATTTCTCGTTTAAACAGTTTGAGATGAGTGGAAAAGTGCTACTCCGGAGCTACTTCAAGTCTGAGTTTCAAATTAAATTAATTTGGTGTTACTTTTAAAGATGAATCTGATTTAAACCAAGAGAATTTGAAAATCGGAAGCTTCTAGAAATAGAAATAAATTAACACTTAGAAAACTTGAGTCTCATACTTGACAGTGGTAGAAATTTATAGTTGAGAGAAAGATACGTAATATGCCAAAGGTAAAAGCTGCTGTCCTGAAGCGTTGCTTAGAACACAGAATGTTCCATGCAGGCAGGATGCTCATTATACCTACCTTTTCACTTCCTTATGATTAATTTTGTCAAACGCAGTTACTCAAGCTACTCCATTTCCCAGCAATAGCACCATGGAGTTTTGCCCTCCAGGCTGAGTAGTTGCTCATGAACGACATGTTTATTGATACAAGATATTGCGGTTCTATTGGCCATTATTCCTTGCATTGCTCATTACTGGGAAAAAAATAAAAAAAATTTAAAAATAAAGATTTCAGAATTCACCAGAGTTTTGTATTTCCAGGCTTTTCTTATGGATCTTGGCTGCCTCTATATTCTGTTAAGTTTGGTTAGTTTCTGGAGGGTTGCTCTCCTATTTTGACAATTTATCAAACTGTCAGTAAAGCAATGAAAATCCTCCACTGACTGTCAGTATTACTTACTGAATGTTGTGGCGTAGAACACATCACATCTTTGAGAGCTTGTCCAGCATCTGTTCATCTTTCAAGATACAGTTTGTTCAGTTGTCTATATGGAGAAGTGCTACTATGGAACTATTTGATGTGCTTTTATACTTGTAGGTTTCTAAAATGCAATTTGGCAGATGAAAGCAGCTTGGCAGGCAGCCTATGCCACATTGGTTTTCCAGGAATTATTAGTTAGTGCTGTGAGGATCACAGCATACCTCCTACTAATGAAGGATTTGGAAGGTGTTTTGAAGGCATGGCCAAAGTATTAGGTCAGACTTGCACTTGCAGCTAGCTTATTAATAGAAAAGATATTTGGGCTTCCCCCAAACTCCCACTGCAGGCATTGTCTCTGCTGGAAAGGATTGTCTATGGAAGAGAGATCTAAGGTGTGTGCGTGGAGCATCCTGAGCAATATGGTCTAAGAGCAACGACTTGGAAGGACGAGATATATGATCCTTATGGTACCTTGATGTTCCACGTGATGTAGCTCAGGTACCTCAGATCTCTTACTGCTTTTTGTTTGTTTGTGTTTGTTTTTCTGGATTTTTGCTTTTCTGAAGTTGTTAGAATTTTGCTTTCTGCTTTTGTTGCCCGTGTAACTTACGTGCTCTGAATATGACTTTGAACCTCATTTTCTTTCTTTTATATAATATGATAGCATTTTTCTAATAACTGTAGTATATCATATTAAAAGAACCATTTAATTTTCTGTAACTAAAGCTGTGAATCATAACGTTTTGCTAGTAGCTTAATGCTAACATTGTAAGTTATTTTCACTGTTAATGTGAAATGAATGTTATGAATAGTTAATAAATTCGTGGTTTTATTTGGTAGAATGAAATTTAAGACGACAAAGCAGTGCAAGGGATGCTTATTCTTTTAAGGAAAATATTTTGCTGTGTCATTTGTAACTTAAAAAGTCAGTGAATGTGTATTATGAATCTTTATGCAATTCCATACAGTTTAGCCATTTTTCTCATGAGACACTAAATAAAGTGAAAGAATATACAGTCATTATAATAGGGTTCATTTCTTTCTGAATTGAGTCGGTGTATTTAGTTGTTTAAAGTATAATATTACATCTCTTAGCTCTTCAAGAAAGAAAAATGCATTACGTGATTACTTTGTAAGTTGCTTTCCCTGATTTATCTTGATTATGTGTGGTGCATGGGTACATAGAATTACTGAGGTGATCAGTTGTTTTCTATTACTGAGTATCAACAGTGTTTTCAAATACCATACAATAAGACAGAAAGAAAAGTTTACTGGCCAGTAATTGCATTTGGAAATACAGAAAGAAAACAAAATCTAAAATAACCAAACCACACACATATTTTTATGGAAAACTGCTCTGCAGAGAAGGACTTTGGGGTCCTGGTGGACAACAGATTTACTATGGGACAGCAGTGTGCTTTTGTGTCTGGGCTTCTCAATTCAAGAAAGACAGCGAACGTCTGGAGAATGTCCAGCAGAGAACTACAAAGATGATTAGGGGTCTGGAGCATCCATTTCCCTTATGAAGGAAGGGAGAGAGACCTGGAACTGTTCAGCCTGAAGAAGAGAAGACTGATAAGGAATCTTACCAGTGTTTACAAATTCCTAACAGTTAGGGCTAGGCTCTTTTTCGTGGCGCTTAGTAACACAAGGAGCCAGGAGTGAAAACTGGAATGCAGGAAGTTCCATCTGAACATAGGGAAGAACTTCTTTACTGTGAGAGTGGTGGAGCACTGGCACAGGCTGCCCAGAGAAGTTGTGTATTCTCCTTCTCTGCAGATATGCAAAACCCACCTGTGCACTTTCCTGTGCAACCTACTGAAGGGAACCTGCTTTAGCAGGGGGTTGGGCTGGAGGATCTCCAGAGGTCCCTTCCAACACCTACAGTTCTGTGATTCTGGATTATTAAGTTGCAAAAATTAAAGTTTATCATTTTGTTTCTTTTTCCAAAATAATTCTAGCTTATTTTTTGGGGGGTGGGGGGGCTGTTGTTTACATTGTGTTGGTGCTGAGTACTTTTCTCCCATAAGCTGTTTTCCACAGTGACTGTCCTTGAACAAACCAGAAAATGAGTTTGATTTCTCTAATGCAGAAGGTAATTGGATTTCTCTTTACGGAATGCATCCCTTTAATGACTGTCTCTGCTTCAACCAATTTAGCTGCAACTGACCTGACATTGATCTGGTGATACGACTTTAAATAAATGCCAAAGCTGGAAGATAAGAGACCAACTGTCTGATATCAGAAAGAACATTTCCTGCCTCATCTTGCCATTTTTCTCAGAAAATGTCTCCTTCTTGAATGTCATTCTCATGAAATGTGCCACAAATAATTGGTCGTAGAGGAGCATATTGCATCCTTCTAGCAAATATAATAAGTATTTCCCAGAAATCCTCAGAAGCAACTACTTTTGAAATTGAATAAAACTTCTCAAAATATTTAATACTATGTAGATCCTTTCTAAGTGATTAATTTCTAAGTGATTTCTAAGTAATTCTAAGATAATTCAAAGTGATACTAGTGTAGTGAATTAAACCTTTACAGAGTTCTTGTTCAACATTAAATATTTATCAGAATATTTAGTTAGCTTATGGGAGCGTTATAAAAAGCATAATAGCATGTTTACCCGAGAAAAAAAATTACTTGGAGAAAACAATTAACAAAGTGGTATTTCAGAGCATAATGCGTTCTTTCTTCAGTATGATTTTAATGGAATTAGAAAATCCTAGAACATGTATTTCTACTTATTTAACATGTTATCCTTTGGATTCAGTCCTCCAGGCTATTATGCTAAGTACTTTTAACTGTAAATGGACTAGGAGCCAACATTTAGAAGCTGAATTTGGTTCCTACGTGGTTTAGATTTAATCATGGCCTATGTGTTCCTTTAATGTTGTTAATGTCTGTGAAAATAGTAGCTAACAAGCTACTAACAAGCTATACTAACTCTAAGCTAGTGTAGATCCTAAAAACATTATTCTAAAACAAATTCAATGGAAAATAATAATAAAAAGTCTTGCTTTCTAGATGAACTTATTTCCATTTGAAATTTAATTGTTATTTTCATTCTAATCAAAACAGTTAGTAATTTTCTGCTATACTGGTAGCAATGACAGACAGTAGGAATTTGTTCTACTTGTCTTTACTAACAGTTGCTCCCTCTATTTCCTTTTTCTGTTTAATTTTGACTCTTTATGGATAGGTGGGTTTCCACTCTTGTGGAACTTCTGCACAGTGGAGTTGATGAGCTTATTGTATGTAACTTTCAGTTCGGTATAGTGTAGTTATCTTAAAGTAAATAGATGCGAAAACAAAGCTTCCCAAAGGTTGAAGGGCCGGAGGGGCTATTAACCTCCCACAGATAGCTGAAAATCATTTTTAATTCTTTTGTGTAGTACGCAGAAGTAGTACATACATAGGAGCCTCTGGACAGAGAAACAGATGGTCTTTTCAGATAGAAATTATGAACATGAGAATAAATATTTCATATTTTTAAATTCCATGCAAGTTTTAAGGGTTTTTCATGTCTTTGCTCCCAAGTGTGTTTTTCTTTCAGATAGCAGGAAGCAGGAGAAGTTTATTAATGGTGTATAGTGCTTAATTTGCAGGCTTGTACTCCCTGGTTACAACTCTGGCTTCAAGAGTGAAAACACTGCCAGCTCTGCTCTTGGGGAAGTGGGTCCCTGGCCCAGGCTGGACTGGAAAGCCATACTATGGCCCTACGTATGGCCATAGGCAAAAGTAGCTCACATCCTGTAGGTTGCTGCAACTCCTAGGTTAGTTCTTTTCTTCTTATCTTTGGATCTCCCACAGGTTTCCTTGTTTCTCAAGGAACTGCTTGCACTTCTAGGGGCTGAATGTTTAGGACAGCGTACCTCATGTTGACTGAAAGTGATACTGGAGATACTGTTTTTCTATTGCCTAATTACTAAAGTAATCAGAACTGAAACAGATTTGTCATAGATGAAAACAAGTGTTCTTTGGATCCTTCTGAGTGTCTCTTCCATGGCAACAGTTGTCCTGTATGTTATTTCTGTTTTCTGTGTAGGTCACTGACATGATGCTTCAGGACAAACCCTACCCAGACTGGGGAAAGTCGGCCAGAGCTTTCTGGAAGAAAGGGAACGTTAGGATCATTTTATTCTGGTAGGAAAACAATAACATCAAATTATACTAAATGAAGCTTTTATAGAACACCCAAAAGTGTGTCTTCTTATTCTCTGTGTCACGAAGCGATGTAATGGCAATAGAGGGCAAGAAAAGAGGGACGAAAAACGTAACACTAGATCTAATAAAAAGTTGATCGTTACAAAAGCTGTATATAAGCAAACACTTCCTAAACAAAACAACTGATGTAAAAATATACTTTTAAAACTGATTTATGCTGTTTCTTTTATTGTATACTTGGGACTGATTATAATGGAGCTGCAAGTGTTTTGCTGTGTGTGATAATATTTAGATGTCTAATTGTCAGTTCTTTTAATTAAGGTAAGTAGATATGTAAATGTCCTTTTGTGACCTTTAAATTAATACGAGTAAATCTTTGAATTCACTCTTGAATGGGATTGCAAATAGCAAATCAGCCACAGATTTTTAAGAGAAGTATTTAATAATCAATAGAAAAGTTGTAAGGAGAAAGCAAATGTTTGATCATAAATGTAGTGTCTTCCAAGTAAATTCAGACCAAGTAGAACTGCTGAAATAGAACAGAAATTATGCCAGGAAAAAAAATAGAAGATAGATAGATAGAAAATGTATAGTCTAAGGGGCAGACAAGAGAACCTTGTGGTTAAAGATTAAATAAATCGAAGGGCTTTTTTCAGCTAAATTAGCAGCAGAAAATCTGATGAAAACAACAGCAGACCTGCTGGTTTTTTTCTTAAAAGGAAAGACTTCAAAGGAATTTTTACAAAGAAGTTGAAAAAATTATTTAACTGAATTCTGCTACATAAAATGCAAAGAAATAATTTTAAAGTAGTAAAGGTGAGATACTATGTTAAATTGGGGCAATTAAAGGAAACACAAACAGAAATTTGGAGGCTGAAGAAAATAGGAGATTCAGGTGGCTGATTGTCTGCAACCAAGACCTACAGGGAACTGATACAAATTTCATTCTCTCTTAAATGCCTAATGAAAAAACAAAGGCTAAAAACTGTTTTTTGTTTTGTTTGTGATGCTTATTCGAACAAACAAGAATTATCCTACTGGTCAGTTAAGTCTTAATTCAGTATTAGCTAAATGGATCGGATACATCACTAATAATAGAATTATGAGAAAAACTGATGATTAAATTCTGCTAAAAGAAACTGGTGTAGCTGTGCTGAAAGAAAACCTTCTCTGACCTGGTAGAAGTCTTTGACTGTGTCATCAAAATAATGGATTAGGAAGAAATCCTTGATCTAATTTATTTGGACTTTCAAAAGGCTTCTGACAAAGTTCTTCACTGAAGGCAATTAAGAAAAATAGTAAGCCCCATGGAGTCTGCTGAAATAATTAAGGAATCGGCTAAAAGATGTGCAGTGAAAGGCATAAATAAAGTAATAGCTTTCTTCTACTCTCATAAGAGTGGGAAGAGCTATCCTTTAATGTTAGAAATAGTATTAGTGATTTGTGTACATAATGTGGTGATGTATACCTTAGTGACATGACAGAATCTGAAGATGAGGCAAATAATTTGAACTGGCAAATGCTGGAGTTTAAGAAGGATCTTAGAAAGTTGGGTGAAAAGATAATGTGATCGAAAGGGTACAGTTGTGCAGAAAGGCTCAAACAGCTCCTTGTCATTATGAGACATGAAGAGGAAGATTTTGCACTGTACTGAGGTGGACAAAAAAGTAAAGCAGATGAATTTTAAATGGCTCAGGTATGTTGCAAGTGGGCCAGCAGTGATTGGTGTCATTTGGTTAAGTCGATAAAAAGGTCAGTGTGGAACATCAAATTCTTTTCACCTTTGACTAAAGAATGGCCTTGTCTAAAGGACTGTAAAGGACTGTTAATTAAGAGTCAAGTAAAATAATAATAATAATAATAATAATAATAATAATAAATTCCTTAATTACACAGAATGGAAGGATGGAAGAAGGTAACATGGTAAATAGTTTTCTTTTCAAATTTATACACCAGACACAGAGAATAATAAGATATTACTGAAAATACATTTCTGTCGTTGAAAAAGATGTTATGACTTCTTGCAGTCTGAAATGTTACCAACATGCGTTTTTTTTTCAAATAATATTCACAGTAACAAAAACTATGAACAGTTTAAAATTGAGATAAAATAATTAAAAAAAGATCTTTCTTTTCGTGAGTGATTCTCATACTAAGGAGTATGCTTAATGGGGTTTTAGAAGCCTAAAGTGTGGTATAAATACTTTTATTTTTAACTTTCAGCAGTGAACTAGAATCACCCATGCAGCAGTCTACATTCTGTGGAAACATTTAGATTGTGCATATTAAACATCAGTGAAAAATAGACTTATTTTTCCTTATAAGTAAGAAAAATGAAGAGTGAATTAAAGTACTGACAAAGTCATGCACAATAACAAGATGCATTCCTATTTCATTTGTTATTGTTTACATAGGGTGATGTGAGCAGCCTCCTTTCTGGAATGTTCCAAGTGAACAAACCTTGATAGTATGTACTACACAGACACTGGTATACCAAAATTCGTTTATTCAGGATGTTTCTTACTGGCGCACCTGTTTTGCAGAGATAGTGGAATTCAGCACACTGTACATTAATTATTGCAAATGCTAGATATGTGATGCACAGTTTAAAGTGGCTGATGAAATGAAAATATTGTATACCCACTGGACTTGTTTTTCTGGTAGCTTCGTTTTTACTCCCAGGCTTTTCTTCATAAAATTAGAAAATGTCTCTAAACCTACCAAAGACAGATAGACTGTCATGGGGATAGAGATATCATCCACTTGTTTTTAACAGTTGTAATGACTTTGTGTTTCTCATTTGTCATTCTCATTCTAATGTGCATCAGTCCAAGTTAGGGGCTGACTTACTGGAAAGGAGCTCTGCAGAGAAGGACCTTGGTGTCCTGGTGGACAGCAGGTTGGCCGTGAACCAGCAGTATGCGCTAGTGGCCATGAAGGCCAACGGTATCCTGGGGCATGTTACGATGAGTATGGCCAGCAGATCAAGGGAGGTGATCCTCCCCCTCTGCTCTGCCCTGGTAAGGACACACCTGGAGTTCTGTGTCCAGTTCTGGGCTCCCAAGTTCAAGAAACACAGGGAACTTCCAGAGAGTGTCTGGCAGAGGTGTACAGAGATGACTGGGACCTGGAGAGTCTCCTGTATGAGGAAGGACCGTGAGACCTGGGACTGTTCAGCCTGCAGAAAAGAAGACTGATGGTGGATCTTATCAATGCTTATAAATATCTAAAGAGCCAGTGTCAAGAGGATGAGGCCGGGCTCTTTTCAGTGGTGCCCAGTGACAGAAGAAGGGGCAGTGGGTAAAAACTCAAAGCTTCATCTGAAAATGAACAAAAACCTCTTTACTGTAGGAGTGATGGAGCACAGGAACAGGCTGCTCAGAGAGGTTGTGGAGTCTCCTTCTCCGGAGATATTCAAAATCTTATGGGACACTGTCCTGTGTAACGTGCTGTAGGGAACTTGCTTTCATAGGTGGATTGGACTTGGTGGTCTCCAGAAGTCCTTTCCAGCCTCTACAATCCTGTGATTCTGTGATTTGGAAATATTTTCAGCTTTCCAATGCAAATAATTAGTAAAGATTTTAATTTAGGATAACCTTTACTGCTTCAAATCATTCCTTGGGAGCACTGTCAGCAGCCACTGCTTGGCTGTTCCTGAGGATTCTGGCTGCCTTTGGAATGTCTTCAAAACATAATTCTTCCACAAACAACTAAGTAAAAAATATCCATTTGGTATTTGTACTTGTCTCATCCATCAGTAAGTGGTTTATTGAAGTTATATTGGTTATATACAGCTCTGCTGATGGCTAATTTCACTGTGTAGAGGCACCTTTGTATAATGTTATTATGGTCTGTGTTGATGAAGTATCTGGAATGGTGGTAAAACTAGGATGGTACAAGTAGGTATGTAGACTACAAAAGGAAGATGATAGAATACTAAAAGTATCTACACCATCTGGCAGTCTGATGAGGCTGTTAGAGAGATTACTGTCTTCAGTGCTCTGCAGATTTACAGGTGTGAATTGAAATAGCTTGATTTATAATTTTGGATGTGTTGATAATTTTTCTTATTTAGGAGTGATGTGTTATATATGAAATACAAGGATTGTCATTTTTAAAAAGTTACAAGAAAAAAAGTGTTGTTAAATTCAAGCAAACAAAGATCTTGGACAAAACTAACCATGAGCAAATAAAAGTGGCTTCTGCGAAGTTAAATAAACAGCTTACATCATTAAGGGTTTTTTTGTTTGTTTGTTTGTTTGTTTTTTAATGTAAGTACATTTGATGAAGCAGAGACAGATGTACAATGAAAGCAGACTGGTTATTTTCTGAATAGTTTTTTATTTCTTTGGAATGCTGAATAAGTCCATCTTATACTAAGTCTCTATTTATAAAGAAACCATTTAAGATAGGAGAAAGACAACTAAATATATTAAAGTGAACTGCAAAAGGAATAAAATAGTGTTAAGACAGTCCATGAAAAACTACTTAAAACTGACTTTAGTTACAGGATCTCTCTTTTGCACGAAACAAACGCTGATTCATTTAAGATCTCAGTAAGAAAGGCATGGACACTAAAGGCTGGTTAACTGGTTTATTGAGCAGAAGTTGGAAATTATAGAAAAGGTGACAGGAATCTTGTGTCCCTTCTGATGTTCAGAAACTCAGCTATTGAAGGATCTGCTCTTTACAATGTCTTCTGTGGCTGCCCACCAAACCCTGTGAGGCCTCAACCGTCAACCGGTCACGATAACATCACCAGGACATCTCTGGGCAGTGCATGCCGTTCAGTTAATAAAGACTCAAATACTCTCTCTTGACAAATTGTTACAATATTAATTGTCCTCAAATTTTCTTATCAGAGGACAAGGAGATTATAGTGAGCAAGATGTAAAGAGTTCTGCATAAGAACACTTAACTGTAGGGAAAAACAGAACATGAACAAAAAGAAATTAGATTACTGGAAGAGAGGATAAGAGCTGCTAAGATGTAACCATAGAAGAGAAAAATCATATGCAGAGGTATATTATCAAAATGGTGGAGTGTAGAGATAACAGTGGATTGTGCAGCTGCATATTGATCGCAGACAGAGTGACAGAATAATGTACGCCAGCTCACTGTCTGAATATGCAAGTAGCATGCTGGAATCCGTTTCTGTGGTGTCCCCAGCTGTACGTTTGTTGTACATATACACAATGATCAGTCTTCATTGGTGCAGAAGTGTGCCTTTGACATACTATACTTGCCCAAAGTAATAGGAAAGAACATACCAACTTGGAGAAGAAATAAAATGATATGGAAAATTATTTAATTGTGATTCTCCGAGTTTTCTATGTTTGACTTTGGAAACTGAACAATATTCTCATAGTATGTGTTTCCAGAAGCTCTCTAGCTTTCTTTAATCAAAAGCAAGATTACATGTCCTCAGGAATGTGTTAATAATTATGGTACTTTGATTCAGCGGGTTTGTAATATAGCTTTAAAAGGTTTTATTCAAATGAATTGCTCAGAGTTACTACAGGCCACTAAGTCATATACATCTGTTATTTTGATAGGAGATGATTGTGTTAAACATGGTTTTCTGTAGGATTTTTAATTGGACAATATTTTAAACCCTGAGACTCAAGGAAGCTTCCTTATAGGATAGAGAGCCATGTCTCCCACACAGAAATGAGTGATTTTCTGTTATGTACCTAATTAAGTGTTTGGTTTGATAAGTTAAGCTCCTGTATTCTGTGCTTTCACAGATAGGATGATAAATGTGTACTGGACAACTGTGTTCATTTCAATTATATGAATCTAGTTCATATATTTGTTTAAAAGACAGCTTCTTGAAACATCCATTCTTTTCATTATATCCTGCACTAAGAAAAAATAATTAGATATTATAGCTTTGCCAACCTAAATTACATACTAATCCAAAGAAAACAAACCTTTTATTAAGTTTGTGTAAAGGGTCCTATGCTGCAGTAACACAAATACAACTGCACAAAGCAACAAAATAATTATGTTTATGTATAATGAAATATGCATTCACACGCATACATTATTATCTCTTTACTTGGAATTTTTAAAAGTTTACTTCTTAATTGTTTCATACTTTAATAATTTGCCTTGCAATAGGATACTTAGTTGGATTGAAGCCTGGAATGACTTAGAAGGGAATGAAGATTTCCCAGTAAATATTGTAAGTCAAAAGAGCATCAAAGTAATTTACAGTATTGATGCTCCCAGTAAATCTTTTATCCCAATGCTATAACTGAAGTGAGTAAATTCAATTTGGCTTCCAAATAGGCAAGACAACAAATAAGTTCCTTGCTATTTTCTTTCAGTCACAATACAAAGTTTTCACTTTCACAGATAATTTATATTGAATAATTTGACTGCTAATCTGGGCAGGCATTGTTAAATGTATTTTGAGAAGATAAAACTGTCTGTGAATAGTAATTGTTGCATTTAGTCTGACAGTCAAGAAGTAATACCATTTGTCAAGAGGTGACTAAAATACTTTGATAGCTTTTGTTTAATGTGTTGGTAAACTCTGCAGTAAGATTACGATGATTAACATGTCTTGAAAATAAATTATAATAATCCAGAACAACTTTCTTTCATACAAATGATGTTCAATTGTTCTTAATTTTCAGTTAACCATCCTATACTATATTGCCCAGAAATATATTATTATCTGAAACATTCATATAGAGGTTTGTTGTACATATCTATATTTGATCCTGTTCACATTCTCTGTTTTGTGTCATAAGGATTATTTTCTCATTTTGATAGCACAAGCACAATGCTTCTACACTATCTAGTATGGAAAAGAGCGGTCAGATCACACCAGTATGGTTCAAACTTGAATAACCACATGAGTCAGACCCCTTTCTGGGACTGTATTTTGGGACCTCATTCTCTTATGCTATTCCCTAGCTCCTCATTCTATGAAGAGCACAGCATCAGTAATTCAGGGCTGTCCCATGAGCCTGCTTTACCCAATGAGCTCTTGCTTTCAGCTGGAAGAGTTGTTCAGTCCCTCCTCTAAGATGCTTCTGCCTCCCCACTGATTTCCAGTGCAAGCAATAGCTCCAGTCTCTGGCAAAACACATCTATCTCTTTCCCATCTCTCTTACTCCTTCATTGCCTTCCTTCCACCCAAAAACAGCTCCAAAACTGCCAACATTCCCTGCTCTATTTGTGATAGGAAGAACAGTGAAATGAGGAAGGAAAAGCATTTGAGACAAAATTATGCTTGGGGAATCTTGAGATCTCAGATTCAAAAGTCACCATCACTGTGAAATCCCTTTGGCATGAAGATTAAATTAGTTAAATTTATTTTGTTCAAGTTACATAAAGCGGTCACATTCTCCTATTTATTTTGATGCAGAGTCCTAAAGATCAAACAAAATGTATATTCTTTCTTATTTGTGTCTATGAATAAAAGAAGGGTTGGCAGAGATGGATGTAGCATGGCAGTTAACTTTCATGATGTAGGGCACACAGGCCCATCCATCTCCACATCCACACTATAGACAGCAAAAGAGGTGAGTGAGGGAGCTCTCACTACCCATTGCTCAAATGTCATTACCCTGTTAAGTTCCAGTGTTTAAGCATTTCATATACTGATACAGTAAAAAAAAAGGCTATTCTGACTGAAAGCTACTAGTACAGAACAGAGAAAAGGAGCACCCATTAGCAACAGTGTGTTTAGGATTGGGCCTGCAAACTTTTGTTTCACTTTTGATTTGGCATAAATTCTTTTAACTGTTGTAGTACCCTTGTATTTTATAGCATATATTTTCAGTTACTCAGCCTGTTTTTGAGTTATATTTGGTATGTGCTTGCTGTCTTCAATAGCTGATAGCCTGTTAGAGAAAGAGACTGTTTTTATTCCTACATAATTGCTAGATCCCTAAGTATAGCCCTCATAATTGGATGGATATGGCAACCCATCTTCACCTTTTAAAAAGTACATTTTATTCTATCTCTGTTAGTGAGCAAGAGGTATATCACGAACAGTTACTAAAAATATTTTATCCAAAGTGTAGCTTTAATAAAACTTCTTAAAGTGCAGTGCCTGCAATGCTTCAGTAATAATGGCCCTTCTAAATGAAAGTGCTTTCACAAAATCACATTCTATGCAAAAAAAAAAAAAAAAAAAAAAAAAAAAGAATATCTGTAATGCTTTGATGAAAATTTCCCTCAGCAGAATTCAACAGTTCTTTTCTTTGAAGTAGTCAAATGTGATCCTTCGTCCTCTTTCAGCTTCATCTGCACCAGAAGGTTTCCACAAACTTTTTGCTGAGCAGTAGACACCCCTGCCTCCTCCCAGTCCCCAAGGAAGATCCGCCAGGAGAGCTGCAGGGTCACGAGTGTGGTTGGCTGTTCTGTTACTGTTCTCTTTCTGATTGTTTCCCCTGCCTTCCTCTTCTGCAGTATAAATTCATTTGTTTTTAACAAAAGCATCTCCAGTCTTCAGTATTTACAGCTAGTATATTTCTAGATGCATTGCGAAATTAGGATGAGTATCAGAAAATGGTGTGCATTATATAATCATGTAAGCATCAGAAAATGCTGAAAGTTGAACTGTAATAATGTATAGGCAAACAATTGTGAATCCCACCCCAAAAACAGATGTTATAAGTATTGCAAATAGATCAGCACTCATACTGTGGGCTATTATTGGTAAAGCAAAAAAAAAAAAATACACTTCAGGTTATCAGGGTAGGAATTCCTATCTTGAACCCTTGCTTAAGCATGCTCAGGCCTGGTAAAATCACTGCCCAAAACATGGTCTGACTGACTCAAACTTCAGCCTCTTTGGACAAACCTTAGTGAATCCACACTGCGTGGAGAAGATGCAGCCTCAGCCAGTGGTTTTTTGCAAGACAGGCATTCTGAAAGGCCACGGAATTCAAAGGAGATCACGAAGTGAGTGCTTCAGCTGCTGGTACTCACAGCCATAGTTCACGGACTTTGTCATGGCTAGATTCCAAAAGTCAATTCAGTTTTGTAAGATAAATGTGGTGATTAGAGCAACCAAATTATTTTCCTTCCTGGAATCCTGGAATACTTTTTTAAACTTGTATTTCTGCATAATTCATGTTTAAACTTGTGCATTAGAATTTGCTGATGTGTTTAGCTGAAATCTGGACTCATCATCTTTCTCATATTCCCGTATTTTCCACAAATACTCAATATTTGCATGTTCTAGATTGGAAAGCACATTGGAGCCATTTCAGTGAAAGTGATTACTCAATTAAAACTAATGTTTCAGGACGTGCTTAACGAAACCATGAAGGTGAATATACATGCTACTAATTAGTCCTTGTATATAACCTCCATTTAGGATATAAGGAGAATTTGTTCTGCTTTCTCCTTGATTTTCTACTTTGAAAACAAATCACTAGAGCTTGATAATTAGAAGAATTGGTTGACAACTGTCTAAATCAAGACATACAACTCTAAAATATCTTTTTTTATCCTGGACAACATAAAGAGAATATCGCCGCCATATTTTTGTTTCAAATAATTGCATATTGTCTGTCTGTAATTGTGACAGCAGAGAAAACAACAGCTCAGTCAAAGAATAGATTAAATTGTAAATAAAATCATTGAAAGATTGTTAACAAAAAAAGCCTTTGGGTTTTTTTGTTTCTTAATGGATGTTTTGATGCTTTACCATCTTTTCTGGATTTTTTAAATAACACTTAAAAAAATGCAGTAGCAGTTAAATGCTGGTTTAATTTCAGACAGTACATCTTTGAGGTACTTTCTCTAAATGGAAGTTGTCCCAGTGAACATGATGAATTTCTCATATGGAGTAATTAAAGTCAGGAGCTTCAGTAAACATTGTGTAAACAAAAATAGCATTATCATGGTACCAAATATTTTCCATCTTTTCAGATTCTTTACCTACTGAAATAAATGATCTTTTCCTTGAAGAAAACCTTGGCTGCAGTTTACTGTTGTTTGTCTTGCATTGATGATTACTTTGGTACTTTGGTGTGCACAGAAATGATCCTCATGCAGACAAAGAGTAAACATTTCTGGATTTCAGTTGGAGGGACGTCAGCCCTTCAGGTCCATGATGGCCAAAGGGGTAATGTAAATCTACAGCCAATCATCTGAGAGTTAGTCTGAGAGAGACAGCTTTGGAAGCTTTGTTTCTTACACTCTAGGTCATTGCTTCCCCATTTCTTTTTTAAATACTCTCCTGTCACAGAGTAACTTTAATTTAATTTAACTAAGGAAAAAATATAGTTTGGAAGGTGGAAGGCAGAGGCCAAAAAATTGTCAAAAATTGCATTAATACAGAAGAGGAATTCATATCAATTTCCTACCTTGCTAATGCAGCTTTAGTTTATTTATAGATGCACTGAAAATGGAAGCACAACGGTTCTTATTTTAAAGATACTACATATAGCTTTCTCCCAGTGCTCAGTAAATGTTCATGACTGTTATTTCTGGTGCAAATTCTTGAACCTATCAGCTTTATCATACATTGAGGAGTTTGTGTGTATTAAGTGGAATGTGCCTTTTTTTTTCTTTTGCTTTTCTTTTTTTCTCTGCCTGCTCATGGTCTGAATCCATCATTTAGATCAATTCTTTCAAAGTTTTATTTGAATTTTTTCATAATTGGAACATAGTGGGAACTTTTAATAATGAAGTGCCCTAAGGTGTCTCTACTATGAACTGAACCAAATAATTTTAAAATTTTAGTAGATTCATTTCCTATAAGCAACCACCCATGACCAGAGTTTCAAAACAAACATCAATTAAAAATGCACTCATTTAGGCTCTCCACCCTGCTGATGTTATGCCACCCAAGAACAAGTGAACTCTTCACCCTAAGGAGGTTTGAGTCTGGAATTCAAATTTTAAAAAGAGAAATAACTCAGAGATGCTTTAAATCCCTCATATACAAATGCAATTTGCTGCTCATACAAAGCAGAATGTCAGTAAAAAAAAAAAAAAATAACCCCTGACACATGCTCAGCCTCAGGTTATTTGCATGCTTTGACCTGACCTGATAAACTAAAATATTCCAGGCCTATTCGCATAGTGCAGAAAGATAGGTCTTGGTCAAGGAAATAAGAGAGGCGTGTTTTCAATGACAGTAAACAAGTTGGAAGGATCTCATTAGACTTTTAAATGATTCATTGAGTTGCAAGAACTGCAGTTTAGGTAGGAAATAATCATCTTCAAATTGAGTAAATTTTATGTGGACAATCTGGAGAAAGACAGCGCGTACAATGGCAGTGTCATTCGTAGCACATTAATGTTCAGGCTGAAACTTCTCTCTAAGACAGGCCCAAAACAGGCCAAAGTTTCTTGCTGTAGCTCCTCTGCAGTGTTCTGTCACGTAAAGTCCAATGTAACCATGCTACTAAACCTTAAACAATAATATGATTTCAACCATAAGGACAGGCTAAGAGAGCTGGGGCTTTTCAGCCCGGAGAAGAGAAGGCTCCTGGGCACCTTATAGCGGCCTTCCAGTACCTGAAGGGGGACTACGGGAAAGCTGGGGAGAGACTTTTTGTAAGGGCATGTAGTGGCAAAACTAGAGGAAATGGTTTTAAGCTGGAAGAAGGTAGATTTAGAAATTCTTTACTGTGAGGCTGGTGAGACACTGGAACTGGTTGCCCAGAGAACTTGTGGATGTCCCCTCCCTGGAATCATTCAAGGCCGGGCTGGATGGGGCTTTGAGCAACCTGGTCAAGTGAAGGTGTCCCTGCCTATAGCAGGGGGGCTGGAACTACAAGATCTTAACGGTCCCTTCCAACCCAAACCACTCTATGATTCTGTGATTTTAAGTTTTATTTTTATGCAATGTTAAAAAATTTTGCTTGCTCTCAGAGCAAATTAATTTACATGATGAAAGCATCTGGTATGTAATAATAACATTTCAAAAAAAGATGATATTATGTTTCAAAAAGATGGAGCTTTGTACTCACAATTAAACTTTGCGTTAAAGTTTTGATTAGTAGAGTTCTTCAGCCCATTGTATAATTTCCAGCTGTTACTACCTGAAAGATTTCCCTGAAGGGCTACTTTGGTGTCTTCATCCAGAAGTGCCACTTGCTTCACGTGCCACAAATGTTTCAATGACTACAATATATTTTGGCTGGTTTCAAGGAGCATACGTTCTCTTTTAATCTGTACACAACCTCAATTAGTGTTCAGGTCAGTAAGTGGGAAGACATTTATGGAATCAATCATTTTGGGTTAAGGAGTACACATACTGCAAGTGTACTAATGGAATGGAAATAATGCCTGGAACATCTCCAGAAGAGTCGTAGTCTCAATAGGGCAATTAAATATGTATGAGGAATGTTTGCATTGAAGTTCAAACACATCAGCCTAAGGCTTATATTTTTGGTTTAATTTATTCACAGCCTTTCTGTGTACTGCTGCTTGATGCTCCAAAAACACTCCTGCACACTGCTTCCTGCTTCATCTGTGTGTCCACAGACTGACAGATACAGTGGCAATTGCTATTTTTAATCACCTTCTCTGGAGCAAGGAGTAGACTGTAGTAGAAATGTACAGTGTTATTATGCAGGTTAGTAGATTTTGTTCATTAATATATTACCATTCATGGTAAGGGAAGTGGTCTTCAGAATTAATTCAGTGTTTGAGTGTTTAGAAAAACTTAATAGTCTGAACACTGGCATTACTATGTCTTCAAATTAGGGTATTGCATGATACGGCCTGTATTACATGTCTTCACATCACTGCTTTTATCCTTCATGAAAGAGATGCTTGTACTATGGCTAGAGGCTGCTTTTAAGTATCGTCAGTGAATACTGGAGCTCTTTAAAAAGGTAGTGGGAATATTTCCTGATAATTACAGTTCTTTGCAAAACACATGGAGAAACAAATGCTATCTTCAGTAATAAATAAAACTAAAGTATCTGGAGCTTTGTAATAAATTTTGATCATTGTCAGGACTCTTGGTTCTGTATTTTGTCACTGATCAGAGAGCACCAGCATATTGTTTGGTTCATTTGTTATCAGTTCATAAAGTTTGAATTAATGGGATTGTCATATAGCTAAGCTTTGAGCTATTGGCAAAACATCTGAGAAGCCAGCCTCTTGAAAGGATTACTGGTAATGTAATTGCTTGCGGGAAATGTATATGTGTGTCTCCCATATGAAAACAACACCATCTTAATACATTGTTTAAGCAATGATATTAGTAGAATGAGGGCACACACTACTGATGGGTATTTATGTAAACACTCAACTAAAGCCAGAAATGTGGTTTTGTTTCTTTGGCTAGTTTCAAGGCTGTTTTTGAAACAAAGCTTACTTTCTAATTACACTGTAGTTATTTTATTAAATGCAATAGAATTATGAGGCCTCAAAGCTTCCAGTTGAATTTCTTCTAGTCTGAAGAAGAATCTGTTTATGTATGTCCATTAATAGCATCTGTAAAACAGCTAATATTAATATCACTAATACTCACAAAAAATGAGGTGCTAACATGACCGCTATTACTAGAAATGCCAGGGATGTGTCATGGGACTGCCCTCAAATCATCCTAGAGAAGCAGAATCAATTTAATATCTTCAGTTCGGGCACAGAATGAATGATCTTGGTGATGCAAAACTAAAAAAACCTCTACGCTTGTGAGAAGTTGTGGTCAGTGTCTTTTGATACCTACTTTAACAAGCAAGTCAGGTGACTTTTCCTAGTAAGAAGAAATGTCCCCATAAGCATATTGAAATAAACATCAGACCTTCATATTTTTTTAAATCGGTGGTAAAAGCCCAGTAGTTTTCAATGGAAATGTAATATTCTTTTGGATACTGACAGCTTTTTTTTTTTTTTTTTTCCAATTAATTCTAGAGGAGATGTTTTTCCAAACTATTGGATCGTTGTTTGTTTTGTTTACTTTTTTTTTTTTTTTCCCTTAAAGTCTTATTTTCTGATTTTGAGTAATAATAATATTCCTAAAATTTATACCCTTGTGAAATATCAGAATCCTGGTTGACGGGGCCCTGGGCAACCTGATCTAGTAAATGTGTATGTTGGTGGCCCTGCTAGGCAGGGAGGTTGGAACTACATGATCCTTGAGGTCCCTTCCAACCCGGGTCATTCTGTGATTCTGTGATTTCTGAAGGTATATGGGCAAATACTTGGGCTTTCTCAGTGTGAGAAGTTGTATCGTTACTCTTGGAAGCATGGCATTCTAAACTGTAACGTTTAATAAGTGTCCTGTGACAGCACGACATTTGTTATGCTTCATGGTAACAAGATAAGGTTAATAAAAGGATAGTAGGTGTGTGTGCTCAGAAAAGGATGTGTATGAAAAGCATTTTACCCTTCTGGGAAAATAAGCAATAGCCAAAATAGTCATACCTTCACTATCTGAATGTACACTGTGCACTGGAATTGCCAGGTCACAGCCTGAACCAAAGGTTGAGCACCAGATGAGAAGGCGTGGCTAAACCAGGGAGCGCCGGTGCAAGCAGTGCACCTGAATGACTGGAGGGGGTGGAGCCTGGAGCCACCCCTCCTCACCCGCATTTCAAGGTTAGCTGCTGAGGGAGCAGTATCTCTTTGGGTAGGGATTGCAGTTCTCTTGTGTTGTCATGGGTTATTGGAAGGGGAGAGCAAATATATATATATATTTTTTTTTTAAAGCATGCTGTTGCTCTGTAGGGTTTGTATCCTACAGGAAGGCGCTGTCATCACCTTCTTTTGCTGTACTCTATGCTATGTTAGTATTTTAAGCACCTAAAGTGTCTTTGACTTTTATCTATGTGTTATTTTTTTGGCTTGCGGTACTACATAAGATCAGGCCATTTAAATGTAATTATCTGATATAGATTTAGGCTCCTACTTTAGATATAAGATCAAGTATGAAAACACCTCATAAGATCATTCTCTGTACCATGTGAAGTTATCACTTATTTGATCTGCTACCCCCATCTTAGAATGCTAATTATGGTGGTGGTGCAGCAGTTTGCACAGACAGAGTGTGCAGGGCTGGCACAAGGCAGACCACTGCCAAGTATGTGCCAAAGCTTGAGAAGAACATGGCCTGTTTTCCACTGCTGCTCTTTCACATGGACAGGAATGATGCTTTAAGCTGGAGTATGGGCAGATTCAAGGGAGAATATAAAGCCCTATGACCAAAGAAAAACACTGGTGCCCAAGTTATCTTCAGTTTTTCCAGTTAGAGGAAAGAGGGAAGCCAGAAAAGGACAGGTCATAGAAGGTTATCCTCCACATCTGTTCTACTCTGATGCAGCACATATGTAGTAATGTGTCCAGTTCTGAGCATAAAGAATTGGTTTTGGTATTAAATGTTACTTTACTGTAAAATAATCTAACAATTAAGGGACAATTTCAGTTTGCTACATCCTGTTATTTTTTTTCAGTAGTGTATGTACTAAAACAATCATTAACCAATCTTGGATTACAAAAGTACAGTCTTAAAAAATAATTTCTCTCTAATAAGGTGCAATAATGGAATTAAGAAGCTCTTAGCTGTATGATGTATTTATTTCACTTTTGAAGAGCTCCTAGGGCAGAGCTGTTCTGTGTGAAACTGATGGTGTGATCCACTGTGGATCACATGAATCTGTCAACAGAGCCATGGTCTATTCTTTTATCATCTTTATAAAGAGAGGTGAGGACACTTGTCCACATAGTTTGAAGCATCGTGACTTACCGAATAACGAAACGCTCTTTTGTTGCTGTTGTTAACAGGTAATCTGTATACTGTCCTTGAATTCTGCCTTGTCACCAAAAAACGCTTATTTTGTCAATTCTTCCTGTTTGAGTAAATCAATAGCTTTGTTCATGTCATTCATTATAGAGCCACATATCCTGTCTTTTGAACAAATTTAATGCTAGTGTAATTCCACAATTAAACTTGTTTTGTCTCAGAATTAGGTTTATGCAAATCCAGGGAAAATATCTTTTAATTGGTAGAGAAAGTGAAAACAGCATTAATCATTGGAAGAGTTGTTAAGATTTGTTCTATGACACAGCATTTTCTCATGAACTTATGAGCTATCAAAGATTCCATGCTGAATACAGCCATGGGCATTTTGTTTTGAGGGATGCTGCCTGCAGACATGTTATGATGTGGTTTATAGCATGACTGGTTACCCTGTTTCTGTATAATCCATCTTGGAAGCAACCTTTAAATGTCAAATGGCATTTGCATATAAAAGCAGTCATCTGTTATAGAGTTTGTGGACATTATACAAACACAAATGACAGCTGGTCTCATACAATATTTCATAATATTTGAAGGGTTTTAAGTGTGAAGTCCATTCTTCCCTAAATCCAGCACTTTTAACTTAGTGAAGGTAGCCTCTGCCTCAGATGTATTCCTCCTTTGTTGTCTTTTTGTTTGTTTGTTTTTGTTTGTTTTTGATGTACAGCAATGGTGTGCAGACGCTGTGATGATAGATTGCAAGTGATGACTGGGAAGGATCAGGACTGACTATAAATCACATTCATCTTTCAATGCCTCCTACCTAGAGATGGCAGCTATCTTTAAGGCTCCCAAGGAAGAACATAAAGCCGAAAAACTGTGTGAAGAGTTGGCCAAATTAATTTAATGTCTTGTCTGCACTGTGACTAAACAATCAAAGTTAACTTTGTTTTGATTAACAAAGTTGATCAAAAAGACTTAAGAAAGCTTTCTGAGACTATATCCAGTCCTTAGTTTTACAGCTGTTGTGAAATGGATGTAGGCATTTTCACTGCAGATGTCCAAAAATTTGACTCATCCTAGTCTCTCCAGTTGTTGTTGATCAAAGGAGCCATGTCTTTCCAAATGCTGATTTGTTTCAAAGTCTTATCAACAATATATAGGTTCTGTGTTTTGAGGGAGAGTGTGACACCCTAAAATACAGACATTCCAGAAATTCTCTTTGAGTTGCTCCCTGCAGGTGCTTGCTGGAAAAGGCAGTCATGCAAGTGATGGGCAGGTGTAGGCTTTTATACTTGTCAAATGTATGCTGAAGTGTTTTGTAGGAAGAAAAGGATTGTATAGCTGTAAAACTGGAGGGAACTTCATCAGCTTTGAGTGAAGTATTTGACAGAATATTCTGTTAAAACACAGAATGTATATTTGGCAAAATTTAGATCAGTAAAATATCTATTAAACTGAAGGTCTCTTTAGCACTGTCATCTGTGCTGTTTTTAGCTCAACATGACCGTGAAGGCAAAGTAAAAGTTGATGAAGTTCATTTAGTATGTGGGTCTTTGGAAGCTTGGTGAATACCTAACCTGACCTGTATGTGGCTCCTTGTTCTAAAAGCTCACTTTTTTCTTGTACAAGGGAAAAGGGCTGTTCCCCCTCTCCCCCTCCCCGTTCTAGCCTGGCTCCAGTGAAAGAACTGCCTTGTTAGAACAGTATGAGAGGGGGGATGTTGATTCCTTTTTTAATACTTTTTGTGATCAATTGTAACCCTAATGAAGATAGACACATCTGCTGGCAATCCACTCTGTCTGAACTCTGCAGTGTCATCTGGCATTTGACTGTGCCCCTGCCTTAGTTTGTGCTAAGGTATCCACAGACATTTGCATACATTCTAGATGACCAAAACATCATCACATCTTAGAGTCAAAGAGAACATATTATGGATTACAGAATGCATTGAAATTTATGCAGGACATTAACTAAAAGTAAATGGTAGGAGATCTGGTTGTTGGTTATTTTTAGCTACAGTTACAGGGGATGAATCTGGCAAATTCAGAACATGAGGTGTTGAAGAGACTGACTGAGGCTGAAAAGCAAAGGGTGACATTACTTCAAGAGGAGAGGGACCTTTACTTACACTTTGAGAATCCTGCAACAAAACTTTCTGAGAAGACTGAAACATTCAGAAATGCATCACTTTTGATTAAAATTTCATTGAGAAAAGTTTCTCATCTGTGGGAGCGAATTTCTGATCAAAACTGGTGAGATCCACTCTCTTCAGAATAGCCAATAGCATGATAATCAAATCCACAGGGATGAGCGTTCATCTGAGCCTCTGCAATTTTCAATGGCAGGGATACGGCGGGGTGAAGAAACCTTTGTTTGTGTTTACTGGAGCTTGCTGGAGTTCTCTAAATATTGTTGTTTCCTCCAGAAGTTATTGAAATTAGTGAAGGACTAGCTCACATGGCTTGGTCTGAAATACCGACAAGTTTCTTTGTGAAAGGGATATTGCCATTTCCTGACACAAAGTTTAACCAAGCAGCATTTCACACTTGTAAAGAGAAAACAAGAAAAGCCAAAGCTCAGCTTGTGTTGACACTGATCACTGTAGTATCAGACAACAAAAAAAACTCCTTTAGGCATGTCAATAACAAGAGGAAGTCTACAAAAAACTGGTGCTTGCTGATCACCTAACAAGTGTGAATGAGTAAAAAGTGGTATAATTCATGCCTTTTTTGACTTGGCTTTTTATATGAATGCCCTGCATTGGGATGTCCATGTCTTTCTTGTACTGTGTCCAGAACTGGACACAATCACCAATGCTGAGCAGAGGGGAAGTATCACCTCTTTTGAACTGTTGGTGATAATTGGCAGCCAAAAGCAGTAGCCTTCTTGACAGCAAGGTCACATTTCTGATTCATGTTCAAGGTGGTGTTTACTAGGACTCTCAGGTTGTTTTCTGTTTACTGATGTCTTTTTTTTGTGTGCTGTATGCAGTATTCTGGATGTGATCTAAAATGTATTGAGACACATAATTATTTCCCTTGATCTACTGGCTATGCTCCTGTTATTACCATCTTGGACACTGTTGGGATCTCTACTAGTGGTGCATACAGCCAGATCTTTCTCAGCTTGCTGTCTACTAAATCTCTTTTTCCCACTGAACAAGATGTATACTTTCTGAAGGATTATTTTTGCATGAAAATAATTGCCCTGATGCAAGATTACAACAAAAAGCTTTATTTTTTCTTGTTTGTATACTTTGGAGTTGTTTTGGAAATACATTTAATCATAACGTAATCAACTTGTTAGATGAAAGAACCTGCATTTGTTCAAAATGCTTTGGGGGAAAAAAAAACCAACACATTGAAGAGTGGTTCAAAACAGTTGGATTTTATTTTGATATGTTTTACACAAGTTTAATTATAAAAGAAGACACTATGTCATGAAGTTACATCTCATAGATATCATGATGTTTGAAACCTAAAATAATGAGAAATTTCTTGTTCTCTCAAACTGCTGTATAGTTAAAATGTACAATTAATCAAATGTAGAACATAGAGAGCTATTAAACTATTATCATTAGCTTACTCTAAATTCTATCTGTGGGGTGTTTTTTTTTTTTTAATTTTGAGTGTGAATATAATGTATGAAAATTATTGAGAATATGAATGTGTACCTTACAGCTCTCCCACCTGCTCTTATCAAAAGTTCTATTTAAGAGCAGTGACAAAACAGCTGGAGCTGGAGAAAGGCAATGTATCTTTAAGTTATTCATAGAAAAATCTGATTCTGTTTACATCCTTAGTATTTTGTAACTTATAATCACAAAGGCAGCAGGAAATTCTGTGATTTTTTTTTTCAATAACCTGCAGGGATAATTTTTACACTAAACACAAGGATGCTATGCAAAGTCATTTCAATTTTCTAAATTTATTTTTTTTTAAACCAAGTGTCCCCTCCCCCCCCAACTACCTTTTTTACTGACATTTTTCATTGACCATTTCTAAATAGAATCTTTTTCTTTGAAGATGGGTTTTGACAATTCCTAAATGAATTGTATTTGTTCTTCATTTCAAGCAAACTTTTTCCCATTTTCTTGGGGGAAAAAAAAATACAATGTTTTATCAGGTTTGAGGTTCAGTTGCCTGGTATTTATGTCTTAATAATTGCTGTCAACATATCAGCTCCCACTACAGCCAGCAAAGCTCTGACCAGTGCAGGCAAGGGACAGCCACATTGCCCCAAGTAGAAACATTTTCAGTCTCATGAATGGTTTTCTAGGCTTCACAGACTGAACAAAGAGGGGATTCAGCTACCTAAACAAAGGCATCAACTATGATTTGAAATATTTTAGAATAGTGAAAAAGATGCACAGACTGGGTAGGTGTGGTGCAGGACTTATACCACCAGGTCAAGCAGGTGCCCCATATCACTCTAGATATATATACTTAGGCAAATTAATGTCACACTAGATCTGTGCTGACTGTAATGACAGATTAGATGTTAACCTCACATGTAAATTTCTGACTGAATCTGAGTTGCTTATAAAATGTCCTATTCGTACTGAACTAAATGTATGTAAAAGTTATGTCTATTAAAAAAAAAAGAGAACAATTGTTTATACACATAGCTGAAATGTAGCAGAGCTCATGATTGGGTGGGGAAAAAAAATCAGAAATTTAAATGCAGGAAATAATGAATTTATCCCAAAGTTTGCATAGCAGACCTGATTCAGTGTTGTCTATTGTAGTAAAGATTTGATCAACACTAAAGTTTTGTTAATTATATAATAATATTTGAATAAGATAATTCCGTGATTATGAATTAATCATATAATCAGAGAATGGTCTGAGTCAGAAGGCAGCTTTAAAGCTCACCTAATTCCAACTCCTCTGACTTGGGCAAGGATACCTTCCATTACACTCCATTGGGCAACCTGTTCCAATGCCTCACCATCCTCATCATGAAAGATTTCTTCCTTATATCTAATCTACACCTTACCTTCTTTCAGTTTAAAACTGTTACCCTTTAATCTTGTTACAGGCCTTATTAAAACATCTTCTCTCTTTGTTATGCCTCCTTATGCATTGAAATACCGCAACAGTTTCCTCAGAACCTTTTCTTCACTAGGCTGAAGAACTCTGAGTATTTCAGTATTTCAGCTTCCTCATCAGTTTTGTAGCCCTCCTCTGGACCATCTCAAACAGGCCTGTATCCTTCTTGAATGGGGACTTTAGAGTTGGATGAATAAAGAATTTAATAAGTAAACTTATTCATTAAATAATGTTTCAGTTCATTTATTTTTATAGCTTATCTGAGTTGTGTTGTGTTAATTGAATCTTCAACATCCTTTGAAAGTCAGTCAGTTTTTCTTAAACTGACTATCCGTGAGTCCAGCTACCCCTGAGCATTGCAAGGCTTAAAAACATAACAGAAGAAAGACATAAGGAGGTGGTGGAGTCACCGACCTTGGAGGTGTTCAACGAGCCTTTAGACATTGTGTTGAGGGACATGGTTTAGTGAGAACTGTTGGTCATAGGTGGACAGTTGGACTGGATAATCTTGTAGGTCTTTTCCAACCTTGGTGCTGCTATGATTCTATAAAAGCAGGTCCCTTACACATTCAATTAGGGTGTGGGAAATTGATGTCCAGACAATTGTGTTGTTTACTTGCTTATATGAAGTAGACAAACTTCAACTGGAGAGACTGAACAAATATTGTCATGTAGCATCCAAAAGCCTGGTTATCATGGTATTCAACTGATCTCTGAATGATATTCAAATGCCTGCTCTGAATCACACAGAACAAGTATTTGCCCCTAGCCTGTTTTCCCCACCTCTTGCAACTGAGATAGTGCCCTAGCTCCTGGTTCCCTGAGTGCAATGAGATGCAGGAGTTGTGCCCAGTTCTGACAGCATTCCTCACAATGCTGAAGTCAGCTGTTTCAAATTTCCTGTATTGATGAACTGCACTCGCCTGCATACAAACCATTTTCACTGAGAAATTGCTAGGCAGGTTTATCCTAAGTCGCTGCTCTGAGAACTATTTTGAAATTTGTTTCTGTTATTTCTTGAGCCGACTGTCTTCCAACCCCATCCTGTTGACAGAGTAAGTGATGTATACATCTGAAAGTAAACCAGAAGAACCCTTTTCTTTATGTAGAATTGTGTGGACTTTTTATTTTTTTTTTCCAAAATGCATTCCACTGGAATTAAGCAATTAACTTCTAACTTTGGAAGCTGAGTGTGAACTGAAGTGCCATAGATACAACTCATGTGAATCCTATACTACCTTGCGTATGATAGGTATTGATTGAAAATATTTTTTACAAGCAAGACCATGAAACTCCATAAACTGTTTTTCCTTTTCTGTGTCACAGATAGGAAACGGCATTTGAGACTTAAAGCTTATGGCTGATGAATTTAATTTAAATGAGCTGGTGTTTGAAATAGATAACACTTTCATTTTAGTAAATTAATGATGTGGCAAAAGGAAACTCAAAGATGCTGCTACCTATAATAAAAAAAGATGCTCTCTAGAATTCTAATATTTCGCCATGTGATTACATTGCCTAATCTTATTCACTTTGTTACATGAAACATAACAAAGTGCTTTCTCTGTACATTAACATAAATGTAATTTCAGGCTTTATAAGACTTTATACAAATCTTTGTACAAAATTCCCAAGTAGATCTGGAATCATATTGGTACACTGTATTAAATTCACAGCTGTCACAGACTAAGCATGGAAGCAAAGGAAGATTTGCTGGAGAGGAATAGGTTTTCTTTGCCAAATGGATATAATTGGAAAAAATGAGCTAGCACTTCTTATATTCATAAAGATGTTTTTCATTTTTCTAAGTATAATGGATATTTAAAATGCAGAATAAACAGTTCCAGTTGTGTCCTGTACAAAAAGTTCTCTATTCTCTGTGTGGTCCAGTTTCTTCTGCTCACCAGGCAGAACAACGGCAAGCATAGACTGGAAGACTTTAGTGGGAATACAAGGCTCTCAAAATGCACAATGTGTACTATTAATAAGCAATTATGAGCCAGTTCCAATATAGGCTTCCCTTTGTTATTCCCTATTCAAGATAGAAAACTTTTCAGAATTGACAGTTTCAGAATTGATATTTCAGAACTCTCAGTTACTGGCAAATGCTGAGTTACTAATCTATTACTCCCTGCTGTAGGACAGAAATCAGAAATATTCCATTGTGATTTAAAAAAAAAAACAACCATAATGCAATTCAATGTTTTTTATTAAAAACAGTTTTCTTCTAATTGGTATTTAGGTAAATAGATCTTTTTGATGATAATGTACTATCTATCTTCCTCTTACTTATGCCTGTACGTCATGCCATGAGGTATATGGAGCTCTGAAATCTGGTGGTGATATTACTCCATGTCTCTTCCACACATTCGTCCCTTGAAGTGGGAGTATCTCTCTGGAGTCTCACCAAGTGGGTTGCAGTAGTGGATGGAGGTGCACTCCGTTCAGCCCACAAGACACATGCATGTTGTCTGTCCCTCAGCACTGTTTCCCTTCGCGGCAATGCCCCATGCCGCTGCACTGCGATAGTTCCTGGTGGGTGCAGACAGAGCTCCCAACCCACTGCTCTCTCCTGTTAGAGCTCTGTCCCACCCAGGGCAGGAGAGCAGAGACTAGCTGGAGTCTCAAATCTGTGTCACTCCAGGGAGCCCAGATGCCTTTCACCAGCACAGCATCTGTCCCTTGCAATTGCTTAATTGCAGAAGTAATGCTGACACCAAGCAACAGGCGGACGAAATATTTTATTTTAAACAGGTTTAGAGTTGCTATTTTTGACAGATTTAATAACAGAACCCTTCCTAATTAAAACAAGTGAAATAAAAAGTGTTGGCATTTGCATATGAACATCTGCAGTAGCATTGTTCTTTATCGTTATTGTACACTGTGGGACAGTATGTTTGGCCAGTGCTGATTCTCAGATTAAGAATTATGGAAAGTATTTAACATGATGGATGATCTCGCTTTCCTGAGGACTGGAAAACACTCTTAAATATCAAGAGCAGTAAAATTTGTTCTTCCTTTTCTGTATCCATTTTCACAGGGTGCTTTTAACTATTTTGTCAGATTTGTGAAAAATTGACGTTATAAACCACCACAAATGAAAACATAAATAACAATTTATTAAACATTGATTAGAAAGAATTGCTTTTCTGTTTCCTACACGCCATCTGAAGCTGGAAGTTTTGACAAATAGTGGCTAACTGCTTGGTGGTTCTATTTAGTGTGTAAATATACTCAGAATATATGCTTGTTAGTTTCTTTATTTAGTAAGCCCATGTATGTATTATATATTGTATTGATTATATGCTCTCATTTCTTTAATGAACAATAATAGAAATACAGAATTGAAGATTTAATTTTGTCATTAATGTCTCCTTCTGTCTCAAATGCACATAGTACTAAGCAATATCTGGAATTCTTCCTAGCTATGTTTAGCAATTTCTAAATAACCCAGCTTAGTGGAAATTATGGGTCAAAGTGTGATGAAAAGTTCTCACAGTACAATGTCATATGAATCTAAGAGCTACTTTTGACTCAACACAGGTGGGGTTTTTTCTGGAGAAAGTATGGTCAAAGGGCAAGATATTGCTTTTTTCCTCTTGGAAAAGACAAAATGAAGAAGAGGAAAATGGTCAGAGTTTGCCTTTCATCTCTTCAGTTGATCTTAGCAGAATTCTTGCTATCTGATCATCAAAGCTACAGCTTCATAAAAGATTTGGCAGAGGGTCATGCAAGACAGAAGAAAATTCTAAGTAGCTCCAACAAAGAGCAGCTCAAAGTTGCTAGTAAATTGAAGGTAGTATTATCTTCCCCTTGTGTATGCTTGGGCAAAGAACTGTATTTGATAGTTGAGCAGTGAAAAGCTTTGCTTTCATTGTGTGACAGTTTGAGAAATGAGGTTCCGACATGGGTCAGAACTTGTTTTAGTGGTACACTTTGTCCTGTTGCTTTTGACATGAAGAATAAGAGGTTCAGATTGGAAGCAGTTCTTGTTCCCAACATTAAAGTTTTCTGTGAGCTTATATATATATGTGTGTGTGTGTTTCTTAGCTTGTCTTCGTATTCCTATATGCAAATTCTGTTTTGTTCATTGTTCAAGTTAGTATAGACAAATAATCCAGGCAGGAAGCTTGTTGTGTTCCCTCAAGATGTGGCTGAATATAGTCAGAGGTGCTCTGGCATAGCACTGGAGGGAATGTGCTCTGGACAGAGAAATCCTGGTGTGGAATTTTATGGTGTCAGGCAGTCAGGACCTAAGATGACCACAGCACATTGTGTCTTCTCTCAGGCAAGACTTGAGAACATCAGTAACTTCATGCTTTGCATATTGATCTAATAAAGTAATCACAGGCAAGCCAGCCTTTGAACTGCCTTTGTCGTGGCCCTTAATGTTACTGAGTGAAAACATTCACTTGGCACAGTTTACAGATATTGTTGGGAAACCCTTTTACCAGTAAGGTTGGTGGCAGTGCTGTTATTTTAGAATATGAATAAAACTAAACGATGTGCCTCCTCTACTCCTGAGAAAAAGCAATTTCTTAGGTTTGCATCAACACTGGATATTGGTTACAGTAGATTGCAAAGCACGTGTATTCTCTTCCCCTCCCTTTGTGACTGACTCCCACAGCTCTTCCTCCAGAATATGCTTTAGTGTTTTGGAGTCCATCTGCTGCTCTGGCACATGGTGCTCTTTCAAGAACTGCTAAGGCATGGGATGGACCAGTGGCATTTCAGATGCCAGACTGCAGTTGCCAATATGACAGGCAATTGGCATTCGGAACTGCACAGTCTAAGCTGCGATGTTCCCAGGCACACTGCTTGAAGTTCCCAAAGTGCTAGATTCTTATGGGAGAAGGTCTTTATTTCCTGCTAGTTGTGGATCTTCAGAATTTTTTTATTTATCTGAATACAGTTATGCATTTAGACTGAATGAATCCATTGCAGATCCCAGGAATAAAAAGGCTTGTTGTTTTCTCCACAACTAAGTCTGGGCTCATCCCATTCACATTTCATAAGCTTACTGTGGAGTAGGTACAGAATAAATGGAGAAGAGTTATGGATTAGTTTTTCAGAGCAAAGCTCCTTTCCGAGGTAACTTGTTAACAAAGTTACGTCCAGGAGGCAATATGACAACTCCTGCTTCTGATATCCTAGAAAGCTGAGTATCACATGTTATCCTACTATTCAGAAGTGGAAACAAGCCAGCCCTGCCAGAAGGCAATGGGAAAAGTCATTAGTTTTGCCACTATTTGATGATACCATCCATGAAGTAGACTAGAGAGTAGGAATGGAAACATCTACTGGAGAAAGATACTGGCAATGGATCTTGACAAGAAAATTTAGATTCTTGCAGTGCTGTGGATTGTTTACTCACCACACTGGGTTTTGAGTGTTTTTCTTTCTTTGATTAAACATTTTGGATTTATACTCCTAGAATAGCTTTTTAGGAAATCTTACCCTGTCCTCAGTATTTTGGAGAGTGGATGAAGATAGCCCTGGTGTTTTAATTTCAGATCATTTCCTGCACATCTCTACATAGACGCTACTCTGATTTTGTTTTTTCCCCTAGGGAGAGCATTTTGGCCTCAACTGGCCCTATTTTTCTGGTATTTTTCCAGAAAATTTTCCTCTCTGTGATAGAATGAATGCAGTGGTTTTGCATCCTTGATATTTGCGCCCAGGTTATTTTTTCCATTTACACTTTACAAGTTTTTCTGGTTTATTTCATGTGTGTTTTTGATATCCTGAGGAGAGTTTTATATGTGATTTTTGAAAAAATAGGAGTTGTTTAAGAGAAAGGTACAGTATTTTAAGCCTGAGAGGCTAAAACAGGTGGATAACATTCATCTTGGGCAATGTAGGTACATATGGATGCACACAGTGAAACAAAGCACACTGCTTCCAGTGATGATCTGTTAGCAGAGTTCCTTCTTTAGCATAAGCTGTGAAGTGCACTGCATGCCAGCCTAACGTGCACAGGGCTTATGAAGTTTGTCTCTAGGTGAACACATGAAGTCTGTCACCTCATAACGAAGCCTAGTGCATGCTCTGTGAGAAAACTGTGAAATTTATGGACAGAGCAGAAAAAAATACATGGTCTGATACTTTCCAAAGGCGGAATAGAATATGCATGACTGCCTTCAGTGAAGGTTTGACCCTTGCAAAGTGTTGGCAAACGAGGGCCAGCAGTATGGATTTAGTTTGACATGTGTGATTTGATTTGACAAATTCAAGACAAATCTCTGTCTTAGCTACCAAAGACTGTGGAGATATGAATTTTAAAAAATTACCTGCTGTTAAGAGATGCCTGGCAGTGAAAAGTTCCTGTCTTCAATCTTTCTCTCAGTTCCATGTAGAACTGCAGATTTTAGATTGTTACTAACAGTGGTAATCATAGTTCTGACTTTTCTGTATCTACCTAATAATTTTTACTTCCCAGTATATAGTTGACTTGGACAGTGGTTGTTTTGTTTTGTTGTTGTTTCAGACATTGTTCATTTTTATTCTTCAGAGCACCTTTGTATCTTGGAGAGTAAGGGCTTTGCTGTAAAATCTGTGTTACCATATCTGATTAGCTGACCAGGGCACACAGTGATTCAATCCAGCAAACTAGACTTAGAAGTGAAAAATGAAAGGGCATTTCCTCTGTGACAAGGAGGAAGAAGCTGCACTTCCTAATGCCTACTAGAGAGAAAAGTCATCCCTCTCTTGCCTTTCTCTTCATAGTCCTTCTATAAGCAGAAGATGGAGGGGTCCTCCCAGCAGTGCTGTGAATAATGTGATGACGTAGCTCTTTCTTAGTAATGTGCGTTGCAAAGTATAGGATGCACTTCGCTGGCCTAAATATAGTGGAGTAGTTCACATTTGTGTCATCTGATACAAGTCAGGTTAAGCTAAATCCTCAGCTTCTCGTAGTCCCCACAACACAAGGGCAGTGCTGTACTTTCACAACAAATGAACTCTAACCCAGGCAAACTCAGTTCATAATAGCTCCCAAAACATGTGTTGAATATTTTGTTGTTCCAGTATCATAGGTCAAAAATACAACTGAGCACTAATGCAACCATTACAAATGTCTCTTTCTAACCATTTTTATCGGTCTCACATTTTCTTATTCTATTAGCAGCCCATTTTCTGCTCCCTTCCCTCCCTGTTTGACGTTTCAGAATGAGTAATGAAGCAGTTTTTTAAGCGTATGTGCATTTCCTCAAGGAAATCAGGGCTTGAGCACGTACACTGGTCTTTGCATGCATGCTGATGAAGCATGCATAAAAATGTCTTCCTTTGCTTGCATACAAGCCAAAGCCTGACCTTATATGCTTTGAACTCTGGCTCCAAAATGCAAATGCATAATTTAAGAGGTCTGAAGCAGAATAGAATTGAGCATAACTTCTGGGTACATGGTTCCCATAGCAAACTGTGCAGCCTACAACTAAACTACCAAAGCACTGGGAGACATGAGTTCTGCAAAATGAGGATAAGGAAAGTCATTGCATCCACCAGCCAGAGCAGCCTCCACTTGGCAGTAGTGAAGTGCTGAGGTCTGTGCTTTTTCTGGAGAGGTCTCTTCTCATCTCAAGTGAGAACATTTACCGCCACATGTGCCAAAGTAGAACCTGTAGGAGTCTGTCAGCTTCAGTACTCACAGGTGAGACAGCAGCAAGGCAAATGGTTTGGAAATAAGCAAGCTTGAGTATTGCTGAGGTCTAATTAAGTATAATATACCTCATTCTTTTTTTTTTTTTTCTGGCCCAGGTGCTGGTAATGCACTCAGGGGATACTGTTATAGTGCCAACCACATTGTTGAATATGACTGAATTTATTTATTAAGAATGAAAACAAATGTGCAAACGTAAAGGTAGCAGCAGCAAGTCCTTTTGTGTCTCATTATATTGTGGAAGAGACGGCCCATCGTACCGCAGAAGAATTGTTCATGAGTACAAATGTGTACATGACTGTTTATGTGCTTATTTGTGCCCTAAAGACACAGCCAAGACTGATGTGGAAAAATGAATGTCTGCAGACTGGTAGTCTGTGACTACTGCTATACAGACTTTTCTTTTACTCTGCTGAGTACTTGCTCTGATTAGAAGTGTCATAGGAAATATTCGTTACAGTTTTTACAGCCCTCAGTAGCTGAAGGAAATTAGACTTCATTGCTCTAGAACAAACTCCACACTGCCACAATAATTTAACTCTATGTATACTTTCACATGTTGGTATGCCTCTATTACAGCATGGATTTTCTGGCAGCTCTTGCTAATGAGAGAAGCCTTGCTCCCCATCAGTTTACTGGCATATTTCCCTGCTTTCACTGAACCAGGAATTAAATCAGTTATCACTGCCATCTGAAAGGTGGTGAGCCACTGGCATAGCTGCCCAGGGAAGCTGTGGGTGCCTCGTCCCTGGGAGCATTCAAAGACAGGTTGGATGGGGCCCCAGGCAGCCTTGTCTGGTCTGGTGAGTGGCAGCCCTGCCCATGGCAGAGTGGGTGGAACTGGATGGTCTTTAATGTCCTCTCCAACCCAAGCCATTCAAGGATTCTATCATTCTCTGAAAGATATCACCAAATTGCTGCTGGAAGTGGTGCGGAACTATTTTGGGGGATATATTTGAAAGAATTTTATTTCAATGGCAAAACACAGAGTTGTATGAAGTACTCAGATGTGTCTTCTGGAATTCTCACATCATTCATATTCAGGCATTGTTGCTTTTTTTAATTCACTCTTCATTGACTTCTCAGAAATTCTGTGTCAAAAAAATTGTACAAATGACATCTTAGAAGATACAAAATGGCATCTTTCTCTACAACGCACAAAAAATGCTACAGATTAATTTAGTGCAATGAAAATTTCTTTCATACAGCTGGATGTTTTATATAAAATGCAGCCTTCACAACTAATGTCCTGTGGCTCCTGCAACTGAGAAAAGATTTTTCAAAGATTCTAATGTCCTTGGAGCCGTACAAAATATTCTCTCAAACTGTTTATTTGAATTTGATGTAGATTATATAGCCTTTGGTATATTTTAATAGTTCTCCTTTTTTTTACTTAATTGATTAACATCACAAATAAAAAATATGGAATGAAGAACAGGAGTGATATACGCCAGCCTAATTTTGCAACATTCTTTGTACTAGTTAGTAACTTTCTTTTTATTGAGGGAAGAGCTGACTGCTTCCCTATTTTGAATTACATGATTTATTTGGACACTTAGATTTCTTCAATGTCTTTTCATCAGTGGAAATATGCTAATAAGGCAGTGATTGACCAGTAGAAGTAGATAAAATAGAATGCCGTATCTTCGTTACAATCGTATTATCTCTGAACTACTTTTTTTTTCCATGCAGGACGGTTCTGTTTACCCTGACCTCCGTAGTTGTGCTTGTCATCACTACTGACTGGATCAGCTGGGACAAGTTGAATCGTGGATTTCTGCCGAGTGATGAGGTCTCAAGAGCATTCTTGGCTTCTTTCATCTTGGTGTTTGACCTTCTTATTGTCATGCAGGTACGTTTTCCTCATGTTCCATTCCAGCTGCCGAGGCTGCCTACTCACTCTGTTTCCTCTTGAGCACAAGGTGTTTTGCCAAGACTATGTAAAGGTAAGTAAATGTTTAGTTTGCTATCACTATTAGTGGAGGCATTGTGTAACGTCATTCTCAGTGACTCTGCAAAAAGCCTGTTGGCCTTTTATGGTGAAAACATTGCTGATACCTTTTCTTAGACTACCAAAAAGGAGCTTTTCAAATTAGAATGTTTTCTGGAAAAAAAAAAAAAAAAAAAAAAAAAAAAAGACATCAGAAAAAGAAAGAGGAGGGAAAAGTCCAGACAAAGAGTTTTGTGTTTCAAGCTTTTACAATACTCGGTATAGTACATTATAGTGGCATTTTAATAGATGAAAATTAATATTTGCTATTAAGATTGAACTTTCCACTTTCATATAAACATTTATTTACTTCCTTTGATGGCAGGTGCTTGTATGCCTTCTGATAGTGAGGGCTGCAAGGGAGATAATTCCCTGTAGTCTCCCCAATGTCTGCTCCTTTGAATCTAGCTGTTAAGAAAGGAGTCTGGGTCACAGGTGTGTAGCCAGAAACTTTCTTTGTATGATGCCATGCACTACCCTTTGATTTTTCAGTAGTTTGAGTCTTCTGAGAAACTCACCCAGTGCCCTGTGAAGAACAGGGTCATTCGGGCTGAGGCAAGGAAAAGGAATGTCAAAGCCTGAATGACTTTTGCTGTTAGTTCTAGACATGTTAGGCTGTAAAACTGAACCTTAGTGAAGAGTGTGAGAAGATGGGTCCTTTCCAATATATTATTAACTAACTCTGCCAGAAAAGATCATTTCTGAGACAGTTAGCTCTCTTTAATGAGATTTCTATTACTTGTGTAATTACCATAGAGGTGACACTGCACTGGCACACAGAATTTATCACTGCTGTATTAAGGCTGCATAACGTTGGATAGTTGAGTTTTATTTTCCAATGTCCACCACTGTTCAGTGTTGCACTGTTGTTCATGGTTAAGACAAGAAGGATAGGAAATGGAATTCTATTTCAATTTCTAGCTTTCTGGTGTTTTCTTCATTTTTTGTTTTGTTTGCTCTTCTGAAAAGATTCAAGGGGATGTAAAATAAATGATTGTACTTCATAGGGCTGTAATGAAAACATGAATGAAAATGCATGACGTGTCAAGCTGCACTGAACTTGATATTGTTTGCCAGGTAGAGAAACAGACTGTCTTGATGTCAAATAATTATTGTCATCCTTTTGACTTTGAAAAATGGAGCTCCAGTACCTCAACCTTGGAGTTGTTGAATCCAGGGAATTTTATTTGAAACAGCCTGTCCTAAGTACTATTTCATGTTTTTGCAGCAACAAAGTGAGAGTCTCCTCTTAATTGCATTTTTGACTGATGATAGTTTGATGGAGTTATTTATTTATTTAAAGTTATTTATTTGGCACGTGAACTAAGTTTGGCATGTTTTATTTATAGTGTAGTTCATTGCTGTTCTACTACAATAAAGTCAGATTTGGACAGCAAAGCATTAAATCACAAGTAAAAATGATCAGGATCGTGATTCTTTGGCTGAAGTGTTCTTTAGAATTAAACATTTCCAGAAATTCTTTTTTATAGTCTTGTCCATTTCCAGATTTTATTTTATTTTTTTCAGGTTTAATAAACCTGGTAAAATTAGCTCCAAAAAAATTCCTGGCATTATTTCTGTTTGACGCTGATGTTAAATAAGAACAAAAAAGAAGACTGGTAATTTACTGAGTGCAAACATCTTCTGTCCATTTGAACAGCAGCATTAATGCTGCAAGTACAACTGCTTTTAGCAACAAGAGAAAAATGGAAACCCGTTCTCAGTGCTGTGAAAAATAATCACACAGCTGTGGAGGACAGCTTTGCTTGTTTAGTATTATTAGAATTTTAATGTTTAGCTAAGATCCATGTATGCAGCGTGAAGAAAAGAATTAAGGGACTGAAGTGTCTCTGCCCTGAAGATCTAACTCTTTTCAATTAGACATAAGTCAGACAGACGTGTGAAGAGGAGAACACGAACAGCTAAACTTATATGGACAGTTATACATGAGCTGTGCTTAAGGGTAGGTGCACTTTTTACCTTTGTTTTCCATCCTGCAGCAAGCTCTGGCTGACTCCCAGCCTCTCTGTCCTTTTAATGTGTAAAGACTCCTTCAGTCCAAGTGATAAATGGGATGTTCAGGGGGCAAGTCAGGAGGCAAGTACAGATTAGATGTGGAGAAGAAGGCAGAGTCTTGTGACTGAAATGTAAATGTGAAAGTTATGACAGTAAAAATACTAAGTCAACCTGAGAAGATGAATCATGAGGGAGGCTGTAGGACTCCAGCACGACCACATAGATAGCAAGGCTGGCTTATGGCTCAGACTGTGTTCCTGCTGCTTCCACTGATCTCACTGACACATCACTTCAAGGAGGAAATAAAAAAGACCTCACCTACCTGTTTTAGATATCTGCTGTATGTACATCTCCACCACATTGTAATCAGTGTCTCCTTATAGTCAGTGGAGAGGTTGAAGTGCAGCTGAAGTGCTTTTAAGCATACACAATAGACTGAGATGTCACGTGCCCTACCAGTGCAAGTTTCCCTCCTCTGAGGATAAACAGACCCAGTGTGGGGATGTCAGAGAAACCATCCCTTCAGCCACATGCAGAAGAGAGGCTGTGAGGGTGGCTTAGCATCAGTCCAGAGCTGCAGATCCATGAGGTCCTTCTCAGCTATTGTTACTCTGCTCATGTTTTATCAAGGGGACCCTCAGGCCACTTCTGACTCCCGCAAGTAGGGAGATCTCTGCTTCTCTCACTGCTTCCAGGCTGCAGTGCGGAAAAATCTTTGTGTCTGGGGCAGTGCCTCAGAGATAACTGACTTTCCAGGGAGTTGGAGAGGCCTCTATTCTAATCCTGCTTACTAGGACATTTTATCCAATGTAAATAGTAAGACTGATTTTTAAAAATAGATTGCACGTTTTCCCACAGAGAAACAACAGATCAAATTCAGTCCAATGCAGGTGAGCATCAATTAATTTTAAAGGATATGTTTGCTTGTAGTAAGAAACAGCTTTATGAGCTTTTTATTTTTTCCCACTATATAAAAGTGATGAAGTTAGTCATGTTTGCAGCGTGTTTAATTGTGCCTGCCCTGATCATCAAGATGCTGAGACACTGACATATGTGTGTTCCTGGCACCTAGAGCATTCCCTGCTCTACATGGGCGTCATTCTATTTTTAGTCTTAGTTTCAGACTGGGTGCAAGACCACACGTAATAAAGCTGGATGTGTAATAATGCTATTATCATGTACTAGAACTTTTACTATTTTAAGGAAATGAATTACATTTTTACACCCATATGCAATGGAAAAGCTGTGAACTGAAAGAGTAAGTAAGAAAAATGTGTCTGTAATCCCACATTCCGTATCAGAGCAAGCAGACAGCAGATCTTGCAGTAGCCTGTGTACTATTCTGTGTTATTTTCCTAATGTTGTTCTCAGTGAGTTTGCCAATGGGTAGGAACCTGTGGTGCCTGGATTATTAAGTCTCATGTGTCTGGGGCTGATGGATTGTTTCAGCCCTTTCGTGTCTTTTGTGAGCAGGTTTTTCCAGACTTCTGGAAGACTGTGGAGCTTTTCAGCATCTCTGTGGAGTTACACGTCATGGCTGTAGCTAACTTGCTGAGCACTTTGCAAATCCTGTGGTATTAATTCTTGCTGTTCTTATGATTCACTGAAACTTTTTATCTGACAGCACAATCAAATGCAAAGTCAGAGTGGTCTAAACTCTAGCTGAGAATAAGCCAGGCATTGCTTATGGCTAAGATTCTTTGAGAAATCTCTGATGTATCCAAAACCTAACTAGAGAAATAATCCCATTAATTCCAGATGGGAATATGGTTGTAAACAGAGAATTTTTTCCATCTGGATAACCTGAAAGAAGTTGAGGTCAAAGAGAGTTAGATAATTAACCACCTTTTTTTATGAGTAGTGCTGCATCTCCTTTTATGTAGGTGTTAGTGTATCAGCACATGGTAAAGATAATAACCAATTTTCAAGTGCATTTTTCATAATATTTTTGTATTTTAATAACTGTATCATTTAACTGTACATCACTCCTTGCTACTACAGTTGAAAACCCACATTTTTGTTGATATCCAGTCACTTCATTTTCTGCTGCAGAACGTCTGATCTTCTGTCTTTGGAGAACTATTAGTGAGAGAATTAGAAGGTTAACAGATTGAGGAAAGCCTGTCCTCAAGCTCTCCTGTGTTTTTTTCTTCTAGTTCTTCACATTTCCCTTAAAAAAGTAGCTAATTTAGCCACTTAATGACATTCGTTATGATTTATATATGTCATTGTTTAACAGAAACTTTGGCAGCAAAATGGAACAGAATCTGCTCTTTTTAAAATATATATAAAGCAGGGACAGTTCCATTTATTCTGTGTTGTCCTGGTTTTACACTAATGGACAAGCTGTTTTGTTTGCAATGTTGAGTGCAATGTGAGTCCATTAAAAACCACCATCAATAGTATCAAGTGCATTCACGAAGCTAAAATATTCTTGAGGTAAAAACACAGTCTCGTCCAAACAAAAGGGGTAAAAACTTGACTTTTGGAGAGTTTTTATTTTCTTTGAAAGCCTATTTAACTTTGCAAACCTTCTTTGTCTATGACATTTAGCTGGCTTTACACTATGAAATTTGATAGCATTAATTTAATTAATGCAAGTAAGAGTAGAGCACTTATGCAGAATAGACAGGTACAGTAGCTTTCCTTCAAAGCAACCAAGCAATATATGATTTTGTGTTCACAGGGAAAGCACAAAATAATTTGTCATTCTGTCAGAGTAGATCCTTCCAGCTGTGCATTGGGTGTAAACATTTCCTTGTTTCCTAACAAGCAGCAGCAAGAACTACCAACTGATAGTTTCTTCCTGAGGAAGGCACCAAACTCTGAATGAAGAGCACAGAAAGATTCACCCTTTTGCCAGCCTGGCTTCTATGTACTCCTTTCTCAATTTGCATGCTGTTTGATCAGAGCTAGTTTCTGCAACTGTCCTAAAAGCTTCCCAACCTGTGTGAGCTTTTCTGAAGGGAATATTGGAATGTCAGGGTACATTCCTTCAAACCTGTGCTAGGTTTTGTAGCATTTGCAAACACAGTAATAAAATAAAAACCAAAACCCATAAGAAACATCTGTGTTGGTGAAGTTGCCAAACAGCGTGCATGTCATCTCTAACACTCAGACCTTCTGCATGCAGGGGGTCATTATGTTTTATCTTCATTTACTGCTTGCCCTTTCAAGACGGGAATTCAGACAGAAGGGCAGGTGACCAGTGACAGGTGTTTCTGCAGAGCCGGGGTAGATGGAAATTCACCTTTGATAAAAATGACAGCAGATCCACTCCTCTTACTGGCATCCCTGGTTGTTGCCATATGGCTCTATTTCACAGTGAGGAGCCTGTAGCCATATACCTGCAGCAGTTTTTTCCCTGATATTATGTAGAGTGTTTCATTCTGCTTGTCAGTAGCCAATTTTAGACACGTCTGTTAAGCAGCATAGAAAAACAGGTAAGTATTTTGATCAGTCGTTGTGTTGAGCGAATGTGTTTGCTGAAGAGCCCAGTGGTGAGGGACGGATGTGCAGTGCTCTACCTCTCATCACCTGCAGGGTCTCTGGAACAAAAGGAGACAAGTTCAAGTGAGGTAACCAGCTTAACCCAACTGGTAGCTGAGCACCACACAGTCGTTTTCTCACTCCCCCTCTTCCCAGTGGAATGGGGGAGAGAATTGAAAAAAAAAACCAAAGTAGAACTCGCAGGTTGAAATAAAACTATTTACTAAGATAGAGAAAAAGGACAGGATAAAAATTATGACATGTATATTTACATATATGTATTTAACAAGTGATGCACAAAGAATTGCTCACCATCCCCTGAATGGTGCCCCGCTAGCCCCCTGAGCAAAAGAAGAGACCCAGAGGAACTCACATCCTCTTCAAAACTCCTTCCACTTTATGTCATACGGTATGGAATATCCCTTTGGCCAGTTCAAATCGGCTGCCCTGATTTTGTTCCCTCCCAGCTCCTCGGGCCCTTCTCTGTGAATGGCCTTGGCTCTGTACATCACTGCATAGCTGAATCTATAAACATCGATATGTTTTCAGCATTGTTTTTCTGCTAGAACCAAAACATAGCATCATACCATGTACTCCAAAGAAAACAATTTAATCCCAGCTGAAACTAAGACACTGTGGAGGCAGCCTTTCTATAAAGCATCATAGGTTTTTCTTCCTACAAGTGTCTTATGTAGGAGACTTTTTTTCTCCTCTTAGGCCCTTTCTATATCTTCATCCTTCTATGGATCATGGAAATGTTCCTTATCAGCACCAATGTAAAATATTTAAAAGTAGCACTGAAAATAAGAATGAATTAGAAGGACTAGACAGGATCAAACTGGGTAACAGTGATAGGATAAGAGGGAATGGGCTCAAGTTGTGCTAGGAGATGTTTAGATTGGATATTACTAAAAAATTCTTCTCAGAAACAGTGGTCAGGTGATGGAATGGGCTGCCCAGGGAGGTGGTGGAGTCACTGTCCCTGGAGGTGTTCAAGAAATGTTTAGAAGTTGTACTGAAGGATATGGTTTAGCAAGAAATACTGGTGTTATGTAGACAATTGGACTGGATGTCTTTTACAACCTTGCTGATCCCATGATTCTATGATTCTTTCTGTCAGTTCAAACACAAGATATTGCCTATCATAGAAGGATTGCTTTTCTTGAATCGGCATGAAATTTCTTGAATCCACAGCTATTACTCTTGCATTTATACCTGCACTGAACTTCTTGGTCAAAAATTGCTTTGCTTTATTTCACTGAGTGTTACATTTTTTTGGAGTTGTCAAGTCTTGCTCCTTTGGCTTTTGAACACAGAACAGTAGCTCTCTTGAGCTCCTCCTTCTTCTCATCAAATACCTGTTTCCTCCTATCTTTCTTATATGTTCTGTCTACAACTGATATAAAGGAAGTGGGTTATTTCCTGGCTATCATGCTCTGGCAGGGACAAGTTACTGTCATCCCAGAAATGCTCCACTTGACAACTCAGGAGCAAACAGCAGAGAAGGGGATCCCAGAGAGCAAAGGTGTCCCTTTCCTGGTGGGTACGTGAGTATGTGCAGACTCAGAGAAACCTGTGCATGCACCCTCCACCTTCCTTCTTCATGTTAGCATGTTACATGGACAAAGCAATATGAATGGAAATGCACCAAAGAATGATGTTTGCATTTGAAATGCACTACTTTTATTTTCAAGAGAATCCCCTTTCGAGTTTGGAGGAAATGTATGTGGAGCTTATGTAAAAGGGTGATAAGGAAATGAGAAGAGTACTGTGTTGTTATGTGTAATTATAGCCTAGAAAACTTAACTGGAATATTTTTGAGATCCAGGTGGATGTACAAATTCCTTTTGAAAATCCCTGAAACGTTCATTTGGCTCCTTCCCAGACCTCATTATAAAGTACAGTTTATTTCTTCAACTCTTTCAGTTAGTTTGGGACTAAGAAAATGCTAAGTAAAACGATTCCCCTCAGTGAAAGGATGGGTGTATGTTGTTCATTATTGTGCAGTCTACACCCTGCTTTTTTAATGAGCTGCCCTGGTTTATACTGCAGTGTTTTCATTCTCTGCTTGTCCAGTTTGATAACCGGCACCATCATTTTATGCTGTGGATTTTGTCAAATGAGACATACAAAGTACAGTATTTTTAAGTACTTTTCCTCCTTTGGACTGCTTGAGGATGGTTAAATCTTACTTGGACACATTATATTTGTCTCAGACATTATAGACTCAATTTGGAAGTTTCTTCCAACTGCTGTAACTTGTTATATTTGTCCTGCCCTGAATCCTATCGTGCCAATCCACAGCAGCTGAGAGCTGGGCACTTTTTAGCTCTGTGACACAGTTCCTCATTTGCTGGGAAGGAACACTGTAGTTCTTTTCTTTCACTAGTTGTCTGATATTGTCTGCTTAGCCCCTAAGGTGCTCAGAGAAGGATGCTGTCTGACTTCCTAATGCTTTCAGCATAATCAGGCAGCAGTCCCAGCTGCAGCCCCCTTGGCTCTGAGATGACTACACACAAAATGAATTAGCTCAGGAAGCTTCTCATTTGTCACAGTTGTTCCCTTTTACCTTGACAATGGGTATCTGCCATACATGTGACACTGAAGCCATTCTTTCACAGGCATAATGAAGCAGTTCTCCAAAAGCAGACTTGCTATTTTCACATACTGCTCCCCTGAAAATGCTGTATCCAGCCCAAGTACACAGAAAAGATGAATTCTAGAAGCAGGAAAAGCTGGAGATTGTTTGCAGTTCTTTCACAGAAGTATTCTCATCTGTAATTGCAAACAGTCTTTTCACAGATTCTGCTACCATCAGTGTATGATAGACTTTGTTGCTGAGGTGTAAGCCTGAGGAGTACTGCATTGCTTAATATTATATTGCAGTGATATATGTTGAAATAACAGTAATGGTGACACTCAGATAAATTTCAGTTCTCCACAACAGTGCTTAGGAATATATTATTTGACCAGAAGTCTGCTTTGTAGTGAGCCTTGTAAGTGCAGGTTTTTATCTCAGAGTGAAAAATCTGAGATGAGATTGAACAAATTCAGCTGTTTCTAAAGTAATGGAGCTGTATGCAATTTGTAAATGCAACCATGTGAGTTGAGAAAAGAAGAAAGATAAACCTCAGTGAGCCATCACTAGATAGAGTGACAAGTTTTATGCCTACCCACAATGTATGTGTGTACCCACTGCCATGCAGTGTACTGAATTTATAGGATGTAGTGACAGGTGATACGTGGACATGGAAGTCCTCTGAGTGACAGCATTGAGCAGAACCAGCTTGGTTGCACTTAATCAAACAGTGTCAAGAATATGCCTAATGTTGTTGGCCTATGTGCATTATTTCTGCAAAGATGATTGAATGGCAATTGTTTATGCTTCCTCAGAAAGTTTGAAGGCTGTTATATGAATAATAAACAAAAAAATATGCTAATTTTTATTCTGAGTTCTTCTCATGTCCAATGCAGCTGCTGCTTTTTTTTTTTTCTACAACAGAAGGGACAAATGTAGTTAATCATTGTCTTGAGATAATGAGTACATTAGAAATGCTTGCATCTGTTAGAACCAGACTTTATTGTACCTGTCAATAGGTAATTGTCCCTAGTCCTTTCTAATGATTTAAGTTATAGTTGCAGTGGTTCCTGACTTTGAACTAACACTTAATTACTCAGCTGTGCTGTGTTTGGAGTCACATCCCCGTGGGTCATACGTATTATGCAAGTGTGGCCTTATTTCAGCAAAGCTTCTGCTCTTCTGCAGACCAGAAGCTAAAAAGTTTCTCTTTCCTAGAATCTGCCCATTTTTGCCTCCCATTAGGGAGAGGAGTTTCCCCAGCCTAACGCTTACCAGATGTGACAGATAGGCTGGGGACCAGTACTGCCTGACACAGTGTAAATCTGTGGTTCCCACTGGAGCAGTGAAACAACTAAATCAGCATGCCTATGGAGTCCTCCAGCTAGTCTCTGCAGTGGGCTGCAGCTTTGGGCTTTATGACCTCTTAGCTGGTCCCCAAATAATTAACCTCTTAGTCTCTTCCTTGTGCCTAGGCGGTATTTGCAGTATCTTTTGTTGTTGTTGTTGTTAAGATTCCCTGAAGCTCTTCATGAGCCAACGTGTGCTGTAGGAGCATTAAAGGTACTGCAGTTGCGGAAGTGGTACAAACACAGATTAAAAAAGGATGTTAATCAACGAGCTGCCCTCACCAATTCTGTTTTCAGCTCCTCCTCAGTAACCTTGGAAACGTATCTTTTTGTCAGTACATTTATGGCTTGCACCTCCGCAGCATTAGTTCCCTGATACAGTTACCCAGAACACCACATTGTTGTTGTTCTGATACTGGTCATTTTGGGCAGTGGTTTTATTTCATCTTTTAGGGGCAGGCATTCCAATTCTACCTTTCATACAAAATCATCTTCAATTTCACTCTCCATCCGCTCTCAGTGAGCTGTGCTCTGATGTGGTTTCTTATATCAGGTACTTGGTGAGAAATAAAATGATATAAATTGTGGCTGGGTAATCCATTTTATCACCTGGAGATGAAAAAAAACAGTGTACATCTCTTTCTGATGTATCTTGGTACGGATTTAAGAACATAATCTTATAATCCTCCTTGGATGGCTCTTTGCTTTTAGTTTCTCTCAGGTGATCTTTGGGCTTACCTATACCCACTGCGCAGCACGCTATGGGTTTATGATTGCACTTCATTCCACTTCAGAACTGTATGCCCAAAGCAGAGAAACAGAAAATCCTCAGCAGCAGCAGTGATACCATGTTCCGCATTTAGGGATGGATGACGGAGCAGAAGTGATTTCCCATATCAGGCAGGCAGCGTTTGAGGAAGCAAAAGGGACTGCTCGCTGTCCACAACAGCACTCTTTGATGGCTTTGATTCCTGTTTCCTATGGCTGGAAGAACTGCTTTGGCCACCCAGACTGTCCCACAGCATTTCTGATCACCGACAGCTTTGTGCTGCTGCAACCACCAGTGGCTGCTCCCTCTGAGCATGTTCTTTTGGCTTCAATCTGGCCCTTTTGTTCTGACCTTAAGTTGTGAAGCAGCAGCTACATCTGAATGAATGAATGTTCTCTTAGGGATGTTCCTGGCATCTAGACCAAACAATTACTGCACTAATCTAAATTATACAAACTTCTGCTATTCCTCAAGGTCGGGCTGCAAAGATTTGCATATCTAGACAAAGTGTTCCCTATAGAGGAAAGGAGACAAAGGCAGCACACAAACAAGCCTAACATCAGAAACAAGCAGTCCGTAATTTAAGCAGACACAAACCGAGTTGTACCTAAAAATGGTGTTAAAAATGAGACAGCACTACTGAAGCTGCAGAGTCATGCATTCAGGAGTTAAAAAAAAGGCCAGAATTAAGATCACTGGAATAAACCTTTCACCCCCACGGTATTGTGTTGCTATCTTTAATTATCTGTTGGCACCCATTTTCCCACAGGACCTCTGTTTCATTGGCAGCAGTGGATGGATGGTGTTCACTTAGCAAGAAGCTATTCAGTATTTTGTTTTACCCTTTTTGTGCACTGTGTGGCCCGAGGCCTTACTTACTGTGCACTACTGAGACCTTGATATGAAGATGGAATCATTCATTTCCTTGTGAGCTTTTTTGTGGCAATAATTGCCACAGTTCCTGAGGGCTTTTCAAACATTAATGTATTTATCTTCACAATAGCCTTCACAACAGGAGTATTATTGTCTCTTATTGTCCACATTTTATACTGAGACACGAAGAAATTAAAGTCAAAGGGTCCCTAATTTGAGATGTCTGAGGACATTATTATGAAAATGTATATTATTACCCATCCTTTAGCTGAGCGGTTAGCTAACTGGGGGAGAAGAATCTAGCATGTAATTTCACTAGGCATAGATGGAGCCACATATTTATTTGATGTAATCTTATTTATTATTATACCGACAGCTCTATTTCCCAAATGGTTGTAGAAACAGCTTCTTTGCGTGTTCTAAGTGATGGCTGTGACTGTGTCATGCATTTGGATCCATTAAAAAAAGAAAGTTACTTTTTTCCTGTACTAGGCACTACAATATTCTTAGTATCCCTACAATATCACTACAATATTCTTACTACCTTACTTACAGTGATGTTGTCAATCCTTCCTCATCTTCCCAGTGGAGAATATATATTCAGGTCCAGCCTTGATGGATGTCTGTACCAGCCACGGGCACTTGTCACTTGAACAAATCGAAGCTTAGGTGGGTTCTTGAAAAAAAAGGCAAACAATTTATAACTGCCTGGGAATACTTTGCTTTTAGAAATTCGTTTAGTGTTACACATAAAAAATCAGTTCTTCCTTGCAGTGGTGATTCCCATTATAATGAGTAAAGGTTCCTAGAGCTGCTTCTGTTTCTTACACTTACAACCTGCTTTCCACACATCTCCCATCTTCTGTTGCAGATGCAGAGTGAGTAACTGCAGGGTTCTCTAACACTATATATTCCCACCTCATAATCACCATGGTTAAAGCCTCTTTTACAAGAAAGGGCCTTTCCTCTCTGCACAGGTCATCCAGTCTTTGCCTCCTGCACCAATCCTACAGTATGCCACCCTCTTGCCCCTCTTGCTCCTCTTGCAGCTAGTTTTCCTATCAACTCTCTCTCTCCTTGCTCTCCTTTTCCTCCACAGGGTGTCCCAGGATGATACAGCCCCTTACCACATGGATGTGCTGTGCTTGGTGCTTGGTCTCTTAGGGAGCTGGTGGGGAGGGGAGGGGAGAAGAGGGGTTGTGTCACTGTGTCCGTATTTGTCTCAGACAAGCAGGCTCCCAGCCCCTCAGCTGCTGTGCTGATAATGGCAGCTCCACATCCCAGCCACAAGCAGTGAGGTGGGAGGCAAAGGGGGATGAAGGATGCTCCATCTCTCTTCCACAAGTGGCTGTTTTGTAGTCAAAGAAGTTCTGCGAGCTGAACCCTTTAGGCACATGGAGTGCACAGTTTGCACAGATACTTGTTGCTGAACTTTTAGCTCCACTCTCACAAATGAGAAAGTTATGACTTTTCAGAGGTACCTTAACTCTTCCAGTTTGGGGCAGGAAAAGCAGAAGGCACATCTCTGACACAGAATTACTCCCATGCTGAATGTCTCTGCTCCAAAGTATGAGGCTTTTCTGCAGCAGACGAAGCTGATTTTCTCTTGGTCTTGCTCTCAGAAGTACTTAACTGGTGCTAGTTGAAAATGTCAAAACCCTAAAACAAAAACATAGAAACAAACAGAAGAGAAAAAAAATAGCCCAAGGCAGACACCTGGCATGCAGTTCGCTCAACCCAAGCAGTTAAATTTGGAAAAGTTATAAGCAAATTAAATGGATATTTTGTACACGTACTTGAACAGTAAGCAGCAGAGCTGAATTCTGCCTGCTCTGTATGGCACCTGTCCCAGTGGCAACTCTGGGCCCTTGTCCTGTGAGTTGTATGAATTCCTCTAGCATCACTTCAGCAACAGTAAAATATAAACCTAAAAGACTTTCTTGTAATGCAAACAGTTCATTGCATTTCTCTTTTTATGGACTTAGAAACTACACGTAAGGACAGAGAAGGGAGAAAATGGCCAGGGTTTGTCGCCCCAAGCTTTCTTGTTCTTTCTTCTGGTGGTTGGGAATGGTTGGGAGGAACAGCTGTCTGTGTGTGCAGAAAGCACTCTGCCCTCCTCCCCTGCTGAATTTCAGGAGACAAACCGAGGAGGGGCTCTTCCCAGCTCTCCAGAGCTGTTCTCCAGCACCATGGCACCATTTCCAGCCTTCTCTCTCAGACTGTGGCTCCAGCTTGACAGAGCTGTATTAGTTTGCAGGCAAAATGCCTGGTCCACCCTGGTGACTTTCAGAGTTTCAGCTGAATCGATGGATAGCCACTTCCATGTCATCATTTTTCAACCTCATTTTCATTTATATAGCAATAGTACAGCACTTTTCCAATGCATAGCACTTGTCAGTATAGGCAACTTTAAGCACTGAAAATATCTGAAAAAACAAATTTTCATTCCCCACACAGAGATTGTCAATAAATTTGCGCTGAGGAACACCTCAGTGAGTACTCCTAAAGGGAGCTACCTGTCAGGACTATATTATCTATCGAACATAGCAACTTATTCTATTAATTACCAGTATTCTTACTTTGTAAGACATAGATTGCATTTGGAAATGCAGAATACTAGTGAAAATTATTAATACATTTTGTGGGGAAATTATTTGCAGAACTCTCCTTAGTAATCTAATTTTAAAGGGTAAGAATAGAGAGTACGTAAACTCAGTTGAGTTTACATCACAGAAATCAGTGGAAGCTTTCCTTGTTACTTTCAGATCTGTAGAATTTGGTTATTATTGCCTGTTAAGTAGCGAAACCTTAAATAACTGTCTTCTGTGCAAAATGTGTTTTATGGAGATATGTTTGGTTTTGTTAATATAAAGAAGGAAACTACATATCTATTAAGGATCCATTACAAACATTATCTAGAATTAAGCATGAGACTGTATTTACTGGAATTACATATGTTTATCTAACGGGAGATAGTACTGCCCATTGCTTACGTTGTTGCCACAAAATATACCAGAGTTACAGGGTGACATTATCTTCACATTGTGACCCAGCATTTAAAGCAAGAAGATTGGAGCTGCCTGCAGGGTAACTGAGAGAAATTGGGAAATGTGCATAAAATGGGTGGTGAAAACAATTAATAATTCCTACCCAGTTCGTGGAAGCTGTTAGGTGAGTTTCTTAGGGGAGGTGTAGTCATTCTGTGTGATTGCTGGGGAGCAGTTTCTTTTTGCTGTAGGAGCTTCTGATCTTCCATAAGTCTCATGTGAACTTTGATTAAAAAGCAATCTGTTCTGGTCAGTGTTTTTGTACCCCACATTGGGGGATTCTGTCTTTTCTGGATATCTGCGGTTTGCAGTGGGAAGTCTATCAGATGGAGCTCTCAGATCCTCTCAGCATCTGCAAGATGTGTTAGCAGGTTCTCTGCCAAAGGATATCAGCAAATGTTATTTTAATACCTCAGCTTTTTAATTTTTGCTTGTAGAAAGCAGTGAAATTGCTTTTAGGCCAGAGCAGAACATTTGGCCAAGCCCTGCTGCCAGGCATGCTGATACAGACCAATAGCCCAGTAGTCTTTAATTCCTAAATAGTACTTTGCTGTAATAATAACCTGCAATGTGGTTCTGAGTTTCTTTCTTGAATTTTACCTCTCCGCCTCTTATTACAGACATTTGAAATTGTAGTAACACTTGTTATAATCGGCTGTGTTCATATTTCATTTATACTTGCATATTTTTTAGCCACATTTTGTACATTCAAACTGGATAAACCTCAGTAAGAGTATTCTGAGCCCAAGGAAACAAAAACAGTCTGTGTTTTCTTTTAAACACATGACAGTGGGAGTATTGCTGTCTGGACTCTAAGTGTGTAGCATGCACGTGCCTGTCCAATACCTCTCAAATGGTAGTTAATATAACTGTAGGTGAACACCCTTGCCACCCCAAATAAATTTTGTAATGCATTTCTCATACCTAAACTGCTACATGTAAGTGTGCGTTTTTAATCAATTCATTTTTTTGGTAAATATAAATTACCCAGGACCCTCCAATGTATAATTATATGTTTGAATGGGCACAGCAACTTCTCTAGCAGACATTTGTTCTGTAGGCAGGCCAGGAGAATTATAAATGATGCCTTTTTATCACTGAATGAAAAAAAAAGATAAAAGTACTGTTATAAACTGTAAGTTGAAATAAATTATGTAAAATACGTAATTCACATAATGATTGTCCCTTTACAAATGTTCATATGAAGTAACCATATCATTTGGGATAATTCCTCCTTGAGGAATACTGTGAAAGAACAGCTCATTCATTATCTTGACTTGGTGAATTGCTCTAAAAAAACATCTCCTCTGATGAGAAAATTGATTTAGCATTTCTTTAAACAACTGGAAATAATGCTTGAATTTTCTATTTTCCTACGCAGAAAGCCTTAGTAACTATCTGCATTATGTGGCTTTGATTGGCTAAACAGACACTCCCCAAGAAACACATGCATCTACCTCTCCTCTACATATGTACACATGCAGAACCTGGCTTTAAAACCCACCTGGTCTATTAATCACACTGAGAGAGTAATCACCCAACTGCTGTTACATAGCTCCTGTGATTCATTGGTGCCAGCAATTAAAAGTTTTGGAGTCACACTTGTAAGTTTGAAAGCCCTGTATTTGCATACACGCAACGTACTGCATCTGGTGATGCCTGAGCAACAACATCCCTGAGAGAGGGCAATATGTAGTTTTTCTAAACTTTTGTTGGGAAAATCCTCAAAATTGAAAATATGAAGAACTCATTTAAGTCTACCACTTGTTGACAGAAGCTAAGGAGAAAGTTAAGGAAGAAAATAGAGAGAGGAAAAGCATGTAAGTACTGTCTTTATTAGCAAAGGTCATGTGAGTAGGTGAAAGGTAGAGGCAAATTTCTGAAACAACAAATGTTGGAAGAGGTCTTCCCCTCCAAAAAGAGGGGCTCATGGGCACTTACAATTGACCCCAAAGGAAATGAACTGTGAAAGGAATAGGGGAGTGGTCTTCCAAAAAGAGCACCGGCAGTGAGGTGGAAAAGGGATTACTTGCAGAGCAAAAGTAAAGACTGAGTAGGAGGGTCGCAGGAGGGCTGCCTTCAGAAGGGTCTGGTAGTTTGGATAAGCTTCTGCCAAGTGCTATGAATATGCTGTCTTATCTCCACTGAATTTCCATACCTTTTGAGGTTGTCCACACTGTTTCATCTGTCACTTTCTTAAACCAGTAATTCAGCATTTTCTTGTGATCAGCATAGTTGCTATATTTGGATTCACATCTCACTAAGAAAACACTTAAATTCATTCAGGGCACACCACCAGCCTGATTTTGTCTTTGAGGTTCAAAAAGACACCTTAACAACATTCTCTCTGCTCCCAAGGATTTTGACGGGAATAGTTTTAAAATTCAAACCAAACTGTTGTGTTTGTCAAGAGCAGGATGAGCTTGTGCAATTAGAACTTGGTTCACTGTGTTTTTGACAAGTTCTCCCAGGAGATTTCTAAACATTGAAAACCTTTTAGGATGAAGTTCATGTTTTCTGCATACAGTTGGCAGAGGTAGATATATCGCTCTGGTCTAAAAAGCTGAAATTGCATTTTTTCTCTCTCACAGTCAGGAAGTGAGTTTTTGCATTGGGGTCAGAGAGGAGACTGTAGAAAAGAGTTATCTTCCCTAATTCACATTTGAGGATATATTTTTGGATTTATGATTTTGTTCATTCCTTGAGGCATGTAATTTATGCACTTATAACGTACAGAAGATACTACTTTGGAAGAGGGGACAGGGAACTCAAGAAGAGTAAAAGGATGTTGCTAGGTATGCAGCCCACTATTGTCAAAGGTAACAAAAAGTGTTTTTACAAATGCATTAACAACAAAAGGAGGGCCAAAGAGAATCTCCATTCTTGGATGCAGCAGGGAACATCACCACCAAAGGTGAGGAGAAGGCTGAGGTACTCAGTGTCTTCTTTGCTTCTGTCTTTAATAGACAGTTCAGTTATCTTCAGGGTATTCAGCTTGCTGAGCTGGGAGACAGGGATGGGGAGCAGAATCAGCCCCCTACGATCCAGGTGGAAACAGTTAGAGATTAGTTATTCCGCCTGGATGGAATATTCCCCATGGACAAGTCCAGGGGCCAGATGGGATCCACCCAAGGGTTCTGAGGGAGCTGGCGAAGGTGATAGCCAAGCCAGTTTCCATCATCTATCAGCAGTCCTGGTCAACTGGAGAGGTCCCAGATGACTGGAGACTTGCTAATGTAATGCCAGTCTGTAAGAAGGGTAGTAAGGGGTATGTGGGAACTACAGGCCTGTCAGCCTGATCTCAGTGCCAGAGAAGGTTATGGAGCAGATCATCTTGGGTGTGATCACACGGCATGTGTGGGATGGGGGATCTAGCCAGCATGGGTGCATGAAAATTGGGTCTTGCTTAGAATCATAAAATATTATAGAATTGAAAGAATTCTGTGATACCCATTATGAGCCAGCAGTGTGCCCAGGTGGCCAAGTAAGCCAATGGCATCCTGGCTTTTATGAGTGACAGTGTAGACTAGGGAAGTGATCTCCCCGCTATACTCAGCACTGCTGAGTCTGTACCTCAAGTACTATGTTTAGTTTTGGGCCCCTCACTACAGGAAAGACATTAAGGCCCTAGACCTTGTCCAGAGAAGGGCAACGAAACTGTGAAGGATCTGGAGTACAGGACTTATGGAGAGTGTCTGAGGGAACTGGGATTATTTAGTCTGGAGGAGACTCAGGGGAGACCTTATTGCTCCTATAACTGCCTGAAAGAAGGCTGTGGTGAGGTGGGGATTGACCTCTTCTCCCAGGTAAGTAGATATAGGATGAGAGGTAGTGGCCTGATGTTACACCAAGGGAGGTTCAGGTTGAGTATTAGGAAAAAATTCTTCTCCAAAGGAAAGGTCAGTTATTGGAATAAGATGTCCAGGAAAGTGGTGGAGTCACCATCCCTGAAGGTATTCAAGAAATCTGTGTTTGTGGCAGTGAGGGGCATGGTTTAGTGGGCACACTGGTGATGAGCTGACTAGATGATTTTAGAGGTCTTTTCCAACCTTAATGATTCTATTATTCTATTATTCTACTACAGGCATTTTCCCAAGGGATAAGAAAAGGAATGAATTTTTGCCAAGGGTAGATTGGAAGGTGAGAGCTTAAGTAAATAATTTCTGCAACTATGATGTCACATCCACTCTCTGTAATGAGAGGATGTTTCATGTCTCTGAACTGCAGTGAATGACTAATGTAGGACTATGGTCTATATGGGATATACAGTGTAACAATCCAAACAATATACTAGTTTTTTGTAGCCTCTTATTGAAAATAATGAAAGTGGTAGACCTGTATTTATGTAGGGAGGCTACTGTTTTCTTTTTTTTCCTCTCAAAATCTCCTTAGTCAGTGATGGAGAATAAAATGATATAAGGGTATCTTATGACAAAGATCTTATGGTGATTCTTAGCAAATGTTTTTTCCTGTAATTTTTCTCATGCATGTTGAAGAAGAGCGTGTTTTTGTCTGATTCAGTAAATTGTTTTGTAATTAAAGATTGTATGTCATAAAGTAGGAAACAACCTAATGTAATAGTACTGAAAGTGCACTCCACATCATTTTGAGGTCTTGTTCCAGTGGCAAGTTTTATACTCACCACAAGTTGTCTGAGATAGGATCACTGCAAGTCTGAAAACCTCCCATTTTAGCTTTCACACCTTCTAGTGTAAGATTGAGGATGCCTCAGAGCTGGATATCTCTTTCTACTTACCTAGATGGTTAACTAGCAACACCCATATTCTGCTCAGGATATCAGTCTCTGAGAAGACGTTGTAGGGTAGAAAACCCTCTGACATGGCAAGCTGCTAAGCACTCTGAGCTGGCTCAGTTCATCAGACACACATGTGGATAAAGTCCAGTCCAAATTTAGCTTAATTCTGCAAGTAGCCTCCTGCAAAAACATTCTGGGAAACAGTACATGACTCCTATTTATGTGACTTTTCAAGCAGAACATCACCAATGGAATACATTGACATTTCTTTGAAATGCTTGAAAGAAGGCGGACATGCAATCACCATTGCTCTGAAAGATTTCTTTCCATGGGGCAAGACATTTCCACAGGGCAGTATCTCTTTGCTTCACCCCTTCATCTCCAGGTATTGTCATCCAAAATGTCTGTCACTGGCTGAGGAATCTGCATGGGTACTCTGCTCACAAAGCAGGTGAGGAAAACAGAAGTACAGAGAATTAGTTCTGTGGTCAAATATAGTTTTTTCCCGGGCCTGTTGTTACACAATTTGTCAGTTTGTATCTCACGCACTGGTCTGAGTCTGTACACAGCAGTGCAGTTAAGAAAGTTCTTTCCTTTTGTTTTCATGGATTTATACTTTCTGTTAAATTTTCCAGTCCATTTGTATCAGAAGGCTAGGCCATTCCATTTACATCCTATTGAAATATGTAGTGGCTTGTGCTGAGTTGTAATTTCAGGTGGCCAAGGCAGATGTTCCCATTTGATGAGGGTGTACCAGAGCAGTTCCATGAGCATTCTGCTGTTTATCTTTCGGATCCAGTGTGGGAGACAAGAGAAAATGCCTCATATGATTACTAGAATTATTATAATCAATGGAAAAATGCAGGTAGATCACTGCAAACACAGAAAAGGTCATTAGACCAGACATGATTGATAGTTTGGGCTTATATATTTTGAAAAGGAACTTAATTGTGAGAAAGGATGTCTGCTTTGTAGCATGTGTGGACAAATCTGGACTGATCCATGGTACTTCTGGAGTGGGACTCAGCTGAGTTTCCCAGAGCATAATTCAGCTGGAAGATCAGAGCCACTAAATGTGCGTCACTGTAAGATCTCTATGCTAGTTCCCACCATGGTAAATGGAAGTCTAATCCACACAGTCAATAAATGGTAGAAACCTATTTGACAGTATGTATAATGCAAATTAAAATGAACAAAATAAGCATTCATATAACGTATATCTATTTTCTTTTCTATTGTAGATTGTTGATTATCATTTAAAGACATGTTCCAGAGATACTGACATATGAGTGATGCTGATTTTATTTCTATGTGCACACCTGCTAAGCTTTCTGTGTTTCCTCGTATCTTCTTTTGCTACCCAGATGTGTTTACGTAAAGTCTATGGAAGCATAATGTATGCATTTTGTACTGCCACCCCAAGTGACACCAAGCAAGTAACAACTTGTGGAACAGATGTGCCTAATGGCCACACCACAGCCTTGAAAGCTAAAACAGGGGCTTAGAGGGAGTGTGGAGGAGGACTCCAGGAATGCAATATGTTAATGTGTTGTCTTCAGCAGATGAAGGCAACACATAAGCAAGTAAAGTATGCTGCTGCTAATCCTATTAGCTAGAACTCAGGACACAGAAAATTTTAGCTTCAAGTAAAATTAAAACAAAAAAAAAAAAAAAGAGAGAGAGAAGGAGCTGGGAAAACTAGATACCAGATGTATTTTATATTACTGTTGTTTCTGAAACTAAAACTTTAGTTGCAGATAACCAGGTTTTGGAAAGTAAGCCTTTCTTCTATCAATACCTGCACAGTTGTCTTTTTCTTTGCTTACATATTAAAACCAGTAGTTTTTATTAGCAAATTTATGAGAACTATTTTGGAAGAGGCTTCTTATTACTATGTGGATATCTTTTTAAAGGAAAAGGAATAAGGAATTTGCACTGACTTTTTTGTGAAACCCACATTCAAACACGTTTTTCCATGCATTCTGTGTACATCTGATTTTTTTACTTTCCGTAAGAGAGGCTGTGGATGCTCCTTCCCTGGAAGCTTTCAAGGCCACGTTGGATGGGACCCAGGGCAGCCTGATCTGGGGGGTGACCAACACTGCCCACAGCAGGGTGTTGGAACTGGATGATCTTTAAGACTCCTTCCAACCCAACCCATTCTATGATGCTATGAAATGCAACAATTAGTACTGTTTCTTTTCTTCAATTGAAAATGAATATCACTGTTTTGCTGCTGTTTACTGCATGTTGAACCCTGCACAAGCACATGATATTTACAGTTACAGAAAAGACAAAAACAAGTTGGATGATGATTTCCAAACTGAGACCATTGGTCTAAAAATGTCACTTCCAACTTGATCCTAGAATGTGTGTAGAACCATAAAGGCAAGCTTATACTGTTGCTTGCAACTAGCCTCAAATTTGCTCAAAGCATACAGTAGTAAAATTCTTCAGAGCATGTATGAGCTGAAGGAATTTTGTCCAGGACAGAACAGCTCTTCAGTCATCCATTCCTAATGTTAAGGCAGATGATTTACTTTCCATGTACAGTGAGAAACATGTAATAGCATAACATATAATCCTCTTGCTCATGATATCCTTCGTTTCTATAGCATAATTTTTTATGTTGCAAAGCTCAAAGCAAGGAAAATATCTGCTCAGGTATTTTACTGCAAATCTATTTTCTTGGATTTTGGCAGCACTAGAAAACACTATTAAGATTTGTATATCAAGCAACAAGGAAATTTATATATGTGGGTATTATATGTAGGTATTTGGAAAGAAAAAGGAGAGAGAGATATTTTAATACAGCTGAAATTAACTGGAGACAGCAGCCTCAATGCAAAATTACTTTAGAGCTCTAAATAGAGCTTACCATTCCCAAACAGATACAAATGGCATTAGCATTAGTTTTTGCAAATCCTGAAATGCTCCAGATGTCACATTATTGCTCAGCACAATGCAAGGGTATGTGTATGAGTGTGTAGGTACTCATATTGTTGGAGGTGATTTCATAGCAATATATTTAAAATTTATTTTTATTCTCCAAATCATAGTCAGGCCTCAAGGATATCAGAAAGATTAATTGCTTTGTCATAATTGATTTCCCTTGACAGCAAGCTGTAGATTCAGGAAATCAGTAAGTGTAAGTATATATTAGTGAAAGTTCATTTCTCCTGTTCACCACAGAAATGGCTTTCATGAAATGTGTCACTGAGGTAGTTAGAAATCATTATCGCCAACTTGGCTAACTTACTGGTGGCTTGGGGAAGTTTTGCATAGGAAACAAAACACAGGTGCTTTGTAAGAAGTAATTTCTCATCCAAAAGAGTTACCTGACAGATATTTGTTATAACCAAGGCTAGACGTGAGTAAGACAGTAAAGCAAAAGTAAAGGCTTAAAAAATTTGGAGAAACTCAGACTCAAAACAGAACATTTACTTTTGAGTAGCTTTCTTTAATTAGCATTTTCATCAACTGTGAACAGATCAGCAACAGGCAAGAGGGAATTATAAAGATGAGTGTCACAGTGTCCCTGACCTCATGTTTGCCTGGTGGAAATGTTGGTGGACATCTTCCTAGGACATCCTGGGTGTGCATAGAGGCTGTGCTTAGTGATGTCTACATCACCCCTGGCAAGGAAAAGGTTGCTTCACCTTGCTCTTCCTAGATTCCTCTTTAAAGGCTGAGAGAGCTGGGTCTGTTCAGACTAGAGAAGACTGAGATGGGATCTGGTTAATGTATTTAAATATCTGAAGTTTGGGGGGCAATTGGATGAGGCCAGACTCTTTTCAGTAGTATGTAATGATAAGACATGGAGCAGTGGCTTGAAACTGGAACATAGGAAGTTCCACACAAATATGCAGGCCTTCTTTACAGGGAGGGTGACATAGCACTGGAACAGGCTGCCCAGAAAGGTTGTGGAGTCTCCTTCTATGGAGATATTCAAGACCCATCTGGACCCCTACCTGTGCAACCTATGGAAAACCTGCTTTAGTAGGGGAGTTGGACTCGACGATTTCTAGAGGTCCCTTGCAACCCCTGCAATTCTCTGATTCTGTGACTCTTGTGAGTATCTAAAACTTGAAGTGAAGACCTGAGGAGGAACAGTCTTTGTCCTCAGAGGGAAAGAGCGACCAGGCTATTCCTGGTGACTACACAGATTGTCTAAAAATGTGAGATCTTGTATCCATCCTTCCTTGTGCACTGGCTGGTTATCAAACACCTGCTTTTTTTTTTTTTTTTTTTTTTTTTTTTTTAACGTAACAGAAAGAATTGATTAATTCTCCACACTACTAGGAATACTTGTCCTACCAAGGAACTAGTAACTGTCATAAAAGATGGGGCATTGTGTTGCTAACTGATGTTCAAAGACAACCAAAACACAACTCTGATCTTAGAGCACTTTATGGTCAAAGAAAAGTTGAGTTATATCTGCATGGAGAGGCGGGTGTAAGCAGTAGTGACATCATTTGTCAAGATGACAGGTAATCCTGGATGCCTAGTGCACGACATCTTCATGTTTTCTCATAGGGGGAGAGGAGTCATAGAGGAGAAAGCTCTGCAGCTGATAAAGAACCACAAAGAAGAGAATTTCTTTAAATAGCAGAATCATAGCTTGAACTTCCGTACAAACTGATAGAAGGAGCAGATGTCAGATAAAGAGTCTGTACCAAGGGTTGTGAAAGATCTAAAGGGATTTGAATATGAAAAGAAGTAGCCTATATTTTATCTGATCAAAGACGAATGACGTGGCCAAAGAAACAGACTAGAAAAATGGTCTCTGCAGCAGGATTTCTCTGTCAGTGGAGAGCTGCACTCGTCAAGTCCAGAGGAAAGAATGCTGATGTAACTGAATAGAAAATGATGAGAGCCTCAATAACAATTTTAGCTGTGGGGTTTGATAGGAATTGTCATATCTTTAATATGTTATGCAGAAAAGATCTGCAATATCAAGGCATTACCAGGTAGTGAGGAGTGAACAGAGGATGATACCTGAGTTATAGTCACAGGGGAAAGAAAGAAGGAATGATGTCTGTCACAGAACAGCCATCTGCCAGTGCAGATAGGCATGGCTACAGGTCTTTCAAGGAAATGCAGGCATTTCTTGTTTTAGGCAGTCTGAAATTTTGAGATTGCTTTGAGCTTGCTCAGGAAAAGCTGAAGACCAGTTCTGACATTTTAGTAACAAGTAGCACTGTTTTGAGTACATGTGCATACATGGATTTGTCTTTGTTCAAAATGTATTCATAAGCAAAATCAAAGTGCAGAGACGTAGAGCTTGTTTGGGATCTGGAGGGCATGGTGATTTTTTATTGTAAATGAGCAGAAATGGACAGTAGACTGAATTACTCTAATGATCTTTTATTGAAAGCAGTCATTCAAGTCCAAGCACAAAAAATAAAGGGAGTCTAAGTTGCTACTTTGACTCACAGGGAGGTAGTTGCTGCTATCCTACTAGTATCTTCTCAGATAAATGAGAAATAAGCAAGGGTTGTAGTGGTGGTTCTAGAGAAAGGCCACTTGTAGAAGGCAAAGACTGAGGAGGAGAGGAGCGTAAAGATGATGGAGAGCAACAACACGGTTGTGGGTACATCTGCACCTTGCCTTGCCGTACAGTGCAGAAATACCTTTCTATTGGAATGCACTGTTTGGTAACAGAAATTAGAGAAATTCGGGGCAGAAGCAAACCAATTCTCCAGAGTGTTTTCTGAGAGCGTATTTCAATAGTGAGGCAGTCATTCGAGTGTTAGAGTGGTTTTTCTGTATTTTGAATTCTTCGCAAATAAGTGATGAAAGATGTAGCTACGTTTGCAATTAGGGACTTTGTGCCACGGCTCCTACTGGGGTTTTATGATTGTTATTGCCAATAACAATTTAAGCAGGTGAAGCATAAACAGCTGAACAAATCAAATAACACTTTCTGCCCTTGAAAACTGTGACTAGATTAGCACTGATAGAACCAACGTGGACCTTCAGGTCCTCTGAATAATAATTTGTCACGCTTCACTTTGAGTGATAAGTAGCCTCACTAAAGCCATACAAGCATACATGCAGGCAAGGTTAAGAGTAGCTGGGTATTCTTAGTTTAGTGAAGGCTGAAAACTGCAATGTCTATCAAACTTCCTTTCTAGTAAAATAAAATATTTACAAAGAGCAGGAGGCCAGAAACTGAGCTGTAAATTTGATACTATGGGCATAACAGTGAGTTCTAGTTGTGGCTGGTGACTTCCCTTGTTATGTATATTGGAGTGAAATATTAAAATTGTGTTTGTGTTTTAGCAGCTCACAGCTGCAGAGATCACTGTGAGCTGCAGCTCCAAATGAAGTTAGAGATAACCACAGAGGATTCAGGTCTTTGTCTCTGAATTCCAGCTGCTCATTTCTTACTTCAAATGCTTGCAAAAATTTATAGACATTGCTTGTCATTAAATCGCCTCTATCTGCCTGTCTTACCACTCTCTGAGAGCTGAAACAAAGCTGTCTAAGAGATGCAAAGATACCTGAAAACATAAAGCCTCCAACCTGATAAGTTAAAAGGATTTTTATAAATTAAATAAAAATTGCTATTGGCAGTTTCTGGAACAAACACAAATATACACATTCTTATATGCATTTCCTGAATTCTTTCTCTCTGTTTTTTTTTTATTTATTCAAAAGGGTTTAAAGTGCAAATGTATTCTTGGCATTAAATACAGCACATATTTTTACTACTTAAAGCAGAAATACTCAGTGTGCATTTGTCCTCTTTCATGATTACATCTGAACAGTGTTTATGTTATTTTTGCATTATTTTGTAGTTACTGTGTATTGAGTATCCTCTGAGCTACACAGAGGCAAGAGAGAAGATGAAAACATGGCACATTTGGCTGCCATTAACCAACTTTTAATCCCAGCCCAACCTTCTCTGCTGCAGTTTCTCTTGGGTGGAGAAGTGCTGGATGCTGAGGAACATGGGATCATGTGTGTATGAAGCATGAGGTGCTGGGGGCCAGGATAGAGCTTTTCCTGCCATTTATTTTTCCCAGATGATGGCAGAGAATGGCCAGATTTTATCAAAAAGTGTGGCTTTGATGCTCAGCTACCATTGCTATTATATCTTTACTTGAAGAGATACCAAGTCAGTGCCTCCAGTTGCACTGCAGTACCTTAAACCAGTACATGACATTGTGGCAGAGAGCGTGTGCATTTGTTTGTCTTGGAGAACTGGAAGCAAAGGGAAGAAAATCAAAATATCACGGCCTCCTTCTTTGCAGCATCTATTTTTATTGCTGTGCTTGTGGATTTAATGAAGTAGGTGATGGAAATCAGAGGTGCTCTCTTTGCCCACTGCAGCACTAAGATGAACACCTCGGTGATCTTAAATTTATCCTCTGGCTGCCCTTTCCTCATGACTGCAGAGTGAAACAAGGCAATAACCTCATTTGATTTGCACATCCCACAAAACTTGCCAGTGAGGCTGGAGGCCTCTGTGCAGATGATTTAAGTCTCATGGTGCTGGGTTGGCTTTTTCTTCACAGTCTGCATAGAGGTATTCTGCAGACCCCCAGGTTAGAAAATGCAGAAGTAGATGAATGTGAGAAACTTTCACAGGGTGACAAATTTAAAGAAAGAGAGAGACAAACATTTAGTTCATGCAGTGTGAGAGGGGCAAATGTGAGTTACCAGTATGTCTACACAAATTTATTTTTCAAATGGTGCAAGTGGAGATATGGTCTAAATGAGGTATTTGAGGCACAGTTTCCAATAAGATCATAGATACAGCAAAATACAAATGCCTCATTGGTGAAGACTAAAGCTGATCAAGTGGATTTCATTTAATTATGAGCTGAGAACTTAAAGAACATGGCATTTGTCAATCATGTCCCACAGGTGAACACAGACTGATAGCACAGACAAAAATCAGATCGCATGGAGAAAAAATACCATGTGTGAAGGCATGACATAGAACTAAGCTGTATTTCAAAGGGGAAGCATTTAGATTTTGGACTTGCACATTCAAGCTATTAGTGTACCTATTAGGAAATGATACAGATGACTCCCACCAGGCATCTAGAATTTCTTAGAAAACTGTTTTTCTGGGTATTATTGAAGTTAAGTTGTCTTTTGTTGATTAGTGAAGAAAAAATTTAAAAAAGATAGCAAAGTCAGAAGACTTTGGACAACAGTTTCTTGGAGTCAAGACGGCAGAATGCTTTGTTAGTTTGGATTTGTCAACCTGATACTGACATTAGCTAAGAAAGTTAATAGTCATCAGCTTTTCTGCTTGATAATAATGCATTGATGTTTGCAGGTGATGTATATTCATTCTTACTTATCAAATCTATGAGCCAGGTAGAGCTCCAAGGGCCATTTGATTTAGTAAACTGAAGCTTCATTCCTCTGAGTGCTGTAGCTGTAGTGACCTTCATGGAAGTCAGTAGGTGCAACTCATTATTTTAGTTGCTTTTGTTGTTGTTGTTTTTAATATTACTTTCAGATACATTTTCTTGTACTTTGTTTTATTTATTATTGTTATTTTACATTTTATTTCTTTGTTTCCACTAGGCTTATTCTGAACGGGTTTTATAATCGGTCTGTGAGAGGTTTTACACTCAAACTTTATTTATGGTCATAAAAGAAACATACCTTCTAGATATAGCCAAGATTTTATTAGTAGCATCCTTTAAATTTTAACAATGTAATCCAGTAACTATTATTAGTTGACTTCTAATTCTTACCAAAAATGTTTCAGTAGTAGTACTAATGTTAAAATTGTTATATGCACACTTCTTAGTTTCTACCACTTTTCATGGTGCTTTGTTCACCATCTGTTGCTCCTGTGGGCCCTGAGGTCAGTGCTTTCAGGCTGGCGGGGGTTGGGGAGCATTCCAGCATGTCACTGGCATTTGGAGCCCTTCCCTGGGCTGGATATGATTTTTGTGTTAATGGTTTATTTTTCCTCACTCTGGGATCCACTTGGAGTCATTTTATGCTTGCTAACACAATTTTAGACCTTGCTTTTTCTTCACTGGTCTGAAGATCCAGGTTATGACCAAATTTACCATGCACAGTTCCTTTCATGTATGTTAGATGCTATTTCTTTGTTCTCTTTTTTATGCCTAAATGCAGCTTTGTTCAGAACCAGGTCTGGATTTCTTTAGCATAGCAAGGTCAGTTGTTTATAACCATGGGGTCTCCAATGCCAGTGTCCATCTTTATCACCCCACACCTGTACCCTCTGCACTGAAGCTGCAAAGCTGTGGGCTGTCATCACCAATGGAAACCACATATTACGGGGTTACAAGATAACAAAGGTCGTGACTATTCCAGCAAGCTTTGCACAGTATGAAGTGTATATACAGAAAATGTGAACTACTGTACCACGTGAAAGGTACCTGTAATTGGGAGTATCAAATAATTATTTTTCTAATGGGCTTTCCAATCACCTTCTTTTTATAATGTAAATAGGAGCAAGCTGTTGGGGTTGGATTTCTGTTTTCATTTGTTTCAGGAAATACCTTCCAGTTTCAGTAGTGGTTTGCCAAAACAAATAATTCAGTATATTCCAAATTTGGCAGAGCTGACATTCTAGTCACTGATTATTAAGATCATCAATAAAATATGGGTGCAAAAACGCAGTCCGATACAAAATTCTAATGGAATTTTATCTGAAATTCAGCAAAAAGCAGTAGGAGCACTGGGGCAAGGCAAGAGCAGGAGGCCAGATTTGTAATTCTGTGTTTACTTATTTCTAGTTCCCCATTTGTGTTTTCTTCAGGAATATGTAATGGTGTTTTTTTCTCCCTATTTATTCCTATTTCTTCCTGGATGAGAGTATGTTTGAGTTACCCTGAGATACAAATCCAGAAATGTGTATTAGGTACCGTGATCTGAGGGTTCACACCCATAAAATATTAATCTTCAGGCACTTACTGAATGTCTCCCAAATCTAAGGGGATGTTTGCAGATGCAACGTAAGGGATCGAGCAGCTGGGGTGCTGTTACCATACCTGGTGACCAGGAGAGCATGCTTTGTGTTTGTGATAAGGGAAGGTGAGAACATCCTTATTTTCTCTTATCTTCTGCATCTGTAAACTGGCACTTTCTCTATCACTCTAGACACTGAGAACCAGGTACAGCAGCTCAGGGCTTCTTCTCAAGTATATTCCTGTTAATCCATTTAGCTTAGTATCAGAATATGTTAGCACAAACCAGTCTCTGTTAGTGTTTGGGCCATGCTAAATTCCCTGCTGGTAAAACCCACTCTTTTGTTTCCCTTCCACCATTGAGAATGTTGGAACCGTTCAGCAGTTCTTGCATGTTAAATCATATGCAAAGGAAGCAGGAGCCATTTACAGAGCTCCTTCCATTTCAGATTCCTTTTTCTTACTGTCAGTAATTCAAGTGTGGGTTGCACTAACTGTGGGATACAAATCCAGGTGCATGTATGGGAACAGGGCCAGTATGTTTTTAACAGCCTGCAGCACACCAGGTAACCACCCAGCAGTAATTATACTGACTCCAGCAATATTGCTGGACTTTTAAGTTTTGGCTGTAATGAGCCATGCTATTATACCCATTTTCAAGTGATCAGTGGTGGGTACAGATAGCCAAATGAAAAATTCCTCTAAATGCAGCTCCTCCTCAGCTGAGTTATCACCTGCCACCAAAATATGCATAATAATAGGTAAGAGCTTCCACATTTCCAGCATTACTTTGTCAGCTGAAATATCTCAGCAGAGAAAACTGTGCATGGATTGATTCAGGCAGATTATGCTGAAGGATCTTCACTTGCAGAGAATGCTTATTTAGATGTATTACGGGCAGATGCTGAAAACGCCCCGTATGTTGAGTTGCAAGTGTGAAAGACTTGAGGGGACAGACCTTCTCTGCCAAACTCCTACCTGTAAATTGTTTGCCAGATTGGGAACAGAAGTTGTAACTTTTATTGCAAGGGTGCTGTAATTAGTTATATCATGAACCAATTCTTTTTACACAGTGTAATATACAGGTGCTCATATACTCGGACAATTTTATGCTGTCGGTGGCACAGTGGGCTCATTATTGTCGTTCTGAAGTGAACTTTTAAACATGTAATTACATGGAGCTGAAGTAAAAATCATACTGTAATAGCTAGTATAAACAAGATATTCAATTTCAAGCGGTTCCATAAAACTTACAGTGGGAAAAGTCAATAATGGGAGGCTTAAAAATAGAACCATGCCCTTTTGATAATTTAAGCCACTCTAAAGGGCAAAATATACTGTGAAATCTTATATTTAGGCTATTGCTTTTCTTTTTTAACAGGACTGGGAGTTCCCACATTTTATGGGTGATGTTGAAGTGAATCTTCCAGGCTTGCCATCTGCACACATGCAGTTCAAAGTACCTTATTTCCAAAAGATCTTAAAAGAGGAGTATCACATTCATATAACAGGTATGTAACCACACAGACTGTGATACAGGCACATGTTGAACTGCTTCTGTGTAGGAAATGAATGCTAACATGTTCTTTACCACATATTTTCTTTGTTCTCTCCCATCCCCCAAATGATTGCTGTTTTTCTATCTGTTTAACTCTCCCTATCAGTATCATCCATATATAAGCCTCTCAGGGAAATGAAGAATCTCTATCTTACAAATCAAAAAGACCTGCTGTTTGTCATGGATTTCAGCAACTTCTTATGACACTAAGTAATACCTAGTGTAGCTTCAGAAATCTTTTATCTAAAATTACTCTCCAGGGGAATTAGCTGCTTATTTCATTTAAAATCTCTTATGCTTTCGGATGCCTTTGCTGTGATTTATGCTAATGTATTTTCATAACTTCGGTCATTCTCATCTGGCAAAGGCCACTCGCAGCCATACTTCCATCACTCATCTAACCAAAAGCAGGCAGTTAAATAACTTAATAAAATACAGTCACAGTTATTCAAATGGATGGCACATACAGATAAAAGTACCCAGTCCTTACATACTGAGAGATGGAGTTTGAATAACAGTAGAGAATGAAAAAGAGAGGAAAGCTAAATAGATACATATATATACATATATACATATATATGTATATATATACATACATATAGTTAAATAGATAAAATACATTTTGCTTTTACTTTCAAGTTGTGCAGAACAATGTGGTGGCAAGAGAGAAATAAATAGTACTGTATAGCAAAAGAATGCAAATGTGAATTGACAGAGGTCTTTAGCTGCTAATATGAACAATCATAGCACATGACAATGTACAGGAATAAGAAATATAGACTATCCAATGATACGGCCATATGAAATTCCTGCAGAGCAGGGACAAAAAGAGTATTCAGAGATTGTACAAAAACATGGCCAACAGCTAGCAGATGAGCCCTAAGCCTACCAGGCATCAAAAGACAAGGAAGGAAAATGTGCCAAGGAAGAAAGAATGGGGAACTGGGACTCACTGGAGATAGGCTGAATGAAGAGAAGGCATTTTCAGAAGAGATGATAGAAATTGGAGTGATCCGATTGGAAACCAGAAAAGAAAAGGAGTGCAAAAGTTACCTGTGGGCTGTTGAGTAAAATGAGGCAAATGTGCCTGTAGAAAGTAGAGATAGAGAGATGGAAAGTTTTTTCAAGTTGTATGTAGGTTCCCTATTAGAGTACTGATAGGAAATAGACAATAGGCCACAGGAAATGGGTTTGGGGCACATCTAAATGAGATGGTTTGAGATCAGGAGCAGGACGAAGTGAAACAGGTAAATGATGTCATGGTCAGTGACAGAAGATACAGAATGAAAAGAGATGTGTATTTGACAAAGAACACATTTTTCTCTCTGAAGTGAGAAAAGTCTTGGGTAAAAAGAGAAACAAAGAAGAGAGCAAAAAAAGAGTATAAGAATCAAGTATCTGGCATGAATGGGCATGGAATTCAGGCCTAGTGGAAAAGAGGATTTAATTTTGCTTCTCAGGACTAGGGCATGAGTTTGAAGAGACTCGGTTCCATGAGGATCCCAGATGTTTTGCAGTTATTCCATGAAATAAAGAGCAGTAGTGAAATGGGTGCACATAGTAGCTTGAACAAGGACTGAATAATGATTGGGTGAGCTGTGCCGTTAGATACAGGAACTCAGGATATAATTAATGTAAATGAAAACCAATGGGTGGTAGAAGAGGGACTGAAGAGTGAAGAACAGTTTTGCATTGCAGAAGAGTCAGGGATATTGATAAGCAGAGAAGAGCTAGGAATAAGCAACAGCAAAGAACATAAATTACGTATCAGAAATACAACTGCTAGCAGTGTTGCTGTTTAAAACAAATCAACTGAGATCAATATTTATACATTGTAGAGTCTTCTGCAGAGAGGACTGGAGGTCTTTCTGATTTTCTGGCAAGAAAGCATTCTTTTAATGAGGATGAGCTAATGAATAGGGGCTGAGGAATATTTTTCCCTGCTCAGCATTAACAAGATCCATTTATTAGATTCACTAGACAAATCAATCCATTTGACTGCACATCACGTACTCTGTCTACTGAGTGCCTGTTTTATCTCAGTGCTACACCACCCTTTTGGAGATCTAATAAACAGCCATAACACATGGCACAGGAACCTCCCTTTGGGTAAGTTTTGCTTGAACCATCTGTTCTTGCCATCAGTTCTTAGGTTAGGTTAGGGTATCATCTTGGATCATTTTCAAACTCTATTTCTTGTATGGATGTGTAGATTCTTCTAATTTTCTACTTAAATCAAGGAACAAATAAAAGAACGAAAAAACTGTTTCTTTATATATATTTAACAAGATGAATGTAATCAAATCTAAAATGAGGGTAGAAAGTGCCGGCAGATGACATGTGGGTAGAGTATTGATAATGGAGGGAATGTAAAGCCCCGTTAAAACCTTATTTGTTTAAGCCTTAATACATGAGATCCAGAATGTTAAACTTAACTGTGTAACTGTTTTGTTGTTGTTGTTGTTACAAGCAAGAAAAAAAAAAAAGACAAGGGCCCAAATATCATTTATTTTTGTACTTGCTATTGTGATAAGGTCAAGTTGCAAAACTACAATTTATGCCCCAGTGTCCAGAAAATGAAAATCCATTTCTCCTAGTAGTGAGAAAAAAAGAAGTCATGGCTGAAATATAATTTCCCATCTTTTTCCTTGCAAATATTTTTCTTCATAAGTTTTATGCGTTTGGTCACTCTCAAATGATATAAACAAGAGCAGCCCCTGGACTCCCCTGAGCAGCCCTATTCAGCACTGGGTTGCTCTAATGAGCAATGGTCCCACAAAGAATCAGTTATAAGTGTAGGGACATGCAGAGAAGTAAATGACATTAAACCACCTTTCTGTTGATGTGTGCTTAATGACTTGGTATATGGTCTGTACAGCTGAAGGATTTCACAGTTATGCGATCTGTGTTGCCAGCTCTCCTGATTTTATGTCTTTTAAGATAGTTGATTACTAACATTTGGGTTTGTTTTTTTTTGTTGTTGTTGTTTTTGTTTTGTTTTGTTTTTTGTTTAATCATGAAGTCTTCTCTCCTGTATTCTGCGCCTGCATGAGAACATCTACATTCATATTTTTTAAAATGTACCTCATGATTGCAGAGAGAAAAAAAATGTTACTTCTACATAAGTCCTTGTCTCACAAAGCAGATAAATGAAGCAGTATTGAGTGTGTTATTTTTCACTTATCTGGCTACTTTGAACACATAGTGCGCTTTCTTAGGCCTTACTTATGATTTCTGAATGTTTTAAACTAGCAGTTATGTTAACATCTGCAGCCTGTGTCTTATATGCTTCACTGTAATTTTAAATTCACTATCAAAAGCCCATCTCATTTTTACTGGTAACTGAGTACCTCATTTTGCCCACATTTCTTTGCATCTAGGAACTCCTAGCAAGTATCTACTCAGTATTAAACATTTTAATCCTTTTTTTTTGATAGGCACTTTTATCTATGAACATCAAAAATGTCTTGAATTCTGGCATTTGCTTAACTGATCTGGATTTCCCTTGATAGATGGCTCACTATAGTGTGTATGTTTTCCTTCCTGGCTGTTGTTTATGAAAATACATAATCTAGCCTAGTTTCGACTCTACCTAGGGAAATTTGTAATGCTTTAAAGTAAATTTTGTTACTTCTGATACTTTCATTGTTGAAAGGCACTTGGAGGCCAGGCTGGTGCCATCTAATAGCACAGATCCAAGAGAATCGGCTGCATAGTTTCAAATAAGTTCCAAATGAGAAAAGTTAAGGTTTAGGTATCAAAACAAGTGGGAGATTTTTCTAGCTGTTTGTAAATGTGTTTCTGAGTTCTGATCTAGGCGTGTTCTTCCACCCAAAGGAGAAATTGTCACCTTCATGATTGGCAAGTGCCTGGTATGGCTGGCTTGTGAGAATGTCTAGATCCAGGCCAAGCATCACCTACACAGATATGCCTGAAGGAGCCTGAGGGCAAAAATAGAAAGGTTAGAGGTAAAAACAAAGCCGTCCGTGCACACAGACATTAAAAGATCTCAGAGGATTTGCTGCTCAGTTCAGCTGTGAGTGGTCTGTATGGATGTATCTAGCCAATAGCACTGACATGACAGAAGAGATGAAGAATGTTTCTAAGATATCTGTATGTTTTGCAGAGGTGTCCGGATGTTTTTAGACGCAAAATGCAACTGAGATAAGAATCTAAAGACAACATTTCCTACATAAGCCCCTGGCTGTGGTTGCATAGCAGGAGGCCAATTGAGTCTAGCCTTAATATAAGTGGGATTTTCATATGTCCTTTTGACCTCTAGAGAGCTCCTGAGGACTGGTTTCTACACTAAAATTCTGTTTTTAGGACATGACTACTCCATTACAGAGTGGACTTACTTGCAAAAATAAAAATGCTCCATAATCAGAAGCTGTTTGGGAGCATTTAGACCTGCAGGATCTGCTGGCCTCAGTTGCCTGGTAAATCAGTTGCATGTGATATTGTGGACCAGTTGCTTAACCACTTGTACAATTTTTGAGCCTCTTTAAAAACGAGGACTGCCCAAACATTTTGTTCAGCTGGCAGAAATGTGTGACCCTTCAGATGTCATGTGTAACAGATAAGGACTTCAACACTGTAAATGGTGCTTGTGAACCAGGTGTGTTTTAAGTAGGCTGAATGACAGCCAGTTTTGCACCTGATTTTCTTCATTATAACTCCACTGAGGAGTCTGGGTATAGTTCTCAGTTTCCTGAAATGTTTGACTGGTTTTGTGGTCTTGAGATCTGCATCCTTCCAACTCAATTTGTCTATGGAAAATCTATCTGATTGAAGAAGAGCTAAACAATGTCAGGTGTATCCAAATATTCTTGGATGCACAGACCTCCCTAGAGCAGCAGTGGTACTGATCCTACAGAAGTTGGCTAGGAGACAAATTAAATGACTTCATTATGTGGAATTCCATTTTCCCTTCCAAGTTTTAATCCAGAATTTGAAGCATTGTAAAATTAATAATATCATGGTTTTTTGGTTGTTTTGTTTTGGTGGGGTTGGTTTATGTTGGATTTTTGTTTGTTTGTGTTTTATTATTATTTTTTAAGAAAAAAATATAACTGTAATATATTTATCCCAACTCTGCAAAATGATAGGCTTGAGCCTGTCAAAAGGTGCAAGGTCAGGAGTGACTCCTAACTTGCGAAGTTCATTTCCTGTATGAGCTTAATATATGATTTGAAGTTTGCTATAAACAACGTTATGCTAAAATTGAGTTGCAATAGACAATAATTCTATATACATTTGTGTATGGAGATTATACTTGTATATTATAGTTAAAGGCTGGTTAGTATCTTCAGTTTCAAAAATGAAATGTCATATGGAATTATCATTAGATAGATGTTTGTGAGAGGAGACTGTCAGACCTCTTGGGTCAGACTGCTTCAGTACATTTATCACCAATCTAGAAGAACTGCTTGGCAAACTGGACTTATTTGTCTGTCATGCAGCTAAGTAAAGTACACATCTTGGAAGAGGGATAAACAGCAGAGGACAGTGTATTCTAGAAGAGAAGGTAAATACTTTCTGTAAGTAACCAAGACAGCACTAACTCCCATTTTGTGTCACAGGAGATTAACACAGCCCTTGGCTACAGGGAATACGGAGCAGAAGTTGAAAGATATCATTGTGTTCGTATGTTTGTAGTGAGACTGTTACAGAATTTAGTTCTGGTGACCACAATTTTCAAAGGAAAAATCACTGAACTTATATATCATGGCAGTGAAGCAGATAATGTAAGAATAGTCTAGAGAAATTAAAGGAGTAGGTCCAACAGAAAACAGAGGGATGTCAGGCAACCTGCTGGCTCTTAGGCATAATGGACATGACTCAGTTAAGTGAAGTTTTTGCACCATTTACAAGTGGTAATACAACTGATACACTCAGGGAAACTTTGGGCTGTGTTCCTGTCTGCCTTACTGTATCTGGGGGCTAAGTGAGGAAGTTTCAAGTTCATGCTTTTAATAAAACAATTGAAAGGTACATCTCTTTTATATCAGGTAAGTGCTTTAATTCTTAGTATGAGGGGTGGAACCTTTTTTAAACATATCCAACACAGAAGATTCGCAGTGATGAAATCACAGTGTAGGAGAGGTTCTACATGAGGCCTGAGACCAAGCACCTAGCAAACTCTATTCAGCATTTTCAGTATTTTCTGCTAGCTTCTTAGGTGACTCCATCTCGGCTGCCATCTCGAGTCTTACTGTTCAGATGGTTTATTCTACGTGTTGTACTTAGGGCTACATGGTCACAGATGAGAACTGTGAAATCCACTAGGTGCCATCAGGCCTAAAGATGTGGTAGCTCACATCTTAGTATTAAAATAGGTAAGTTCTCTTTGTCATTCATACCTGAAGTTTGTAATCAAGATTATAGCAGTATCATTTGGCTTTTATAAAAGTCATCTCAATAATTTCTCCAGTTCATTAGACTTCCTGTTTTGATCTCTTAGTTGTCTGTTTTTTCCTTATGTGTTTTCACTGTTGCCATGTCTGTTGGATGGGAAAGAGCAATCCTGGCCCAACATGAGACTTTTCACTTCCTGTCATCCACTTCCCGCAGTCCAGCAGTCTATGGAAAGTAACTTTTTTTTTTTTTTTTAGCTCTGCAGAAATGCGGAGTACCAAGTAGGTATCTGTAGATAATGGTTATAATATTTATGTTTTGTTGGCATTTGTGTTTAGCCCATTTTCCTAAGAAAATGAGAATTAAATGACCACGTTCTCTGTGGGGATTGGTCTCATTCTCTCTTTCCGGTATCCATTCTTCGTCAAACAACTTTTGAGCACACAACCAGATTCAAGAATATTTTTGGAGGGTAGGAATCTAAACAGTACTTATGTTCCTGTTATGTCCTGGGAATCAGTGATTAGTAAAGGAAATTAGGTGATTAGGTAAGGAAAAATCATCTAAGTCAGTACCCAGCTGAGGAAATACAGGTAGAAGTCAGTCATTATGTATTCTGTTTGAGAGCAGCCAATTGATCAGTGAATGTGTGTCCCAAGCAGCCCATCAACGCACACTATGCAAGGTGTATTCTGTCTCTGTTTGCTGAAGGCTTGTGTGTGGTGGGTAAGCTAGGGTTATTCTGATGGGGAGAAACACAGGAAATACCAGACAGAAATCCACTGGAAACTGAGTGGCATGCAAATATTTCTATTAAATATAGAGAGGAGAATTTCCATGTCAATATTTTCAAAGTCCTGAAATTAATGCTTTTTATGTTTATTGATCCATACCACATCACATAATTATCTAATCAACAGATCACCTACAAAATGCAATGTGAATTCAATTGATATACTGCTGTGCTTGCATTACAAAATTATTTTATTATGTGCCCAGACCTAACTGTAAAATACTAAGGGATATTCAGCACAAAGTTGATTACAGTGAGAATATTATTACAACTTTGCTTTACACATTTATTACAAAAGGATTTTTGCTTTTAGTTGGTTTTACATATGAATGCATGCGTACTGCTTCTAAAATGGATATAGCAGATAACAGAACCTTCTTTTTTCCAAACAGGCAAATGGTTTAACTATGGGATTATCTTTCTTGTTTTAATCTTGGATCTAAATATGTGGAAGAACCAAATATTTTACAAACCTCACGAATATGGACAATATATTGGTCCTGGACAGAAGATCTACACGGTGAAGGACTCAGAAAGCTTGAAAGATCTTAACAGAACTAAGTTGTCTTGGGAATGGAGATCCAACAACACTAACCCACTGACCAACCGGACCTATGCTGAAGGAGACATGTTCTTGCACAGCAGATACATAGGCTCTAGCCTTGATGTCAAATGCCTGGCTTTTATTCCAAGTTTGCTGGCTTTTGCTTTGTTTGGTTTCTTCATCTGGTTCTTTGGGCGATTTCAAAAAACTGACCAAGGCATGGAGAATTTAGACAAATCATACACAAGAATGAAACGAAAGTCACCGTCAGATATGGGAATGACACGAGAAAATACACAGGTGTTAGTAGAAGAACCACTAAGTTTTCAAGAACCACATCTTGTATCCATAAAATCAGACTTAAGTGAAATAGTTTTTAATTCTTCTCTCCTAACTTCTGAAAACTTGAACGCACAATTGAGTGAACAAGATAGCCCCTTACAACCAGTACCAGAGTCTGCTGTCCCTAAGAGTAACCCTACAACATAGAGTCAAACACCCAGGAAAATCAGTTTAAATAAGCAGTTACTATAAGAGTTCAGTTTTACCTTTTGTAAGTTAAGATTTACATAGTGTTTAGAATAAGAAACTCAGTCTATACCAAACGGTGCTCAGCATGCTTTTTCTAGGATTTTTTTTTTATTTGTATTAGAGTACGTGCCTACTGTATATCTAACATTCCTTTATAGATTGCTTCCCAAAATTGCACAAGCTATTTATTAATACATTACCTTAACTGTATGATAGTGTATTAGATGATTACTTGCAGGTATAAAATTCTACCATGGTGGTGCCTTGAGACATTAAACTGTTTTTTAACTCAACACCAGATGTATAGCACAGTTATTCTGATCTGTTTTGCAGTGCTTTTTGTATATGGTTATTTTCAGTATCATTTGATGTCTTAACAGAGGAGATAAACACAGTTATTCCTTAAGGAGATTTTCAGTTAGAACATCGCAACTTGACTTCGTTATTTACTCATCTGTGGAGCCAGTGACTTTGATGACCGGACTGCAGAGAAGCATGTTGATTACCTTTTAATTTTTGCTGGCTAGCTGCCAAACACAAATACAGATTCATTATGCGGTAAACAGTAGAGCGATAATACAGCATGGGTCACTACTTACGAAAATATGACTTTCTCCATCAGTAATAGCAATTAGGTGATAATGCCTAATTATATTTTTCATAATTAAAGATAAACTGCTCCTTGATTAAAAATTCTGCCCTTCACCTTTCAGAAACAGAGGTGAAAATACATGGTTGAAGCAACTTCTTCCATCATCACACCAAACCTATGTCACATCAAAGAGACAATGGAGTGATTACAGTAAAGGACACAGAGCCCATTAAATCCCGTATTTGTATAGTTCAGTGCAGGTATGGTGAAATGGGCCGGTGAAATGCACCACACACGGACACTCTGGACACAGTAAAGAGATGTTTAGGAGTTTCAATTAAAATAGATTAATACTTGAGTTGTCTTGTACCCTTTTCTTTCTTCATTCACTATCCATGAGTAAATGTAACGTGGAATCAGAAACGTGCTGAAACTATTTTGCTTTTTGGAAGGGGACTTTGGAATTCTTTGCTGTACGATCAAACCATATGCACTAGAGAGACTACGTATCTGAAACATCAGAAAGACTGTGATTTGCCTTTAATTCAGTTCTATAAATTGTTGTTACAAGTTACTAAATAACAAGTAATTTTTAAGTCTGAGTTATTTCCCTGTCATTAACTTGTGTTGCTGTGTTTTGTCTTTGTGACTTTTTTATCTCAATTGTTTTGATCTCTCTGCTTTAAAGTTTTGGGAATGCTGAATTTAGCATGCATAATAGAACTATGCATTTATTAACTGTCACTTGAGAGCCAATTCTAATAAATACAATTCGACCATTGTTTATTATGAGGCAGGGGCATATTATGTTGGTTTTGGAGTTAAAAAAAAAGAAATTCAACATGCGCTGTCCTACTTGAAATCATAAATATTTCTGGCACAAGAAAGGACAGTAAACTCAAAATTAAATATTTTGCTTATGGAATATTTATTATTACGTAAGGCAAAATTTCACTTTATAATCAAAACAAATGTTTTTCCATTAAAAATGTGAATAAAAATAATTCCGTTATTAGCTTTTGCCTACTGAAGTCTATAAATTTGTTTATATAACCGAAGACAAACCATTAATTAGTAATAGTAAAACACTGTGAGAGCCCACCTGTGCTATGTAAGAGGTGACTATAGTGATACTTGACTTTCAAGCAGAATTTGATTTAAAAAGTGAGATCATATGTTAAGTGGTTACAGAAATAGCTGATTGATTTTGCAGATACATGCTTCTCTGTATGTTTTGGATAATATAAACCCAACCTTAAAATCCCCCATGAACCTATTTCTCTTCTTTTGCACTTGGGAGTGGTTAAATCCTTTAGTAAGCTGGCAGAAAATGAAAGACTTACTTGAGCCTTACAGCCTACATGACTACATGACTTCGAGAAAACTGCTATTAAGCAACTGATCCGCAGCTAAAATAATTATGTGACCTCACATTGAGTTAATGCTTTTAAGGTCATTACAAGCCTGCATGAACAAGTGAAAAACATCAAGTAATCCTAGATTTTGGCGGAGTATTTAAATTAATGGTCAAGCAGAGAGACTGCTTACAACACAAATTCATGAGAAGTGAAGTCTTAGTGTAGCCACTCATCACGCTCAGTTCATTGATTTAATTAGAGGAGAAAGGACTTCTCAGTTGTGTGGGAGTCTCATTTATAAACAGAGGTAGACAGAGAGGAATGTTTCCACTCTTCTTTCAGTATCTTGTTTGAGAAGCCTGAGATAGGTGGCTAGACTTACCCTGAGACCCTCCACTTTAGTTGTACTCTGGTCCTAAGAACTGATTGACCAGTAGTGTCTGGAGTTTGTTTCAGTCAATTTTTATGTGCAGAGACCACACAATTGGAGCCAGGGGAGAGTAAGCACACTCTAAACTCCACTCCTGTACAGAGCTACTAATGCAGATTCATCCTCACTCTTCTGAAGCAGCTTGTCTTCCACTGTGGAGTGACTCATGGGAGACTGGATGGCTAAGTAGCCTAAAACTGGTTACCTGAAATGGAAATATCCCTCCCACAAGGATGTTCATTGTTTTCAACTACTGTTCATTATTCATATTCTGAAATGTTTCATTAACTCAAAACAATCTGAAATTGTTTCTTCATACAAGCCACTATGACTTTGATATGTTTAGTTAACATTTTCCCGAAAGTCTGACAAAATTTTTTTTAGTCTTTTTTTTTCTTGTCATGAAGAAGCTGAGCAATATATGGAAGAAAATAGAAAGAAAATAGCAGTTAAGTTTTCACACATGTTGCACACATCTTCATTCTGCTCTCCGTGATAAGCCTTTAATATAGAGCTGGACTGTGCTTTGTCAGAGACTGGACTTGGTGCAATAGCCCTTTTACCTTTTTGTAGCTTTTTTTTTTTTTTTTTTTTTTTTTTTGGTTAACACATACTCTGTACAGTGATAGAATATACATACAGCTTGTGGAGCATGTGTAGAAGAGACATCTCTGGGCTAAGCACATAAGATTTATGAGCCCACAGGTGCCTATAAATTACCTCAGCATCCTCAACAACATCCTCAACAATTACCTTTGATGAGATGAAAATGACAGGGATCCAACAGAAGGTAAGAATATTTGTAGAAATAACCCTAAATATTGTCATCATGTGCATGAAGGCATTTATGTGTCTAAAATCCAGTTGTATAAGATGTATATGTATGTACATTTGGAGTCTAGGGATTAGTTGATTGTCTTGGGGAAACTGCTGATTCTCTCAAGCAGGCCATTCATTGCTTCCCTCTTTATTCTGTTACTCTATGAATGTTCATAGAATCATAGAATCACAAGGTTGGAAGGGACCTACAAGATCATCTAGTCCAACCATCCTCCCTTTACCATACCTACAGAAAACCACTAAACCATATCGCCTAGCTCCTTATCCAGATGCCTCTTGAACACTGCCAGGGATGGCGACTCCACCACCTCCCTGGGCAGGCCATTCCAGTGCCTGACCACTCTCTGAGAGAAAAAGTTCCCTCTTATGACTAGTCTAAACCTCATCTGATACAACTTGCGGCCATTTCCTTGGGTCCTGTTTGGTGCCTGGGAGAAGAGGCCAAGCCCCTCCTCATCACAGCCTCCCTTCAGGAAGTTGTAGAGTGCAATGAGGTCTCCCCTGAGCCTCCTCTTCTCCAGGCTAAACAGTCCCAGCTCCCTGAGCCGTTCCTCATAAGACTTGTGCTCCAGACCCCTCACAAGTTTCATTGCCCTTCTCTGGATATGTTCCAGGGCTTCGATGTCTTTCATGTAGTGAGGAGCCCAAAACTGAACACAGTACTTGAGATGCGGCCTCACCAGAGCTGAGTACAGAGGGATGATTACCTCTCTGCTCCTGCTGGCCACACTATTTCTTATACAGGCTAGGATGCTGTTGGCCTTCTTGGCTACCTGGGCACACTGTCGGCTCATGTTCAGCCAAGCATCAACCAACAGCCCCAGGTCCTTTTCACAGTTATCCAGCCACTCAGCCGCAAGCCTATAGCGCTGTATGGGGTTATTGTGGCCAAAGTGCAGGACCCAGCACTTGACCTTGTTGAACCTCATCCCATTCACCTCAGCCCAGCGATCTAGCCCATCCAGATCCCTCTGAAGGGCCTCCCTACCCTCAGGCAGATCAACACCACCTCCCAGCTTGGTGTCATCTGCAAACTTACTGAGGGTACACTCAATCCCCTCATCCAGGTCATCAATGAAGATGTTAAACAAAATGGGCCCTAGAACCGACCCCTGAGGGACACCACTTGTAATGAGTCACCAGCTGGACTTAACTCCATTAACCACTACCCTCTGGGCATAACCCTCAATCCAGTTTCTTACCCAAAGAAGGGTATACCTGTCTATGCCACGGGCAGCCAGTTTCCTCAGGAGAATACTGTGAGAGACTGTGTCAAAGGCTTTGCTGAAGTCTAGGTAGACTACATCAACTGCCTTTTCCTCATCTACCAGTCTGGTCACCCAATCGTAGAAGGAGATGAGGTTGGTTAAGCACAACCTGCCTTTCATGAATCCATGCTGGCTAGGCCTGATCCCCTGGATGCCACGCGGCATGCCGTGTGATCTCACCCAAGATGATTTGCTCCATAACTTTCCCCAGTACCGAGGTCAGGCTGACAGGCCTGTAGTTCCCCAGATCCTCTTTATGACCCTTCTTGTAGATGGGAATCACATCAGCAAGCCTCCAATCCTCCAGCACCTCTCCAGTTAACCAGGAGCGCTGATAGATGGCAGAGAGCAGCTCAGCAATTACCCCTGCCAGCTCCCCCAGCACCCGAGGGTGGAGCCCGTCTGGTCCCATGGACTTGTGACAGTCCAGGTGGAGGAGGAGCTCTTTAACTGTCTCTACCTGAATCACTGGGGGTGTATTCTGCGTTCCATCCCAGACTTTCAGATCAGGGCATAAAGTGCCCTGAGGATAACTGTTCTGCTCATTAAAGGCAGATATAAAGAAGGCATTGAGGACCTCAACCTTCTCCTTATCCTCAGTGGTCACATTCCCCGCTGCATCAAGAAGGGGGTGGACATTTTCCTTGGTTCTCCTCTTACCATTGATATATTTGTAAAAAGATTTTTTATTCTCTTTTACTGTCATGGCCAATCTAAATTCGAGTTGGGCTTTTGCCTTCCTAACTTCCTCCCTGCATACCTTAGCAACTTCCTTGTAATCTCCCCAAGTAGCCTGTCCCTGCTATGTCCCAGAGGACATAGACTCTCTTTTTCTTCCGGAGTCTCAGTGATAGATCCTGGTTCATCCACACCGGTCTTCTTCTCCTACAGCTCGCCTTGCGGCATTCAGGGACAGCCTGTTCTTGTGCCTTTAAGATTTCCATCTTGAGGAGCATCCAGGCTTCCTGGACCCCTTTACCCTTAAGGAGTGACTCCAAAGAGACCCCTGCAACAAGCGTTCCGAGCAGGTCAAAGTCTGCCCTCGGGTATTCAATAGAGCAGTTTTACTAGTCACCCTTCTGACATCTCCAAGAACAGAGAATTCTAGAATTTTGCAGTCGCTCTGCCCAAGACATTCCCCAACCTTCACATCACTCACCAGTCCTTCACTGTTAGTGAAGAGCAGGTCTAGCAGGGCACCACCCCTGGTAGGCTCACGTACCAGCTGCATAAGGAAGCTATATCTTCCACACACTCCGGAAACCTCTTGGACTGCTTCCTCTGCGCCATATTATATTCCCAACATATATCAGGGAAGTTGAAGTCTCCCATGAGAACAAGTGCTGGCGAAAGTGCAACTTCTGCAAGCTGCTCATAGAATGCCTCATCCATCTCTTCATCCTGATTAGGCAGTCTATAACAGACCCCCACCAAGATGTCACCCCTGCAGGCCTTTCCCCTGATCCTTACCCACAGACACTCAACTTTATCATTTCCAACCCCAAGCTCTTCAACTTCAAAACAGTCTTCAACATAAAGGGCTACACCACCACCCTTCCTTCCTTGTCTGTCCCTTCTGAAGAGCTTGTAACCATTCACCACAGCACTCCAGTCATGGGAGCTGTCCCACCAAGTTTCAGTAATAGCAACCAGGTCATAGTTCGCCTCACGCACAGTCGCTTCCAGCTCCTCCTGCTTGATGCCCATGCTGCGTGCATTGGTGTACATGCACTTCAGCCATGTCGCCTGCCTCACCCCCAGCTCAAGCACTGTTCTCCTAGGCTCATCTCTTGTAAGCCCTGTTTCATCCCCTCCCCGCATCGTAGCTAGTTTAAAGCTCTTTGTTACTTACTCCAGGTTGTTTCACCTCTTCTACCTCCACTTCTATTGCCTAGAAATCAAAAAAAGGAAAATTCAATTTCACCATCTGCCTCCCCAAATTATATTTTTGCCTAATGTATCCAAAAAAGTAAATTTATTCTGTTTAAAAGATTTCTGCCCTCTTCAGCTAGTACCATCATACGCTGGGCTACTACACGATTGTACAGTATGTACTGAGCATTGCTTTTCCTGCAGTGAATAGCTTCCATCACAACAGCCACCTGGAAACAAAGAACAGACACCTCTCCAAGACTGGAAAGACAGCAATTCAGATACCTACTAGACTGGCAAGCTCATTTTCCCAGAAGTGCACAGGTTATGACTCACTAATAAAAGATGTAACAGATTTTTAATATACTGCCCTTAATTTTAACAACCTTCTAGGAGAGGCTTAGTGGGGGAGAACTTTATATCTGAGGCCATAAAGTTGAAGTGCTTAAGGTCCTGCAAGCAGAGCACTTCAGCTTTTTAGGTTGCATTTAGAAGTAACCAGCTAAAGCTTTGAACAGATTGCAAGAATCATAAAAATTAGACATACCAAACTGTGCATAAGACCATAAAGCTGATTGACTTGTAGCTGCCTGATGGAGGTTATAGACAAAGCATATACTTATTAGATGTTAGAGTGACTTTTTGCATGAAATTATGGACGGTGACATGCAGAGCTTCAAAATGCATTTGTTAAGGAACAGTTGCGATTCCTTTATAGGCCAAGATGCTTCTACACACATCAGACATCCCAGCTCTTCTGCCGCCAGTCCCTCTCCTGTCTATCTGTTCTAAGCCTCAAATGACAAAGGGATTTTTTGTCTTCATTTCTCTCTGCACTCGAAACTGTCCTGTGGGGAGTCCGGGCTCCATGTCCACAATGTGGCACGCCATTGGGATGCCGAATGCACAGACTTAAGTAGGACAGTCAAGGACAAGCAAGAGGCGAAAGTCTGGTCTGTGAGCTGCACAGAATTGAGGAGAGGAAGAATATGTTATGTGACCATTTCAGGCGGAAATTGGTAAAAACAGAAAATCTGTTTCATAGGAACACAGGGAGACAAATGGAGACAGCAAATCATTATAAACTGTATCCATCCCCTTCACGTACTCAAACAGAAGAGCCAGTCTCTCTTCCCAAATGTTCACAAACAGCTCTCAGCTTCCAGATGACTTTTGAGTGACTAGGTTTTAACACCGTCTTATTTCTCTTTTAACACTTCCTCTGCATGGGGGATGCCAGCACCTTCTCACTGTCTGGGGGAAGGGATAGCTTTCTGAAGAAGTAGGGAAGAAACTTACAAAGCAGAAACTCCATGACGCTCACAGTTTCCATAGCAAACTCTGTACTGGAGTGAGGAAAAGCATGAACCCAGCTGCTTTTGCAAAGAAGAATCTAGTAGCATCAAATCCTTTCAGAAATGCATGTTACAGCCACTGCACAGTCACAAAGATACTTCTAATCTCTGTTTTTCCTTTGATCTCTGGCAATTGGGGTCTGCAGAAGGGCAGCTTATCTGATTCCCGCAGGCAGGTTATAGACCTGGTTCTCATGCTGCTTTGTGACATATGGAGCACTTCTCTGCATTTTGAATTCCTTCTCTTCTTCCTTTTTTTTTTTTCCCTCAAACCTCATTTGTTTGTTTATATTTCAAAGCTATTTTTATTGTTGGTGACCTAAACCACAAATCACCCACTGAATGCCCATAATTGCTGTTATTGATACAATACCATCTGTATACAGGCTCTGCCCAGCCAACAAAATTGTGCCAAAGGAGCAACAGGTACCTTTCCTAAAGCTTCCTCCTAGTCTAGGGACAGAAGTAACAAGAAAATGATACATTGCATACTTTATGCCATGTACAGAAATGTGTTTGTTCTGTCTAACCAGGTCCCTCCATGGATTGTTACCAAGGAATATTTACAGACGGTATCTTTATGACTGGATACTTTTGTTCAAGAAGGTGCATAATCATGTAATTTCTTGAAAAGAACTAAAGCTCTGTGTCTTCTATTGCAAGTAGCTTGCCTTTTTCTCTGCTACATTTAAAGGAGACATGAGCCACATGAACATAACAGGTGTTTTCTTCATCTGCCTTCCTCATAGCTCTTCAGTTCCCAGCAGCTTTCGGTCTGCTTGTGCACAAAGCCCCAGTGTTTCATGCTTCAAGGATGGAGATTTGAAGAAAGAGTGAGCTCCTTTCTTTTCAAACAGACAAGTACCATTGCTGCAGATGCCTGTGGTGGAACTCCAACCTATTGTCAGGGAAATGAGAAATACAAGCAGAAAGGACTCGGAATAGTCAAAATTGAAATGCATTATTAGTTTTTAAAATGTCAGTATTGACTGCTTCTTTGCTCCTTCCTTTTTGCTACCTTTCACATAGGCAGTTTGAAATGGATCTATACAGTCTTATTTCCTCAGCTGTCAACTTATTTTTTTCTATTCTTCCCCCCACCCTCCCATCTCCCCCCAGTAGGAAATCTCTTTAATTGTCAGCATCCTCAGAATGATCTGTAGTTTACATTGTTTACATTCAGTCTTCCTTTCCTCTCTGCTTTCCTCCTCTTCACTCACAAGTTAATTCAGGTTGGAAGGTGACTCTAGGCAAGCTCTTGCACAAAACAGGGTCAGCTCAGAGCTCAAACCAGATTGCTCAGGGCTTTATCTTTGCAAGTCTTGAAAACATCTGAGGATGCAGCACAACCTCCCTGGGTAGATCATTTCAAACCCCTTTCAGTATTGCTATATAAATGTTGCCACTGGTGAAAAGAAGAGATTCACAGTAACAGTAAGCGTGGATGAACAAACTGTGTATAAAACATGGCAAGTGACATGGTGCAAAGCCACAACTGTTAAGAAGTGAGCATGGCTATGTTCAGGTATCCTCTGCTCTGTGGGAGTTAATCCACATTCACCCCTCACTAGGAGCTGCTTAGGCATTCCTGAAAGCAGAAAATTGAATGCAAGCATTGAAAAAATTAAGTGAGTTTCTTTGTGATGCTGAAGTTAATTGTAATTATATTTCATACTGATATAACTGGTATCAGTTTATTGCCTGGTACTTTATTTGCATATTGAAGAAGTCAATTTCCTCTTCAGTTTGCAACCCTTGGCTCACGTAATCAATTAACCTGTGTGAATGTTTAAAATCGCTGATGAAAAAGTTGTACTTTGTTCTATTTTGTCCAGAACTGATAGCTCCCACTAATAAAATGAGCTGTTATATTTTTGGAAAACCTATTTGGAGTGGTCAGTAGGAAACATTGGATAGCTGAACTTAGGCATTTCCTAGGTCATGTATATATACAGACTGACTGTAATCAGTACTAACTGCAGAATCATTTAGATTAACCGAGGGAAAAAAAAAAAAAAGGCTTTTTTCTTTTCAGATCTCCATTTATATTGACTTTCCATTACTGGTCTTGTGTATGTCTACACACACAGGAGTGTTAGAATTGGTCTCTAAAAGGAAAAACAGATTAGAAACCAATACTTACAAGTAATGTGAATGAAGCCTAGGCAAGTTGGGGGTGGTTTTAATTAATATCTGTCTAATGTGACAAAGGAGCCCTTCCTTCTCCAGAAGTCTAACAGAGGCAATCAGAAGAAAGAAGCTGGACTCATTCAGGCTTTTGTTGGGGAAGGCAGCAGATTACTTACAAGAACGTGAAAGGGACACAGAGAACTTTGTGGAAAAGTGGAAGTTTTAATCAGGAAAGGAAAGGGTGGAGGTAGATCAAGATCAAACAAATCAATATGATTTAATCCACATTTGTGCCTTACAGCAGTAGCTTATCTGAAGAGCCTGTGTAATTTTAAAGGATAAAGAGACAAAGGAAAAGGAGCTGGGTAATAGGAGGCTATCTTATTCAAAAAGCTTTTTAAAAAGTATTGATGATGTGCTCTTCTTTTCTTTAAATAGAGATAGATGTTGATGGTGACTGCTCTTGAGAAATTACATGTCTCATTGGCCCTTCTTTGAAAGGGCTAAGGGTGTATGGAAAGAGCCAATGCTTTGGTAACTGCTAAGTCTTTTGGATAATGAAACGCATATTCAAACACGGACACAGTTTTCTATTGAATCAGTCATAAAATCATTTGCTGAAAACAGGAAAAGCTTGAACCGACAGCAGCTAGGGTAAAAATGTTCCAGAATTGCAGGTGTTCCAGCAACTCCAGATGCTTGAAGACCTTTGTAAGGTTCATTCATTCCCCACTGGCTATGGCAGCATTGCCAGCTAACATTGCCAAGGATGCAGATGTGGTTTAACTTCTGTATCCTCCAGCAGTAACACAAACCTGCTCCCACAAGTACAGATGAAGTGTAAGTATTTCCAGTAATCATTGTTTCTGTGTTTCTATGGTTACTGGAAGGAGAAAAATTTCTGGTTTTGCTTCATGAAACAATAAAAAAAAAAAAATTAAAAAATGGAGCATTCTCCGAAATCTGTGCAAGGTTAACATTAAAAAATGTGCAGACAAAATAGCCATCCACGTGTCTCATCTTTTTATACTCTTTCCCATCCCCTCTGATCTGCACAAATCCCACCAGTTTCACAATAAGGCTACTCCTCAGAAATAATCCCAGAGATCAGATTCCTCTGTGTGGGGTTCCGGGGAGACTCCAGGTATGACTCATTCAAAAAGAAATAAAAAAATATTGATTCCGAGAACTAAAGAGCTCAGCATTTGTATAAATACAGATAAAGCATATGAGGCAGAAGTCTGCAGTAACCTCCTGCTCCTTTTTCACAATAAGTCACCCAACAAGGACCAATATTTGTTGAACCTGTCAACTACAAGTAGGCTTAGTATGCAGTATTTAATGAAACCTCCACTAAAATGTGTGGTATTGCACCTAAATGTTTGGTTTCTAAGTTTTCAAGCCTAGATGATTGATACCTATGTCAAATAAGAAAGGGTGGTGGTGGCTTCTTAGTGAGTGGTTCTTGAAATTCATGGAGGATCATCTTAAAGTACAGTATCTCCGTTAGATATACAGCTATTTTTCATCACTGCACCTGAATGGTTACTGCTCCTGCTCTGAAGAGTCTTAGGAAAGACACAGCATAATATTGGTCTGGCTGAACTGCAAAGGCATGAGGTTCATTTGCGTCTGTTTCAGTGCTTTGCAAAAGGCGTACGAAGGAAAAAACATAGGTAGCCCAAATGTGACTCCTGCTGTTTTTATGGCTCCAATGTTGCTACACAAAAATCTCCACCATCTCTTTGTAGAAGTGAACCAAATATTTGATAAGACCTTTCCTACAGATCTCTTTATGCCATCTTCTTCAGTGCACTGGAAAAAAGTACTTGACTGAAACTACCCAGATGTGATATTGATCTTGTTACTATTTATACCAGAGTGGCATGAAAGTGCCTTAGAGAAATGAAACTATAAAGACAGGAAAGAAACTGCTTGAAGAATTTGCAATACAGACAACACACAAAAAACAGAAAAGAAAATTAAAACAAAGAGTTGTGAAATCACTTGCCTACATTCCCAGAAGCCAGGTATCCCACAGGTACGTATGTCTGTTGTATGATACCTACATTGTTAGGACCTTGGCCTTTCTGCCTCATTGATGTCAACCATTTTATTTTGCTTCTTGTTCACACGGACACTGCGTAAAACATCCCAGGAACAAGGTTATGCATATTTCACCCCGGTATATATTCCATCTTGAGAAATGCAGTTTTTGAAACCAGAAGGCAGTTTTGCTAGCATCAGATACTGGTTGCCTTCTGCCATCGGGATGCCAGCAGGGTGACCATAGTGAGGAGTGGGAATACCTCATTTCTTCCTCAACTGCCTTCCCGAGTCTGCTGATCTCAGTCTGGCTTCAGACATCTGAGCCAAAATAGACTTCCACAGTGCTTCAAATCACAGCAAGTAGCGTGCAAAGAAATTACAAAGCTGCCTTTTATTTCTCCAAGTGTTGATATCCTATTGTTTCTTTGCAAACTATATTTTGTAAAAAGGAAGTTGTTAAATTCTTTTTCATATTATTTGCAAGGACTGCCACTGCTTATGTGATGGCAACTTCAGACTTGATACCTGATGTGTCATGTGTCACTAAGAAACAAAGCTGGAAGTTCAAAAGACAAGCAGTGAAAGATATTCTTCTAACATATCACTGCCATGTACATTGTGGGCACCTTAATTTTTGCTTGAACAAAATGAAAACAGGGAGACCTGTAAAACAACAATCTATTTGTAATGGGATTCTGCACATAGCATCCTGATATATGGTCTCAACTGAGATGTTGAATGGGCCTTCCAGTGTCAGAATGATAAATACTATTTTTAAGAACAAGATGAGGAGAAACGTTAGCACTGTGTGAGCAGCAGAATGTGACAATGCCATGCAATGTCTCACACCCAGGCTGGGAAGTTTTGTCATCCAAAGTCAATCTGAGAGCACACGGGGAATGACAAAAGGCAGGTGGAGTGTGAAATGCTGGTTTGGTTTGGAGACCAGGGAAGGTTCTGGGCTCTTGCTAAAGATGGGTGAGTCCTGGCAGGAGGCTGCTGCAAGAGGCCTGCTGTGGGACTGAAGTTTTGCCAGAGGACACTGGAGCCCCGAGCCTGCCCCCTTGAGAGCCTGGGGACATGCTGGGAGCCTGCAGGGCACCTGCTGGGGCAAGATATGGCAGCAGCGTGCTCTGAAGAAGCAGCTCTCTGTTTGTATTGTGTAAATCACATCGGAATCAGGGTGATTTATTCAATTAGCAACACCTAATTAACCAGCAATTAGTGAACTATACATTCAGGCTCAAGATCAGCAATACAGCAGATAAACCACAATACTAGGCACTAGACACAAATGCCAACAAACACCAACAAATGCCTAAGCAGCCTTCTAATCCCCAAACCCTCTCTTCACCCACACAGACACATACACACGCAGTTTCAGCATGGGCTACACACACCATGTCCCTGGGAATGCCTGTTTCTGCAGCCTGTGCAGGTCCCCCTGCATGGCAACATGACCACTGGTCCATGGTGTCACCTGAAGCTGATGGAGGAACATCCTTCCAGCAGCATCCATGCCTAAGGTCACACTGAGTGGATGTGGGGTAGGGTTTGTACTGATCCTGCCATGGTGGGTGATAGGTCTCAGAGCAGACTAAGGCAAAAGGGGCAGTAGGAGGCATGACACACTCATACTTGCCAGGTTCTATCCTTCCCTATGTACCCATTACCTTTCTTCACTGTGTGGAGGAAGCCCTAAGGCAACAGTCTTTGAAGGACTTAGCTCTTCCTACAATGACTGTCCAGTCATATACTGAGAGCGTCAGTCCTTCCCTACTGACCAGCTTTATTGCCTCACAAAATCTTGGACAAGGCTTTCCTAATTGAGTGGGTACCACCCTTGTCCTGCCTTCAGCAGCCCTATGTCTCACACTCCTTGCTGCCCAACTACTTCCTTTTCCCCAGGGATCACTCAGCTGCCCACCCAGCCTGGCAGCTGAAGGTATCTGCCACAGGTCCCTCTGCGACAAGCAATCTGCCTGCTCCTTATCTCCGCCCAGCATCTGGCTTATCTCACAGCTGGTTTTCAGACAGCTTGTTCTCCACTCTCACCATACCTCTAGATAAGACTAGGGTGGGCTTTTATCTCATGGACTGGAGTGTGGCCACCTTCTGAGACTGCAAACTATCTAGGGCACTCTTGAGTCTCCTGCTCTTCCTTAGCCATCAGGTCTGACTTCAGCAGGACTACAGACTCCCTTCATGTGCCTTCCTGATCTTGTTGAACCCTTCTTGTTTTGGAAATCACCAGAGCATCTTTGCAACCACAGTCTCTTCTTGTGAAAGAAGAGAGATAATGTGTATGGATCTTGAAAAACAAAAGAAATCCTTTATCCTTGTATCCAATTTCTCCTAGATCATTCTCATAAATGTCTCTGTGAAGGCTAACCTTGATTTTCATGCACAGTCATGGTGCTCTGCTCCACAAATGCTCTGGTATGGCTGGTATGATGATAGGCACCCTGCCCAAGGTGGTAGATGTGGCACGGGGAAGGTTAGAGGTTCCTACCAGCTCACACTTGAATGCCATGATGTTACTTCCACCCAGGGCACTGGTGACAGGTAATGATTTTGGCAGAACCAGTGCACTGATGCACTGATGCACTCCCTCAATTCCTATTCTGGATCTCAAAGTGCTCCTTGTGTATCATTCTCGAGCTCTTATGATGCTCTTTGTACACTATGTAAAAAACATCTTTGTCTATGAGCCAAAGCCCCAGGACAAAAATGGCAAAACATACTAAAGGTGTTGTTTTAATGTTAAAAGGAGACAAACTGAGTGCTGAAAGTTAGTGAACACTCAGTAGTAGGCATTTAAAACACAAGATCAGAACAGTCCCCAGCTCAGATAGTTGGTTCCCCTTAACTTGTCTTTTTTATGTCCCATGTGGTCACCACTGATTCCTTGCAACAGTGAATATCTCCGCTCTGTCTTATCTAAGACAGTACTGTGGCTGCAGCAAATCCCTTGCACGAAATAGGAGATGCAGCCAACTTTGCTGGTGAATGTGGAGGGAACCTCTGGAGGAAAGCTGAAGTGGAAATCAAAGGTGTGGATCCCAGAATCCAGGCAGCCGTCTGAAAGCCAAGCAACATGCTCTTGTCAGAAACCTTTTAAACATTTAGTGTGTTTGTACCTTCCAGAAACCTTGACATTTCTGCCAGAAATCAAGATGATGTCACCCTACCTTACCTTACCAGCTGGTATTTCACACAAAATTTTACGAGTGAATTGTGCACTGCCTCTGCAGGTCAGCTGCTGGATGTGTGGGCAAAGCAGTAGGCAGACTTGAGAAGTGCTCATCTGCCCCATCCTAACTCAAAGTCACGAACCTGCAACTTCTAGCAAATTGTTTAGAATCAAAATAGACTGCTGTGGACTTTTAACTGCAAAAAGCATTAAATGGTCTTCTAGGGAGTGAAATAATGTCTTAACTCCCATTTTTCTTTTATTTTTGTCTGCAGCACATGGGAATGTGATCTGAACCTTGTGTTTCGCCTTTGTGAGAGACTCATTCACAACAGAAATAATACTGGACAGCTTCTTTGCCCGGCTGTGAAACAGGAATATTATGATCCATTCCTTCTAACATCTTTGCATCTGTGTCACTCCATCTTAATGAAATTCAGCTTTGTATAGGTAGAGTCCCACTGACTTTAAAACAAGACTGTCCCACCTATGTAAGCATATGTTTAACCCCTTTTGGCCAGACAAGAGCAGCTCTTGACTCTTTGCTTCATCCAGGACTTCACTTCAACATGTGTAGGTGCTGTCAATTTTATTGTCCAGTTGTACACTTTTGTTCTTCCTAACAGCTTGTGCCAAAACTTCACTTTGAACAATAGTAGTAGGGAATGAGAGACTGATAGAGTTTTGTCCTGTTGTCTGCATCCTTTTGCAGATGAATTCAACAATGCCTTAAGTTTTAATAATCTCAACTGGATATTCCTGCTGGCAGAAGACTCTGGGTGTTGTTTCCTCACAGCAGGGTGTGTTTTTTTTTTGCCGCATGGCATAACAGCACTTTCAATCAATCAGTGTTGTAACACAGAAGGAAAAATAATGCCTAAAAACCAGTCTGAAATGGAGGAAACTGAAATTCATCAACCTCTTGGATAGATGCAATATAAGAAAGTCCTGATAGTTTGTAGAAACCTGATATTCCAATGTCTCTGAATTCCCCTGGGAAGTAAAGATCTGCTCCCCTTCTCCAACCTACCCATGTCTGGTAGGCATGAACCCCATTGCACAGGAGAAACTGCTATCCACACAGACTCCACAACTTATTCCACATTAATCTCAGTGTTGCAACTTTCCTGGCAGCTGTAGAGGTGGGAAGGGCTCCCAAGAGCCAACTCCTGGAGGCACCATGAAACATCATGCATCTTGGTCTTCAGCAAAACCTGGAAATTTTAGTCACACTGTGACTATGTTTACTGGCAAGAAGACAATGGTTGTGGCTGTGGAGTAAGTGTGAGTGTGCTAATGGTAGGTATGACCAGAGGGATGACTTTCCTATGAAGGGCAGAAGAGATTTCCTGAGGTGAGACCATGCACAGTAGTGCTTAAAGAGCTTCAAACTGTTTGCTGAGCTCCTGGCTCCTGTTTGCTCTGACAGGGGGATTCTGTTGGTGCTGAGTCTTGATAGCACCAAAATGTCTTTTTCTTTTTCGGATTTAATTATCCTAGTACTGTTACCAGCCACATTTGATAATCACTAGTAGTCAGTTCTTAAGCAGTCATTATCTCACAAGACTATACTGAGTTCCATGAGATGGTGGCGAGGTTTACCAGGGTAAAAAGGAAATTTGTCAGTAGGCACCAGAAGCCATGCACATGCACTTCTTACACAGACATCAGCTGTGACCCAAGTTGGATAATGCGGTAAGATCAAATACCAGGCAGTAACATGCTATCAAGACCATATTAGCAGCTGAGTGTCAAAAGCTGACACAGGCAGCAATCTGTTCAAACATACATTCCTCCTGTGCCAACATCAGTGGGGGGCAAATAGTGTTCAGGGTAAGAAGGGTCAGGTCTGTATCTTCTTTCATGTTTTCAGATGGCTTTCTTGCACTTGTTAGAGCACTTCTGTAGAGATGCAATCAGTGCCGGGAAAAGGAGCAGGAAGACTCAGCTACAGTAGGAATAATCTGTTATTAAACTGTACTGCTTTGGCAAGTTATGGTGGATGTGAGTGCTCAGCTCTTCTGATAAAAGGAATGTGCATACAGGTGACAAAATGTGGATTTAAGAGTATATTTAAGCAACCCCTATTTCAGCTTTAACTGAGGAGATACAGAACTGAGACGCTTCACAGGTACTTGTTCTTCTAATGGTAAAGACAATTTTTCCTACTCTTAGCCACTTTCCATCTTTCCTGTCAGGGCTGTAACATCTGGTAGCTCATAGGAAGAGCCAGCATGCTGCAGGAGTTCAAGGCTAAGAGTCAAAGGCATGTGTAAGGGAAAAATAATCTTTAGGATGAAGTAGAGCCTTCAGGTCTGAAAGGAAATGAAGCCCAATAGCTGCAGGTCATAGCTCAAATAAACAGCTTCAGAGCATAGGCGCAGCCTAACTTTATTACTAAACTATTCTAGTGCAGTGAACTTTAGCCAATTATCTGTAGACTAAATCCTCAAGTCTCCCAATAGACCTGAAGAAAGAGGGGCTGAGATGAGGAAGTGCTCTTCCTAGGAGGCTTCCATTTACTTTACATGTCTCCTGAAATAACACACTTGTCTGCAAAGAAGACTGTCTTTGATGGTCATTACATCCCTCTGACTAAACCTTTTTAATAAACATGTACAGTTTAATCACTAGCTCTGTATTTACATGCGTGCATGTTAGAATGATGATACCTAATGGGTGCCCTGCTCTCGGTGTCCTTATTGGAGCAGGAGAGCTGGACAAGACCTCCAGAGGTCCCATCCAACTCACCCATTCTATGATTCACACTTGTGCAGTGTTTTCAATGTGTCTCTTTGTTTTTTTCCTGCCTCTCTGTAAGGATACAGCAGTAACACTAAAAATGCCTTCCCTACAATTGCAAATATAGCAGACACTCAATTTATATATTCTGGCACATGAAAAGTAAGCATTTCAGATAAGCAAAGAGTGCTTCAGTGATGTACTTGTGACTAAAGATTTCATACCTGCATCTAGACAGTGTGCAGTGGCTGTCTGTGCAACAAACGTTCACAAATACAGCTACCAGAAGTGTGCTGAGGGCACTTCTGTCACTCTCAGATGCTACTTCCCATATTAGAATACTTCAGTTCTCAGCACCAGTTGCCATATGACATAGTGAAAAGAAGAATGGCAGAACTATTGGCAAAAGCAAGATTCCATCCACTGGCAGAGATCTGATCCCACCTTCTCTAGCCCAGCACTAGGTTACTGTTGCAGTGGCACCTCATTCCAGCATCTTACCTGCTATGTGGAACTTCTTTGCTTTGGAGATGTAGACAGCTTTGTTGGTGCAGGCTATGGTCTTTTCATACTCCAGTTCTGTATGACCCTCTTGATGCCAGCTCAGGTAGCCTCTTCCCACGAGCTCAGCTTTCACAACAGGGTCCACAAGGGTACTGCTGATGTTCAGAACCAGTTGGCCACATATGCTGGAGCCAGCTGAATACACCTCAATCTCAGGCAGCACAAGGTTAATTGCTTTCACTGATGTCATATGGGAAAAGTGAGAATCAGTGCCGTCGGGACCGTAAGGTTGGACTGGAAGATCATCTCACCCAACATTCCCTGCAGTGCTGGAGTTTGTGAGGTCATAGCAGAAGGAATTAATACTGAGATCCTAGCAGCAGAGAGCTCAGCTCCCCAGGCTACACCAAACTGAAGGGAATTTGAGCGACTTATCCATTTATTAGCAGCACCACCCTAACTGGCAAGCAGCCAATTATACATTTAGGATCAGTATTGATGATACAGTAGATAAACTGTAATTCAAGATTGATATTGAGAATGTAAGTGGTAGACAGAGGACTACAGCAATTACCAGTGAGATCTGAGGACAGCAGAACAGATGAGCAGTCACTACACCATCCTTCTGAGCAGTCTGGCTGAGGCAAACAACTCTGAACAGGATGCTTGGTAAGTTCTTATTGTAGTGTAGGAGCCTTTGGTGAGTATGGCTAAAGGCAAGGGACTGAGGCGAAGCTCAACCCTGAAAATGTCTTAGTCACATGAGAGTAATTCCAGGCAACTGAAGCTGCTGCCAACACATTCCCTCCAAAAACATCATCAACAAAAAATAACAGCAGCATAAAACACTGTCTGGCTGACTAATGTAGACCTCAGGTTCTGTTGGACACTTGGAACAAATGAGTGCAGAATACTCTGGTCTGCATTGATTTAGGAGAGGAAAAACGAAGAATGCAGCATGGGAGATTGGAGAGCTCTTCAGCCAGGGGAGCAGGGATGAACACAACCAGAGCAAGGGCTGCAGCAGGGATCACTTCCACCGCTGATGCCAGCAGACAGATGTCTGAGTCACCAACAAGCTGCGAGCCGAGAGAAAGCATTGGCACCTGCTCCACAGAACCTGATTCCAGGGGCAGTGTTCTCAGCTGCAACCTGAGGATCTGGGCGCACAATGAGAGATACTGGGTATTAGCTGATCAAGACAGCAGGTAGTTTAGGAAACAAGACACAGGAGAACTTCGAACTTTAAGCCTTTCCTCCTACATGCCAACTACTCACTTGCTCCAGTACAGTCAGGATTCTCCTCCATAGCCCCTGTACCTCACGCTTTCTTGCAGTGTTTTCATTTTTGTTGTTGTGGTTGTTGCTTTCCTGTTTTCTTTTTTTGAAGGAAAAACATGCTGAATTTACACGCTGACTGCAGGCTGTTGTTCTCAGTTCTTGGCTGCTTTATCTTGTTCTGTGAGTTTCTCCTTGTGTTGCCCTGTTAAAAAATAAACTCTTTGGGAGATGAACTATTCAGTATCCTGGGTTGTAGTGAGAAGGAACAGTTTTTCTATGAGGTACAGAATTACCAGTAACAGAAATATCCTTTTTTTCTTGCTAACACTTCGTAATTTTCAGCAGTCACGCATCATGGACAACCTGCATGGTTATAGGTGGAAAAAATGACTTAGAGCTACTTGCATGAGTCAAGATGTATCATCAAGTAAAAAACTGTTATCCATGATAATTTATGAATCAAATGCTAAACTTCCATGGTTTGGTGCTCAGGCACTGATTTATGCGTTACAAAAATAGCTTATAGCTATGATCTCCATACCACCATTATACCAAACCAATACTTCATCTCAATCTGTATATCCCCTGAGAATTTTAAATACAATCTGAGCCTGCAATCAGTCAGCAAAGGAGGAAGAACTGCTTTTAAGTCATAGTTTGTTCTCCTTCCGTAACTCTATTTTCTGTCTTGAAGTAAGACCAGCTAAAATTGAGTTGTGTAAATGTTGTTTCTTTGCATTGAGTGACCTCTCTGACAAAATGATCTTTAAATTCCCTTTCCAGAAGAACAGCATTGTTCTTTTAACAAAAGCACCTTTAACAAATGCAAACTTTAACAGGTACAATGGAGAACATTATATTCTCTCTGCTTATGTTGATGCATGGTGTCATTGATTTTGAGCTTTCAATTGGTATCAGCCAAAATAGAACCTTTTGTCTGAATCTGCTGCACTTCAGAAATCACAAGTGAAAAGGAAAAATATATCAATGCCTCAATACATTTAATTTTTCAAACTGAAGCCACAGCTTCCTTTCATTCATTTAACAAACTTTCTGCAGACCCGTGATCCTTCATATGTTTATACAGACTTCAGGGAAAACTGTGTCATTATTTCCTCCTGGTTTTGTTTCTCTGAGATTCACATGGATGTGGCCGTAGGTTTGAGCTACCTCCTGGTTTTGTGGAGGACAAAGTCCTTGAGCTTTTAGCGTTGTATTTGAGAAGCTAATGAGGTTGTGCTCGTGACAGGGCAATCCCAGATATGTGTACAGTCTGGGAGAACTCACTTATAAGGACTTGCATTTCTCATATAAAGAATAGTTGAGAGCACTGGGCTTGTTCAGCCTGGAGAGGAGAAGGCTTCAGGGAGCCGTCATTGCAGCCTTCCAGTACTTAAAGGGGAGCTTATAAACAAGAAGGTGACCTATGTTTTTGCACAGTCTGATAGTGATAGGACAATAGGACATGGTTTTAAACTATGAGGGCTGCCCTGAAAAGAATGCTTCCAACTTTATTATATCATCCCTCACCACCAGAGACAAATGTTGGTGGTATGGCAGTAGAGGCTGAACCTTCCCTCCAGTATTCCAGTCCATGTGTTGCCGTGTGACAGATGGCAGCAGAGGGGCAGTCTGACATAATGGTGTCTGACATGGAAGTGTGCATGAATCAAAGGGGTATCACTGAATTCCTCCACATGGAAAAAATGGCACCCACTGACATTCATTAACACTTCCTGAATGTTTATAAAGACCTACTTGTGGATGTGAGCACAATGAGGCAGTAGAAGTTGTGTTTCTACAGTGGAGACTTCAATGTGAAATACAAGACATGTTCATTTCTGGCCAAAATGCACAGCTAATGGTCATGACTGAAAAGTAGAGTTTTATTGCTGAGAATTTTCTCTATCAAACAGTGTTACTGTGCTCTTTGTATCTGTTGTAGTTTCCAAGGGAATGAATAGAAGGCATTACTTTCGAAATGGCCAAAAAAGGGAGATTTTGATTATATGTTAGGAGGAAGTCTTTTACTCAGAGAGTGGTGAGGCATTGGCACAGCCTGCACAAAGATGTGGATGCCCCATCTCTGAAGGGACATTCCCAGCCTATTGTCACTCTGGTTCCCCAGAGACCCTGAAGCCTGAAGGAGTTCGATGTGACAAGGCAAAAAGAAGACCAAGGTCAAGCTTTAGGGTTCATCATTGAATTGGAACAGGCTTGAACTTTAAAAAGATTAAATACTAAAGCAGAGCACATATCTTGTTAGTATTCTGCTGCTCTCTACCTGCATATGAAGGGCCTGCGTTTGCACACAAATTCCCTTTGTGAGTTTAGCTGCCTATAGCTCTCCTTATGGTGACGTGGAAAATGGAATACCTGTATTTTAATTTTAAATTTCTTGTATTACTAGAGAATTAGGCCCTACTGAAAGCCAAGTACTTTGGATGCACTAAATGCTAGTGCTAGCTTTCTTGAAGCCAACTTCACTACCACGTTACAGGCGGTGATATAGCTATGAAAATGACTGTTCATAAACTCAGCCCTTTTAATACAGAGGTTTTACTAGAAAGCATGAATCAGGCAAATTAATTCAACATTTTTTTGCCAAGAGGTGTCTCTCTGGGAAAAAAATACTATGCAGTAAACATTGTAAGTGGGATGGCCAACCAGAGCTAAATGGATAATTCTTATTTGGCATTCCCATATGATGAATGATCACTTGGCAATCACAAGTTTTAATTATGTTTTAATAATCTTTTTTTTCTGGATGTGATTGTGATATATTGTGCATATAAATAGACAATCAGTGCTTTCACTAATAACGTTTTTAATTTTATTAGTGAGTGAATTGCAAAAAGTAACTTTTGTTCATCTCTCTTGTAACTTTGAAGTTATTTTATTTATACTGATATTGGTATTCTCCCTGATCTTAGTATTAAAAATTATCTGTTATTTTAACATCTTCCAGGGTATTCACAGAGCTGAAAAAAATGCCATTTCTACTGCCAGTTGATTTTCAACCAACTTGTTCTGCAGCAGATATAAAGAGCTGTGCCATACAGCCGTACAGGAAAACTAATTTCATCAAAGGGTATGAAAGTGTAGTTGCCAGGTTTCTGTAAGCCAAACACCTTTTTTTTTGTGAGGATCAGCATAAGTCAGACTGACTGTAAATTCAGAAGTCCTCCTTTATTCCCTGGCTATTCTCCACATTTAGTGAGCACAATCAAAAGTAAGAACCACTTTAAGAATTTATAACTCTACTTGGCAGGTTTGGAGAAGGAGGACTAAGAAATGCAGCAGAGCCAGCATGAGTTTAAAGCTTCACTGTGATAGATCTTACCCACAGAAAGTACTGCAAAGCTGTCAATAGCTGCTTGTAAACAGTAGAGCTTGAAGTAGGGAAAACATGTTTTTTCCCTGTCAGAATGGCACAAAGCTGTGGCTGAAGCCTTCAACTGGCCTATCTATCTGGCTGATGTGAGAAATAAGATATTGATTTTTCTTATAGCATACAATCAGAAACTTTGAGAAGCCACAAAGCTAGCAAGCAACACTGTTTATTATGCTCTAAGTAGAGATGTTGGAAAACTTTCACTATCACATATCTTTCTATTTACCAAATGCAACCTAATTCTGTTATTGACCCAATAAATACAGAACACTGGCTGCTAGAGTTGCTTCTGGTGGGAACCAACGCAACTGGGAACTGGCTTACATACTGTGTTTCCATGTTACAAATAATGTGTTCACTGAAAGGAAATAATTTCTTTTTAAAAAATAAGCTCTGAGTTTGTATTTTTTTTTCAGAATCACTCTATTAAATTAGAACAATGGTTACCAATCTTTTTAAGGAAATGTATTGCATCTATATCTACCCAGTATACTTGAAATTATCAATCTAAGAACCCAGAATGATTTCTTATCTAGAAAATTGTACAGAAATGGAAATCACGAAGGAAAAATTCTACTTAAGAAATTACAAGATAAAGTCAAAAGTATAGGTAAGTGCTTGTGAGAAATGAAGAACACAGTATACAAAGTAAGATCTCTAATTGTTTCAGCTCAAAGTCTACATGAGCCAAAGAAGAAGTCTGAAGATTTAGACATCAGTGAGAATGAGAAAGCCAAGACCTGCCTACAGTATTTGGCCTCAGTAGAAAATTTGCATTATATTGTCCTTGCTAGAGTGACATAGTAGTTCAAGACTTTCTTACTAAATCAAGGAGCCCCAGAGAGCGGAGGTGTTCACCAGGAGGTCTTCCAATAAGGAACCAGCACTCATGCTGCAAACATCTGTTCCACTGACCAGTGTTACTTCAAATAGCCTCTCAGCCTCTCTTCGTTTAAACAAGTGTATAAACAGTCCTGTTTTGATTGTGGGTAGCACTAGCAGTGATATGGTCAACACACCAGAAACACTACCCGCAGAAAAGGGTGCAAGCCAGGTGACGCTGCCCACCCCAGCCCTGCAGGCTGTGAACAGCTGTGTTAGGAATGCTGAGGAAAACGTGGTTGTGTTGCTGACAAGTACCTCCTTGGATCTTTCAAACAAGCATATTCAAATGTGGGAACTGCTCCTTTGGCACCCCCACTGATCAGTCTTGTTTTCAGACAAGCTGAGGTCTGTGTATTGAGGCATCTCTCATGGGAAAGGACCAGGACCCTAATTTACAACTCAGTACTGGGGTCTGTGTCAACCTGTGCCTTTTGGTGTTGGATGTTACAGGTTCAGCATTGGTCCATGACTCATAATGGTACAAAGGGACTTCCCATGCCCAGATTGCCCTGGGAATTTCCACCCAACCCAGCAACAATTCACAGGTGTGTGCTAGAGCTTAGGGTCCCCTTCTTTGCCAGACTTCAGGACTGGATTTTCACTTTTATGCAGGTAATGCCTCCTGCCAAGTCAAGGAGTCAGGGCTTTCGCAGGATAAGGGTGACAGAGCTGCTCCATTTTTTACCCAAAATACAGGGTCTATACCTGTGAATACTCCTTCCACTATGTTTTTCTGTTCGGGAGAGTACTAATGTTTAGCTACAATCTATTCTGTCCTGGAAAACTTATCAGAAGCTTAGTGGTATCTTTGACCTTCTGAAACATTTCCATTTTGCTTCAGATATTCATTTTATCAATATGAAATTCTGGCGGATTTTCAGTGCTGTTCCTTGTCAATACAGTTTATTACAACTGAAATCTAATGAGAGCTCTTTGCTCCAGACTCTCCTGCAGTAGGTAGCCACCGTAACTGTATGAGATTAGACTGAGCCTCCCTCTAAGCCAACAGTCACCAGAACATCATCTAGTTCATGTCAGTGCCAGTGTGGGGATGGCAGGGGGTGTTAGGTTACTTGACAAAGACAGTCCCCACACAGAACACCACAGCTGGGGGAAATGAGCTGCTTGGCATAACCAAAACCTGTGCAGTCATGCCCACACCTGATAAGCACTGCCTGTCCCAGCTTCTTGCCGAACTCCACTTCCAGTTATGTCCCTGGGTGCAGGGCTATCTGGCCTGTGTTCACGTGTAAGGACTGAGTTCTGGAGTGGGCTGGGATGAGGGATCCAGTCCGTTTGTTTCAGATGCGAGCGTATGTTTGTGTGTGTCTCAGCTGCATGTCCAAGCAGTATATTAAAAAACATGTCAGGACTGTGTGGTTTCAAATGAACACTTCAAACAGTGCAGAGAAACCCTAATGCCTTGCAGCTCCCATAACCTTTGACCCAATGAAGGCATGCCAGGAAGATTTCTCGCTATTTAGGGAGCTTGTATTCCCCAGACTGCTGTTGCCCGCTGCTACTGATTTGTGATGCCGACTTTTTTCTTCTTTTAGCCTTTAGATTCTAGCCTAGGAGCATATTTGTTCAACTAGGTTTGGGGTCATAAATAATTGAAACGCACTAAGAAATGGTAGTTTTGGCTGGCTGATTTATATAGTGAGGAGAGCAAAGCGGTTATGACCTTCTGGCTCTAACTTTGACAAGCATATAATTGGGAGACAAGAAAGAGGCTCAAAAGCATGCCACTACATACCAGCCACTTTTGCCTATGAAGACATGATAGTCTAAATTACCTCTCAGGCATGTAATGCCTAATCTATTTATTCATCTTTTAACAACCCTACTGGCTTTTCCACGTTGCTGAATATTCCTTGATGTCTTGTTTGGTTTGGTTTGGTTTTAGTGGTCAGAGAATATGACAGCAACACAAGCACGAGTGAAATCATTGTGTATACAGTGCCAGAAACCTCCCAGGAATATACAAAGAAGGAGAAGGGAAAAGGGAAAATGAACAGGAAAAATGCCCAAGATGAGCTTTTGGTTCAATTTCAGTTCCATCAGTGACCCTTAATGAGAGACAAAGATCTCTTCACACTGAATTTGATCACTACCACTGAAGTGGAGGAAGTTCCTTTGGCTCCTTTCTTGGTCACTGGGACTGAATTCATGACCTCTGTGGGGTTTACTGGTTCTAATTCTTCCATGTTAGTGCAAATTACTTGTGTTCAGAAAGAAAGGGTCAACTTCCTTACCTATCGTCTGTCACCTATCGCCTGTCACCTAAATCTATATTACCTAAATCTGGGAAGGAATCTACTGAGATAATCAAGCCACTAGGATGCCACCAGCTCTGTACATCTGTGCTGATGTAATGCTTTGCACTACTTCATTATTTATGGAGACAAATTTAGCTCTAGTTTAAAATACATTGTTCTTTTTAGGAAAACAACAACAACAACAAACAACAACAAAAAAAAAACAGAAAAACAACACAGTGCATTAAGCATGAATTGTATGGAATTTTTTGTGCTGCTACATCTTGATGCATACTATCAAATGCACTTTGTACCAGTCCTTGCAGCCCTTACACTCAATTTTTTATTAATGCTTTCCTTCTAATTCTATATTTGTTTCCAGAGTAGATGAGGAATAAAATGGGAGTTCTCCAGTGACTAATATGACATTTTTGAGTTCTCATGGATGTTAACAAAAGACTGTGCACTTCAGTGAATAAAAGCTATTTACTGCTTTAAAAATGACACTGAAATTGCATCCCATTAGGATCTTTTTTATTATTATTAAAGTCGTTCATTAAATGCTTGTTATTTCCTGCAAAGCAATATTTTCAAAAAGATTAAGTGGTCCATAAATGGACTGGATAAGTTCATGATCAACCATCATTCTGCAGCTTGATTATCTATAAATCTGTGTGAGCAGTGCTGACAGCGTCTTGTCATTGGGCCCTCAGTCTGTAGTGCTCAGTTTTCTAAACCCCTGACAAAGGGAGATGTGAACACCCAAACCACAGAGCTCAGGGGGCACTTCCTCCTACCCACCTTATATCTCACAGTCACTGGATGACCAGGAATGCATGCATTGTGGGCAAAAAGAGACCAACAGGTAAGTGCTCAAGGCTATGGCACCTTGAGGCAGGTGGGTGGTTTGGTGGTGGGGAAGTGGTGGTGGCCAGGCTGAGGAAGAGGCACCTTGAGCTCTGCCAGGCATTTCACTGCTGTAGCAGTGGGATGGCATTGACAGCCACCACTTCTTCTCATAGCGATGGAAAGAAAGAGCTGGTCTCAGCCCCAGAGGGAGCAGAGAAGGGACTTACACTTCAGGTTCACCTAGAAGGGCACTGAAATATACCACTGTGAGGCAGCTTGGCTGAATATGGCTTTTATTTAAGCAAGTAACTCCACCTTGTCCTAAGAAGCCTTTGAAATATAGCTTTTACCTCATTCATTCCTATTCTCTGGATAATTACAGTGTTGAAGAAAATATTTCAGCAAAAAAAATTAAAAAAAAAATCCCAAGTTCTGTTCTCTTTTTTTCAGGTTGAACATTTTCTGATACCTACCTTGTGGATTCAGGCCATGACAGATAACATTATTTAAGCACAACCTTTGGCTTGACTTACAATGTCATCATCCTGCATAAAAAAGTGTTGCCAATTATAAGAATGCACATTATTCAAAAATCTTCTACACTTATTTTCATTAAATACATTGAAAAAATATTTATTTCTTTAATGGGAATATATATAACACTGTAACATAGGCCAATTATGAAAGAAATATAGATTTGAATAATTGTTAGTGTGCAGAAATAAAGGTAAAAGTGATTAACAAAGTTATCTATATATATATTCAGAATCAAAAGGCAGTTTTGTCCCAGAGTAATTATAAAGGAGCTTTCCACTGCTTCAGAGTTGAGTTGTTTCTTGGTGTTGGTTTTTTTGTTTGCTTTGGGGCTTTTTGTTTTTTTTTTCTGGATTTGAAGCTATTATTGTGACCAGAAAGAAGGGAGGGAAATTATACACAGTCATACAAATAGGATCAAAATTTGTTCCATTTGAACTTTAGCCTATGAACTAAATAGGATACGGATTAGCTCAGGCTACAAATCTGAGCAGACATAGGAAATGTCAGCAATGTTAATGAGTGAGCAGACATTTATCAGAGAGCTGCTGTGAAAGTAATCTTCTTGCTGAGCCATTGAAGATAGGCGACCAGGTTGCACATGTAATTGGGGGCACCATGTGTACAATGAGACAGAACAGACCTCTTTTTTCACAGAGGCAGAGCTACAGTCACATATATGCAAGTCATTCTGTTTCTTTGTGTGCGTAATTTTGTGCATGGCTGCCCCTAACCGTGCAGTCTTTGAGGGGCTGCACTGTATCAAATGGATCCTTTCATCTGCGACACCTAAAGGGACACAGCCAGAGCCTTCTTGACTCTGCCAACACGCAGCTCCCTCGTAGGACCAAAATAGCTTCAAAATAGGTTTGGCTTTACTGTCTGTGCCTCAGACAAACAAAATAGACCAACTATAGTCAGTGTCATTTTCAGTTTGTGTATATTTTTAGCTTCTTTGAGCATCATTCCTGGGTCCTACCACAAGGGAAAATCTCTGCTGACTTTCCTGGGATTCATTTACATCACAGCTGAGAGGAGGTGACAGCATCCATCAGAAGCTCCTCCATCACAGCTGGCCCCATGCTCAGGTGTGCTCCATCAGCCATGCCATGTGCTTAAAGCTCAGAGCCAGAAGTCCCTCAGTCCAGGGCACTTCTTCATCCTGAAATTTTCCCCTAATGACTGATCTATATCTGCTCTGTTCAGTGTCTGCCTTCTCAGGATTTTCAGGTACAGCATTCAGCAAATACGCTGTAAATTCCTATCTATGTTTTCCTCTGATCTTGATCTTGCCAAACTCAGAAAAGAAATTTATTACCTAATTCACTTGAAACCAGTCTGTTTATTTTGTTTTGTACATGAAAAGCATTTTGGTTGCAGAGAAATCTGTGCTTCTCTGTATTGCGATTAATGTCTGTCTGTTTTGATTCATACCATGCAGAAAGTGGCCACGGTTGACCTTGTGTTGGTTGATTGTTCAAAAATCCAGGTTTGTGCTTGTAAACTGCATCAATGCAAAAATGCTGGAACACAATAAAGCACAGGAATTATTTCAAGTACTTAATCAAACACAATTTTATCTTCACCCTTAAGTCCACTGAGCCAAATTCGACTGTCTGTAGGAAGAGAGGTAGGTCTGCTGCTGCTGACCACGTGTATCTGAGGATGTATTTTATGTATGAACCTTAAATTCTAACAGCTGAAAAAAGTCAAATGCAACAGGTGAGAAACTGTGCTAGCGGATATTAACCACAGGAAGTAATTCAAATACATGGAGCATACAAAAATGATTTGAAAGATGCATGAATGATGAAAATATGCTGCAGGAGAAATAAAAAGATCACTCAAATGGGCTTTATAAAAGTCTGAGTATCTATAGCTTTGCTGGGAATTGATGAAGCATTTCAAAGTTTGGTGTGATTGAGGGGTTTAGATCTGCATGGATGAGGGTGCAAATTGACCTTCTAAGATGCGGATTTTAGAAGCAGTTTCTGTCTGGTTTGTTGAGGTTTTTTTGTGGTGGTTTGTTTTTGATTTGGTTTCCTATAATCCTCATTCAGAAAGAAAAAAAAAAAAAAAAACACCAAAGATAATTAGGATTTCAGCAACAACTTTCTCAGACTGGCTCAAGTCCCAAAGCAATAGAAAATACAGATGAGTTTGAACTGGCAGAATTAGGGCTAAAGTAAGAATTTGCCTCCAGATTTGTCCAAACTCAGTGATGTTAATCATACAGCTACTTGTGAGCATGGGAAATGCACAGTGAAAATGTCTATTCTGGGCTTTGTAAAAGGATGATTAACACTGGCTGAAGCCTTTAAAGCAACGCAACTGATCTCCATCACAAGAAGTGATGAATTCAATGTAAGAAAGTTTGAAAGCGTAACAAAATGAAATGATCTGTCATGGGAACTCTCAGTACTGTGCTGAGGCAGGCAAGCACTGAAAGTGATCAGTCAGGAGTTCATCTCTGTGCCCACAGACGAGAAGAGGGAACAGTGTATAATTTTTCTGAATAAAGCAGCAAGCAGGGTGTAATGTAGTTACACAATCCAGCCTGCAGCCAGAAGAAGGCAACCCAACAGCTATGTGAAGGAGTTAATTTGCTGTGAGAAGGATGTCAGAGGCTTGCTCTTGCTGCTGGGGCTGGAGGGCAGGAGCTGCCTGTGGCAGCCAGGATGGGTCCAAGTGCAGCCTGCCTTTCTGCTGAGCTGGGCTGCTTCTGGGGGGATCACATGCTCTGTGGGTTCCAGCTGCCTTTCCTTTGAAGGAAGCATTGGCTGAGCAGCCTCTCAAGTTTACCAAGTGAAGAAACTGAATTATTTCTTCTTCTCCTGCTGTGTTTTTCACAAGAGCATCAGAGAACATCAGACATAATTATTACCCAGAGGAAACTTAAAATGGCAAAAGCGGGCTAATTAAAGAGGGATCATTTAAGCTGTAGATACATTACCCCCTCACATTGCCACTGGCAATGTCTATGAGGCCAAATTCTCAGTGCCTGCTTTAGATGAGCTCCAGTGTCAGTTTGTCAGCTGCCTGACCAGGCAAGGCAGGGGGTTCTCACTGCAGGCCCTTATAGCCAAGTGATGTCCACAGAACTTGCAGCAAAACTGGGATTTCTGGACTTGCGTGTCTTCAAGAGTGTGAGCATGGCTGCTCTGTCTGTGGTCGTAATGCTGCTCCTTGCCCTGGGGCCAGTGCCCACAGCTGCCCTGAGAGCAGGAGGCACCCACTGCAGCCAGGACTGACTGTGGGAGAACACTGGACATTGTGATTGCCCTAAAAAATTTTGTTTTTATTTTTATCAAAGTAATCAATAAAATAAACAGGGAAGGGCTTTGAGTGCAAAAAGCTGTGTCCCTTTTTTATTTGTTGTTGTTGTTTTTCATCAAATCAGTGGTCATTAAGAGCAGAGAGGACCAAGCAGGCATTAGTGATTTTGCTGGTTGTTTTCTGTTTTGTTCACAAAACACCCCAGTGAATAAAGTTGCATTCCCTCCCCACCATGGAATTGCACTTGAGTCAGTACTTTGTTTCTGCTGTTCTATTTGGGTGGATGTTCTAGCTGTGCTGATACAGTTCTGCTTATTTTGGTTTTTAAGATGACTCGTCCTAAAATAAATCCTTAAAAAATGTCTTTTACAATTCCAAGCTATGTTGCTGATGCATAAATGACATCTGAGGAATTACACTGGGAGTCTAAAGTAGTAAAATGAGATTACTGATAAAAACTGATTTTAAGATGAAGAACAGTAATTGAGTTTGGCTCTTTTATGGATGAAACATTATGTGATCAATAGATTCTTACAGTTTGAAGTAATTAAAGTTTCATGTTAGAGACGCAATCTATGAACAGATGAGTAGAATGTTGAAAATCTGTTATATTAAATAATGTCTCTTTGGCATTTTCCAGGCTGTAAACTGGCAGTAAGAAAATACTGATTAGTATAGATCTAGATGTGTAAGTGATGTTAACAACTCCTAATTCAAACATATATATATGTTGGTTTTTTATTAGAATGACATTCTTGAAAACAAACAGGAAAAAAAATAAGAAAGAAAAAAACAACTCAGAAGTGAAATACTGACATACTAATGACTATTCACAGGGACAGGAGTTTGCAACATGGTCTTTTTCCTTGCAGGCCCCCTCAGAATCTCTTCTTAGTGAGAAACCCAGCTGTGCTCTTCGTCTTTCCTCTCAGGGCAGAGATTTGGCCACTATGCTAAAGCAACAAGAAGTTTTACATTTTTAATTAGAAGTTAAAATAGCAACAGAGGAGCTTGCTGGGGTTGTGAGCATGTGGAACATGGTGGTGCTGCTGCTCAGGTTCAGGCAGAAGATGCAGCTGCAGTGGGACCTCTCTGATGCACTGTGGAACAGCCGTTTCTCTATGAGCTGTACACTCAGCAGATGCCAGAGCTGCTCAAGTCTTCCTATTTGTATTACTCTGAAACATTTCCTTAAATATGTGGCAAAAGCTATCTGGTGACTTTGAACTTAAATTATTAACTGGTTTGGGGGCAAGCTAAACTGTATTTGCCTGTAAGTTAGTTTCACCATTAAAAAATAACTAGCTGAACTAAAGCTACTGCTATTTTTGTCTGAGAAAAGGATGGAGGCCATGCAAGCTGAGTGCTGTGTTGTGATGCACAGGGATTCATGCATTTCAGAGGAGACCCGCAAGTGCAGTCTGCCCAGAGCATCCTGCACTGGAACACAGACGCCAACAACCCTCCATGTGAGACTCCCCATGGGCATGGAGGGGGCTCAGGAGCTGCCCCCTACACCCCTGTATCTGAAGCTTTTGCTGCTGTGTCCATTCTGTGGAAAGCCTATGCTGGCACTAAGTGTGGGCAGCTGTACAGTGCTCCCCACCTAAATATGCACTTCTTCACACCCTAGAAAGAGGCAGTGCATTTTCGCTATAGCTTAACGACCATATTCCACCAGTTGGGCTGGAAAATATGGATGCCAGAGCAAAGGCATGCTGATAAGGAGGCTTGAGGCAGCCAGCCCTCTGTTCTTGCCCACAACCACTTTGTGAGTGCCACAAATGGGCAGCAGCACAGTTAGTTCCCTTTTCTACAGCTTACCAATGCTGCTGCTTTCTGTCAGCCTGTTTCACCCCAGCATTGAATTCAGCATTGTAACTGAAAACATTTCTGCCTTTGTGTCTGTAAGTCAATTAACTTAGGGCAATTACTCTGCAGAGAGGTGACAATTCCTTTATGGAAGTTATTGAATTCTAGTACAGCAAACAGTGCATCAATAATGAAAGGCCACTAAAAGAACACAATGTACTTGCATTGTTCAGAAATATAGAAATAGAATATATATTTTTTATGGACTATATTGTCTGGTGGACATTTAAGCCTTGAAATTAGACATAAATTTTTAATAATACTTAGATTTATTTTTCAAAGAAAATGAAAACTGTGCTACTAATTAGTGGCTTGACTGAACAGGAGGGAGATGGGGAAAGGGGGGTGAAAGTGGATGACAGCGAAGGTCACTAAGATGTCTCACTGGACTTTGTTGACCTTTAGTAGAACTCCCAACTGATTGGTAACCTTGAACACTGATAAATTAGACAATATTCACACACCCCATTTCCATTTTTATTCAGCAGAGATTTCCAGCTTTGTTCAGCAGGGTAACTTCTGCTCTTCACATACATGTGGCACTGTCTCTCCAAGGATATGATTCAAGGTTTAGTTATTATGTTATGTTTCAATCCTTGGCTTTTAAGCCTGTTTCTTTTTGTATTGCACTGTGCTTCATAAACCTGCAATAGCACAGAGTTCTCAGGTCACGGTAGACAAAAGGAAAGAGATGTTTATTTTCCATCTATCCATATTTTCAGTTTTGAATAAATGCTGGGATTAAGTACCAGTTTTACTGTGCCTTCCAGGGAGTGACTCATATCTGCCACAGAATTTGATGTCAGGGGATGAACTAAACCAAAGCAAGGGCAGGCACACTTGCCTCACCTATAACTTACCTTTCACCGGACCCAAAATGGGGATGCTCACAGCTGTGCTGTGGATGTCTGCCCTTCCCTCTAGCCACTCCACTGGTTTCAGTCAGTGCCTTCTATACCAAGCAACAGTGTGTGAGGATTTTGTGCTTGAAAAATGTTCAGTCTTCTTTATATCTTTCAAAACCATAAGTCTGGTTTTCATGTATTTCCTGCACCTATCTTATTCCTTTTCTTTAATGAAAGTGAAGTGCAATTTCTAAACAGTAGCGCCGTCTGTTAAACCTTCTCTCAGAAACAGGCATGCAGCTGCCACTGAAATCAACGGGAAATGTACCTCTGTGGCTGAGGGCAAAACATGACCTCTGAACAATTGCTAGTAGGCAAGAAAACACTGCACAGAAAGCAGCCTCCTTTTCAAGGAGCTTACACTCTTCTTAAGAAACATTGATTGCAGCTTGCCAGGAACTGGACAAAACAGTAAATCCCTTGAGTACCAGTTATTTATGGACAGAATGAAGAAAAAGGTTTGTTTGATCGTAAAAATCTTCATAGTTTTAATAGTCCAATGTAAGCTATGAATCAGATTTTGCAGAATTTCTTCAGATTTTCAGTGTCTTGGGTTTATTTGTGCTGTTTGCATCCAGTGGCCTAGGATTTCCTGTGTTTCCTGCTTCACAAACTTGCAGTAATTGATACACACCAGGGCTCAAGTAGACAACAGAATTGCAGAATCATTTGAGTTGGAAGGCATCCTTAAAGGTCATCTAGTCCAACTCCCTGTAACGAACAGATACATGGTATATGAAGTTGCATGGCATTCCTTTCATCTCCTGTATATGAAACACTACATGGTAGCATATGTTTGAAGGAAAATAATACAGTTTTGTTAAAAATAAGTACATAGATTTCCCTCATAATCTCTTAGTACGTGAGGAAAGTTTAGCCTGTGACAACCGAGAAGGTAAGAGAGATGCTAAAGACAAGAAAGGCACACTGAAAAGAATGTGACTACTAGTGCACTGTTTAAAGGGATGGTGCCATTTGGGGCGGTTTCCTCCTCTTCTGTTTTGTTTCCACTCTTTGTGGTGAATTCCTTATGTATTCAGCCTTTTCAGTCCTTAATTTCTAAGCACTGCTTTATTCTTTATGTTTCTCCCAGAATAAAATGGCTTTGGTCATGTAGCCTCTTTTATTTATCATCCCAACAGTGCAGTAATGAAAATGGAGCTTGCACATTGAAGTGATCCCCATGCATTAAGATACTTTACACAAACAACTGAAACAGCTGCGGAGCTTATGGAGAAACAAACCTACCTACGGCAGCTGCAGAGAGCAAGAATCTAGAGAGCATCCCCTTTAGTCTGAACGGATCTAAGTCATGCACAAATGGTCCGTACCCACTCTGGGTGGCAGAATCTCACTGGCATGTAGAGTCTGATCTTTGGGCACATAAATTGTTCTGTTCAGTCCATTTCAATGACTCACATGCATGAAGTTAATAACAGAGATAAGAAATGACAGGCATGGGGTTGTGCTGGGCAGAAGCTCCTGCATGCTTCTCTCTAATTCCTCCGCTCCTCTCTATATGCGTTGTCCAGCTGCCCAGGCATGCTGACAAAGGATTAAAAACAACGCGTATGGAAAAAAAATGATACCTTTGAAAAAGAAAGAGGACACAAGCAGAAACTTAAGGTAAGAGAAATATTTATTTAAATTTCCACAATAACGAGCTTATACTGAACAAATTCAATCAAGAAATAATAGTAAGTGCAGTAAAACAAGGAAGTATTGATGACTTTTCCCATCAGAAAACATTAAGAAGCCATGCCTGTGCATTACGGTTTTTGTTTTTAGTTTTTTTTTTTTTCAGTGTTTTTTATTTGTTTATTTTTTGTTGTTTGTTTTTACAACAGCTTGTATCTTTTTTTTTTTCAGCGCATATACTGTACATATCACATCTTAGCTGCTATCTTCTCCTGAAGGCTTCATCCTTTTACTCAAACATCTGCTATATTCTGCAGTGAACATTCAAACACATTTGTGAAGAACCAATTATGCTTAGGTAAAAATCTCTGCATCTGGTCAAGTGTTGGACTCTCAAAGCTTTGGAAGACCCTGTAAGAGCTCCTGGCTGACTTTGGATCTTGACATCATTATATATAGCATTGCAACTTTATACTTTATACTCACCTAATATCCTGCATAACAAAGTCAGACAAATAGCCAGAACATTTAGGTCTGACCTCATTCAAAGGTTTACACATCTGAGCTTATCTTGAGTCCCATAAATTTCATTCTGATTAAAAAATCTGAGTTCATCACATTTCTGCACTTCAGATGGACAAGAACAATTCAATTCTAGTTTTAATTTTGTACAATTTTTGGTCTAAGGGTCTTTTGTGACAGAAAATTCTTTAACCAGAAACTGCTTTTGAGAGATGGTTGTTGGTGTCACAGTTCCTGAAGGCACTGTGGATCCACTGAGCAACAGACGTGGCCATTCTAAAGGAAGAACAAAGAGAATTGGAACATTTAGCATCTTGTACGAATCTTGAAACTCATATCAGATTTTAAGGTGTAGTTTTGTAAAATACAGATGAGTACAAATTTTGATTATATTCATGAAATTGTTGTGTCCTTCTAATGTCTAAGGGAATAGGCTACAATGCTTCTTTAAATTGCTTGGTTTTCTGTGGTCTATATCCCAAAGCTACAACAGTCAAGCTGAAAGGAGCCAGGATCAACAGAAGAAACTCTCCTCACATAAAGGTTTCAGGCATTTATACAAGTAAGAAAGCTGTTGAACAAGACAGGGCAGCAGCTGGGAGTTTTATTTAGATTAGACAGAAGGGACTCTGGGTTTTATTCACTTCAGTGTTTCAAGTTAACTCTTCCTGGCTGCAACACCAGCAAATGTTAATCCATACCGGTTTTCCTGATAGCCTGGACATTTTTCAAAGAATATTTGAAATCAAGGGAACCTATTACCTATGGACGTGATTAAGCTATGAAGATTTCTTTTTCCCTACTTTTTCTGCTACCTCTTTTCTTCAATTGAGTCTTGCAATACAAATAAAATTCACATTATTTTAAAATTGTTCCAAATATATTTAGTTGGCAGGAATAATTAAAGATGAATCATTCGAATATTTTCTTTCTCTTCTTCTGTTACAGAAGGTTAGACAATCCTAATGTTCACCTTCTTGTGATTTGAAATGGTTTTGTGGCTAATTCTGCTTTAGCTGATGCCAAGCTTTCTGAATTCTTAAAGGATTTGTGTAAACCTATTTCGCTACAGCTTGGTTAGAGAGGCTTAGCCTCGAGCTTTGACCTTCAGTTTGATTCTCTGGAAGAAATGAATAAGGGGACACAGGGCAAACGAGAGAACTATACAAATTGGGTATAGCATTAACCTGATCTGGAGGAGAGAGGTTCTTGCATGCAGAACTACAATGTGAAAGTGCTGCCACTACAAACAATGAATTTCAAAAAGAAAACTGCTCTAAGAGTGAGGGCCAGAGTCCTACATCTTCATTGTTAAGCAGGTTCTCTTCCAAGCTGTTTTAAATCTAAGGGTCTGGCAGAGTAAATGTTAACATCTTCTACATATTCACAATGCAGTAATATATTGTATAATATCTATTGTGTTTTGTTATGTCTATGTGTTTACATGGAAAAGAAATTAGTCCATGCTTAAAGATTCAGTCTTTGCTGAGACTCAGAGTAAAGGGCAGAGGGGAGCAACACATTGATGGCCACACCTAAAACTGGTATGTTATTTCTGCATTACCATTTATTAGTACTACAACGAGAACACATTTCCTTGCACTTAATCTTAACTGTGTTTTACAGAAGAATCATGCATAATATTTTGTTTTACAGATAGGGAAAATGAGGTGCAAAAACCTCAGAAAGCCACCCAAGCTCAAACTGGTAGGTCACAGGATCACAGTTTCTCATTTCCTCCTTTTGTTTTTTTTCTTTTTTCCTAAATTTCATTCCTCCAGAAGTATCTCCTAGCACTGGAGTTGCTGTATTCCATCAGCTGCAGTACTCACTAATACAGGTTTGTGCACATAAGCCTGTTTCAACATCCTTTGAGCAGCATCTGGCTTTCTAACCATTAGCCACTGTCAAGTCGCTGCACTTTCTCCAAACCACCTACCTGTTCTGACATTAAGACAAATACCCAAATGTTCTCACTTGGCACATGCTGCTTCCATAGTAAAAGAACTACCTCCCAACAATAGCAACTGCTGCTTCATGCAGCATAATGTCAGAAAAGTAGTGGAGGAAGGTGTTGCTTGACACCTTCTGCTCCATAATTAGTTACTCCCCAACTCTCCCAGAAGGAGGTGTTGAAGTCAAATTATTTTTATGTGCAACTTTCTAAGTGGTTAATGGTACCATGTACTAGAGTTTGGGAAGTCTCTTCATTGGATAGAACATAGGATAAAGACCTTGATGAATTTCAGTAAAAATTAAAGATATCTGGATGAATCCTGCTGTCTCTCTCTCTCCTTGGCTACTGTGGGATCGCTCTTTTTCATTCTTCAGTATTGGTACTATTCACCATACAGGGTCTATTTTTAATGGAAAAACTAATTTTAACATCTTTTTCTCTCACAGCTTTAGTTCACATCAGCTCAGAGCCATAAAAAAATTCTCTCAATGGCTTCCTTTGACTACAGAAACTACTAAATATTCTCTACATCATGTAGATTCCTACTAGTAATTTTAAAGCAAGAAATCTATAGAACTGTGTGACTAGTCCCATTATTCTCAATGCAGTTATTATTCTCAAAGAACAAATCAAATCATTCTGATTACTCTCTAGTATCACACAGAATACATTTCTTGAAGTCTAACCTTACATATCTATTTGTTTCTTTATATATTTCCCAGATACCATAGAGCTGTACAGTAAGAACTGCAATCAAGCTTGAACTGAGCTGTTGCGAAAAAGCCAAGCTCTGTGTCTTGTGTGCAGCCCACTACAGCACAAGTTGTTGTTCTACATCTGACCTGCTAGCACATTAAACCATCATTCCAGCACATGCAAGAATGAAGTTAACAAAACTGAACACTTTTACTGTAATATCCTCTGCTTTTAAACAAGTGCAGACACCAACTGACTGGACTCAATGCATTAATATTTATATGTACAGAACAAGCTGGAGAAGCAGCATCTCAGCTTAATTTTTATGCTCCTTACCTTACATTGGCAGAGTGTGCACTCTGTGCCATGCTTAATCCAAGAAGATCCAGTGAAGCGAACAACGTTGGTTTCATCCAGGCAGGTTTTAGTGATGTCATTACGGATGGTGTCTGCCTGGCAGGGGTCAGCAACACAGCGTGGGCAGCACTCGTTCTCAGGGAGGACGCTGAACTCACAGTCCACCTCTGGGCATGGCAAGGGCCAACAGTCAACCTCTCCTTGCTGTTTAAAAGTATTATGAGAACAAGAGAAAATTATTAGCTGCTGTTTTATTTCCCTGCCCATTTCTCTGATTCAACACTATGTTTGTTCATTGGTTAGTTTTTTTTCTATCATCTGGTCCTATTCAGAAGACAGTGTGGAGAACACTAGTATTTATTGCTTGTGAGAAACAAAGCAAGTTGGTTGCTTTCTCTGCTTGCTACTAGGTAAGTCCATTGCATTTAACTTATTTCGAAATACTCTGCATCAAGCTACAGCTGAAACTTCTCCATGGACCTTGTGAAATACAGAACATGGACCTGTCCTTGTGATGTCCTACTTCTGAGAGAGACAGAAACCATAATAGTTCTACACTATGAAAGTGCTTTGAAATCTCTATTTCCTTGGTTCTTACTTCTATTGAGATTGTTAGTTTCCAGTATAACCCCTCAGCTGTTCAGCTCAGGGTAAGGTCTATTATCTAGCTTATTTGTTCCGCTGGCTTGACTGAGGGTGTTCAGCTACCAGCAACCCAATTGAGCAGAGAACATCATAACATTCTCAGTGAGAAGAACTCCACTGGCTTACTACCTATTTTGGAGGTTATGAACTGATCACCTGCCTTCCAAACTTAATTACACTTTCTGTATGTTGCATGATGGGCTCAGTACAGAGCACGAAAAAGACAGAAGGGAGACTTGCTTGGGGCCAGCATGTTGCTAGGGGAAGTTACTGTACACCTGTACACAGATCTTAAGATGTCTGATTATTGACTTCAGTTACTAGAAGTTGGGTAAATTTCCATTCTGTTCTGGAGAAGGGCCAAAGTTTCAGATCTATCAGTCAAAGGGAACAGTTCACCGATGTCATTAATGCCAGTTTGCTTTGGACAAGATCTGTCTCTGACCTCCAACTTGCTCAGCTCGTCCAAGCACAGACTGTCAAGATTAGAGGGGGATGAAGAAAATAGCATTTATCCCAAGGAAAGAAGTGTATTCACAAAAGTGGACCTAATGCTTTGAGGATTATGAGTTCAATACCAGAACAGTAGCAGAAAAAAATCCCTAGAGGTTTGCCATAGCTTCAATTTTACACCTCTTGTTGCAGAAACTATTGTTGAAGGTACCCCTTCACAGAATTCTCATCTGGATCAATTTTCCTCTCTTTTTGAATCACACGATAGAAAGAATGAAAGCAATCTTAAAACCAGTTACTGATCTTGATATTTTGATTTATTTTTTGTAGTGATGGACAGGACAAGGAGCGGACAATACACTGTCACCTAAAAACCACTGTGACAAGAGAAAGAATATAGGCTTTAGTTACAGAAGTAGCATCTTGAATAAAGAGACATCTATTGAGATCCCAAACTGTCAGAGTTTTTTGTTTTGTTTCTAAGACTTTTAATGAAACACCTGGGAATCTATTTCACTGGATTTTAGCAGTGGCAACACCAAAAGCGATGTCTACAGAAATTGGTTTCTGGCTGTTATGCATGGTACACTGACAAGGGAAAGCTGGACTAGGCTTTGCATTTGGAGATAACCTGTGATAAAAGCTAGTTGCTTTTATCTTGGGATTTTTTTCTGTCACGGAAATTCCCTGAACACCATTATGCAGTACAGGTTTGCTAAGACTCCGAAATACCTGCCCAGGAAAAAGATCACAAGCTTCAAAAGATATATTTTTTTCAAACCTTATTTCATTAATATGAAGAATGCATCAAGTCTTATTAATTTTTCTGTTACTGGAAATGTCTGAGTGAATAAACATGTTTTAGTCTATCAACATCTTTGAAATTATCAACTGTGATAATGAATACATATCATCTAGAATATCCTTATACAGCCTCATCAGCATCTGAATGAGTGAAAACATGAGTGTTACTGCATAGGTGCCATACTCAAATGACCTCCACTCTTTGCTAAAACAATCTCCATGATTAAATAATTTCTATTATGTCTATTATGTCCAAATACATTTTTGACTGGAACTTGATAATACTGATAAATATCCATGAAAGTCAGATTTTGATTATACACATACTCCAGAGGGAGCTAAATGGATGTTAATATATGAAAATGAATGTTCAGAAATTAGCATATCTCATGTCCTTTTTTTCCTCCTGCTTATTCCGCTGTAATCAGGAGCCTTACCAAGCAGCGACACTGCTGACAGTTTTGTATCCAGGAGTCACCACTGTTGTAGGAAAGCTCCCCACTCTGATGTAAACATTGACTGCTGAGCCTTGGGTCACATTCAGGACAGCAAAATAGGTCAACAGTGGGATTTTCACAGTCACAGACCATTCGCCGGCACATCACGTATCCACTCTGTTGTTGCAAGACAGACACAGAGTGATGACAGAAATCTGCTTGCATCCTACAATTCTTGCACCAAAATTTGATTTGTTGGCATGGCTGTATACCACTACCAGCTCATGTGTTTTTCCTCTATACAATACCTTTGTTGAAATACAATTCAGAGAGTTGGAAACCACAAAACACTCAGTAACGACCATAAAGTTCCCCTGTTGTCCCATAATAAATCCTTCATACAACCAACTTTCAGATGATTCTAGCCTAAAGTGATGAAACTCAAGCGTGTCTTTACCAAGGGTCAAATTTTAATGGGTTGCATAGAGTTATATCATTTTTATATGGGCACGGCTTGAGTCTCCTGCTAAACTTCTAGATCAGTTCCCTCTCTTTTATAATTATTCATGTAAAGATGATGATAGCTAGTGAGAAATTAAATTCATGCCAATGAAAATTGAATTTCTGAGATGCTCAGGATTTTTTCAGCAGTGTATTGGCTCCTCAATCTTCATTTGCATTTAGCCTGTGGGCTTCCTACAACAAACATCTGAGAAAGCTAAGCAGAGGCAGCATTGACCTCTATTTATAGCCATCTGCTGGAGATACTGGTATCAGTCATCAACACCAGTACGTGCCTGGATAATTTCTTTGCATGAAAATGCCATTACTCCCACCCAGAAAAGATAGGCAGCATCTCTGGTAACAAAACAGTACACTTTCTCTTCTGCCAGTACTATATGGGAAACTTCATGGAAGCTCTGCTCACACAGGTTGAAGGGAGAAGCTCTCCCCAAAGCCCTATAAAACTCCATTTTTGTGAAGCACCACATACACAAATGAAAAGGCACCTAGAACAGGAATTTCACTTGAATCATATTATTTTTCCTGTCATCCCTTCCACCTCTTTTGCAGAAGCAGCTGGTTTTATTTCAACTGACCTGGCATGAGCAGACAGAGCATCTGTCATTCTCCAGCACCCAAATCTGACCATTGTGCTTGATTTTGTCTTCATGGATACAGTCTCCTGTGCAGTTCTTGCCATGTGGACATCGACAGTCGTACCCACCATCCAAGTTAAAGCAAACAGTGTCATTGGCACAGCTATGCCTTCCAGTTGCACATTCATCAATGTCTGCAAAAACATGCCATGTAATACCTTTAGACCGCATTCAATTAACAAAAATGTTCCTGTGGCAGCCAATATAAATGATTCATGGTCATTAAGCCTTCAGCTGAAAATTAATTTGCACTTCACCAGAACAGGGAAAAATAACTTACAAGTTCACAAAAAACATTTTTAAAGTCACATTAACTCTAGAAACATCATGTTTGGAGTCTTCCTATACATCTTCTCAAATGAAATATTGAGCAAGATTGTTAGAATAAAGAAATAATAACAAGAAAGACAAGAACAAAAATAACATGCAGATCCCTAAATAGTATTAGTTTGTGGCAACCATTCAATCAGACATTTTCAATCAAACAAGTAAAGCTGCAGAAACCTGTTTTCAAAACTTTGCTGGCTCTGTCTAGCACATTTGAGTTCACTTGCTAAGAAGTTAATGTGAAAGGCGTCATCTGACTTGTATGTCCATTTAAGTAAGAACAGCATCATTAAAGTGTACAAGCTAGAATGGTTTAATTATTCAATTTGCAAAGACTTCTACAGCCCTTTTGTCTAGCACAGAAAATAAAAAATAATACGAATGCCTCCAGTGAATAAAGGTAAATGACTTCAAAACAAACATATCACATAGAGTTGAAGAGCACCTTTAAAGGCTTCATCAATGTAGACTCAAAATTATTTTGCATGGGTTAACTTTGCAGCACAAACTGCCCTATACTTCAGTAGTCTTTACCAAGCTTTTTCAACTGTTCATCTGGAGGAAAACTATCTGGAAAAAAAAATTAGCTTTGAAAAGTCATTTAGTAAATTGCCATATGTGATAAAATGCAGAAAAAGTAGAAGATTAGAGATCTATGGCAATGGAAAGTATCAATGCAGTGAGTTCTACTCCATATAAAATTTCACAGCAGTCTGGCCCAAGCTCTTAATTAAAGTTCATTAAAAAGTAGTATTGTGATATTTAGCTGTCAAATAAACCAGCAAAAGAGATATATCTTTCATACATCAGCGTAAAAACTTATTAAAACACACAGCTTTGGGTTCAAGAATGGAAATGAAACCTCCAGTTCAGCTCAAGCATATTCAGATAAAGAAAAATAACTCGCTTGTTTCAATTCCATGTGCGGGTGCAGTCAAACAAAAGTAAACAAGTCACTAACATGAATATGAATTGAGATGAAAAACAGCAGGGAAAATATTAGAATTCTGTTGTATAAATAAGCAGCATTGCAGGTTTCCTTTAAATACAGTGTGTAATAACAGTGCATCTCAGAAAACTGTTTTGCAAAATTACTCAGGCTTCCGGGAAGGATGAGGAAAATCTCATTTGAGAAGAACTAAAAAGAAATGGATTGTTCCTCTCTGAAAGAATATCAGCAAGAGGGGATGTACATAACCCAAAAAAATAATGAATACTACAGAGAAAACATATTGAGAGCTTTTGTTCTCCTTATAATTGAGTGGACAAGAAAAGGGACAGTAGATGAAAGAGGAAGACAACAAATTCAAGTCTGATAAAAGGAAATATTTTTTTCCATTCCATGTATAAACAAACAATGAAATTCATGGCCACAGAATGTTGTTAAAAGGAAAACAAAAATTTATAAAACTAGTTATATTTAAATTTATAATGCTAGCAGATTTTGGAAGAGAGATTACATTCCATGCGTCACAGCTTATGGTGCCCTCATTTACATATCAAATTTACCCTGAATAAGCAAACCATCTCAGTTCTCCACATCTTCTACCTCACTCTCTTCTGATTCTTATGGAGTTGGATGTTGTCTCAGTAGGGCAGAAGACAACCAGGATCATGAACCTAATTGAGTGTGGCTGTGTGTACGGAAAGGACCTAAAGAGCTGACATGTCCCAGGTACTCAGACAGGGAAACCCATCCTAACAGCAAGGATGCAGAATAAGCTGAACAGATGGTTGTGTGGAGGCTGTGCATTCTCCAGTCCAGAATGTATTTAGACAAGTAGCTAAAAAGAATGGTTTGAGTGATGCTGGTCTAGGCAGAGCAGAACGATAGAAGAATTGTCCTCTCCTTCCTCTTTTTTTTTCTCTTAAATCCTTACAATTTGGCAATTGAAAATTAACATTTTCATAAGTACATTTCTATGTACTCCTTCTGACTGGTTTTAAGTTATTCAGTGAAGAGAACAAACACAAATCCCATTTAAATGTGATGACTAACAGTGGGATTCCCTTAATCATTGAAGCCCCTTTTAATAAATTACTTCCAGACTCTCGTGTTCATTTGCTTAAAACACTCTTTTGTACAAAGCTTTCACAAAGCAGCTGTCATAGAGAAATAATATATCACTAATAATATATAATAGATAAATAATATCACTACCCAACAAGCTGTACCTTAGCTGAAAGCAGCCATATTTAGTGAGATACTTGGAGGAAATTCAGCTGTCATGTAAATAAAAATAGTTCCCTTTAAACAACCCTAGGTGACCCTAGAAACACTATATCTGCAGTTGGCATTTATGTCCAAGTTCCTTTCACAATCTGCCTATTGTAAGAGATTATTTTGCACTACTGTCTCAAAGCTTGCTGAGGAACACTGATGGATGCATCCTGGGCAAAGGTTGAGAAATCCTGTGTCTGAGGGACACAGATGGACGAGTCCAGGCAAGTCCTGGTCAAAGTTGGCAAAATCTTGCATTTGAAGATTTGCAGGCCAGGGGCAACGAGAGAGAGAGATAAGCCACAGCTTAATGGCCGGGAAGCAGACTTTTGTGTGGGCTTATCTCGAGGAAGATGGTCATCTCAGGGGGTACTGCACATGGCTCTTATCCAAGCACCCAGGAATGCCACGTGGGAAGAAGGAGGAGGATAAAAAAGGGACCAACAACCATGAGGACAGGCGTCTGACATCAGATGCTTCACGATGTGATGCCTGCCTGCAGATGGATAAACTCCCCCTTCTCCCTCCCACCTTCCTCTTGCACTTTTTTTTGTTTTTTTTTCTTTTCCTCACCACCATAGATGGTCACTTAATGCATCTCTTTCAAGCAGCCTTTGAGCCACCAGGTGGTTTATGAATCCTTCTTTGTTTTTAGCTCAAAGCCTGCTTTCTGAGGCATTTCTTGCGATAAGACACTGACTTATCTAGGAGATGAGAGGTGGGTGTTACCATGTGGCAATCAACATCACCATGTGGACAGTTTTACGTTTGAAAGCATTTCTTTGGAGCTGTTTGCCTTCGGAAGAGAGTGAGGACTATTTACTGGCAGAAGATCTGGCCTGTGATAAATAACTCCAGCTTGCTATGGGAGACTGGGGGATGATATCATTGTATGCTGTGAATGCAAGATACAAGTTGTAGCCTCCATGCTCCCTCTTATCTGCTGGCAGTGCCTGGAAGATGGTAACAAAAGGAGTTCCTGCTGAGATCTAAAAGACAGAAGCTGCCGCTTCAAAGGGAGCTGATTCAATCACCTTGGACTTATAAATAAATTTGTACTGCCATTGGAAAGTATCACCATTGTCACATTTGTCACTGTTGTCACCGTTGTCATCATAGTCATCCTCGTGCACTGAACAATGACACCTGACGACCCACCACTACTGAAGATCAATTACTGTGAACCACGCTGGTGACTATCTATCTACCTCCCTCTTGCTTCCTACAAAGACTCCTTGCTTTTATTTCCTATCTTTCCTATTGCCCATCTTCCCATCCCCATCTCCCTAAACGACTAGGATTTGTAATAAACTGATAGGGCTAACATTTGACCCGTTGTGTCTTAATCTTGCCATCAGGTATACATATATCAAAGAAACTCCTCTCCCTCCTATAAATTGGAGCGGGACACCCATGAGGAGAAGGTTTATGAGGATCATTTTTCAACAGGGAAATGGTTAGTGCACTGTTAAGATTAACAATTGACTCTGATATTAAACAGAGCTCATACAACATTGAACATTTATGAAAGATCCCAGAGTTGTGGGGTTTTTTTCAGTTGTTTGATTCGTGAAAATGAATGTTTGGATACTACCATTTAAATACCCCAGGTCAAAGCCAAAGCTATTTCAGTTTTGATTCTAACCAAATCAAGAACAGCAATGTGTTTACAGCGCAGCAAGAGAGACACAAATCTGCATGCATTAAATTCTCATCTGCTTTATTTACCCACATCAAACTTCAGTCATTATCTGCAAAGGACTAAACGCACACAAAACATCCATACCAAGTAAGACTTTGTTCAGCATTTTAATCTGAATTGACAGTGGATGGTGAGTGATGCTACTGACACCTTATTTACAGCAGTAACCAGCTTTCCAAATTCCACAGCCATATGAACAGTGTACACTGGCTCTTGCATCTTTTGTGTCTGAAAAGGGTAGCAAAAGAACTACAGATTGCTTGGTTTTCTGCAAACCAGCTATAGAGTACGGCATTATCTGTCCTGTATTGTGTTGGTGTTTCTTTGTGGTTGTTGTTTGTTTTATTTTTGAAGAAACGTACAACTCACTTCAGGCTATTTACAACACACTGCTTAGGAATCCAGTAGCTTGTTTGCTACAGCATTAGAAAATTTAATCTCAAAAGACTTGGAGGTTTGACTCACTCAGAACAGAAAACAAAAAATATAACTAGCTATCCAGTGCAGAATTGAGGACTACATATTATTTATCTAATTTGCAGTAGCACTGATGTGGAACACTTTTAAGGGTTTTCTTGAGTACAACTTAATAAGACAAAAGACTGTCACGGATGGAGAAGTAATGATAAATGTAGGTTGCTCTGAAAGTAATACCTGCTATTCATTTCCATGGAGACTACAGAAGATACAAAGAGTATAAAGGCACTACTTGATAAATCAAATTCTCAGCTACAAAATACTGTTTTTCAACATATTTGCCACTGTTAGCTCTGCATTTTGGCCAGCGATGAACAAGAACCTACATCCCATCCTCAAAAATCTGCACCAGAGGAGGTGAACCACTGTCACTGTCACCACTGCTGGAGTGCACCACCCACTGCCTCACTGTGCACACATCCACTGTTTGATCTCCATAAGCATTCAGCAAGTGTCGATGGATTGCAGTGGGTACCATTTTTTTTCCACACGGATGAATTCAGTGACATAGCTTTGCTTCATCCTCATTTCCGTGTCAGACATCATTGTGTCTGACTGCCCCTCTGCTGCTTTCTGTTGCACGGCAACAACATGTACTGGAATATTGATGGGCAGGTTCAACATCTGCTGCCATACCACCAACATCCGCCTCTGGTGGCATGGGTCAATGTAATAAAATGGAAGGCCTTACTTCTGGAGCAACCCTCCCACATTAAAGAAAGCTAAGAATTAATTGTGTCACAAGTAAGTTAATGTCAAAACAGTTGAAATACTGGACTAAATCTGTAGAAAATTGTGACAGTATCTAGAGTGACTAAACTCCATTTGTAATATCTGAATGTGAGGGCAGAAAAGACTATGAAAACAGAGGTCTCACTTGCCCCACCAGGCTGAGACCTATGGTTAACAGATTTACATATGTTGCTTGGAACAAAAAGTCATAGAATCTAGCAAGGAACAAGCAGTATTTGATTTGGCTATGAGCAGTGTGCAGATTCTGATTCAAAATGTCAGTACTGAACAGCTACTCCGTATTGATGACCACAATATATGCAATTTCTTAAAGGAATTTAAAAAGCCATATAAATTCTCTGTCATAGCACTTAGTTTCAGAAGTGGACTTATATTAAAATGGTTAAGTTTTAAAGATAACTTACATGATAAAAAGAAGATTACTTAGAAATGTATACTATAGATTCAGGTTATACCATACTAAGGCTTCAAGAGGGATATAGTTGATATTATGTACGACTTTCATCTGACAACTTTTGCTGAACTCTTTTGTGTGATGCATACTCCTAAAAGAACTATCTTGCTTGGAAGAAAAGGGATCAGCCAGTCACACATTTATAGTGGGTTAATTAGTAAGTAATAAGTGCCAACAATAAATGGCCAAGTTGTCATAAATGATGGGTGTCCCATGAAAGTTCACAAAGAATGTGTGCTGGAACATGTGCTGCCCTATATACTAAAAAGTCGTCTGGAGCTATGAGTGAACAGTGAGATCAAAATGTTGTTGATAACGAAGAATTGAAAAAAAATTGTCAGTGAATTTCTTGATTTCTTGATAGTGATTAAGTGATAATAAGAAATTTAATTGATGAAATCAGTTGTAAGACACATGGGGATACACCCTTTCAAAAGTCAAATAAATCTTTCATATCTATAATGGAAAGTGATCTTGAAGCTACTACAGAAAATGGCAGCACTATACCCTTTGGGGCAATAAGCAATCCAAATATAATACTGATAACAACAGGTGAGAAAATCTGCAATAAACTCACAAGGAACAAGAACACGGCACTATTAGAAGAAAAAAGAAACAGTGTGCCTTGCTAGGTGGTGAGTAAGGGCTCAGAGACATGCTGTGATGTAACTGATGGAAAGCTGCAGCAATTCCCCCTCAGATGATCCCTCTAGACTTAAATGCATGGCACTCACATAAAGCCAAAAAAAATGATTTCCCCAGACATATCTTCATGGCAGAATCACTCTGATATCAGTTAGTGTTATGTATGTTAAGAGAAGATGAACATCTCGATCACTGATAAATACGCTGTTGGAAGATGGGTTAGGATGGTGGGCAGTTTCTTTGCTCTGAAAGGCATTCAGTTACTTTAGCTCTGGGAGGAAACAGCCTCCTCAGCAGGGTGTAGGATAAGGATACCCAGTTACGTTTTGCTTAAGGCAAAAAGAACCGAAGCTCTTCTGAGCAGAGGGTTTGGCTTCTCTCCTTGTCTATGTCTCAAATAAATTTATTAACTGATGCAACCATTCTTCAAAGAGCAAGCGAATTATGAATAATTTATTTGTAACTTCATGCAAGCCAGCTGTCAGAGAGCTTAGCAGATGTGGAAGTTGAAGAACTGAGAATTCAGATGCCAGTTAAACCAGCTTCACAGAAACGTTGTTTCCTGATACAGTAAACATGTTCAAATCACTGTCTCATAAAATGTACTGGTCGGGCTTCTGTTTTATTAGTCCTCTAATAAAACCTCAGAAATTCTGCCAATTTCATACTCTGCCCACACTCCCGAATATTTAAACACACATGTGTCTCCAGATCTGCCTTCTCTCTCCTGATGATTGTGTTCCCAAAGCCAAAATGAAGCCTTAATGCCTAGAGTTCTGTTTGAGGTGGAAGGAATGAAATCCTCCCTGTAGTTTTAATAGTTGACATTCTGTGACTGTGAAGAAAGACAAAAGGATTTTCTTGATTTGTGAGTTCTAGTAATATTTCCTGCTGAAGTGATTCTTTATTTCCTGTCTCCTTAAGAGCTTTCAATAACAAAGCTTCTGTTAAACATGACAAGCACTGTAGAAAAATCTAAGTGTGGTCTCTAAACTGACAGTGTTTTTCAAACACAAATCTCATGTATTAGTTAATATAGTGGATGTACTGTGAGATGAATTCAGACATCTCAGAAGCCAGCAATTGCTCGCTCTGCCTTCCAAACCCAAGTGACCATTTTGGATTTTGCTGAATTCTCATTGGTGAAGAATGGGGAGCATCCTGAAGCCTGCAGTGTACCTCCATATCTCATGATTCTGTGATGTGGAAAAAACTGTCTATGGGGAGCTCCAACCCTCCGTGCAGACAGGCAGTCTGTGCTATCACACTGGAAGTAGGATAGCAGTGGTACTAAAGAACATAAGACATTTCAAAACAGAAATCCTAATCTGCAGGTTCACATGCAGATAAATCCTTGCAACAAAAAAAGATGCTTTTTGAACTGGCTGGAACATTCCAGATCAATACTTTTCAATCCATTCATTTGGCCCTCTCTCATTTAAAGGATTTGATACCTGCTCAGAGTGAAGATATTTTGTTCCCACATTCTGTATCAACAGCTGGTACCTGCCAGATACTCTTGGCAAGTCCAATGGGAGCTCATTAATTAGGTGAGCTACTCTTCTGACATGGAATTATGCAAAATGTACAACAGCTGATGAGGTATAACCTGCACTACTTCTGATACAAAACCAATACAGCCTCTCTAGCTGATCTTAGAAGCTTTTAGGCATTGCAGGTGACAAATTCAAAGGAATCAGGATCTTACGCAGAACTGCAGAGCAAATGTTAACTAGGTCTAAATGTACTTATTCTAGGATTTGGCCCTCAGTGGTTTCAGTTGTTGAATGCAATGAAGCTTGAGGCTGCAATATCTGCCATCTCTTTTATGAAATGGTACATGAGAGACAACTTTCAGATCATCAATATGACTGAGTAAATAAACTATAAAGAAAAGCTGCAGGGGGGTGAGGAGGAGGGCACTAGGTAATATACCATGCTGAATGGTATATTTACATATATATATAAAATTTAAGACTTTCCAAAACCATGCAATTCTCAAAGGTTAAGCGGCTGATCTTTCACCGCTTTTCTGGAAATAAGATAATATATAATATAATTATATTTCCAAAGGAAGAAGCAGCAAATGCTGCTAAGAGTTTGAAGCCCTACATCTGCATTTCCCATCACTTCTCCCAGTAATTGGTATTGAGACTACAGGTCTACCCAGGAGTATAACATGAAGCGAAACTAATAGCAAAGGAATTTCCTGGTCTTCTGTTGCCTGCAGGTACCAAATGAAATAGGATTATAAATTTCTACATTCAAGTACAGCATTAGTCAAAATATTCAATATTCTAAGTAGTGCCAAGGATGCTGTGGTAGCCAAGCTTAATATATGTCTAAAATAGGCAATTCGTCAACAATTATTTGAAGCACTGATAAAGTCTAATGCTACCAAGGACTCCCAACACCAGACAGAAATTTTTAGTAGCGTATCCTGCTGGACCATTTCCTAAAGAAAGGTGCAGTCTGGGTATTCTGCTAAAATAAAGGTCTTAAGGAAATGCTCCTCTGCCTCCTAACAGAAATGTTTCCATCTGAATCTGTCGAACTGGAGGCTTTGCTAAGGAAACACTGTGACTAACACTGATCACAGAACTCTGTGATCAGAGCTCTGTACACAGAACTCTGTAGTACTATCAGCAAGCATCCAGGGAGCTCAGACAGACCCAGATTTGAGGCAGAACATATAGAACAATCAAGAAAGAAAATATTTGAGTCCACGCTTCCTTGGCTTTAAAAGTTTTTCTCCAGAGAAAGAGGGAACTTTCTTCAAAGCAACTGAAATTCACTGAAGATAAGCCAAAGACAACAAGCCTATTATGCCTGTATATATAAGCCTGTATAAATGCTGTGTTGAAGTAGACTGCTTAGAAAGCAAAATCAACAAGCTCTAAGAATATCTCCTAATACCCATGAGGCTTAAATTCTTTGTTCCACCGAGAAAGTAAGGTGAGACCAGTTCCTCTTCTCTGCAAGTCTGCACTGTTCCTTCTGCAATTCTCCAAGCTGTGGCATTTGCACGAGCCAGACGTCCACAGAAGACAGTGGGCCTCGACTAAGCAGGAAGCTCATACAGCTGAAGGCAGCAAGTAGAGAACCAAGGTTTGAAATTTGAGATTAGTACAGCCTGGAGGATATTCCTGTGTTACAGTGAGTGTCAGAAAGGTCGTCCACCAATCACTGAGTCTAATCACCTCTAACATAGGGGATACTGGAGAAGTGACACAAGATATTGCCAGATTGTATTTAAGTAGAGGAATCTCATAGTGGAAGGATCTGACAAAGGAGAAAGCAATTGCTTTCATGCTACTGTACTCTGCTACTGAAAGTTCAGCTTTCCAAAGTGTAATAAATTTAAGGCTAATTCTCCAAGTTTTATCTTCTGTTTAAGATACAGTGTCACAGACTTCAATCCTATAAAAGCAAAAACATGCTAAATAATTGTCCCTTCTACATACATGTAACAATCTTCATACTTATTCTTTCTTGGCTTTTCCTTTGAGTAGAAATTGTTGCTTAATTGTTGTTTGTTTGTGCACATCTTAACAGAGGCACTATTAAAAACTTCATACTTTCAGCTTCATTCTTTAGTTCATGTTTCTTGAGATGACACATGCCACACCACCATGTTCAGCCCACAAGACAGATTTCATACTGATGTTACGGATAAAGCTTGGGCTATTGAGAACTTTCCCATAAATGGCTGGCCACAACGTTACTGTGCCACAAGTGACAGAAGAGTGGTGTTATCAGAGGAATCACAACTTCTCCAGAAGTCCCTGCACTTTCCTGTCTTAACACCTGGCCATCTAACACTGACATTTAGCTAGTTCTTGACAAAGAAAGTTGTACTTACGAAAGCAGTGGCTGACTCAAATTGCTGATTCCTTCTGGGAATACAGACTTTCAGCTGTGGTGAAAATGTGTTGAAATAAAGTATTGATGATGGGGATACTGAAAAGGTCATTCTCACTGCTTGAGAACTGCCTGTGTGTCTGCCTTAGTGAAATTAATTCAATTCATTCCCTTTGGGACTAATGCAGCCCACCAATGTGAGTTTAAACAGTAAGATGGCAAAGCTTACACTGAGTACTGGATATTTAAGCATTCACAGACACAAGGTAGAAAGACTCCCAGTTTTGCCTTAAGTAGTCCATGGCAAAACAGAACGGTTTGTTCTCTCATTTAAGAAAAGCAGCTTTTAAAAGAGGAAGAACTTTTCATACTAAGAAATCCACATGTGAAAATAGCTGCGTACTAACCTGCTGTTCTCTCCAGCATGGTTCATAAACAAAGGAAACCTTCCCATCTACTTGTCCCTGTCAACCTTTCATCCCCTACACCCCATGTCTTGCCCCATCCCCAAGTCCCCTGCACTTCCCATTTTATAAGGTTGGTCTTCAAATTGCAGCTAAGAGGTGTTAGTCTGTGCACAGGAGAAGCAGACCAGTATTGACTGGAGTGTAGCTGAGGGTGTCACAGCCACAGGAATATCCTTTGAAGCAGGAATTGTCTTCATCATATGCTATTTCAGCGTACAAGGAATGAAGCAGGAGAACTGAGGTCTGGATTGGCACTGTTTTCTGTTTCAGAATTTGACATACAAACAGATCACCCTGGAGTGACAGATTATAGTGCATGCTATCAGCCCACGGGAAATCACTAATGCATAGAAGCAGATGTAGGGCCCATGAGACCGTTCTAAGCATTGTGCCTGAATACATGTTATCTTAGCAAGTCATAGAAATAGCCACTAATGCTCCACCTAGTGTTAGGAATATTTATATTTTATTTTCTCTTGCCTTTTGCTTACAATGCTTGTTTTGATTACGATTTCTTTGGGTCAAGGTTTAACTGCCATTGATACAGTACCTATGGCAACATTTGTCCACAACTGCTGGAGATACCAGACACCACTGTAATGCAAGTCATAACACCCCACCCTTCTTAGACACTGACCTTCACAGGATTCTCCACTTGGTGAAAACATCCCATTGTCATGGTAGCCATCCCTGCACTCACAGTGGTACCACCCTGGCAGATTGATGCAATTAGCACGGCTGTCACACTGCACAAAGCCATCGGAGCATTCATCAATGTCTGGTTCAAAAGAAAAACAGAAAAGAAGAAAATTCACACAAAGGAAATTGCTGTATTCATCTGATGCAAGAACAACTTCTCTGGTGTTTCATGGAAGTATTTTGATTACTGTCACTTAGATTTCTAGAGTTATTTGTTGCAGCGTTGTGAATCATTACCACTGAAGGTCTTGGATAATAAAGTTGGCCCTGCTAGCTGGAGTTCTGCTAATCCCAATTTATGTTTATATATTAGCAAATCATTTCATCACAGTATATGCTCAGTAATACATCATCTGTGTAAACTGTCCACAGTATAAAGAAAGGAATTGGATCCCACTTCAGATAAGAAGAACCCTTTTGCTGAATACAGGCTGCCTGATAAAACTTATTTCCGGCACCATATCAAAACATTAAATCTTGACTGCCATCCTTGCTCATGTTCCCAGTAACACCACTGTTAAGTCAGCAGGACTTCCCACTAACTTGCACTGCTGACACTCAGCATTGTTCTCTCGCACTGTCAAAGAGAGCAGCTGCAATTCCAAACCAAGGCTTAGATCCTGAAGATGAAACACAAGACACTCTCCTCCTCCCAGTAGCTCCTTTGTGATGCTCATTTCTTAAAGAAAAACTTATACCGATTAAACTTTACACTAACAACCCACAGTGGAATGGATGTCTGTACACACTTGCAAGATCCAAATTCCACCATAGGCTGGCATCCTTCACACACCCGATCTCACATATTCAGTGAAGTAGAGAACTTTGTCAGATGTTCATTTCCAACATCTTCAGTTAAGTAGAAAGTCATATTAAGGAACAGGTCCCAGAATTAATTAACAGTTAGGGAATTTCAGGAATATTTAATCAAACAGGGATAGCTTGCACTTATGGTATCTGTTACTTTCACAGTATAAATTATAAAATGGACGAGAAAATCATGAGCTTCAATAGGGGCCCAAATCTCTTGTTGTGAATACGACTGTGTGTGTGATAAAGATATACTTACTCCACTCTCCTATGAAATCTATCTAAAACTAAGGGTGTTTGGTTTGTTGTTGTTGCTGTTTGTTTCATTGTTTGCTTTTTTTAAAGGCTGGTTTATCCATCCAAAACATTTCATGCCACATCTGAAGGAAAGGAAGTTGTTGAGTATTGTGGGGGATGCCTACATTCATCGTAAGGTTTCACTCAGACATCCACCTTTGTTGGTGAGTTACATTTCTGATGTATTACCATACATCTCTTACATATGCCAGAAAGGTAGGCAGGATGAGCCCTGGGTATTTTATTTACATGCTAAATAACTTCTGACACAGTTTTTCATATTGAAAGGCTAGGACAGTGTGAAGGACAAAACTGTTTCCATTCTTTGTCTCAAAGCTTGCTTCGTGAGGCCCTTCTGGTGATAGGACTCTAACTAACTGACAATTGCTAGGGGGGTGAATGGTGGATGTCACCATGCCACTGTACCCCTGCTTATGGTTGCAAAGATAAGCAGAAGCAGGACAAGCAGTCTTTTTCAGGGGTAGGGCTTGAAGGAGCTGACCACTGCAAAAGGTGATAATGCTTGTGCATGGCAACAAAAGGCACCACCTCCTGCTGGCTTAACTGTTGGCCCAGGAATGACACACAAAACTGAGACAAAAGAAGAAGAGAAAAAAAACCACAGAAATGGGGGATAAAAGGCCTTCACTAAACTAGGGACTTTGGAGAAAAACTCCCAAAGACACCTTTGATGGAGACAAACTCCCAAAGGCACCTCTGACAGAGAATTCCCTGAGGGGAAAACCTCTTCGGAAGAACCCCGGAGGCCTGCTTGCTGCAGAGCTGCCTGGCTTTCTCCCATCCCCCGTGGTGATCAGACTGGTTCCTGAGATCAACGAACCTACAACGTACCTCACTGGACCCATGGTGGTGACTATCTCTTTTGCTCTCTACAGAGATTCCTTGCTTATATTTCCTATCTTTTCTATCACCCATCTTCCCTTCCCCATCTCCCTAAACTGCTAGGAATTGTAATAAACTGGTTGGACCAACATTTGAACCGTTGTTTCTTAATCTCACGCCGGGTATACATATATCAAAGAACCTCCTCTCCCTCCTATAAATTGGAGCGAGACAGACAGTCATCTCCTTGGAGTAACCTCACAGCCATAGTATGAGCATGGTGATTTTTAAAGCTCTGCAGTTAGTTGAGGAAATTCCATTAGGAATTTCTGTTATTGCATCAGCCTAATTTTCTATCACCTGCTTTTCTGACCAGATACTCCTTGTGTATGTCACCAGTATTTATAAGAATGAAAATAACCAGTACCCCTACCAGAATATTGCACTAGGCACATATTTTTGCTGCTTTGCGTACCACAAATTACATCCTAAGTCTCTATTGGTTTAAAACAAGATTGTCAACTCCACTGCAAAGTGCAGGATAATCATGTAAGTAGTCCTGCTGCAGGACTGAGCAATACCAAATCCCTGCAACCTTTAGCTGCTCTGGGTGTCTCTTTCTAACTCAGTATAAGTTCTGGCCTTTTTCTTGTAAGCAACCGGGGCCAGTGGGACTTGAAGAGGGTTAGAGAGATCAGAGGGAGATCAATGGAAATTATGTTGCTGTAGTGAGAAGTGGTTGGTTTGCAGTCTGTGCATTATCCTCTGGTATTCACTCAGGTGCCCACAAATGTGGGAAGGGGAGGGGGAGGGGGAGGGGGAGGGAAAGGGAAAGGGAAAGGGAAAGGGAAAGGGGAAGGGAAAGGAAAGTCTGATTTCTAGAAGATCGCTTACCATGGGGGAATACACAGTCTGGGAGGAGGTAGTCCAGGACAGACTGTAAGTTAACCTAAAGGCCTGGGATCATCTGCTCAGCACAATATAACTTGCTGGGATGTTCAGAGCCACAAACCCCAGAGAATCAACGAACCACATGAGTGCTTCTTAATGCTACTCAATAACACGCATTAAGATACTGCATATGTCTTCCTCTGCCTCCAGTCTTCCTCTGGAAAGTGGAATTCATTGGTAGTGAGGTGGAGGATATGGTGTTATTCAAGTTAAAGTTAACAGATATGAATTTAAGAAGGGCCATGTTCCTCTCTTCAAAACAATTTATTTCTGAATCTCTACATTTTATAATTGTGAGCACAGTATTGCAGGCACAGACTGAACATATTCTGCTGATCTCGCTTGCTGATTACTCAGAAAAACAAGCCTTGAATGTCATGCCAGTATTGGTAAACTGACAAGAAAGGTAGCTTTTCTGTATTTATTTGTGAACTAGCTGACAAACTCATATCACAAGAAATATTACTTGAGATGAAATGCTTTTACAGATGCCAATAAACAAAGAAATATACTCTTCTAGTTTTGTTACGGCTGCATGCAAAGTGGAGTGGAGTTATGTGGGAATGCCTACCATAAATAGCATCAGTGGAAGCATGCCGTCAGTCTTTAAGAAACATCAGATTGTTCTCAGTTTGTTTGCCTAAACCATTCAATCGGAACCATTTCTGCACCAGAAGTGAATAATACACTATTCCTTACATTATATCACAGCAAACATAGTTAATCAAAAACAATTTCACTACTAAATTGTTAGGAAAACATGGCATGTGTTGTAGGTTTCCGAACATAGATATTCCTCACACAAGAAATTTCATGCAAAATATCCCAACTAACATTCATCATTAGTTCTAGCAGAGACTTTCTCTGTAATGGGACAAAACTCAGGTAAAGTCACAACCGTGTTAAACAAGCAATTGCAGAAGAAACTTCTTTTACAGAGCCAAGGCACTGATTTCATGGAAAATTTTCTTGACATTTGGATAAAAGGATTTCTATTTTCAAATGGGCATAGCATAGCTCAGGAAGTGCTGTAGAAGTATCTACAACTGAAATGATCTTATTAGTATGGAAAAAGCAGCCAGAAATGATTTTTTTTCTGTTCTCTGATGAAACATTCTCGATGAATCATCTTGCAGCTGCTCAGTCAGAGGTGTGAGCTGACAACAGAACAAAAACTGATTGAAGTTTCGCTTGGCCAGTGGCTATGGTATATCAGTGGGCTATATGGAACACTAACCACACTAATGAAGTTCTGTTTGATGCTGTACTAGAAAGGCATAAAAACGAAACACTGCTCTATTGAAGGAAGTTACTGAAAGGGCTTTCTATTTTCACTTCTGAAAAAAATTAAGATTTTTAAGTAAGTGCAAGAAGAGGAGGTATGTGTTTTTTTTCATTAGGAGGGGGTGACATTTGTAAGTAGACAAAACTCTTATTCTGAGTTTGCAAGTTCCACTCTTCAGCTAGCTATAAGAAGCTGTGGGGGGTGGGGGGGATGGAAAGAAGGAGAGCTATCTCCATCCAGGAGGTAAAAGAGAGTCTCATTTGTCATATGTTCCAGAGCAAATGGCCCAATCCCAGCCCTGAATTTATGGAAGAGCTCCCACTGACTATCACAGAGGCAGTATTTTCTCTATGTTTCTCTTTTTCCTTTTCAAATAAGCAGCAAAATTGCACATGAAAAATCTGTTACCCCTCTCATATGAGGAACCAGGTTTGGAACAGAAGGCAGCACCAGGCTGGTTTGTGGATGGAACCTTCATGCCAGGCTGGAGGGCAGCTGTCCAGCAGCATCCGCTGCTCTGGCTGTGATCCCACTTCAGGGCACTGCATGGCAGGAGAACTGTGGTTCCAGCTCTTGAAGCACTGTCTTGAGAGCACAGATGTGTGATACCGATGTGCCCACAGAACACCAAGAACACAAGGACCCCTGTCAGTTTTTCTCCCGTGCATTCTTCTTAAGCTTAAATCAGTCAGCCTTGTTATTTCCCTATTTTTCAACCGGAAAAAACTCTCAACCTTTTTGCAAACTGAAGCCTCACTTTATTACAGTAGATACACTGGCACGTTTTGAAAGTAACTAAGTGCTGTGTACACCTAATTCCCCTGGACATGAAAAAATGCTCTTCCAAATCACATTCTTTATACTTCATAATCACTCACTTCCTGAACTGTAGTATCAGTTTCAGCTATTACACCCTTGCTCTTGGGGAGACTGAGAAAACCCTGCTTCCTGAAGAGCAAAATAAGATCATTAGCAAATTATTCACTGGTACAGTAAGAAAAAAAGGAAAGCTAGCAGTCTGATGAATGTTATTAGAGAATTTCTGTATAATAAGAGCTTTTGAAGATGGAAAGTGGTATAAAATTGCCAATTTGAAAGCTAGCAGTACTCTTTCATCCAGCAATTGGACCAAGCTCTCTAATGTGGTCAAGCTGCACTCAACAAAGAGCCATGGTGTGGTGGGAGATGGGGTATGGCTATACCACTTTACATTACTCATTTCAAGACTGAAATATTAATCACCAAATCCTCCTCTCAGAACAGCCTACATACCACCGTCAGGCACAAAGTTAGAGACACAGAGCAGTTTAGTCTAAAAATCCTTTCTTTCACAAACTGCTTCATCCATGTCAATACAAACTTATGAGGAGGCCTTATGAGGAGCGGTTGAGGGAGCTGGGATTGTTCAGCCTGGAGAAGAGGAGGCTCAGGGGAGACCTTATAGCTCTCTATAACTTCCTGAAGGGAGGTTGTGGTGAGCTGGGGGTCGGCCTCTTCTCTCGTGTAATCAGTGATAGAACTAGAGGGAATGGTTTCAAGCTGCGCCAGGGGAGGTTCAGGCTGGACATTAGGAAGTATTACTACTCTGAAAGGGTAGTCAGGCATTGGAATGCACTGCCCAGGGAGGTGGTGGAGTCACCGACCATGGGAGTGTTCAAGAAACGTTTGGATGTTGCGTTGAGGGGTATGATTTAGCTGGGAAGTATTGGTAATGGTTGGACTGGATGATCTTCTAGGTCTTTTCCAACCTCGATAATTCTGTGATTCTGTGATTCTGTGAAACAAAAGGTCCAGAAGCCTTCTGCCATTAAGAATGAAACACCATGCATTCAAAGCTGTGAATATTTAGAATGTAGTTGTTTCTATCTATCACGGAAGTTTTTCTGGGACAGTACACACATGGCACTCAGTTGAGACTGCCAATTAATAGACTCTCAGTTGCAGTAATTTCTCCCAGTGCTAATTGGGTTATTATCACTGGATATATTTATAAGGATTAATGAACAGCCAGCAATTTCTGTAACACTCCATCACTACAGTCTCAGGCTAAACTTGAGATCTCATTTCAAAGGCAACAGCTTTTCCATCCTGCATCCCAGTCCCACAGATAGAACGCGTATACACTGAAAGAAAAATGCCTTCAGAAACACGTTACCAAAGAATTTGCTTAGGGTACTAATAAGATGTTGAAAACGATAAGTCCTTGGTGTTTTTTTTTCCTGGGTACATGTGGAACAGTCAGACTCTGATATGCTTTTGCATTTGTCAATGCATTTTCAAGGATGTTATGTCTGACTTGAGTACAAAAGAACATGCCCCAGCTATTCAAACTCATGCTCAGATAACAGAATGCCCAGTAGGATTAAGATGTCTGGGTTATCTGATCTTAGTAAATATGCATGCAAGGGGGAAAAGGCCTTACTGAGCAGGACAAAATAAAAGTTCACTGTGCTGCATAATGTATCTGCTGTCAAAACTCAGTAGCTTTGAGAAGGATTCATTATCTCTACAGTAAGTTCTAGAGTCCCATATTGAACAAGAGATAAGCGTTTGTGTTGGTTTTGATGTTATAGCAGATTTCTAATGCGAAGATAGTTGGGAAGACTCTGCTCTTTAGTCAGACATCTGAGTTGAGATCTTATGGAGAAAACAGGTCCCAGTGGAGAACTATAAGAGCTTAAAACTAGTTCAATATACCAGAGCTATCTATCTCCTCTTGTTAAAATGTCAGCTTTGTGGATTTCCATCCCACTACATTCCCATATACTGCATGCATATACATATTATATGGAAGAATTTTTTTTAACAAAAGCAAGAATACAGAAGCTTATGCTGCTGTAATAGTCCGGAAAGATAGCATTTACACCATAATCCAAAGTTATTTAGAATGCCTTTTAAATATATTTTATAAAGTCTGATCATCATCTTTCTTCTAACACTGCTGCTGATTCCCAAAGGAAGGAGTTCTTTCTTCCTTCATTAATGGATGTTCTAGAGCCTGCTTGTGCTTACAATCTTGCTTTGACTTTTTTAACTTCCAGTAATTCTTTAAATATATGTTATAGTACCTTGAGTACTAGTATATGCTGTGCATTGTATGAACCCTCACATCAGAGTTCCCATTAAACTATGGAAAGCTCATAGCACAGAGTTACCCACAATCTTACCTCAGAATACCATAATTCCATGAGTTAAAGAACTTGATATAGCATTAGGAACATCATTTATCTGAGATAAAGCCTTCGGAGAACAGCGAAGACCACGGACTCTCCTCTTCCTGCTCCTCTGGATAGTGAATTAGGGTGGGGCAGGGAAAAAGGTATTCTGAATGCCTTTGGAGTTGCCACTCTTATGTCTATGTCTCTACATTGCTCAAACTCTTGCAGAAATTCTGTCTGAGTCACTTTAACACCATGTTCTGCCACAAAGGGCAGGAAACTAGAGTTGGAGTTAGAATTATCACATTAAAAACTACTCCAACAGGTTGTCAGTGCTTCAGATATGTTCTTTACTACATATTTCTAACTGTTATGATGCACAAAAAAATAACTATAGTTAAAAAAGGGTTTAAATTTTTTTTTTTTTAATTCTTGCAAGAGCATGATTGCATTTTTTAAAGTACCCTGTCCATGGAAAACTAATTTAGTTCCATTAATGAAAAGGAAGCAAAATGTGATTGAGGATGTAATACGGAATTATAGTTCATTAATTCTTCAAGTATGTAATTTTCCAGACTCCCGATCCCCCATTGATTTCTGCACACCCCCATATGTCCTGCTAAATGCCAGCAAAAAGAAATTCAATTGTGTTGTTATTTCATGTGTGGCAGTGGCGATGCTCCAAAATTAGATAGACACATTATGAAAGGGAATTTTCCACTGACTGCTTCACCATGAAGCCCTGTTAACAATTCTTTGTTGTCAAAAATTGATCAATCACAGGCCCCACAGATAACTGAGACTATGACAGTTACTCATTAAACATCCAATATCATCAAAAGATGTGACATTTGTAGCAATTGAAGATGATAATTCAGAACACCTAATTAGCCACGATGAACTAGGCGCATGCATGAATAGTTAAAAAAGATGAATGTATTTTTTTATGAGATTCTGCGAAACCAATTGTGTAATCCCCATTAGAAAGTTAGGGTAACTGAGAGGTACTGGGTTCCTATTCTTATACATTGATGGTACTGTGGGGTTGCTTTCACTTTGTCCATAATTCTCAGAACAGCACCTTAACTGTAATAAACACTTCTATTTCCCTGTTTGCTCTTTCTTGAAACAGTAACTATTTTCTTCAAGATAGAAAAAGCACTTCTGTACCTTGACATACAATGACAAAACTACTTTAGATGCATACTAACACTTGGAGGTTCTGCAGCTCTGTTTGCAAATGCTAGGAACTGGACTAACACACTCATGCTACTCCCTAAACATGCTGGTTTCTGGATACTAAAGGGCTAGATTAATTTGTCCCAAGAAAGAAGATCTACTTTAGTCAGATGTTCTTTCTTTCCTAAAGGTGGGAAGGAAGGCTCTGCAGGCACTGTGAAGATCTTGAGTTTTCTCAGTCATAACAGTGAGTTGTAAGAACTCATTCTATATGTCTGAACCAAGGATTCAACCAGAATGTTCTCCGCTTTGTTTGGGTTCAGCTCTGGTATGAACTACAGTAATTTTCCAATGATTCAGCTCAGTTCAACACAAAATTTTGGCTAGGGCCTGATCTAACAGCCTGATCTGAACTTGGTCTTCTGCTGGGTCTTCTACCCTTTAGAAGGGTTCATAATTTTAAAACATTATTCATCTCCTTGCCAGTGACTTGTTAACATGATTCACAGTTCACATACTAATGACCACAAATTTACATTGCTGCTCATGCAGCATCAAATCAAGTAGAAACTACACAACTGCTGAACCACAGTAGGAAAAAGGAAAAAAAAAAAAAAAGCCTTTTCTTTGCTTGAGCTCTACACACATCATTGCAATATGTCTGCAGAGATTGCACATTCCCTCATGCTGACAGCAAGAGGAAGGGCTCCACAAGGGTATGGTGCAATGACTGGCAGTGCAATAGATTTTAGTTCCACTAATAGTTAAATGTCTTGTAATTCATAAAAGAGAGACCCTACCGTGAATTATGAAGGCTATCTCCATTTCCCTTGTATAACAGAAGGACATTCTATTATAATGCTGCCCAGCTGAACTATTCATATTCTATTTATAGATCACTGTATTTTAAGAACTTAATTGAAATTTTATGTTTCATATTTTGTAAAGGAGGTTCTTTTCTGCAGAAGAAATAGCTAAGTAGTGGATACATTTTGATGTTTTTAATAAAGAACAAAACTTCCTGTCTTCTCAAATCTTTTTTGTAGCACTTTCCTTTCCAAGTCTCCCAATTTTTTAAGCTCTTACACAAAGGATTGTAGTGTTTCAAGAGGCTAAAGAAAATACAAATATTAGCACTCATATTTGGTTCTGGAAGAGAAAAAAAGAAACGTCTTTTGTTATTTAAAACTGACAGGGACTCTGAGGCATGAAAGAAATTATATACACCCAAGAAAGTGTGTCAGGCAAGGAAGATGAAGAAAGAAAGAGATACAGAAGGAAAAAAATAGCAAAGCATCTTAGACTACAAAACAGAAAGAGCGAGGTAAGTAGGGTTCATTCCTAAATCCAGAATGTTCACCGAACTCAGTATGGGTATTTTATTTAATTTCTGTCAAAGAGGTACTCTGTGAATGAACCTAAGCAAAAATGTGAAACAAAGAAAAACTTTCCAACCTTCTAAAGTCACCAGCCAATGCCTCACTGTTTGCTTTTGAGATGATTTTTCATATCCAAGACAAAAATCAGCTGGTAAATGGGACCAGGGTGACTTCCCTTCCTGACACAGCAGTCAAGTAAAATACATTTCATTTGCAGAACACAAGCTTTTCTGCTAGCTTGCTGCAGATCTCATTTGTTTCTTCTCACAGACAACTTTTTAACCTTTTTTTTTCTGCAATTTAATGAGCTAGCAATTTTAGAATATGTCCTTTTTGAAAGCAAAAAAATATATATATTCTCCAGTTCTATGAGTTGGCTGCACTCCCTCTTTGTAAAAATACACACACACATCAAAAAAAAAAAAGAAAAAAAGCCTGTCTTCTCTCAAATATTGACATATTTGAGTAAAGGAGCAGAAATGAGATGACCTATGTCTTATCTGGACATCTGCCACTGCCTTTTTATGCAAGCTTTGTAACCTATTCCACTTTCTCAACGTGTCTTGACTTCCACATCTGTAAAATGGGGAGAAAGCACTTGTACCAGCTCTCTGCTTTTTCTTGTACAGGGAACGATGTTTGGGGAACAGCCCCACACTGGGGAACGGGATCTATAGGAGAGGCCAACCTGTTTATGAATATAAAGATTCATCTTTTGTTAGCACACGGTTAGCTGAAATTTGATGGAATTATTAATTAAAATAACAACTCAGCTGACATTCATTAATCCTTTGATAGATTTTTATGAAATATGCTGTATGATTTTTCTTCCTAACTTTCTCAATCTAAAGTTGCTCTTAGTCTGTAAACATTACATGCTCGAGATTCATAAGCTCTTTAAGAATAAAATCCTTCAAACCCATTAATTATTTTTTTTCCCCCCCGAGGAAAATAAATGCATGTTGATTTTCCTGGAGAAGAGTCTCGGCAGAAACTCTGTGCAAGTTTCTCTTGCTCCCTCTGAAAATGATCTTTTGAGTTCTTTTGGGTCAGGGGAGGAAAAGGAAATTTTAGCCAGTTTACACTCATTATACGAATTTAAATGCATAAGAGAAATCTCAGACAAGTCAAAGGGGACAGAGAGGTGATCACAGCCCAGACAACCTGCATTTGTAACCTATTACCTAGCAGATTATTGCTCAGACTTTACATTCTTTTTACTGTTTATTCCCAACTGATAAATATTCCTAACAAATCTGGGATGGTCTTCTCACAGAATGTAACTTGTCTGCGAGCTTTCATCTTGTGTCTGGATTAATTCAGACCCTTTCCTTCAACTCTTCATTTGGGTATGTTTTAGAGGGACAGAGGGACCTGCCCTTTGCCTCCTATAAGACCTGTGAGCAAATCGGATGCTGCATCATTCATTCTGCATGTTGCTTTCTGCCCTGCCTCCACAGAACTTCAGTGATAGAGAAGATGCCAGCTAAAAGAGGGGTACGGTCAGGAGAGAGTTAAAGCCTTTGCCTCTACTTAGTAACTGCCAGTGTATGTTCTTGTCATTCTGCTAATGCTCATAAGAGCAACCAATGCTCAATTAAAAAAAGGAGAGACTGCAGTATTTGCCTATTTAGTGCTCAGAGTTCCTTAAGATGTAATATATCAGATGTTTTGCAGTGACTTCAAGCTAGGTAATCTCAACAAATTTTTCACAAACACATCTAAATAGATTATACAAATGCATCACACTTGAGATCCTTATGAGGGTACAGTCTTTTTTAGAAATCATCCCTATCTTGACTTTTATTAAACCATACTGTATTCATTACTTCTTAGAGGTAAAAGCATTAGTAACAGCTTTCTTTGTTTTCATGCATTTTGGACTGGGCAGCTATTCCCTTAGAATCATAATTAGTTGTGGAGGAGGCAGATGATTTATGAATAAAGCTATGAACATATTGCATATTATAGTTCCTCCAGCTAGACTCTAATAGGATTCCTGCTCACCCAAGGCCTGACTTCAAGAACATACTAAAGCATTCCTAATTCAACAACATGTTTCATGGTCCTTGTTTTTCTTAGTCTTGGTCAGAGATACCACGGTCAAACAGTCTTGAACATAAATGGCAACAATGAATCAGTCCAAATGGACATATTAGAATGACTCATTACAAACAGTTATTATTGTTACTTCACAGAAATAAGTTAGCAAAAGTGGATCATGTGCAAAGATGAAAGATCAGGCATGCAGCTCATCAAAACAGCACAGCAGTGTATATGTCAAAGAGCTATATCAATTTGTATCAGCTCAGTACAAGGCCCGGTTTTGGTGAGATGAAAGGATGAGGAAGAAGATCAGTTAGGAAAACAGTTATTTTTATCAGATTTACCTAGAAACGAAAACAGACGAGCAGTATAAATAAACTGCTTGTTTATTTTTACTCAACTTCATTTAACTCAAATTTGAGTTCTACGATTCTATGATTCTATTAGATAAACAATTATAGCAGCAGAACTCTATTATTTCGGTAATACTCCTATATCTTCAGTCTGTCACCTCAGAACCACCTCCAGCTCCTGCCCAGTCAACTATTGAGGTCATAATTTGCCTTTTTTCTTTGTTTTACCAAAAGTATCATACGAACAAAGCTACTGGACAGAATAGGTGCTGTGAATATGACAGCTTCCAACCTCACATATTTATGAAAAGCATATCACAGCATTGTAGGAAAAACTTATAGAAACCAAAAGTCACTTTGCACTCTCTGCTCCAGAGAAGCCAAATAAGACTTTTTAGAGGCTTTCTAGGAACTTCAGATTTGACAGAGTACACACAAGGCCCATGACTGGAACAGTCAGTCTGTGTTACCAAAGGTATTTCTTATTATTAATCGTGAGTCAGAAGTAGATCAATATATTATACTCTAATCAAACAATAAAAAGATTGTCAAGCAAGCAATGCAGAAGTTCATGTTCAGAGAATTATTGTTATAACAAACAGCTTACGTGAAATTGAGGCAAGAGAAAAGAAATAGGCAAGTGAATGGAAGGTATTGAGAATTATCATAGTAACAGTTTCCTAAAGTAGATTTAGCTGTTATGCTTAAAGCAGACATAGAAATGAACGATTCCCATAATTTGGGCCATCATCTAACGATCTGGTTTTCCTACAGTAAGCGGGCATTCAAAATAGAATAATATAGAGTAAGGTTTAGCAACACTGAACAGACTAGTAATTTGCATTGTCTTGATAAACCAAGGATAGCTCAAAGATCATTATTCTTGCCTCTGCAATAAGTAATTCACATGCAAAGACCATCTTTGAGAAGGGCAAGTCCCCACAGCAGACCACTCATTACCCAGCCTGTGGGAGCTGGGTAATGGCTTTAAGTAGCAAAGATGCAAGTTATAAAGCAAGATGTTTCAGCATCCTCAGCAAAATCATTTCGTTATTTTTAGCATCTGCATCCTGTCTCTTTCTGCTGAAATGAAAACTACAGAAAATATTAATTAAATGCAGGTGCATGCAGTAATTTGGAATGGTTCTTAATTCAGAGAGTCAGATCCTGAGAATAGAACATACAGTTAGATATTTGCTGTTACAAGTTAAAACATTTAAACAAGATACTGAGAACTTCATGTCTGCAGCTACATTTCAGCCATGGTCAAAAAGACCACAGCTTCCATAGATCAGGATGTCAGGAAACTTATTAAGAAAATCAGAACCACTCACAATAACTCAAGGATGATATGTAGCAGTGGCCACTCAGAGCTAGGGTGTACATGCCTCTAAGCCCAACAATAAAGGGGACACAACATATCCAGTATCCTTCCTCACCTCATCCCAGCTAGGCGCCTGGGCTGCATGGGGACCTCCCACCACCACCTCACACAGCTGTGGTGCCTTATTTTGTGCAGCCCAGAAGGTCAGCTGGATCTCACCTGCCTGACTCCACAATCTGTCTTCTTTGGCATTTGTCCTGGGTGATTTTTATTATTTTGGGGAGGCTTGCATCAAGGATCAACTCTGAGTAGTTTATGAATTTTGAAAATGACTTCAGTTGAAATACCAGACTCGATTGACTCTAAGAGGCCTGACTTTTGGAGTATGATGAATTCCCCATTCCCTGCCCACTGGGTTCTATTGACATATTTTATATTTCAAGTCAGGCTCATGTACTAATTGCTTTTAAAAATTTTATCCGTGGTAGTTTAACCCAAAATTTCTGTATTTCTGCAAGTCAAAGTCAGCACTTGAATTTTATTAAAACATTGTTTGCTGAAAGTACCCTGAAAGTTCTTAGTCTCACACCTGGGAGCTTCTCCAAAAAGGGGAGCCTGAATCCTCCAGACACCAGGACTCAAGCAAGCAAGCAATTTGTCCTGGCAAACAAACAGCTTTCCCTGGCTGGACTGTGAACTCTTTAAAGGCACTCTTTATTACTTGAGGTTTGTGCAGAACCTTGCACACATGCACCATGAATCTGAGCCTTTTAGTATTCTTGTTGGAAACCTCAATCCTACTATCAGTAATTAAAATTTTTCTTTTAAAAATAAAACTGAGCAAAAGACAGGTTCCTGAGCTATGACAGTTTTTTACTACAGTACTTTCAGAGCTTACAGACAGAGCTTAGATTGGGGCCAAGAATTTTTAAGAGTTCTGCCAAAAGTAATCCCAGTTCTTTCAGAATTGGTTCAATGCTCTGTGGGCTTCAAATGCCATTTGTGTCACAGCTTTAGCTTCAGAGCCTACCTGGCCACAAGCTGATTGAAGTTGTTTTAGCTGAACACCAAGGATCAAGGGCTTAAATGGAAACAATTCTCATATAATGTTGAAAGTACTATTATACTTCATCATGTTTTTGCAAACTCAACAAAGTTAACAAGTTTCCTAGTTACTTTGGCAGTGCCTTATATTTCAGTTCTAGCAAAACTATTTTCCTATCCACTAAAATATCAGAATTAAAAGATTTCCACAAGCTTCCTTTGGAAACTAAATAATAATAGCCTTCAAAAATGTGAATCCTCCTACTGATGTACATGAACAGATTAATTTGGATTTGCTAAGTGACTGTTAAGTCACATATGCTAATTATTTATCTTATATAGAAAGCAGCACAAAACTCTAAAGAGATTTGATCAATAGCAACCATTTCATCTAAGCTGCGTTTTACTATTTGGAACTACATGTTAGGGGCAAAGTCTTGGCATTTTTTTTAGCTACACCAAAGTCTTTTTCCTTCTTCACGAGGTATTCACACCACTTTTTCTATTTTTGTTTGAGCTTTCCACGTGTGAAAAAAAAAGTACAAGAGAAGAGCCAAATAATATACTTTCCTTAAACTTCACTATTTCTGACAGGAGATCTGATGAAAGAGTGTGAACTCACGTATCTTATGCTGACCATGTTTTCACAAATTCAGTTATGCATTTAATTACACCACCAGTATTAATATAGAGCTGAGTAAATGTACAGACTGTAAGTTCATTTTTTTTCTCAACAAGTCCTTTTAAATATAGCAGCTTTGTGCACCAGTTTATTTCAGCATTTTGCCATGGCATATTTAATAACAGGTGGATATGATTCCTTTGATGTCCAAAGAAAGTTTGTTATCAGGAAATGTAAGCCACAGCCAAAGGTCCGTAAAGAAGCCATATATTTCCAACCAACTTGTTACAAAACCTACATCAAAACACTACTAGTAGTAAAACTCTGCTATTTGATCTCATGTATAATTAAAAATGGACCAGGGGAATATTGAAAGCACAAAATGAATGTAGGAACTCAAAAGAAAAGCTGACAAACAGCAAAAATGCAGTAATCTTGTATATATGCACATATAGCCAAACAAATTCGCTGTTCATCAAATTAAAAGGGAGCTACAGTACCATCAAGGCAATCTAACAAAACTGTCCTATGCTGGATTCTGAAATAATGTTCAAACACAATTTAAAACAGCATTTAAAAATGCCTACTGAAGAATTCATAATTTTACAATCAAGTGGGAGGGCATTGTAAGGTATTTTGAAGAAATTTAACTGGTAGAAATGTTTTATATTCCCTGGGTAGCCTCAGCTTTCCACACAGCAGAAGACTGTGCTTTACTAGCATAACTACTGCTATGCCTTGTAAGACTTGAAAATCTTTTAACAAGGATACAAGCCAATAAATGCATCCCTAGTGTTAATGATGCTTAAAGCTGCTTCCTAAGGGAAGAGAAGAAAGACTTCTCCAAAGTCTCATTTTGATGTTCTATTACCAGCTAAAACAACAAGAAGTAGTGCTGGAGGTTGATGTATCTGCACATGATTCTTCCTTCTTTCTTCTTTTTCCACTGATCCATTTTCAACAAGGCACAGGCCACAGTTAATCTAAAAGGCTTGCAGGGAAAATTCTAAAGCATTGCAACAGCTCTGTTAGCTGCAAGGCACTTCACAGTGAATACCTCTTCTCATGAAAATAATGTCTGACTGAAAGTACTAAGTGATGCTCATTCTCATATTACGGAGAGCACAGTGGTTCTTGCTGACACCCCAGAAGCACCATTTGGAAGTAGAAAACTTTATGAAATGCAATGCCCATTACAGCAGTTAGTTACACAGAGCTTTGCTTCTTTGCAAAAGCTGTATTGTGTTTGCGAATTTGACAGACCCTTTTCATGGTAGCTGACAGGTGAAAAGAATTACAGCTATGCCTGTGAACATGTGCAAACTTCTGGTACTACTCTACTCGAATCAGGAAAGCTGCTTAGTACTCTGGGTGAATAGGCATGCCCTAAAGCCACATTTCAATGTCATGATAATTTCATCAGAAGATTTCTGAACTCTCCCATCAGAAGCAGGCAATTTGCTTCCTACTCACTGCACCCAGTCCCTGCTTCTGCTTCTCCCCCTCTGTTGGGAGGCTCAAAGAAGCTGTCAGTGGCATCACCAGTAGGCCCAACTCAAGTTCCAGTTTGTAGCTTTTAGCTTCCATGCCAACAACCACAGCCAGTTCATCAGATGTTCACTGGAACCTGTGCGAAAGGGTCTGATCCCTTACTACAAGCTGTTCCCAAATGCAGCTTTGATAGATGAATAGTGGAATAGAATATGTCCCCAACCAACAAGAGCACTGGGAAGCAGGTTGGGTCTTTTGCCAAACAGCCTTGTTAAATATTTAAGGGAACACTGTGGATACCAGCAATCCCAGCCATTTCAGCTCAGGTTTCATCCTGTTCTTGGTCAGTGGCCTGTCCTGTGACACTCAGGCCTGGCTCCATAGGCAAGAAATGAGCAGGGACAACATCATCCTTTTCAGGCTTTGAGAAGAACACAGAGGGAATATATATGCAGAGCTGGGGTTTGGAAAGGATGTGGAAAGGGATGAGGCACTAAACCAAGTTGAATATGAGCCAGCTATGTGCCCTTGTGGAAGAGAAGACCAACAGCACTAGGAAGAGCATTACATCCCCTCTTTTTCATGCTATTGAGACAATACCTGGAGAGCTGGCTGACTGAACACTGGAACTGGTTCCCCAGAGAGGTTGTGAAAACTCCAACCCTGAAGACACTCAAAATCCAACCAGAAAAAGCTGTGAGAAACCCATTCAATTTAATCCTACTTTGAGCAAGTGGATTGGACACAATCATCTCCAGAGGTCCCTTTCTACCCCATTTTCACTACAGTTCTGAGAAATGATCTACTAAATCATCTTTTGTAGAAGTACACAGTAAGGACTGTGATTGCATTTTTCAGGTTATTGCTGGGTTGTGCATTCAGTCTCCTATTAACTGTTAGATAGGTTTAGCAGCTACTGACAATTTTTATTACACTACATGTTTTAAGCTAAAAATGCCAAAAATCTTTAAAAAGCAGTTTTTAAACGTGTCATAAATAGAAAGAAGTAATATGTGATTCCTGCTTGTATGTGACTGCAACTAAAGACGTCTGCTTACAAAAGTTTATATCACTTTTGGAGATAAAGTGACTGTTCAACAAGGGAAGCTTCCAGCATAATTTGTTTATCATGTGAATGTCTTGATCACTTCAAGCCTAACAAAAACTACCTTCAGGAAATTCTGCCACATTCACTGGGAATGAATATGTGCTGTCTGAAGCTCAGATTTTCCTCTACCACTGCATATTTCTAACAATGCAATCTCAGAAAGAACACAAAATCTTTTCCATTTGTCACTCTGAAGGTATTCCAGACTGTGTTTCAAAGCTATGTGTAATTTTATTCTAATCCCACTCTTGGACATCCAACTGAGGTGACCAGACTTACACCCTTGTGAATGAATTCTAACATGATTTATTTCACCAGTGACAACAAATAAGATATCTAATGGATCTCCACCAGGACAGAGTGGTCTCTCCTTGCAAAACTGACCAACAAAACTGGTTTGGGGCTGCCAAATCATAGCAACAGTATCACTAGATGAGAGGTATCAGAACCAAAACTAGTGTAATAACTTCTTGATAAATATTGAAACTGGATATTCAGAAAATATAGTATGAGGCTTACAAAGACTTTCAGACCTGGTCCAACCCTACTGCCTGCCCTCCTGCAAGTTTCTTGATGAAAGAAAAAGCTGTGAGGCCAAGAGCCTTGATGCCCTGCAAGAGCCTTTGAGTCAAAATATCCGGAAGATAACTCTAGGTCCGCATTTGAAATTTCTGCTTTGGGAACAGTGTCCCTGGGTTCTCCTCTAAAGAAGGGAACAGAAATAGGACTTTCAGGGGGCAATTCAGACAATCCAGGAAGATCTCCCATTTGACAGTGGATATTAATTTTGACTCGAGAAAGAGACTGAAGCAAGGAGGTGTGTGGTCTACACACTTCAGGCAGATACAAAGGCTGGAAAAGATTAATCTGGGCCTTGAAACGATAGATGTTATGCTTAGTTGATAACAGCAAGATGCTGCAAGGAACAGATGACGCAAATATTACTAAAACAAAGTAACTGTTTTAATACTTGAGCCTTATCATAGCAAACTGTTCCAAGTAAAACCACAACACTGTTACACTGAAGAGACCTTGATATCCTGTACCATACTATTTCTAGGCTGTGAGAAAGTGAAAAAACACTTGAAAACTTGCCATTTTGACATTTTTCTAGAAATAGATCAACAGTCAGCATACTGCTTTTCACACAGCACCCCTCTTGTGCACTGTGGCGATATCTTTTCAACTACAGCAGAATGAAAACAATCACATTTCTCACCTCTCAAATGGACCAGATAATACAGAATTCGGATCAGTCTGTGTTTTTCATTAAATTGGACATGTTTACAAGTCAGACAAAAGCAATACTTGCTCAGATGACCTCCTTTCCTTTGCTTGGAAGATTTATTGAAGGCAATATAGAATGGCAACAATAGTCAATCATAGGCAGCAGACTGCCCTTTTATTAGGCATATTGAAGCCAATTAATCTAAGTGAGCTTTCTCCCTTTATCTCCTGAGGGCACATACTGTTAGAATGCATTAAAAATTCTGTAGCAATAAATAAAGGTGCTGAAATTATTCATTTGAACTTTGAGAAATTATTTACAGGCACTTGAGATGCTAAGTATTAACATTGTACATTTTCTGCTGGGCAAAGTGCCTGCTGCTGTAATTTGAGTAGATCCAAGACTTTAAAAATAAAGCTGTAAAACAAAGCTTTGTTGTACAACCATCCTCGGGGACAGCAAGGAGAGAAAGGAATGCCTGCAAGAGAAAGGAAAAGCAGCAGGAAAACTGAAACCTGCCTTATACTGAATAAAAAAAATGCTGAGTTAATGCAGAAATCTCCACTTAAGGTTAAAAGGGAAGGTGGGCTAGTGAACTAGGCACAGTTCACAGCACAGAAGTAATCACTTACTGGTATTCATTTCTAGATGTTGGGTTATCTGCCATTTACAGGAGATACTAAAGGCCATTTGAGGTGAAAAGCAAGTCTATAATAATCTTATTAATTATGAAACATCAAAACCCAAGATGTCTTAATACATGTTCTCATTTTTGCAGTCCATGTGTTTCTAATTAGAACTCCTGTAATGTATTCACTTGGGAAGCATATAGGAAAAGTGAGTAACACTGTAGCAGCAGCTTCCTCTTTTAGGGCATTCACTTAAAACTCTCCTTTATTCTTGGATTACCTCCAGCATCCTTCTTGGATTTCCTTCACTATAAATTCAATTAAAATCATACCAGTTTCACAGCTGGGGCCAGTGAAGCCTTGTGGGCAGGCACACACGTTGGAAGCAATACAGGCTCCTCCATTCCTGCACCCATCTTTGCAAAATGCTGGAACAGTAAAAGCACAAGAATTAACAAAATTACCCTCAGTATCCACACAGGTGTCCCCAGGCCCTGGCGGACTGAGACACAGCACAATCCTCGCAGCACTGAGCTCAAAGGCTGCTTTCTCTGAAGGACAGAGGTCACTAAAGGTGGTTTATAGCCCTCCTGCCTCATTAGCCAGATGGGCAGACAAGCTACAGGAGATTAGACTAAATCATCTGAAGGCAACAACCTACATATGTACCATTTCCTATGTACCAGGAAGCAGTGAAAGGCAGCATCTTCCCTATGAATGAACTCTTCTCAGGGCAACACTGTTCTCAGCATCCTAAATAAAAGCATGAGCATAACAGGCACAAATGAGCACTGAATCAGCTGGCTACCTTCCTCCTTCATTCAGAGATTAGATTGAAAGATAGTCATTTGCCTCCAGAGATTCTGAAAAACTCAAAAACATTTACCATTTACAATTTGCAGCCAATCCCTGGATTTGTTTGTTGGTACACTGCAATCTGAGAAGCTGTGCTCATATATTTAGTCATTTCAGCATTCTCCAGATATAGTTATGAATATTTAGGCATTTCAGCAATCTCCAGATATAGTTATGCACTAAAGAAACCTCTCTGCAGGCACAGAAATGCAACTCGTTCTGATATACAACACAGCAGCTGTCTAATTGCTCTGATCTGCAATACGGAATGAGCAATTCTCCGCTCATATGAAACAACAGAAAACCAGAGTTGAGTGCACACTCCAAAGTGTGCAGCTCTGAGGGCAGTGGGCCTAGCCCTGCATCTGTAACAAGCCACGGGATGTGGTCTGAAGCCCCATCTGAGATATGGGTATTAGGAATGTGAGCCTTCCAGGTCTCTGTTTTGAGGCTTCAGCCTCTTGGTGAGACCCCGGTATGGAGTGCTGGTGCAAGAAGGCCCAGAGCAGGGATGCTACAGCCCTCAGGGATGAGAAGCACATCCAGCTCTGCCCAAAGGACACCTGCAGCAAAGCTGGGGCTGCAAAGAAGGACACTTTCCAATTGGGAATACATAGGGTCTGAGACTTCTCCTGCACACTCTCTTTTAAAAACAAAAACTCTCTTTTAAAAACAAAAAAAGAAAGGAGGGATGCACTTTTCTGCCACAGTGGGACCACACGCCCTCTGAAATGTAAGATCTGCACTCAGAGCTCCTGCCCAGGAAACACAAGTGCTATAGGGTGATGCACATTGTCTTTGACCCAAAGAAATCTCAATTACTTTTTCGTAAGCTGACAGAGCTTCACCTGTGAGTTCAAAGACCAAGGACACTTTTGAGAGGAGCAGCTGCAGTTTGAGCCTCCTCAGGCTAACTTGGGTTTCCAGCTCCCAGAGGAAAGAACTCAGTGTAAAAGGAGTCATTTGCTGACATCTCTCCCTCTTTCTCTGAGTTTGGCTGGAGTTGACTATGCTGTTTTACCAATGGGTCATTATGTTAGGAATATTTAGTAGAATCATGCTGTGGCTCAGGTGAAGAAAAAACTAGTGTTAAGATCAAAAGCAAGCTTAGCAATTAAAGAAATACTGGGCTTGGCCTTGATAACAGAGCAGCAGAATGAATCTATGTGTGGTTATCAGTGTTAACTGAGGCTCCATGGAGTCTGACACCTAACAGGTGAAGTGGGAACTCTGGGTATGCAATTGCTGCAGCCAGACCACTTCTCACATCTGAGCCAGTTCCCTACAGATGCACTACTTTTGTTGCCGGGTATTTTCTCCATCCTGTGTTATGAGTTTGAGGACTCCCAGGGACTTGGACCCAATAGCAAGTATCATCCTTCTGACATGAAATGCAACAGAAGTTAAAGCATCATTGCATCTCCACCAAGTCTATGCATCATCCTCAAATCACCATGAACTCAGTCATATAAGTCCCTGTGTACCTGCCTGTGGAGATCTTCTAGTAGGTGCAGGACCTAAATGCCTAGCCTAGCATTTTGCCCATCTTCTTCAGGGTACACCAACAGATTTGCATTAGCCAGGACAAAACATGTCACTGAGTTCAAGGAATGCTGAACCCCCCAGTTGTCAGACACTTACCTTTACACACAGTCCCATTTCCTGTGTAACCCAGCTTGCAGACACAGTTGTGTCCACCCACGGTGTTGAAACATAGCGCATTTTCATCACAATTGTGTTGGTTCGTTACACACTCATCATGCTCTAGAAAATGAAAGAAGAATGGAATGTTCTTGAAGTTTTAAAATACACAGAAGCTTTTTTAATAAGAGGGGAGTAGTTAGTGATAACTGGGCTATGTCAACATGAAACAATGGGGTAACCAGGTAATATGTTTTTAACACATACTTCTATGTGAAAAATGAGATGGATCATAACGCCACTTCCATTAATGGAGAACTACCATCACGGCACTTTTCACATGGGCTACAGGGTTCTTGTAAACATTTGTCAAAGAACTGGCTAACATACTGAAGATTCGTATACTAATTCTACTGCATAATTTATACATGTAGGTTTAACCTGTGTGGGATTCATAGGATTTCCTTCCGAAAGACAACCAATGGTGCAAGGCACACACTCCAAGATGCAAAGAACAGTTTGCAGAAGGCAGGGCTTCAAAATGTAGTCCTTGTTTTACTTGACTTCAGTGTGTACTCTACTCACTATTTAGATGAGCTAAGTAACCAAGAAACAAAGGACAGGCTGCTCCTCAGAGTAAGGGACTAAAAAAGCATGATCTAAGTGTTTCTGTTGGTGAGCATCTTAATATTTTAGTTTGTGGTTCTTTAAAAAATGGAAAATGAAATTTCAAAACAGGATGCTTTGAAGTGTCTTTTCCGAATGTCACAAGAATTGCTTGAGTATATTTAACACGCAGTATCTTAGTCTGAAGGCATCATGAATGGAATGCTGCCATCTTCTGAAAATATTCCTTGTATTTTCTTTAAATCAACAGTATTTATCCAAACATAAATAATTTCAGAGTACCCAAAAATTTAATTTCAGTAAGATCGACTGTTTGGGGAAAATAAAGCTACATAATTTGAATTAACACACATGGACTAGTCGGTGTATGAGGTTTTCATAGCCATCATTCTGTCCAGGTTTTAGCAATTTTTATCAGTGCAGCTTATGGCAGTTCTGGCTATAAGACAAGTCTTAAATCTGAAACTAGATGCTCTTTCTTCCCTAGTCTTGGCTATGTCACACTGCTCTGAATCTTCTGCTTTATAATAAAGAACTGAAGTCTGCACATACCCCACAGGGCTGTCAGGAAAATGAATTTCTCAACACTTGCAAATCACTATGGAAGTATTAGACTTGCTACTCAGTACTGGCCATAAACCAAAGGAGTATAAAACTGGCAGAATGGCACATCCCTAATCTATTAGTAGACATGAAGCGTCCTATAGCAAAACAAGTACGCATTGTTTAACATGAAGAAAATCACCAAAATGCAAATAATCCATTTTGAACAATGCACAGGGTCCTTTAGTTGGTTTTATTTTGGTTTAGAGTTTTTCTGCTTATTTTATAGCCTCACCCTGATGTACTTTTTCCAAACAGGGACTGAGTCCCCACTGGACACAGCCAAGCTGAGGCTGCAGGCCTCTACCCTGAAGCATGAGAAATAATTACTTTGTTCTCAGCATTAATAACTAAAATTGATATTGTTCACAAATGATCCAGCCCCTGAAAATCCAGTTACAATATTTGACTCCAACTTCCCACTGCAGCGAAATCCCTCACGCTGGCTGAAGTAGTATTTATATTAGATCAGGTCATAAAATAAAAGAATGTCACATTCGTGCTAATGAGGTTACAAGTATTATCTATGCTGTAATCATATTCTGGCTTTGTGTTAATATCATGATATTATTTATATGTGATATGCCATTTAAATATAAAATATATACTGCTTTCTCATTTGTAAAGGTTTTATGTAACATATGAAAGGAAAATAGCTATGGAAATGTAAGAAACATTATGCACTCAGCAGGCCAAAATATCTTGCAAAGACATTATCCTGGGATCTCAGGAGGGGGGTCGGGTATATACAGCAATACATCACACTGGTAAACTCAGCTCAAATCACTGTATTTGGCAAGTATCATGCTCAATGAGAAATGCCACCATCCACCTCATGCCTTAGGGCTGCAGCGGCATTCCCAGCATGCACTGCAGCTCTTTCCTGTGGATAAGAGTATAGTAGAGAAAGGCGACTGAGAACGGACTGACAACAAGAGGAGCAGCTTTAAGTGCAAAACAGTTCTAAAAGCCCACAAGAGACCCATGCGAAGCGAGCCTGCTGATGGTGTTCCAGCACAGCCAGGTGTTAACCATATGAATGACTCCACCTTGCAGTACCGGGGTCTCAAAGACCATATACACAGATGTATGGCCTCTGTAGAAAAAAAGATAACTGTCACCCTTGAATGTATGTTCCAAACATTTAATCTGTAGGCTAAGAAAACCTAAAGAGCCTTTTAAGACAGACTTTTTAAAAAAAATAAAAATTAGCTGTCTATCAGCTAAGTAACCTAGCCTGAATTCAAAGATAATATTCTTGGTTTCCACCACTTGCTGTGAGAAACTTCAGTGTTTCATATTGTCCTGTAAGAAAGCTTGTGAAGGATGTCTGCCTACGGAGCAGGAAGAGGGCCCATCACACAGCCACAGAAGCGTAAGTACAGAAATAGACATTTTAAAATGATAGGAATAGAAAATGTCATCAAAAAAGAAATAGGATATTTTACCTTTCACCTAGATTGGTTACCTTGCCTCATCTGAGCTTGTGTTCAACAGCACTGTTAAAATCATTTAAACATAGTACTTCATATTCCCTCCATACATATTGAGGGGCACCACACAGAGTACTCAGCCTGCACTGCATGGCTGGCTTTGATACGGACTGATAATAAATGGTTGAAATACAGAGAGGGAAAAGTCCTCCACATAAAGCACTGTACAACATTCAGTCTTTTAATGTATGGCATACCATCTGCAGCAATGTTGAAGAGACTATCAGAAAGAGCTTTTTCCAGAATTCTTTATCTAGCTTTATTAAAGATAGAAATACTTGATTGTCATGAAAAAGGTGGTTGATAATTCTTTATTAACTCACATTTAACACTTTGTCTTCTTATTTTGCTGAAATATTCAGAAAGTCATCTTAAATAGAGAGGACATGGAATGAGTTCAGCAATCTTAAATATCAATCTAGAAACTACAGAAGCAGATTGGGCTGTGCATTATAAAGAAGCAAAGAAGCAATTCATAAAATAATTGTTTAAGGAGAACTGTGAATATGAGTTCTTCCACTTCTTAAAGTTCAAAAGAACAGGATAGAAACGCCATTTGCATTATTTAGAATGTCAGTACTGCCGAAATATATTTCTGATGCTCCAAGATGCAACAGTGAGGTCACTCATTTCAAGTGACTTAGGAAAAAATGTTACACACACTTAACAAATGTCCATACTTATTTCACTGCACACCATAATGATGATGGGGCTGGGCCAGTATAGGAGTAGTACAGTGGCAAGGAAATAAAAATGACTTTTGGAGAGAGATTTAACCATTAACACACCCACATTTGCATAAACGTTCTATAAAACCAAATGCACTAGTCTCAGTGATTACCTCTATAGCTATATTATCTAATAGATCTAAAATCCATTTTGCCAGGACTCTGCTCAACAGTGTTAAAATTAATAAAATAACTGTTCTGAGAACCAAATGAAGTTTAAAACACAGTATTTATATTGAATAAATTATGTCTACAATGATCTCTTCCTAGATAAAGGAAGTTTTACCTCCAAAACGTGCCACTGCTCTACGCTAAAACAACAGTAAGAACGAGTGCATACGTATATTTATTAAAAAACACAGAATGCCCATTACGACACAGATGACTTAAAGGGATACAAAAATTATGTGATGATGCAATTAATTCATGCATTTGGACGTGCAACAAATCAGTTATACACACATACGTACCTATATGCACAGAATGAGATGAATTTTATTTTACTTTGGTACTACTCCAGAACAAGTCATGTGGTTTCCTGGACAAAGACATCACTTCAGAGGGATATGAAGGGCAAAGTACTGCATCATCAGGAGATGCAGTGCTGGCATAAACTGATACAGACCCACGGAATCCTATGACATATGACAGTGCAATGGCAGATGGGGATCTGTGCTACCGCTTCTATTATCTGTGCAGAGATTCTTGTAGAACTTAGTGGAAGCTAAGATGCTGACCACAAAGTGTGTCACCCACCTCCTCCTCCCTTTATTTTCATAGTGCAGAATGACATCAGCCCCTATCCTTCCTACTTTGCATTTCACAATTAAAAATAAATAGAAAATCTGTAAAGCACTTCCCACTTGCATACTGCACCTTCCCGATACTTGTCCTGCACATCCAAATTCTGCAAACATCTATGCAAAAAATAAATAAATAAATAACAAATAGAATCCAATCCAACAGTGGAAAGGAATTATGACTGAGTTACATCTCATACTTGTGGGTAAAGAATATAATGCTGGCAGTTTTCCCAAACCATTCCACACCAGCACTGGAAAATAAGCACGTGAGAAATAGAAATTCATAGAGGTTCTCACACATATAAATAAAATACACTTCTCCATTTGTAATCTTGTAACACCATGCAACAGATATCCATTTTTGAGTGAGGAGCATGTGGATTAAATTAAAATCTTTTAAATAAACAGAATATTTTAAGTATTTTCTCCTCATGATCACCTCATGGTGATCAGCTGACAATTGAATGTGGCAGTGAAAGTGACAACAGATGGGTCACTTGAATTATCAGCACCCAACACACTTAAATGCTCACTTACAGTTTATCTTAATTACAAGCTCTTTTCTTCATATAATTAATGTACAAGACAAAAATCAGTATTAATTATATAGGAAGACATATTCCATTAGGAACCACAGAGAAATGACAGATGGTTAATTTCTTCGAAGACTACATATTAGACAGTTTAAGCACTAATTAGCAGGGTTACTTGTATTAGTATATGCATAGTATTTTCAATGAGCAAGTAGCGTAAAATTATTAATGATTATGCTACATTTTCCATATATTTAAGTCACATTCTTATATTGACATTTCTCAACTCTAATATTTCCCGATTCATTTTTCTATGGGCATTCCCTAATTCAAATGCAAGATGGAACCCAAGCTTTAATCACTCGGTTGCCATCATATTCCTTATCTTTAGTTAACACAGAAGTCATTAATCATTAATTAATGACCACCAGCAGCTGTCCTTTGTTCAAGCTGTGGATATGAAAATCCATGTCTCCCCACAATAGTCAATTAATTGCTAATCTTGTTACTTCATTGATTTTCACATTCATCCACTCCCATATATTCATCCTTCTCTTGGTCTTTATTTTCTTTCTTCAGTGCAGGCATAAACAACTCTTTTTCATAAATCTATGCCTAGAATTTCCTAGGTTTTGGGTTTTTTTTTTTGGTTTGTTTTTTTTTAATCTTAATGGTGTTGATAATAAAAATAGCTGTAGGATAGCATGTTCTATTTTCAAGGTCTGTTTAGAGATGACCTTCCTTTCTGAAATGCTGCTTCTGTCTGTAATTACTTAGCCCATTGTTGTTCTTCAGGGAGAACAGCTGCCATCATCTCATCCAGATGTCTACTCCTCTCTTTTATATTTTAATGTATTTTCTTATTCTATATTTGCTTTTAAGGTGATAGAAAAGGGAAATCAAGAAAACTGTGACAAAATCTTAGGAAGAAACTGAGGGTACAGTCAAAATCCAGTTGTCCTTTTAATATCCATTACAAAAAAGGCTCCAGGACTGCACTGTATTTATACAATAAAGGGGAGCCTATATTATTGGCTGTTACTGACTAAAGGTTAAAAGCAGCTGAAAAACACTTGAACAAGAGAAAGCACAAACCCATTCTCCTTGCATCTCTCTCTGAGGTTAGGAGTGCTTTGCAGAAAGCTCTGAAGTGGTTGTGGCATTGAGGAGACCAGAGACAGGTAGGGACTGAGCTGGTACTTCGGTGTTTCATACGTTCGGCTTGAACTATTTCAGTTTAAGTAAGTGTTGTCAGAGTTGTCATTTGAATGAAATTAGAATTGTCGGACACTGGTTTATTTAAAAGTGGTTCTGCATGAAGGATCCCAAAACTGATGATTTTCTGTTTGAGATTTTGTTCCAAGGACTTTATGGTTGTCACACACAGAAAAGGAGACCATAAGAAGCATTTAAAAATGATGATACATAACTGGCTTAGACCACGGAAAAATCGGCATATGCTGAAGTTGGATGCTTATAGCAATTGAAAGGGTCAGCTAAACTATACCGTGATGTCAAACTTGTCTTGCACACTGCTTTGATTGTGTGATTAACTAATTCCCTCATTAAATACCTTGATATTCTCTTTATGCATAATATGTTTCACAAAAAGAGAAATCCTGACACTGAATGTAATAATGAAATCCATCCCCGAAACGTCTCCCACTTCCAATCACTTGTGTTTAAAAACATATTTCAATGATATTTTCCATTTTACGTCTTATTTCACAGCTCGTCTACAGGAAACTATTTCACACATCAAAGCCTGCAAGGGGCTTAGATGTTTTTTCTTACTCTCTTACTTGGACTTAAAGACTTAATCTTCCTTTCAAAAAATTATGCAGTTGTTCTTTGTACAAAATCTCTTCGGCCTTTTTTTTGCTTTTTGCTTTTTTTTTTTTTTTTTTGCTTTTTCTTTGTTTTGTTTTGTATTTTGTGCTCTGGGTTTTCCTCCCAGACTGAAGAAATGTGAAACTCTTAGCTTTAAGTAAGTCCCTTCAAATTGCCCACTAGTGGTAAATCCAATAACATATTTTATAGCTCCAATCAGGGTATACAGTCCCCTAAGACTTAACTTGAGAAGCCCAGTAGGCAGGCTGAATGTTGGTCCATCCCTTTCCTTCCTGTAACATCTATTCATCATGTAATCAGTGCTGAGATCTCCTGGAACTCAGGGGGAACAAAGTCATTTTCAGTCCCTGCCACGCTGGGCAATTTGATGGCTAAAATACATCTTTCCAGAACTATTATTCCCTCCATCTTTCCCCGCCATGTTTTAACAAATTATTTAAACCTTTTTAAACCCAGTTAAATTTCTTCACCCTGTATTATAATAATGATTTCCAGTTTTATGGAACAAAATATATTTTTGCAAAATACTCACACTCTTCTCACAGCAGGTTCTATTGTACAATTAGTCAGTATTACTTCACATAGTCTGTGAATTTTTACACATTTCAACAAGTTAGGCAAAGAAAATATATTGAAGAATATTTAGTATGACAGCTAAAGTAAAGTAAGCTTTAATTTATCTCCTGCTTCCTCCATGTCTGCCATTTTGTATATTCCTTCTTGAACAGAAAAGTTTAAGGGAAGGATTTTCTAAATAACTTAGCATAAGCCTTTCTCCCCTAAAGGAAAATCTGTAACTCCCACTGATTTCAATGGTAAAACTGTAATGTAAATGCAAAATGATTTTGAAAATCCCACCTTAAAAGATTTCAGTCTAGACATAAGGTCTGTGACCTTGTCAGATGCTTCTTTTTTGCTATAATTCAAACTGATCTTTTAATATCTTGTCTCTTCTATCACTGACATTTTAAAATAAGGTTTCTGTGTTTTAAAAGATATTACATGTCTCATTTCATGAGATGTTTCTCCATACATTCTTCTTTTCTTTTTTTATTTATTTTAATGTTGTTAGAGGTATTATCTTTTCCAAGGTAAATCTTTTCAAATTCCAACTTGTATTGTACACTAAACATCCTACATACTTACAATAAACTGATGCTTTCAAAATCTTCTATTATGCTGTCAAAAGTGGCAATGATAGCAAATTCTGCATCTAAAGTACACCTCCCTGTTTTATTGCTGGTAGAACTGCCAGACTGGAGCTATAAGTATCCTACTGCAATTTCCTCAGCCAAAAAAAAAGTTTATTTTACTTCTTACCCTAATGCTAACCTAACCTAATGCTTACCCTAATGCTAATATTTACTGTTTCCTTACTTAAAGGCTCTATGTTACACAAGTCTGACACCAGCAACAGATACTTGTATTGGACACTTGGCCTCCATGCTAAACATATTTCTGTTATAGAAACAAAGCAGAGAAGAGTCTCTCAGACTTGCTGCTGAAGCTCATAACTTGCTGTCTGTTCTTGGATTTTGCAAGTAACAATTTGCAGACTATCTACATAACCAGAGGGCCCCACAAAACACTGCTGAGAAGCACTGTTTTTTGTCAGCATGGAGATAACAGAAGGATGTATATGCAATGGGACAGCAGAAATGTCTAAGGAATCAAGTACCATTCAGAGTTGGACTCGTGAACTAAAAATGTAGCCAGAGCTCTCTGGAGACAGGTAGTGCTTCTTTTCCATTCCTTTGGGGATATCAACATGTGCAGAGTTCATTAACTCATTTTCCAGAGGGTTCTTTGGAAATTACAATAACAACCTACACTACTTTTATCATGGACAGTGCTTGTCAGGTGAAGAAAATGGAAGACACTACAGTGCTGGAAGAAATGCTGCTGTTGCTTTGATCCTGATCTCTTCTTCTGGATCAACTTATGTAACCATGAAATTGGGAAACAAATGGTTTTTCTACCCTTTTATGCAGCAGAGAGAGTTCTCAATGCATGAGATAGTTCACCTCATTTCCCTGGAGGTGCTGTGACGCAGACACTCAGATGACTCACTGGATGTCAAACAGGACAGTACTATTTTTGCTAAGACACCTGTAGTGGTTGAGCTCAATAGGGGAATAGGTCTTCCTTCAATGTTGCTCACTGAATTGGAGAAAGAGTTCTCTACTTGAAAACGAGGACAAACACATGCTGAAGTGGTGTCAAAGCAGAACGATACTGATGTTTTTATTCCAGGTCACCCCTGATACTGTTTCTAGTGATGGTTCTGATTTTCCCTTGGGCAGATCCTCCTTGGCAGTTTATGTAGGCACTTCAAAACAGTATAGCAAACACATCCATCACAACCACTGCATCTAAGATGCCTTCCCTGGAAAGAAGACACTTGAAAATTAATACATATGATAAAGCAAGCCCTGACAAGATATTCAATTTTCTCGATACTATATCCTGAGCTTACCTTTGTAATCCTAACTCTTTCACATGTCCCCTGTTTGAAGAAATCAGAATTTAAGTTGAGATACTGTATGGAGCACTTCAAAATAACATGAAGCTCAATCCCTGGAAGGTTATACTAAGTTAATAGGACGCCTCAGCTACTCCTGGCAGACTGGAGTAACTGCCCAGATTAAAATCAAACACATTCTCTACTTACTTCCCAAACAATAAAACTATGTATACAGAAGTTAAGTTGAATTCTGCATCCATTTCCACCGTCTAAAGAGCTAGGAAAAGAGTAATCAAGACTTACTAAACATGTGTACATCCCAAACTTATTAAAAACACAGATAATTAATTAAAAGGGATTATTCTTGACAAACATCCACTTTTCCAAAAATCAGTTTTCTTATCTTAAAAAGATCTGACCATTCTATGCCCACTTTGAAAAACATGAAGCCTTTATCTTTTTTCTTTTTCTTTTTTTTAAATACACCATCACTGAAAGGTTCTATAATTTTCCAAACCCTGAACATCAAAGTTAATACTGTGTGACAGCTGCTATGTTCCAAACTCATGACATTTAGTGGTCTGTAACAGGGTAAATGACACAATTACCTCCTGTAATTACTGTTGCTAACAATATATTTTCCCTGACAATTGGTCTATGTGACTCAGAGCTGCTTATCTTTGTCAGTCCAGTACAAATCTCCATTTCTATGTGACTTGGACATTAACTTAGTAGCTATTTACAAATTAGTTCCAATATCTGCCAAGACAGATATTTGGGATAGTATAAATTCATCATTTATTGCATGGTTAAGCAGTCTACCACTTTAATATTATTTTGCATTAGAAAATAAGCATTTTAATGAAATAGCGTTTCTCATTTAAATCAAGTAGTCACTTCTATTATTAATATGTTGGAAGCGAAACATGCTGGAACAAGGAAACAAAATGAAGGAATAAACTGCAAATAAGTATATTCATATTTTTTTAAAAAACCTCTCATTCATGAAGAAAAACATGAGATTGAGATACAAAGATACTTAATTCTCCTTGCTCTTCCGTAGAAATTTTAAAGAATACCTAGAGAAGACATTGGTGTCTTTTGACTTAAATCAGTATGAGTTGCAGACTAATCAAATTAGCTGTCAGCAAATGTTTTTTTGAAATATCTTTCACTTCTAACTTATAGAATAGATACAATTCTGTATCTATGTACAAGTTCTGATTCTCCGAAGTATATACCTATGAAGATGTGTAAAGATTATAGCATGTAGGGACAGTACGAGACAGATGCAGTCTTTGTAAGATGGTGTGGATAACTGTCAGAAAAATACAGAAAAACTCGTACAAAAACTCCAGAAACCCTTTAGGTAGAATAGCCTCCTATTTTATTGCCAAGCTTGTTGGAAGAGCTCTCAGTTTTCAAGAAAACCATCAAGACTTTCAAATTTTTCACTGATTTGATGGAGAAAAGCATCAATTTTTCGCACCAAATATGAATTGTAAAGGGCATTGATTTCAGGAAAGTTGATTAACATTTCTTGTTTTAACATTTCTTGTTCAAATTTGAAGATGCCTCAAAACCACTAGTATTTTCAAAAAACACAAATACGCAAAATTAAATGAATAAAACAGAATAGTTCTGTATATTGAGAATGTCTTCAGGAAAAGATATCAAGCATCTTCTGTGGACACATTATTTTAAATACTCGACCTCACTGTATGTATCTTCACTACCAAAAGTGAAATTTCACCCAAGTACTTCAACATTCTGTTATACGGGAGCATGGAGTAAATGATGATGCTCCCTTTTGTATCAATGTGACTTTTCAAATAAATGATGATGATTTGGCCAGTCTTTCTCAGGGCATCACCTGAGCAAAGGCCTAAGAATGGAGACTAATGTATTTTCTCAGTAGATAGTATTTGATCCTTCTTGTTGACCTACTCTTCCTGACTGCCACAAGGAGGTCCTGCCATTACCTTTTTCTTCCTTTCATTTGGGTGAGCTGGTAAATACAGAGAAGATTCTGGAACTGAAATTAGTTTTAGTTAGAAAAAGATGAGTAGAAAAAGCACAAATTTAGCTTTCATGATATGAATTTGTTCAGGAGCAGTCACAGCCTGGCTGCAAATTTCCACGTGGATCAGAAGTAAAAAGCAAAAGTAAAAATACAGGCCTTTCTTTGGGGTTATTCAGAGGTACACCAGCACCAGAAGAGTCAATGAAGTGAATAAGCCCAATATGTTTACCTTGTGCACCAAGATATTTCGGGGTGCATTTCATCAAGCACTGTGTGCAAAGAAGGACTAGCAAGTAAGAAGTTCATGCTGTGGTTGAAAGGTTTGTACCACACAGTTAAGCAAGGCCAGTCCTCAAGCACATGGCTGGAACAGAGGATTGTAACATAAAAAAGCTGCATCCAAAATCTTTTGGCAGCTAATTTGAAGACACAGTTTGATGCAGCAAAGTATATAGATCTGTTCTTGTAAGCCAAAAATCACTGGTCTGAAAGACTGACACCAGTGAATATTATTAATAAAAAAGTATCCAAGAGACCCAGGCTGCATTTGTAACAGATGATGACAAATACCAAGTCACGGTGACTTTCTGAGTTGACTGACAGTATTAAACACAAGTCAAGGAAATAATTTGCCATTTAGCATAGAGCATGCTGATCTTGAAAGATTTCAAGAAAAAGCAAAGGGCACAAGTTGTTTCAGGAATCACTGACTATACACATATGTATATATACATGGCTATATTGATTTTAATTGTAGATGTGTTGAATGTGTATGACTACAGCATAAACAAATAATTTAAATAACTCCACTGCTCCTTTTCAAAAGCTATCTTGCTCCCATCCCTCAATGGCCTTGGCTAGAGTTCCTATGAGATCAGGCTAAGCTCTCCCGGCATGAGCCGGTCACCAGCTGGCTTAGACACAGTAAATACAAGCCATCAAACTGCCTTCACTTCTGACTCTCTCAATGAGATGATAGCATCAGATTCCCATCTCCTGAGCCAGAAGATCTTTGCAACTTCAAAGAAACTGTCTGCCTAATTTCCTTATCTTTGTAGTCTATCTTTCACAGTTTGTGATCATCTATAAAAAGATTAATAATTTCTGTAAAAGAATCAATCATCCAATATTGAAGATCACACACTCATTTATTTGTCAATTGAATATGTTTTCTTTTTTATTGACTCAAATTTTATTCTACCAAAGACCCTTTAAAGTTTGTTGGGTTTTGATCAGCTGAGAAATCAATCCTGCTGTAATTGCTTAGCCAGATAAACAGTGGCTATGAACTAGGTCAGTAACCAAGGAGGAAATGGGACCTAAAGAGAATCTTCTTAAAAGAAAGAAGTTCCAAATTAAAACAGCCTCTAAACTAAGTTGATCCTATCCTGATCCAATCCAAGTAAAGCCAAATATTCTTTGTATAAGATATAGCAGATATACAAAAATGATTTGTGTTGTTATCTAAGTAATGCAGTAGCAAAGCAACAAGCTCAGTCTGAATGATCACTCCTCTATTAGCTTCGTGAATTACCTCGCAACTAGAAAGTGGATATTGTACAACATAGGAGAGAATTTATCCTGAAAGAGGATTGAGAGCCTGAGGATTTGTGTAAGCTGACGTACTGTAAAACAGAATGGAAACTGTACCAAGGAAATCAGAGGCAAATGAGTTTTGAGATGAAAATGCTCTGTATATACAATCTGACTTCTAGAGTGTTTATTGCTAACAGCAGCCATGACAGTATGGCAAGACACCATCAACACAGTGAGTCTGGGATTACAGTTTCATAATGCATGTTTGTTCATGCTACTTTTAATATAACTTGGGGGAGAAACACCAAAATCAGTGATGGAAAAGGCAGATGGTTCATCTTACATGATTATAAATCCAGAGTTCCTCATCACATTTTCTCTGACTAAAACATTATTTCCTACTCAAGCCATTGAATGCCACTACAGAGATGTTCTAAGGAGGCACTGTCAGTATGCTTCATTATTTCTGTATCCCTTCCATCATACTGTACAACCATTCTTAGCCTTTATTTAAGAAGAGTCAAAGAGTTCAGCTGCTGTACAAGCTGGAGAACTTAAGGAAAACTTGAAATGTTGCTGACATCATCAAAGTGAAGGAAAAAAAACCCAGCAAAAAACAGTTTTTATTGTCAAAATGCCTTATAATACTGTATTTTCAAATAACAAAATTGGTACACTATATGACTGATCTGAAATCATAGCCATTTTTAAACTTCTTTGCAGCAGTGAAGGGTTTGCAGCAGTGTTGAATGAAGTTACATCTTGTAGCCATATTTAGTCACTTATTAACATGTGGCCTCATTTACCAATGTACTAAGCACTATCAACTCCTATTATCTCTGCAATGACTTGTGGATGCTCTTATGTGTCTGGAAAAGTAGGTCATTTTTATACCATTAATTAACTAAGGATGAGTGCGCAGCTTTAAACACAGAAGCTGGATGACTTAATTCAAGCCTGGATTACATCAGTCCCCCTAGTAGTTTTCATCCCAGCCAATTACATGTATCTTACAAGAAAGAGTTGCAGGTGCTAAAACATAGCCCACATTCCTCACACGTAGGCTAGATTTTATTTCCCATTGTACCTAAGGACAGACATTCTCTTTCAGCTTCTCAGAATTCTTTCATGGGAAATGAAATGTAGAGTTAGAACAAAAATAACTAAAAATGCATGATACTGTGAAGTACCCATACTTCACCCTATCTGAAACTTTTCCTGAGTATCTGGAAGAAATGTCTGGGCAGTCCAACAGAGGTTTTTCTCAAGTATCTCTGCCATTAAGCACTGCTTCTTCTGTACAATACAGGAAAATATGTGTTTTCCCTCATTGTTTATGTCCCAAACAATTGATGTATTTACAAGTCAAGTCAAAAATAAACCAATGACATCTGCATGGAATCCCACAGCAAATGCAGCTTTATGAACTTCATTTCTAGATGTCAAGCAGAATCATTTATCTGAAGAGTGTCAGAGTACCAAGGTAATAAAATAATAATAATAATAATAATTTAAAAAGTGTCTACATTCCCTCATCAAAAATAGTTGTATTTAGCAATAGGAGGGGAACAACCAGGCAGCCAGCAAAACCTCTGATAGCTTTGAATTGTAAACAGTATTTGACCTGTGCTATCTCAGCCCAATCACAGGCCTCTGTTGGGTTTAGGAGTTGAGCATCTGCACTCAGGGAATAACATGGGGACCATTAGCATAGTGAAGACACCACCTCTGTTTTCTCAGAAGTATCCTCAGAAGATTTACATTATAAACAAAACATTAATGAAGAAAAAAGAGAGAGGACCCAATCTTTTGCTCTTTCAACAACAACAGCAACAACTAACAGACAAACAGATCTGCATATATCCTGGCTGAGACGGTAGTAAAAATTGAGCATTGGTGTACGTAAAGCAGGTTTTGTATGAGATGTAAAAAACTAATATAGAGACTTCAAAAGATGGGAAGAAGATAAACCTCCAAAGGTAACTCCAATTTCTGATGAGGATTACATTTTTAATACTTCATGTTCAAAAGCAGTGGAGGAAACATGGCAGTTCTAAAAGAAATCATCTTCCATTTGCTAAAGAATATCATTAGCCCATCATCTTCTGACCCAGACCTAGCATGGAGACTGGAGAATTACAGATGTTTCTTACAACATATGCACTCAAAAAAACATGTGTCAATGCTTCGTAAAATACCAAGCCAGCAGGTATCCTCCTTAAGTGGAGACATCACCCAAATAGCCTTAAGAACTTTTTCTCCCTAAAGCAGGTGGGGTCAACCCTTAGGAGTAGCAAGGACTGTCACCCTACTGACCTAACAGATGGAACACAACTATGGGTGAAAAACATTTATAATGACCTAAAATATTACCTTCCCCTAGAACTTCATTAGATTATCTGCTAGCTGAAAATCAGGCAGATGTATGGTTTCCAGCTATCTACATAATTGAACTAAATCTTAGGAGGGACCCAGATTTGACTACTGTGGGCAAAGCAAATGTAAAATAAATCACAGCAGTGTGGCCAGTGGGAAAAGCGGAGTGAGGAAACAGTAATAGTTGCATGAGGGGAAGAAAGCACAGAGATAGGTGAGAACATCACATGCATGAGTACCAATCAGGCTAAACGTGACAAGCCCTTGTCTAAGTATTATGACCAGCTGTCTTTGTTTCAAAAACATCCCATAATATTAAGGGTGTAGTCTGTGGGTCAGACATAAAAACTAACTGGAACAGTACTGATCACCAATCCACAGTGATGCAAGCCTTTCCTCTGCCCTTTCCCCTTCATTACTGACACCCCTTAAGAAATTACCAGTTAGCATTATTGTTACCAGAATTCCTACTTCTTGTACTCTCACCATCATTATGCAGCTAACGGTGGAGTTTTCTCCTTGAATCTTCCCCATATGTCAAGTCAATCTCCCCAGACCCTTAATTATTTTAATGCTGTTCTTGGAATTTCTTCCAATTTGCAACAGATTTGTGATTTAATTTGATTTGGAAAATACAGAGTTGCCAGTATTCCAATGAATTAACATTTCAGGTGTCACTTAACGCTACCACCACGCTTCCTGGCAATTTATGCAGTAGCAATTATCAGACTTCAGTTTACTGAGAGAGGCTACCGATAAATAAATAAATAAATAAACACTGAATGCATGACAGCACTTTAGGAAAAATGTTGTTGGAAAAATCTCTGAAACACATGAATGAATTAAACATGCTGGGGGGGATGGAGGGAACAGCTAGTGAGTTGCAGATGGATAGACCCAGTTAAAGCCACCCATAGGAGAGGCCAAGAGCCCACAGCTGCACCACTTAATCATAGAGTCATAGAATTGCTCAGGTTGGGAAAGACCTTAAAGATCATCACATCCAACCATGACCTAACCATATTACCCTAACTAACAACCCTCCACTAAATCCTGTCCCAGAGCATCACCTCCAAACGATTTTTTTAAACACATCCAGGCATGGTGACTCAACCACCTGCCTGAGCAGCCTATTCCAGTGCTTAACAACCCTTTCTGTAAAGAAGTTTTCCTGATATCCAACCTAAACTTACCCTGGTGCAAATCTGGTGATTCCACACTAGTAGGGAAGTGGAAAAAAGAAGAGAACAGGTGCCCCATGAGACTGCACAGAAATAGAGCCTTACAAATTGTCCTGGGCTTGGAAAATCCATTACTTCTCTGGGCCACAGCATACATCTTTCTCTGTCTTTCTGCGATCTAAGGAGGATGCTGCACTAATTCCCACAGGATTTTCTTTCTTCTGCTCCATATTGATGGGTTACTTAGGTGAGCGGTCCCAAGACAGTTTGGTTTATTTAGGAAACTAACGACTTGTGCTGGGACTAAATATGATTAACCATCCCCTGCAGACTGTAAGAACTCGAAACAAAGTGTGAAAAAGAGAGAGCCCTCATCTCTCATTTCCAAACTTCTCCTTTTTTCAGTTAAAGAAAAAAAATGGTGCAGGAAAGGCACTGAGTACTGCTACCCACTGTGGATTACACTGCAACACTGGAGGTGGCAATTTCTGCACCCCTATGCTCAGAAGGAAAACTCTTTTTTATTTATTTTTTTTTAATTTTTTTTTCCAGCCAAGGAAACAGCTTGTGCGTTTTCATAACCCCAGACAGAATAAGGATGCCAGTATTACTATCCCAAAAAAATACTAAGGCATTTAAGTTTAATCATATACACCAGTGATGGTGCCACATGCTGCTACGCACATAAACTATCCCAGCAGAGCACTGTGCCATTTTCTGCCTGCCTTCCCCAGTGCAATGCCATAACACTTCAGGTTCTGTGAAGCAAAGTGGATGGGGAATGAGACAATATGAAATCAGGGAAAGCGTGGTAGCCCAGGGCATATTTTTTATGCCTTTAATTTGCAGTTTGTGCACCCATTTGGCATATTAGTGCAGCTTAGGACTCATCTCCCCTTCTCATAGCCATGATTGATTTCTGAACATAAAATCAGCCATGAACAAGAGACTTTTGTGTAAATACGGTTGTGACTAACGCAATCTAACCCTGCAAAACTTGCTTCCAAGATGAATACAAATAACAAAATCTGAAATTGATGTCTTCATTACATCCTTTGTTGTGAAAATCATAATGTAATTCAGATCTATTGTAAAACTTGCAATAAAGATGCCATGAAGAAAGAGACTGGAGCTGCTTTGGAAACAGCGATATGCTGCCTAAATCAGTCCTTTGTGCACAGGGCTCTGACAGAGACAGATAGCACAGATTTCTTTTCAAATGTCTCATGTAGGAGAAAAAACCTTAAATGCCACTGATTTTACGTCTCTCTTCCATTTCGATCAATGACTGATAAATTACATATGCAGGCATGTGTGCATCAGAACGGAACAATACGGCACCACGTTAGCCTGCCAGCAAGCTGTGAGGACGTCGCTCACATCACAACCTGCCTCATCAAGGTGCAGCTATATCTTTTAAATATCTTCCTGTGCTTCAGCAATCCTGTGTGCACAAAGACACATTAATTCTAAGCTAAAAGTGTCTACTTCCTACTTAATAACATTCCCAATAATGTGCTAGCAGATCTTAGGTCCAGCTTGCAGCAAGCCAGATATTTTATGCACAGCTACAGTTACACAATTGGGTTTGATCACACAGTGTTACAAGGAACAGTGTGATCTGAAATATATTTTAAAAATTGAGCATTTAGCAACACACAGAGGCAGTTGTTTACTCTATCCTTGTTGTTTCTGAACAGGACTAAAAATCTGTCTTCTTCCACCAGCAAGTAAAACCTGGAACTGTCAGTATGGCAAATAGAGACTTGCCAAACACTTAAAATTCTGTGGAAGACAGTTTAGTTGCAAACACTGGGAAAAGTCAAAAATGCTTTGGAGTTTCTGTACACAAGCACTGATACATTTGAACAGAACTGTAAATTTATGCAATCACAAGCATAAATTTATGCTCAATTTGAGCCTGGGCACTTTGCAGATTCTTGTAGTATTCTTGTAGTACCAAGGGATCCCTAGGACATGCAGGACTGACTTTGCATATAAGAGATATCTGTGTGAGGTTTCTACAGCATAGTTTTCATGTGTAGCTGACATCAGGTATCCTTATATACCCTTCCATGGCAGCTCATAGCTGATGCTATCGAAGCTGACGCTTTCAGGTATCTCAAGGAAAACAGAAAGGAGCAATGCAGATGTTATATCCTACAACACCTTCTGCATGAATTACATAAAACAAAGGCCATCTGATGGTATGAACATATTTTGCATATCAGTGTCTGAATACACTTTAAAATTCTATTCCTTTTACAGGCATCTTTTCCACTTTTCATTTTTGCCAGATGTAAGCATCAGAGTTTTGTACGAACTATGGAATGTATCAACTATCCAGTGCAGCTTCTATAGTAAACCTGACGAATAGAATGAAAAACCCAGAAAAATATTGCTAGGACAGTGCATAGCCTTAATTTCGTAGATACACTAAATTAAATAGGGCACTCTACCAAAATTTTTTAAAAATATCTCCTTAATTTGCAAACCTGTCTTTTTGGTCTATTGTGATTGTTTTTCTCCTTACTGTTCGGCTATTCTGCCAGATAAAAAGACTTGGTTTATGCCCTTAACTTCAGGAACTATCATCAGCATTGTAAAAATGTGAAGCTTAACCAGAATGATTCCCAGGTGCCATGAGCTCACAATACACAGGGAGGTGTGCTGGACACAGACGAGCTGGATCTGGAATCTAGAAAGTGGCAAAGTCGCTGCTTTCTACAGTCATAAAATGCAGTATGAAATTGATGGACTTACACGGAGCAAATGTGAATGATGCAGGTTGAGAGCCATAATATACTGCCTCGATTCTCTAAACAAAACCAGTTTGGAAAATGCTTTTCTTTCTCTAGTCTCAAGTTAACAGGATGCCAGTAAGGCTCCAGTTAAAAATAAAGACAAACAAACAAGGGGGAAAAAAAAAGAATGAAGCATGAGATTTCCTAGTAAACTATTTGCTGCAAGAATAAACACTACTTATGAAAAATCAGCTATATCCAAACACAACTGCCCAAACTGAAGCTGTTAAACTGTTCTGTTCATAGAATGGAAAAGTACTACCATTATCAACATAAACTCCTTCCCATTATCATTTTGCATGGATTTATTAACATGTAGTGTCCTGTACTTGTTATTATTAAATGGAGCTTTAGGTGGTTCTCATAACACAATAAATTTCTTCAGCAAGGACAATTTTAAGCAATCTAGTCACTTAAAACTTTTACAGACTCTATGTCAAAGCCACAGCAACATGCACTCGCTATTTGTCTTTGCTTTAGCTCAGATTTATATTTGGGCAAATGGGTGCACACAGAAGTGTCATACATCTGGAGCTTTAATAGGAGACAAAAATCAGCAAAGGATATAGGATATCCTTTGAAGGGTGAAAAAATCATGGCAGCCTCACATACAAATACAGACACTTGCCACTTGCCCCAGCATTGTAATGTAAATATTCTCAATGCCATTTATTCAGAATAACACAAGTACAGAATGCCATTTGCTGATCAAAGGAAATGACTTGAAAAATCTCCCATGTTTCACTCAATTTTTAAAACATTGTTGACCTTTCACTTATTGTTGTTTGATGAAAATATCGTGCAAGATTCTCAGAACTCTACCTATGTCACTAACAGACGAACACCTCCACTGGAGATGGAACCAGTAAAAATAAATTTATTTTGTGGTATACAGACTTAACTATCTGAGCTTGCCACTACTGGAAATTTGATGACTCAGTGGGCATAGCATTCCTCATGGTTACCTCTCAGTATCCTGAACCCACTATAATTTGACTCCAGGGAAATTCTGGTTTCCACATCACAGTGGATTTTTCAGACTTACACAAAGTCACCGCATGACTTAAGGTTCATCTAGACTCAAGATTTGAAACCTTAAAAACCTATTTTAGCTATTACCTCACTTCCTTTTGCATCAGCTTATTTTGTTTGATCATAGGAAGTGTGGAGGAGAAATCATTCATCTTGCCAGCCATCAGGCAGATTCCAATAGAATCCATTATTTGAAAATACAAAGCCTACCTCCACTTGGAATGGATGATATGCAATGGATTTCCAGCAAGTTTTCCACACATTGGATTGTCCAGAATTTTTGAACTGTGCTGAATTTCATAAGAACATATTTCAGCAAATATGAGGAGTATAAAATTCAAAGCAATGAGAAATGCGTTTGCTATATTTATAGGCACCAAATGCTCCTGTGAAGTTGTTTACAATGGTTTACCACTAGTAGAGTTCAATTAGAATGGCAAATTTGGAGAACTAAAGTGGAAAAAGTATCACAGTGATTTAGATAAAGGCAGTCCTAAAATAATCTCAAGGTTCACACTCAGCAGGTAGTAAAGCAATATTTCAGCTAAGAATGTGGTAAACATAAGAGAGTTATGAGAAACACATTGCATGCTGCAGGAAAGACCTGCAAGCAGCCCATAACTTGGTCATTCACAGATTGGCTCTGGTGTGGAAGACAATTTTAAATATTCAGTTTTCATCCCATAACCCTAAAATAACTTGCAATAAAAGAAAACTAGAACAAGAGAAAGTCAGCATGAACGCAGAACTTCCATTGGAGCTTCTGGTGTCAGCAGAACCTGAATGGAGGCTGGAGAGATGAGACAGACCATCACATCCAGCAGCAGAAAGCTCACTGAGCTCTTGCCCTCCAAACTCAAGGCATTCAGCTGGGGAACTGCCCAGGTCTCAGCAAGTTTAAAAAACAAGGGAATGCCAACATCTAAGATGCATCTAATCTAACATCTACATTTATCTCCATCAGAAGTCTGAAGAAGCATCATTTGTCTTCAAGTGGAGTTGTACTGGTATTCCACATGGAAACTGAGTACTCCCAAGTGCTACTTTTGGTCTCTTGTTTTTCAGCCTCCCCCCTTCGCCTTTCTGTCAGCGCCCAAGCCCATGCAGATGTGAGACAAACCTGACTTCTTTACAATTCCAGGCAAACAATGCAACATATACAAAATCTGTAAGAAAGTAATAGCTTTTTCACACCACATCCTTGTGTCACATGTCACTATTTTATTCTGCTTAACGTTTCATGTTGTCGTTTTGTAAATCTAACAAAGATTAACTTTAGAAGAAACATATCAGTGCTCCTAAACATTATCAACCTGCTATTTCATTTTGCAGGCACATCCCTCTCACCTGTACATGAATAGTCATCAATGCGTATAAATCCTGTTTTGCAGATGCACATGAAGGATCCTGGTGTATTTACGCACATGGTGTTCTCCCGGCAGTAGTGCTGCCCCTCAGCACACTCATCAATATCTGTGAACAGGATAAAGAGGAAGATAAGTCCGTTTCTATTGCGTTCCTTAAAACAGTTCCATACCCCACTCCTGACGATAATGGGTTCCTTGAGAAGCAATGCATTTTGGAAAGTTTTTTGCTTTCCACTTTTAAACAACTGCTTCAAGTGTTCAAACAACAGGAGCAGCATGAGCTTTCTGTGAACAGCTGTTAGTGGAGTTACAAAGGAGATTACAGTGGCTTGGATCTTTCTTGAGTCCTTTTGAAGTGCCTATGCTGCTATTTCTGTGGTTTAAAGAAGAACAGAAAAAATAACTGGAGGCCCAAAACAGGAGACCAACTGCCTCAGCACTGTAGTGGCATCCGTCACATTATTGGTGGAGTCACTGCAGGCACCAGTACAGAAACACACTACTATATATACCATACGCCTTGGAGCTAACAGGCATTGCTGCTTGGGAAGGACCTGTAAGGAACACGAAAAGTTCTGAAAAGACACCAGAGCTTATTAGAAGTTTATCTTAGAGCTGTGAAGTAGGCAATAGGTAACTTTATATATTTTATATATTTTCTAATATATAAATGTGAGTGTGTGAATACATAAATACACAGATACACATACAAACACCATATCTGAAACAAACACGAAAGAATGTGGTTTATTAAAAAATGTGTGTTCTGTTGGGAAAAAAATGCAACTTGATAAAAATGCTTGTTGGGATGGAACACTTGCAGCAGCATTAAGATAGAGAGGAAACTCCAGACATCAGTTACCATAGGTGTGGACTTCAAAACCTAATTGGTTTGGATACTCACTTTGACTGCAAAATTAGTACTATTTCTTGTGCTAGGCTTTATTTCAGTGGTAAGACTGAGAAAACACCAGAAACAACAAAGCAGCTTTTGCACACTATTTTTATGCAGCAAAGAATAAAAGCAATATTAATTTGGAAGCGATTAGTAACATGCTGCTCCCATAATAGCAATGATAAAGACAGCATTATTAACATACTCTGTACATCTAGTTACACTGTCATGCAATGTGCCACTGAATCTTGCTAGAAAAGTATGTCACAAATCAAAGGGGTGTACTGTTGGCCGTGTTTTTTTCCTGCTCAAGTGTTTTAATTTGCTCTCTGTTTTCAGTGCTGTTTACAGCTTTCAGATTTGAAAATAAAATCTCCAGATGGAGAACAGTGTGGTGTTCCAGAGTTTGATGACAGTTCAAAGCAGTAGGTTGGATATATAAACTCAAATCAGAGTTGACTTCCTAAATGTCAATAATATTAACTCCTGTACTTTTCTCCTGTTTAGGTCATATGCTTTCCTTCCAAATCTTTCTCCTGTTCCCAGCCTTTTAAAATCAATGTGTACTGTCTCAGTGTACTCATTGGCTGCTTTTCCCTTTATATTTCCACAAGAAAATTTGCTTTTCAGGACAAAACAATGAGACACATTGACTACAAGTGATCCTGTAGTCATTTTTCAGCTTCATTCAGCTTCAAAAAACACTTCTGTTTTTCCCAGCATATAAGGTCCCAATTTCTCTGCCCAATGTAAACATCCCAGGGACTCTACAGGAAAAGCGGGCAACAGAACACTAAAAATCATGAAGTTGACAATTGCAAGTGCTCAGCAGGGTGAGCGCAGGCTATTTTTCCACAAATTCAGTTCCCAAGAGATTCACAGCCAATAAACTTCAGCTGTTTTCCTTCCTTTCCCTGTAAGCTCTGAAGGCACAGAAGAATCGTGTACATACGGGTACTGATTTGGAAAAGCACTCGTCATTTTCACATAGACACATAAACGCAAAAATAAATGCGCACTTAGAGTGAGCACAGTGAGCATAATGAGGCAATGCATGTTTTGCAAATCACCATAGAAAGTGAAAAAAAAAGTGAAGCTATCACAAGTTTTCCACAGTGGGAGCTGTTTTGCACAGAAAGTGGGAAGTGACCCAAACTGCTGAAATAGATACAGGTGCTCTGCAGAAATGTAGATGTACAGTTCACAAAAGCAGTCAGCAGCTATGGCACATGCCTCAGCAACTCCCACAAATGATGCAGCTCGTGGCTTTCACTTTCCCAGTTCACAACTCCATATTAAATTAATGGTGTTGATTTATATTTAAGTAACAACATCAGTCTTCAAGTAATCAGAGGCCTTATGTTCTTTGATTCAACAGACTGCCTATGAGCCAGCTTTGACACCAGTGGAAAATTCTACTTAAAGATCCAAAGCCTCAAAAACATTAAATAGGACTTTCTGCGAACTGCATTAATGATTGCTTTGCTGGGTAAAAAGCCACAGGAGACCAAAAATGCTAATGGTTCAAACCTCCTAGTTTGGAAGTGTTCTAAATAAAAGCTTTCATTTTGCCAACATACCACGTATTGAGGTTTTGCAAAATGTTTTATTTATAGTTGGATTTATTTCAAAGCCTTGCTTATTCACTTGTTATAACAACAACAACAAAATGATCAGGTTAACTTTGGATTGAAGTGCTTCGTTCAAACCAAGCTGATTTCTTTTTCAAACTGATTTTTAAAGCTCACCAGAAAACAAAACACTTTCCCTGCCAGCTCTCTATAGTGCCTATGCAAAATGTGAAGAAAATAAAAGTACTACTGCTACTTCTTCTTTATTATCTTACATTGGCACTGAAACACCCTAAGCAAGTGTAAAAACTCCATTGTTCCACATCATGGACACGCATCTGATAAGAGGTTGCTTTTACAAACAGTTTACAAGTTTACACTAAATTACACTGCCAGTGGACACAAAAGATAATTAATACAAAAAGAAAAAAGCAGCAATCAAATGACTTGTTGCAAAAAAAAAAAAAAAAAAACAACATGTAATTCACTCCCCCTCTAGAACTCTATATGCTAGCTTTGTATATATATATATATATTCAGTTACGGCAGATAGATTGAAGAAGATTGAACTGGGGTGGAGAAAGAGTTCAGTACTTGTTCTTTTAACACTTCCAAAACAGAAGCCTTTTCGTCCTGCTTACTGGTTGAAACAGCAGTTTAGCCTTTTATTCACCTTGAGACACAAATGCACTCATGCAACAGAAAACCTGATGTATTTCTGTATCTATAAAAGCCAACAACATTTATCTTAATTTACCTTACTAAAAGCCTTCTTAGCATATTAATGCCTATTAATGTCTTACCGCTTAGTCAATAAGATCTTTAAGTCCATCAGTTCGTTTGGATGAAAGCACCACACCAATGCTTCTAAAAATCCAACATTAAAGGCTCAAGTGCCTTAAGTATGTGATGTGATGCTGAGCCACCAGTTGGGATGTACTGACAACAATGTAGTCATGGAGATTTTCAACCTGCTCTGTTGCCAGTGGAGCAGATGAAAGAGGAATCTCTGGGAAAATTGGTTAGTGCAGAGGTATTTGGAATCTGCACTTCAATTATTTTAGTCGAAAAAACTTCAAAACCAAAGAAAAACTCTTTTCTTTACCGCTCAAGCAGTCACAAAATTTACACAAAATACATAATCCAGGAAAATTTTCCCTACTCCCCTTACTCCTGTACCATAATGAGTTTTCTTCCCTAGAATGAAAATCCCAGCTATGTTTACCAATCCCATTAATAAGAAAAGAACTTGATCTGTAATCTATAAGTCATTGCTGACCAAAGCCTACAAAGATTCTCCTTAGGCCTCACTGTCCGTCATTACCCTTATACACCCCAAAAGCCTGCCAGGACAAACGAGACCGGTACTAACTCAGTAAATCTGTGCTGCAAAGTGAAGAGGGAAATCTGCTTCTAGAATTGAGGATCCCTTATAGATAGCGTCTTGCCTCCAGACATTTTCTTTACAATTCACTGGTTATCTAGCATAAATGATCTCCTTGGTCACACTTACAGAGGCACATGGTTAGCAGGGAGAAGTTCTTGCAGGATTTTTGCAACAGATAGTATTTCGTACATAGGAGGAGAGCAAACAGGAGCATTAAAAGTCATATTTATAAAAATGTATTTCCTAAGTGCATTAAAAACTACTCTGAACATGAGAGCAGAGCAGATTAGACCTCCAATTAAAATTCAAAAACAGAAAAACTTTTTCTGTTATAAAAGGATCCATCCTGACAGCCCATAAATGGGAATCTCCACATTTACCTGCAGAGCAGGGCAAAGTTTTTCCACCTTTATCACACAAATTCATCAGCAAACCTCCATGCTGACCTGAAGGCTACATTGCTAAGTGCAAGGGCGTTATTTGCTCACCTTTCGTGTGAGGCTGGGACCCCTCTGCTGAGAATTCCAAGGATGGATGCCAGTAACAACAGTCACTGCAAACAGACTGCTATTATTTTTATCACTACTCTCATAGAGGTAGAATCTGTTCCCTGACCTAGAAAAAGGGCATCAGAAGATCAGTACATGTTAGTCACCCGGTAAGGGAGGACAAAAGAGGAGAATGAGCAGTGAGCAACCAACAGCAACCACTGCCGGAGAAAATGTGGATTCAAAATCAACACAACCTCTCCTGCACAAAAGAACAAAAGTTGTCATTTTCCTTTCTCTTTGTCTTCCCTCCACTGACAACAGTCCTTTTCCCAGCTTCTCTCGCACCTTTCACCTGTCTGAGTAACTTCTGCTATGTCTCTTTCTTTGCTCGTGTTCTCTTTCCTCCTGTTTTCAGCCCATCCTTCCCCAGCTTCTTCTCCTTAAAAGAGACAAAATAGTCTTCCCAAACTTTAAAGCAAGTTCCCATAGGCTCACTCACCTGTAAAAGTATTTGTTTTCTTGTTTTTACCACCAAACATACCAACTGATTCTCACACTTTTTCAACTTGTTCAAGTTTTAAACTCCCCACTCCATTGCTCCCATGAAAATGTTCTTAGCAGGGTCTCTCCTAGTTCCCCAACAGTACTTCCAGACTCCTATTCTCTCCAGGCTCCCTCCACTTTCAGCTACAATCATCATATCTTACACACCTAGTTTTTCACACTAGTCACTTCCTGTATACACCATTTCTCACCTGCAGACTAAGCGAACGAAACACCTCAGGGCTTTGGCAAAGCCTTTGCTACCTCTCTTCCCACCAGTCTTCTTAGGCTCTCCATCATCAGGCGAACCTAAGGTTTAACTACCACTCTTTCTATAGTGAGTCACAAATCAACTGCTGCTCTTTTGTTTTGCTTTACTCTACCATATCCAGCGCAGCAGATTTTCCAGTTGACATATTCCACTTCAGTCAAAATTGTGTATTTTCTCACAATCTCCCACGTTATTTATCCCATCTGACTGCACTGCTGTAGCTGTCATCACTCACACCTTGTAGATAACCTTTGATTCTTTTTTCTCCTCAAATACACAGCCCCATACCAAACCAGTTTAACGTTACCAACAGATAGTAAAAGCCCAGCAAAATTACTCTGTGATGATGTGTATGCTTTCTGACTTTGTTGGCTTACTTTTTTTGTCGCTTTTTTCTTCATTTTTAGATTTACCTTTCTACAGTTCCCTCAAAAGAGGGAAGAACTAGGACCTGAGTCACAATAGAACTATTCTTGTGAATCAACTGCAAAAAACGTACCACATATATATAAAAAAAAAAAAATTACGTTTACATGAAAAAAAAAGGAAAAAATACCTTCCACCATCCACACCTTGCTGCTTCCAGCAAAAAACCTGGGCCACTGTCTCAGTGTAATGATGTACAGAGAGGATAAGAGCTTAACATTAGAGGAAATGGGCAGCTACTTGTGTCTATTGATTTTTATTGAATTATTAATAGATCTTAAGGGAAGCTGAGTGAGTTGGATTATAAGCATTAGCACTCTTGTAATTGAACTAATAAGAGGTTGTTTTAGCTTGACTAGACTGCTAAAGCAGCAATTAGACTAAAAATAAATTCTAATTATTGGATTCTCATATAAGGTGTGCTCTTTTCTTACCCTCACTTAAACTGCATACTTAACATATATACATCCACACGTGGTACACATCTTGGTGGTCTTCCCTTCACATTATTTTAAATCTCTGATCCTTGCTGAAGTTCATGATTTTTCTGCCTGACTCCTGCAGCTTGAGAGCAGGCTATTAGAATTGAAAATATGCTTAAAATAAAGTCAAAGTCACTCAAGGTCTGCAGTCCTTGACAGAAGCTCTAGATAGCTTTGAAAGGATACAATACAACATTACAGCATTTCAGAAATATGATTTTCAACAGTACAAAGACTTGTTTTTATTTCACTTTGCCCCAGTTTTTGAAAGTGAAGGCAGACTGTTGAGAAAAAACTGTCCTTGTTAAACATGCAGTAGGAGATAGTGCTCAACAGCTTCCAGTGCAAGTCAGATTCTTGGAAGAAAATGCAGTCTTCATTTCAGCCTCATGAAAACATTGCTGGACTCCACAGACATTATGCATTTTAAAAATATATATCACAGGAAATTTTTGAAAACAAATATTGTCTGCCATCATGTAATGTTTTACTTGGCAAACTGTATCTTCTTACTATTTAATTTCTTATAATTAATTCATATGGTAGTGTATACATGATAAAACAAGTAATTATATATAGCTATCTGTCAGACATGAAAGCATCCCGGGGGCTCTCCTTAGGCACCAAATAACTAGTCTGATGTAGCTGCACATTGAGAATAAAAATGATGTTGCATATGATTAATTAGTGAATTCCAGAAATCAGAACAAGTTACTGAAACTACAGCTCATGATCCACTTCCCTTCAGCAGTACAGTGTGTTTGATATAAGTCTATTAGTTTCAACTGCTAAACAAATCCTTTTTTTTCTAAAATTATGACAGCATCTCATCATTTTCTACTGTGAATTTCAAGAATTCTCTTAATACTTTTGTTTTCCACTATTCTGAAAAAGAATGAAGAGTGATAATATTTTTATGAATAAACTTCTGGTATGTATCAGACTGTACCACATGTGTATTTTAAAACTCATCATCAGAAGATGTATGCATATAGGGTAGAATCTATGGTAAGGGACCATGTGGGTGGGTTAGACTGCATTTGAGTTTGGGCATAATGTAAAGCAGGTAGCATATTCCCACAAGCTATTCAGTAAAATACTGTCTGTTCTACAAAAATAAATGTCAATATCCCAACTCATCTCTCAAAAGATGCCCAACTAGCTGGAGTATCATAACAGATACAATTGCTGTGGCTGTTATTGATATGTATGGTTTATAAAAGTCTATATTTTAAATTCACTCTGGTTTAATGTCTAGCATCTCTGTGCATTTGTTACAACTCTTAGGGATCCAGCCTCTACATACCATAAGATGTATTGCACATATAGACTGAGGTCGGAAAAGTTACATAAGGATTTTGGTACTCTTGTGCACAGTGGAATCATCTAACTCTTTCAGTAGTCATCCCCAGCTACAAATGAAAACTTGAGATAAAGATCAACAAGAACAAGATTAAAGTTTCACTTTATTTTCTCTTTTGTTTAGATTGCAAATTTAAACACTTCTTATGAATACGTTTGCCTTAATTCCTCTTTACAAAAAAAATACAACATACTTTTATTGCAAGGGGAAAATGGTTATGAGGAGTAAGAGAAAACCTCTCCTTACCAAGAAGTGGAAGTGTATGAGTTTAAAAGAGATTCTACAAAAATCCCTTTGTAAGATATGTTTCAGGTGTTATTTTCTTAGTGACACCATTGTCAGTCTTGGCTATGGGTGGATGGTAGAATCAGTCTGAACATCCTTCCCATAGAAGTAATTAAAATCAAATAACACATAATGCAAACTGTAAACGTACAGACTTCACCATTGTTATAGGCAGTGGGGCTACTGGTACACAAGTAAATACCATGCTTTATGCACCAGTGTCAGGTATATTTCCAGTATGTCCCAAGTTAGGAATGTTTTATCATCTTCCTGAATAAGAGCTGTGGCATATAAGCCACACTGATACATCAGAATTGGTCTGAAAATTCTTCACATGCAGATTTCTCAGTTACATAATGATGGAAATAAGTTGGCATCTTCTGCCTTTGCTAAGAAAAAAATATTAATAATTGATAATACATTAACTGCTTAATATGAATATTTTATGTTTAATATAAATACTTTAATTGCTTTTTAATAGAGATTTGAAAGGAACATTCTGCCTCCCTGGAATGGAAGCATTTCTATCTACTTTATTAGCTTTTCAACCCAACTCAAAATGACAAGGAAATGATTCAAATACTACCAGTTGATGTAGATGAGGAACTTTATTTCTTAAATATATGTGATATTGTTGCCACGGCTCACTTGGAGGGAAATATATATATATAAGAATTTAGGTAAGAAGAGAGAATCTCAGGTAAGTTTCTCGCCTTAGCAAAGCAGTCCTACCCAAAAAATATTGTGCATACTGTAAAGACAGCAAAGCCAGCAAATAGCACAGCATTGATTACTCACAAGCTTTAAGGTAAAATATTTAAATACTCTGGGCTTTATCTGCATTTCAGATGTCCTCACCTAATTTACTCATATTCTTTTCAATATTACACTCCCCTTAAAGAGAAAACGTGTCATTGATTACTGCAGTTGGCCATTATGCTTCAACACATACCCTACCGCAATTTGACCTGGACCTCCTGATGAAGTCCAACCAAGTGTTGTTTCTAACCTACTTTGGAAAGACGTGGTTCATCCTCTAAGACTCCTCACTTCCTTCAGCCAAGGATTATTAACATCAAGACAGCTTATTCAAATGCAGATCTCTACACTGAAAACTCCTTTGAGTCTCCCCTCAAGAGAAAATTATCAGTAAAACTGATAAAATTCTCAAATGTAGGCAAAGTCACTCAGTCTTTAGTATTATCTCAGCTGCTGTTCTTGAAACTGGGACAAACATGGCAACAGAGAAGAAACTGGGAGTTATTGAAGAAAAAGGGTAAATTAGAAGAAAAATGGAAAAAATGTTTTCAAAAAAGGTACGTTTAATAATATTAAATGCTTCCAAATATTGTTTGGATACGTTAGCTATGTCATGTACTATTCAAGAAGTACAACTAAATTCCCATGTATCAAAAGGTGAATGTTGTGGCCCTCACAACCATGACTTAGATCTAGGACTGTGGCCAGCAATCAAGCACCCACCAGTAACTCATTCCTCCCCATCAGCAGGATAAGGGAGAGAATCAGAAGAGCAAAAGCAAGAAAAAAACCTTATGGATTAAGGCAAAGACAGTTTATGTAGTGAAGAAAAAAAAGAGAAAAAAAAAGGAAAAAATAAAAAAATGCAAATGCAGTAACTCACCACTTCCCTCAAGCAGCCTGACATTCAGTCTCCAAGCAACAGCTGCCTTAGCTTCTATTGCTGAGCATGAAGTTACATGTCATGGAATATCCATCTGATCAGCTGGGGTCAGCTCCCCCAGCTGAGTCCCCTCCCTTGCCTTTGCCCACCTCATCCTCCTCGCTGCTAGGGAAGTGAGAAATAGAGAAGGCCTTGACACCACACAAGCACTGTTCAACAACAGCCAAAACACTGGTGTGCTATCAGTAGTGTTATAGTAAAAATCTAAAAGAGCATCTAGTGCTTACAAAAGGCCGCTACATTCTCCTGCCTTCTTACTTGAGCTTACCACCCTCCCTATTTAATCAGCAGTCCGTAGAAATGCTCCTGAAGTGAAATCAGATTTTGCACAGAAATAGTTGAGCACTGTTTCTAACTCAGAAACTCCAATTTCAAACAATCCTTCCAATCATTGTCCCCAAAATTACAAAGAAAGACACCTCCCCCAAATATATGATTTGAGAAATGATGCGGTGTAGTTTAAGTTCAAGGATGGGAGAACACTCACAGCTGCCACAAGCAGATTATTTGCAAACCATCTTATTTCAGCTGATGTCTAGTCTTGCTGCCTGAGTAAATTTCACTCTTCTGGATGCACCAATATATCCTGGCAACTAAGAGTCACAAACTTTATCCTTAAAAATTTCTTTAGTGTAGCTCCACCACCAAAAACGTAGTGGGCATATCTCAAATACATCATGGAAGGTGATTGTCATTTTGAGAGGACTGCCAAGAATTCTATATTCAAAAGCACCTACACAGCATAATCCATACCCAACCTATCCATAAGTTATTCCAAAACACACAACAAGCTCAGGCAGAAAGTAGATTTCATAGTACTTGGTATAAGGCTTAGAGCATGTAAATGAGGAAATCCCAACTCTTAAAAGTATTTCTTTTAACAGTCCTCAAAGGAGAGTTAAATGTGACATAAATATTAATAAATAATATTATTATAAAGCATAAAGGGATCTATCATAACAGTATCTAAAGACATCACATAGCTTTGGAAAAGCATCAGCTATTTCTAGGACAGAAGTGAAACTCTTGCATCATTCAAAGGAAATTTATACAGCTTTTCAACGCCAATACTGAAGCCAGCTTCGAATATTTTTATTTTTTTTCCTCCTTAAGGAGAAGTTGTACCAACGGGAGCATTATTCTTTCTGTTTATTCTCTGAATTGTAACAGTACTTAGGCATGAATCAAGATTGGTGAAGTCTGGTTCTAATACAGAACAAATGACATCCAATTTTGCGGTATATTTTAAGTTTGTTAAGAGAGAACATAGAAACAGCTATCATACTCATGGGCACTAGCCATTACAAAATGTCGTCTCTGAAAAGCTTTATGTTAACTTGTCGTTTCTACACTTGGCATTTGCTAGTAATTAAAGCCACAATGCCACCTGCAAAAAGAGTTTGTGCTAAGAAAGGGAGATGGGGACCACTTCAACAATTCAGGATGAAGGACAGGACTCTGAAAAAACTTGTCATTGCACTATTGTTACTACGCCCTTTAGTGTTGCCTTTTTTTATATGAAATTGAGCATCTTTCCAGAAATTACCAACTCAGTGCCCAAAGTGTCCACCCGGGCTTGAAAAAGGGATGCACACCTCTGAACAAAACCAGGTATTACAGTCTCATTGGTCCCCTGCCTCTCCACATCCACAAAAGCAATTCTAAGGTTCCATCTTGAGTTTATTCCCCCTGTTGCCAGCATTCACCCTCTACACTTGTCAGAGATGACCTGCCAAGGCCAACTGTTAACCCATGTGCAAAAGGTGCACAGTTCCAGTGCGTACTGCCAGTATGGCACTCAATGAGCAGCATAGCCTTAACTTCAGCCTTGGCTAAGAGAGCCCCACCTGTCAGGTTCTAAATCATATATGGTTTTAGAATGTCATTTTCTGTATCAGTACAGAGTACTACAATGATTAATTTTGGAAACAATGTCATATGCCCAAATAGAAGCATATGAGATAAGAAATCTCAAAAATTTGTCATGCTGAATTCACACCATGAATTCACAAACTGCTATATCCATTTATAATATGGACGCACTGATCTTGCACATGATGATCAACTGTGTCCTCATCTAAACATTTCACCAACAGTGATGATCAAGAAGCTTTCTATTTTTTACTTGTTACATGCCTGGCAAGCTCTTCTCATAGCAACAGACTCTAATTTGAGTGATGTGGAGATCACTAAGAGCATAAATTGTTTTTCTGCTTTTCAGACAACAGGGAAAGAATGCAGCTGCAGGAAAAAAAAAAAAAAAAAAAAAAACAAGACCTTCTTTAAGCACCTGATTTCACCACGATTCCATGGCTTCAGTGCCCCCTTCAAAATGGAAATGGCTGATGAGTTCTCTGGAATGCAGATCTGCAACCTTAGACTCTGTGTAAGTCCCCAAGGACTGTGTGACAAAAATGACTGGTGCTGCAACAAAGAACAAGCTACACAGCTTGTCCTGGTGTCAGATGCCTGCTGGGAGGTTTATTTCTGCATGATTTTTAGTTCTACTTCTTACAGCAGGTTTCTATCAAATGACTTACCATATACACTAAGCAGAGATGTATGCTCCTTTCATGAAAACAGACATGAATTCTCAAATCTAACTTTACAGATAAGCATTAATGCAGCTACTAATTCAAGTAAGCTGCAGGAATTAACTTGTGCAGAATTCAGCTGAAGGAACTTCTTAAAAGGCCCCAATCCATCCCATTTACTTGTCTGTCACCAGAGAATAGTCCTGGTATTAGGTGGGACTACAGAGCACTGTAGACTACTCGGAGACACTTAATTTTCAGATCAGCTGGCTAAATCTGAAGCAAATTGCTCATTAGCCAAAGGCCACGCTGCTGATAAAACTTAAGCTTTAGTGTAAGAACGGCTTGATGGCACACCAGTCTTATGCCTTTGATACTAATGGCATGGGCTTGCAGAATCAGGGTTTTCATGAGAAAGAGCAACAGCAAAAAAGAAGACTTTGGCTTTCAGTGCTGCAGTGGGGATGTTTTGTTTCACAGGATTACAGGATAAGAATGCAAAGATACAAATTTTAGAAACACCTCTTCTGATTAAGTAGCTGGTTGTTCCCTGATATCAGAAGAGCCTCTAAAATTATAAACCATCCTTCAATATGACTTATTATTATTATTATTTTAGCTAATTAATAAGCTGCCTAACTTGTTCATCACATTTAATTGGCCCATCACTCTGACAACTCATGAATCAATACAGTCTTCCCACATCAAGTTACACAGTGGAGCTGAGCATCTTTGCAAGGTATTACCTTCACAGTAGGCGTTGTCCTCTCGAAGGGCCCTGAAGCCATCTCGGCAGCTACAGACAGCTCTGTCATCTAGGTTTCGGCAGACAGAATGCTCCATGCAGTTATGTCCTTCAGTGCAAAAGTCATGGCCTGTTCAGAAACAAATATGATTGAGCATTAAAAAGAATCCAGGGATTACAAACCACCCCTGTCAAATACAGTGCTATCTTTTTCCAGTAAAGTCAAAGAACACTTTTCTATTGTTCATGAGATACAGAAAAACAAATTGTATCAAGGATGCAGCGGATGAAAGGAGTAGTAAGGGCCACGGGAACAGACTGTCTTTAGGTCTTTGCTTCAGCTTCAGGTTATGCCATTGACCTGAAGGCAGCTGGATAGGTGGCTTGCTTAAATCTGCTTACCATCTCCTTGTCATTGTTAAATACTGTTACAGGACATTTCATAACAATGCATTTTTCTGGTTTTTGGTGTTTTGTTCCTGTTGTTGTTGTTGTTTGGTTTGTTTGTGGTTTTGGGGGGTTTCTGTTTGGTGTTTGTTTGTTTTTTTTTTTGCCAAACTTTTATAAAAAAGAGCTCAGTAGCTTAGACATTCAGTAGCTCATTTACTAATGGGATTACTTTTTTTTTTTTCCCCTAGCGCTTACATTCCCAAGTGTTTTTGCAATCTTTCCCCATTTAACTAAAAGTCTTTGATTTACATTGACTTGTTTTGCTTTTCTCTTCCCTTTATCTTTTTCTTTCAAGCTCCACCAACTGAAATCTCTTCCCAGATTGCCTCTGCCACTCCATTTCAGAGAAATTTATTTTTAAAAATCTTACCTTTTGGCCTTCCTTATTTTCTTCTAATTTTCCATTTCTATTTTTCTTAAGTGTGTTTTCTACAGCAACTTAATTATGAATTTTTGAGATTCTGAAGTTCTTTTCCAGGCTAAAAGATTTAGAATGAGCCTTTTAACTCAGTAGGTTGTTGTTGCTGTTGTTGTTTTTTAATATCCTATGTTAGCTCTCACTGAAATCTAATTAATAAATCATCCTTTATTATGCTAAAACCAAGCTGGTTACAGTAACTGACTTGAAGATTCCAAACTTCCACACCCGTCTATTAAGATGTGATGTTTGTCTCCATTATTTTCTTAGCAGTCTTATTTGTTTAACATTTTCTTCTATAACTGAAATATCAGAATTGGTCAATCAGCAGTACTTCAACGGTCTTTGCCAATGACTCTGTCCTTGTTTCAAAATCTCCCCTGGGAGAACTTAAGAATGTGGGCCAGGCTCAGGGCACCAGATTGGTGTAATAGCAGCAATTCCAGAATATAAGCAAGCTAGGATTAGGTTGTAACACTGGCTTCTTATGAAATACCAAACAAGTATTTGCTGGCGGTAGAGAATATTATTTTTAGCGCTTCACTGGGCTTCTGCTTCAAATTTTGATACAAAACAGCTTCTATCCCTAAATTATATGAGTATGTTGTCATCAGAAAAGTCTGGGAAGAAAACTCTCTAACTCCAGTGTGACATTAGAAAGCCAGCATTCCTTTATTTTTACAATATGTACCAGACAACTTGACAAATCAATCGTGCCGTCTCAGAGTTCAGATACTACATTTAAACAGCTAAGATATACATATGCAATACATTGGCATACACATATTCATTCTTTTCCAAGAACTTATTACTTTATGCTAATGTTCCTCTTGGCATGCATGGGGGGGGCCTGTGATGGTCCTAGGCCACCTACTTCCTCCTCTTTATTTCACCTTCCTCTTCATCACAGTGCCCTTTGGCCAACCTTCAGCTCTTTTTCGCTCAATTTGGCAAATGTCCACTGCTTGTTACCCCATGCATTATAACTCAAGACAATTTATGTAAAACCCAAGAAAAAGTCCTTGAACCTGGTGGATGCAAAGATAAAAGTAGTCTATTGTGACTTCAAAGCTTCTGTGAAGCTAGACCACTCAGAAATTCAAGACTGGTCCCATACCAAGCAAAAGATAAACTGGAAAGTTTCTGAACTTAGCACACATGAATTGCTTTTTGCTAAACTAATATATTGGTCCTTAAACTAATATATTGATCTCTATTGCTAAACCAGCCTATATCAATTTTAAACAGGCAAATGGCAGACTCTGCTTGAGTGTCAGTTCATATGCACGTTTTGAACTTGGATCATAAGCAATGTGAAGCAATACAAATCAAGCTGAAAAGGCAAAAAGAAAGGCGAGTCCATAAAGACAAAAGGTTTTAGTACTTAAACTCAATGACATAGTCATAATACAAACATCACTGAGCTACTAGTGTAGTGAAATCTGATGATTACAGTTCTTTCTTTTCTGCTTTGGATAAAGAGAAAAGTTTGGCTAATTTTACTTGCATGATATAATTTACCATAACTACCACAATGCTGTTATCTAACACAGTGCTTATGTTAGAAGCAAAAAGTTCTGTAGTTCTACATGCATTACAGGCTTTTCAATATTCACTAATGACAGCAAAAATGTGTGTCAAGAGCAACCTCTTCCCATAGTGATATTTGCTCTTTGCCCTTTTGCTGTCTTCCTCATTGAAATTAATAACATCGAATTAATAACAAACAGTCATATTTTTTGATTTCCTGGTCTGGATTTCTTTGTATCAGACTGGCATTTCATAACTAAGAATGTACGTATTATTCAGGAAGTGGACAATAGGGTTGGTTTTGTGGGTGGTTGTTTTTTTTGGTTGTTGTTTGTTGTTGTTGTTGCTGTTGTTGTTATTTTCTGAAGATTCTTAACATTCATGTCTCAGCTGTATTAAGGTTGCCATTTAAAGAATGCTTCTTGTTTAAAGAATAAAATCTATGTTCCATGAGAGGCCATGATAGCATGGTTCAGGTAGGACTGAAAATGATCAGAAAGCACTAATCTAATATGTATTAAAACTTTCTAGCTCTGCCAGGCACTATAAACACAGAATTATTTTCTCTAAGCCACACAAGATTTTATAGAAAATTATCTTGAAAAAAAATTATTTTTGACTGGTCTTCAAGAGCCATCAACTTTTCTTAAGCTCTTTTCTTCTACTTTCTTCTTATCTCTCTACTTGATGTCATTAATAATATCCTTCATGGTGCCACTGACCAGCACCAAAACAAGTCTAGCTACATTCTTCTTTTCACTGAAGTGTATCTAAAGTCAGCCCAAGAGTCTAACATCTTCTTTCATGCCAGGTACCAACTTATCATTATTTAACTTTAGGAGAAACAGACACGTCCACTTGAAGTTGCAATTGCTTATATCTTTGAAGACACTGATATTACTCCAGATCAAAAGACTGGGCTCAAGACAGAACACTTCCAGCACCTTTGGAAAAGACCAGTACTTGTATAACAGATGTTATACAAGTATATGTAATGTTTGTATAACCAAAACAGCACTAAAAGGTTCTGCTCGTAGATGCAGAGTACAACTCCAAACAGATCAACAATATATGACACTCTTTGAACTACTGCACAGCACAAATTGTTCTCCAAAGCAGACAACTCAAAGCACTTTAGAAGGATGCTTGGGAACACATTTTTCCAATCTCATTTTGTTCAGACACCAGAAGGAGTGAGGGGTAGAAAATCACTAATCATACCTACAAAATCCTTTGATTTTCACCCACATTCAGCTAGAATTAAACACACAGGAGCCAGCGAATGTGTCTTACAGAATTCACACTTCTAGATATTTTACAAACAACTTTTAGACATCATGATGCAGGAATTGTCCAGGAATTGTTCAGATTCACAAAGTCTGCTGAGATTACATGTAGGAGTGTCATATCCAAAAAGATCACGAAAAAGTCTGTGTAATCTATAAGAAAACAAAACTGCACTGAGCTTATATCTGTCCTATTATTTTCTTACCTTTACAGATTTTGCAGCAACTGTGAGATAATGGGATCTGCTGAGATTCTGGGCAGTTCAAAGTTGGACAGCTGTCTTTTGGAATACGCTGCATTTTGTGGTCCTGTTAGATGGAAGCAATTGATTGTTGTTGTGGAAGAAGATAAAGGATAACTTTAGTTGGCTTTTGGCATTGTTATGTACAAACAAAAAAAGTACTTATGCTAAATCCAGACACCTTTAAAAACCATTTGAAAGGACAGCACAGCATAACAGAAGCATCAGGAACCACCCTGTGCTAAAACCTTTCCAAGTAAGAGACAGTATAGAAGCAGTTCTCATTCTTTATTTTATCTGTCAGGCAGCTTGCCTCGAAAGCTTCTCCTAAAACCACATCCAAAAGAGCAACATTTTTTTCTCAAAAACAGAGGCTGTAGAGCCCAGAGTAATAATGAAGACTCTAAAGCACCTTTCTAATTACACAGCATATAAAATAAAAGTTGAACATCTCTGACCTTAATGTTGTAGTAAAAACACTGAAGGAAACAGGCATTGATTCCATCTTAGGGAAAAGGTTTCTTATTAAACTTGGACCAGCATCTGGAAGCATCTAATGCCGAGATGTCATCTGAACATCTTCAGGCATTTAATGCAGGTCACACACAATCACTGTGGTATGACCATAGTGAAATGCCTATCATCTTAGCAGTCAGGCTACCACAGAAATACCACCTGTAATATCTTCTGATGTGCTGTGTTCCTAATAAAGCAAAAACAGAAACCAAAGCAAACAAACAAACAAAGCAATAACATGTTCCTCCTATGCCAAGGAATCAACAGTTCAGATAAAATATGAGCTCACTGAATTCAGGGCCCTGTATTTCTGCATGCAAGGAAATGCCTCATGAATATGTTATTGCATGTATGCATGTATTATTATTACAGGTTTAGCATATGATTTTAAGTCATCTTTAAACAAAATATATAAAAATGAAATTAAAATTACCATCCAAATTTTACATTAAACAATCCAGTCCAAACCTGAAATCACACTAAATAAAGCCAGATGCTGATGTGTACTGTAAACCAGAACAAAGACCAGCAGTCTTTCAAAATAAAGAAAATAACGTTCAATAGAAATAATACCAGAGTAGTCTGGATTGCATTTTATTTATTTATTTATTTATTTTAACTGACTTTACTTTGGAACAGAATGTTTAATTCACTTGTCTTACAATATTTAAACAGAAAAGTGCATAAGTGCTTGCCTACAGCAGACACAATTGCTGTTTATGATGCTTAAAATCACGTGCAACTTGAAAGAAGGAATTCTGTACACCACCTTGACAACTTCACCATAGGCTTCCAATCATGAAATCAGCACTTGTGCCAGTCCTATCAAGTCTGTCTTGTGTTACAAATTATATCCCTTTATGACAACTCTATTGTCACTATAATAGTGCCAACATACGACTTCCTGGCTGACCCACACACTTTACAGTGCAGGGATTTTCTGCTCTGAAATACCATTCAAAAGGCTGCTCATCAGAAACGTGTACTTCAGACCATGAAAAAGAATAATATGAATCAAATCTGCTGCTTAATATTTCAACCAGGACAAGCAGGCAGTCCACTAACATCCAGCATCATCAACAAAACACAGATGAGCAATAGAGCAAACAGACATTTTGTTCATAGTGTGTACCTGCTGCATGCAAGAAAGATGAAAGATATAACTTTTGATGACTGTGAATTAATCACAGAATTAATGTCCCAAGTGCCACACTGAAAAATATAAGCTCGCAGTCCTGAAAACAATATGACTGAAACATACATTTCCAAAATAATTTTTTGGCCATGTTCTCCTTCCTTTTTTCAAAAGATTTCAAAGTACCTCTCAGAGAATTAAGCTCAGATGAAAAGCAATGACAGTAGGACCACAGCCGCCAGTTTTTCTTTGTAAGATACACACTTTCTCACAAAGACATGAAGATGCTTGAAAATTGTCAGGAATTTGCCTGATGGATGGATGGAGACCCTCCCTCCAGGAGCAGGCAACAAGGGCACATCAAAGGGAACATTGTAAGCAGGCTTGAGAGCAGAGGACTGACTCTGAAGTCTAGGTACAAACTGCAATATTATCAAGACTTTGGTAGGCAGAAAGAATTTTATATGTCAGTTTTTGAGTCATTCTAGATTTTTCCACAGCTCCATGGAGTTTGTACAGTGTTAAGTACAGCAGTTAAATCCCTTGACCTCTGCTGCAGCTTCATGGAAGGAGTTTTCCCATCCGTTTCCTAGAAACATGCATTCAGTTTTTCAGCCCCACTATGCAGCATGCAGCTCCCTTCCCAGAGATATTCCCACCCCATCCCTTTGCCCCAGCAACAAAGCAGGGCATGCCACAGCAAGTGGGTGACTGCAGCTTAAGCATCAGCCTGCAGCCATGCCCTCAAGTATATTTTGCCCTCTGAGTGCATTTGTGGTCTACAGAGCATCTGTATTCTTACAGCACAATGAGGTCAACGGCATGGTGTGTTCTGCTTAAAAATCAAATGACAAGTCTTCTAATTTCCAACATAAGAAACAGAGCTAGACACCCAACATGCCCCACCCTTTTCCTTCTTTTTTATCCATCTTTTCCACTCAGAATTATCCTGAAGTCCCCATCATGTTTGTTCATCATTTGCACCTGGTCTCAAAACCGTGAACAATAGCACTGCACACATGTCGGTGGAAACATAACACAGCCTGGTGGGTCTTGTTACTGATGATAGGGAGGATATGTAAGGAGGAAAGAATGCAGATCAGGCGTCAAGCTGCGTAATCAAGGCTCGCAGCTATGCAAAGCAAATGTATTTGCAAAATCGTCTGTGGAACTCAGTAAGACAAAACAAACACAGGACGCCTTAGATGATTTTTTTGTTGCCATTTCCTAGGGTGGACCTATCCGTATTTCAATAGTGGAACTTTGATATTTCTATCATACAAGAATTGTTTTTCATAAAAAACGTTCTTACCTTGCACTCAAACAGAACACAGTCCCCTGAGCTTGAATACACCGTTTCTCTTTGTCCTTCAAAGTAGGTTCTGCCTTCAAATATGCACACCGCTTCAGGAGAAAATAAAAAATATTACAACGTTTTTGTATTAGTACTCTGTTTATAGAACCTATGCACTTCTTTAGAGATAACGGCATTTTAGAATTTAAAAACTGATTCTGTTGCAAGAATATTCTAAAGCCACCTGCAGGAGTCTGGATATCACAGGAAAAAAAATCAGAGAAAAAAAGATGAAAGAACCACAAAGACGTGTATAAATAGAAGGTGAAGGATGGTGGAGCTGATGGTGAGGTACTCAGAGACTGAGAGGGCAGAAGGAATGCGCCGCAGGTCACACAAGGAATATGTGGCTGCCTGCCTGGGCAAAAACGAAGCATAGAAAGGCAGCTGGGGCCAGGAGCAATGCAGAGATGGGAACCACACTCAGCAGCCATGTGAAAAGTTCAGAGATGAACAAGGAGTTGGAGATGTGAGAGCAGTGCAGGCAATGTTAACAGATGACCAGTGTCCTGAAGAGGAATGCTGTCTGATGAAGGGCAATCGCAGAAGCTGCATTTTTGCATTTTCCTATCACAGCCCTCTGATATACCACCACAGATATGTCTAAGTTACGTATTTGTAGCTTGATTATCCCCATTATTTACCACTACTGCTAAAATATATTAGAATGTATGAATTTTACTGCACAGGAACAGAACTTCAGTGACTGTGGGTTTTTTTTTTGTTTGTTTGTTTTTAATAGAAGTATGGTCAAACCACAAGTGACAGGATGACCCAGGCTAGTTGTTGGTTATGCTGTGACCTGGCCTCATGCCACTCCTGCACCCTGACAATAGCATCATTACAGCACATGCTGATGTGGCACATACCACATTGCTCACTGAAGTCCCCATTTGGTATTTAAAGGCTACATAAAATACCTGCAAAGCAAACCACTTCTTTGGGTTTTTTTAGAAGTGTCTATTACTGCAATTACACTATGCAAAGAATAAAGGCTAAGTAGTGTAACTACTAGGTGAAGAAAACTCGATGTCCGCCTCTGCTGCTGAGGACACAGTCAAGGCTGATCAAGGAAGTATAATCATGAAATAATGGGAGTGGGTTACTGCTTTAAAGTTCTAGATTACATGTTTGAAGACTAATTCACTACATCATTGACTTGGAGATGTAAATCAATTTTACTGCAATTCATTCACAGATAGATTTATCCATTCTGTTTAACGAGACAGCAATTTGAAGACAATTTTAAAATCTCCGATTGTGCAAGAGTTTCTATTGCCTGGCCTACATTAATTACCCTTACAGCTTTCCCTTTGGATTTTATTATTTCTTTTTCACTTGCAGCTCCTTGATTTTGTAAGCTTCTTATTACATTGTGAGCATATGACCAGTCATGCCTTGAAACCAATATTTCAAGGGAAGTGATAGGCATAGTGACAAAAATGTTGCATAATTTTCCCAAATTTCCAAATGTGAGTTAAAATATCTTATAAAATATAAAGTATCTTGTGTGAAATAAGCATATGCAGCCCTTTCCAGGAGTAATATCACAATAAGCTCCAACATCCCACATCTCATGAATGGTGGAGTTTGCTGTCAGACTCAGTGAAGGTCCTTAATAAAGGAGGGAGTCCTAGGGCTAACAGAAGGAGAAAGTTTGCATAGCATCCACAAAGAGGGATCACAAAGTGTTGAGAAAGCTCAGTACAGTACAGTGTTCTACTCAAGGTCCTCTAGAAAAAAAGTATGTTGAAAAAAATCCACGTAAATCTTTACGGGGGACTAACACATCTTGAATCCAGACAGGAGAAGGAAATCATTCAGTCATATATGTCACTTCCTATATATTACTGGCCATGACACCAAGCTGAAATACTCATATATTAAGCCCTTTCCCCTGTCGCACACATTTCAGGCTTCCAATAACTGCTACAAATGACAAGAAAAAAAAAAAACCAAGTACAGCAATGTCTGAAGGCCAGATAGTGGTCTGGACTGATAGCATTTCCTTCTGCTTCAAACAGGCAGCCCATGCCTGCTCATAGGAAAGGCAGAAGACATCAAGATCTAGTTATTCTGTTGGAAGAAAATTCCCTCCTGAAACCAAAATATTTTTAGCATATTAATATGACAACCTATGCATCTTAAAAATAAAAATTAAAAAAAAAAAATGGGTATCCATGCTACCTCAAATCACAGTCTGCTGAATCCAGTGACCTTATCAACATCTGTAAACCTCTGGTTCTCCAGAGAAACCTAGTCAAGAAATTAAAAGAAAAACTACCAGAAGACATATAGCCTTCTGCAAAATCAGAAAGATATCTCTTATTTTACCAAAAACCCTTTGAAGTTTTTGGGTGTGAAATTATCTTAACATGGTGCTGCAGTATCACAAACATATGCTTACCAAAACACATGGGCACTTCACCTACACCAGAAGCACTGGCTCAGTGTTTAACATCGCTTTAGTAATGGTCTAAGTTTGCCAGTGCAATTGGATGTCCAATTTGGTGAGCACAGAGCATGCGTGGAAAGATTTCTAGTAAAATAAAGGTGCTAGTCTTCTTATCCCCCACTTTTCTCCTTGGAGAGTAAGACCTACATCTCCGGCAGTGTGGAACAGCATGCTTTTTCTGCCTCATGCCAGCAGTTGACACAGCCAGTACACATCTCTCGATGGTGATGCTTCATGTCTTTATTTTCCTTCAGAAATAAAGATATTTCAACAACGTGAACATCTGGACTAGAACAGTGTAATTGGAAAGTCCAGTGAAGATTTAATTTCTGCCTATCTAGATGCTTCCCAGAATACTGTGATTAGTTTGTGATTGGTATCTCTCTGGGGAAACATATCATGTTTCATCTTCCTAACTCCCTTCATCTGACAGATTTGAGTCACAGTCAAGAAATTACCCGATGATTAGTTGTTTCAGAACGTGATAGTTATTGCCTATGTAGGATTTCATCTACAGCTGAATTACATGAACCATTTCCTCTTGCCATCAAGCTTCCACTTACTCCTACTATTGAAAACAAAATATATATTCAAAGCACAGTTTTCTAAGAAGGTGAAACAGGAAGCCTACAAAGCCTGGTAGGAAATTTGACTATTCTTGATCTATTTATATACATATGATGATAATATGATGATAAGCATCAGGATGGTGTCTAAAAATATTATTAGCAAGATCTGTTTATAGTCCCATGATTAATTTATGCAGGCACAGTAATAATAATACATCTACTCCTTCTAGTAATATTTATCTCACTGTGATAGCATGGCACATTCCTCATATACATTCAGTGAAAAGAATTCTTGACGAGCCCACTGGCTGTTGTGTTCACTCAATGAATCACCTACAGTTTGTCAAACCATCACTTTCACAACACTTTTATCTTCCCACTGGCCTCCAAATGACACTTTTCTTCTACAGTTACGTGTCTTTAAAATATCTACATAGAATCCATGACCCACCTAACACTTGTCTTCCATTCCCTGAGTTCACAGTATGTCACTTGTATGATTTCTCCCTTTTGTATATATCATCTTTGACATCTAGATTGTTTTTGTCTTCCTCTGAGGAATGTCTGTACATTCCCCTTTGCTATCTAAGCTACTTTTGATTCAGACTTCTCACCAAGTGAAAGCAGAAAGTTTGGAACGTTGGTAAACTCCTAAATCTGCTACATTTTCTTATGTTCACAATTGTCCAATGAGTAGCGGAAATAACTGGGAGCTCTGTGAAATCTTCCAGTAGCTATGAAAGCACAACTTAATTCTGGTAATTAATTCTACGTTTCTGCAACTTTGTTCATACAGGTTGCCAGGGTGGCATGGGGGAAGGATATTAAGAAAAAAAGCTAGTTTATTTAATTTTCCGACCTCTTCCTTGAAACGTTCCAGAAATCAAGCTTAAGGCACTGTATAAGACACATTAATCCTACTTTGTAAGTTTACATAGTGTGGAACCTTTGTGTGGCTTTATCTTAGAAATACAAAAATAATGGTCACCTGTCATGAATTTTTCTCTCTCAACTGTCATGCCATTATGAGACATGCTTTCACCCCTATCTCATGTATCTTTGCAAGGGGGTTCAGGCATTATTTCTTATTTGCTCATTCACTGTTGCTTCTCGGTTGCTGCAGTCAGTGAGATTTGAGATTTGCTTCATCTTGTGTCATCCCCATCAACAATTCAAAGTGATTTCAGACTTCAAGAAGGAAAATATAGTGAGGGTTTTTTTCAGTCAACCACTGTTGAAAAGAAGTATTTTTTCGATCATTTAAGAGCATCTGTGATGTAAACCACCTCCATTAACAGGCTGCTTAGTCACATGGGAAAGATACTCTAAAATCATAAATTCTTTCATCTACCTCTTATCTTTTCTACATTTCCATTAATTGCTAGAAGGAAGTTATATAATTCATCTAATATGTTCTTTGCAGGAAGTCTTCTGTGGAATTCATCAGAGCACTAGAATGAGGGCTATCTGAGGCATCCTTAAAGACCAAAAAAAATCAATCTGAACATTGGAAAAAACACATCAAAACATGACCAAAAGTTATGTTGGTTGCAGTTCAGCTGAGGCAAACAAACCTGACAGATGAGTAAAATTTATGGTAGGCTGCAGGACAGGGAGTCTGGGAAGGAGTATGCAACCAATCAAACCAATGGGCATCACACACTGCCCAAAGCAAATGTGTGGGTACCTCTATTTAAGTAAATATTTAAGATACTGGGAGATGTATGAGTAAACTATCTCAGATTTTTCCTGGAATGGCATGAAAGAAACCAACAAGAAACAACTTGCTCACTTTCAGTGAGTGAATAGATTTCTCCATAGAGAAATATTGTGTTATTAATATATAAACATTTCAGTCTATGCAGCCAAGTACTCAAACTACAGATGAAACTGGAAGCAGCTAATGTAACAGATTTTTTACATTCATCAGATAAGCCTGCACTGAGATCAGTTAACACTATTTTAAAGACAAATTAAAAATAAGAAAGATGTAAATATATAGAGAGCAAGCTCAGACATTTTCAGACAAGTCACAGAGATGTGTCCACTTCAGTGCTTGGTTTTGGATGCTACTGTGACAACAAAGATTCAAGACCTTCCTCTTGTAACTGATTTAATGTCATAAACCATGGCAGAATTAAAAGAATTTCCATTTTCCCTCATATAACTATGATGTTACTAATCAGATGATATATGTGAAAGAAATACTTTGAAAAGAAAAATCCTACATTCCTAAAAAATTACTTTTCAGCAATAGGGCAGATGCTTTACTTACTATTAATATCACGCATGCCTTGAGTACTATGAGTAATACTCTTCAATTTTAAGCTGTGGGATCAAACTTTAAGTGTTATGATCATGCATGCCGAGAGATGAGCAGAAGTGTCCTCATCTTTATGCTTTCCTTTTTCCACTACTCGGCACTCATAATGCTACCATTTAAAAAAATAGTAATTAAGGTATTCTGTCCACATCTTCAGGAAAGAAAAAAAACAGCAGATAGAACAATCCTGGTTCAAAGAATTGTAATGAAGTCTTGTACTTCATTTAGACCATTGTTGAGAATGTATCCATACACAAGAAGCCTGGATACTGTCTGATGTTGGCTTCTCTTAAAAATGACATTATTGCTACCCACACAGTGGCTTTAACACTGTTAAACATGGCAGCCAAAATATTTATGCTGACAGACACGGACAACTTTGGCTTTAGAGCAATAGACCAGATTCTATTTGTTAAATAGAGCTAGAATATTTTGGATTTTAAATGTAGGATTTTAAAAACTTGGGCATGACTAATGCAATCAAAATGCCCATCTACTTGCCAAATTAACTCTGTTGGCCATCCGGTACTCAAATGACTTTCACAGCAAAATGTCAAAAATAAAATCCAATGCCAAGACAAAAGTGTTAAAGGGTGTCAGGAAGCGAAAAGCAATTAAAGTTCCTATTAATTATATTATGTGACTATTGTATTACGATTTCATTAAAAGTTTATAAATTGCATGGCAATCTCCAAGACCAAGAGAATTCCAATGCAAACATTGCATGCCTGCTTAATCCTCTTTAAAGTAGGATTAGACACCTTCTGATGGACTCCTTTCAACAGATATCCTTAAAAAGTAGTGACACGGTTGTGTTTTAGTAGAGGTTCAAACATATTTTATTAAATCCTGCTAGGTACTAATCACAGGGAAATTTCTGTTTCAGTTCCACCTTCTTTTAGCTGGTATTGCTAGAGAGTAACTGCAAGAGGTGCTTTTCAGAATTGTACTTACAGAAAAAAATGGTGTGGTGTAGGAAAATAAACAGATATCTCCCTAAAACACCTTCTGTTTTTTGGCATGCTTAAACTCACACATACACCCATCAGAAAGCCTCAAGTTATAGGGATCCATGTGCAAGATAAGGTCTGGTGAATTGATTAGAACTGTGCTGAGAATTTCTGCAAGCAGCAAGGGTCTGCGGAAGGTCAGCATGTCTTAATCACTGTTTTAAGCCTATCAGAGCTAAATAGGAATCAGCAGCAGCATTAATTATTAGTCATCTTTTAACTATATTATTATTATAATTATTTATATAATTTATTAATAATAACGATTTGTTTGTTATATTATTATTATATTATATTAATTATATAAGCAGGCTGTGTTCTCCATTGTCGTGCTGTAAGCTCAGATCACCAATGAGAGAGAGGGCAGCTATTCCTGCAACAGCACTTATGTGGGGTAACTGTTACCTGGTTTCTCAGGTAATTCAAACAGAGAAGGGAATACCCTTTTTTTTTTTTTTTTTCAATGGGATGCTACTTATATTTTTGCCCTGATTTACCATGGAAAAGTAGAGCGTGCCAATTATACATAACTTTTTGGACACATTTCTGTGCTTTACTGCAGATATGGTAATATTCTGCAGCCTTGAGGACACAGATGAAGCGAGTATATACAGTAAAAAGCAAGTTCCTCCAAAGGGCAGCGTCCTCAGAGATTTTACAGTTTGTTTCATTTGACAGTGCTAAGAAAAAAAAGTCCATGCAAACAGCAAAACTACAAAGTTTATCCAAAAATATTAAATCTAATGGGGGTTGGACCAAACAAATTCCAAAGGCCTCTTCCAACCTGAACCACTCTGTAACTCTGTGAAAAGAACTTGAAAGTGACATTTCCATACACTCAAACCACTAAGGCTACAAAAAAACTTCTACTCCAGAAGTGTACAGTTACTTCCAAATTCTTAGGGATTTGGATTAAAAGCTTGCCCCCAAATTATCTATGCACCCACAGACTTATCCCATATCTCAGTGACTGCCACAAATGCTACAATAGTTCCCATTCCCATTTCTTTGCCCAGGCAACTTCCACAAGCATTTCAGCCAGATATTCTGCTCTGACTTTGCTATACATGCCTCCCTGATGAAGGTGCTACATCCTGTGACCTGACATCATCTAGCTCCATTACCTTTGCTCATTTTACTGTGTTTGCTTTCCTCCCAAGTCCTATCACTTTCACTTCCCCTGGAAATGGCAGCCCCTTTATAAATTGGGTATTACAGCAATAGTCACGTATGCCTTATTTGCACAATGACATGGGTCAGGCCAATGCATTTAGAAGTTCCCAGGGGTGGATTAGTGCACAGATGGTGCACTATATCAATAGCTGTTGTTAGATCTCCAGTCTTTCAAAACACCTGTACAGGTGCATCTACATCCATGAAGGAATTGAGCAAAATTTCACACTCCTACCTCTTCCTTCATCCATTTTCATTCCTGCATAAGGAATCTGCCCATCCTCCCATCCCTCTTCTGAGGCCTACCATCTTCCTCTCTCACTTGAACTGAAATGACAGAATTAGTTGGCACAATCACAGACACCCCAGAGAACTCTACTTAGCATCAGCTCAGCAAAAAGCTTTTAAAACAGACATCAAGGTAAACATATTTTTGGAAATCTTGATTAAAGTCAGTTATGCAAATTGCCATTCCAAATTTGTTATATACTCACTCTCAACATTCATTATCAAATAGCATTTAATCAAAAACTAATCTAAAAAGAAAAACAACAACAGTTCCTACCAAAAGAGTTGGAATTTTTCAAAAGACAGTTTTAAACACGTAGAAACCTCTGCACACCTAGCATCGTGCCTCTGCTTTTGAAGGCTGCTAGAAGTTGCTGTTATCCACTTTGAATTCCCAAACATCAGTGTACTTCGTGTAGAAAATCAGTTCGATACTTGAAAAATGTTAAAGCAGTACGAGCAGATGCCCTCAGATTCTGCTTTGTCATCACTACTTTTTCCAGAGTGCACCTGTTGATGCTCTGACCTAAATACTGGAAAATAATACATTGGAGTTCATAGAAACTGATAATAGGGCTATTCCTTTTTAGTTTAAAAAGTACATCAATGAGTGAAAGCCTCAGAGTTGATGATTCTAACAAAAAATAATTTTAAAAAGTAAGCCATATCATATTGTCTACCATTACCTTTCTATGGAAACTAAGAGTCATTATATATATATATATGTATATATATAATATTTCATTTTTTAGCAGCGCTTTATCATTAAATCTGCAGAAAACAAAAGACTGTTCTACAATTTCACTGGTGCAGACAAGAAATCTTTAAAAATAATTCATTGCATTACCAAGATTCTCAGAAATGAGTGAGATGGTTGAATAGCATTAAGAACACACTTTATGAAATTTACAAAACCTGTTCTCAGTAGTTTTAGTTTTTTCAAGTTCTTGAAAACTCAAGAAAAACAATATCAGCTTATATTAAATAATTCTTGAATTTGTTTTCAATACACTATCAGCAAATACATTGTTTTCATTAGCTGCAGAGATGTGGTACAGATGTTTATCAGAATTCAAAATAGTACAATTAAGATGACTAAACCAACAGATAAGAAATTTGGGGTGGTACCCTGGTAAAAACAAGTACCTTCTTTCCAGAGGAATAATCTGGTTTTGTTAGAGGAAATTTCATCCAGACATAGAAAATGAATTCGCCTCTCATTGCCTGTGATCACAGCAACTCAATATATGAGGAATACTTCAGTATTTCATAAGAAATGTGAGAAGCAATAATGCTGGCAGAGCTTTATTCAAGATATAAGATAACATTATTACAATATTGAGTTAAACAGAAAATCAACATTGCTCCTCCTTCCACTCGCTTCTAAATTCTAATCACAATAGCAGCTAAATTGATGAGAATAAGTATCTTGAGAGAAAGGAGAAAAGGAAAATTTTGCCCTCAAATGTTGAATAAATACAAGCAACTTGATATGTGCGTTTCCTGCAGGATATGAAAACAAGACATAGTTCACAGTGCCAACAGCTCCAAGTTAGAGCTCCTGAATGTCACAGACCACCTGCGAGAGAAAAGTCTGACAAGGCGATTCACTTATTTTATTTTCCCTTATTTTCCCCACGCCTTTGCTTCTACATCCAGTATTTCATCTCTTCTGTTATATTTAAATTTTCAAATCCTGAAGAACAGGGGATTGTATTTTGTGTATCCAGTAACTAGACTAATGGCTCGTCACACATTCACTTCCTTAGGATTATATCTAACAGACCTCAAAATCTGTCTACATACCTTTAGAAGAGGTTAGACATCAAAACATGGAATTTTATTAGAAAGAATGAAGGATGGGGCTCTTGTTGCCTATCATTGTTGACCACAGAAAAGAAGAATGACTGGGACTTGCTTTACACATCAACTGGTAAACATACTGGTAAATAGCTTCCCAAATGAAGCTTTTGCCAGATGAATGTTGCAAGGTACATACAGACTAGTTTTCAGAGAACAGAAAACGAAGCAAGGATTTTTGTTTGCTCCCGCTGTATTGACCTGTTACTTCCTCTGAGTTTTCCGGGAGCCCAAGATGTCACAGTGGAAATGGGGACAAAGATACACATGTGTGAAATGAGTGAACAGGCAAGGTCATTTAACAGGTCCATGAAAGTGAGGGTGCGATTCTTTTATTTCTTTCTATGTCCACTTTAAATATCTATTTTTAAAATGCATTTATTTATTCCCACATTTCATCAGAGCAACTCTGAAATAATATTACAAAAACGATTCTGTGCTTATGTGTTGATACCCTACCACCGACTCTGTACACACAAACCATGGAAGTTCATGGATAAGATTGAAGCATTTTGAAGTCATATTCTGCCGCTACTAAGCAGCATCTCTGAGAACATCCATTTGTAAGATTGTTTCCTTTCCTATGCTATACTCAGAATTGATTTCTCATTTAGGTGCCCTGAGGACCTACTAAGCTTCTAGATATAGCACGATGAAAACATCTACAAAACAAACACCCTATTCACAAGACTTTAAAATTGGCCCAGAGAGAATGCTGATCTTTGGTGAACATGAACAGAATCTAATGAGAGGGTGTAAGGAAACAGTATGTAAATTTATAGCTCCTTGTTAAAGGAGTAGTAATACACGGGGAAACCAGCTTTCTTATCTGAAAAGCATTTGAAGAAATCACACACCAAAGGTATGTGCCTATTTTCCAGATGAGTTCTGAACATTGCCTTGCTTACTTTTGGGATAGCAAAAACTTAATCTGATAATTCAACCCAAGTGTTTTCTGCCCCTAATTTATTACATCAAACAAGGATATCACTGTAATACCTTTCAAACACAATTGCAAATAAACATATACTGGACACCAGAAATGAGCAAGATAAAAGTGCTGTTTTCCACCATGATTCCTTACGACAATGCAAAACAGCAAACAATAATATCTTCAAATTTTATTCATCTGCTGGGAAAAAAGAAAGAAAAGAAAAGAAAGGAAAAGAAAGGAAAAGAAAGGAAAAGAAAGGAAAAGAAAGGAAAAGAAAGGAAAAGAAAGGAAAAGAAAGGAAAAGAAAGGAAAAGAAAGGAAAGGAAAGGAAAGGAAAGGAAAGGAAAGGAAAGGAAAGGAAAGGAAAGGAAAGGAAAGAAAAGAAAAGAAAAGAAAAGAAAAGAAAAGAAAAGAAAAGAAAAGAAAAGAAAAGAAAAGAAAAGAAAAGAAAAGAAAAGAAAAGAAAAGAAAAGAAAAGAAAAGAAAAGAAAAGAAAAGAAAAGAAAAGAAAAGAAAAGAAAAGAAAAGAAAAGAAAAGAAAAGAAAAGAAAAGAAATCAAGATATGGAATAATTTTGAGGGATTTAAAACAAAGATCACTAAATGAGATCCAGGAAATCAATCAATGCTGTGCTTGAAAACAAAAAAAGTTTACTCAACTTTTTACCAAGGGTTAGCAGAGGAGTATCAGAATTTTTATTAACAAAAAGTTTCAGAAATAATTTCAACAAGTAGCAGGAAAAAAAATACTAGTCATCTACTCCATAAAAGAAATGCTTTGACTGGCTAAACTTCCTAAACAAAAGGGCAGAGCTTTCTTTTTAATGGAAACTGATACAAAGGGAAAAAAAAAAAAAAAACAACTCCAAAAATTAGTAAAATGTTGGTAAAGATGCAAAACAATGACACAAAATGTGGAAATCAGGAAATTACTGCAGATGCAGTCCTGGGCACAGTGTACTGAAGAAAGCAACTTGCAGAAGCTTTATTAAAGAGGACTGTGATGTCCTGTCCTGTGATGTCTGTTTCAAATGGCATAGATGAGGAAAGCATAGTAAGGACAGTTACACCATATTTCAGTTCTGATGTTGTGTCTCACATGAGCAAAAGTTGCTATTATTTCAAGTGGAAAATATTTTCTACAAATGCAGAAAGAGTGACCATTAACAGTCTGGAAATCTACAGACTGCAATTCAGAAAACTGCAAGGAAGGGCTGAGAAGAATGAAACAAGCAGTAGAAAGATAAATTCGCTATACATTTCCACTAGAAAATGTTTAGACTTTTGCATTCAAAAAGACTGAAAGCCACTGGTTTAAATTATTTTCTTCATAAAGAGACAAATAAAGTTAATGGTATAAAACATTTTGTTAAACTCATTGAATCCATTTCACCCATGTTTTTACTATCCTTTCCTTAGATTGCCAGGAAAACAAGATCACATTCTTGAGAATTTTGTGTTGGTTTATATTTTCAATATTTAATATATTGTTTTTCAACTTCAGCAACCTTCCCATTTTTTCATTTCACAGGACCTAAATACAACCCTATGGCTCCTAGGCCGCCAAATTTCCACCTAGCTGACCCTTATGAGCATGGTATATCTATTAATAACAAGAGCATATCTGATGCAAACTGGTCTTCGCAAAACTCCATAGGTCTCAACAGGTCCTGAATCCTTTTCTTTATTGTTTCCTGGAAGGATTCTGCTCCAGCCCACTCCATGAAGTGCTCTGTATCTCCAACTTGCTATTTCTCTATGATCTTTTCCAAAATTTGTTGTCTTGAGGTTTTCAACTAGAGTCAAATTCTTATCTTTTCAGAACATTTTCCCATTAAGGATAATTTTTACTAATACCACAGAAATTTGTAAACCCTATAAAGCAAAGCTCCAGGCAGAAACCAGAACATCAGTTACAAGCTGCTGATTTGGCAGTGTGCTCTTTGTTATGGAACAAAAGACAAAAAACCCTAAAAAGAAATAGAAAATAAAAATCCAGTGATGCAGTGGCATTAGTTCATTTCTGGTGATAGCAAACAAATTGACATCAATGAACAGCCACATGAACATCTGCATGTCCCGGAATATTTTTTGTCATTATAAACAGAACCAGATTTTGTATTTATCTATCTTATTGCCATCTGACTAAGCAAATTCTTTTGAAATCAGCATTACTGATGCCGGGGTAGTGACATATTAAAGACTGGAACACTGCCAATCTGGCCACTTCCAGCTGTCTGAAAGCCAAAATATTCATATGTAACATATGTTAATATTTTATTTGCATTGGGAATAAAATAATAGCATGCTGAAGAGTTTTTATATTTTGTGAACACCCTGGTAAGAACATAATGAAAAAGAAATGGAAAAGAATAGGTTCTTTTCCCTGGCAACCAACACAAAAATAGGTTATAAGCAGAGCTAGGGAGAACAGAGGATGGCCTACAGCAAAATTTGCAATGTAAAAAATATTTTTAATTCTCCACTGTTAAAATTACCAATATTAAGCTTCCAATTTCTTTAGTGTAGATTGCTACATACATAGTATAAAGTACTGTAATGAATAAGGATTTTCTTAAACATCTTCTTTTATAATTCCTTCCTCAGGCACACAGTAGGACCAAGATTGAGTTACTTTACCATTAACTGGAACTCTCCTCAAACACTGATACCTTGCCTCAAGATCTACAGTCTTCCAGTTGAGCTCCCTAATACATGACATCCAGAATAGTTAAAAGGCAGCCAGACTAGGAGGGAGCCGCACTTTGATGCACAGAAAGTCTGACTGATGCATAATGCACCAACTTCCTTAATTCTCCTTAGCTAAAAAAGAACAAGAAACTCAAAGGACAGTGGGAAGGAGGAAAGTACAGCACTCTTAGAAGTCCAATTTCTGCAAGCTGTATTTTAATTTATGCAGTACAACAGTCACACTGGAAGAGGGCTTCCTGCTCAGAGGGAAACTGCTACTGAAAAATAAAAAATTACCTTCTGATGTAGGCATACTGTCCAGCTTACAAAATCTGTTCCCAGTAGTCCATAACAACTCTGGCACTGGAACTGACGTAAACCAAATATATTGCTGTAGTCAACAAGTAGTTTGAAAATTTCTGTGGCTTTACCATGAAAGACATACCAGAGACTGAGCAGCTAGAGTCAAGGGCTCCCGTCACAACATTAGAGCTTGGTGCTCCCTACCAAGCCAAGTGAAGATTTCCACTGTATTCAGCTGGCTTTGAGCTCAGCACAAGAAAGCACCTAAAGCATTCCTGGAGTGTTTCAATGTTAACCTTCCTGAGATGTTAAGCTTCCTGGAGAAGAGAAGGCTCTGGGGAGATATGGAAGTATGTAAATGTTTCATGGGAAGGAATGAAAAAGAGGGAGCCAGACTCTACTCTGTGTTGTATGCTGATGGGACCAGAGGCAATGAGCATAAAGTAAAACACATTAAATTCAACCTGAACATAAGAAAACACTTTCTTACTGTGAGGGTGACTGAGCACTGGCACACATTTTCTAAAGAGGTTGCTGTTTCTGTCTGTGGAGGTACTCAATAAAACCCAACTGGGCTCATAGCCTACAAGCATTCTGGTTCAGGTGGCTGTGCTTGAGCCGGGGGTTGGACTGAGTAATCTTAGAAGGCCCCTTCCAACCTCAGTCTCTGAGATTCTGAGGTGCATAGGTCCAATAGTATAAGCCATGCTAGGTACACAGATATATGAATCAACTACGATTTTCCACTATACCTTTGTAAATTTAAAATACCTTTATTGACCTACATGAATGCAAACACATTCTCCCCTCAAAAATAATTTGTGCTATTTCTAAATAAATAAAAATACTACTATCCTTCTGCAGAAATAGAGTTAATAAAGTAATAGAACTGTAAACAACTAGTATGGCATAATTCATTCACGTAACACAATCTTGTATATGATACATATTATATATCAGTATAATGTGATACTATCATTGTATGTAATTCAAAGACCGGAGAAAAAAAGTTGATGCAAATCACTGCATAAAGCAGAGGCTAAAGGGATAGTATACTGCTAAAAAGCTTAATAACATTCAGAAGTTCTACATGCTGACTAAAACAGGTTATAATAAATGCATGGTTCTAGGAAATAACCCAGTGCCAGCCATCTTCCAGACATCTTTTAGTGCTACCCTGACAATAGCCTAAATTTTCTGGTTTTTCACATTTGAAAACACTCATCTCAGAATAACAGAATTTATGTTTTATTTGCACTTGTATCTTTAAAAAGCCACACAATTATTTGTAATCAGAAGGCCATTAATCCTTCAAATGAGCAAGATTTTTTTACTCTTCATATTCTAAAACATGCATTTAAAAAAAAAAAAAAAAAAGGGAAAATAACTAATCATTGCTTCATTACTTAAAAAAAAGATTAAAAGATTTAAGCTCACATGTGCTGTTTTGAGTGAAACAGGAAAGTTCCTTCCCTTTTTTCTACTCTAAATACCTGTTCTATCCCTCTGAGCCTTGGCTCCCCTGTAGCACTGACACACGTGCCATGCCCCAGTTGGCCTCGTGCAGCTGGGCTCTGCTTTCCAGCCTGCCTGCTGCTCTGATTTACTGCAGGGACGAGATGGCCTGTTCAATAGGCACAGATGTAATGCAGCACACACGCACTCACTAATCCTGTCATTCAAACACACTGAGCCAGCCACAGGCTCTTCTCTGTACCACATTAAATACAAGAGAAGCTCCTTTGACACACAGGCGGTGGAGGCATAGGCTTGGAGCTGAGCTGCCACTAATATAAGACATCTAAAACAAGACGGTGCCACTCCTTCAGCACCCCCAAAAGTGTCAGTGTTGAGAAAAGATGAAACTTACTGAGCAGCATAGCTATAGTCCATAAGACTTCAATCCACCTGAAAAAAATGTGAATAAATTGGCAAAGAAGCTTGATCAGCATTCCTTAATTTTTTAGGTACAAGTTTTGCACCACTGCTGATGGTCAATTGCTCTGCAAATGAGAAGCAGATAGGCTTTTACAACTCCTTCACTGTGTGTTAGTAGGCCTGATGAGCTGGGGCTTGCAGAAGTGTTTCACTTTGGGGAAAAATAAGAGCATCGTGAAGAGAAAAAGAGGAAATCCCCTTAACTTTGATTATATAATTAAAAATTTCTGTAAGCTAACAAGAGAAATCAGTGCATCAGAAACGCACCTACATGATTAGACTTACCATCTCCATATCTGTGATTTAATCATTTTGTTCAAATACCTTTTCTGAGTCATAGACCCTAAATGAGCTCTCTCCAAGCTTGCCAGCAACAGAAGTGGTGATCTCATACAGCTCCCTGCTTCTTACATCTGCTTAAAATACTTCTGTCAGAATTCAGATTTTACTACAGTGCAGTATAAAATCACCTAATGTCTCATTTCAGAAAAAAAGAAAATGAGCGCATGGAAAACCATAGCCATAATGGCTTAGATCTAAGCCGCCATTGAGATCTGTTGGGATAGATATAAATAGGTTGGGATTAGATCTCTAAGTTTCTGCAGTGTCACTGGGAAAAGGACAGTGATGAGAACAGAGCGATTTTTTCCTGGAGATCAGTCTTTGGTGATGGGAATTATTACTGTGCCAGATAAAAGTACAAAGATCTCTCTAGTCTGGCTGATGAAAAGCAGCTCGTTTGTTAAAAATACACTGACTCCATTTTAAAAATACACATATATCACAAATATTGGAAGTGATGCCTTAGTGTTAATACAGTATTAACTAATAAGAAAGTCACCATAAAAGAATTTGCTGACCAAGTATCAATTGTCTCAGCTACTAACACATTGGCAGTCCTTTCGCAATTCACTTATAGTAATTGAAATCGTCCTTGTACATTTTAAGTCCCTGGTCTACAGTGATACTTCACAGGATCAGTAGGAGAGCTTAATCTCTCCTCTTTGTATCAGTACCTATCACCACACAAAGCATTTTTCTTTGCAGAGGAGAAAAGAATATAATGATCTCTTGCACGTACCTTCTCAGATAGGCTTGAAATTGCACTGAGAGTAGAAAAGAAAGCTGCCTCTGCTTTCTGGCTCCAAATAATTCTCCATAGGAAGCTCCCATTGATCTAAGACATATGCTCTGGTAGTTTGACCAAATTTTGTGTTAAATAGCTTGCCTGTAGCTGAAACATAATCCAGCACATTGGCCAATTCATGTGCCTTGGAAGATCATTGCAGCTTCTATCCCATTAAGGTTCACAGAAAATACAGTGATAATTCAAATGCACTGTCATTCCTGCTTACAGCGGCATTGACCTTCACACAGAACAGAATGATTTGTCTGAGTGTTCTCAACCAAAGATACGGCGTTTGGGTAGAAGATGTGGGTTTGTTATTTTTGTTTTAAATACAGAACATTCCATTCCACTGTGGCATAGCTGTTATTCATTACAGTAACTAATGCAAAGACTAAACACACAGTTTTACCTTTCTAAAAGTTTATTATTTAATCCAATTGCCTTGCCTCCCTCACTAGTCCATGGAAAGAAGCATGCACTTCTGGAAGGCAATTCATCCTACTTATTCCACGCATCTCTGAGCACCACATGCCCTCTGGATGTACCAGCCCCTTTCATTGGCTATCAAGAGAGCCTAACTGGTGATGTACATAATGGACTAATAAATGAAACAAAGGAGGTAAATTAAAAAGTAGATAACAACTGACTTAAATACTAGCCAATAATCCTTCGTGCAATTCAAGTGTTAACACAGTTCAAGACAGCACTTCGGCTGGTACCAGCCAGCACCATTTGATGCAACGCCAGGCTACGTTTGGTGACAGTATCTATCAGTGGTCATTCCCAAGCAGCCACCTGGATGCAGATTTTCTGTTGGGAGGGAAGAGCAAGACAGTATAGCCGTGCAGGTGTGAGTCACAAGTGCCACTTAGTCCCAGGGCCACAGGACTGTGACCTATTTTATTTAGAAGTACACGTAAAGCCACTTCAGACTGCAATCCCAAATTCAACATGCCTAAAGCCACGCTGAATTAATCCACTCTGAATTACTCAAAACAAAAAGCTGTGATGCCTGCTTACTTATCACTGTGGAAGTATTAAGAATAGTGTATTTTTACTTTTTGTGCCAGCTGTCACAACACCACACCCCACTCGTCTCATTTTTGGTGGCTTGCTTAGCACATCCACAGAAGAAAAAAAGAGCCACAACAACAAGGCTGTCCCAGCTACCGCTGCCTGGACAGTCTGACCCTCCCCAGCAGGATGGCAGAAACAGCTCATCTACCATGAAGTATCACAGAGAACAGTAGGAAAATGCAGACAACCATGCACAATTCTGTCTTGTAATTAACACTAAGCTCAGTGAAAGAATAGGGTATTGGGCATCATTTCTCGGTATTTGCATTTGATTGTCCAATACTAAGGATAGCTGCTCTTTGAGCAGCAAATCCTAATTAGCTACTTTCCAAATTATAAGAAGACATCTGTGTTCAGATTCCATCACACAGGCAGATGCAACATCACCTGAAACTGTTCTAAGAAATGAGAACAAAAAAGTTATTTTCAGAAACTATGAAAAAGCAAGCAGTCAGCTCTGACCCCCTGAGCAAGAGCCAAGGTCAGTGTGAACTCTGACCACGAGCAGCTCACACCCTGAGCTGAAGACACCAAGACAGCAGCATACATCTGCACATTCACATGAACACAAGGACTACTCAGAATTTCCACCAAACTGTTCCAGAGAAAAAGTGAGAGTCCTACATCCACACTGCCTCCAACTTAAACACAGTCTTTCATTGGAATTTATCTATCTTGTCAATATGATTCCAATTTACACTCTCGGTCTTTTGGTTACCAGGAACTGGACAAATCAAATGTTGTGGGGTTTTTGTTTCTTTTCTTTTTCTTTCTCCTTTTTAAGGCATTTTAAATAAATTGGATGAAAATAGGGACAATTTTTCAAAAGCAGTTTTTTGACCTAACCATTTTTCTGGCAGCTTGTCAAGAGAGTTGTATGTGGTATGTTAGTTATCAGTTGAATTACATGCTGGCAAAAGCAGCAATACCGGAAACTAAAAGGCTTTTGATAATGTTACAAACATAAAAATGGCAATACTGGAGTAAAATTTACAGTGTGCTGTACCAGAACTGTATCTCACTTGCAAGAAGTACTAATGCTTAAAGACAAGGTCAGTGTCCATATGTCCACTCGCATTTCTTGACCTTTGTCAAGACTCCCAGTAAAAATAACAACTTCCTAAGATGTCTTGAGATGTGAGTGCTTCCCCATTAACATTTGGATGGAGAATTCTCTACTAAATTCACAAACAGAACATTACAAAAACATACTTTAGTGGATCAGGTTTTCAAACACTTTCAGTGTGGTCAAAGACACAAACAGAGGCTTGAATACTAAGCACTTCTCATGACTGAATTATCAATTCCCTGAGCCATCTAGAATGCATGGAAATTCTGTGTAGTTGGCTAAAAAAAAAAAAAAGTATTTGAATTTTCATTTCCCCTCAATTAGAATTAATCTACTTGAGTAAGTTAATAAGATTTCATAAAATGGGATGGTTTGTGTAACTTTGAACACAATTAAATATTAATAAACTCCTATGGGAGCAAGATCAATGGAGTACAAAATGTCTTCTGGAATTTTATCTTAAAATACAGCATTTTAGCCAGTTACATATATCTCTATACTCTGCAAGAAGCTGTATACAGCAGCAGAAATGGTGAAACCACACAGAAAAATCACATCAACATTATAAAGAAATGCTCCTCAAGCATCTCATGCTTGATTTCAAGAACGGATTCTACCATAGACTAAAATAGCCATCGCATATGTGACACACATCCATAATCAACATGAAATATTATATACAGTCCATCTAGATACTGATTATCCTAAAATTCCCCTTCTCTGGCCCTATTTGTAATAAAACCAAAATGCTATAAAACCAAAAGATAACCATCCATATTAAATGAAAATATTAAACTAACTCTATCCAGTTTCCTATTTAATGCAGTCTGACCTTTTACAAAAGAACCTTTCTAAGTGACTGTTTTTTTTCTGATCTCAGGGGTCTGATACAAGCTTTCTCTTCCCTTGGTTAAAGAACAAGAACCACAAATTTGAATCTCCATTTCTAGTACTACAACATATGGTTGAAAGTACAGTCTTCTTGAGATAGTGTTAGAAACACTGGTCTAAACTAATGCAAGGCAATACTGGAGATCATACAGGAAATCTGTGAAAAGTTTCTTAAATATATAATTTTTCATTTTAAGAATATGTAAGAAATACCTGTTTTCAGGGGGAAAAAAGAAAAAAAGAAAAAAGAAGACAAATAAAATAGCCACAATCGAAGATGAACATTTACTTGTTATCAGTTTCCCAAAATATTTCAGGGAAGTCTAAGTTCCTCTATTTCTTAACCCAAATATTTCATTCACTGTCCAGTTCTTTCAGTTATGTGTTTACATAAATGTTCATTTTTCTTTGCAGATTACAAAATATTTATTAAAGAAAGCCCCACCGTAAAACTTACATTGACATTCTTTGCAGCACTTGCCATCAACATATGCCAGGGCAGAATTATGCGGACAGTCAGAGATGGGGCAAATCAAAGCTTCACACTGCACAGTGCCATTCTAGAAGAATAGAAAGTGCTTAGCTGGTAGTTATATTTAGCAAAAAGAGAGATGTTCTCATACATAAGAACTTAAAATCTATTTTTAAATGCAACGAACTCTGACAAAAAGCCATTTTAGCATGGTTCTTTTAATAACAAGAACAGAAACTATAACTTCAGAATATGTTGCATACAATCTTTCAGACACGTATGATGTGTTCTTTGAAATTATAATGATCTAAGTTTTTTTTAAGAGGCAAACCTGTTTAAGGGTAAAACATTCTGCCAGTCAGCAGCAAACTGTCATATTAGTGTGAAATAGCAACCCCACAGAACAGTACTGAGCCTTCTAATTTTTACATAAAAGACAATACACTTCTAAAAGGTAATAATTTCATAGCTGCAAGAAAAACCAGAGACAAAACATGCAATGCATTTAACACAAAAGTCAAAGCATTTCAGGTAGCTACTGGCAAGTTCTTATACCATGGGCTAAATCTTACCTTCAATGACACATTCCTAAAATCAAAATTAGTATCACACCAGAAATATAAAGATCAAAGAAATACTAAGCTTAAGAAGAACCATTTATCAAACTGCAGATAACAGCAAATCAATCTAAGGTGCAGCAATAGTCTTTTCACAAGTTATCAATGGCCTTTGAATTAAGTATTTAATAAGTCCAAATTGAATTGAACAACAAAGATCCAATAGTTTGCTGCTTGAAAAGATACTTGCAATCAGTTCTGGAGTTCTGATACCCTTGGGAATCTTCCATTCACTTAGATTCTTTCATGTTTGTGATATAGTGGAACGTGCATACGACCCTGACATTTTGTTCTTCATTGCTTTTGGAGATACAACCAAACACAACTAAAGGGAATCAGACACAAGGGATCTATCAAAAAAATTGCTAAGAAAAAATGTGTTGATAGTAATAAAAAGCATCTATTTATTTATGCAGTGAAGCGGTTTGCAACTCAGTGCATGGGAATAACATGGCGACTAAGGATATTGCATAGCATCTGCCTATACTGGCACGAACAAATTGCAGATTACACAGAACTGGGAGGAAGTGTTGATCTGCTTGAGGGTAGGAAGGCCCTTCAGAGGGATCTGAGCAGGCTGGATAGATGGGCTGAGGCCAATGGGATGAAGTTCAACAAGACCATGTGCCAGGTCCTGCACTTTGGCCACAACCACCCCAGGCAACACTACAGGTTTGGGGCAGAGTGGCTGGAAGACTGCGTGGAAGAAACGGACCTGAGTGTGTTGGCAATCGCACAGCTAAACATAAGCCAGCAGGGTGCCCAGGTGGCCAAGAAGGCCAATGGCATCCTGGCTTGTATCAGAAATAGTGTTGCCAGCAGGAGCAGGAAGGTGATCACCCCTCTGTACTTTAATCTGGTGAGGCCGCACCTTGAGCACTGTGCTCAGTTTTGGGCCCCAGCAGTGGAGGGAGGTGGGACTTTTAATTTAGGGGAGAGAAGGCTTGAGGGAGACCATACAGCTTTTTACAACTACCTGACTGAAGGCTGTGGCAAGGTGGGAATCAGTCTCTTCTCCCAGGTAACAGCAATAGGACAAGAGGGAATGACCTTAAGTTGTGCCAGAAATGTTCAGGTTGGGTATTAGGAAAAAATTCTTCTCAGAAAGAGTGGTCATGTGCTGGAACAGGCTGCCCAGTGAGGTGGTGGATTCAGCATCCCTGGAGGTGTTCAAAAAATGTTTAGATGTTGTACAAAGGGGCACGGTTTAGTGAGGAAATATTGGTGGTAGGTGGACGGCTGGTCTAGATGATCTTGGAGGTCTTTTCCAACCTTCATGATTCTATGATTCTGTGAAATCTAGGAGAGCTAAACATACTATAACACCTGAAATACTAGGAAAATACATTTATTAATACCATTCCCTAGATTTTGAACTGGTTTTTTTTCTTGCATTTTGTTGTTACTACCTGCACATGTTTATAAGCGACCCTTACTCTTTTGCCCCAATAAAAACGTAATCGGAGAAAACACCAGAGTTTTTGCATCTCCTTTCAAAGTGTAGCCATACCATGCAAGTGCAGTTCTTACAACCATCTGTCCAGGATTCAAATTCTCTGTACGTCATGCCTTTCATTGTGCAGGTCCTTTCACAGTAGCACTGATCCAACTTGTTCATCCTCTGCTCAGCTTGTGACAACTGTATTTATAGTTCACAAAAAGTTTGGAATTCATAAGTGGCTTCTATGTTCATGTAAACATGACTGAAACTGCCCCCCTTGTTGTCAAACATGCATTCAAACTTAATAAAATGACTGCTGTCAAATACAAAATGACTAAACCATGAATCATTCAGAGATGGATTCTAAGATGTAAGTCACAATCCATTTCATCTTCTGCTCGTAACATTAGAGGCATCATGAAACAAAGTGAATTGATGACAACGTGTACGTCTCCAGATTTCTCATTTTTGTATGTGTGAACTGACTAAGAATCTCACTCCACATAAACTATCTGCAGATACTGGGTTACATATGGAAAAGACCTGAATCTGAGTAGAGGCTAGATTGGATGTAACACTCCAAATCAACGTGTTAATTAGCCAGGTAGCAGCATTTCCACAGATATCTGAAGACCCGACATTTAAGAACAGAAGACTAGTCTATATTTATTGGCAGATGTCAATGTTTTTAGCATGATCTTGTGAAAAAGAAAAAAAGAAAAAAAAAAAAAAAAAGGAAAGAAAGAAAGAAGAAAAAGGAAAAAAAAAAAGCATGACTTAGGGTTCTCAGTTCCCTGTCTTGCATATATTTGATCTGAGCACTCCCTTGTCAGCTCAGATTTAGGAAAGTCTTGTACTGATAAATCTTGCTGCAATAAGCACTATAAGCACAGTAACCTATTTCAGTCCAATTTCATTGACTTGTTAGCCTGATAGATAGAGCTTGAATATTTATGAGCCATTTTCTAGTTTGAGGTTTGGATTCTGCTTGCTATTAAACAATATAATTATATTTAAAATATTATTAAAAAAAAAAAAAAGCTCTCTGAACTGAGATTTTGTACATATAGATAGTAGACACAGATATCTAAATACAAACATATATAAACATGCAGAGATGTTCTGCACACACCCACATGCACAACCAAACAGACACACAAATCATCTAAAAAGACATCAACTGAATCCCTATGGTCCTCTACTCTTCCATGCCGTGCCTCCCTGAGAACATTACCTTAGCTGACGTTTTGGCTAAAATGTCTTGCAGTTCCATAATTTTCTGCACAAGTCCATGGAAGTCATTACAAGTTGGGCACGCTGGAATAACAAGATATATATACTAGTAACAAAATCTTACGTACAATAGGTTCAATCATGTCAAAGTTGACAAGCAATATATTGAAAGTTAAAGTTTTAAGAAAGCTTGAGGTCAAAAAGTAGGCACAAAGCACACCTTTCATTTTACAGTATAAGAATTAATAGACTTACTCCGATTAAGATCTGGGCATTGAGAAATAAATCCTTGAGGCATGACAAGTAATTGCACGTCTTGCATTATGCCCTGTGTGAGCGTGAAGAGAAAAAAAACGAAAGGATGTATTAATTTTACCTGTCAAAATTATGTTTGTCATTCACCATGTAAAACATTAAAGCCCACACAGAAAAACTCCCTGATAAAAACAGTATTTATGAATACATAGCTTCTTTTCTGAACCCAGTGCAGAGATAGAAGAACAAAGAGAAAGTAAAATACTTAGAAGCACATGTACAGGCATACTGAATTATTTTTAAAGATTTTAAATATTAGATTTCAAGAAGTAATTATGTGGCAAGAGTTTGGTTGTTTTTAATTCATTGTTATTGCAGAAAAAGCTTTAAAATAACCTTTAGAACTAATGTGAAAAGGAGCTGCAGTTTTAGTTACTTTCAAACACTCTCTTAAATGAAATTCAAATTTTTCACTGGGCTACAACTGTCAGATAGAAGGGCAGATTAAAGAAATATGAGTCAGGAAAAACACACTCACACAAACCCTTTGTGATTTTGGTATGGGTCTTTTCATGGAGCATATCCTGTGCCAAGAAACTACATATCTCTTACTCAACAGTGGAGCTGCATGTTGGCAAGAACGTGGGAAAACAGGAAGCTTAGTATGAAATTGAAATTTGCCATCTGGAAATGCTCCATTTCATCCAGAAGATATCACATGCTTTTGGGCAGAGTTTATATGCATCCTTAGTCATTAAGATATAATTAGCATCCACTTTGCTGCTTTCTAAAAGCAAAGGCCAAATAGCCATCCTATCATGCGCACTCCAGATGTCATTTTCATCCAGGATTCCCTCCCTGTATCTCCAAAAGTTCTTCTCAGAAGGAAAAGCAAAATAATTTCAACAAGCCTCAGTGTGCTTATGAAGTGAATGTTTCAAGACAATAAGAAAACAAAAGGTCAAATTTCATCCATGTACACAAGGCATTCCATATAGATGTTGCAAAGTCTTAGCAAAAGAGTTTTGACTGCAAGTGAATGTCTCAGGGTGACCTACGTGATCTATGGAAAAGAGAAGATGTCAGCAAGGGGCAGCCCAAAAGGTGCATAAGTGTCATGACAACCTTTCTCCCTTAACAAGTGTTCTAGCATCTAGGACAACTGGATGCTTGCCCATGCTGTGCAAGGAGCTGCACTGATTATCTGACAGTGGAAAAGTAAGGACTCTAGAGATAGGACTCCACATCATGACCTCCCACAGCATGTGTTCTGGAAGGCAGGAACAAAGTCCTCTTTGAAGAGCACACTGAAAAGCTGACCATATTCAATTCTCCTCCCTTTCTCGGTGTCATTAAGCTTAAATTCATGCCTACTTGGGGTACAGGATTTCCGTGAAAAGGAAGAATTGCAGGGTCCAACCCACTCAGATTGATGAGAGCTTAAAGCTTATATTTCACTGAACATTTGGGCAAGCACTCAAATCACTTAGCTAATAAACAACAAAAAAGCTCCTCCAGCTATTTGAGGAGTATTATTCATCACATAGCAGCTGTGATGCTAGCCGGACTCTACCACTTGACGGGAATTCAGGTTACTTCTTATCTCCTCAGAGTAACAAGCAGGAGACCTCCTGGGCTGCCAAATCAGAGCACTCGACTGTACATCAGAGGCCATGTGTAGGCTCCAAAAAACCTGCTGGCTCAAATTAAACCATTTCAGGATGTTAGGTGAGAGAAACTTTATACAATACAGAAATCACATAGCCAGTATTGCTCTCTCAGACTTAAGACCCCATAGTGAAACAGGCACAAATATGTTCTGGCGTGAATATGCCTACTGACACATTGTTTAAGTGGAGCAATATTAATTTTATTTGTCTATATTTGATTTTGGAACTATTTCAATAAATGGCTAATGGTTTTGAGTACTTTGGTCCCTCAGGACAAGCCATTTAAGACCCACGGAAAGCAGCCTGATTTTCTGAAACAACTGAGCAAATAGATCACAGAAAACCCAATAAGTGGAAGTTGTCACATAATGAGTGCTTAAAAATATTGTCGTTCTATCCTGTGGAATTCCTTTTACACAGGAGAAGATGGAGACCCCCGCCTCACTACAAGCTCTTTTCAGGGAGTTGTAGGGAGCAGTAAGGTCTCCCCTGAGCTTTTTCCTCTGCAGACTAAATGATCCCAGCTCCCTCAGCCACTCCCTGTAAGTCTTGTCCTCCAGACCCTTCAAAGCTTTGTTGCCTTTCTCTGGATATGCTCCAGGGCCCCAATCCCTTTCTTGTAGCGAGGGGCACATGTGGGATCCCTAAAACATTAAGAAATGCTGAAACTCCTCATCTTCTGGACTGATGTGTCTCTTGTACAAGTGTCGGATTTGCAGAGGTAGTTTAATCATTTGCACTACGTCATGCTGAAGAAATCACTTAGCACAGTATATCTTTACCATATCAATGCTCTTCTAACAGCTATCAGTTTCTATATTTCTGCTAAACTGGTTTGCATTTGCAGCTGAGGGAAAAATTTCAATGTTTTCTGGCTCATTTTATTCTTCTTGAAAAGTAAGAAGAAAAAAAAAACAAAAATAAAGTCTCCTATTGGAGCTTCTTCATAGTGACAATGAGTTGGCAAAAATAATTGAGACAAGATGTGAAAAGGCACAAATAAACAACATGAATATTAAAAAATATACATATAACTATGCATACATAGAATGAATCTCAGACACATTTCATTAGTTTAGGCAATGCATTAGTATCTTCTGATTTTATTGTAGGATTCAACTGCCTACAGGGAGGGCAATGGGACTGCGCTGTGTAAGGCATTCACAGGGATGTCATCATTCATCAAAGCAGCTCCAGAGAGAATTAAGGCCAAAACACAATCCAAGGTTATGACCAAGGAATGCTACATAATGGATTAGGAGGAATCAAAATTTACGCTGCAGTCAAAACATAGCATGCACTTCCAGGTGTTTGTGGTGTGATTATATATATATATTACTACACACATATATATAAAAACATAGGTCACTATAAAGTAATGCCTCCTATTTATTTCCAAGGAAACTACTATAGATACAAAGAGCACAATGACACTATTTGATAGAGCAAATTCTCAGCTACAAAATGCTATTTCTCAACATTGTCACCAGCATTAGCTATGTGTTTTTGCCAGTGATGAATAAGAGTCTGAATGCTGCACTCACAAGAATCTGCACTAGCAGAGGTGACCCACTGTTTCACAGCTGCTATGACAGCATCATTGTTTGGAAAATGTTGCCTACGGTTTCATTGGCCCAAACAGATGGAAGCCAAAAGGCACCAAAACTGGACTATATAGTGGGAGTGGTAGAACAGTCCAGACAAGATTGGCAGTGCACTCCATGATCTTCAAACTGGTACGGGGCCTGGAGTCATTGTGCTGCAAGAGAAAGGCATTCTCTTCTCTGGCCTAACTCTGGAAGTTTGAGCCTTCAGCTTTATCAGCATCACAAGGTAGCTGTCAGAGTTGATGAGTTATCCAGGTTCCAAGAAATCCAGAAGGATCGCTCCTTTCCTATGCCAAAAGACAGTGCACATCACTTTACCCGCTATGGGTTGTGTCCTGAACTTCTTCTGAGGGGAATTCACATGTTACCATCACAGGGATGGCCTTTCTGTCTCCGGCTCATAGCAGGGACACCACATCTCATCACCAGTAATGATGTGATCTAGGTAACTGTCACCTTCAGTCTCATATTGGTTCAACAGATTCTGACCAACTTGCATAGGATGTTCTTTCTGCTTCTGTGTGAACATTTGTGAGACGCAACTGGCTCAAACTTTGTAATATTGCAACATTATCACCATGGTTTCCAATGCACTGCACAGCCAATTCATGTGGATAAGCTCATCAAAGTGCTCTTCATTTCATGATGTGACAGCTGGGTATGGCTGTCCAGAATGTGGCTTGTCATGTATGTCACTCTTGCCACTGCTGAAACACACCACCCACTGCCTCACTGTGCTTATGCCCACTGGTTGGACTCCATAAACATTCAGCAAATTTTGATTAATGTCAAAGGTTGCAATTTTTTCCACTTGGAGGAATTTGGTGCTTCATACCTTCACCTCACATGCACTTCCATGTCAGATACCATTTTGTCAGACTGCCCCTCCACTGCCAGCTGTTGCATGGCAACAAAATGTAACAGGACATTGGTGGGAAGGTTCTGCCTCTACCACCATACCACCAACATCTGCCTCTGATCTTGTGGACCAAAGTAATAAAAATAGGAGGCATAACTTTTCCCTCATGTATTTATTTATTTGATTGTATGTTTATATAAAAGGAGAAACTGTAAGCAAAAAGCATGTTGAAATATTTTCCTCTACAGTAATGAGATTGAAGTTCCTTACACTATAGTGTTCTGTGACAAAAAGTACACATCTAGCTATTAAACAGACATCAATATAAGTACTTATTTACTGGAATTACATTTCTCTTGGTCATTTACCTTTCTCTGTCTTAAACCACTTTGGTACTTAAACCGCATCATGGCACTAAGAAATGGTATGACTGCAGAATCACAGAATGGCTGAGGTTGGAAGGAACTTCCTGAGATCATCTGCTCCAGCCCTCTGCTCAAGCACAGCCACTTTAAGCAGGTTTCCCAGGCACATGTGCTAGCAGCTTTTGAATATCTCCACTGTGGTCTTACAACCTCCACAGTAAAAGTATTTTCCTATGTTCCAATTGAATTTCAGCTTTTTCAGTCATAGTCATATCCCATCTACACGCACGCCAAAAAGTTGAGTAAACTCAGCTGAACAGAACTACAAGTCTCACCTGATAGACCCTTCACATAACAGAGTATTCACACTATTTAAACAGCTTAAAGGAAGAGTAAATTCCATTCACTTTTACCTAAGTTCACATTTTTCTTCACAGGAAATGCATACCTTAAAATAACCGTGTGCATTATTCCTCTGTCCTAGCCAAAAGGTTGTACCCAAAGGTAAGTCCATGAAGGGCTTCTCCACAACTCTTTCATAGATTCTGAAAGGCAAGAAAAAAGTATGTCCCAGGTTGATAACTTTTCATTTTCTGAGAACTGAAATATTCCAGAAGTGACAACTTACTATAAAACAACACTCTTTACTTACTTATTGCAGTCCACATGCAAAATCAAGTGAGAGGCACTGATTGCTAAGGAAAGCCTGTGCCACTTATCATCTGCCAGGATGTATGGGAATACTTCTGTGTGGGAGCGATGACTGCCTGTACGATAATGCAACCTGATTTCATTTCGATGACCGCTGCTTTCCAATTCCAGATACCTGTACCATAAATGCATCACCATGTCATGAACCATTCTTATCAGCACAGCAAAATTTTACATCACATAACTTCTCATTACCATGCAGGAACTATTTAAAAGAGGGGGAAGGACAGAAGGGATACAAAGATGAAAGCAGATGTTTTACATAATGGAAGGTTCTATCTTTCATGTAAGAACACAAGGTCCCAGGCTAAAGATTTTTTCTTCTAGCAACAGTACTTCACAAAACATGATCTCACAGGAAACATAATTATCCTATTATGAATAATTGCATTATATCCTGAAAGCACAGTATGGACACTCTAAAGGCATTAATGCACTAAAAACACCACCAAGTTCTGTGATAGGTATGTTGTTAGCCATTACCAACAAGGGAAGTAAGTAAGAACTGAGACAGGGCACTGCCTTGTTTGCTTTTGGATACGTAGTTTACATCTCTATTCATTTTTCATAATAAAATCTCTCAAAAGAAATTCAAGCGTCAAGAAATACTAATTCTTAATATTTTATGTGTATATACATAAATTGTTAAATGCACATGTGGTTGTGGTATGTATATATATACGCATGCATTTATACAAATGTATGTGTATGTAAATATATGTATATACTGAGTTAAAAAAGGTATTGCAGTAGTCCCAGGATGGATGCACCACACAACAGGTTTGCAGATTGAGGGTGTAGGCTTGGCTGGCTAAATGGCTGCAGATAATTTAAAATGCACTCCACAACCAAACTTGCTGCATTCTCAAACAAACCTATTTCTTGCATATTGAAACTCTTCCAGGAAGAAATTTAGCAAACTATTTCTCTTCCAAATGTTAAGTTTCTCATTTTAAAGTCCTCTCCTAACATGCTTTTAAAACAGGAGGAAAAAAGAAAAACAGAAATAAAGATTCTCTAATAATCATACACGACCTACAGATCAAGAGTAAAGAAGAGAACAGTATGTAGAGAGACACTGAAAAACTAGGAGGATGGGCAACACATTTTTATATATTTTTGCTGTTACATCTGCAGTCAAGCATGGCAGTGCTTTGTAAATCTGTGTGTGTGCATGTGTATTAGGGTGATTTAGTTTCTTTCAGTAGGCCATCTATATTAAAGAACAGACAAGAAAATGATTACAGTTTTCAAAAGGGAAGATGAGGAGACCAAATCAAAACCATCTTGTATAGTCATTATCCCTAGGAGGATGGGCTCGCTGTACATCTCTCCTTTCTTCAGGATTTTTCACAGTGAAATACGCCTAGCAACAGCACAAAAACAATTATCCTTTTGCAGAACTGGCAAAGGGTAATTTCTTCTTCCTCCCCAACATTAACAAAGCAGTTAACTAAAGTCAGCAGTAAATTTTATAATCTGTGATCATTTGCCTACTCATGGCCCAAAAATAGTTTCTGCACTGGCAAGAAGTATGAACTAATTGAAGGCTTGGCTGGCAAAAAAAAAAAATGGGCAATAGTGGCAGAGCATCAGTCAACTTAATAACCTCCTTCATAACTCAAGCGTCAAGGATAAAAATAAGGTCATGCTCAACCTAACAAAGAAGGGGAACATTATGGAACAGGTCTCCTCCAGCAACTTATAAACGAGTCCACCCACTTGGCAGATATAATTTGGAAAAAGGAAGTCATGAATGTGTTGAAACATTATCTACTGGTCCAGCCAACAGCTAGCTCACACTCTCTTCAAAGTCAATGGCAGAACTGACCCCAACACAGAGATGCAGCAGGCAGGAAGCAAAGCAGAGATACAGTCAATATGGAAGGTATGAAATGAACACTTGTGTTGCCCCTTATGCAGGTGACATTATGAGATGCCTGAGAATACAAATCCCCTGAAATATAAATTCCTCAAATAAAAAAAGACATTCTGTAAAATTTCAGAAATGAAGAATTGCTGAGATTTAATGCTGACGTTCTATGATGCTGCAATAAGCAAATGAAACTTCCTGTACAAAGCTGTGCAAAAATTCTGGACACTTGTGGCTTAAACTGTGAATAACTCACTGTTTTGAGATGCACATTAATCTATTTTATTATTCCATTTGGTAAACTGTAATAAATGCCCTTACCTTATGAAGGTGTGATGATTGTTTGAGGAAATATGTATCAAAATTTTAAAAAGAAATTAATAGCCATTAGGAGAAGTCTAATTTATCATTGATTGATATACTGCAGAGGCAGCAGGAAAAGAGAATTAGAAAAGCAAATGCAGTGACAAGCCAAAACAATATTCCCATCAGCCTGAACTAACGCTGAGACACAGAAACACAGATAACTGAGTATGAATCATTTCACTTCAGTTTTTTACAAAATACTGTGCTCGATGTTCCACCTTCCTCTATTTGTTTAACTGCTGGGAATTAAACAGATCTGGCTCCATTTAACAAACTTCAGAAGACAGAAACAGCCTCAGGTCTAGCAAGACAGCCTGGGTGGGAATGCAAAGGCTGCCAGAGGCAAAGCTTCTCTTGCTTCTGTGAGACTGCAACAGCGCATGCCTGGATGCGCATCTTCCAAGGGTTTGGAATGGCCGTTAAAAAGTAAGCTATGCATAAGCAAATCGCTCTGGATGTTAAAAACTTGTTTATAGTGAGAAAAATATTCTAAACTTATCTGTATTCTCAGAATTACTACTCTATTGAGAAATAAAAGAGAGTGATCTTGTTTCCTAAAGGACTTACTTCCCAACGAAACAACAACTGCACCACACTGCAGGCTTTTACTAAGAATCTCATTACTGAAGTTTCCAGGGAACCTCATCAGCTGAATGACTGCTTTATTGCCTACACCATCCCAGGCCAGTCCACTCATCTCGGTGCCATCAGCCAAGAAATTCAGCATAGTAATGTCACTGCTGATTCTCCCAACAGCTCGCAGCTGCTATTCTATACTGGGAAGGTGAATGGCTCTTCGAGTAAAAGGTAAACCACAAAGAAAACCTCTTTTCTCAGAGGTTGGTGACACACTGGAACAGGCTGCCCAGGGAGGCATTCAAGGCCAGCTTGGATGGGGCCCTGGGTAGCCTGAGCTGGTGGGTGGCAGCCCTGTCTGTGGCAGGGGATTGGAACTGGATGGGCTTTAAGCTCCCTTCTAACCCAAACCACTCAATGATTCTATGCTAAACAGTACGACAGGAGAACCTGCTTCTCCCTTCACTAAAGCCCAGGATCCCCATCACTGTTTAATCAATATCAGCCTATTTGATGTTAACCCTCTAAAACCCACACATTCTTTGTGACAAACAGAAGTAACTTAGCAGGCTTGATTATTATTGTTAGGGTTATAACGTTTGACATTTGAAGAATAAAATGTTAATGTTAAAGGTTGTTACAGCTCAGCAATGCACTCTGTTCTTTCACAATCATTTCAAAGGCAACAGCTAAGGCCACAGTAAGACTGGCCAGTCTGAGTAGAGACCAGCCAGAGAGCAATTCCTGCAGTGCTGACTCAGATGAAGAAATTTGTCTCAATTGCCACAGAGAAAGCTGAGAAAGTAAAGAGCGATGATTCCTCTGCTGCCCAGCACTGATCTGTTACAATCATTGTGCGCAGATCCCAGCACCACAGCTCAGTGGCAGACCTGTAGTGCCCCAGGGCACGAGGTCAGCACTGGACATGCTCTTCACACTCCCAGGTGCACATGGAGACTGCAGAAGTTCAAATTAGGATGTGCAGACAAAACCTAGAGATCTGGGAGGCAAAACAACTGGGGATGTGGTGTACAAAGTAGCAGTCCTTCAGAAGAGGGAGGTCCAGTGAATGGTCAGTGTTAGTAACCCCAGCTCTCTGATAACTTATCTGCTCATTTGACATCCCAGCTCACACAGCACATGCACACTGCAGCTGCTCACTCTTACTGCAGGCAACTAATAAAAGTCAACTTCAGTTTAGCGACCGTCAACAAGCACTTTAAAAGCTAAAAGATATCACACGTCTGAATTTATTACACAGTGTGTGGGGTTTTTTAAACAACTTTTACTACTCTCAGTTACAGACACTGTGAAAAAACAAGTTTTCATAGCTTTTTGATTTATGCTAAGAAAAGGAAAACTAACAAAACTACAGAGGAATATATATATAAGAAAAAATAAATCCTTGTCTGTTACTCAGGAAAATCATAACATCATGATACAATGGTTCTGGTACTGTCTGTGAAGGAGCTAACTACAGACAGAAGCACACCAAGGAGGACCCTAACTATCATGCAGAACGGGCAACAGCAGGCCATGCCATAGATCTGGGTGACAAAGTCCCTTGAGAGGGGGGTTCTGAAAGGCAAATCAATCCAGGACGGTTGGGCCTTCATCAAAAACAAAATCTTAGGCAGTGTTCTCACAAAGCTGGAGCAAGAATCTGGAGCTGAGGTTGCATTGGTCTCCCCAGAGGACTCTGAGAGGAGATATCCTCCCAGAAGTTGCTGATTTGAAACTGCAAAAAGTAAGGCCTGGTATTACAACACATTGTTCATGCTGTCCCAATTTGAGCTGTGAATATAAATCAAATTAAATTCCAAAACAAAAAAATACTGTTTTTAAAAAAGAATTCTTGCTCTCACTCCTCCCATCGATCTTACTGACCCCACTTATCAGTATATTTCTTCCCACCCTGCTTTCACTACCACACAGCCCTGTTAACATCTTTGTCCTTACGAAGCTTCCTATTCTACCAAATATCAACGAAGGAAGAAACTTTCTCAGAGCACAAAAGCAATGGAATAAACTATACCTCTCACTCTCTTTCTCTCTCTCCCCACAGACAAGAAGAAGACTGTAAAAACAACAAACCTTCTGATAAACCTAGTGATATGTACTAATAAAAGTATATGTATTCAACCTAACTCCTCCCCTTTCCCTCCCTGACAGAATACAGATTTCTTTGAATTTCTCAAAACAAATACATACCAAACAACAGCAAAGAATAGTGATATCTGTCAAAACTCACATTTCAACACTTTCAGTGGTGTTTATCAATAGATAAGTAGAAACAAATCTTTTATCTCTTATTTGAGTAGACCTGTCACCAGTCTCAGCAGACCAACTGATCTCACTTGACGTAATAAAGGTTACAGAAAGGTGTGTTTTAAGGTAGGTGCATTCATTACTGAGAAGAATTTACTTTTTATTTGCAACATTCTTCTTTTCTTTTTTCTTTTTTGACAGGAAGCATAAGCTATACTGAAGAAAAACCAAGCAATAGTGACAAGGCATCAATCAACCAGCACTTAAAGAAACAGCACTCACAGTGCTGTGAGGAGATTAAACGCAGTACAACACAGAACTACAGCTTTACAAGTACCTCCATCCAACCATACATTCAAGGATATAAGTTAAATTCCCAAACACAAAGAAGCATGGAATCTTTCTCTTTTGGGTAGAGGAAAGAGCCTGGTCAAAGTGTCACTAGCTACATAAGGAAACTTACATGCAACTTTTAGGATCTTCTTGAGTACTATAATATAGAAAGAATGAGAGAAAATATCAGTTTTTGAAACTTTTGATGAAACATACAAACTTCATCATAAGAAAAAAACTCCAACTCCGGAGAAGTTTTAAATGGCTAGAGGAAGTCAGCTCAAAAGAGACTGACTGTTACAAACAAGTAGTAAAGGGTTCATGATTACTATCAGAATAGTAAGAAACAGAGACTTGCTCTTGTGAGAAACAAAGATTTACTACCAAAAAGTAAAAATAAAACAAAACAAAAACCAGAATATTACAACCATCCATGCATCCAGCAAAGCCCATGCATCAGCAGAATGGTTTAGAAAGCTGAAACCAACTAGCACTTCTTTTGGCATAGGGAACAGCCACATACAGCTTAACATTTGAAAATTAATCCCATGTTATTCCTACCTAATACGTATGTTAGTGATGGGAGAGGAAAAATATCCCTCAAATAAAACTGATGCAACTCTACACTGTTCGTTTAAGAAGTAAACATTGAAAGCTTTTCTCAGGGTAATGTGTTTGCAGCAAATCTTGTAATGCCAGAAAGAAGAGACTTAATACTGCAATCCAGAAGTAGAGACACTCATACATCAAAACCATACAATTATTTTAGGAAGATGGTCAAAAGATGCAGCAAAATTCGTGCATCAAGAGTTTTCGCCTCTAGCAACCTACCTCCTTGTATGGATAAATGCATAACAGAGAAATTGCATCAGATAATTTCCTCCTAGATACTGAAGAGGTCTCACACTATGTACAGTGCAGCATATTTGAGAGCAGATAATCAGAAAACTTGAGTAGTGGTGAAAATAACTACCATATAAGGCAGAAATTGAATAAATTAGTAGAGAAATACAGTGAAATCTAGGAAATGCCTATCCACAATATTCTACTAATTTCAGTATTTTGCTTCAGGTTACAAAAACAGTAACTGAAAGAAAGAATGGTTAAACTGCAATCCAATGATTTCATCATTTAAGGGCCCTAGTATACCGAATCTGAAGAGATACGGATATAACATGAGTTGCATAAAGGCATCTAACGACGAAGGGAGGAAAAAGCTTTATTATATTGCTCCACTGTTGCCAGTTAAATGAAAATATACAACAGAATAGGGATGTCTAACACATATTAAAGCTCTGTCACAGATAAAAGTTATCTCTGCCAGTTCTTTCATCATGAAGCTCAGATGAATTCAGAAGCAAAGTTAGGAAGCTAATAGTGCTTAAATTGAAGGCTGAGGATAAGCACAGAGCAATCAGTGTTTAACAGCACTTCCACACAGACTTAAGGAATCACTTCATTAACAGCATTCAAAATATTTATCATTTTGCTATAAAGTACAAACCATTTTAGACAGGGCAGTCAGTGCAGTCAAGGTGATCTTCTCAAGTTAATTAAACATTTCTAACTTCTATCTTTCAGACATATGCAATATACCGCTGTGCCCAGCAATTTGTCTTTAGCTGCCTGAAACCCATCTGAACAATCACAGATGTGCAATTTGGATTCATTTACAACACAATAATATTCTTTAAAAGATCATTTCCAATCTGTACCCCAAAAACCACCACCACCTGAACTCTTCTGTTGTTCTGAACAGTGCAGGGAGAAGTAATCCCAGCAGAAGAATATAAGAAAATTTGAAAGGAAAATTTATAGATACAGTTTATGATTCATTCATTTTCTGAATCAGAAAAATTATCTCAAGTATGGTACTTTAAAGAAAAATATGAAATCTAAAAAGTAACTTTAATTTGCAACTGTTATTTAGCCTCAGTTGTTGCAAATTAGCACATGTGCCCTGAAGTGCCCAGACCCGTGCAAAAAGAGGATGCTTTTACTCTTACTTTCAAAAATGTGTGAAGTATATCCTGAACCACCGAACAAACAAACATACCTTTTCCAATTTTTAAACAACATTTTGATTTTCTTTTCCCTAGAAATTATTACTATGAGGTGCTATGAAACCTGTATAAAATAAAACAAGCAAATCAACTTGTCTGATGACTGATTATACTTATCAGTTATTGTTGCCTCCAGCTTTTCTTACCACCATTCCCTCAAGGCAGAAAAGCAGGAGCCACTACTGGCTCTTGTAAACTAAGAACATAGCCAGATATGACTGCCCCACAACACAGGAGTTCAATACCTGCACAGCTTTAGTGACTCCAGAGGCGCAACACAAAGCTGAAGCTGGTGCAATGGAGTCTATTAGCAGTCTTAAAATGACTGCTGTGACAGAGTTCACAAGAAGTTGTTTAAAAATTGAAGGACTATTGCAAAGAAGTCCCTGGACAGAAATGGACAGTGTCAGAGAGATGGGAATCTGGCACAGAAGAAGCGGTTATTTAATGAAAACCATAAAAATACTTCCTTTATCTCCCTGCAGAGAAGGACCTGGAGGTCCTGGCAGATAAAAAACTTAACACGAGCCAGCAGTGTGCTCTTGCAGCTCAGAAAGCAAACGGTATCCTGGGCTCCATCAGAAGAGGGGTGACCAGCAGGGACAGGGAGGTGATTGTCCCTCTCTACTCTGTGCTTGTGAGGCCCCCATCTGGAGTACAGTGTCCAGGTCTGGGGCCCCCAATACAAGAAAGACAGGGAGCTGTTGGAGAGGGTCCAGAGAAAGGCCACAAAGATGATCAGAGGGCTGAGGCTCCTCCCCTACAAAGACAGGCTGAGGGAGCTGGGCATGTTCAGCCTGGAGAAGAGAAGGCTGTGGGGTGACCTCATTGCAGCCTTTCAGTACTTAAAGGGAGCCTATAAACAGGAGGGGAGTCAACTCTTTGAAAGGGTAGATAACAGCAGGACAAGGGGAAATGGCTTTAAGTTGAAGGTGGGAAGGTTTAAATTGGATATCGGGAGAAGTTCTTTACTATGAGAGCAGTGAGGTGCTGGAACAGGCTGCCCAGAGAGGCTGTGGATGCCCCATACCTGGAGGTGTTCAAGGCCAGGTTGGATGGGGCCCTGGGCAGCCTGAGCTGGTATTAAATGGGGCGACTGGTCATCCTGCTTGCAGTGGGGGGGTTGGAGCTTCATGATCCTTGGGGTCCCTTCCAACCAGGCCATTCTGTGATTCTGTGATTTTTATTATCCTTCATCATGAAATAAAAGCCATAAGATACTGCAGGAGGCTCACATGTTAGCCTAATTCCAATGTTATCAACACCAAACTAGGCTAGCCCTCAGTTTTGCACAATTAAATCAAGTGAAGACTATAGTGACACATAGACAGCACTCTGTACATTCTAGTACAGAATAGAATCAATAGAATGGCTTGGGTTGGAATGGAACGGACCTCAAAGACCATTCAGTTCCAAGCCCCTGCTGTGAGACATCCAACCTGGTCTTGAGTGACTCCAGGGATAACAGGGATAAAGCATCCACGACTTCTCTGGGCAAAACAGAACAGGATAGAAAGGAAATGTTTAATGAAAGCTTAAGGGCATATCCAGTTCAATAGCCAAAAACACTTTCTGGCCATACTCCTGTTGAAACTAATACCACCCCTGCTAAAAACAAAGGTTTACCCTGATAGTAATAGGATCAGACTAGGTGTAATATTTTTAAAACATATTCAGGATTGGTTTGGTGTTTTTTTTCAGTAGATGACCTAATATTCTCTGCAGGAAAGCTATAAAATATGCATACGGAGATAAATAATCTATTAAGATTTTTTCTTCCTCTGATTATCATTGTAAGGAAACACCAAAAACAAACATAAAGCATATATCCCTACAGAAATTTTGTAAACAAAAATTAGGCATCACTTAAGATGCAAGAAGATAAAGGGAGCACGCTGGTTACCAATGGCAATAGGAAGTTTTTTCAGCAAGCTGCGTTACCTTCAGTTTTCAGTATAATGAAACAATGTTAGAATCAGGGTATTAAAAGTTTCCATGGTTAAGAGCAAAAGGGCTAAAAATGCTCAGCAATGTATCTGCAGTTATAATATCTACAAAATGCAGACCTGATTTCAGCCAGAAACCTTGAAAAATGCAGGCTTCTTGCTTTCCATTATACTTATACATACGAAACTCCTAGATGCAGATAAACAGAAGATGGAGATGTAACAAAGCCTGTAAATATTTAAGTTTTGAGAGAAATTTCACAAAAAAGAAAAAGTGCGTTGCCAATATACTAAAAAACAACAGTAATGAAAGAACCTAACTACTCATCCCTAAAAATACGCCAACATAAACTAACTGGATTTTCAGAGTCCTGCTTGTTAGACTCTCATAAGCATATTTTTCATGGGTATAAGCAGATGACACAGTCAAACCAGATGCAAATGTGGTAAGAAGCAATATGCTTACATGGCCACGTGATCTGCAAGTCAGCACAGCTTTAACCTTTATTTTAAATCACTGTGCCTGGACAAAATCAATTTAACATACTCTTGTTAACAGAAGAGCAGTGCTGGTCCTTTTGTCCAGTCTTACTCACTTCAAGGACTAATTATTTCCTCAAACAATACCTCAAATTCTTTTGCAACCCTTCAATGAAAGTTCATCACACATACTCTTTGTACTCTTTGATTGTATCACAATCTTTGTGTTCATGAACTAATATTTTCCTCCCAGTTGACCACATTCTATGTGAATATTTATCAAGTTTTGCTCACTATCTTACAGATTCTTTTTTAATCTTCTCTTTCTTCTTGCCATTCCCAAGAGCAGGAAAGGCTCTACAGCAAACACTGCCTCCTTTAGAAAGGCTACACTTACTCTCTTTTCCAAACACGGAGTTTCACACTGATGATCTCTTTGCCACCTCTGCAGCTCCCTTGGCAGGAGAAGAGCAGCCTGCACTAAGGAGCATCCTGTGCCCATTCCAAGACACAGACCTAAAAAACACTTAACCAGTACACTGTGAACTTGTTCTCGAGCACTTGAGAGCTTGTTTACTGTCAGGAGCTTGCTCAGGCTAGTTCTGGAGCATGCTATCACCCCAATCAGACACATGAATGTGATACAGACAGAAAAAGGACAGCAAAAAACTCCTTTTGTTAATGTAATAGAAGGAAATCTGAGCACTGGAACTTTGCATTCTATCCCTGTCCAGATTCACAGAGCCATCAGTTACCAGCTTAGGGCCCATAAACCATAACAAATACAAGGCAGGAACCTTCCCTATGGCAGCATCCATTTTCTGGGCGACAATCAGAGGTCACAACTTACCAGCAACAGCAAGAAACCAATTGTAACTAAAACTCAATTTCTTCCCCTCAGGGCAATTTTTACTCTTTTTTCCAAACTCACCAAGTTTCAGAGTGGTGACGTTTTTCCCCACCTCTACAGCTATTCTGGCACATTAAAGTTTTGTCTCTCATTTTGAAATATCAACTTTAGTTGTGTTAGTCCTATCAGCAGCACAACCAATCCCTGTTCTTGTAAATGTAGAAATAAGCTTAGTTAGGTCACAGCTGGCCCTACAGAGCAACTTCCTCATTCATGCCAAAATAAACTCATCCATCTGGGGTGATCTGCACTTATGGTGGTCAAATCTGAATTAGAAGCTCGCTATTCCCAGCTGCCCAATTCTGCCCATTGGGCACTGCTAGCTCTTGCAGATGAGAGGTAGACAACAACTTGGCACAACTTTGACGCAGTTTCAATAAGCATCATGCAAAAGGTATTCAAACACCCCCTTGCAGAGTTAAAAATATTTTCATATGCTTGGCATAAAGGCCTTTAAGAATATTTTCCTTTTCTTTTTTTTCCCTTTTTCTGTTTTATAAACAACCAAATTGTGTAAGATGGAACCTCTGGGAAACAGAATGAAAGTACAACTGGACCGCTTTCCAGCACAGAGCAATTGACAACACACCTCCTAATAAGAACTTGTACACTTTAATAAATAAATAAAGAAAGAATCAAAGCAGATATTTTACTGTGCTTGAATATCCATCTTTAGCCTATCTTTTATTTCGGCACTGAGGAGAGATCAACATGAAAGAATTACAGGATTGTACATAAGAAAATAAAAAGGACTCTGAACCTAAAACAGAAATCATTTGTTGCTGGTGCTGATGACTGCTTAAGAGGTGCACATTTTAAAACTCCTTTTTATTCTATCACAGAATCATAGGGAGGATATCTTTATTAGCCATTACTTGGGCAGAAATATAAAGAAATCTTACTTCTCCACTGGTTGGTATCCTATCAAAGAAATAATCCGCAAATGTGTGGCATAGTTTACTTTTGTTATTTAAAGCCGACACTACTCTGAGTCAAGTGCTCTGCCTTTTGTTATGGGCATAAGCCTGTAACAGGAACATTTTGTTTATTTTTTTACTGCCCACAGTGTTAAAAACTAATTGGTGAAGAAGCAGATGTTTAGGACCAGGCTTTGTGAACCAATGTGACTGTGCAGATGTGATGGTTTTACACCAGTTGAGCATCTGGTCCTCATGGTTATGACCAATGAGAGAGAACTTTCCATGCCCTCAGAGGCAAGAGACATTTGAAGAATGGCATCTGTTCCACTTTCCACTGGCAGATTTGAACTTGTGAATTTTTATGAGTCCACACAATATGCCAATTCATTCTCTCTCTCTATATATATATATATCCTGTCATACAACAATATTCCCTTAACTTATGTACAATTTTTGACCATACTTCCATTAGCTAGCATACAGCCAGTGATACTTACCTGTGATCTAAATGATGAACAGAGAAAATAACCCCTGAATTTAAATGGGCTTGTTTTAAGGTCACCAAGATTGTGAATTCATATTTATTTCTCAACTTCTGAAAAAAGTTTTCAGCTGTTTCTGGAGACGCCTTTACACTTCTTGAAGTATCTAAGAAAAAAACACAGAAAAAAAAATTTAGTATAAAATCTTATTTTACTGTACAATTTTGTAAGCCTTTTGAGCTGAGATTAACAAGCTAGATCTGAGCAGCACAATGAACGGCTAGGCAAGAGAAGGAATAAAAGTATTTTAAACACCAACTCTTACATGAAATGAGAGCCATTTCAACAGAAGCGTGCACACTTTCTAGGACATCCATTCTATTCTGGGTGAGGGGGATTTTGTTGGTGATGGTTTTGTGGTAGATTTTTTTCACTACCGGTTCACGATTCTTTTACTCTCTCCATGGATGGCCAGATGGTACTTTGATATCTCATCCAAAATGAGGACTTACTTGCAGTCAAGCACCGAGTGACAACATTGGATATGAGCCTAATTTGTGAAGCGCAACCTGATTTTCTTTTCTATGTCTTCTAAAAAAATGTTGTGCTTAACAGTTATGCATAATTTTTTTTTTTTTAAAACCTACCATTAGGGAAAATTTACGCAGTTTTAAGAGTTATAAATGAACTTAAGCACTCATCATTTTTCAAAATGTATTGTTTCTAATTAATCACTATAACTCCAGTTGTGCAGTATGTTAATGCTCCTTCTTGGATCGGGCATCATGAGCATTTCATAGAGTAAGCGTACACCCACATAAAAGATTTTGCTGTTAAAAGTCCACATATAACCAAGGCTGAAGCAATGCTTCTGCTGAATTTATGTAACATGCTTAAAGAAAAAAGGCTCAACTTTAAGCCCCCTGGAGAGATAATTTACAAAATAAGATGTTAAAATGTTAGAAAAACAATTCCCAAGGTTTTCCGTAATACATTATACCGGAAAATAAAAATATGTATTTAATGCATTAAATCAATTCATTAGATTGTGTAATCAACTGTGTAAAAACTAAATCAATTCACAGGCTTCTTGTCATTACAATTTAACCATCCTGCTCTAAGTCAGGGACACTGATTCAGGGACAGCAACTGCAGCAGAGAGCTGACTGCAATGGAAACACTGATGTCCTTTGGCAGTGCTGAAGCTGAGCTCTCAAGTAAGCTGACATCACTGCTCTAAGAAAGCGGTTTACACTGCAAGCTGCACTATAGAAATACCACTTGAGAAATACTACTCAGTATTTACAGCAAACATTTTAATGTGGCTTATGAAAGAGGAATGTTTTTAATGTGTTTAATAACAATCTGTACAAGTCAAAAGCCCTAAGCAAGCTCTTATACAGTGTCACGCCAAGCTCTGCATTTGATTCAGTTTTCTTAACATAGGGGAATAAAAGAAAAATAAAATAAAATAATTTAAAAAAAAAAATCAAAGATAACGAAAAGATTCTTTAAAGCATTTTTGTGAAACTTTGAAACTTCACATCTTTTCTACTGTGGGTTGCATAACTCTCTCTCTGTAGCAGACATCCATGGTGTTTTAATGGAATTGTTAATAAATCATAAAGCAACTCAAATACAATTACATCAAAGCATTCATTTATAGCCAGGGGACACTAACAGAGTGGAATGACATAGGTTTGCATGCTGGAAGATGGTTTAACTGCATTAACAATTTCCAGCAATATAAACAACCTATTCCCAGCAGACCAAGCAGAAGAAGGACACTGAAGGAACATATTCTCTAATCATGATCACAAGCTGCTCATGCACTGCTGCTCTTATCAGCAGCTTTCCTATCAAAGTATGGAGGAAAACAAGAAAATGCAGATGTGAAACCCACTTAGTTGCCTGCAGAACCAAACTCCTAGATGCAAAGCACATCCACATAGTCAGCCCTTTCTGACTAACAAGAGAAGATGCAATGAGGTGTAACAAAATTATATTTAAGTGTTTGTGTGAATAATCAAGAGTCTCTGCCCTCAGGAGCAGTCTCTGCCTGAAGGCCTTGCAGTCTCCAACCTCTCTGTCAGGAAGACCCATGCAACTTAAAAGTAAATAACTGTGGCAGAACCAAAGCCAGAATGAGCTGAGACCACTGCAGTGTGTGAAATCTTCTTGCTTACATCTTAGTCAGTGTTACTGTACATCCGACAATGCTCTTCTCCCTCCACCAACCTGTTATATTTCTTTCAAACTTTCATGGTGATATTTTCCTTGGCTTCCTCAGATGATGGAATAACAGAAACTAAGCTTATTGAGTATGCACCACAAAAGCCCTACATTTATTCAGAAAGGTTAATTCAGGTTTATTCCCCCTTGCCTGACACATTGTAAGAGTTACTAAGAGGAAGAGTGGAGAGAAAGGGCTACGAAGATGATTTCTACATCATCAACTCCCACCTCTCTACCAGATAGAGATGATAAACACACGTCTGCACAAACAGGATAGTGAAGAAGCTGCACAGGTCTTTTATTCAATAGCTTTTGTGTCTGGTCATGTTAAGTCTTACTCTAATGTAGGATGTGAGCACACTGGAATATGCAAAGGCACTGAACAGATACTCTTAATTTCTGTGGATATGTACTGGAATTAGGAACTGGAATTGGAATTAGACACAACTGGAACTGGAATTAGACACAATGTCTACAGCTTACGACGGCAGTAGGAGATCTACCCATCAAATGTGATCTTCATGGGAATACAGGGAGGTGGGAATAGGAGAAGGAAAGAGGGCTGGGCGAAAAAAGTCAGGCAAGACAAAAAAGAAAATGTCAGAATTGCATGAAATAGCAAAATTGTAGAGAATTCCCTGACTGTTCTCTCTCTGCTCCCACTGTCTCCACCTGATTTCTTTCAGATTTCCTCAAGACAAAGAGGTGCCAGTGTGAGGGAAGATGAGAAATGCAGAAGTCCTTCTTCCAAGGATCTGGGATTACTCTGCACTGTTCTGAATCACGTAAGAAGCCAGGATGTCTGTGCCCCAGTTAAACTGTTTTATCCCTCTGCATCATTCCTAGTTTTGACTTGTATCACACCCTACCAGCAGAGTCACAAATGTTCTGTGCTGAAAGTAGAAAATGGCCCTCATATACTATGCTTGCTTAACAAAACTAAAATCCACAATTGTTACATTAGAAATATTAATATTATTAATTTCCACCAAATCCAAATGATATTCTATCAGCAACAGATGAAAGAAAGTATACGTATAGTACAACTTCCATTACGTGAGGCCTGTTCCATTTGCACACGAATTATTATCTTCCTCACAAACACACTCTTCCTTCTAACTGGAGTCACTGGGAATGCATTTTGCTACAGTCTGTGCTGTAGGAAGGAAAGAAACCCTAGCAATTACATGAAGCAGACTGCAGTCCTCCCATCCCTCACTGCTACTCTGAGAGACATGGGAAAAGTAGAGCTCCCTGTGCACCAGCAAGAGAAGAATCTTTTGTTAGGTCTACTCTTTCAGCCCTGTGAATCATTACCCTATCATTAGGCTGGATGAGAGTTCTCCATATATAAAACCATAATACCATACCTGGGTACTATATACTCTTTCATTGTGGCTTTAGGTTACCTTCTCAAAACATCAAAACATCAAAAACATAAAGACCTGATTAGATCAGGCTGAAAGCCTATTTGATAAGATTATTGCCATATTACCTGCCCAAACACACAGCCATTCAGTGTTGGTATTGCACATAGGTCAGTTCACACCTGCGTAGTAAACAGCTTGCAATTTTTGCATTATTGCTTCTCTGATAAGTACAGCATCCTTTGCTCAGTGCAGGCACCAGGTGGATTTCTTGAAAAAAAAAAAGACCACTGAAAGGTCCTTGAACCATCTTTTTTACACCAAAGCAACAGTGCAAATCCCTCATTCCAATTACCTTTGAACACTAGTGGTATTTGCTTGATAGATCACCAACTGTGCTCAATAAATACAGATTCAAGATTGGTCTTGACATTCAGCTTCTACTAATCATTTCAAGTCTGAAGGGAAATACTTTTCTGGAGCTGGACTTCTTCCATAATAGCTTGGAAAATCAGACTGGTGCATATCGGGTAATAATTTGTAGTTTCTTGACAGTTGCATAAAAACCTCATGCTTTGAGCATTTTTAATACACAAAAACAATGGCCTAAATGTTTTGATATAAGAGTGCAAATATATGGAGAAAACTATTTGCGTGAATGAGAAATACCTCTCTAGTTTGTTGCTTATATATCATTTTTGCTTTCTAGCAAAATGAATATTTCATTTATTTGGTTTGACCACAGCATAACAACTCATTAACCTATATTGTTAACACTCTGTTTTTAATTTCCAGAAGAGTGAGTGAAATGTAATAAACAAAAATCTAATCTCAAAACAGACCTTGCAGTCCTTGGTCTATTTGAAGGTTATAGCATGAAAATGCCTTTAGAAGGAATAACAACACTTACGTGGTGACATGCATAGCTGATTTGAGGCGTGCAAGTTAAGTAAAATACTGAAAACAACACAATAGACTGGGGGAAGGGAGGATTAATATGCGACATTCACATACCGTGGTAGGCAATAATAATGATTTACAAATTCAGCAGAACTGATCACCTGAGGATTAACTAGAGTTAATTCAGCTAGGTTTGCATGCAATAATTGTGGAGAGTTTACAGCCCTATAAAGGATGCAAACAAGCAGCAAGAGATGGTTGATCTTCAGACAGAGCAGCCAACTAAGAGGTGATCAGGTGGCCACAGACAGCAAGCCAAATCCTTTAAGACCTGATATCACAAAGCAATCTAACACTCCATGAGAAGAACCGCTGGCTGTAGGACCTGTAGAAACTCGGCCATTCAGAAGACAGACCTAATGACTGCCTCTGCTCTACATTTGCAGCAACAGTCACATCTAGAAGGATACATTTCTTTCTCACATACAACTGCAAAGCCACACATGGGTTTCCTGAGGATGTTAAGTGTAGACACTGCCGTCACAGTCACATTCATGGGATGTCAATTACTACAGTATATCCAAGACAGTAAGTCTAACTTTTAACAGTACTTACTCCACAGGTTTAAAGGTACTATCACCAGTCTAAACTGGTGCAGCAGAAAGAGATGGAAGCCCTTAATTACTTAATTACTTTAATTCTTGTTTACAATTACATTCATGCAAACATGGAGAACCACCTCAGGAACTGATCCAGATATAACTAAGCCAACCTAAAAATGTGTTGGAAACAACCAGGAACAAGTTACTAAAGGTAAGCAAGAAAACTTCCCTACAAACCATCAGCAGCCTATCAAATTGCGCAGTAAAAACTACATTCAAATATGGTTTAAAACAAGCCATTTATTACAGATGCTTTCCAGTTCACATTAAAAACAAACAGTGATTAAATGGAATGGATAGCTTGTCTTAGCAAAGGGTAGGCTCTTCAGTTTCTGAAGTGCATCTAAAGCTAAACATACAGGATGAGCTAAATTATAAAACAAACTCCTATAGAAGAGCCTTTGAAGGAGGCTTTTTAATTAATGGAGCTCCACACTCTGTTTTGTGTACACATAATCAGCTTTTAATAGCAGCATCTATAAATCAATTCCGCATCTGACTGTAGGTTTGCTGAACTACCCAAATTTAATTCTACTTGTTTGTGAGAAAATGCAGAAGTGCTGCAGGCTATGAACACTCTCAAAAACATTATACAGCTAGCTCAATTTTGTTTCATTTTCCTACACAAGTTGAGATCAGCATCACAAGTATAAATTCACATTGTATCACTTTAATAAAATTTTTGGCTAATCTTTTTCTCAGTTGGGGATTTCACACAGCCTACAAAGGGTAACTATATCTCATACTGTTTACCTTACATTTTTCCTTTACTTAAGTAACTGATGCAGGCTAAGCCGCTCCCAGCGAATGAGGCAGAATGGGAAGCCAGTCCCAAAGTAGAATCTTTACAAGGTTGAAGGGGTACAATGGGTTTTTAAGTGGAGCACAGGGTATGCAAATTCATGAGCTGCATTCCTGTTACAATGACTATAGTGAAAACTGAATACAGAAAGAATTGGAACAATGCTCATTAGGCCAAAACACCACAATAGTGTAATACAGTTTAGAGAGTTCTGGGGGAATGTTGATTAGTTTAGCTTTTGTATGTATACATACACACGTAGATCACGCCAACAGTAATGCCTCCTATTTATTTCCACTGAAGCTACAACAGATACAAAGAACACAATGACACTATTTGATAGAGCAAATTCTCAGCTACAAAATGCTATTTCTCAACATTGTCACCAGCATTAGCTGTGCGCTTTTGCCAGTGATGAATAAGAGCCTGAATGCTGCACTCACAAGAATCTGCACTAGCAGAGGTGATTCACTGTTCCACAGCTGCTAGGATGGCATTGTTGCAAAGAAAATGCTGCCCACACAGTTCATCTTTCCTTGGCCAAAACAGATGGAGGTCAAAAGGCACCAAAACAGGACTATATAGTGGGAGTGGTAGAACAGTCCAGACAAGATTGGCAGTGTGCTCCCTGATCTTCAAACTGGTACGGGGCCTGGAGTCATTGTGCTGCAAGAGAAAGGTCATCCTCTTCTCTGGCCTAACTCTGGAAGTTTGAGCCTTCAGCTTTGTCAGCCCCACAAGGCAGCTGTCACTTCATCCACTGGGGGCTGTGTCCTGAACTTTTTTTGATGGGCAATTCACACATTGCCACTGCAGGGTCTGCTGTTATGACTCTAGTTCATAGTGGTGACACCACATATCATCACCAGTTATGATGTGATCCAGAAAACTGCCCCTTTCAGCCTCATATTGGTTCAGCAAGTCCTGAACAGCTCGCATACCATGTTCTTTCTGTTTCTGTGTGAACATTCATGGGACACACCTGAAGCAAACTTTGTGATATTTCAGCACTTCCACCATCATTTCCAACACACTGAAGACAATATTCAGCCCTATACACAGTTCTCTGGTCATAATCTGCCAATTTGCACAGATAAGCTGTCACACCATTTCATGGTTTGCCAGCTGTGCAAGGGCATCTGGAATGTGACTTGTCTTTCATGTCACTGTCACTACTGCTGAAACTCACCACCCACCACCACGCTATGCTCACATCCACTGTTTGATCTCCATTAACATTCAGCAAACATCAATGAATGTCAATTGATGAAATTCAACACCTTTGCTTCATATGCACTTCCATGTCAGACATCATTTTGTCAGACTGCCCTTCTGCTGCCATCTGTCACACAGCAACAAATTGTAACAGAACATTGGTGAGAAAGTTCTACCGCTACTGCCATACCACCACCATCTGCCTCTGACATCATGGGCCAACACAATAAAATAGGAGGCATTACTTCTGGAGCAGCCCTCATGTTATGTGTGTGTACCTGACTCTTTGAACTGCTTGTAAGATACCAATTGATAAACCATTTTGAGCAACTTATCATGGAATTATTTGAACCAAAAAACACCCCTAGGATCAACACAATTTTTGTACACGCTTGCTCATTTCTTCCTTTTGTTTACCAAATTGTTTCAAAAAGAACAGCAAGACAGAAACAGTTGCAATTTTCCAAAATCACAAGAACCTGACTTTGTTTCTGCCATGCTCTAGGAAGGAGCCCTATGAGTGTTTTAGAGGAGGAGGTGCTGCAGTTCCATCCCAACTTTGAAAGACTAGAAGACAGGGGGGTGAGCACTGACCCAGCAATACTTCCACTGGGGCCATTCCAAAAGAGAGTATATGGCACTTCCACATTGCCAAGTTTCGGTGAACACTATGGTTATGGTCTAGTTGTATGTTAGAATCCAACCAGGTATATATAGAACTCATGAATGGAGGAGTCCAGTAAATATCCCTGGTTGGTATAATGATCCCAAATGATCAGGATTTGAGATTCTTTACAGACTGCATCTACTTGTGTAATTTAGACACAACTGCAGTTATCACCATCAACATGTCTCCCTTCTCCTCTCCATTACAGAGATGGCTCTACAAAAATGTAGGCAGGAAGAACTGCAAATGATGGGAAGGAGAAAAGCAGAAGGGAAAATGCACTTAAAATGAAGCTAAGCAATTGACACAAAAACTCAGTTGAAGCCAAATCATTACATTAAATAAAAACAAGGGGAGAAATGTCACAGCTTATTCTTGCAGCATCTGGCAAGGGCCCAATTGCCTTTACTTTGCAATTTTCTCTATTCTGAATGTCAGCCACAGCTTTGGTCACCCAGCAAGGGCTTTCCTCCAGTTTCAAATAGGCAGACCTACAGTACACATACCAAGACCCATAAGTCACAACAGACTGATGTAGAAGAACAGGATATGTTTCTGAACGCACATGGTTTTCTTCCACTTATATTGACTGTTTATACTGATATCCTCAGTAAGTGTTATTCGTATCACTTCTGGCCAAAACTCTAGCTCACCTACAAGCTACGTACTTGTGTGTCTAAAGCCTTTTTGGCACAGCTGAGAACACAGAGGTACTCTGGGATGAGATAGGGAGAAAGGTATTTAGAGCCTGGACGTATATACTTGAATGCAACTGCAATGTTCCTGATTTCAAATAACCAAGCCATTGTCAAGCACCTAACTTGCTTGTATAATCGGAAGTTGTTTGTTCACTTACACAAGTAATTGTGATTTCATTCAAAGAGCTTTGTTTGTAATTTGTTCCCTACGGTCAAAGTCCCCAGGCAATCTTTGCTTGGTTTGTTGAGCTTATTTTGTTTTGGTTTTTTGTTTGTTTTTAGTTAGAGGAACAATTAAATATATATTAACTATGCAAAATGCAATGAAAACTGAACATATTAAATATGGGGGAAAGCCCTCTACCTGATATGATGGAATAGGCCACCAGCCCTCAGTCATTCCTGCCAGCTCCTGATATTGGATGTCTCTTCAGGAAAGATTTTATAAATATAGGACTTTCTGGGGTAAGCTATGGCTACAATATGCTATGCATTCACTGGAAGTTGACAATAATATCACCAAAAATCTGTTTCTGTCTAGAATCATATGGCGAAAGAGACTATTCAAATCCTGTTTGAAAATGCTTGTACTGGTAGTTGGGTGAAGCATCTGAGCTTATTCACTGGCCATTTCTAGGCACCACGGAAAATCACATCAAGCTGAATCTTTCTATAATGTTTCTATAATGCTGAGCTTACCACCCCATAGCCTGACCACTGACTTCCCCTGCTAAAATAGTCTCCTTTGCATCCTTGGGTGTCTACAAACAGTTGTCCGATGCTACCACTGCAGTACAGTCAAGCTTTTTCAATTGCCACCAAACCCCTGAGATGACTTTGGAATATGGGTTATGAAACAGTTCTTTGTAGTACACCCATGCCTTGTTGCAGAATGGGGAGGATGGATCCTTCCTTCAACCCCAGCCACCTACTACAAAAGCAGAATCCAACTGCTACTCTGAAGTTGTGGAATTAATAGTGCAGCTGCTCAGGAGGATTCCTTGCCTAGATAAAAGCCAGATAAATGTTTAAATGGCAGTGAGCTTCAGTGTGCAAATAGCACAGTGTAAACAACAGCAGCTTTGCTTGGTTAGTAGATCCTCCAAACACAAAGAAATAAATCCAGCCACTGAATTTACACCACTATGAAAATTCATTTGAACACCAGCACGAGATACTAAAGTTCTCTTTTGATCTAGGACTTAATTTGTCAGATCACAATGCTAGTACAGTTAGATGTCTCTCACCCTGTCTTTGGCCACAGTTTCTTTGGCAATGCCTTTCGCTATGGTTTCTTTGGTTTCACCAGGATGACAAGTGGGAGCAATTTACTATGAGGCAAAGCAGCCCAGCTACACAGTAATTAGTCAGGTGGACTCTTCCAAAAATCTGTAGGGTCCACATTTCAGGGTTTCTGATTTTTACGCTCAGTAGGCAAGATGTAAATAGGTAAATAAGGAAATAAATACAGTAAAAGTTACAGTGACAGGATCTACAATAACATTCCTAACAGTAAAGGATGAAAAAGGATGCTAAATCAAAATGTAGGAAAATGTGGACTTTACACTTCCAGTGCTCCAGCTAACAAGTCAATATTCTTAGCAGCAGACTGAAACTGCTGATTTGCTTAACAAACAATAGAGACCCCACAGTGCAAAATTTTTACTGAAACACCTCCCACCAAACTGCCACAGAAAACATCAGTGTGCACTCCTGAACATTTCTGAAAGGAATATGAATGATGTGTGCATCAGCACAGGGAGGAGTGCCATACAAAAGTATTATAAGGAATTCTTAAATACGTATATGATACAGAAAACCACTGTTCCTTGCTCATGAGAAATACTATCTCCTCCATTGTAGCTATGTCATCATGCAAGGCGCTATCACCGAGAAAGTGCTATTCAGTGGGGACCTATTACATGATAACAACGTGACAAAGATAAAAGATGACTTCTGCTCATCATGGAAATTCTACCCATAGGAAAATTAAAATGTGTGCTGTATATTATGCATTGCCGCTGGTATTTATTATTGCAATGCTTTCTAGTGATTTATAGTTTCTGGGTTATCAATTATAAGCTGCAGTAGTTTCATTAATTACTAGTTTTCCCTACTTTATATTCTACCACTACTATCAATTCATCTTTACATTTTGAATACTCAGTATTTACTCCTTTGTAGGTAATAACAGGTGCTGCTAGTTACAACGATACTATTTAGATTTTTCAGGCCCCATCCCACTATAAAACCTATCATGCTTGAACAAGAGTGGCTGGAAGACTGTGTAGAGGAGATGGACCTGGGGGTATTGATTGACGCTCGGCTGCACATGAGCCGACAGTGTGCCCAGGTAGCCAAGAAGGCCAACATCATCCTGGCTTGCATCAGAAACAGTGTTACCAGCAGGAGCAGAGAGGTGATTGTCCCCCTGTACTCAGCACTGGTGAGGCTGCACCTTGAGTACTGTGTCCAGTTTTGGGCCCCTCACTGCAAGAAAGACATCGAGGCCCTGGAACGTGTTCAAAGAAGGGCAACAAAGCTGGTGAGGGGTCTGGAGCACAGGCCTTATGAGGAGAGGCTGAAGGAGCTGGGAATGTTCAGCCTGGAGAAGAGGAGGCTCAGGGGAGACCTTATTGCTCTCTATAACTTCCTGAAGGGAGGTTGTGGTGAGCTGGGGGTCGGCCTCTCCTCTCGTGTCATTAGTGATAGGACTAGAGGGAATGGTTTCAAGCTGCGGCAGGGGAGATTCAGGCTGGACATTAGGAAATATTACTTCTCAGAAAGGGTGGTCAGGCACTGGAATGGCCTGCCCAGGGCGGTGGTGGAGTCACCGACCCTGGGGGTGTTCAAGGAACGATTGGATGTTGTGTTGAGGGACATGGTTTAGTGGGAGCTACTGGTGATAGGTGAACGGTTGGACTGGATGATCTTGTAGGTCTTTTCCAACCTTGGTGGATCTATGACTCTATGAAGAGCACAGAAGTAATGCAAAGTGGGATTTTTGTCAGCTTCTTCAATTTAAAGCAGGCTCCAGCTACAATTAAAAGGCAGCAGCTAGTATAGCTTTATAAATAGACATGTATACATACAGGCACACATTCACACCCCTTTAGACACAAAGCAGATTTCTAGAAGTTTTGAGAACACCTTGAAACCTGTAGAGGAAATGAAACCTGCCTTATTTTCCTTGCTGCTGCCATCTGTGGCATGCATACCTAGTTATGCTTGGCTGCATGCTGTCATATGAGCACATTGTGTCAAACTGACCTAACAACAAATGAAAATATCACACCAGGTGATGCTGTTGACACTGGGACACAGGCTGAAGAGCACAAGAATATAATGCATCATCTTCCAGCCCTATTGGTACAATAATAAGGGCATGACACACACAAGAACTGCTAAAAGACCGCATTTATTTCCAGTCCTTAGCCATATTGCATGGGCAGGAATTGAAAAGTTAACGCAAGTGATGCCAAGGGGTGGACAGGAGGAGTAAACAGGGCTGTTAGCCTTTCCCAAATGAAAAAAGCAGATTACCAAAGGTAAGCAAAATCAAATGAATTAAAAATAAAGTACAACTCAACATCAGTTTGTTACACAAGCAGATGATGCTGGACATAGATCAATCTGAATTACATGACCTACCCTCCTCCCAGAAGATATGAAACAGTTCAGGCTTCTCAAATGTATCATACTCCAATGGAGAACTTGGCCATGCAATGACAGGCTGTAAAATACCTGGGGCACCCATGGATTAGGATCATGCTTGCTGTAAATGCTCCTGCATCCTCTGAGCAACACACCAATGTTCTGCCTCACTCAATCCTCACTGGAGGTCAACAAGACCTACCCATGGTCCCCGTTTCAGTCATTCTGACTTAAAAGCTTCTTTCTTGTGACCCCCTATGCTGTTCCCAAACGACCTACCACCAGCATCCAACATTTCACAGCATCCTTTAGGTTGGAAGGGACCTCCTTAGATCACCTAGTATGATCGCAAGCATTTGCAGGTGCCCTGGATGTTACTAGCTTTCTTCTATATGAAGAATCTAGTGGTTTATCATTCTTTGCAATGGCTAGGAGCTCTCATCCTTTACATCTGGCTTTCTGGGGCATAATTGTTTTTATACTCATTTTAGGGTTGACTGCCTTTGGCTCACTGAAGTTTTAAGTGTGAAGGCTGAATTATTTCCATACAAGGCAATGGTAAGCTTATGAAAGCATTAATATGAAATCCGTCTTTTACCAAGCCACCATGATGATGTGATCTGCGCAGAAGACTGACTTCTGACAGAAGAAAATGGTTAACAGTCACCAACTTCAAGATTTCCAGAAAACCTGAACCCTCAACCCACCAACAAGGCCAGCACAGCATGCCAGGCAGAGGGAGCGAGGCGAGCAGTGGTAAAAAAAGTGCATCTGAAGCATGCCAGATACATCCTACAATGCTGTTGCTAGACAGAGGTCTCTGGCAGTGGCCTGAGTAAACAGCAGCAGATGGGAAGGGAAGGCAGCAGACAGAGGAGAATTTGGGTTCCAGCAGGAACAAGGGGGAAACGCCAGCTTTGAGAGGGCACAGTTGAGGGGAAGAGAAGGGCACCAGAGCCTCCAGCATTCCTGGCATTCTCAGAAAAATCATCGCTATCCTAATGCCTGTTTTCATGCCAGGTAAAGGAAAGGTTAGAGAGAATTTGAACTGGGGATGCCAAGGAATACCACACACATACCTTAGTTATGAGCAAGGCAGGCAAACAGAAGGTACATGAGGGATTCAAGCTACAGCTCCCAGAGATCCCAGGAAGCTGAAAAGGCTCAGAGTTCAGATTCTCCTGCAATAAATTTCCTTTTAAATCAAGTATTAATGCAACCCATGCTTCTATGAATGCATCTGCTAGCCCCAGTGAACTAGCTACAGATTTTACAATGCATGCACAGTCTATAAACTTGGTTGGATGAAAATTACAAATGCTTCCAAATCCTGACTTGGATTCAAGTGAGAACATCCAAGTGAGGACTCTTGTTGGTTTGTTTCAACCAAATACCAGTAAAATATGCTCAAGTGCACCAAAGTGCAGTTTGAGGGAGAAATCAAAGTTTAGATAAACTTCTGAGGTAATCCACTCTATCCCTAACATAGCAACTGAAAGTCACACAATGACTACAACACAGATAATGCTCCCCAGACATCTTCATTTAATACAATATCTTCTACAAAATCATATGGATTTCCACACTTCCTGAATCCAAATTAGCTCACTATGAACGTCTCCTTTTAACTGAAATCCTCCCTATTTATAATATCATTATTTAGTATTCAAAAAAGTAGAGTTAAGAGTAATATAAGTCCTTTGTTCTAAACCTCAGAGAATCTTCTAATACCAGACACTTATAATATAACACTTTTGTCATTGCTTGGACAAGTGGTACACATTCAGTTCTTTCAAAGTCTTCCTTTGTAAGCCAGCCCTTTTCACTGTATAATCAGGTTTTCTGCTGTTCTCTTCACTCCCTGCAATTCATTGGTTTTTCATTTTTTTTTTTTTTAAATAAACCCAGAGTGAATATAATAGACATAATCTCAGTGTTGTTTTTATTTTAAATAGAAATAAACCAAGCTCTCTTATTAGCGTATACTTTCCTTGTGTTTGAAACACTAACAGTGTATGTAGAAATTCTTGGAAAAAAAGCATTACTGAACAGATCCAGATGTATTTCCTCAAGTTCCCTCCACCTTGAGGGAGTGTTGAACAAAGCAGGGGGCAGTCACAAGGGATATGAGCCAGTATGACAGGAAATCTGAGTTCCTCTGGGACAGCTATTGCCCTACACAGCAGTGCATGTTTAAGGAGTCATAAGAACACAGATTATTGACCTATAAACATGAAAGATTCTTTGGAACCTCTCTGGATTGTTATGCAACTGTGTTTGGAGAGTGACTGCCAGACTTCCAGCCACGGAATTGAGGCTAGTAGATCTCTCCTTTTTGTGACTCTTCACAGAATGAACGCTATGGATGTTACCGTCATCTAATTATCCTTACACACGCATTTATGCTGACAAAACAGTCTAAACATTACCCTAACAAAGCGAACAGCTCCAAAAGTAGAGGTCTTTTTTCTTACTACATTCTCTCTGTGTTTTAAGAGAGGGAAATTGCCACTTAAATTCCACTAAAAGAGTTCTCAGTTATGGATCACTAGCAATATTGATTATAATGGCTCCTTTGGAAACATTACAGTCTATCGTAGCAGTGTTGTTGCTGCTGCAAATATGTTAATCAGCTGAAACCTTTTTGAACGCTGTCTTCAGAATTCTCTTCAGTCTGTTCATCCCTCATACCATGCTCATTGCTTTAGCACCTTCCAGCATGCAGAGATGGGAGTGGCATCTCCCAAGGTGATAGAGTCATAGAACCACCAAGGTTTGAAAAGACCTCCATTATCTAGTCCAACTGTCCACCTACCACAAATATTTCCCCACTGAAACATGACCCTTAGTACAACATCTGTTTCTTGAACACTTCCATGGACAGTGACTCCACCACCTCCCTGAGCAGCCCATTCCAGCACCCAAACACTGTTTCTGAGAAGAATTTTTTACTAATATCCAACCTGAACCTCCTCTGGCACAAATTGAGCTCATTCCCTCTTATCCTATTGCTGTTACCTGGAAGAAGAGCCTAACACCCAGCTTGCCGTAACCGCTTTTCAGGGAATTGTAGAGAACAATAAGGTCTTCCCTGAGCCTCCTCTTCTCCAGTCTATACAGCTCTAGTCCTCTCAGCTACTCCCCATAAGACTTCTGCTACAGACCCCCTGTTTGGCTGAGCACTGACCAGCACCCCGTGTCCATTTCTTCCACACAGTCTTCCAGCCACTCTGCCCCAAGCCTGTAGTGTTGCCAAGATGGCACAACCCAGTTTTCTATAATGTCCTCATTCCTCCCTGAAGTCATGAGGATCATACACCAAAATAAAGTACACACCAAGAAGAGAAAAATAAAGAATTGCTTAATGTAACAAATATATTAACAAATAGTGAAAACAAAAAAACAACAAAAAACTGTACACTTCTTGTACACTGAAAACGGCTGCAGCATTTTTTCCACCTGAAATTGCTAAAACATTGAGACAAAGAGAGATTAAGCCAAAACAGATGGACAGAAAAAGAAGTAGTGAAAAATAATCATTCACCCCCTTATTCTTCTGCTCAGCTCTGCTTTGGAAGTTAAGGTGAGAGAACACATCTGTTCCGTGGATTTGCACCCTGGCACATGGCCAGTCATGGCACAATTCAGAAACTGAAGAATGACTACATGGAAGTGCAGCTTCCCATGGCTGCTATATATAATCTCCTGCTCTGATCCACTGGTTTTAAATAACTTACGAGCTCACTTCTGTGCCTCCCCAAAGATGCAGCAAAGTTAACCAGTCATAGAGGTATTTTTCCAAGGCAGCATCCACATACCCTAGAGAACACAGGCTAGATGAACACAAGCAATAGAGGGAATGTAGAAAACCTAATGCCCAAATCTTATAAGCAAAAAATAGGGTTGTGTGAAAATGCAGAGAAGCTGCAATTGTGGGCAGGGGGGAAGAAAAAAAAAAAACATTAAAAAAAAAAAAAAATCAACCTAGCTTGTATCAGGCCTTATTCTTGACTACAGAAATACATCACAGCAGAAACAGTTACATAAGGGCAGTAAGAACTCATTATTCCATGTCATGGCTCCTTCACGCCATGCTCCTTTTTAGCTTTCAAGCACAGAGAGCTGAGCCCTTGGATAACACCAGCCACAGCGTGGGGATTGAGCTTATGATACATTAGAAGCAGCCTGACTGTAGAAACATGCAGCCTCTGTTATCAAACGTAGAATCAATCAGGTTGGAAAAGACCTTAAAGATCATCACATCCAACCACAACCTAACCATACTACCCTAACTAACAACCCTCCACTAAATCATGTCCCTGAGCACCACACTGAGTTTTTAAACACATCCAGGGATGGTGACTCAACCACCTCCTTGGGGAAGCTTATTCCAGTGCTTAACAACCCTTTCTGTAAAGAACTTTTTCCTGATATCCAACCTAAACTTACCCTGGCACAACTTGAGGACATTTCCCCTCATCCTGTCACCTGTGAGAAGAGACCAACCCCGCTCTCACTGTAAGCACCTTTCAGATATTAGAAGAGAGCAATAAGGTTCCCCCTCAGCCTCCTTTTCCCCAGACTAAACAGCCCATTTCCTTCAGTCTCCCCTCACAGGGCATATTCTCCAAGCCCTTCACAAGCCTTGTTGCTCCTCTTTAGACCTGCTCCAGCACCTCAGCACTGTCCCTTCTGTACTGAGGTGCCCAGAACTGAACACAGTACTTGAGGCCTCACCAATGCCTAGTGCAGGGGCAGGATGACTTCCCTAGTCCTGCTCACCACACCATTCCTGATACAAGCCAGGATGCCCTTGGCCTTCTTGGCCGCCTGGGTACACTGCTGGCTCGTATTCAGCCAACTGTCCATCAGTACACCAAGGTCAAATCAGTATGAATTGTTTTGAGTGATACCAAACATCAAAACAAAACACAGTTACTTTAATTAACCTGAGTAACCAAACTGTCATAGAAAAGGCAAAGTTTTAGACAATTAGCACCGTCCCAATAGAAAGCAGAGCCCCACAGGCTTCAAAAGGTTGCAGATATTAGAAGCAACCTGACTGTGAGGAACAACAGGTCAACAAAGAAGCCCATGAGAACATATACAGTAAAATAGGACGTTCCTCCAACAGGAGTCAAATGTTTTGTCAAATGCATAGATTAATACATGCAGGCATTCATCTCCCTGCAAAGGCTGAAGTAGCAGGAGGGGGAAGCTTTAACCATCCCATTAAGCCCTTGCAACATTGTGGAATCCCTTCTCCCCAAAAAACTCACTGTAGAAAAAACAAAGAATGCAAAGGGAAAAGAAAAAGAAAGTTTTATGTAAAGTATCTTATCTTGTAGTTTATAATGTAATCACTTCTACAGCCATAGTTAAAACAGCTTTACTGCTCTACAATTACACCTTCACAATGCCTCATATGCCCAATACACGTTCTCAGCAATATTATTTACTTTAAACTTTCAGCCTTAAGACAGTTACAGTCTGTATGTGCTACAGGTCAGTTATTGTCTTTTGTCATCAGTTGTCAGTCATTCCTTAATGTAATTTTATATCAGCCGTGCACTAATGACTAATTGCAAGCTTTTCTCCAGAAACCTGAACCTGCAGCATAGCAGTTCTCCATTCACACCCCATTTCTCAGCCCTATCCTATGCTGTACTAATGCTACAAACATCAGTCATAAGTCAACAATACTGAAGCTTTGTTCTTCCAGTAACTCCCACATTATATTTTACAGAGAAGCCAGCTTGGCAGTATTTAACTTGCAATAACAGTAGGCATATTTACAATTATTCAGCAGTTAAGAATGCATATGGTTAAGAAGTGGATAGGTAGATGACAGTTCTGCGTGGAGATGGCACTAGGGAACATGGCCAAGTGATGGGATCTGGTAGATAAAGCTGACAGTCTGACTTGATTTTTCACAAATAGTAACACAGCATGGCTAGGGATGAGCATTTCATGGGAGATTTTCACATACTACAGCTACCTTCTTGGTCAGGCAAACCAAACACCTGCTTGCTAACACTGCTGATGGAAGCAGGAGGATGGTAAGCATTCAGCTCTTACCTCCAGGTAAAGGCAGTGCATCGTAGCTGCAGATCCTACTCTGCAGCTCCAGCAGAAACAGCCCAGCTCTCCAGGGTTCTTTCCATGACACCCATCCCAGACCCACAGCATAGTTGACCACAGCTTTGGCTGTGCCATACCACAATAGTTACTGCTTGCACAGCAGTAAAGAGCTGCAGAGGTGACTTCAGCACATGCAAAAGGTGGAAGAAGATGGAGGGCAGCAGTGGAACAGCATATCATGTTGTTCCATCTACACCAAAACACAGATGTTTCTCTCTGGCTACTGAGTTGTCAGAGAGTAATTGCTTACACCAGATATTGAAAGAAACTCCAGCACTTACTAAAATGAAAATGTATTATCTCAGTTGTAACCAGAACTAAGTGCTGAGGGGCTTTCTTCTTCTCTTCAAAACATGCTGGGAATTTTAATTATCTATAGACATTCTTCATCCAGAGGTCCCACATTTTGAGGGTTCAATGATTCTGGGAGAGAAACCAGATTGCTCCAAGACAGAATAGCTGCAGGCAGGTACTTGCTGCAGTGAGCCATGCCAGCTGCTGGCAGCAGCACTCCCTCCCCCAGCTCTGTTCAGACTCCTCTGGGAGATGATTCAGGTCTCTGGGACAGCTGGAGACAGGGTTTTGCAGGGGAATCTAATCCATGTCACTGCAGCCAGCCAGGCTAGCTGCTGAAGATGGCTGACTCTGCCATTAGCAGATTAGGGGATGCTCATATGATCTCACACACAGGGAAAGTTGTGGGGACAGTAACCTCTGGCTCCTGGGCAGCAGAAAGCAGCTGGGAACAGTAATATTTTCAGTAGGCTCTGCTGGAACCAGAAAAAAGCATCTGTCCATGTTTTCAGCGACAGGTGGCAAGGAGAAAAGTGTGTGAAGTGCATAGCTAACCTCAATCCTATTTCTAAAATGAGAGAAAGTTCACTGACATTGTGTTTTAAGGCTTTATTTTTAGCTCTTTCATTTAGTAATGCTCAGAGATGATATCACAGGCCGGAACACAGTGATCCTTCCAGAAAGATACAAGGCATAGTTATACATAACAATAGTGTCTTGCTGGCGTTTTCACAGAGTGGGCTAATGATCCAGTCATGCAGCAATATCTAAAATCATATACACCACGAGGAGGTGCATTTTAGCACTGCACTTTTTCCTTCATCAGCTGTTTGTACCAGAGAGACCCAATCCAAACACCAACAGCACTGAGTCCTTCCATGCATCACTCTGACGGATTAAATTATTTCTTCAGGGTTTTAAAGTACATTATAATCTGCAATATATTGCCTCTAGAACTGTCCCTCCTCATCAGAAACATCTAAACAGTGCTTGTAACCACTTTAATAGTTCTATAACCTAACCAGTAAAGAAAAATCACATCTTTTGAATGAGTTCTGAGCTACACATTCATACACAAGCTCCCATATTTTCATGACTGTCATGCCCTTTTTACATTTTCCTTAAATAAATGTTCCTGTGCTTGTAACCATCTGACTGCACTGTTCTGCCCACGCTTCTCTAAGGAGCACATACACCTTTGATGTGCATGTACTTTCTTTATGCATCACTTTGCTCCCATTTTCACTTTTTGTGTCTTTTTCTTGCTTGACTTACTGTGTACCTTCACTACTTTTTGCTGCTCCTGGTGGTCATGGTAGAAAAATATCTCCAGTACTGCATGAAACGACAGAAGTCCAATGTGTGGTATTGACTCTCAACTGCAAAGCAGCAAGTTCCAGCAGGACCAAAAGCATTGCCAAAATATCATAACAATACATAGTCTAAAGAGAGGAGGGAAAGTGACAAAACAGAGCCAGAAGAAGATCTAGTTACCTGGGCAGCCCATAGTTAGATTCTCACATCTGAGAGCACTATTTCCTATTGCAAGTTGAAGCACCCAGTGTCACTGGGATTCAGCATGTGCTTGAGGTCACACCTATGCTCAGGCCAGAAAACACCAAGGTCAGACACGTCTAACACATCCAAAACCCTCTGTTGCTGATACCTCCACCTCTTGAAGCGTTCATGCAATTATACATGCAATGAGGGCTCTTGGAGCAATATGAACTTTGTATTTGCATGGGAAAATGGCAACATTTACTTCCATCTCCACTTATCACCTCAGATTGTATTAATGTGGTATATTTGTAAGGAAAGAATAACAATTAGTAATCCTCAAAAATGAATTCAAAGCCTTCTTCAAATACATTTTATCCATTCCTTTGATTTGGGCTTTATCCTGAATGCCATCCCCATTTTGCAAAGCGAAAACCAAGGTACTGAGAATTTCACTGGCTTGCAGAAACAGTCACCACCAGAAGAGGTGGTGGTATAGATCTGACTCTGTGCTCTGACCAGAAGAGCAATCATTTTCCTCTCAACATATTTTGACATCATAATATCTGCTGTTGGCTAGGAAGTGCTGGCAGATGTTCATACCTAGCAACAATAACATTTTGGAAGACTTCCTCCTGCTTTCTATTCATAAATGTAAAATGTTCCAGTGTAGCTTGTGGGAAGATACAATTACTTTGTAAATCACTCTCCTACAGAAAAAAAAGTAAATCTCCACTGCAACGCAGGGACGGATGACGGCATTCAGGTGCTGCCAACCCATACAACCAAGTAGCATCAGGCATCTAGACAACTTTACAGTACGCAATTCCCCACTGTGCATCTTTGAATTACCTGTTGACAACACAGCCTGCCACTTTCATAATCTTTCTGAAATAAAGAGCAGCATCTAGGCTTTCCACACGTGTTAAGTATATGTAAAGCTTTACAGCAGTTAGGAACACGTTCTATCAAAAAGGCTAACACGTATGTTGTACAATAAAATGTTCATCTTCTGAAGAAAGAAATCAAAAGGAAAAGGAACACAAGTCAAAGCTTCAAGTTTGTTCATGGACAGATAATTTTAAGTCATTTGTCTCTTTTTCCACTAAATCATTTGGGTTATCATCAAAGCTTTAGCTGGAATAAGGAAAAAACATACCCAGAGGCAAAAATAAATTTGAAGTCACGAAGAACATATTTCCAGTTCACACACTGCAAATACATATGCAAAGAGGCGTGCACTGCAGTAATACCCCTACAGTGTTGCTCCAAGAGCAGAACAAAAATGACGACACGGACCAGTGGTTTGGTGGAGCAGGGAGATGCCTGTGTCTTTAAAGGCAAGTCAGAAAAAAAAAAAGAACATCTATCTGCCTTGCCTGGACTCTGTTTTATATAAGGATATCAACAGCCCAGTGCAGTAACAGAACTCTATTCAGTCTTGCAGAACACTGAAGGATGCTGAGCACCTTCAAATGCCATCAGGCCTCAAGGCTTTGTCCATTTTATCTCCTGATTCCTCTCAGGGAAAGAAAGGGTTCATGTGAAAACTTAAACTTTTGCCTGCTTCTGTCACAACTAAATCAGCAGCCCACTTGGGAACTCCATACACTCATACTTACAAAAAAAAAAAAAAAAAAAAAAAAGGAAAAAAAAGAGGAAAAAGTTTATAAAAAATTATTCAGTAACCAACAGTCATTTTGTCCCAACGTTGGGATAACACACAACAAGAAGAGTTCCTCTTACAAAGGTCTAATGATATCAAGGCTGAAGTCATAGGGAACTTTGGTTCCCCCACAGTTGAATGAGGGAGCCTCAACTCCCCCACTGTACCCTAAAAATTAGTGCTCTTTTTAGGACGGGCAGCACACACCACAGGAATGAACGGCCGTGCTAAGCAGCCACCTCTCACAGAAGGCGGTTCCGAGCCTGTAAGCCCACTGCTGACGGTCGTAACAGCAGCATATGCGGGTACAGCGGAACACACACAGCCACGCACCTCCACATTCGTGTCCACAGTGACACACACTGGCTGCGCACGGAAGGACATGGCTACAGAGAGCCTCAAAAGAAAAAGAGAAGAAAGCCTTCGGCGACTATTAGCTTCTGATAAATTATCTCATTAATGCAAACATGAAAAAGAAATTCCCTTTCCAGATCTTATCCCCCTTTAATTATAACTAACTCCTCTACAGGGGAAGCAGCCTCATGCCTGTTGCACCAGGAATTGTTGCAGATCAGTGCTGAGCTCTGATGTGACACCAGGAGCCAACACCAAGTCCCTCTGTTTTAAAACTACAGCTGATGCAGGGATTTCTTCTGCTCCACCAGACGCTGAGCTGTGCTCCTTGCTCTTCTTTAGCCATGTTTCCTATGAGCATTTCATCATCTTTCATGGAGGAAACTTGTTCTAGAGGCTATATTCAGGCTTTTTTCCCCCCCGAAGATGGAGATTTTTCCTGAAAACGTTCTTGACTCCAGCTTCATTTAAGGCATCAGAACGTTATTAAAGTGGACACTGGAAATGAATGAGCATAGGTAACATAACCTCCACGAATAAACCCAGTGTCCACTGACGATTATTTTCCTGACCTATGTGCATTACAATATAGGGAAGCTTAAGTATTTTGTAGCAAACCTCCTAGCTGTATTTTGAATGCTGGAACAAGACCACCTCATTATTTCTATTCACAACAGAAGAAAGAAAGAATAACCACAAGCACTACAAGAAGCCCAAACTCAGCCTTTGTTTCCCACGGTGGGTACAGCACTGACGCTCACAGGGGCCACTTTGCCCTGGTGAAGCCGCAATTTCTATTTCCAGCCATCTGCCTCCCTCCTCCGGGGCACTTCCAGCTCAGCATTCTGCTCTATTCGCGTGAAACTTTCAGCGAGCACTGCCTGCGCTGGAACTGGGGGATGTTCAGCCCTTCCCAAGTAAAGCAGAAGAGTGGGTGGTGCCATTATTCATCGCTGCACCCCACGACTCACAAAACAAGCCATCTGCCATCCCTGTTCCTGCTGTACTTTAATTAAGCGTCTCCCAGTTAAAGGAGGAAAAAATAAAAAGACAGAGAAAGGGGGGAAAGCGGGGCTCGGGGCATGGAGCAGAGGACCGACGGGGGGGAGCGGTGCGCCAGAGCCGCGGGGCCGTACCTGGGAAGAGGAAGGCTTTGCTCCCGTTGTGCAGACCCGGCACCTGGCGCACGCCCGCCGCAGAGCCCGGCAGCCCCAACTCGGACAGCACGTCGATCTGCAGCGAGGGGTCCACGCCGAAGCCTACGACTGACCCAGAGAGTGCCGTTAACCCTCCCGTCGCCTCCGCAACTTTCCGCCGGGACCCGGCGGCGGCCAAACCCCGCACCGCCCGCCGCCGCCGCCCCGCCGCCGCCTACCTGGCCCCAGGCAGAGGAGAAGGCAAAGCGTGCCTAAGCCGCAGCCAGACTCCATGGTACAGCGATGCGCTCAGTCCATAGTCCCCCTCCTCCGGCTGCTGCGGGTGAAAAACCTCCGGGGCAAAGGCTGGACACCTCCCCGCCTCTCACCGGGAGGAGCGGACCCCCCGCCGCCCCGCAGCGCGCATCACGCCGGGCGCACACAAAGGCGAGGGCGGGGGGCCGGGGCCGGGCGGGCAGCGCAGCCCCGCGCCGCCGGGCAGACAATGACCGGGCTCCTGCCGCCCCGCGAGAGCGGCTGCCGCTACCGGGAGGCGATGCCCGAGCCCCGCAGCTCCCTCCTCGCCGCCGGGCACAGCCCCTCGGCCGCGAACCGCAGCGTCCCCCGGGCTCCCGCAGGAGCGCCGCTCTCCTCGCCGCCGTCCGGCGGGGACGCGGAGCCGGCGGGAGGGGCTCCCGTTTATCCGCTGCCGCGGGAGCCGCCCACCGCCCCCACCGGGCCGGGCCGGGCCGGGCCGAGGGCGGCGCCGCCTCACCCCGCGGAGCCCTGCTGACCAGGGGGAGGCGGGGGGCGGCCGGAGGGAGACCCTCTAGGCGCTCCCGTGCTGCCGCCCCGCTTTGTTTTCGCCTGCCGCGGCCGGGATACCACCTCCGTCTCATCTCGACGTGACACCGTTCGGGAGGAGGAAAATGATGAATTCGGGGCTAGGGAGAAGGAAACGGGACGTGTGCGGGGATCGCGGTCTGCGGAGGTTGTCCCCATCTCTGCAGGACGGTTTCACATCGCCCTGCAGAGGTCCCGTCCGCAGCCCCTCAACAAATTTCCTGCCCCCCAGCTGTGACATTTCCATAGCTCACTTTGGGTGAGGGGCGCTAAGAGTATCTTCACCCTTACGTTTCCTTCCCTGAAGACTAGTGGTGGTCAAAACCACAACACCCTGCTGTCAGTTGTTCCAATTTTGCTGAGTAAGGAATTGACTTCAGTTTTTTTGCCAGCCCCATGTGAGTGCCAGCAGGATCTTGAGGTCTGCCCGTGGCTTCCTGCCAGTGCTTATTGACCTTCCCCCAACTTCATCTTTTATGATCTTTACAAATAACGAAGTGTTTACAACTAATCCTTACAAACCCTTCCAAATGGTTGCCCAAGGAGGTTGTGGATGCCCCATCCCTGGAGGCATTCAAGGCCAGGCTGGATGTGGCTCTGGGCAGCCAGGTTGTTGGTGACCGTGCAAATAGCAGGGGGTTTGAAACTGGGGTGATCTGTGAGGACCTTTTCAACCAAGGCTATTCTATGACTCTGTAGTCCAGTGACTACAAGAAAGTTCTTTTCTCAGATAAGAACATGGAAGGTAATTGTAGATTTCCTTTCCAGGTCAGGTCAGCCAACACAGATCCTAAGCAACACTTATAGCAAACACCTTTCCTAGAAGAAAAAAAAGGAGGAAGGAATGTCTACAGGTGAACAATGAAAACCATCCCTCAACACAAGTACACGACAAAGGCATTACACAGCAGTGTGCTTTGTTGCCTGCATCACCCCTGGTAGAGCTTCCCTTCCAGCTGGAGCAGACAGAAGGGGATGTGATGGGATCCTAGCTCCATCCTGATCACACTGACACTTCTTCCACACCAAAACCTGTCTCCAGCGTGTTGGTGAAGTGGAACCATGCTTCCAAACACCTGGAACCCATCAGCTGTCAGAGCAAGCTGGCGGAAGGGGTGCTTTGTCGTGGGAGTTTAAGGACACAGTCCACACGTCGGTGATTGTTATCATGCTACTTCAATCACAGTGATTGCAGATAATTGAAAAAGAAACATTTAATTTGAGAAGAAAGAGGTTCAAAATCTGGAGCACTCATGGTGCATAATGATCCTCAGGCTGAGCCAGGCGTGTAAGTAAACAGAACAAGAGAGGCAAACATCTGTATTTAATTCCTGCATCTGCCAGCAGCTGGTGACAATTCTCATCGGCAGGAGCTGCCACTATGAAGAGGTGAGCTTGGCAGAGCCCTCCTCTGCGATAACCCGGCTCTGTTCCAAGGGACCTTCGGGGAGCGGCCACTCACCTTTGTGTCACAGACACAAAAAATCACTCAACACACAGCCACACTGCCCTGTCTGTTCCCTGTTATCCCATGAGCCCAGGGCAGACGTTATCCACATCATGCAGAGATGTATTTCTGCTTTGTGAGATGCGAATAGTGACATAACCCAGAGCCACGTCAGCAGTAAAATCAGGCTTTCTATCACTGTGAGGAATACGACATGGAGGATCTTTCATATATTTTGCTGAATCTAATAATACATGTTTCTACCCATAGAATCACTCCCTGATCACCCTAGAAACATACTGTTTTACAGCCTTTCTGAGCATGTCCCTCCCTAAATCTGGGTATTATGAAAACACTAAAAATAAAATGCTTCTCTTTTACATCTCCGGTTGGCCAGAACATTCTTTCTTTTGATGGAAACCATGGCTTCTATCCAAGAGTTCTGCATCTGAAGAACGTTGAGGTTTCATTTGATGAAAAAGAATATTTGATGTCTCAGATGTATCTCCTTCCCTCCCTCCCTTCCTTCCTTCCCTCCTTCCTTTCCTTTTTCATTCCTTCCTTCCTTCTTCCCTCCCTCCCTCCCTCTCTCCCTCCCTTCCTTTTTCTTCCTTCCTTCCTTCCTGTAGTGCTCTGAAATACAGCTGCCTTATAAATAGCCTCCTGGCCGTATATGTTTCAATTTGTGTTAAGTAGATATCATGATGTTGACTCCCCCCCCATCAAATCCCTCAGTAGATCCTATGATACAAGTGGCTCTTCTGAAAAATGACCAATATCCACAGCAGTTTTCATGACAATCAAAAGTTCAAGGGATGTGTTACAAGCCCCAAATTCATGAATGATTTCCCTGTGAAGGGGATCTCATATTAATTACTCTCATGTTAATTATATGCTAATAAAGTGAAGTGAGTAAAGCTCTTAAAGCATGCAGATGACAATGCTGCCCTGGGAAAGCTTTACCTCTCTTACTGCAGCTTATCTGGGTCTATTTATTTTTAAAGAAAAGCATGAATATTTAATCACAGTAGTTTTAGCCCTGTATTCCTATGCTGGAACCTGCAGAGTCCATGTGAATTTAGAAAACACATAAAGAGTTGTCGCTGACCTACTTACAGAACACTGATTCAACTTCTTCCTCAGAGTATAGAAAACAAACTTCCTTACATTGTAAAACACATCATTGTTTTCTCAACTTCCTAGGACTTCAATGCAGCATTTTATATAGAGAAATATTTGTAAAGCATTATGTTCCATAATTAATACTTTCTGAAGTGGAACAAGGAGAAACAGTCTGTTGTCATAGAGAAGTGGCTCTTTAATTGGGGCAAATTTGATATTGCTGAGGATAAGGGCTTTTATTATTTACAGTCAGGGAAAATGCAGGCAACTCACTCTGCAGCAGTTCCTCTTAATAGCCTTAAATGGGGACTTACATCTGAGCCATTATATCATAACCATCCAGATTTTCCTTCCACAAAAGCCATCACGTGTAAAATCTGTACAGCTGTTGTGTGATGTGTAAAATGTTGGGTGGGACTGAGGTGGGACCTCCAAACTCATCTGCAAGTGTTTCCTAAATGGGTGCTTCAGGAGCAAACCAAATCTTGAATAAAGCTCAGATGTTTATATATATATATTTTTTCCTTGCTCACTTCCAGACCTGTGGGCTTCTGCTGAGGCACACTCACCCTCCTCCACACACAGACACCTGTGTGTTTGTACCCAGCGATCAGGTAATTTCCTTGGGCTGCTTTTTTAGCATCCTCACAGCCCCCTCCTGCACTGCCTTTTCTTCCCAGTTCTCCAAACACATTCTGCCCTTTAGCAGCTCTCTCCCACCCACGTGCTCCCTCTCCTCCCTTTCTCAGACAGAGATGTGCATGCACATACTCTCCTTTGCTCATCCCCCTGCAATGTGTCAGCCTCGCAGCCTCCTGCATGCTGCAGGTTTCCCATCTCGCTATGTGTTTCTGACCAGGGAAGCCGAGAAGAACTTGGGAATTAAATGCAGCACTTGGCTGCAGCCCAGCACAGCCTGTCAGGCTGTGTAAGCTGCATGCCTGCCCATGACAGCACCAGCCCTGATAGAAAGCCTCGGCATCAAAGGCGTTCCTTGCAGACACGCCTCAGCTGGAGGTACATCACTGATTTTAGTTACACTCATGAATGTTTCATACAAATCTGATATTGCCTCACTTGGATTTTCAAAAATTGCTTATCATCAAAAAATAGACCTGTGAAACAAAGATCTAGCTATTTAAGGAACGCTCGTTATGCCTCTTAAAGCTTCTTGTCTTCCTTGTTTTTTTTTCGCCATCTTCACATCTTATACCTTACAATTCAAACAGATTGCCCAGAGAGGCTGTGGATGTCCCAAATCCCTGGAGGTGTTCAAGGCCAGGTTGGATGGGGCCCTGGGCAGCCTGAGCTGGGGGGTGGCAGCCCTACCCACCACTGGGGGTTGGAACTGAGTGGGCTTTGAGGTTCCTTCCAACCAAAACCATTCTGTGATTCTATTATTCTATGATTTCAGCTTTGGTGTTGTGAGCAGAGTGGCCAGGAGTGGAAAAGCAGCTCATGGGAAGAGTGGTGGAAGTGCCAATGTTAGAGCTATGGCTGCATGCTTCTGAGACCAGGAAGAGAAATGGAGGCAATTACCTCAGTGATGGGTAAAGACCTTGCACATTTTTTCAGAAGTTTTCCCAAAGATTCATGTCTGATCAAGAGAGGCTGGAAACGCAGGTTGCACTCTCCCAGATTTGAACCTTGATATTCATAGTCGCAAGGTGCCCATGTTAACCATCCTTGCTCAAGTCTTGTTTTTCATACCAGCTTTATTTTCTCCCTCCAACTGGGTGCACACCCCCTTGATGTAAGGTAGAAGTGATAGACTGCCCTGCTGGCAGCCTTCACACATTGTGATGTCTAAAAATGTCTTTTTGCTGAAAATGTCAGCTAGGAGTTCTGGGATGGTATTTGGCGTGTGGAAGTATAAAGAAGATAGTTCATGATCAGGATTTAATTATCTCAGTTCTGTCGGTCCAGGTCATGATAACAATTAGGCAAGATTAGAATTACAGTAGGTTGACCTAAGTGTTCTCTGTGTTTTGATCCTTTCGTGGTCTGAAATATTACCCCCCTTTAAAAAACAGATCAGCATATCCACCAGGAGTATTTATGATGACAAGGCTGGCATGCAAAGACTTTAATTTGCCATGATCCAGTTTTGCAATGAAGAAAAATATCTACACAGTCCTCACTGGAGCCAGAAACAGACGGGAGTGGGAGCCAGTCAGAGAGACTGGGTGCAGTATTTTTCTTCTTCCATGGCCTAATATAACAAGGTAAATCCATCTGTAAGTATCAGAGTGGAGAGAGGATTTCTAGAAGAGTATCTCCTGTAGAAAATAATGCGAAAATAAAATCCGGTAGATGAGCATCAAAGCAAAGCAAACCCACACTTGGCTGCAGGAATTGCTAATGAGCCAGACCCTATCCCCAGACCCCACTCCATTGGGAGAAATGGCAGATAGCCACAGAACAGGCCTCTGAGATGCCATGTCAATATTCTCAAATCCAATGTGGACAGTTTCAAACTGTAGTCTATCTTGTGTGCTGTGAATGGGGACAGAATAATATTGCCTGCCATATATTCATTCAGTTTTCGGTTGAACAAAGCCAGATATTGTCTTTTGGAGAGAGAAAGGAAAAAAATGTAAAATGTACTTGTGACCTCAGAAGCACAAATTTAATAGTTTCTAATTCTAAGTCTAATTACTTCTGCAATATCAGGAGAGAAAGTTATCACGGGATCTCTTACTCTGCCTTTTAAATAATAGACTTTTCAAAACTAATCTGTACAGCCTTCATACCCAAAGGCATATTTATAGGGCAAACTGGGATAGCTTCAATGATTCTATCAGTCTACCGGATAATTAAGGAGGCCTTTAAGTAGTATAGCATTGCATAGCAGCATTAAAACATCTAGAATTCCAATTCTTATATGACTTTGGGTTTCTACTACCTAGAGTAAAAAAAGAAGAAGCAATGGATCAGTCTGGGTAGTGAGGGGCCCATCAATGCTTTGGTGCAGACACCTGAGCCATATCAGCCCCCCAGATGGGAGGTTTGCGCAGGCTTGTTAATCCAGATGTTGTGGTGTTGGGGTGAGCTGGATAGAGCCTGCACCTAAGAAGAACATTTAAATAACACTGCCTTCAGTTTCTGAACCCTGCTCATTCTGTGGTCTAAATATGCCCAGCACCAGTCTCACCAACTCTTTTTACAGATGAACGAAGACCTCCTAACTTGCATCATTCAAAGGAAATGCATGTTTCCTTAGTTCATTCCTACAGATGTGAAATAGAAACACTCAAATCCAAATACCTAGAACCAACATCACAGTAATATATTTCATCAACAATTCCAGAGTATAAATATACGTCATGCATTCTAAAATGTGCATGATTTTAGCATTTCTTTTTGAGCCATAAAATTAAAAAATATCCATGAATTAATAAAGCTAATTTGTTACAGCACAATGCAATTGATTGCTGCATTATTATTATTATCATTATTGTACAAACAAAAAGATCAAAAAGGTTTGGGCCCGTATTTCTTGAAAATTTGCATTTATAGATAAATGCCCACTCCTTGTTCCCCTAATAGCCAAGATGCACTTAGGGCTAGGAGGACCAGGCCTGAGCACCTGCTTCATCTGATTACAACATATGCTTCATTCCAGTTTATCTCTACTGCTAGTGAATGCCCAACCCTTGAGATATATCTAGCAGAAGATTATTTCACATAAAATGCTTGATTAGTGCTAATCTAAGTGGTTTGTTTTTCAAATGTCTGAGCACTGGACTGTTCTCATGAATATCACTTGTAGTTTTATTCATTGCTTGATCAAGCACGAGTAAAGTCAGAGATGCTAACACAATTGCTTGGCTTTGGGAGCCAGCTTGTTAATGGGAACAGATGGCAGAGTCAACCACTTCAGTCCCTAACCTTGGATGGAAAAACATAGTTAGAAGGTGGGAAATCCTTACCTTCTTGATTTTGAATTCTAACAACGGTGTGATCTTGAGGAATAAATGAAACATCTAAAATACTATCAGTGGTTTCTTCTTCAATGGGAGGAGGATTCAGAAGCCAAGCATGTTAAATCACAGGTGTGTAAGCAACAGAAAGGTACACATACAGGAGTGTAGGGCTAATGATTGTTGAAAAATCAGTATTGAGTTGGAAGAAATGAAGCACCTGGGAATAAGTAACTTTTCTTAGAAGAAAAAAAAATACCAAGAGACATTATATGATGATTTTTTTTCAAGGAAGAGTGCTCTGGCTTTGTAGGAGGAACTGACTGGAATAACCCAGCTAGCACATGAGCTGTAGTTCTTAAAGGAACAAATCCAGCATTGTAAGCACACCACGTCTGTGGGTTAAAATGAATATGCACAAAGAAATAATATGTCTAATAGAGTTCACTAGCTTAGTGACAGCATGGTTTGGTTCAGAAAGAGTGGTCCCACACATAAAAGTAAAGATGAGATTAATTATGATGCTCCTATTTACTTGAGTATTTCCGTTGTAGCTGGTAGAATTACTAGCATGGACAAATGAAATCACATTCTGACTTAATGCAAATATCAGCATTTAAAGCAGAATTTCTATTCTAGGAGGGGAAAAAAAATAGGAAAAAAAAATAAAAACCAGTGATCTATGACAAGGTGGAATGGTTTTAAACCGAGACAGGGGAGGTTTAGGTTAGATATTAGGAGGAAGTTTTTCACATAGAGGGTGGTGACGCTCTGAAAGAGGTTGCCCAAGGAGGTTGTGGATGTCCTGTTCCTGTAGGGATTCAAGGCCAGACTGGATGTGGCTCTGGGCAGCCTGGTCTGGTGGTTGGTGACCCCACAAATAGCAGGGGGTTGAAACTAGATAAATGATCTGTGAGGACCTTTTCAACCCAGGCCATTCTATGATTCTATGATAACTTTAGGATGGTAGCCATTTATAACCTGTGCTTTAGCAGATCTTCACAGTTCAGAACAAAGAAAGAAGGGAAGACACTGGATAATTAAATAGTGAAGTTCAAGAACTAATATTGATCCTCGAAGCATCTTTCAGAAATGGACACTCATTTAAGGTAGTGCAAATGCAATGAAACTTAACTTTGTTAAGAGGCAAGATACAACTCACAGTAAGAGAAAGTTCAGAAAGTACACAAGAACTGCCAAACACAACCACAAGCAGTAAGAAATCATACACGTGGGAAACTGAGTATTACAGGCTTACTAGACTGCTAAGAATAAAGGAAGAATGCACAGGGTGAGAAAAGATTGCAATGAAGGTAAATGATTTATTTGAGTGTCAGAAAAGATAGGCTGGGGTTAAATCTTTATTCTGAAGTTACATTAACAGTGTTAAAGCCCTACTGGATAAAAGATATTAAAAATACCAGTGGTGTACGAGCCCTAGAAATATATTTTCTGATAATTCATGGTACCAAATGGAATTTGTTGGAGATTCTGAGGAAATCTTGAGAATGAAGCACAATCCCAGCCTACCATAATTTATCATTAGAGATACATAATTCATCGTTAAAACAGCCACTCTACTGGATAACTGGAAAATGGCCAGCACTGTAGAAATCTTTAAAATAGCTCTTAAGGTAGACTCCAAGAACTGAAAACCAGAGAATCTTAATTAATTAATGGGGAAAATAGTTGAGAAAATCATTTAAGGAAGTTATAAAACATCTACAAGTTATAAGTAGGAGGGAGAAAAAAAAAAAGAGGATGAAGAATAAATTACAAGTCAGCACAGATAAATGAATATACTTATCATAGAGGGTAATCCATGCTTTTCTAACTTGTTCAAATGTTACCAAGAGTTAGCAAAACATTGAGTAAAAGAGGATCAGGCGATATATATTTACAGATATTTGATATTATCACTCACATGAGGCTTTTAAGGAAACTCAGTAACCCAGGGGTGAGAGATAAGGTCTTCACCATGGATTGTAGGGAGAGAAAATGATGGGGATGAATGACAAATGATCACGATGGAGAGGTGACAAGAAGTGTGATGCCACAGGGACTGCAAAGAGATCACTGCTAGGATTAATTTCACTCCTTCTCTGGCCCCATCCATTTATTAATGACCAGGAAGAGAGGGAATACAATGAGATGGCAAAACTGCTGACAGCACAAAGCTGTTAAATTAGATAAAACGAAGGTGTCTGTAAATAACTCTTGGGACTTGTTGCAAAACTAGCAACAAGAAAGGAAATGATGTTCAGCAAAAGCAACTGCAGAGATAAGGCTATAAAACAAACTGCTTAAACTGCTTATTCTCATTAATTGGATCCAAACAAATTATGGGAGAATCTTACTGGTTTGCATTTGAGAGAGGAGAATTCCTACATTTTGTTGCTATAATTACAGGGAGTTGTATTATTTTAAAATAGCAGATATTACAAAGTATCTTCTATTCATCTGCTTAAACTGCTGCAGCTTCATTTTATTAGAATCCTTCACAGTCTCCAAGCAAGGCTCGATTCACACAGTGACATACCACTGCTGCGAAGGGCAGTGTCTGCCTCTCTCCTAATATCTGAGAAATCTTGGCAAGCAGATGGCTCTGAGCAATGGGGCCAGCTCCACAGTCTGTCACAGCCTCATTCCTTCACCCACTCCCGAGCCAGAAGACTCCTGCAGTGGAAGCTTCTATATTTCTTCATAAAAAAAGGCCGACGACACTCTAAAGATAGCCTCTGCTTACACGGGGGGAGCCAACCTGTGTGCAGAGGAAAATGAACATCCTGTCCTCATCGCCAGGCGTTTCTCACAGTCTGTGGTGCTGATGGGAGGGGTTTTGCTGAAAGCTCACATGGCCAACCCTCTGATCCATTTCCTTTCCTTCTTCTGACCCCAAGTATGAATATGAAAGGAAAATGGAAGCCTGGTGCATTTGTGTGACTAGGGTGAACTGAAAAGCTCACAGGGAGCTGAAGGTATTCTTTTCTTTGCACAGGTGTGAAAGAGGAGCCTAGCAGAGACAGTAAAAAGGGGAATTCACTCCTCACTTGTTCAGGTGACTGAAATATTCCTTAGGGGTTGGGATTAACTCAGTAAGAGCAATATAAATGCAGAGCAGTAAATCCTCTCTGGGTAGGGAAGTTTGTGGGGCAGGAGGAGAACAAAGGGCACATGGCACAGAAATGGTAATCACTGCTTCCCCATCTGACTTTCTTGCTTGTACACACATGCCTTTCTCCGCATTTGTTATTAAAGTTTCTTTTGAACATAGGTGAGCAGAAATGCCTATGACATTCTGAGCCTTGTATTTTTCATCCTACTACTAATTCCTCCCTATCTCTGCTGTGGATTTCCATCAAGGTTCATGCAAGAATGTCATCTGTTCTCATGGCCATATAGCACGGGGGGTGGGGACCGTGGCTATACTATGGTCATTCAGTTAATTCATTCTTCTTTTCTTCAGTTCACGCACCCGTTCCTGCTAGCCAGAGCTCTGGTGATTAGTCTTCAAGGGCATGATTTTGCACTTTGGATTATTAAATTTCATGCTGTTTCATTCTGTTGTTCCACAAGGTCATCTGATTTTTCCTGCATAATAATCAGGTCTTCCTCTGGTCTGTTCTAGAAGTACATACCAGTTTTGTGTCATCTGCAGATTTTGTAAGTGCGGATCTAGTTCTCACACCAAGGTCACCAAGGGAAGCACCCAGCTGGGCTGGACCCATGGCTGCCCACACTAGGAAGAACATATTGCTCTGCTCATGTAATCCAGCAACCTCCTCTGCTCTATGATGCCAGAATTAATCCCCTGTCATCTTTTACTGAAATATTAGTTCCCGTGAGGCCTGCACTGTTTCATCATTTTCCTTAAATCTGGATAGATTCAGTCCCACTTTTTATCTGCTTTTTCATCTTCATTTATTCCCTAAAATCTTTCACACAGTTCCAGAGTCAAATCTAGTTGAGATGTGATTACCTGCATCTCTTTCCTCCTCTCTTTTTTTCCCTTGCTCACACTATGACACAGCGTGTTTCTCCCTGAGGATGGAGGAGAGGTGCAGCAGAGGACAAAGCTCTCTGCCAAGATCTCCAGGGGGAAGAGAGACTACTGAGCAGCAGAGAGCTGTGATGTTTGGGGCATCACTGGTAGGACAAGTCCTACTACTTTTTCCCCTACTAAGTCTGACGTAGGTTCAGTAGCATTGGAAACATCTCTTCCACAAACCTTGAGATACTCTTAATGAATGGAAGGAGCATTCAGAAAAAAATCCCCACTCTGGCAAGGACTTCCTCACAGGTCTGGGCTGTCCTTGCAGCATTTCCAAAATGAATGGATGCAGGAGCAGAGTGGTGGGGTGCTGTGAAAGGCAGAGCTGAAGGCCAGGAGCTGGGTGAGACTGCAGCCTGGGAGCAGACTGAGGGAGCAGAGAGGGAAGGACTGCAGAGCAGTGGGAAGAGATATGCTTAAGGCTAAGAGGACAAGCTTGCAGGGGCTGGCTCCTGCACCCACCTCAACCACACTTATTTCTGCAGAGCAGGGAAGCAGCAGCTCCACACTGCTCCATTTTGTGCAGCTTCCTGCAATGCTCACCTCACCGACACCCACTGTGCAGGAGATGTTCTGGTCACAGCCAGCAGATCACCTTGCTTGCCCTGGTTGTGACAGATGATTGCTCAGGTTTCCCTCTCAATATGTTTAAACCCTACAACAAAATTTCTGCTTGCTTGAGGCCATATGCCAGACTCAAGGTCTGGGAGCAGGGAAACATGGCCTACTGGCTGCCCAGACCAGGGGCCAAGTTTCCCTGATTTCCAACTGGGAGATGAGGCCTTGCTACAGATTTTTACTAAAGACTGCAAGAAACTGTATGAGGCCTTTTGAGCTGCAGAGCAGTACTGTGTGTACGAGCAGTGTCAAAGCTCTGTTCGCTTCCCTACAGGCACAAGCCATCTCTGCAGGCCTCTTAGTGCCAGCCATGCTGGGCCAAGGGCAGCGCTGGCTCCCACCCAGCCAGAATGCACAGCAGCAGTGCTGCCTCGAGCCTGGCCTCAGCACACTGTGCAAACATGCCCTCTATTTTGTTATTGCCTCAGAAAAGCATGATCCCCCTCACCCTGCCGTTCTCATCCCTGTTCTGACACTATCCCCTTCCCAGATCCTGGATACTGGATCCTGGATACTACAATTGCTGGCATCAAAACTTTCCAATCTATGCATACATGTTAAAAGCTCCTGTGAACTCTTACCAACACATAATTCTTCCAGCAACTCACAAAGATCTCCACCCACATCCACAGCTGAGCCTGCAGAGATTCACAACAGATGGCTCTGACAGAAACATATTTTCTACTTTGTGCCTTCTGTTCATCAGAAAGCTTCTGTTCCTGTACCTCTTATTCCCACCATAAAGCCCTGCATGACTTACTAACACCTTTTCTTGCCCTTCATGATTATGCGATTTCCCCATAAAAGCCTGAAAAACAGAGAAATTTTGATAGCTATTTCAGCAGCACTCATATTTTATTTTAACTCTTGGGATGTTTGCTGTTTTTCTGAAGGCCACAGCTCACAGCAAACAGCTGCCTGAGACTATCGGATTTCATTAAAGACAAAAAAGAAAAAAGAAACATGTTCATCACTCATGTTGGTACATAAAAGCCTCAAAATATGGCTTAGATGAACCTAAACACTCTGAAGCTAAAAAGGAAATGAGGAGATACCTGAAATTATTATTTTTTTTTTAAATCTCAGTGTGAGGAATACCAGGAGCTCTGGAGTCAGAGCCATGGATTTCGAGCACCAAGCCTGGTGGCAGCATTGTGCGAAATGCAGGGAGAGAAGTGGAGGCTGAGCCAGCCCAACACCTCTGAGTACTGTCAGAAAGGAAGAGGGAACTCACACACAAAGCAGGCTTTTGGAATCACAGTTTGTGTGTTAAAGCTGCACATGCCCTGCAGCCACTGCCACTGGGAGCCACAAATGGAAGCAGATTTCATCACCTGAAAGTCTCCTCAAGTGGACAGAAAGTGGCACAGAGCATAGCTTCATCTGTAACAGACTCATTACAGAAACAGCAATGCTGAAAGTAGTTTAATCAGTCTGCATCCAGAGAGTGTTCACCACACTGTCACAGTGCTTTGAATAGGTTACCAGGACCCTGTCATCCTGTTGCAATGGTCAGCTCTACAAAGCAACTGTACAGCAGAAGAAAACCCTTCTTCCCTTCATCTCCAAACTCTCTGCAATACACTGTATTTGGAGTCAATAAAGGCAATACAAAAATTACAGAGTTCATTTCTGTGTATATTAAATAACTTTGCATGAAGTCCATTAGAAGAAGACACATTAGTACACAGTAGGTGTTACAAGAGAAGCATGTGAATTTCTGACAATGACATGAACTTCACAATTAGAGCTTTTGAACCCTAGCAGCTAAGAGAGAGCTCATCCAAATACATAGTAGTAAAACCTTCATTTAATTTCTGACTGGATTTTGGAAAGCATTTTCTCTCCCTTTTTCCATGCTTTTGTTGTTGTTTTTCTCATCTTTGGATGTTAATGACACACTTGTGCAGTTTTTCAGCTGGACGTTGAGGCCTTGTGGATGCCGTTTCATCTTACTGTTCACAAGGTTATCGTAAATAAAATAACATAGAACATTAACAAGGAGCAGAATAACATATAATGCAATTTTGAAGAGTTCACACCACTGTTATTCATCTTCTGTGACCATTTAATAGAGGATACGTCTGGAAGGACAGATGGGAATTGAAAGCAATGCACTTGGAAGAAAATGGAGATTACAACTATCCCTCTAATAATTTGAAACTGATTCTAGAGCTTCTTCAAAAATAAATGCAGAACTCAAGGTCAGAAAAAGCATTACTTAGAATCAACCATTAGAATGCAGAGCAGCCCCACAGCAGATTTTGCTGTCTGCAGATATCCTACATTTGTCTTCATCAGGAGCAGAGTACCCAGGTTACTGCAATCGTCTTGGAGTACTGGGCTGAAGTAGTTTATTGATTTCAATGTGCAAGTAGCAGCACAATGGCATCTAAACAGCAAATATGTTGCCCACCACACACTGGGTCACATGTACCATGTTTTCTGGGTCTTTGCTGATGTTTTGCATGCCACAAATGTAAGAGCTATTCAGCAATACAGTGAGGAAACATTTCCAGAAAAATAAGCATCACTTCTTCCACTCCTGTTCAATCCCACTTCTTCACCGTCCTCATAGCTCATGTTCATGATAGATTGCTCTGCAGCAAATCAGTAGGACACTGAAAATGCCTGTGGATAATAACCCTTGAGATGTAATAGCTCTGCTTCCTGATGATGTGATACAGGGAACTACCAGGGAATATCTCTAGTCCTCTTAGAGAAGGTAGACAAGATGAAACTACTGTAATGGCTGAGCTCGCAAAAGTGGGGAATGGTCTTCTAGCTCTCCAGTTCAGAATTACCCACAATTTGACATCACACAGAATATGATTTCCAAACAACCTACCATACTGCTTTGCTTTCTCCAGGATCATTATTGCATTCCGTGCTTAGGAAAGAAACATGTCCTCTTTTGGATTGCTCAGCATATTTCTGTTTCGTTCTCATTTGTCATCTGTGGTTTGACCATCAGTAGTCTCTCTCATGCCCTTCTTGCAGATCTATGGAAAACAGATGGCAGATCTGAAGATTCAGCTGCCCCCAAATTGTACCATCTCCTGTGAGAGAAGGATAGACTGATAAAGTGGATTAAGAGAGAGCATTACATTCCCACTGCTGCTGCTTGTCCAAAGCTAGCAGCAGCCTCCTTGGCAGAGGGGCTCCCTAGCAGAGAGACCTCCTGTCTGGATGTGGAAACAGGGACAGGTGGCAGCAGCAGCTTTTCTTGCACTAGTTTTGGCTTTCAACAAGAAGCACCACTAGATATTGATCAGATTTATGAGGAAAAAAAAAAAAGTCAGTAAGTCATTTGCTCTTTGTACACATTGGACCAGCTGCTGTCTGCCCCGGCTCCTCCTCTCCTCTGCCCAAACTGCTGCTGACTGCAAAGGAGGTGCAGAGGCAGCATGAGTGCAGGGAGATTTCTCACTGCAGCTCCAGGAGCAAGAAGGGGATGCAGAGAGAGCATGAGATCCACTGTGCACCATGTCCCTTTTGACAGAGAGAAGGCAGGCACCATATGGGCTCTTTAAAGAAAACGGGCAGCCTCTGGTTTACAATTACACAGAACAACCTGATGAGATGCCAAGAGTGTCTGCAATCCTGTGGCCCAGGGTACCATTCTGCCCCATTTCTGCCTGCCCTCATGCTCTGGGCAGTAGTTACCCCTACTATTTGGAGAATAAGATTTATGGCCTTTAAAGGTAAAAAGTGGAATGTGGTCAGATGTAATGACAGGCACATCACTTCTTTCTTTGCTACTGGTTTTGAACACAGTGGCCTACTAAGACACCTGGGTACAAGAAGGCCTCTGGGTTAGTAGAAGAAAATACAGCTCAGAATCCGGAGAAATGTTAATTTGCAATTAAAATACCCCAGAAGTTGAGATCTTGATGACCACAGACTGTTACAGGTGCATTTGAATTGTTGCTGTTGTTTTTTTTTTCAATTCTAAATTCAACATTCAAGGGTTCCGGGACTCATTTGCTTCACTCAGGCAGAATGAACAGCAAAGTATACACCTGAGCTCCAGCTGCTGAATGGATCTGTGAAGCCGTTTCTCGATGGAGGGATCGTATTCATTCACCACGAAGGTGAACTTTAAACTTCAAGCCATGGTCTCAGCACTTCATCAGGCCAGTTCTGTCAGAGCTGTGTTTTTCCAAACATGGACTCTTGAGAGACCCCTAGAAAAGAGCCGAATCTAGAACAGGCACACAGCACTCAAAAAAGAGAACCTCAAGGGGTACTGAGCAGAACAGGAGCAGAACACGATGCCAAGGAGAACAAGAATACTTCAAAACAGAGCAGGGTTTGGAGGCTATGCCTAACCCACCCATTTCTTATGACTTTTTATTGAATAGCTGACACTGTAAGAAGACAAAAATCTAGTTGCCCTCCTGGAAAGCAGTGGGTGTCACTGAAATCAATACGGAGACATATCCTGCTAGTCTTATTTATTCTGGCGGTCTGAGAACAGTTGATGGTTTATGTGAATATACGAGAAGGATTTAGCTTGAGGTGACAGGAGGTAAGCCCTCAAGCAACGGGAGAGTGGAAGTGAGACTGCCCAAGATTAGAAATCTCATGTTCTCTCTAGATTAATCTAAATAGGGAAGACTGGAGCTGTATAGTGTTCAGCCTACTGTACAGCAGTCCATCATTAAAAATAGAAGAGGTGGAGAAGAAAAATAAGATGAGGAAAAAGTAAGATTTCTCTGCTGATAGGTTTCTAAAAGGTACATATCTCTAAAAAAAGGGCTGTAAGAATTGAATTTGCATATCTAATCATTGCTTTTTAATGATCTTTCCAGTTCCTTCAAATTTCAAATCCTAAGGAATTTATTAGTGAAATGGCATTTTGTATTGAATTTGAATACGTTATAGTTTTGACGATAACCTTTGTACAAAAAGATTTTGGGGGTGTACTCTCAATTAAAATTAATATATATACATTCTGTGCAGCTAAATCTTTAATTTGCTGCAAGGATTGCTACCGATTTTTTCTTGTAAAACATCTCCAGAACTATGCAGACACAGCATGCTCAACTTTCATACAGAAGCATTCTTGTTTCATGTGAATTTTTAAAGGAAATTTGGTCCTGCACTATAAATGTTTTGGGAAAGAGATGAAATCTCACGAACATTTCAACTCACCGATGCACACCAATGCTTTTAAAGTATATGTGAAAATCTGCAAGGAGACCCGTGATTGTTCCTTAATCAGTTCACTGGATTACAAGCATAGTGTTTAGGGATGTCATGCCACAAAGGGAAGGGAACTAGTTTTGGATACCTTATGGTACCTTTCCATGGAACAACTGAGCCACCTTGTAGCCTGTCAGTTTTATTTCATGTGTGCACAGTGTAAATTATACTTTTCCCTTTTGCTCTCTATTCCCTATAGTCATGGCAGGAACAGCTTGCACTAAAACTGTCAGTTTTATAGCAAAAATCTGTCAACATGCAACGCATATTCTGTGCAAAAATGTCAGGGTGCATTTTCCTGATGTGCATGTCATGCATCGTTTTCATCAATCTTTTATTTTTAGGAGAGCAGGAAAAAAGCTCGTTCCTCCTTTGCAGAAGAGGGAAAAAAAAAAAAGAAAGAAAGCGAAAACAATTTAGTTAACATTCCGCATGACTTCTATTTTCTTCAGGAAGGCAGAACTTTTTTCATCTTCTGCTGTATATCATACAAGCTGCACACTTTTCTTTTTTAATATTGAGAAAACCACAGCACGGTATCCCCTGAATGTCCAGAGTTTTGCATCTCAGATCTTCTGTCTGACAGCTAAGTGTCTACACAATCATCCACAGTTTGTGTCTCTTTTCTACCTGCATGGATTTCTGAGTCATACAAATGCTGGATGTGAGAAAATAGAGTATGTGCCTTGAAAAAAATGGTACCAAACTGATTAAAATTCCATGGGTAATTTTAGTATTTTTGTGTAAGCTTATGCTGTGTAAGTTTATGATGTTTCATATCAGATTATAAGCACTGCTTGCAATGAGGTGACAGGCAGCAGAGTGCCACAGTGGCACAACTTGAAATATGTAGACTGGTACTTCATTTGTATGAATGTATGAGGTGAATGTGTTGCATATAAAGACAAATGGGTGACAGACATTATTCTTTCCCAGAAGGAAGGAATACTTCCTCCAGTGTAGTTGATGAGTAGCAATCTGTACGTCAACATCAGCTCTTATACAGCTTGAACTCTCACTGATACAAGAGTAAGATAGATGTGGATATATTGGATGGAGGGAAGGGAAAGTTCAGAGGGACTGTAACCATCCTACTTCACCATCAGCATGCCATAATACTGTATATATGTCTCTCATTCCAGGGCATAAAGTCTTGTGACTGCTCTGGATTGGATTGTAGCCTTATCTTCCTACAGAAGAGAGCATCTAACACTTTTAAGTTTTCACTTGTCGCAGAAGAGCTGAGCAGATTTTTGTTAATATGGATTGCCACGAAGAATTCAGCAAGGTATTATTCAATACAACATTTTCATACTTCTTGCAAAAAGCATTTCAAGAATATCTGAGATTTGAACACTCTAGAGAGTTAAGATATTATTGTTTTGACAATCAATGACCTCAATCGAAGGTACATTTTTGTACTATTATTGTCCAATAGAACTACAGAAATTAGAAAACAAGGAGTTGAATTCCTCTTGAACAGCTCATCAGTCTTCTACTAGAGCCCAGGAAGAAAAACTGATAGGTAGGATCCATTTTACTTGGCCTGAGACACCTGCAATACCATTGCTTGCATCTGAAAGAGACTTCTAGGGGCTGATTCATCTGACCCATTTTAGATGTCAGTCTTAGGGTGAGATTAATAATATCACACAGCATTATATTAATATCATTTCTCTCTCAAAAGGAAGTCGGAAATCTAGATGATGATGACCAGCTCAGATGTAGACGGGTAGCAAATCTTCACCACGCAGAGCAAGTATTTCACAGTGTTATCAATGTTAAAGATTTGGTTCAGGATCTACAACCAGCTTTGCCATATGAAATATCTGTACTTGTCACAGATAAATGGACCTGTTCTCAGAAACTCAGCCATTTTAAAGGGCTTAAAAGGAGCTTTTACCAAGTACCCTGTATTCTCTTAAATATTATTTCCTTAAACTGAAATCAATAAGTAGTATAGTACTAAGTTTTATCTCTAAGTATCAACTTCTCTTGAGCTCTGGTTTTGCCCCCCGATGTAGACAGTCTCTTCTGCAATCCAGCTACCTTTCTGAAAATATTCTCTGTCTTTCTTACCATAAATTCTCCAAAGTTTTCAAAACAATCTAAAGAATTAAAGTCCTTTGAAGCCCTAGAGAAGATACAGTGACAAAGAATATAGTCATGCTACGTCAAAGATGAGGTGGTAGGATATTTCGACGAACCCAAGACAACAGTAATGTGGCTACACAGAACATCACTAGGTGCAAAGTCCAGCGGAGAAGGTGAGAAAGTTGAATCCTGAGTCTAACTCCAGTATATTCACACCACATTTTAAAGAAAAATCATCTGGAGATTTCACCTTCATCTTCAGTCAGAGCCTGCAATTTCTCTTTAGCCTTAGGTGGTGACCAATGCACTGGGGAGGCTGCCACCACACTGCTGATAGGTGGGACTGCCTAAAATCTTCCTTTAATCTGACTTCAAAACCACCTCCCACAAACTGTTTGCTTTTCTGGGGCTGCATAGCATATGTTCACCTTGGAAGGAGATTGCTGCTGCAGAGACAGCAGCTTCTTCACCAGCTCCTCAGGCTCACACCCACGAGGCCCTGCTTTTTGCCACTCTCTGTGCTCTCTTCCCCCACAATGATTATTTTTATTCCACTAAAAATATCAGCTGTGAACAAGGCCCATTTCAGATGATGTCCTTTCCCATAGAAATGGTAAAAGATACCATACCCAAATACTTGCAATTCATTCCATGAAGGACTCTCAGCTGCAGTGCTGAAATGCCCCAAATGATATCTCACATTGTCAACTGAATTCATGTCATAATTTCTAGTAAGATCTTTGAATTCTCTTTCTTCTTATGTATCTAAATAGACTGATTTGTATTCTTGCAGCTGCCTTTGCTTTCTGTATCTGCATTCATTTCAGTTGTTTTGGGTGTTTTTTTGTGTGGTTTTTTTTTGTGGATTTCTTAATTTATCCCAAACAGATATGGGGGAAGAGAGCAGCTGAAGAAAACAAACCGTGAAGTGGTGCAGAAATGGTGAGTGAAATGGCCATATGTTTTTTCTCTAACTTTTGGGTTTTGTCCAAAGTCATTCTTATGGTTAACCCTGAGCCTAGTTTTGTGCCTGCTGCACTGATGCAAGAGGAAGATCTGTAGACTTTGGGGGGGGTTCTTATGTAAGATTTTTTTTTTTTATTTGCTTTGCTTGTTTAGTTGTGTCATTCTTTTGGATTGGATGAGATTTCTTGTTAAAAAGCAAAAAGAAAACAGATGTCAGCAAAATCAAAGCAGAAGTCAATGCATGTTTCTCCATTAACTTTATGCCAGCATACACCTTTCCACAACTCCTTCTTTAAAAAAAAAAACAAAAAAAACAAAAAAAAACAGGGTGCACAAATTGCTGGATTCCCAAACATGGTATAATCAACAAGGACTTCGTGACTGTGTTTTCTGGGCATTTATTAGCAGGAGAACCCACAGCCTGTGCTGCAGCAATGTAATTACTCTGCTTCAGGGAGTAAAGATGCAATTCTTCTGAATTTAATTGCCTAGACTGAATTAATGATCTTCCTGGACCTAATCAGAAAAAATGCAAAGAAATACTAAAGCAAGAATTATCCATTTCCTGCAAAATCTATCCAAATGATGCAAACAGTAATTTATTGCTGGAGCTATTTTATGACTGGGCACACAATAAAACACTCATGTAATTTCAGAAACATTTACTTACTGTATCTGCATGTATCATAGTACCCCTGGTAAAAAGTTCCTCTGCTCATATGGAAAGCACTCACAGATGGAAGAAACAATGACAACCTGACTCAGGTCACTGAGAGTGAATTTTCAGCCTCCAGTCATAATAATCTTGTTTAATGTAGGTTTAGAGCTACAGGAGCTATCATTCTGAAAATAGAGATTGACAAGTAACAAAATGGAACAAGAGTTTTTCAGTCACCTGTTAATAGACAGAGCCCACAGTGCTTATTGGGTGCATAGCGGCTTAGAGCTTGGTCTGGCTGGCAAAGAGAAGACAAAATCTCATTGACTACCAAGGCTAATTGAATCACATGCATAAAGCTGGTCTGGGGGCCCTGGTGAACTTATCATTACTGCTTGGTGAATATTTATTAGAAGCAGAAGGGAAGAAAAGTCATTAGCAAAAAACAAATGCACATAATTCAAATCAAATGCTCTTCTCTGTGAGTGTTTTCATGCACAGTAAGCAGATAGATAGTTTCAAAGCTCAGTAGGTTTTCCAAGTACGACCATAGTACCTGCTCAGACTCAATCCTCTGCAGATAATATACATATCTGTGTACTGCCAAGGAAATCATGGAGTTATCTGAGGAGTGGTATCTTTTGGATACCTAAATGTTGATTCAAGTGTTTGAAAGGAACGTGGAGCTGACAGTGTGAGGTTCTGCTAAGCATACTAGGGCAGCTCACACTTCGCACACATCATTCTGTGCGTCCCACAGTTCCTGTAGAAGTAAATGTCAGAAGGTGGAAAGTCTCAGAAAACATAGGTAGAACTATCTTGGAATAATTTGTAGCTACTGGAACTTCAGGAACACAGAAATCAGAGAATATGTAGAGAGTGAGGAAGCTGCAGGAAGTAACGCAAAGATGAGTGGAGGAAATGATATGAGCGACCTCAGACACTTGGATCACTTTCCCAAGAGCCTGGATGCAAGTTTTCACTTTTGTAACAGGTGTAAGGACATGTGAGCTCAACACAGAGCAATGTTTCAAATTCCTATAGGGGCAGAACTGTGTTTTGTGTAGAGATTTGGGGCCATGGGGGACTTCTTGATGCCCCAGCCAAAACTTAAGGCAGGTTCTAGAAAGCTGGCGGTGCCAAGCTGGAATGCTATGAGAAGACCTCATGCTCTGAAAGCTGGTTCCTAAACATCTCTGATATAGTGCAGACTTTTGTCTTTAAGCTCTTGTACTTAAAGACTTTGTGCTTTGAGGACCATCTTACCCCCAACAACTCACAATAATAAAAGCAAAGATGGGAATTAAAATTTCTGTCCAAGAAAGGTTTAGAGCATGCAGGAAATCAGGCATTAGATCTCATCTGTGTGTAAGGATTTCTTCTTCCTTGACTAAGAATTCCTTCTCTAACATGAGAAACCTCTCTTATGGAGTCTGATATTTCTGTTGTTTATTTGTTTAAGGAGGGAAAACAATACTATGCAACATAAGTTTGTACATTAGAAAACTATTGATGAGTTTCATGTGGCACTTACACATAGTCTGAAGGTGTTTGCAGAGATGTTTGTTGTTGATCTCACAGTTCCCTTTCTGACATAAACGTATGTGGGACATGTGTAGTATAGGGTAGAGGTATGTGAACTTTATTGCCCATTTCCTCCAAATTTGCTTCTGAGTGGTTGCTTTCTTGTCCTTATCTTAGTTCTATTTCTTCTCCAACTCATCAGTACCAAATGAAATGTTCATGATATTTCTGTAGCACTTTCTAATTTGCTCTCAAGATTCTTAGTCAGCCTCTTTCCTCTCTTTGCAGTGCAAGAATTTTGTCCATGGTTTTAGGTCTGGGGGTTGCTTTTGTTTAGTTTTTGTATTTCCAGATCTCAACTCTCCTAACTCAGTTCTGATTCTCTTTCCAGAAGAGTCCATTCCTCCTCCCAGTTGCTCTTCAATCTGTCTCTTCCTGCCAACTTGTATCCAATCTCAGTCTTTAAATTACAGTCATCTAAAATGTTCACCATGTCCTTGACTTCCATGTTCTTCCTCAGTTTCTGTTCTCCTTCCCTAAGCAGCTGCGCAGAACGACCTCTCTTTCTATAAATGGCTGGACTGTTTCAGCCAAAATTGCTGAAATTTTGCTGAGACAGCCATCTCAGTATGGAGAATTTCAAGACAAACAGACTTCAGTTTAATCATAAAAATTGGTTAAATTAGTCTTTTTTTAAAAAATTGAGCAGGCTTAGTGGGATGTAGTGCTGCAGGCCCTGCCCCTAATACCAATTATACTAAAAAAGAAACAGTTCTCTAAGATTACTGAAGCAGTGTAATTATAGAAGTGATGTACTATACTGGGTACACTGAAACTTATTCCAACTTATGCAACAGTAGCTTTCATGGTCAAGCATTAATTTTCTTTTACTACAACATACAGTTTTATTTCATGCTTCATTAACAAGTGTGGGTGGTTTGTTTTTTTTTTACACTAACTCATCTCCTTCCAACTAGGTCTCGTGCATTCATGGTCTTCCTCATATAGTGGGGAAACGAGGAGACAAAATGACTACTAAGGAAGAAAAAAAGGGGGTGGAGGGAGAGTCATTTATCACTTACAAATCTGAGAATTTTTATCTTCTATTTGCAAATAAATCCTTTTAAGCTTGGCAATTTCCTCAAGGCAAAACTGGAGAGCCAACAATGAACCAACCATCCCAGCTTGTCCTACATCCATATCCCTCAGCATTCCAGATCTTTGTTTGATGCTGTACTGCTTTGTCAATCACAGAATATATACTATATTGCAGAACTTTAGAATTATAGAATCATAGAATCATAGAATCATAGAACAGCTTGGGTTGGGAGGGACAGCAAATATCATTTTGTTCCAACCCCCTTGCCACAGGCAGGGTTGCCAGGACTGGATCAAGCTGCCCAGGGTCCCACCCAACCTGGCCTTGAACACCTCCTGGGGTGGAGCGTTCATAACTTCAACTTGATGTTCATGCCATAGTAGCTCCTATTAACCTCACTTACAACTGTTCTGATTGTTGATAGTAATTCAGCTAAATAAAAAAATTTCTTTATAACACTTCATATTGCCAGAGAAGTTGATGTTGTTAGTGCAAAATGGTGAGTTTCAGTATTTTAAGGAGAAAAAAAAACACATATTAGCAAGCATCTAAACAAAGACAGCACATAACACTGAACTAGCACCATAAATCCGTGGGAAAATGTATTATCTAACACAAGATTTCCAGCTCACACCCAAGTTCATTCTTACAATGGCAATGCATTTAATTGCAATATTGCCAGTATCACAGGAGTAGCTGGAAGATATAGTTTCATTCAGTAAATTTTTTGGGTGTACAGAAGCAGAAGCAGTTCCCAATTTAAAGCACTTAGACTCAAAAGAAGTGAGATGTCCGGATGAGAATGTAGGGATGAAATGTAACCCTGCTTTCAGAGATGATGACTGATGCTGAGAGAAGAGCTGCTCTCCCTGTTCTTCTCTACATCTCCTTGACTCCAAGGTCACATGGAAGCAGGGCAGCAAGCACAACTGCACTCCATTCCTACTGAGCGCCAAGCCCAGGTTTTAACCACATCCTACCTAAAGCAGCTGCGGCAAGTCAATGCAGAATTTTAAAAAAGAGACATTTTGTCATATCTTATTATACTTAATTAGACAAATACGTCTCCCTAATTGCCTTTATTATGCACTGACGATATACCGATGGCAGGTATTGTATTTGAAATCCTTAGCATAGCAGGGGGTTTGTGTGTGTGTGTGTAGGTTTTGGTTTTTTTTGTTTGGTTTTTTTTTTTTTTTCTTGTTGGTTCTTTTTTTTTTTTTTGTTATCCTTTTCAAACTACTTCTAAATGTGCTTCTAAACGTACATTAAAGGAAAGGAAAACTCACTTGTGGAGCTTTACATCTCATTCAGGTTTTCACAATATGAAGAAGGAAACACCCGAGGGGAGTAAGCTGTGGTCCCACGCTCACCTTCTTGTCTTACCTTGCCAACTCTGGTTCATTCTCTGAGCTGGGATTTCTCTGAGCTGGGATTCTTCATTTCTTCACAGAATTCACCCCAGCTGGTGACTAGGCAGAAAATTCTGGGACACTGAAAAAAAAAGAAAACCAAAATCCAGCAATGCTCTTGCAGTTAATTTTACCCTGCAGCAGGGAGTTTGGGAAAGCTAAGCAAGTGCCAGACTTCAAGCTAGAAGTCTAGCTAGCAGTTCTTGTTCTCACAAAACACTTAGTCACACTCTACGATCCCACCTTCCTTCAGGCAGCAGGAGATTACATTTAGGTACATTCAAAATAAAGGCACTATAAGAAGACTTCCATGCATTGCAGCACTCTGGAATGCATATATAGTGTGTCACTGCACAACCCCTCGCTTACTGCGCAAATCTATTAAACTGAACTCATTTTATGAGCTAAATAATTAAAAAGTAATTGTGCATTTTCAGGCATATAGGGAATTATTTTGAATACAGCTGAGAATAACAACAGTTAAAACAACTCTCGTGCTCTTTTTGACTCCAACAGCTCTGGAAACAGTCTCTTCAAAGCCTTCTTTTGTGTGGAAGTTCTGAAAGTTTCTGTCTAGAAAGAAAACATTTTGCCAGCATCCCTTGCTAATATCTAAAGGGTTGCAGTGCCATCGTGTGGCAGAAAGTCCCTTTAAAATTGTCTGATTCCCTGTTGTGGTGATTAGGGAAATAAAATTAAAATTCTTAAAAATTAAGCAGTTTAGCTGATTTAAGGAATAAATATCCTACACTAGAAGTTTTCTAAAAATTGGCATAAGGTAATTAATAATTTTATTGATAATTTTATTTTTCTTCACCACATTTTCATGAAAATTTTCCCGAAAGCTTAGAGGTGCAAGAGCTCCTAATAATGAGCTGAGATGTCAAATCCACCATTAAATGATTTTCTGTGCTTCAAATAACAGAAATACGTAAACATCTTCACATTATCTATAGTTTGTGATATGGCCCCCTGAACCAAGAGGCCACATCTTCTTCAGTGTATTGCAGGTGCTCAGGAGCTTCCCACTGTTCCAAACCAGGCCATGGCAAACAGTAAGGCTGAGTTTCCACTTCTGGGACAGGAGAATCCAGGTGTACTGGACTCACCTCCATGTGAAAGCAAACTGTGGCCTGCACTCTGCTACCAGAGGGATTGAGAAAAACACATTGGTTATATCAACTGTGGCACACCACTTGTCTGCCTTTGGCTCCGGTTCATAGTGAAGTTCTAGCTGGTCCAGCATGGCAGCACTCAGCAGTGTCATGACTTTATTCAGGCCCTGATAGTCCACGGTTAGTCTTTCCCACCAGCCTTATGTGGGTATTGAAGCATGAATGAGTCTTGCTGATCGCTCCTTGTTTCTCCGGTCAACAAATGAGCTTATGGATGGGAATCAAGGAGTCTCGGTGCGATACCACTCCCACAGTTCTTCAACACTCAGCAACCCCACAACAGAATGTTCCCCCGAGAGAACAGGCAAGGTAGACAGCTGCTTAAAGTTCTCCATCTCCAAGGCAGCCACATCAAAAATCCATTGATTTTTGATATCCCTTTGAGTCCTTGGATTACCCTCTCCTGAGGTAACACATACCAAGGATGCACAGAACCTCTGGGCCAGCCACAACAGGGTGCTTTTGCCACTCATTTCCAGTCAGGCTCACTTTGGCTTCCAATACAGTTAGTTGTTGAGGTCCCCCTGTCACTCCATAAATACAGATAGATTCTGCACTGGTATTTATTAAGGCCTTATACCCCTGTGGATCTGATGTCTCAGGCCATTGAATCCACACAATCTAATAATCCGGATGTCTTTTTCTTCCACCTGACTGGAGGAAGAACCCCTCTAGTCCATGTCATGGTATTTACTATTCAGTTCTTGTAAATGCAAATCAGAAGGCTCTTTATTTATATCGAAAGCAAGATTGACTCATCTACTCAGGCAAACAGAGCACTGGAAATTGGAGCAGCAGTTTTCCTGGAAGTACACTGTTTTGTGATTGTTTTCCCTTGCAACTCTTGTAGCCAAGCTTCTAAGGTGAATTTTCCATTCCACTTCCTCATATCCTCTCCATGGTCACAGACAACCCTAGGGTGGCACATGATGTGTACCTGCTGTATCCTGTCTCTTGTGCAGAGGAACGTTTACTCTTAATAGTTGAGATACTGAACCATGTAGCTGGAGAGGAAGGTATATTCTCTTTGAATTACTGGACCTCTTGGGAAAGTTTCTCTACAAACAAGACACAGGTCCATAGAGAGTAAAACAGACTTCCTCCATACTGCCTGAGGAACCTCAGCTGCCTGGCTTCTCTACCTATCTTCAGACTACCTGCCCTGTTATCCCAGCCTCAGAGCAGCCAGGTGACAATGTGCAGACCTAGATGAAGCCTGAAGACTGCCCACATATCCTGTAGCTCACTCGGGAATAGGGATCAGGTGGCTACTGTCTCCTTTATGAATTCTGCCTCTTCCTCCTCCTGTTCTCATGATGGCCCTGGTTTGTAGTCTTCCTTGTCCACTTCTTCCTCCTTTCCATTCTTAGTAGGAATTTCTTCCCTTACTAAATGAACAGACTTTCAAATCCATTGTTTATTCTTGTACTGAGGCAACTGATACTGGCACACTTTGGTTCTCTGGTTCAGCCACAGAACACATTGCAGGAGTCAGATCAGATCCAGAGGTGTTTTCTTCCTCTTAAAGGTAGTGAACAGTGTTGAACAGTGTTTGATAGACACAGGGCAGACCTCAGCACAGTGCAGAGAGCTATAAATCTCTGGCAATGCCAGAGTACACTATGTGAAAACATTCAGTTGGCTTTTTAGGAATCTGCACTTGTTTAGAGATAAGTTCCAGGCCCATTGTGGGAGACAATTATGACAAATACCTGCCCATATCCTTTCACACACCTTGCTACCCATAATCATCCTGCCTCAGAGCAGATTCCTGTGTGGTGGTATTTTTAGTAGTTGCTTAACCTTAGACAAAACTGGAAACGTGCAGAAACACAGTAATAGGATCATGCTAGTCTGATCACCCCAAGAGTATTCAAAATTCTAAAAAAAGATTTTAGCTCACCTGTAGTAAAGATTGTGCTTGCTAATAGTTTCCACAATAAGGTTCCTGAACTGTAAGAATGATGGCAATACTGAGTGCAAATACTAGATTAAGTTCACAGCTGGTGTAACACAAGCACATGCTATTACAAGCTGTCGAAACCATAAACAAACTTACGCCAGCCCCCAGCAGTGACAAACAATATATAGAAATTAAGAAAACAAATCTCGAAAGCAAGCAAATAGAACAACATTGTCAATGTTGTTTAGGGTAGTATGGTTAGGTTGCAGTTGGACTTGATTGTTGCGTAGCAACATAAAGCGGCTGCCTCCAAAGGCCTATGCCCTAACCTGGAGGGGACAGACAGGACACACACATGGTGTGTATAACCGTAAGTCCAATTTATTGCTGTGCAACAAGCTCTTATATACCGTAACATGCAACCACCCTGGATCCCAAGGACCGCCCCCAAACCACACCTCTCTGCCCTGTCCACCTCCGGTGCTCGCAGGCACCTGCCTCCCGTCAACCCCAACATTGGTGATCTTTAAGGTCTTTTCCAACCTGAGCAATTCTATGATTCTATGATTCTATGAATAAATTAAATTATGACCGGCAGCAGTTAAACTAATACATTAAACAATTATAATGTTCATAATGAATTTTGCCTTGCACTCTGGTTAGACCTGTCTTTAACTCAACCCTTTGGGCTCTAAGTTGGGCACTACAAGGACTGCTGTGATTTAACTCAGCAGGCAGCTCAGTGCTGCACAGCTATTCACTCCCTCTCACCTCCCAGTGGGATGTAGGAAAGAATCATTAAAAATAAAAAATAAAACAAATGGATTGAAATAAAGATTGTTTAATAGGACAGAAAAAGAAGGGGAAATAATAATAGTAATAATAATACATGTATATTTACAAAACAAGTAATGTACAATTCAGTTTCCCATCACCTGCCAACTGATGCCCAGCCAGTCCCTGAACAGTCCCCTCTCCCCATCCAACTCCCCAAGGTTTTATCATTATACGTGATGCCACATGGTATGGGACATCCCTATGGTCAGTTTGGATCAGGAGTCCTGGTTCTGTCCCTTTCCAGCTCTTTGTGCACCTCCAGTCTGCTTGCTGGCAGAGCAGCACAAGAAGTTCAAATGTCCTTGAATTAATGTAAGAACTGCTTAGCAACAACAAGAACACGGTTGTGCATCAGCATTGTTTTTCTCCTAAATTCAAAATACAGCATGATACCAGACAGTCTGAAGAAAATTAATTCTACCCCAACTGAAATCAAGGCACCTTTAAATTTTCAGGATATTTATCCAAATGAAAAAAAAAAAAATAGCCTGTATTCTTTATTTTATTTCATTTTATTTTTTAGACAAAGAAGAAACAATGGGAAGAATGGAATGCAACATTTTTCAGTGTTCACCTTAGCAAAAAAAAAAATCCTCAGCATTAAAGAAAGAAGGGTTTGCTTGGGATGTTCGCTATTTTTCTTTACTCTGGGATACACTGCACTTTTACTAATCCTCTGTTAACTATCCACATATGTCTTCACAGGCAGGAGGCATAAATTTGCAATGAAGCAGCATATGAAGACATGACCTTCTCCCAACAGTCATTTTGTTTGAACTGCTATAGCTAGGCTTGAATCTCAATTTCCCCTTTACCTTTCTGTCTTTGAAAATGTATTATCACGAACACCCTAGACATGTAGGTCACATCTCCAAAGAGACCTCACCAGGACCCCTGCATTCATATCTGAATAAAAAGCAGAGTGGTGACATTTAGATCCTTGATTGCAAACACAAACGTTGCCACAATGCAGAGTTAGATATCAAAATGCTGTTTCTTTTGCCATTTGGCTCAAGTGAAATATAAGCACTGATTGCTTTACGAATTTTTTCCTGTAGAATATTTTTTCACACAATTTACAGCTTATAATACTGTCTGCAAACATTTCAAGTCATTTTGCTGTTACACAAACTGTTAGGAAAGATAGCCCCCATAGCATGCCATTTGACAATGGATGATATCTTTTAGGATTGTTATGGTAAGAAAGTGTCATTTTGTGAAGTTTTTAAGAGCTTGCAAAATATTTTCTGCAGCAATTGTTGAATGTATAGACAATCTTAAATATTTTTCCTAACTGATTAGATGCTAATCTCTTCTGGCAACAAAAGTGCTTATTTTGAAGCAATTCTTCACCTAGGTACCTACTATATTTCTGTGGAAAGAAATACATACACACTTAAACTACAATGTCTTCTCCAGATATCAGGAAAGCTCAGCATGTCTGCATTCAGTTGAGGGCCCATCGTCTGAATGGCTTTTCAGTTTGTTCAGATGAATCCTTAGAGTCCATGTTTAGAAACCATGTTGAACTACTCTTTGCTTTATTCCAGAAAACTGACATGTTTACTTGGTTTTGATTTAATCCTCCCAGAAGTACAGAAAAAAAAATCATCTTGCTTTCAGCTTTTGAATGCCATGTAATTTCAGTTAACTTTACTCTTGTATTATGTACAACTTTCATCAACACGGATGGCCGACTGGCTTCAGCAAGCCAAAATAAACATTATCTGTTTAACTCTGGTAGTTCTGCCACCCTCAGTGACCCACTCTGCTCATAAGTGAGAAACACCCGCGCTTTTCTTCTTCATTTTCTCTTGCTTAATAGTGCTCTTTTCTCCAGCTCAGTCCACAGATATTCTCATAGATTGACTGAATTGTCCCATCTTCCTCCTTTGGTCTTCCACTGACTCACGTGTCCTCTGTTATCCTTCTATAGACAAGGTGTGCCCAACCTATGGTCCATGGGCAGCATGCAGCCCTGGACAAGTGGTAATGCAGCCCTACAAAATTACAAACTTTTAAAATTATTATCTGACTTCTAGCAATATTTTTCATGAGTCAGTTGCACATAACTCAAGCACGGGCAGCATGAGCGACAACAGAACACTGTGGATGGGAGTGTACAGAGCGGTGTTAACTCCACCTCTTGCACCCACCACACACAGAGAGTCAAATCGAAACCCACACATATTACACTTTATCTGTGCTTGTCCCACTTGATGAATAAAATGCAGTGATTACCGATAACACTATTTCAACCTACTCACGTGCAAGCGAATTTTCAAATGGAATGTATACAGTTGCAAACATTCAACTTAAATAAAAGTTTTACCATGTCTCTTTACTAGACTTTCATAAGACCTACCTTACCAGAGAAAAATATGTTGATGTTAGGAGGAAAGTTTTATTTAGAGGGTGGTGAGGTACTGGCACAGCTGCCCAGAGAAGCTGAGGATACCCCATCCCTGGAGGCATTCAAGGTCAGGTTGGATAGGGACCTGGGCAGCCTGATCTGGTGGTTGGCAACCAGCCCATGGCAGGGGGTTAGAACTAGATGATCTTTAAGGTCCCTTCCAACCCAAGTCATTCTATGATTCCTTGGCTGCAAAAACAGTGCCACGGGGCAGATACGTGTACTGTTCCCCAGAGGTAGTCAAATTTGTCATCTTCCCTTATCTCCTTGTAAATTTTCTCTTTTCTGAAGTGTTATGGAGTATTTATTGGCAGAAGAGAGAAAAGAACCTAATCTACAAGATGAAGGTATCCAACTTTCCTTTCTTGCTGCAAATGCTGCCTGGTCTGGCTGCACTAGAGCCTATACCAGCTTTTAAGGGAAAAATGTATCCCGTGAGGCTTGTGTTGACTACCATTCTGAGAGCAAACTAAGTATGTTCTACCAAAAGAAGGAAATATTGAATGAAGAATGTTTATAGGAGGACTGTTTTGCATTTGGAACAAGGATAATACTCAGAATGACATTTGGAAATGCTGAATACAGGCACTCTCCATGCTTTCGTTAACTTTTTACTGTGGAATCAACATGTTACACGGAATGCTAGAGTGCGTCAAATAACAGTGACAACTGAACTAACAGTAAAGCCAACACATATTACAGGCAACATGAAGCATGTTTGCTTTAGGGACAAAAAAAAAATCTAATTGCAACAAGATAAACCACTAATACTATAGCATCTTTGAATTTACTGCTTAAAATTGACAGGAGTTTGATAGCCCTTGGTAGCCTTTATTTTAAATCAATCTAGCTTTGTCATGCAACTCACAAATCTGGCAAAGTACAACAAAAACAATAAGACCAGCATCCAACGTCAAAGGATGACTAAAAATTAATTAAGTATAAAACTGAAATTCCCTATTATCTAACTAGAGGCTAATGCTGAACGTCAAAATTAAAGTGAACTTACAGAGCACTGGAGAAAACCCAATGCTCTAATCATCCTTTCCTCAAGACAGAATAAACCCTAGAAGAGGTCATCTTTATTTAACCCTACATTATGAAATGACTCATTCAGTGCCTCCTAATCACTAAAAATCATGATAAGGACACCAGTTGAAAATTAGTTCCACGCGTGTTCATGCTTGAAGCATGCTTTTAATGATTCGAATTATATGAGTCAAATATTTGCTAATAGGCAAAGACAAAATATTAACTTGTTAAACAATACGCTGAACTTCTCAGGCACTATTTACACATTACCTAAAATGCAAAAGAGATCATTTTCAAAGATCCTAACTGTCATTCACTTTTCTATCTCTTTGTTGTTATGGTTTTCCTTCCCTTTGAAAAGTCAACCAATTAATGTCAGACTACTTGTGCCTAACAACATGGTTCCAAAAACACAGGTCTCTCCCATTATAAGATAATACAATGTACAAAACAGAACATATAGAATATAGTGAATCAACATATTCACTAGCGGTATAGATCTCACTAATGCTCATTCAGCTTTTTGCTGAATTTTTAGAAATTTGCCACATTTCTAATAGCACAGTCATTACTTCAAATGAAGAATTCCCTTAAAATCTTGCCTGGAGTTACTAGTTTTATATTAGCTCTGGATATGAATGAGAATCCCAGGTACAAAGGAAAATCTCAACTATGACTATTTAATTTCATCTACAATTTCCAAAAAAATCAGAGCTAAAATATCAGAGAGGTTCTGTAGAGCCTTCTTGCACTAGCTGGCTCTACGTACCACCGTGCTGGGCCTGGATTCTCCTTAGTTGCAGACAGACTTCACTGGATCTACTCCCTAAGATTTCAGGCTTCAATTCAAAAAGGTATCCAAATGTAACTGAGTAACCCAACAGCTGTCAGACTGATCAGCCCAGCTAGCACTCATAGTCACACATATGTTTTAAAGTTCTACAGAGCTGATATCTTTACATTCGTTTTCTTTGACAGTTTTTCCCTCTTAACGACGTACTCTGCCTCTGATAAGAACAGACAACCATTATATGTTAGTTATATTATTTCAAGCCTATAGCAATAGTTAATACAGCTCAGTACTACTCCTTAATCCCACACTTAGTGACTTGTACATTTATTATGCACACTTCCATGAGAAGCCTGAGAGTGGGAGACAGGGGAAAGTATTAATATCACATCAGGATATAAAAATGATTAAATAGTTATAGTTCAGTGTCTGTACACATTTAAAATAACAGAGGTGTTCTTTCTAAGCTTTGGATTTGTAGCATGATGATTAACGGCTTCTCTTAAATGAGAAAGATGGTGAGACAACATACTTCCCTGTAGAAGTCTCCCACTGCTTGGTTCAGTAATTCTAAATCAAGTACATTCTTGGCAATTAAGTTTCACTGTCAGCATATTCTGCCTGTAGCTTAAAGAAATGAGCAGTTACTAACAAGTCTGCCTGTAATGTTTCCTTCAGGATTCACATGTTCCACTACAAAGTCTAGAACAATATTTCACTGATGGAAATTGCCAGTTCTTAAATACTCTTGACAGCTGGTGACACACAATTATAACTTATTTCGTAATGGCATGTAGAGTTTTCCATGTGATCATGTGATGGATTTTTCATTTTGGTACAAACATGAACTAGAATACCTGCATACTTAAGCACAACTAAACAACTTTGACAACATATCTATTGGATAAAAGTATAGTCTTGAGTTTTTGCCTCTTTTTTCTTCCTACAAAATATTTTCCAGCTGCCACTGTTCGTAGTCTGCTTGTCAAGACAATGTGTATCAGAAGGGATGCAAACACAAAGCTTTCTCTGGCTTGCCTCAGAGCTTGGGAAAACTCTGCTCACTCTTTTTACTTACCGAGTGACAGATCAACCTGTGCAATGAGCTTGAAATTAATGAAATTTTTCTCCTCTCAGGGATCCTCCTCCTTTCACAAAAGTAGCTAGCTCTCAAACTTTTTTCCTTCTTATGTGTCCCATTCCTTTCAGGCTTCAAATTTTCCTTTGACAATACAGGGAAAAGCAATTAGAGATATATTTGCAGGAAAGTCTACCAGTTCCTCCCAGCTGGCCTTCATGCCTTCATGCCTTCATTTTTTTATAACACTGTTTACTTTTACATTCCAGGAGTTTGTCTTAGCCCATATATATTTATTCTAGATTTTTTTTTTTTTTCACTTTTCTCCCCTCTTTCAACACCATATCATTTACACCTAGCCAGAAAAGAGCTAGGTGTTACTTGGATAAACCTTAATGCTATGGCAGAGTCAGCCACCTACACCTCTGACAGACTTACGAACCTCTCAGAAAGGGATGCAGTTGAATAGGGTGGTCAGATCCCATGACGCAAAAAGTCTGAAGACTAGTTAGGCTTGGAGTCTTAAAACAACACGGAATTAATCAGAAGCACAAACCATTACACTCCGCAATAGGCATTTCCTTCAAAGCTTATGTTCTTATTTCTGTTTTACACTCAGAGACATCAGCCTGAACAGAAACAGAAGTCAGGAGGGGAAGAGGTCTCCTCCGTCACAGTGTTGCATTTGGCTGTGGGCTGCTGGGAGAAACGATTCCCATTGCTTCCAGCAGTCTCTGTTGTGTCTACTTGTAGGTGGAATCATAGAATCACAAAATGGACTGGATTGAAAGGGACCTCCAAAGATCACCTAGTTCCAACCCTCTGCCATGGGCAGGGCTGCCACCCACCAGATCATGTCACCCAGGGCCCAACCTCTCCTTGCATGCCTTCGGGGATAGGTTATCAACAGCTTCCCTGGGCAGCCTGTGCCAGTGCCTCACCACCCTCCCAGTGAAAAAATTCCTCCTGATATCTAACAAACATCTCCTCGGTTAGATTAAAACCATTCCTCCTTCTCCTACCACTATCAGAACATGTAAAATGTTAATCCCCCTCCTGCTTTTAATTTCCCCTTAAGTAGTGGAAGGCTGTGACGAGTTCTCCCCATAGTGTTCTGTTTTTCAGACTGAACAAGCCCAGCTTTCTCAGCCTTTCTTCATAGCAGAGATACTCCAGCCCTCTGATCATCTTCATGGCCCTTCCCTGGATCCTATCCAACAGCTCTACATCTTCTTTGTATTGTGGCCTCAGGCCTCAAAGCAGCACTGCAAATGGGGCCTCACAAGGGCAGAGCAGAGGGGGACAAACATCTCCCTTGCCTTGCTGTCCACCTTCTTTTGATGCAGCACAGGCTTTCCAGGCTGCAAGTGCACACTGCTGGCTCGTGTCCAGCTGTTCACCCACCATAACCCTCAAGCCTTTCTCTGCAGGGCTGCTCTCAAGGATTCTTCTCCCCATCTATGCACATAGCTGGGACTGCCCTCACCAAGGTACGACACCTTGCACTTGGCTTTATTGAACATCATTCAGTTCACATGGGCTCATTTTTAGGCTTGTTCAGGTTCCTTTGAATGGCATCCCTTCACAACTCATGCCTGGCAGCAGAAACAAATTAACAGGTGAAAGAAAGTGTATTGTGTTTATCAGAAACATCAGTAGGCATTTTCTAGCTAAGAATCCTTGCCTGTGATTTACATGAGTCAGTCAAATTAGCCCTGCCTCATGACAAGGCCAGGTACACGGATATACACAGAGCCATAACACCAGTGAAGCATGAGGAGCGTTAGATGAGGGCTAGTGCACAAGTGCTTGGCTTCCTACTCCCATTGGATTCTGGGCTCAGCCGGAACAAGAAGCTGACCTCTAGCGTTGCTTTCAAGGGTTGTGGATTTCTTGGCAAGTGACACACTAGCCCCCACAATACAGTCCAGGACAATCCTGCAGAATTAGGTTAGCCTCTGCACTGCCTCCACCATGCCAGAGCCACCCACCAGCCCTTCTCTCCTCCATTTCTTTCTCTGGTGTTTGCCACAAGTCTTAATGAAAAGGAAGAAAAGGGGCCACATTTCAGTCATCTTTACTGCTTCACTTTTTTTTTTTTTTTGCACCAAAGTTACGGAGGAAAGCAAATCTTACCTTGTGTACTGCTTCTCCATTTTGGAAGGACATTCTGATCACCCATTTAAAAAAAAAAAATCCTCTTCCAGGAACCCAAAGGGCTATCAGGAAACACTGAAATGAAGCCTTTAACTTACATTACAATAATTCATTATTTAATCGCTTCCTTTAGCGTGAGTTTGATGTAAGCACATGAACATGATAATATAATACACGTACACAATTACTCATTCTAACTTATTTTATTATAAGTATGTCATTCTATGTCATTTTTCATACTTGTCAACAAGAACACATAGCAGGACCAGTGAGTCCTTAGCGTTTGGTGGTATGTTGATATTTTCCAAGAAGCTTTCATAGAGACACGTGAAAGAAAGACACACATTCCATGTGACAGTAAACAAATTTAGAGAGAGCAGCCTCTATAAATAATCTGTGTTCATCGTCTTACATAAGAAAGTGGAAAGTTAGCCACTTTTTCCAATCTATTAAATGGTTTGCAGCAGTTTGGTAAGAAAACCTACAGGCTTTCTCACTATCAGTATGCTGTCACGTGGCTGCAGTCAGGAAATGACTGAAGAATACTATAAATGTAAATGGAAATACAAGTCAGTGATTTGGAAAGGAAACAAAAATAAAAAAAGAGGGAACTTTTTTTTAATAATCTGTCATTTTATACAGCATCCAACTTTGCTTCAGTAATGAGCATCGATCTATTCAGGGGAGAATTCCTGAGGTTAGAGCACAAGGCCCAAAAGGTGAGGATTTTATTCCTCGAAGGGAAAACACTTGGCACGAGCTCAGATAAGTCACTTTTCTATTCAGCATTTCTTCCATCAGCAAATAACCAAAAAAAAGTCTCCTAATCCCTATGTGGGATTCTTGATACTGATTATGTTCTGCAAGAAGGAAGACTGATTTCTCTACCTCCCCCTGAGCCCTGGGTTCTGCTGATGTGGTGAGAAGGGCAAGAAAAGCCTTTGAGGTGAGGAAGCAAGAACTTCTTCAGCAGAGATCATGAATAGGACAACTCAATTTTTGTAGAATCACAGGAGGTTTGGAAGGGATATTAGCGATCCCTTAGTTCCAATCCCTCTTCCATGAGCATGGTTGCCACTCACTAGATCAGGCTTCCCGGGGCCCCATTCAACCTCACCTTGAGCACTTCAAAGGATAGGGCATCCACAGCTTCTCTGAGCACTACATCTTCTACTTAGTTATAGTTCTGTAGGTATAATGGGGCTAGCACCTTGTTAGCTCACTTGTACTCCTCTTTGGTGTGAATGAATTCAAAAACTGGAAAATAAATTCTCACCACACCATGTTCCCACTCTGCCCACACTCACTGGCCCACATGCTAGCATCACAGTGGGGCTAAATAAGAAAATATCTCTCAAAGAAGGATCTCAGAAAATCCTCAGCCACCTTCCCTTAAACAAAGGAAAAGCACCGATGTTGTCATGCCTGAAGAAATGCTTGGATGCTCAACTTTCAAAGATGAATTGCATATTCAAAGCCGCTTTTCATCTTTTTTCTCTTCATTTTTATTGCAATCTAGGCAATTATTGTAATCTAGGCTAGTTATAATGTAGGCAGTGCTTATCATAAGGAGGCTACACGTATTCCTGATCCTCGATTCCCTGTAATTAACAGTTTTTTGTTTTCTATATCCAAAGGATGTAGTGGAAGGAGCCATTGAAGTTTTATTGATTTTCTGAAACATTTAAGTCTGAATCATTGTGGCTGTTTCCAAATAAAGGGGAGAAAAAGTCATTTTGTTTATGTTCCAGAAAAAATCTGACATCTGCTTTACAGAACACCAGTATTCTCCTTTTATCTTACTCTTTTAAAGTAGAGATTTGAGAAACGATATCAGAAGATGTCTTCATACCCACAACAGACATTTTTTATCCCTTCTCAAATGTCCAAATTGAGACCCTTTGGAAAGGGTTTTTCCATGGTTTTTCATGACATGTGTCTTATTGATGATAGCTGCAAACCTTCCAACAGATCCCACTGTGCGCAGATCCCACTCAGCACTTTCAATCACAAAGATGGTACAACTCCAAGCTACTATGGGATTAAAGAACTTGGCCATGACGCCTGAATTCAGACTATGAAACATCTCAATTGCAGTCTCTCTCCTCTGCTTTCATGCTGTGCTCTGGTATACATGGATGAGGAATTTGACTGATTCAGGTACAGATATCACATGGGTCGGTTCTGTGTAGAGCAGTTTGGGAAGCAGTCTGTGAGACGGAGGACTTTGTTCAGACAGGAGGCCTGAATTTGTCCCACCAAGCTTCAGGTATGTCCTACAGGACTTCAGGCCTGAGTTATCTAAGATAACAATGTAGATGTTCGTATGTAGCAGGTGGTCCTGGGTTCAGCCAGGACAACTTTAATAGCACACCAATGTTTTGGTTGTTGTTGAGTGATGGGTGCACAATCAGTCTGGGCCATTAGGCAGAGAACAGCCACTGGAAGTGTTATTCCATACCATGTGGAGTCATGTGAAAGGCCATAAAGGCCACAAGGAAGTTGGCTAGAGCAGGCTCTGCTTGGAGGTGTCAGTCATTGTGTGGTGAGACACTGTGTTGCTGGCAGTGCATCGGTCAGCAGGCAGTTGTTCTGTTAGCTGGGCATCAAGTTGTGAGTAATTGCATTGTGGATATATATGTGTATGTATATTGTTATCAACTCTTTTTTTTTTTTTTTTTTTTTTTTTTTTTCCATTTTCCTTTTCTGTCTTAGTAAGTAGTTTTTATCTCAGCCCACAAGCTCTATTTTGGTTTCCATTTTGCTCCTTCATCCCACCTGGGATAAGGAGTGTGGTGAGCTAATATCTGTGTGCTGCCTAGCTGATGTCAGGTGAAACCACAACACAGGCAACGGAGAAATGGCTTAAATCTGAGCATGTGGGGAGGGCTTGTCACTTCTCATTGACTGGAACTGGCTAGGGAAGAAGGGACTGGGAAGAACTGGAGCTATTTTGGAGTTCTAAACCAGTTATTCTGGGCGTCTGACTAAAAGACAAATCAAATGGGGCAAAATTCTGGTGCAAGGATGGCAATGAAAATTAAGCATTACTGAAGATAGGATAACTTAAAGTTATGTTTGACATGACGCACTGATAGAAGAGTAGGAAAAAAGGATCCAACAAATCAAACAAGGCAACCCAAAACAAGGAGGCTGAGAAGAGCTGAGGATAATATCCAGATACTAGGGGCATCATTTCTGGTGTGTTTATGTTTCAGTACCAAAGAGACGAGACTGAAATGGAGATCAGTTGTATCTGACTACAGCACAGCCCTGCTTACAACTTCAAATGGAATAGAATACTCCCAGGTCTCACTGAGCCCCTGTAGCAAGCAAAGACCTTTCCCTGCAAAGGGGTGACAGCATAGGACAGCTAACAAATTTGCATCTTAAAAGGAAAAAGTCTAAAAACTTTTTGGAGGGTTCCAAGTAGAGTTGAATTATTTCAGGTAGGTATTTTCTCTCATATATATTGAGTTTAGGAGAGGCAGGACCTGAACAAAAGATTTTTATACCTGAATTCGGTAAAGGTAGTACTTACACAAGAACTTTTTCATAATCCAATGTGAGGTTAATCCCCAAGAACTAATTTCCCTTCCATCTCAAACTGACTATTCAAACGGGTAAATGACTGCACTGTGCCTCTTCACTTATCTGTAAAATGGGTATGACAGCGTGCCCTCACTTCAGGAATATGCTAAGATAATAAATTAGTGAATGCTTGTGAGCAGGTATTCAATGAAAAATAGAGTATTCGGGAGGAAAATGATTATATATTTAGAGTAGGTTTGAAAATTGCGTAGTAAATTAGGCATGGGAGCACACAGTGAACAATAAAAGAAAAACAAAACTGAATAGCTGCTTATTCAGCTGAATACGGTATACTGACTCAAGCAGAAATCCCGTGGAAAAATGAAATAACAATAATTCAATCGTAACACTAAAGGCTCTTAAGCTTGTATTCACTAGGAATATGAAGGAAGTTTCCATAGCATACTTAGTATTATCAAATGCAGTGAGGAGTATTTCATAATTACAGATTTCTTTATAATATTTGAGACCATGAAAAGAAAATAGCAGAAATTCCCAAATATTTGACAAAATGAACTCATAAATACTGCTATAAGAAAATGAAGACTTAGAACTCGCCAAGTACTTTATGCTGTAAGATATTACTATGCCAGTGGGGAAGACACAGCCTGGCAACATCTGGCACTAGCCAGATGTTGGATGAACTGTAGTTAACGTATGTCCATACTACAGTCATAAAAATCTTGGAGCTTTGGTACATCTGACGTGGCTCTCTTCCACAATGATAATTTCAATATGGTGGCAGATGGGAAGTCATAATTTAAATGAAGAATCACTTTAAATCAGTGGGCAGTCCTGTAAAAATATAATAAGTGCACTGGATGATACTAGTACCTTCTTTCCTACTTAAGTAACTCTCTAAATAATTTGATTTCATAAACAGAGGACATCATAGCAAATATTTTTTCCAGATAGGTATTACAGAACTAACTCTGGGGTTAAACTTCATTTTGAACAGTGCATGCTTATTAATAACACGGACTCAGGACCTGAACCCGGTCTCTGTGACACCAATATGAACAAAAAGTAAAGACATCAAAGTTAATGGAGCTATAGCAGAATGATGGTCTAACTCAGTTCTTGCAGAATTCAGCCAAACGCACCTACCATTTTCACAGGGCACTAGGACACCTCCTTGAGATTGTCCCCAGTGTATGATGTGTCTTTATTTCCTTAAAGTTCTTGGCCCCATCTTAATGTCTTGATTAAAGTTTTCCTCCAGTTGTTTTTTTGGTTTTGTTTTGTGTTTTTTTTTTTTTTCTGGAATGCATTTTTCTTGAGTCACGTACAAACACTGCATAATTTTATCTTTATATTCCAAAAAAGTTTGCCCCAAATCTCCCTGAATATGGAACAAATCTCTTTTACATCTCACTACCGATCCTGCTGCTCACAGTGTCACACATCAGTGACACTTCCAATATCGGGAGAAACATAGCCAGGCTGGAAGTATCTGTTACTGTTGGAGCACATCAGAAGTACTATATGGACAGACTATATACACAGACATTTTGGGCTATTTAGATATTTAGATACCTACCTCCAGATGAACATCAAAAGGGCCCATTTCTAAATTCACAATACCTAAAATCAGATGAGAGAAATCCTGTCCTGAATGGATGGGAGGGAATCTTGTTGCATGCTCTGAACACGCCTTTCTCTTCAGTTTGCAAATGTTAACAAGAGAAACTGTTTTCTTCAAGTTCCTTTACATTTGAGCTGAGCACCAAAAAGGACACGTGGAAGATGCACGCTTGTCTCTTGAGATACGTTCTTGGACATAAGGAGACCAATACAGAGCAGGAAGACAGGCCTTCAGGTGGCAGTGAGCAGCAGTAGTTGAATTCTTTCTTTTGCTGATGAGATTGTAAAATGTGAGACAGAATCCTGTAGAGCTTTCACATAAAACCGGTGAAGTGATGAGGATTCTCTGCACAAGAAGTTAGAGAAGCAGCAGGAGAACCAGCAAAGGATATAGCTGGAAAAGGCAAGAGAGGACGAGGAGGCAGGAGGGTGACAGCTTGAAGAAGATTCCAATGGAGAGCTGATACTGAGTTTTGACTTTAAAAATTCATTACAGATATAAGCCAAAGCAGATCCAGTGACTATCAAAACAGAAAAACGAGACTTAAAAGAGCATAAAAGAGAAAGAAACCTTCTGAAATGAAAGTAAACAATTTTACAGTGAGTGAAGTGTTATTGAAAGAGATGTTAGAAGAGAAAAAAACCAAACACTACTACGTGAAGGGGTAGAAGTAGATACTGGGGAAAAGTGAACAACGAATTGACTCAGTGCTCCAAAAAACAAACTCCAATATTGCAGTACTCACTCACCTTTGTGGTGACGCTGTTTGGTTTTGGGACACTAGCGACAAAAAATGATTCCAGAGATAACATTGATTCCAGGATTCTTTTCTCCCAATTCAGAGAGCTGTAGCGGAATATATGGTAATATCTATGGACATTCTCTAAGGCCTTTAAGGAAAGCAGCCGGTCTCATCCAACGTGCAAGCAGTATGCAGATGTACATGTCTATGTACGTTCAATCATTTGACCATGGCTCCCAGACAAGACTTCAGCAGAGCACCCAGTCCAACAGCAAAGAGCAGGGTAATGGGCAGGAGCCTGTATGAGGGATGGCAGTGAAATGGAGCTGCAGCACCTTAAGAAGACAGGATTCCCTTGTAGGCCTGAAACAAGCCTTTGGAGTGGTTTTATAAATCATTCAAGCAAATTGCAGATCTTCTGGAAATGTTGGGTTTCTGGAAACCCAAAGCAGAAGGAATGCTTAAAAATTATTCCCACGGCTCTAGCTCTACTTGCAGAACTGTGCCTTTTTATGTACAAAACCAGGAAAATCAGAGATTTGTGATCCAGCTTTTGGAAAACTGATTATTGTTTCTTGTGGGTAGTGAACTCTTTTTGCATTTCATTTCAGAGATACAAGTTACATCATTTCCAGATTGTTTTGTTCAAGAACTCATATTATTAACTTCTAGACCAGAGTGTGACTTGCCCCTTCATGAGCCACAAAACAAGACTATTTTATGGGAAAAAGCAGGCAGTATTTGTTTAAAACAAATCATTTCATGTTTTACTCTTCATGGTTTAAATATGGGAGTTGGCCTTGCCCTGTAAAGCTGTAGCAGACCAAAAGGGGTGGAGGTCCAATGTTGCCCGACCCTCCCCTACTCACAGAAGCACGGACCCTACTGCATACTTTCTGAAAGCTGTTTGAAGGTTTATAAGGAAGGTTAGGTAGTGTTGGAGATTCCACAATGTCCCTGAGCAATCTGTTCCACTCCTTAAATTTCCTAACCATTAAGAAGTTCTTTCCAATGTCCAATTTAGATTTTCCTTATTGCAGTTTAATCCTGTGATATCCTGAAGGCATAATGGACGTGGTGAATAATTGCCTTCTTGCTGCTGCTTTCCACACATCTGAAAGCTATGTCACCTCACCTTTCCGTGATAGATAACAAGCAACTCTACCTCCTTCAGCCTTTCTTTGTGGGCCATTCTGGTTTCACGATGTTAAACTCCCTGTTAAGCACTCTCTCACTCTCCTCAAAGAAAGAGAGGGAGAAAATACCATGCACAAGGGTTCAGAAAAAGACAGGAAGATCACTCACTCTTCTGGAAAAAAACATCTACTGAGTATAGTGGTGATGTGTTCACGGCTGGACTACATGATCTTAGTGGTCTTTTCAAATCTTAATGATTCTATTATCCCGTGATTCTAAGAGAAGCAATATAGTTCAAAAACTTTTGGAGCTCAAAGGCAGGAATAATTAGAGACATCCATGGCATGCATGATGAGGAAAGCTGGACCAGATTATCATAACCAACTCTTTCAGCTATAAAATTTGACAGTCTGACACAGATGAAACTGTCCTTAGAAAGCCCAAATGTCCTCTAAAAGGTTTTGCCTGTAGGATAAAATATCTTCTGTTTTTATATACATCCTTAAATGTATGATAAGTAAAAGAAAGAAGGAAAGGAAGGAAATAAAGAAAGGAAGAAAAGGAGAATAAGGAAAGGATGGAAAGGAAGGGAAGACCTTATTTCTCCCATTTTGAGCTCCAAAGCCTTTCAAATGAACAAAAATTGATCCTTATATTACCAGAGTCATTTCTTTAAAGTGGGTGAAGCAGGCAAATCATTTCAAGTTGAGCAATCTTAACAATCCTATTTCAGGCTCCTTGCTTCATGCAGAATGATGTCCTGCCTTTGATACAGATGTATGCTGATGTGCGCTTATTGGCACCGGTTAAAGAGGAATAAGTCCCGGAAAAAGACAACTGCAGCATGTGCTTCTCTGCGAGAGGCTGAAGTGGCATTTCTTCCAATTATAGCTCTTCAGCTCAGTCCGTTCGGGCAATAATGCCGCACGACGGCCGCGGGCTGCGCACGTCAGGGAGGTCCCCGCCAGGAGCGGCCCCCCCGCCGCGCACACCCCACCGCGTATATAGGGGTGGCGGGGCCGCTCCGTTTCGCGCTGGGCAGAGGGTTCCGTGGCACCATGGCCCTGGGCCGGCCGGCGGAGCGGGCAGGTGGGGACGGGACGGGTTGGGACTGAGAGGATGGGACGGACCGGGATGGAGAGGACGGAACTGAGTCTGTGCTCCCCGACGCCCCGCTCCCTGCAGGTCCCGGCGCGGCGCTGGCGATGCTGTGGCTGCTGGTGCGGGCGGCCGCCCCCCCGGCCATGTGCCCTCCGGGGGACGCGGGCTGCCGCCTCCTCAGCGTGGCCGATCTCTTCGACCGCGTGATCCGGCACTCGGGCAGGATCCACAGTCTGTCCACCGAGCTGGTGAGTGCCGGGCCGACCCCGCGCAGGGAGGAGAGCCGGGGTGGGCCCGTGGGCTTGTTGAGGTTTTCTTCCCCCGCAGGAAAAATACTTAACGCCCCGTGACAACGAGCTGGGCAGGCCCGCGAGGAAGTGCCACACGGCCACCATGCTGACACCCAACGGCAAAGAGTACGCCCAGAAAATCCCGGTAAGGCACGCCGGGATGCCCATCGTTATTCTGTCCTATCGAAAAAGATGCGTACATTGACATATATGTCTATGGTTACGTGCATTATTTCCTATTTACTAATTGCAATGGAGTCATTGCGGTGGTGCTTCATCCAAGTGACAGGCGTCCCTTTGCTTGCTGTCTGTGGCTGTCTGCAAAAGAGAAACTTTGCTGCGACTGTGGTGTGTGTTAGATTGATCAGTGCCACTGTGAAGCGTAAAAAGCAACGGGGAGAAAGGTGTAGCAGTTGTTATCTCTGAATCGATAGGTGAAGGGAGAAACAGCCAATTGTTTTAGACACATCATGGCAATGAGAAAGAATTGTTCTTTGGAGAAAGTCAGGGGTTTCTTTAGACAGAAGTTGAGGAAGCTGAGGGTATGGCAGCAGGAGAGGCTTTCTTGTGCAGGAGGAGACAGTGTGAAACATATGTCAGCATCTTGTTCCACTGTGACATGGAAGTTCTCCCCCAAAGTTCAGCTCACATGGAAACGGAATAGGAAATGTGGTCCTGCCCCATGCTGGGAGCCTGCAGCATTGCTTCTGAGCTGAGGTAGCCAGAGAGCTCATAAGGCCACTTGGTTTCTATTAGAGAAGCAGCCACCCTGAGCACCGGCTGCTTTCCTTGGAAGCGTGTCTGCAGTGCACCTTTAATGACGTAGCTATAGCCTATGTGAGGTGCAAAGCGACACAGCTCCATGCTGAAGTGCATGTATTGCAGATTGGGTGTCTGGATGGAGCCTCTTGGTCTTGTCAGACACCCGGGATGTGGTCCTGAAACTTTTCAGTCCCTGTTAACTTGGACAGGACTGCCACCATTTTGCTCATGCTGCACTGCAGAACACAGGGATCTAAGAAAGCTGAAAAGAAGACAAATAGAGATTTTTGTTTCTTATATCTCCACAAACAACTGGAGACAGAGTGTTTCCTGTATATTTGCAAACTACTGAACTGCACACATAACCCTTAATCCTGCCGAGATTTCATTGTGAGACTGAGTTCACATGAGCCACTGCAAACTAAGAGAGAAATTATTTGTTTTAATTTATAAGAGAGAAGAACTAACCTACTTGATCCTGAAGCTTCTGCAAGCCTGGAAAGAGCCACTTTCCCACTTTAACCAGCACATTGAGAACCTTCAGGAGCTACCTGGCGAGAGCCTTAGCAAAGCGAAGCAAATCAGCAACATGGTGCATGAGCTGGAGACTGGGGTTGAGAAAGTGACAGAAAAGGTAAGGTTTTCACTGTAACTTATTTACACCACACGTGTGAGGCAGGTGACTTATGGGGCTGACATGTACTCTCAGTTGAGCTGTAGCCTTACCAGGAGCAGAGGCTCTGATTCTCTGATTCAGCAACAGCTTAAAGCCTGGCAGCTCATGTTCAAATTCCTTAACGCTTCCAAACTGTCTGAGGAGTTCTGTAGTGAAATAAGAGCCCTCTTCATTGCCTTGTGTCCTTGAGTGGTTGCAGAATGTCATAGTAACAAAACATAATGGCCTTTGTTATATAGATTCAGCGTTTTCTCAGCCAAAGGATGCAACAAAGCCATTTCAAAACTGCTTTCCAAACTCTGCTCACTGTTATAAATTTTTGCATATAATTTTTTATTTTTATCTTCACATGACTGGCAGGAAGCTGTGATCTTAGTATTACTTGTGCATTCATATCCAAACTCATTTGGAATTTGGGGTAGACAAATAAGGGCTGTGGGTCCATTCTCTGAAATGGTTATGCTAGCAAGGTGCCCATTTTAACTAAAAAGTGAATGATAAAGTACTGTCTGGCATGAGTGATTCGTCCTTCATCTTTATGAGCACAGGTGGGGAGCACACACAAGCTTTAATGTGATAAACAACTCATCACTGTATAAATGCAGCCTTAATTAGGATGGTTCTGAGAGTTACAAATGGCAAAATTCATCATCCAAGTGCAGCCCCAGGTCTGGATTTGAGCTGCCTTAAAGTTCTGAGGTATTCCACAGCTTGACCCTGGTTTGCTTCACTCTAACTGAAACAAGCCATCAAGTTCTGAATGAATTACACCCTTCTCATTCATTTGCCTTTACTTTTTGGGGAATTGCTAAAAAAATGCACAAAACTCTGAAGTTTTGTGGTGTATGTCCATTCTGACCTCTTATTTACCATGGACATATTACACAGTAGACATATAATTAAAAAAAAAAAAAAATGAAGCAAACAATACAAACATAACCCAATACTGCAGGTTTTTTGTGTCATTTTTGACTGGTTGGTTTTGAGAGGAGGGGGATTATTTGTGGGTTGTTTTACTTTGTGATAAGACACTAATTCTAACCTTGGTTCATGCTGTGAAGCTACTACCTCTGAGAGGCAATCGCAATCTCCAGATTTCACCAATTTAAACAGCACCTGGCAAATGTTCACATCACAAAATTGTGTGGACAGAACTCACTGAAGTAAATGACTGCAGGTCTGAAGACTGATTTACTGTATTACTTCGAGGAAACAACCATCAGCAAACAGTGGTTTCTGCTTAAATTTGGATTCTGTAATCCTTGTAATTCCTGCACTACTGGTCAATCACATCGTTTCGGGCTAGTCTTAGGTATGGGCACTGTTAGGAAGAAAAGGCAGTGTTGTTTCTCTGTAAGGAGCTTTCTGTGTGTATGTGAAAGGGCTGGGGTAGAACAGTGCAACACGGTGACACTTTGCTTGACTTGTGCACCAGTATTTTAAGGATTTGTTTATACGTAACTACTTCTTGTACTTCGTTTCCCGTTTCCAATACAGATGCAGTCAATGGGCATCATCAGCAATTCATTACACGGGATGACATCATCTGAAGCTGCTGGCGTATCAATTAGTAATGAAGCAAATGCGATGAGTGACTCTGACTTTATTCACTGTTTCAGGAGAGACTCCAATAAAGTACAAAGCTACTTAAAAATTCTGAAATGTAGGATTATGCCAGAAAACAGTTGTTGAGTAGTGATCTCTTAGCAAGCAGTTTTCAGCATGCTGTTTATTTAGATAGAAAAATATAATTTATTTACAGTAAGTTTATTAGGAAAAAGATTTGGAAACTCTGGCAGTTACTTGAGACTGTTATCCTGTGCCAATGGAATATTAAATAAAGCATCACGTATGTACGTGGGTAAACGCATAAAGACAAAAAGGAGTACTCTGGCAGTAGACGAAGTGATGTCTTTGGCACATATACGCAGTTGAAAATGAAAATTAGTTTGGTAAACCTTGGTACAAATATATCTAAATACTGTAAGTTTCCTTATGGAAAACAGTGCTCAATTCTGGTCTAAGTGCCATTTCAGTGTGAGAGTTGGGTATGGCTGATGCAGCAGTGAGTCTATCCCATAGTGTTTCCTGACCCAGTGCTTGGATTTTACAGTAATGATGACAAACTTCACAATGAATAAAAATCTGAAAGCTGTCAGAGATTTTACAGTAATCACATTTCCCTACCAGTGGAGTAGTGCTGCTTTTTATAGAACAAAACCTCTCTGTGTTCACATCCTAAATGAGCCCTTTAAATAGAAATTTATAATCAACATGAATTTATCTTTAGCCTTCTTGACTATTTCATCCCTGAATGCTCTTTTCTGGCCTCCTCTGATCTTGATGGTTGTTGACAGTTGCTGAAGCTCAGGCTACCATGTAGAGTAAAATGCTGATGACTGTTTCATAATGATGCCGGATTTGGTCTTGAGAAACTCAGAAAATGGAAGAATGCTTCAAAGGAATGTATATGCAAAGCAAAGGAACAACATTTGCAGTTGCATCTCAGTAACTGCTGATACCCAGATACTGATGTATTTCCTCAGCTCGAAGCTGTGAATGTTCACAGTTTGTATCTGGTCCCTCTTGTGCTAGAAGTGCAATGGCTACACAGTTCCTGCCCCAAAGTTACTACCTGGAATTCCTTAGGCAGGAGGGTGCCACTAATGCATATAGCTAAAGAGCAGCATTTGAATAATTCTGGAAACAAAACGTATCTCCAAATAGAATAACAGAGGGGCTCCTCTGGGCAAGCAGACAGAACCAGAGAAGCACCGTAGCTGTGCCTCTGTCTATCCACAGTCCCAGAAAGCAACAGAGCAGTTAGTAATTTTGTCATTGTCTTGCAGAGGAAGGGCTTGGCACAAGCACGACAGTTCCTGTTACTTTGATATGAGTATGCATTCTATACTTTTCTGTCACTACACCTGTGTAAGGAAGCAACACTACCAAGAACAGAAGGGATGGGCCAGATAGGTGATGGCACCATCCCTCCAGCCATTGCATGACAAAGCCTCCCTTCCCTGCCCTCCGAACTGCTGCCCAGACTGAAGGTCCAGTACCCCACATCTTGTCCTGCCCCCAGGCTGCCCCGAGCACCGCTCACCCTGCTGCTACATCACTGAAGGCCTGGCAGGGTGCTGGACCCAGGCACTGGGCAGCCCTGGCGAGGACGGGGACATGGGAAGGATAGGGTGAGGCCTGGCACTCGCTCCTGTTTCTCCAGGAGAGAATGGTCATACCCTGGAGTCTAGATGCAGTATTATCTGTGGATTTTGGATGGTATTGTACCTCTTGGAGAGATGGTGCAGTGGTGTCATGCCCGAGCCTCAAGGCCATGTATACTGCAGCCTCTACGAAGAGGAGGCTTCTTGGTTTCCAGCATGCAAGATGACTTGGCAAGGGCTGGGAAAATGAACTCCAGTTGCTATCAGGTCCCTCCACAGATAGGAAGATATGCTATTGGTTGCATTTGATGCCACATGGAAAACATTTTGCAAGTCCAGCAGGTCCTAAAAATAGTTTCTATACACTGCAGAGAGCAAAGCTCTAGAAATTATTGCTGTAGAGCAATATGGAAACAGAAAATGATAAAGGAAGTGCCACAGAAGAAACAGCAATGCACCCAAGTATTATCTATAGTCATTCATACTAACTTGCTACCACAAAGTGGTGTTGTATTTCAAGATTTGCCTTTGGCTGAAGCGAAGCTTGCTGGTAAGAAATGTCTTCTATCACCAACAACACGTTGCTTCCTCTTTTCATCAAGAAAACAACTGACCAGCTGGCTGAAAGGGGCATGCTTTGCCCTCTGGCCACAGATGCCTCAAGTAGAAATATCAGTGATGGTTGCTTTTGCTTTTTACACTGGGGAATACTTCATCTTCTGCATGATTTTTCTTCAAGACAGCAGTGAAATTAGTTAGGAATATGTGAAAATGGAAAAATGTGCACTAAAAATTGAACACTTTCGCATTGAAGAATGTATCGTCACAGCTGAAAATACTGATTTAGGAGACACAACTTTGCAAATTAATAGCAAATCAGAAAATAAGAATTTGTTTCCAGTTAAGCACACAGATCATAGAATAGAATCATAGCATTGCTCAGGCTGGAAAAGACCTTAAAGACCATCGAGTCCAACCACAACCTAACCATACTACCCTATACGCTTCAGTATGCAACAAGGTGTGTTGCAGATAAGTCGCAGTGTAATTTCTGTTAGTGGAACGATATGTTTTGATTAACTTTCCTCATCAGCTAAATGAATTTTAGAATTTCAAATATTTCCATTCTTCTTCAGACTTTATTAAATGAAATACTGCAGCACAGGCCCAGAATTTTATTTACTTATTTATTTTTGCACAGTGCATTTAATTTTTTCAATTGTTAGAAGTTGCTTTTGTACATTAGATTTCCTGGTGATAATTTTCCCTTCTTTTTTCAGGATGATGAAGTATATGATAGACGCTTTCAGTGACTGGTTGTTTTTTTCATAATGTGCTAAAGGACTTTTATAATATATCTTAAATTTAGGTTGAACCTGATAATGTGCTGATGTTTGGCATGACAGGTTAAGTGAAAGAATTTAGAGACTTTTGTTACAGTTTAATTTTTATCTAGAACTGTATGATAGTGAATAGGAAAAAAATGGAAGCAGACTTCATTGATGGATCTACACTAACTTTCAGCTACTTCGTGTCACATTCAAATGTTGACATACAAAGACAAAATGACTTGAAAAATCTCAAGAATTCCTCAAGTGTGGCATGTTTATAAAACACTTGATATTTGTGTGTTTGGGTGAATGCTGGCGGCTCACTATCAAGCTGTTGCTGTGTGATGTTCCCATCCACCATAACCAGTTTCATTGCTTACAATTGCAATCAGTATCTGTGGGAAACCAAGGAGTGCTGTCTTCTGGCCAGCAAGTGACTGAAGTACAAGCCTGGATTGGGAGCATCTCAGATCCAAGCTGACATACCTTGGTGTATTTTACACAGCAGCGGTCACCATGCACTTAGAAGCATAGCTGTTGAAGAATTCTGTAGTCAATGGCAACTTAGTTCACTTAAGACTGCGAACCTCTCTCTGCAGGGGCCTTTTGGTCACCTCATAGTTCAAAATGAAGTCTAAAGTTAATTGGGCCCTAATTTCTCTCCGTGCCTTTCTTTGGGCACTGAATTTACAGCTAACTTGCTTAAAATTGGTTTGTCTTCCTTTCTTTTCTGTGAAGATCAGTAACGGTATTGTTGGTAGAGGGTGCTGGAGCAAGTGAATGGACTTAATTTATGTCAGGCTTTTGACTGTGGAATGTATATTCATCAGAGGATCTGTGCAGCTACAGCAATGGCAACTGGCATTTAAAACCCAGTGCTAGTAAATCACGGCGGATAAAACAAATGTGATGTATTAGTGCAGCTAAGGAGTGACATTTGACCACTGTATTGTTGCTCTGACATTGAAGTTAGTAATGCAGTTTTGTGCCTTAAAGCAGCCTGTTCCCTTGAGCAGATCACCCCGATTTCTTTTGGCAGAGAATTAGTAAAGCCAAGACAAATCTTTGAAAATTATTTAATTCTATAAAAGCGTACAGCCAAAGTGTGAGTGCTGACATGGCTGTAGTCAGCAAATTGCAGTCTGCCACTCTGTTGTGATTTCCTTTATAAAACAAGACCAAGAGCCAACAGTGGAAATCAGCACCTCTTGGTTAAGTAACAGAGCAATTGAGTTCCCAAGAACACCTTTTCAGGATCTCTTTTCAGGCTCTCTATCCAGACAGCCTCCAATAGGTGAGGAGATAAATGCTTCTCCTGGACCTGAGGTTGCTCCAGTGTGCAGCAAGGTCCCTGCTCCAGCACCACAGTCTGAGCTGTGTTAGCAAAGGCAGTGCTGAGGCTCAGCCTTTCCTCCCTTTCCCTCTTGTGTTCTACATTACATTAGCTTTAAGAGGTTGCTAAGGCAGAGAGGTGCCCAGCAAGCACAAGTATCTGTGTTATCTAGAGCCTCTACAGAGTTTGGTTTCTACTGAAGTTCAGAATTTGAGGTACCTAAACGCTGCCAAGCCCTAGGATCCCAACAAATGTCCCTCACAATACTTCACAGGTGTGAAACATATATACTCTCCAATACCATGCATAGGAAGTACCTCAGATACATGACAAGTATGGTGCAAGGTCACCCACTGGACTGTACCTTTGAAGTCAAAGTAGCGCATTCCTGGTTTTAATTGTAAGATGCCACCAGTCTCTGCCAGGTCTCTCCAAAACACCAGGCCAGATGCATTCTGTACCCTACACCTCCACAGCGTGCCTGTCATGATGTATTTAAAACACCTGCAGGAGATTTTGCATAGAATTGGTGTTTGCTTTGTTCTTTTACAACTTGTGTTCATACACCGACGAAAACAAATACATACAACTTGATCTTCCATATGAGAAAAACTGACTGCCACTGTAAATCTCTCTTATTTTCTGTGCTCATATTCTCCTTTACCAACATTCCGTAGGATGGACCAAAGGGAAACTTCTTTAAATAGCTTAAAATGAGAGTAATCAAGGTTGTAAATGTTATGGGCTAAGTCCACTTTAACTAATTGCATCAGGTTGTTTGATACATAATTCAAAATTCACAGGTGTATTTCTAGGGTTTTTAAGAAAGCTTGGTAAGCATTTTTAAGTAAAGAATACTTTATATCTCGTGTGTTGAAACTTTCTCCTAGCTTTGGAATAGGTATACCAGTAGGAGGTGTTAGAGATGACGGAGAGCCTGGAAGAAGTGTTTTAGCAGGCTATGGTAAAACCAGAACTTGCTCTATTTGAAAGACTTATCACACTGTAACTACAAAACCAATTCAGCATGAGCCTTGCTTGATCCTTGCCTCAGTGAGGTCACAACCTGCCCAGCACATCAGCTGGAAGGTTTGACAGCAGTTCCCATTCAATGTTTATAACATCAGCAGCTGAATGAATTTCACTGGGAGGACTCTGAATCCCATCTCCTCTGTCCATAAATCTAAGTTACTTTTGGCAGTGACTCTTGATTGACTTGTGTGAAAAAAAAAAAAATATGAGCAGCTGTGAAGACTGCTTTCCATGAAAAGGAAGATGGAAAAAAAACTAAAACATTTCCCATGCCACAAACCAATTTCCTCTGCAATGGGAAGCATGTGTACCTCCACTTGGTTCTTTAATGACATTTTGGAAATATTTGTATGCCTTTCACTCCAGGCAGACACCAGCAAATAGCATTTCCTAAGACTCTGGCCCACTAACACTTACTAGTCTTTCAGGCAGGAGCTAGTCAAGCAGGGCAGGACTATGATTTCCACAGGAAAATTAGAAAGTAAATTCATCTTCATGCGTGGATGTGAATTTGTCCATCCACCCCTAAAGATTTCAGGCAGAGTATGAGTGAATTCTAGGATTTCTATTGCAGGACGGGAATAAATTCTTCACAGTACTGAAGAACATACATATAACACAAGGTATACTACATGCCTTCAAGAGTTCTGCCAGGGTAGGGATGTAAACAGCTTACAGTAACAAGGGTTTGCAACCAGAGGATGAGATGACTTCTGAATTTTTCTGTAACGCCTTTTTTTCCCCCCTTTAAACACAGCCCAGGAAAGCACAGGCAAAGAAAGACATATCGTGCGAGACTGGGACAGCAGAGCTGACCACTCTGAAGACACACCATGCACACAGTGGGCTACAAAACTCATCTAATTATGCATACAGTTTATGATACAACCTTGTCATTGCAATCTCAAGTTCCTTAGCTGCAACTGTATCTAAACTTTACCTCCCAAATAATACCATGTAACAAAAGGAGTAGTGGATGATCCTCCAGAGGTTAAACATTAAGTAACAACTGGATGTTTTTCTGGAAGATACACAATGCAGCTCAAAAACTTTTGGAGCTCAAAGGCAGGAATAATCAGAGACATTCATAACATACTTGATGAGGAAAGCCAGATGAGATTATCATAACCATCTCTTTTGGCTACCTGACACAGATGAATCTGTCCTTAGAAAGCCAAAATGTTCTCCAAAAGGTTTTGCCTGTAGGATAAAATACCTTCCATTTTTATTCTCAACAGATGCAAGCATAAATGTATGATTAAAATAAACAAACAAACAACAATAAAAAGTTGCCCCTACTCTCATTTTGAGCTTCAAAGCCTTTCAAATGAAGTAAAGTTGATCATCACCTTCCAAAGTGATTTCCTTCAAGAGGATGAAGCAAGCAAATCATTTTAAGCTGAGTAATTTTAATACTACTATTTCAAGCTCCTTGCCTTACACAGAATGCTTTCCTGCCTTTGATACAGACGTATGTTGACATGTACTAATGGGCACCAGTTTAATGAGGAATAAGTCAGGAATCAGACAACTACAGCATGCCTTCTCCTTCAGTACTTCTCTAAGAGAGGCTGCAGTGGTAGATTTTCCAAGTTTAGCTCTCTTGACTAGTCCATTTGGGCAATAATTCTACATACAGCCATCACAGTTTTGAAATACAGCACAGATTATAAGAGATTGAACTAATAATCTCACAAAGCCCACTGAAATTGAGTTGAGAATGGTTTCAGTTTCACCCACAGGAAAAAAAATAAAGGAGTTAGTGAACTGTATTTCCCAGTATGCATCCAAATCAAAGTGGTCTAAACACAGTCCATTTTATTGGCTGTTTGTCTTTTTATTGCATACTTTACTGTGGTTATCGGCTGATGTGCGACTGTGCTATTTACAACTAGCTGGATACTGATACAGGTGAGGACAGATGGCGGAAACATACTAAAAATGCTTACATTTGTCTAATACACATTTACTGTGTCATGTAATCAACCTCAAAAAGAACCCAAAGCAACTTATTATCTTCAGGGAAACAGGGTTATTCTCATCTCATGCATAAAGTAAATTGCTTGGTCTAAATGCAATGAGAGATAGAAGTGGTTTTCTATCAGTGTGTTTTAATGAAAATCTATATACAGTGCAGATGTTTAACTCAGAGCAAAACTTCAGCTTCATGCTCTTCATTTTGTTTTACTTACCATCAATTTCTATTTCACATTTAAGGTCATTACAGGACTGGAAAAAAAAGACATGAAAAGACTGAGTATTGAAAAATATTTCTTAAATCATTAGTTGTCATTTTAATGGTGTTAGACCTTAGCAAATTTAGGAGGCATAACTAGTTAGCTTTACAGTGTCCAAACATTGTTAGTCTTAGAAGACCCCTCATTCGAAGCCTGCACTCTCCACTCAATTTACAAACTGGCCCTACATTCTTAGTCTGATGATGTAACTGCCTCATTTGCAGCGTCATGGTCAGGATACAAATACAGTGGGCTCTGTGATGAGTTTGCTCTTGGAGGTGGTTGCGTACTAGTCAGTCTTTCAGCATTTCCTGGAGACTTCTCCTTCCATCTTGGACTTGTCTGCTCCTGAGACACTTCCCACACAGGGGGACATGGGGAAGCAAAATTCATGGCGGACTGTGAGAGGTAGTTTTCCTGAAGACCTTCTTGGAGGCACCTGTTTGAAAGCACTTCTTTTTCTTTGGAGTTTCGCCACTTCATCCTTCGATTCTGAAACCAAATTTTCACCTGTTTGCAAGTTAATGAGAGTTTATTAGCACTGTTTTCTTTAAATAATGTTGCCTTTACATGCTTTTTTTTTTTTTTTAAATTTTCCATCCCCTTAGTTTCATGTTCCCTCTTTATTTGATGTTATAGTAGATCCAGTCAAGCTGACTGATTGACACTAGCTGAGCATTTTTCAACTCCTATTTGCTACAGCTGAGCTAAATACTCTCTTTGACTTTCCCTACCTCAAGCAAGTGATTATTTGGTGTAAACGGGAAAGATGAAGACCAATGCTAGGGATTTTGCAGCCTCCTTCAGTATAATCTTTCTAGACAGGTAAGAATTCTCAGTGTAAACCAGCACTGTCATTAACCAAATTAGGTGATAATACTAGCAATGGGAAATACTCTTTTTAAAAGAGGCTATAAGAGCTAAGACTGTCCCATCTGCAAGCAGAGCTTGGTCATCATAAAGCTTCAAAATGACACAGAAGTTACAATTTAAAGATATTTTATCTGTCTAAATACAGTTTTCCAGGGGTTAGCTAGAACTGTGTGCTTCTGAAATAAAATTCCTTTTTCAGAAACTTCTATTTACAAAGCTTGAGTGCTCAAAGGCATTAATGAAATGCTGGGAAAAGCTTAGGGAAATACACGTTTAGGATCTGTTGGATTAAGAGGAGTGAGCATCTGTGGAAGGGAATCCAATCAGATCATTCACATTATATTCTTTTTTCTCTTAAATATCTGCATGAAGTTCTAGCATTCAGATACTTGATACTAAGGCAAAGGGAATACACCTGCAAAGGACTGAGTCACTGCCTTAGCTGGCAGGAAATGCTTACTCCAGTACAATCAGTCAGATAATTGAAGAACTAACCGTCATGGTTCATGGTTACATGGTACTCTTCCTTTTATGAGAAAAAAATAATTAGACATGGGTATCATCCAGTCTATCAATATAAAAAAATTATTTTCTAGTTGTGGTACCTGTTATCTGTGTCTCACTCCATTATTTTCTTACTTCCCAGGGCTCTCTTGAATGTCAAGAACGTAGATGAAAATCTCAGTAAAAACAGCCGTGATATTAGGAATTTGACTATATGCTAGGATTTTTTAGGAAGCTCACTGGGGAGTGCAATTGCACATTTTCATTGAAACGAAATAGTTTATCCAGCAGAGATGACAGCTCTGTTCATACTGTTTATTTTATTGTTTATAGCTGGCTTGAGATGGAGTCAGAGTCATTCAGGTTGCAAGCTATCACAACATCTCATCTTCCATGCAAAATGAAGCCAACTGCAAAGTTAGATTTAACTGATTAGGGCCTTGTCAAGTTCTAAAAATCTCCAAGAAAAAAAAATGATGAGGGCTCCCGTCACCATTCCCAGGTTTTTCTGCTCACCAGAAAGCTCCTGCCATACATATCTTAAGCACATTTACTCCTGCCAAATGCAAAGAAATTTGAGCATACTGTCAACTCTCACTCTCTTTCAGCTACACTCCAGAAATTGGTGTCTACTCTAGCACTTTCAAAATCCCCTGGATGGGCTCTGATACCAACCCCTGAGGAATACCACTCGTGACTGGTTGCTAGCTGTATTTAACTCCATTCCCCACTAATCTCTGAGTCTGGCCATCAGGTCAGTTTTTTACACAGCAAAGAGTGTACCTATCCAGACCAAGGGCTGCCAGCTTCTCCAGAATTCTGTGAGAGACAGCGTCAAAGGCTTTGCTGAAGTCCAGGTAGACCACATCAACAACCTTTCTCTCATCCACCAAGCAGGTCACTCAATCACAGAAGGAGATGAGGCTGGTCAGGCAGGAGCTGCCTTTCATGAACACACGCTGCCTGGGCTTGATCCCTCAGTTGTTCTGCACCTACCATGTGATTGCACTCAAGATGATCTGTTCTAGTGTTCCCTGGTACTGAGGTCAGGCTGAAGCAGCTCAGGGCTCGCTCTATGCTGTACCATTTTCCTCCTTTGAGGCCACTTTAAAAAATTTTTCTTCAAAAGGATGGAAAGCTACAGATTTTCTGTCATTCCTTACCTGAGACTCCTTTAGGCCCAGGTTAATGGCCAGTTTCTTCCTGTCTGTTTTACTGATATACTTCTGCTTCTGAAACATTTTCTCCAAAGCCTTCCTCTGGTCTTCAGAAAAGACAGCTCTTCTTAATATACCTCTCCGGGCTTTGGAGTTAGACTCCTGGGTCAGAAGAGGCAGGACACTTTCCTCTCCTAGTAGAAATAAATGAGAGTTTCACATAATAACTAACATATATTAGAGAAATAGTAAGTACTGTTCATTAAAATGCTAACAGACCACTGTCCCACTTTTGATTTGTTGGTGTTAGAAGTGTGTCGTAATGCTTCAGTCATGTTCACTAAGGGCTAAACCCTCGCTTGGATCTAGAGGTGTTGTCAGTGGCAAGGAGTCTCTCCTTGACATGGTAAAGAGTAAATCAGATGAGTTCATAGAGGAACATTAACACTGGACCCACACTACTGTAAAATTCAAATACAGTCAGGGAGAAACTACTCTTTTTTTTTTTTTTTTGCATGTTATCATCGAGTAAACCACAGTAAGATTTCCTAGGAGTTTATTTTCTTGTGTGAGATGCAGAACCAGATAAAAAGTGGTCTGTAACACTGATTCAATGAATCTAAATAGGCTTTCTTCAGTTTTGTTTACTAATGAAAGGCTTTCAGAGTGAACTATTTCTCAGAAAATCCCTGTCCATTCACTTACTCATTCTGGAAACCACAGCAATTTCTTTATTACAGGATTTAGGGAGTACTTGAACTTATTCCTTTCACTCTAGTTTCTAATCCTTTGACATCCCATAGCAAGTCCTTAGTAAGGCAGATTTCAATGAATTCAATCATACCCACTTGATCTACACCTAGAGGGGAGCCTATCCTAGAAAATAGCCTTAAATGCGTGGGACAGAACTGCACTGGAAAAGTGGAAGTACTCACATTGTCTCTTCATTGGCCACACAAAGAGCACACAAAAAATAAATCCAGATAAATGTTTTGCCTTCCTCATGCCCAGTAAAGCCCAAAGACCTAGTGCTTTCCCATGCTCTCTCTCCCACAGACATGGTGTAATGGGAGTGGTCCTAGCGAAGCTTGGTATGCCTCCAGCAGTCCCAGGTTTCCCCATATGCTCACTTAGGGAGGAATACCTGAGATTAGTTGAATAGGGCTTGTCACCAAGCATTAAAGGTGAAATTGCATGGGACACTTACAAAGAGCAGTCCTTTGATTCGTGTCATGCCATATGGTCAGACACCTACGACCTTTCTGTGAGAGGGCAGCCACAAAGGTGGCTTTGGTCTGTGTTGCTTGCAATTTGGACTTTAAAGGTGTGAGCTGTCCTGTTGATGACACCTTCCCACATGCACATGTCAAGACTGATGTCCCAGTTTAGAGTTACAGCAGCTGCAAAGGTGTGCTGCTGTTCAATTTCTACCAAGGATTTCATCATTCCCATATCAAAGCCAACGGCAAAACTCTTACCTAAACCAGATTTTTGAAAACACTGCACATTTCTTTCATGAAAAGGTCTATTCTAGTCAACTGTGAAAGTAGTGGGGAGGAATTAAATACATTTGTTAAATAAATACAGTGCTCTTGAAAACACTAATCAAATCCAGATGCAGCTTTCACAAACTGTTCCTTGCGGCTACACCACATTTCAAATTCTGTATATTATACATAAATACACAGGAGTACAAGTATCTTTAAACACCAGTAGAGAAAAAAAAACACACATACACAGAGGGTACTGTAGAACTGTGTACGAACGACAACGAAAAATTAAAGTGTGTATATGTACGTCTTGCAAAGTTGACTTGCGGCACTTCCATGGCACATGTTCTACTTGTTTGATATTATATACTTTACCCATATATCCTGCCTTCAAGTGAGGCCAGTACAGGATGAATATTAATAGCTGAGCAAGTACACAGTGATCTTTCCCTAAAGATCACTGTCAAATGCTACTGTTTAGGAACATCTGCTTTTAGCAGCTTCTACTAGACATGCCTTTTAAAATCTTTTCCACACCTTAAGAAACCATCTTTGTATTTGTCCCTTATAACAGCATCTGGCAAAAAGTAATTATTTTGATTTAAAATGTTACAGTATAAAGAAGTCTAAATTTATATGGATGTTTTTCAGTTTTCAAAATATATATATTTTGATATTTGGAACCAGATATAAAAAATCATAACCTACTGGCTACTGTCCTGATATTTATCACACAGTGACTCTCCATCCAAACCAAAACAAACTATCTGCAGAACAAAAGTCAAAATGTCACAGCGGAGGTTTCTGTAAAGGGCAAACTGGGTTCATATTTCTCTGAGGAGCACATAGTTCCCTCAAGTCCACCCCCCACCACCACCAGGATCTGATCCTGCTCACAAAGCTGGTTTCAAACACCAGCCCTTCTTCCTTACTTGTTTGGGGAAATTAGGTTCCTTTTTCTAGGGAGCCACCAAGTATTTCAGATGAATCATCATCAGTTCTCAAGTGTGCTGGAAGGTACAGTATGACAGCGGAAGAGCTGGTACTTTCTCTCACAGAACGAGAGATACCAGTGAGCTTCACAGGGCTAGCCCTTGACCCAGGATGAATTCCACAATGGAGTTGTCAACCCAGGACACAGGATGCCAGATTATGTGACCCCTTAAAATTTGTCTTGCCTGGATGGTTGTTCACAGTCAATCAGCAAAGAAACAACCTTCTGCCTGCCTCCTGAGGTGCCAATTAATCCCTATACAGGCAGCATGCAGGGTACAGCTTAACGCTTGCTTTAGAGTAAGGTAGTAGTGAAGCATCTACAAACTCTAAGGCACAATACGTGACTGATTCTAAAAGCCTAACTGAACAAAATTTAATCACAAACAGAACAATCACAAGCAGCAGTAAGCAACTGTTGGGTCATCCATCACTGAGTGAAAAAATTTGAGACTCGTGTTTGAGATAACAAATACTCATCTCCAGTTGAGTAGTAGCCTAGATTTCTTTTAAGAACACACAATATTTCAAGATGTATTCTGACTCTGCACTCAAAAACTACATTTCAGTTGGTGGGGTAAAGGATTTTTCAGTAAGCCAAGAAACGCAGTCACTCATTCACTACAGCTCTATCGAAATGAAGTAAGTTAGCTTGAAGGCTGTCGCTGTGAACATGCATCAAAAGACTTCATGATCTACTGACATAAATGTGAATCTATTACCAACCTTTCCCTATGTTACCAGTTTAATTTTTGTGGGTTTTATTTTGTTTGTTTGGTTGGTTGGTTTTAAGACTTTTGTTTGTATCCTAGTATATAGTGATAAATGTCCTCCCTAATCTGTGCAACAATCTTCATTTGCCTTCACGGCAGAGACCACCTTGAAGGAGCAAGTAAAAGCTTTAGTCATGGTTTCCATTTTTTCATTTGAACTCAATACATTCTAGTTAAATGGACAATTAATAGGTCACTTCCAAAATAGTAGTGTATCAGTCCTGGTTAATAAACAATCCCCACAGTTGATAATAGGCCTATGTATTCAGCAAGTCCCTGTATACACTCAGCTCATCCACTAAATCCCTTTTCAGGTAGACAGGGTTATATGGGAAGATGAGCTAGAATGAGTCTATAAAAGTCAGTTTCATTCACTGCTTTATTTTTCAGTCAAGTGCTTTAAATGGTGTCCCGAAAATCTCTTGGAATGTGAGACAGGAGAAAAGACTGGCACATAGAGTATTGCTTTATGGCCATACAAAAGGGCAACTGACCCCTGCCCAGGCCTTTTCAATGTGAAATGGTTCCTAAAGTTCATCTGCACAGTGAAAAATTGTGGTGAGGTCGCGTGTGGATGAGTAAAGTGAAAGTGGTGATTGGTCATGGTGCTGTCAGCCATTGTGGGAGAGCCGGGGCCATGTAAAATGCTCTGTGGGAAAGTGTCAGCCCCCTAAAGAGGTGCTCAGAAACTTGCAGCTCATTAAACTGCCAGCATTTGCTGCCTCACTTGTCAAGAATCATTCAACTTAGCAACTGCTCTTCTGAAACATTCATAAAACACATGCACGTAGTCAGGATGGGTCTGAATGCAACTGTGATAAAAAAGTATATGCTACAGCATGCATGAACTCCAATTTCCATTTGGATTTGACAAAGGATTTGTGCTTTTTCTCCTTTCTGAAAGACCAGGAGATGCATCTTCTGTACGTTTCTGAGCCATAAGCATGTAAAATCAAGAATATTTGTTCTTACAACAGGGCATGCAAACTTCACAATCAAGGTTAAACTCAGATTTGAATGGAAATGTATTCCAACTTTTAATCCTAGGTGCAAAGGGTATACTGGCAAAAATTCTCAACATATGTCTTCACATTTTTACATATTAATTAAAAATAGAAAAACAAATTAAACGCATGCATTTGACTGCTCCAAAAAGAACGACTATTTTATTTAAATAATGCTAGAGCTTCCTGAATCATAACGTATCCCTAACAGACATTAAAATGCAGCATCCATTTTAAGATCTTTCAGCTCTTTTCTTATTTGCAAATGTTTATTGACAGATATTAAAGAGTTACTGATTTTTAATAGAACCTTTTCTAGTAAACCGAAAACAAGGAGATTTCCTAGGTTAGCACTGTCTGGGTGTCTCAATGCCATTAGAAATCTCTCACAATTGCCCAGTGTACTTAAGTTTGATAAATCTTTGGAAACCTTCTGAATAGGATTGCTGTGATTTTACTAAGGAATTAGCTGCTGCCATTGCATCACCAATTAGCTTTCCAGAACACATTAAATCCTGCTGCTTTGGTTTACAGAATAACTCAAGCATTACTGATGAAGCATAAAAACTTACTTGGAAAAGCAGTGGGGGAGGCAGGGTGCTGACAGGACCCACCGCAGCATGCTGAGTAGAATGGCGGGGCTCGGAGAAAAAAGTGTTTGGAAAGAGCTGCAAAGAAAGCATAGATCTAATTGATTACCCATTGAGTGTGGGTGATATTCATAACAACAGTCGTCCAAAAAGTCAGTGTGTAAAGTCCTGCCCCACAAGTTCTTTTTCCTTTTTTTCGAGAGGGTGATATTTTTTAAGGCAAACAGTGATAAACCAAGTAACCGCTCTTTAATTTTAACAAGGCTAGTTTATATTTATTGCTTAAATATAATAAGCAAAACTCTCACAATATATCTCTTATAAGAATGAAACTCTACGGATGTGAAATTTACTTTTCTAATTGCTGTAATACTAAATATTGGGATTGAACACATTGTTTCAATAATGCAGTCAAAATAATTAGTATAATGCATCTCACAAAGTTACATTAAATAACTCTAGAAGGCATAATATCTCAGGAAAAAAAAAAAAAAAGGAAAAAAAAAAAGATGGATTCTAAAAGTGAATGCCCAACTCTCCTGCTCATGCTGTATTCAAACCAATTAAGACTTTGATAACTAAGGAAACTTGAAGAATAAAACGCAATGAGACAACCCAGGCGAAAACCACAGGGCCTGATTCTGTCTTCCTAATATTGAGCTCAATCCTTCCAGAAAGTGTTCTAAATCTAAATAAGCCACCTGTTGAAGACAGCTCTGCTTAATACAATAAAAACTGCAAAATTGTCCCACAGAATTAGGTAATATTTGGTAATGAATAGTATAGATGGTATAGATGAATGGTATAGAATTCTTCAAAACAACGAATGTTTAAAAAGTAACTCCATATCAAGATTAAAAATTAAGAAATCAGGAACAAGGAAGGAAGAAAAATGAATGCATATAAGCAGCATTCTTCATTTTTTAAGGTTTTTCAACTGAATTTAAAAGGAAAGATCACTGAGAATTAGGTTCTTGAGTACATCTGTTATCTTCCAAAGCAATGACAGACTGTTGTAGAAGCCCAAGTCCAAACACTTTGAAAACACTTACCTCTTTTCATCTGAATTCATACAAGCTTAGGTGAAAATGTCTTTATAATGATTAAGTGTTTTATTACTGCAGCTTTTCATCAACACTGCTGCTTCTAATGAACTAAAAATATATTCCATGATGAACTAATTGCCTATACTTGAGGTGAATGCCTGCAAAAAGAGTAATGATTTATGCCAGGCACTAGTATTCTAAAGCTTCTCTTTCACACAAGACCATCAAATACGGAACTCTGTCCCATAGAGCCTCAAAGAGTCAAGAATGTGCAGACATATTTTATCTGTCTATATATCTAAGGGGCTTCAGTGCATCTGGAGAGGTATATAAGGTGGACTGTAACTGAAGAAGCAAGAAGATGGAGAAGGAAAAGTCTTACCAGATAATCTCAGCCTTTCTCCTGAACATGAGAGATTGCTCTTAGGAACACTTTTATCTGCTTCTAACATTTAATCTGCTACAGTTTTGAAACTCTCACATGTATCAGATATTCCTTAACTGCTATACTGTCCTATTCTTATTAATCAAAGCTTAAGCATCTTATACATGTCATATGATTTTTGTCATGTCGGCCTGTCCTTGATTTTCCCTTTTATGGGTCCTTAATTCTCTCCAGTTCCTTGTTCTTTTTTTGATAATGTGGTACTAATCACAATATAGATGAGTACCAGTAGACAGCTGGATAAATAAGGATTAAATGATCTACTGCTTCAGATAGATACCATTCTCCTGCAAATAAAGACAGCGAAATATCAAAAGGTATGTTTTCTCCATTCAGTAAATTTCTCAACAAATGAGCTAAAAGCATAAAGGGCAGGAGATGGATCACTATCAAAACTTCAAATGTGCAACTTGCTTAAGAAAACCTCAAACTAACCACACACTTCTACCACGCTGTGACAATGATTTAATGCACAGCAAGCAGCAAAGATCTCCAAGCAGAGATCTGCTCAAGACGATGGAAATCATTCTTTTGTCTTTCTTGGCCATTTTACTTTATTTCCTCAGCCAAGTCCTGGCGTTTTGTTTGTTTATTTGTTTTTGTGTGGCTTTTGTTTTTGGTTGTTTTTTTTTGACAGCACAGCACATATTCCTCCAAGGGAAGATGTTTGACTAAGTAGTAAGATGAAAATGAAATCTTCATACAACACTGAACCAAGTGGTTCCTGAGACTATTTCTCAAGGTTGATTCATTCTAGATCCTGTGGAATAGCCAATGACATTATTTCTCCTAAACCTGTAGCCAACGCACATGTCTAATTTATAAACTTCTTTAATGTGCTTCAACCACACTGATCCGTGAGTAAATTGTAAGTTAGGTCTATCTAACCACATTTCCAGGTCATGTCTTCTGAAGCAGCTGCATTCAGAGCAAAGTGGAGGAGTTACAGAGTTACATCAGTAAAGAATGTGGCAGAGTACAATGATACTCAACTTTACTTCAGGAGCTCTATGTGGAGAAAAACATTAATGCTTCACCTTAATACATATGGAAAGCATTGCCTATGTTTTCATTTTGTGGTCACATGTGTCACGGCCACTTTACCAATATTTGTGGGTCAAGCAACCTGAGGCAAACATTATTTGGCTGAAAATTGCTGAAACGTCAGAATATTAATTCTGTATTTATTGGCCAGAACGAAGCATACAGTAACAAAACAGTAGCTTTTGCTTCAAGTCACGTCAATTAAACATGAACCATGGGCTAAATCCTAATAATTCATATGCGAGATACCTAATTCTTTTTCTGCTTAGCATTCCCACTTCATTAAAACAGACACTGCGTATGTCCAAGCATTTCACAAAAGTGAGGCTTTACAGGTTTCGCTTCACAGATGCGAAAAGAAAATGAAACATCAGAGTCTGGTATACATGCCTTCTGGCACCCAAGACTGTACTACATGTTTTAAAAGAAAATTTATTGGGATATAAGTATAAGGGGATGAAATACCTAAAATGAAATCAGCCTTTTTTTTTTTTTTTTTAATTTTAACTCAAGATAAATTATTTTGACACTGTTTCTGTATGCAAAAATTTTAGCAATAATGCTCATTTACTTTCGGCTTTGTGAATTCAGAGCATTTTACCAACAGACAATAAATTGACAGGAAACATGCAGATGGAACTCGGGATTATCTGTGCTAAAACACAGAGGTTCACTCAGACACTGACACTTCAACATATACTTCCCTCTCTGAAGATATTCTAAATTCAAAAACCTTCCTGTGCCATTTTGAGAGTAAGGTTCCTAAGTCCAATCCAACTGAAATTAATATGGAATTTTAAAATGTCTTATTATTAAAGACACTGTTTGTTGTCCCTAATTTGAGCATTACAAAATGACTTCAGAAACAGTACAGGCCACTAGCCAGTAGGCAAAGGGGAAGGGGCAAAAGACAAACTGCTATGAGGAAAAGCAAACCTAAGGTACATTTCTGATATTACCTGCACAGGCCTCCCTCACTACACATTTTTTCCTCACATTTAGCTGGTAAAAACATGGTATAATCTTGTGACAAGAGCAGAACCACCTCAGAAGGGTAATTCAGAGAGCAGCACAGAGCCAGCAACAAGCAGTGTTGAGCAGAAGAATGAAGTCAGAGCTCAAGCTGTGTGAACCCAGCCCTGACACTCTCCAACTACTGCTAAGCCATCGTGAACTGCCTTCCCTGGTGGATCTAGCCCTGCTAGGAAAATTTAATATGTAAGTATTAAAATGATTCCATTTCATCTGAGAAACCCGGAGAGTTTCTGCCTATGAAGTGGGTAAAAGTAAACTGCAATTTCCCACATACATTCATTCCTGGCAATGACTAAAGCAGGCTCTACAAAGCTGCAAGAAAGCTGCATGTCCTGAGGAGCTCCCTGCAGCCAGTCCAGCAGTGACTGGGCAGGTCAGAGGTCCAGCTGAGCCACGCAGCACCACCTGCTCCATAACACAAGCCATGGGCCTCAGAAACGGGCCATGGCTCTGTTCCTGTGGTCACTGCATTCAGTTTGGTGCTACGGCAGAGGTTGTGCAGCCTCAAGCCTTTGGGGGCACCTGGTCATGAGAAGGAAGTGGCAGCTGCTGCCATCTCCCACTAAAGGAGGTCAGCACCACATAGATGTGTCAAAATGTACTGCAAGAACTTGTGATGCAGCATCCCTCAGAGCTGCCCATCCCTCCTTATTTGCTTTGCATTCTCCACTGTAAAACCAGGCAGCGTGAATGCTCAGAGGAAGCTGAGACAGACAGGCAGACCTGAGTGACATACACAGATCAATTTTAAAACCCCAGCAAACATTCATGTAAATGTTTTTGTAGTTCCAAAAATATATCTGGGAATTCTGCATGAAAAGCCAATGTGAGAAGCAGGCTTGCATTTTTATAATGGGTCTCAATGGGGCTTTCAAAAATCAACAGAGTAGTCACTCCAGAAAAGCTATGTCACCAAACAGAGCTTGAAATGTGCTAACAGCACAATTATCGGTTCTTTACATCTACAGCAATGTAGTAGATGACAGAGTCACACTGAGGATTAGCTCAGATCACATGAATGCTCACCAGTTTTCAGAGGTATCGTTTGCATGCCTTATTATTACGGCACACTTTGCTGCACATTATGATTGGTTTGTTTTCTCTGCCTAAGGAAGAAGCATGCAGATCTCACTACTAGGACAAGGAAAGGCAACATCCACAGCCCACACCACTGCCAAAGTCTACGCAGACCACTCAGTGTCAGCAATAAAGGCTCCTTCTACCTTCTCTATGCTTTGTACATGCCTTTGCTGTTGAGAAGATGTGAATCTGGTGAAAGGCTTCATCTCCTGCTCTGCTCAGCTCCTGCCTGACACCCAAAGGCTTGCACAGCCCTGGCACTGTCTGCTTACCAGTTCTCTCTTCTCAGTGAAACATTTTTAAGGACACCTTTGTCACTTCTCTGTTTAAAAGTTTGGTATGCTAAGCTCCTTGCCTAGGCCTCCTGTACAACCAATGAGAAGAGAAAAGCTGCTCTATACAAAGACTTGGCACCTTAAAATAGATGTCTAAGAAAATAAGTTGTGTCATTCTCTGGAGGTGTCTCTCTGTATCAGCTATGGATTACACAAGGTATACGGACAACTAGATTAGACAAGACCCTTTTACTTTTAAGCAGTTGAAATAAATGGCATTCTTATCTTGTCAAAATAATACCATCCTCTCTATAGACATAAGCAGGCTGGAAAAAACAATAAACTTCAGCCATAAAGAGTTATTACCTTTGATCATCAACACCTTTTGGAAATAATTTCCTCAAACAAGGTGAAATTAGGCTCACATGCTGCAATAGGGCAGTTCACTCATCTTCATCATTGCAGCCCCAACTCAAAATCTTACCATCGCCTAAAATGCATCACTTACTCCAGCAGGAAAAGATGCTATGATTTAAATTATCTCCTGGTTGTCATAAAGAAACACAAGATTTTACCAAAAGCAGGAAATAAAGCAAAATTATTATTATAGGACAGATTTACTGTCCTATAGTCAGAAAAATGTCAGAAAAAACTGACATTGGCCCAAAGAGTCAGACTGCAGATAACAACTTGGTTTTACTTCCCTGCAGTGTTACCAGTTTCCTGTATCACCTTAGGCAAGTTACTTCCTTTGCCCCAGCTGCTTCTCTAAGCAGTAGAGGTCTCTCCTAACCCACTGGCACGTTGCCATGATAAATGCATTCAGATGTAAAGTACTCAAACATTGGAGAAACAGAAGCCACATCCATATCGTAGAACAGAAGTTTATTAGTGTAAGTTCATTTTATGTTTATGATCTACTTATTCTAATCGCTTTCTTTCACATTATATGTGATGTACTGTATTCTTTTCTACTGTATTCTGGTGCCTTAGGCAAATATCCCTTCATTTTTCAGAAAGTTTAATGATGGAGGTATTTCACAATCATGTTTTTTTTTTTTCATTGTGCTTTTCAGTTTCTTTTCTCCGTTAATCTATCAAAACACCAAGATTAAAGTAGAAAGCCAAATTCTTGCCATGTACATACTAGTGAGCCTATTCAGGTTCCAAAGCACTTACTGGCATTTTCCTTCCAGGGCACATGAGAAAATAAGAGATTTTGTGGAAAATAATTTCAGGTAGCAGAGAACAGCACACTTCTCACTGAGGTCACTCTGAGCTGGTGCCAACCAGTACTTGCAGAAATCGTCACAAGGAAAGTAGTAGAGAGCACCTCTTTAAAGTCCATGGTACAGCCAGCTGCATCTCATCACACTCCAGATAATGTTCCTATGCCAGAAAATGCTGAGAGAAACCCTCGAGTCTTCCATTTTATCCAGAAGGTGATGATAGCACTGGACCACGAGGAGAAGGGCCAAATCAGAGATTAGCAAGCAAAAAACTGCGGACTTCCTTCCTACTCAGAGTCCACTAGATTGCTCAAAATTTCTACTTTAGGCTTCCCTCACCCCTTCACGGTTGAAGTATAAGCCGCATAGCTGTAATACATTTCACTGGGAAAAGCTGGTTTACAACAGTGCAATTTTTAATTGTTTCTACTTAGGAAGAACACTTTTCTGGTGCCCAGTACTTAAAAAGCCGAACCAGGTTCTGCGTTGTGTGTACAGCCATGGTTACAGTGCATACAAAGTTCCCACAAAGCTCAAAGTAGGATTTAGTTTCTATTTTATTGAGGCAAAAGGTCCTAAACAAGAAGAACCAGGCCCACAGCACTGACACTGGGAGAAATTCAGTCCAGTTAGGCAGAAACGGTGCTTCATGTGCGCTGAAGCTGGTGGGCCCACTTCAACGTTCTATCAACAACACTGGCTTGAGAGAAAGGCACGAGGAAGCGTACAAGAATCCAGAGAAGCTATAGGCCAAACATCACAGAAAGCAAGTCGATCATCTGTCATTACCATTCCTTCCACTTTTCCTTCCTAAACTCTGCGAAACATGCTGGTTCATGTGGTTGTACTCCTAAGTCAAAATAAGCTAAAATTTAAAAACCTTTGTTTTGATTTCATTTATAAAAATCAATGCAATGCAGGAAAGTGATTTTAATATTTACAGAGAGCGTAACAATATTTCTTTTCAACTTTTCTTTCACTCATTAGATGATGCATCTTACAGTGTAACACTTCATGAGTACTTGTTAGGGGAGCTCAAAATACACAAGCAGATAAATACTTGAATCCTAAAACTAGATCAGTTTAAATCTGTAAGTAATATGAAAGAAAATTTGCTAATAAAACTGGTGCTGAAGAGTTACAAAGGGAAAAGGCACCACAAGTAGATGGCACAGATCAACAGTCCCACCCCAGCCAGACTCCATGGCATACATGGATGAGAGCTTTCCAGTTTACAGAAAGAATACAGGATTCTTATTCCTTGGCGCTGTTGCAGAAGATTTAGTATCCCAAAACAGAGTGCTTTGCTGATGTCATTCCTCAACAGGTGCCATAGGTAAATGTTGGTTTTGGATGTGTAAAAAGTTTCAGCGTGTCAAGTTGGGTCTCTGCTGTGATTTGTTATGCCTTGCTTTCTGAAAACTTTTGGTGGCCGCACCAGAATTTGGGACTACAAAAGCAATACAGATTACTGATCCCAACAATTTTGATACTTTTCAGGGTTTTTTTTCCTTCACTTTAAACACCTTGAACTGTGCAAATCTAGTTTGTTAGAGCACTTTCAAGCCCTATGTAATATGTAAATACTTGCTAGCTCAGAAACACTGCTTTTTTAAAGCTATTTGCTTTATTGTATTCTGTAGTCTTTAATAAGAACTCAGACTAAAATGTCATATAGATTCAGAAGTCCAAATTGAAATGTGTTTACTCCTCTGAACAAATATTTAGTACACATAAAAATCTGTAAATTAAAAAACCACCTCGCCTGCTGGTGGGAACTTGCTTTAGCAGGGGGCTGGACTCAATGATCTCTACAGTTCCCTTCCAACTCCTACAATTCTGTGATTTACCTAATAAAAACTCCTGAGTTAACATACCTTCTGTAAACCCTGAATACCCATATTCTGACAAAAAAAGCCTTTTCCCGTACCAGAGTACAAGCAAGGAACTACAGCCTGACCATGCGAGCCTTATTCAGAATTACCATTGACCAGTGTGTGAATAGTTCCTGTAGAGTATGCCAGTGATAGAGAGAAGAGACTCCTTAGAAACTACAAAATCTGGCTCAGCAGAGCTGTTCTGATTTAAGTTGTATTTACAAGAACTCAGAATCCTAAGATTGCTCATCACCCTAAAAGATGTCAGTCAGACAAGCATCTACTACCCTTGCTAGAACCTATGCATCCCTGTCGTGCATCTACATTAGCAGACTTCCTTAATGAGTGCATAATGCATGAGGAAATCTAGTATTTCTCACTGCTCAAATGTAAGGGTTTGGTGCTTTACCCCAAAGTTCCCTATGAAACTAGTTTTGGGCTAGCAAGAAATGTAGGGTCATTACTAGGAAGGCTCAATCATGCAGCACTTTGCTAAGTTCACAGGTACCCACATAGGTTGATGAAAGAAAACTAACTCTGGAAGCAAGCGCTTGAAAAAGTCAACATTAAGTAACATGTGAGAGTTAGAAAAAGGCTATTGATAGCTGTGAGTGCTGGGGGATCTGCTGTCCTGCTTCTCTGTGTGCTTTGTGCATCGAAAAGCAGCACTGGCTCTACAACTTAAAAAATAAATAAATAAAACAAAAATGAAGAAAAGAATGTGCGGCTAATTGCAGAAAGATGGTGTTTGTCCTCTGTCCTGCCTTGGGAAACATAAACATATGTTTAAATAACTGAAATGCTTAAGACACGCTCACATCACCGAGGTCTGGAAATGCTGAAGGCACAAAAAATGTTTGGGATATTGCAGAACACTCTGTAGGATTTAATTAAAATAAAAGTATACTTGGAAAGAAAATAACTGTTAACAATTCTGGTTCTACAGGGAGCCATTCATTTCACACCTGAAAGCCCCAGCTCAATAGTCAGGCTTCCGTCTGTCTTATTTTAAGCACATGTAAGACTGAATGATCACATATCAAATTTCTGAACACGCCACAGAATGCTGAAATAAATTGATACATTAGAACATAAAGGGAAAATACAACATCCATGGCTGAATTTTAGGGACTTTGTAATCCAGCCTCAACCAGCTTAACGACTGACAGAAACGCTCATTCCTAAATTTGCTTTATAGTAGTTCTGTTCGGGTAAAACACACGCGGCACAATAGGAAATAAACTTCGTTCCGTAAAATCGTTTCAGCCCGTCCTTCCCCGGCGCTGAGAGCGGCAATGCCGCTCGGCTTCCACCGGCACCGAGCCCTCAGCCCCGAGCGCGGGGCTCTCGGACCGCTTCAGACCGTGCTGCGATGAAAAGCGCTTCCAGCCATCCCCGCGACCAGCAGCGACACTCCGCTGCGCTCACTGCATCCACAGGTGCGCGGATCCGCGAAGTTCAAAGCCGCGGATGGCGAGAGCCTCACCGCGGCCCGGCCGCCCCGCCCGCTCCCTGTTCCCGTTCCCCGCGGCCGGCGCTCACCTGTGGCCGCCGGCGGGAAGACGCCGCTTCTGTCCGCCGCAGGAGCCCGTGCTGGCAGGCGGCCGCCGTCCGCCGCCGAGGGGTTAAGCACTTGGAAAGCCCATCTGGTCGGATAGGGACCCCCCGAGGGGCTGATTTGTTCCGCCGCGGGGCACAGCTTGAGGGGGACGGGGCTGGCGGGGAGGGGACGGAGCTGGGCAGGGCTCTGCGGCGCGCCGGCCCGCAGCAAGTTCTCGATGAGGAAACTTTTGCCCAGGCTGCCAAAGCCCGGCGCCGCCGGCAGGTTGAGGAGCGCCGAGGAGCCCACCAGGTCCCAGTACAGCGCGCTGGGCAGCATAGCGAGGGCCGCCCGCCCCGGCCCGGCCCGGCCCGGCCGCCGCGGCCCCTCACTGGGCTGGGACGGGGCGCCGGGCTGTGGGGCCGGGAGGGCTGCGGGGAGCGGAGCGCTCGGGGGAGGCACGCCGCGCCTCTCCGCCGGGCTGGAAGGTGTGTCCAAGCGCATTCATTATGTCAGGCGGGCCGGGGAGTGATGGACGCGGCCAACAATGCCGCCTGGCCCGGCAGTCCCTCGGGAAGGGGGGTAGGGCGGGGAGCGGGGCGGCCGCGTCCTCGCGCGGGGGTGGCTGCCCCCTGCTACCCGCCGCCATGTCACCCCTCAGGGCGCCCCCGGCGTCCCGACATGGCGGCGGGCCCGCGGCTGCCGGCCAACCTGTGCCGAGGGGACGGGAGGGAGCGGAGCCCCGGGCTCGGGCGGGGGAAGGTGGCCGCGGTGCTGACCGCAGCGATGCGGCCGGGTCGGCCGACCTCCTGATCTCATGAGGTAATAGGAAGACGGTCATTAGCTCACTCCCTCTGGGCATTTCGATTTTCTTTTTCAATATATTTTTAATGCCCCCCCACTCCCGCCCCTGCTGGATTTTTAACATTTGTCTCAATAAATCTAATTAAGATCAGCACAGCGCTGTTAATCATATTTTCCTGAAGATGTGGGACGATGGTTTCTATAGGCATAAACATCCTTTGGCAGGAGTGGCTCTGTTTCTACTTGTGTATTTTCCTTTTATTTATTTGCCTAAAAAACATGTAACATGGCAGAGATGTATCATTTTCCAGTGAGAACACACATGTGGGAGGTTAAAATTGGATGCTGTTCCCAAAGGCTTGGAGGTGTCTTCCTGTTTTGCAGAGAAATCCTTTTATTTCAAGCAGGTGCTAACTGGCTTCATCTCGGATATTCCCTGTAGAACCTTCTGGAGCAGATCAGTCCTTTATTATTGTATAGCAGTAGCCTTGGACATTGTAACAGGGTGGTTATCATGGCTACAGCCAGCTGAAGAACTGGAACTCTGTTTTTAGACAGCAGATGGGAAGAATAGTTCAACTCTGTTGAGATCTCACCTACGGTGCTGTGTCCAGATGTGGCATTCTCAATGTGGAAGAGATGTGGACCTGTTGCATCACATCCAGAGGAGGGCCATAGAAGTGATTTGAGGGATGGAACACCTCCCCTGCAAGGACACACTGAGAGAAGGCTCTGGGGAGATCTCATATCAGCCTTTCAGTATCTAAAGGGGGAGGCTATATGGAAGTTGGGGAGAGACCCTTTAGCAGGGTCTGTCGTGATAGGACAAGGGTTTCAAACCCTAAAAGAGGGGAGATTTAGATTGAATATAAGGAAGAAGTTTTTTACAGTAACGGTGGTGAGGCACTGGAACAGGTTGCCCAGAGAGGTGGTGGATGCCCCATCCTTGGAGACATTCAAAGTCAGGCTGGATGTGGCTCTGAGCAACCTGGTCTAGCTGTGGATGTCCCTGTTCATTGTAGTGGAGTTGGACTAGATGACCTGTAAGAGTCCCAACTCAACTCTATTCTATGATTCACAGACTCTATCACAGATTGAACTACTGTAACGCCAGGTGATAACTTGGGAGCTGTGAATTCATCACTCAGCCCAGGCCTTCCCTCATGTCCTCAGGTAGCTTGATCCTGCCAGAATTTGAGCGTTTCCTCCATCGGCACCACGGTGGTGGTATCTGTGGAGCTGCTTCATGCCAGAGGTGCATGGAGTGCAATCTTCTATCTTCAGCAGTGGCTGTAAGTACAAGGAAAAATAAGAACAAAATGAGCATATCTATTAGTTTCCCTCTAATATACTCCCTTTCTGTGAATGTTCTCAGCTCAAGCTTAAGCACTTACATTTGCAGATCTGAAGGTCATCATCTTTGTGAGGTCCGGATATTAATGCAAGTACTTTACCTGTGTGTACTTTGAGACTGGAGTTGCCTCTTGCTATGGAAAAGGACAGAATCTAGCCTAGTGCAGCCAACAGCATATTCAAAGCAAATATGTAACATTGTAATACTAAGATACAGGAATATGTATTTACCATGTTCCTAAGAGAAAGAATCGAGTCCTCGCAGGAGAGCACCTGTTTTTGAACTTTGCAAGTAGCTGCCTTTTTAATTGCGTCTCATAAATTTATTCACAGTTAAGGATTTTTTCTGTCTTTCCTTTCACTGACCAAATTCTCACAGAGTTCCCAAGGGCCTGAGACACTGAGAACCATAATTCAGCACTTGGGAAAGTGCAGTTAGTCTATCCAGCTGTGCTGCATGAATAAAAGGTATTCACCAAGCAAAAGATGGTTGTTAATGACAGAAGCCTTCAATGACAGGCTCAGGGTTTGGTTTCCTCCAAAGCCATTTCTCATGCCAAAGTGACTACTGTTGTGTTAATCTCAGCTGTGTAGTTTGGCATGATTAACAAGTTGCACATTTCTGTGAAATAGAAGGACAACACTTGTAGAATTTGACAACTGCTCTGCTTGGTGGAAGAGAGTAATCAATTGCCACGCAATCAGTCAATAATTCATGTCAGGTTTTGTCTGGCTCCAAGGTGCAACTGAGTCACTGTGATGAGTTTAAGCAGTTCCCTTCTTCTTTCCCATCTCTTATTGTAGCTCCACAACTGTGCTAAGAGAACACTGTGAAATGGCCCTTCCATGCTGTAAATAAGACAGTGAAATAAAAATTATTTTTTCAAGAGATTCCCAAGGGAGAGCTAAAACCAGCCGAGATAGCTTAAGTAAGGATGGTAGCACAGAAGTGCCTGAATGAACTCTTTAAAGAAGGGTAGCCTCTGAGCATTTTGTCCTGGGGCACAGCTCTGTAGCCCTGCTGAGCAGCACTTAGGAATTCTCTGTGTCCTCAGGGTATGCGAGATCAAGGTACAGTCAGACCCAAGAGCTATTATCTGTCCAAAGCTGGAGAGATCAGTGCAAAAAAAGCATGGATTACTCATTCAGACCTGAAGTATGAACTAATTTGAGTGTAAGAAACAGGTGGTATCCTTAAATCGAGGTCCTTTTCAGTGAATACGGCCTGTTTATGTGTGACATAGAGATCCTTTGCCAGGGAGCTGGAGAGTGCATGCTTTTTACCTGGATACATTCAACAAGTAGAGGTGGTGTTCCCATTTCTTTTCAGTTGGTTCAGCAAATTTGGAAGGTATTTAGGCTATTTGAATTTTGCCAATCTATTAAATTACTTTTGCTTTAACCAGATTCAATCAGAAGAAAGTTTTCCTTAACTGGATAGCCTGGCTTGTTTTGAGGTGGCTGGAAAACGTTAAGATACACTTCTTGGGTTGCAGAGCTTAAGGAATGAGGCATGTGAACATGGATGAAATGCCCAGCACTCTGTTATGCCTTTCCCACTGTAAGTCCAGGGTACAGCCAAGGCATAGTATTTAATGCATTCAGCACAAAGTCCGTGCAACCAAATCAAAGTTTCCCCCGTGATAGTTTTTCTGCCCTTTCTCAGGCGACAGTGTCCAGCCTTGAGCTGGGAGGTTTCTCCCTTGCGTCTCCTTCTCAGCCCCAATTCGTGTTTAGCTGAGCTCTGTCTTTAGTTCGCACTGTTCTTACAAATCTTCCCATCACTTAACTAGATGCATGTATATTAGCAGTCAGATTCTCCTTTTAACTTTCTTTCCAGTAATTTCTCACTGGTTCTGGTTTGCTGGCATATTTGACTTGCTTCTAAAACTGCCAAATATATGACTAGTCAGTATGCTGCAGCAATCAACAACAAAATCCGAAGAAACAATTCTTTATTCATTTCCTAATTTTACACTCTAGCAGATTCAATCAACATTTACTTTTTCCTTTTCTTTTTTTTTCTTTTTTTTTTTTTTTTTGTCGCATTTACATACATTTAATTTTCTTGCAAGCCCTGTTTAACAAGGAGAATGTTCTTGGCTAAGACACTTGCTGAAGGCTTAAGCTGCTGAGGCTTAGGTTTCAGTGCCAGTGAGTTACTCCAAGGTACTCAAAGGATAATGGGATGCTCTTTTATTTTACTACTTAAACTATATAGTAAACATGCTGCATGATTATCTCAGGAGAAGATGCACTTTCCAGGACCTTGTGGCAGTAGCAGCTGAGAAGCCTTGGAATTCAAAATAATCGTGCAAATAGGGAAAGTCCTACCTACTCTAAGACAAACACACAGGCAGAGCGGATAAAATGTCTGAGGTTGAATTAAGAAGAGAAATAAGTCATTCAAGTGTTCTTTACATTCTGTTAAATTCAGATACACATAAACTTTAGCACACCTGCTACTTGTAGGTTTGAAGACTTCATGTGGTGTGAGCCGTCTGCCTCTATGCTTCCAGTGTTCCTCTTTGGCAGCCTGAGATACTCCAATTGTATTACTGCCATTTCATTCCATATAGCCAAGAACAGGGATCTTGATACAGAAACAGACACATGCTTGCAGGAGACAGAGATGAGGTAATTCTAATGCTCTGTTTGCTTGGGCATGCCAAAGGCAGCTCTACGCAGTAATCATTTTACTGGATTCTTTATATGCCACTTTAGAGACATCTATTTTAAACCAGTTATTAACAATTTCCAACTTAGCTTTTCCAGTAAAAATACTGCCATATGCTCTCTATTTTTCTGCTTGTAAGCTTTGGAGTGACATATTCCAGCCAGAGGAAAAATGTGTGGATCCTACAAGAGAATACAAAGGCTTCTTGGGATCGATTCTGAGATCCTTACTAAATACCTTGGGCTCAAGGGTCAGAATTCGTTTCTCGTAACATAATTATCAGCTGTGTTCTAAGTGAGATGTGTTTTCCACACTTAGAAATAGATGTCCCGTATTGTTTTGTCTAACCTAAGCACTGTAGACATCAACATGGAAAAGTACATTTTGCAAAATAGTACCAGGCTTTCCAAGCACGGGCTAGGCTGTGATATCAGTGCAGAGCTGCTATCAGCTTTTAGCCATTATTGCTCGAAATTTCCCCTCCCTACTCAAAAATCACTCCATTGACATTTCGGTGATAATAGTATTTGGGTAGGCTGAATGTCCTGGACTGGGACGGCCTCTCAGTGTCCTGTTATGCTAACCTGGGTGCAAATCACTCTGGGGACCTCCAGTCTGGATACACCGCAGAAAAGCTCGGACAGAAGTAGAGCAGGCACCGGTGCTGCTCTGCAGGAGGAGTTTAAGTTCTGACCCTGAGTTTATTTCTACATAAACTAAACTGAACTGTTTTGGTTTACACCTGCTGCTTTTTGTAGAATGAAGCTTAGGACACACTTCAAATGCAGAGTGTGGCAGCCGCATGATTTGAAGCATTAACCTCGCAGAAGCTGACCTCTTCAGCACATCTCACACTGAAAAATGTTGCTGTGACTTGCACTGTGCAGGCTTTGCTGGAGGAGTATCACCTGCACCGCATGCTGATGTGCTGTCCCACACACAGCCTTCAGAATCTCTTCCCAGAAAAAGCAGGGTGTAGGAGGAGAGGAAAATTCTGTTTGCACGCTCCGGTCCTATCACAGGCCACTACTTTCTCCATTTGTCATAGAATATTTTCAGCACATTTGGAGGCACAGACAGTGCTCAGAAAACAGAGTAAGAAATTCCACTGCCGTCTTGCTGTGTGTGCAGCAGCAAGGGGCAGCCTAAAAGAGAGCCTGGGTGGGCTGGTATTCTGCACGGCTTCCTCTCTAGCTGCCCACACACGCCACTTGCAAGGCTCCCAGAGCTTGCCAGCCAGGGCTGCTTTTCAAAGGAGGAGCAGAACTGGCATCCAGCCCACAACATTACAAGATTTGGGGCACCCTGTTGCTGCCGTTTTAATTTCTGAGGAGGCAGTTCTCCTTGACACTTGCTTCTCTTCCTACCTCCTGCTGTGATTTTTTTTACAGCCCTGATATCCTGAAAGCAATATAAACTTTGCCAGGTTAGTCAGGCCTTTGAGAAGTCTAGATTTAGCTAAAGCATTTCACAGCGATCCCAGCTGAACTTAACTGTTCACCAGGAAACTCTGCTGTGCTCAGGAATCACCATCATTCTCAACAAACACAGATGGAATTAGCATTCTTTCAATCCAGTTCCATAAAAAGCTTCAAGAGCTCAGTTTCAAATGACTGAAGTCATTTCCGTCAAATCTGCCTTGCCATTAGATCTCTGCAAGCTGCAAAAAAACACACAGAAGTGAAATGCTGAAGTGTGAAAAGGAACCGAATCTCCGTCAAGCTATGTTGCAGATGTGCACCAGTTCTTGCTGCAGCATGCACCCTGACTTCTATGCATGATTTTAGCACATGCTGAGAGCTAGTTATAAAGATGTGATCAAAACTTCATAGCTATGCTTCTCCTTGCAGAATCCACACATGGAAAACTGCAGTCCTAAAGGATTTTAGTAGGAAATTTTGTTTTCATGGTTTTGATTTATTTTTTCTTTTTTCAGCTTTGTGACATACCAGGAGTAAAGTGGAGCACGTGAAAGATGGCTTATGTAGCGGAGCTTGTAATTCACATTAAATTAGACATTAGCAGGATCTACTGCTCCCAGTCTGATACAAAGGATCCAAAAGGAAGTAAATAAAATATACGTTGAGTTCTTGAAAGATAAGTTATATTCCTGAGAATAAATTGTATTTACAACTCTGCTGATGTGAAATACAGAGCTTATCCAATAGTCTGTCCAGCATCATCTTCTGTACCTGGCTGTGATTTACTCTCCACACAGCCGTGTTGGTACGCATCTGGTGATATGAAAAGCAGTGTTTCTGAATGTCTTAGGTATTTCATACAACTTCTATTGTGTACCTTTGTCAGCTTAGGAAAGTGGTGCATTTAGAGACTCATGTAATCATTTCAGTGAATGATTTCCAATATTGGATTTACCATAAGAAGGAGACAGAATGCTAACAAAAAAGAAATCAGATACCATAATGTTAAGATGTGTCTTAATAGTGTAGGAAGCGTGCACCCTCTTCATGTTTGCTTTGAAAAGAACAAATTCAGTAATTTTTTTAAACATTGCTCCTTAAACATTAGAAGGAATTGTTAACACAGAAATGGCAGAGAATCAGTGTGTGTACGTACATTTACCATTTAGTTTCATCGACATCATCAGTTTCTTTTAAAGTTTGTAACAATGCAGAGGAGTGTATGAACACGGGCTACTGCATTCTGGAGTGTTTTACTCTCAGAAGTGAGGGTTCATGGTTTGGTGAGGTCCCATGTGGCTGACTTGAATGATTCTGGCACTTTCTAACAGAAGTGTTAGGTCATATAATGAAGTTTCAAGGCGAAGAAAAGCACTGCATAGTTTCTGCAGTTGTGAAAGAAGGAAAATGTTGACAGCAAGGTCTCAATCAAACATTTGCAAAGCAATTTTGTTGTCAGTTAGTCAAGCAAAAGTTTCATTCAGGTACTATTGCATAAGAACTGCTGGGCTGTTTCTCTTTACCATTCTCTTTTTTTTTTTTTTACTGAGAAGCAAACTTGTTACCAGAATAATATAGAAGAGATACCTAACCTCACAGCAAATTGAAGAATATGAATCACAGAATCATAGTCTATATCCCGAGTTGGAAGGGACCCATAAGGATCATTGAGTCCAACTGGTCTGAGCTGGACATGCTTTGTAAAGGATGTACAAGAAACAAAGGGTTACCTACATTTTGCTTAGTAACAAGGAATTCAGTAAAACCTTATTTGTTGTTGAATCATTTACCCATGGACAACATCTTTTCTCTTGTGAGTTTGGTGTTAGTAACTGCACAATTTGGGGACCATCTTTTGTGTCAGTCTAACCAAGGTTCTGCTGAACCTCGAAGAATAGATACAGCAGTATTTCACTTTGGTGTTCCTGACAGGTTTGAGCCTCCCTGATCCAACTGGCTGAAGGGCTCCATGTCATGCCAATCACGGTAGCTGAGCACCACCGAAGTCAAGACAATTGTTCATATTAATTAAGCTTTTGGAGAACCGGGCCTTATAATTTCTGGTAGGAAAACTCACTGCACAGCTCTCAGAATTTTTCTGTGTTGTGGCATTTCTTCTCCTCACAAAGGAACTCTTCATTATCAAGGAAAACACTAGCAGACTGAAGCAACTCTCCCCAACATCATGCTTCTTCGGAAACAAGCATAAGTGCTTCACAATTGAGGGTGAATTGAGGGCAAATGAACAATTTGAGGGTGAGGGGAAAAAAGAAGGACTGTGAGGCTGCCTGGGGGTTCTGGTCCAGCAGGAGAGTGGGTGGGAGTCTTGCAGAACTGCTGGACAAAGCTTGTATTGCTATGAGCAGCTTAGAGACTAGGCAGCCTGACCAAGCACACTGACCCAAAGGAAAAGAAGCTTTCTTCAGACAAAGACAATAGAGCTCAAATCTAGCCACTCTAATTTTTTCCCTTTTCTTCAGTAGGGCAAATTGACAGAGAGAGGCAAGGGCCCTACTAAATAATCTCTAGAATGATATTTTGCATTTCGGTAGTAGTTTCTGGGACAGATTTTGTGTTAGAAACCCTTTTTGTTGTTCTGTTTTACCTTTTCTGTTTCCTCAGCCATAACTCTTTGATGTGCACAGGGCAACATGCCATCTTTGCTGGGTATAATCTATAGGCCTGTACAATTCCCGTTTTTCACTGGAAGTAATCCAGTAAAAGCAGAACTGGAAAAGTCTGTAAGACTAAATGCTCTTTTATTTAAAATCAAGTAGCTTTATTTCTGGATTTTTTTAAATGATTGAGAGCTATCACAGAACACTCTCAATTTATTAAATTTCCTCTAAAAATGTTCTATTCACTGGACTATGGAAAAAAATATATATTTGGTTGCCAATAAGACAAAGAATAGGAAAGATACATTTCCTTGTATATACCAACCTCTCACCCACAGCATTCTCTCCGCTGTTCCCAGTGCCTCAGATACCTGAATGTTGAAGCACTTATCTATATGAATTCAGTCTTGTCTCATGTGAACGTCTGCCAGGCAGGAACTGGGCTGTCAGCTTCATCCCATCAAAAAGACTTTCAGTGCCATGAGCTGAAGGCAGGTTCCAATTGTTAAGTCATTCTGGCCTGGGCTGAATTTAAAGGCAGGCTCCTGGAGCTAACGGAAGTTGCTGGAGGCAACGGCTCAGCAAAAGGCACTAAAATCATATGTCTAATACTTATTCTTTTGACTCAATTACCCACTGACTCTTTATTTTTATACCCAGTGGAACCTAAGGGCAGCAAATGCTGTGTGAAGGGAACAAATCCTGTGTAATAGTTCTTGTTTTGGTACATTCAGTTGGTAGTGATTTATTAAGGGCTGCTGAATAAGCCTGATTAAAATGCATAAACAGTTCTGAACAGTAAACAACCATGTCTAAGGATGAAAAAATGGGACCCACATGCTGTGCATGGAAATTGCCCTTAACAACATGGCCTATTGTTGAACAGATAGGAAGCCAAAGGTTGCTTGTAATCAAATTTGAAGTTTCCCATCACTTATAAAAGCAACACTTCCTTGTGTAAACGTTTCAATTTGTTGTTGTTAAAAACTGCTTCCTGACTTAATCCCTACAGGAACACACCATTTCTTTGATTGCCAGGTAGGAAGACAATTTCAGATAAAGTAACTTAGGGAGTTAAACAAAGTAAAATAAATATTCAGAGCCTAATCATTCCTGCAGCAGTAAAATCTATGTGGTTTGTTAAGATTAGTTAGAAAAAATGACCAGTTGCATCAATTTAAAGTTAATCTCTCCCAAGAATTTCATCTGCTCTTGCAGTTAAGTAATGCAAAATATCAGAGATAAAAAGCAAACACAGTTAGAGCAGCACTAGCCCTCATAATGGGAGGGCAGATGGAAGCTGCCTGCAGATTATGGATTTTTCCCTCCAATAACATGGCTAATTAATTACAGAAATTTGCATATTAAATATCTGATCTAAAAAACCGTAGTCTTTCCATGAATGTCAGGGGGCTCTGAGTTGCACTTAGATAAACACAGCTACGTTTCCAAAAAATAAAAGTCACTTTTGACTGCTATGACAAATACAGCTTCATTTTACTGAGACACTTCAGAGCAAGGAAACCTCAATTCCTAACGGAACTATTAATGCCGTTACATTTCTCTCCACACACACAATGAGCTGTGCCATTGGCTTCCAGGGAGCCACAATTTCACCATCCGCATTTGAGGTGTCTGAACAAAGTGATGTCTTTCTAACATTGTTATAACAATTTTTTTTTTCCTATAGCAAATAGGAACAAATTGTGTTTAACTGTGTCCTCATGTATAAAACATGATTCTCTATTATCTATCCTCTTTGAAAGATCCTACAGACTTAGAAGTCCCTAACAACTAGAAAAAGGCAAATGTCGCATCCATCCTCAGGAAAGGCCAAAAGGACAAGCTGGGGAATGACAGAAACTAAAGGAACCGCATGAGATTCAGAGAGGACAAGCGCCCGGTGCTGCACCAGGGCACCAGCCCCTTGCAGTAGCCCAGATGGGGGGTCAGCTGGGAATAGTTTTGTGGTGACGGCTCTTGGGGCCCAGTGGGCAGCCAGGTATGAGCCAGCCATGTGCCCTGCCAGCAGGGACAGTCAGCAGCAGGAACACAACCTTTAGGCTGAGGGAAGGAATTGTTCCTCATTTCTCAATGCTAGGTACCGCATCCAATTTTGGGCACAGCAGTGCAAGAAGGAGTGACAACCTGAAGTAAGTTCAGCAGAGCCAGGAGGAGAGGCACTTCATGGTGAGAGAGCAGTAGACAAAAGGCTTAAATTGACATGAAGCATTCATTCCAACTGCATGTAAGGGTGATTTTTTTGCCTATGAAGACAGTTAGGCAGTGGAAGAGACTACCCAGAGAAGCTGTGCAGGCTTTATCCTTGCAGATGTTGAAGACCCAACTGGTTAAAGCCCTGATCAACCTGATCTTTGCTCAGAGTTGACCTAGCTTTGAGCAGGAGATTGGACTGAAGTCCTCATATGGTCCTTTCCAGCCTGAATTATCCAATGAGCCTATTCTATGATTCAAGAACAGTTCTTAATAACATCTATGTAAACTACATTGCAAGATCAAACTAGTTTTTAGTAATGCAATTGGGACAATTCCATGTAACAGACTTTACAGTGCAGACTTTTAGAGAGAGTTGTGGTAAAGAAAGGCTATTCCTAGATCTTTCTGGAGAACATCTACAGACCTAACTTAGGGATCCTTGGACTGGAGTAAGACTGGGATCCGCAGTCCTTTTGTATTTAAGAATCTTCTGGGTAAAAATTTTGGGAACCTGTATTTTCAGATAGCAAAATACAGCAAATACACCAAAATGCAGTTGTTTGATCTACTGTTTCACAGTCCACATCTCTTATACTGAGCCCAGTGAAAAAAAAAATAGGTGGTATGCGAGCAAGAAAGATGGCATTAGGGAAAGCTTCATTTTGAGACCTGGGGGGTGGGTCTGCATGTTCTCCTGTAGGATCACTTCTAAATTTTGCACCAAGTTAAAGCTACCGAGCTATATTCTTGACTGAAGCATAAAAAAGGGGGGGTGTAATCTTTGCTATTGAATGTATTTTGGCTCAGAGTGGCTTTAGTAATTGTATTTAAACTTAAGGTTCTCCATCCATTGTACAGTCAGATTCTGACAAACCAAGCAGAACTTCCAGAGGTTCAGACAAAGCTAAAACTGAATGTGGCTCCCAAAGAAGCCTATGGCCTGGGGCAGGCACTTGAACACAACTTCTGCCATGAGAGTTGGGTGTGGGCAGGAACCATACAACAACAGGGAGCACTTAGGGCATTTAGTAGCTCTTGAAAATACAGGTTTGTTAGTTGCCCAAAAGCTGACAAGAAATTTGGTGGATCACTTCTGCAGACAGTGGGGGCCTTCTCTACACTTTGAAGGTTAGGTTTGATGAGGATCTGGCTGAAAGCATAGGGTTAAAATTCTGTTGGAACTAATCACAGCTAGAATGACTGCAGTCAGCATGAGGGTACTCTCTTTGGAAATTAACTATTTTATAAGCACCATGAACCAATGTCAGTATTTTTCATCCTAACCACATAGCTGCACGCAGGTGTTATAAAGTCAAATATAAAAAATTAAAGTTCTGTCTCATCTTTGCTTTGGATCCTACCCAGTTCGGGTATTTTTCTGGGAAAATTCATAGCCAAGACCAGTACAAAGATTGTAATTTATTTTAAGAGTATTTCTTTTAAATTTGGAACAGTGTCTTTGTCTTGATGTATTGATGGCTTTCTCCTGACATGAAAGATTATTTCAAGCACGTGTCAATACTGTTAAGGTGTCATTAAAGATTACTGTTATACCTTATGTATCTTTAGACTGATGGGACTCATAGCATTACGGTGTGCAAGGCTGTGAGGTTCACTCCGTTATTACCTGCACTGAATGACTTTAGCATTCAAGTGTCTGCTTTTAATGTGATGCCAAATCAACATGCAAAGCTGTAGAAATTTGGTTACATTTTCCTCTCCACATAAACAGCAAAAAAGCTATTTACTTTCCCAATTTTCACAAGCGACAAGCAGCGTTGAATTTCTGCTATTACTCAATAAAATATGTTCTGTTTATTTTTGCAGAAATAGGAGAATAAATTCTGACAGTTACTTTAAACTATCTTTTCCAACACTTTCAACTATTCATTTTCTTTCTCTTCAATAAATCAAGCCTTATCAATTTTCCCTACTTTGCACAAATGCATATCTGTTATGGAGTGCTTATAACTTACAGCAAATATTCTGTACCTAATTATAATTCCTATGATGTCCTTCAATTTATATCCACTTAATACTGCTCTCTTATTTCATTTAAGGAACCATTTTTCCCCAGTGTAAAATGTCACCATCAATACCATATTTGATGATATTACATATCAATCTTTTATGCGATGCTAAATTAAAAAACCTCTTTGTAGTCAACTTAGGATGTCTCCTACTTCACACCTGTCAGTTTTCATTGACTTTCCCATGAAGAAGCTAATTACATTAGTTAAACACCATTTTCCCGTTATATTTCCGTGCTGTCTAGTGTATACCTTTCATACATTTCCCAATTATCTTTCCAATTAATTACTGAAAGAATTTAAGTTTCTGGGTTTGTGTTGGTGTTATTTTTGGCTGATTTGCTTATTTTTTAAAATATAACAATTTAAACCTGGATTGCATGTACTAGAGTGGAGATAAGTCAACTGAGTCTTGGGATTCAACTGGGAGAAATTATTTAGGAGACACCCTTATGTTAGGAAGAGATGTAATTGCCAGCAAACAGCCTTCTGTTATGTCTGCTGTGTGTTACATAAGTTATCTCTCCTTGTAAGTCTATCCTATGCATACAAACTCTGATTCTGCTTTGCCTATCTAAAGCACATCGCTGTGCCCAGTAACCCCTATTTAACCCCTGTTTCCAGCTGATTAAAATAGAAGTCAGAAGGATGTGATCAATTACTCAATTAAAGTAGATTGTAATCTAGCCAGGTGTTTGCATAGCACCTACCCCTATATACAATTACTTCATCTATTATTTCTTCCACACAAGCTCACGTGATTTAAATATTTATATATATATATTTTTAACTCTGCAGAAGAATGAACATCTCAGTGGCACCATGTAAGAAGCATTCAGTTTTCAGTATTAAAGTACAGCTAGATAAACGCTTTCTAACAAAATGGTTAGGGTTGGAAAATACTCATTTGAGAATACTAAAATAATAAGTTAATCAGCAGAACTGAAAACACGTTTTGCTAGTAGAGGCAATTGGTTCCAAAAGGCATTCAGATGCTAACTTGTAGGATGTAATCACTGTCATCAAAATGAAACATTTCAGTAAAATCATCTCGTTGTTTCAGGGGCAACATTTGCCTGAAAATTCACTTTGGGGCAAATGATAATATCCTAAGTTATTGTTCCAGTTGGGAACACGAAAGGTCAGAACTGCTCACCAAATAGATTCCTTGCAGGGTTTATGGATATGTTGTTTGCTGACTGTCCTCATGTCATCCTCAGTAGAAGGGCCATTTTTTATTCTTTCAAGCAACTTGAAATAGAATATTGATGATCATACGACAGGATCTTCTCTTTCACAGTTGCAGGCAATAGCTCAGCAGCTGCCGACAGTGTGGAGCTTTTTCTGCTATTGTCTCAGTATCTTACAAAAATGGTTTTCTGTTTTCATTCAAAGTCCAGTCACCTCCTTGGTATTTTCATAGAAAGCAGAGCTGGGCGCATGCTTCAGCATACTTTCTTAACTCTGCTTGAAGAGACATTCTTAATATCCTAGCATCATCTGCCCTTATTAGAGCCTCTGCCCAACCTCTTGCGCCTCATGCGCATAAATCTCTCCTTCTTTTCAGATGTGATGCTGTCATCCTTTCCTTTGGCATTAGTTAAACATGCCTTTATGATTTTTTGCCATTTGGTACCGCTTTTTTTTTTTTTTTTTTTTTTTCAAGTGGCCTACTACTCTTTCAATGCTCATCTCGTGTCTTTGATTACCAAATGTTTTTCTACCATTGTATGGAATTTCACTCATTTTCACATATGATCCTTTTTTGGTTCTGTGCATCCTGTTTATTTTTTATAAGGGTAACACTGAAACACCCTTAATTATATTACACCTATTCTAGTTGCCCCATTCATTTTCATAATTACTGCTACTGTATTATACTTTATATATTATGTTTACATTATTAGCCATAATATAATTAAAGTTTATATTATATAATTAACATCTATAATATAAAGTCTATATTAATATAATTATAATCTATAATTAATATAATTAAAGTCTAGAGATCACCTACACAGGGTCCACTGTGCCATGAGCTGTATATGCAGGTGGAAAAATGGGTATGAGTTTTATTTAGCCTTGGGTGCGTTCTTACTGTAGAGTGGTAGCACTTTTAGAAACCTTGATTTCTACTTCAAGGAAGTTTGAAGAAAACTTCGAAGGTCAGCAGTGCTCTCAGAGCATGGACCCTGGAAACACAGCAGTGAAGGTCCCGTCCTCTAAGATTTTAATATGTTCTTGCTATTTTTGTTTTACCAGGTACTTGTTTTTAGCTTCTGAGTCACAAAAGGCTCATCTATGGTTATCTCAGAGTGAATTCTGATGATCACCACAGAACTTGAGGCAAAGATGTGGCTTATTGTGAATTACAATTGAATCAAATGTAAAAATGGTACTTTGAAAAGTGTTGATAGAATAATATTCAGCCTCTGTGTGTCCAAGAATGCAAAAAAAAAAATCCATACAGGAAACATTAAAATTGTCAATGACCTACTAGTGATTTTTATGCTATATTTTATACAACGAGCCTTCAAGCCGTATAATTTTGCTACTGAAGAGCAATGATTTTAATTAGATTCAGTTCAATTAACTGCTGATCTAGCTTTATTTCTGCATTGTAATTAAAACAACAGCTGAAAGAACCATTTCTGCATTTGTTTGTTTGCACCACTTCTGAGAGAACAAAGTGAAAATCTGATGTTATCGATGTGATAGCTCGGGAAGCCTTTGTGGTTGCAGTGGTGTGACCATATTTATGATTAAATAGATTTGGAAGCCAAAGGCCAAATCCTACACCACAGCCTGACATTCACCGCAGAAGTAGCAGTGCTTGCTAAAAGTGCTTCTCCTCGCTGTGCCCTCTTCCTCTGCAACCTCAAAGCAGAGATGCCAAAATAGATTGTGTACAGGTTCTGTATCTTTCCCAATCCAACTATCAGCAATACCAGGTTAACATAATCTGCTGTGTGAAAAGCTCTGCAACATAAACTCCATGATACTGCATGACAAAATGAGTCCTCACGGGAGAAATTTTGGACATGCTGCTGTTCAGGGCTGCGTTGAAATTGCTGTAGCAAATCTGTGTTTGGCTCCCTGGCCCTTCTCCTCATGTAAGATGCTGTGAAGCTGTAGGTGGCTGTTGTCTTCAGAACTTCCCACTCATCCTGTCTGGCCCAGACAACCAGTGGTTCCTTCCCTCTTCTATCAACTCACTTCACTGTACCTTTCTTAGCACTTCTCTTCACTCTTCTAATTGCCTTTGAATGAGGCATGTAATTTTTCCTTGAGCCTATAATTTTCTCCCCCCTGTAATTCCTTTCAAAGTTAACTTAAATACTTTGGCTTAGCAAACGTAAGCTGAGATGAAACAATTTGGGTTGGTTCTGGAGAATTCTGAGAGCTGTCGTCTGTGAGAGGAGGCGGTTATATGGAAGTGGTGACTACATGGAGATGGCACGGTATCTAGAAAGTTACCAATCAGTAGCTATGGAGATCCCAGGATTTTGGTTGGCAGTGATTCTCGAGCAGGTTTTTGTATGTTTTACAATGACCATCAAGAAATCATACGTGGATTTCCAGGCAGGGTTCACTGACCAAGAGCTTACTATGAATGTATATGTCAGCAAATGTGCAACATCCCTGCTTTCTGCTGGTGCCCCCAAGCCCACTTTGAAGGACCTGAAGATATATGTTATTTTCTCCACATACCTTTTTGTTTGTATTTATTTTACATGCATTACCGGGGCCAAATTAACTCACATACTGGCTCTTCAGAGAAGGAGACTTCCAACTGAATTGGAAGAAACAGTGAGAAATGCTCACTGTGAAGATCCACAGATGTAGTGCAGGGCTGCTTGTGTGTTGCAGATATATTAAAACAGAGTAACAAATGCAAGTGTTTCTCCACTGATTTCATAGCATAATGTATGTCAGCATCAGGGAATGGGAGAAATACTCCACCTAGACGCCAGTTCTGTACACACAGCAATTCCCTTACTTTGGCTTCCCACATCTGGCCAGCAGCAAACTTCTAAGCTACCTTAATGCCAACTGTCCTTTTCTTACACCCTGAATGTGGGCATTCACCAGGAATCTAAATAAGTTCTGCTGATGGAAAAATGGCTTATGACCAAGTATTAAAACCAATCTTTGCCAGGCAAAATTACCTATAGAACTTTCCCATTTCCCTGAAACATAAAAATTCCCTTAGATTTGATGTAGAGTGAGTCACTCGGGTTTGCCAGTCTGTCATAACTCTCTTTAAAAGAGTATGCACGTTCTAAATACGATGCAAAAGGCTGCCACCCACTGAGCTGCCTGCTACTGCCCAAGGCCACGAGCACCAGCTTTCAAAAAAAACACCATGATTTAAAAATCATTTCAAAATATGATCGAGTCTCTACATATATTGTTATGCTCAGAGGCTGAGTGCTGCAAAAGCCTTAGCAACCCAGTGTCTTATAGAGGGAGATGTTTTATTCTGAACCCTAACCCATGGTGAGCTGTTATCGTCCAGTAAGGATACCTGGGGCCTTTTCCAGGATGCTGAAACTTTGCAGAGACAGGCGGAGTAATAGGTGGACTGTGGCCCAAGCAGAGCAAATTGCTTGGTCAATGGTGAGAGAGCAGTTTATTCTTACAGTGGTTAGGGTTGGACCCTGACAGCCTTACACAACTTTTGTAGTATCCTGTTCCTTCAGCAACTCAGCTGAAATTCAGGAGATGAGAAGCAGTATTCAAGGCAGGTAAGCAGCACAATGCCTGGCCCTTAGTCAATAAGGGATTTGCAGAGAAGCCTTTTAAGAACATCCTCTGAATTACTGTTTACTTGCCTTGAAGTAGCAATGGCAAACAATGACAGCCTCCAAATGCTGCTATAGTGTTTTGTAAGTGCCATCCTACCCGATGGATTTCAGTGCTTTCAAAAGTACCATTCTGAGTGGAACTGGAACTTCAAGGAAGCAAAGTTAAAAGATGCTGGCAAATGAATCTCTCCTACAAAGGCTGAAATGCTGGATTACAAATGAGCGATCCCTTTAGCTAGCCTGCTAAATTGGTGTGCAGGCCTGGAAAAAGAGAACAATGAGCTCCTCCTGACACCAGGCTGTTTGTCTGGTGAGTATCCCTCAGTGCAAATGTTGGTACTGTGTGAGTATTTTTTGTGTTTCTATAAAGTCCTAATGAGCTCCTTGGGTGAGAGTGAAACCTTTTGCTTTTTCACACTGTGCTCAAGACCCTTAAACTTCATGGGGTCAGGCCTAAAGAAAGGGTAATGGACCATGAGGTCCAGCTTAATAGACCCGATATTAACACAGCAGCAAGAATGTCACCAAATGCAAAGTTTAGGGCAGGCAATGAATGAAGTATTTGTTACACTTAAATAATATACAAAGATTATAACAGAGTAGTAGCACTATGTCAATGTCATCATGTGGGACTTTGAAAATCCCCCATGTATGAAATAACTTTGCAATGTGTCCTTGTGTTATAATCACCATAATTTACCTACATGCCCTAAATAATCCATTACATTAATGTGTGTTAAATGTCATATCTAGCCAATAATATTAATCAGAATTTCTCATTAATCTTGGACCTTGAAAAACCTACATGCAGAAAGCCTCTCTTAATCTCTCAGATCAAGCAAGAGAATATTTGCATATGAGAAGCAAACAGTTTATGCATTCAGTGGCTGTGATTCAAGCACAGGCAGATCAGTTCATGACAATCTTATTGGAAAGTGAATGAGATTTCTCACTTCCAGTTTTGCCCTGAGATGCTTGTTTTTGCAAATGATGTTTCATCTGATTCATGAAGCTAAGTGATAACATATGCTAAATCATGAACCAGCGTGGGCCTGGGCCTTCTTAACTCCAACATTCCTTTTAATATGAAAGCTCTAACAAAAGCAAGAGCATAAATACAGACATTTAGGAGCAACAGAGATCAGCAGCTCAGTAGCTTTTTAAATATTTATTCAACTTCTTTTTGTGGTTATACATTTGAAAGCCCAGAAGTGCTTAACACTCTATTTGAAATTGCCCTGTATTGAATTTTATTTGTAGATAAGGATCTTATGTTATTGTCTCCACTTTGTATTGTTAGAAGAAGTAAAACGTAGATGCACATAGTGATTTGGTGAGCTTTCTGAGAGAGACAAAGGATGTTTCTAAAATAAAACTTTTTTGGAGCAGTAATAATGTCCAACTGGACAAAGATTAAAAAAATCCCTTTGATTATGGAGCAAAAGCACATGCCCCATGTCTGGCTGCCTGGCCTGGCCCTAAGCTGACCGTCATCAGCACTCACTGCTGCTGCTGCTGCTTACAGTGAGGAGCGGGCACAGCCCTGGCATGCACAAGGACTGCAGAGGGACAGGAGGGGTAAGGTGGAAACCTCCCTGTCCAGCACAAAAAGCAGTGTTGCACAGAGCTCATGGCAATCATGTTTCTAAGGACAAGCAGTAAACATGTCCGCATTTCAAGGCCTGCCAGGCCTGGACAGAAAGCTTGGCTGTGCCATGGAGAAGGAGGCCCATGGAAAGCAAAGAAGAGATCATTTCACTTTCCCATGACTGCTAGAGGGAGGTGAGGAACCTAGGTAACTGCCAGAGCACCCAAAAAGCATGAACGTTCCTGACTTTATTATTTGCTGGTCTGACAGAAGTCTTCTGTGATCATTCTCCATTTTTTAAAGTTAGAAATAAAACATTTCATTTAATCAATAATCTAATCAATAATCATTAAAACATCATAAAACATAATAATGTTTTAAATATAATCTATTAATATTAAATGACTTTTTTTTTTTTTTTTTTTTTTGGTTCTCCGTGTTTCAAATCTTAGACCTCAGTGTTCATGAGTAGAGAAGGAAAGCTCATTAAACTCAGATCATTAAACTCGGATACTCTGATTTCCCAGACTGGTGTTGCTCACAGCTTTGCACGGAGAAGTCCTGCATGTCTGAACCTGCTGTGTTCCAGTACCAGTGCACCAGCGGGCTACCTTAATACATCCACCAGGGCTATGCAGCTAACAAGGAGAGGCTCTGCTAGACCACCCTCCTGGGCAGAAATGCAGATCTAGTGCAGGAACAAAATTTGAGGAAATATCTGCATGACGTAGGAGAGTTTATTTTGTAGGTACTGAGTGAAATGAACGTAATATTTTCAGAACAGATTCCCTGACTTAGGAATGTGTTCCACTTTTTAATTTGACTCAAGTGCTTGGAAGACCAACCTCCCTTATCTGTGAATGAGGACAGTGCTCAGATAGCCAGGAAAGTAGGTGCCTGTTTCCCACCACAGTGTGAGCCAAGTGCCCAGCAACCACCAGATCAAAAGAACAGGACTTTCAGGTTCATCATCAGAGATCCTTTCGGGTCATCCATAGCTAGTGAACATATATTGTAGCCATGAAAGAAAACAATGCTGTAGGATTTGAGTCTTTATATTGAACATTATTAAGCCAGCCGTTCAAAATCAATTAAAATCTGAATGAAACAAATCCAACTCTAGGGAAACTAACTACAGAGAAATGATCCGATCATGAATCAAGCTTAATGAAAATCAAAGTAATTATTGTATAAATAAAATGCTTAGAAGTCTCAAGCAATTTTGATCAATAAGTGAATTCATCAACACTGTGCATTAAATCATGAATTTGTTTAACACAAACTAAGAGGAAGACTTGAAACCTGCTCTCAGTTCTTGAACAAGTGCTATATGAGATACTGCACAAAATATGGATGCCTTACTTAAACAGGCAAGTAAAGGGCTGGCTTTTCCATGTTTTTCACCAATTAGGCTTAGTCTGCTTTCTGCTTCATCACTGAACTTTTCTAGATCACTTTTCAGGTGTGATTTCAGGTAACAGCTTTGAGATACATCGATTCAATAGGAATCTGTGCTCTCATTTTCGGCAGTCTGGATCAGACTGCATATCTCCTAATGCCCAGTGCAAATCACGCAGTAGTTATAGGAAAATATAACATCTTCGGGTTATTCTGAAAATGATGAATCTTCAGATCCTCTGAATATGATGGATAGAGCTCTGATCAGCCAACTTCATTTCTTATTGTGTGTTTTCTCTCTCTGGAAATGAATAACTCCTGAATTGTATTTATACTGCTACTACTGTTAATAAAACTCAGTTGGATGCTATTCTATCTTGCTTTACTGTAAATCCCAAAAACATAGCTTACCTGGATTTACACTGATGCAAATAAATGAGAGAGATCTAGCAAACTGTGCAAATGGAGCACACTCTGCAGAATGTACATTACTGTATATCTCAGATCTTGAAGCTTTTACACTGTGAATATTAATTCCAAGAATGTATTACTTCATGTATCACTCAGCTTTTAGCTGAAATGTTTCTCAGTCGCAGCAGTCAAAGCAGTACTATAGCTGCTCTCAAGGTCCAGAACAGATCTTATCAGAGGTGGTGTGCCTCACTTCTGGTGGTACAGAGAACAGAAAAGGGATGCAAAAGCCAGAAGCACACAAAATTCTGGCTTTGTAGGAGGCCTTCCTTGGGAATAATGTAGTGTCTAATGTACATCTTCATAGTAATATACTTAGATTAATAACACATGCCATTTTACAATAGCTCAACAGCAGACATAGCATCATCTTCTACCTGACAAAGATGACAGAAGAAAAGTAGACTGATAACCCATTATCCTGTTACATACTTTTGCAATGACAGAGCACAGTAAATGCGTTTCCAGTAATAGCCTTCGCACAAGGATGCACACTGGTGCCAACAGACAAGTCAGCTGGCAGGGGACCATTCGGGGTTGCAGCCAGGTTTGTCTCCCAGCTGCCACCAAAATCCTGGGCTGCATTTGTTGATTGGTGAAGAGTGGGTACCGTAAGGCTGTCTCAACTTAAACTCAACTCTTATAATCAAGAATACGAGTGCGACCCGAAGCTTGCATCTGCCGAAGGTTACAGTGTAATTGATGAAATCACCAATGCCCTTCTTGTCTTCTAATAGCTTGATTTGTTACAGGAAGAACGTGATTTCTCAAAAATAGTGCATGGGTATCCTTACTAACAGCAGTTTTTCAATACAACAGTGTTAGCAAGAGCTCTGCCCACAGAAGTTACCAAGAGTAGAGGCAACCAAGAGTTATTTGTTTAGATAGATCTGAAGTAAAAGCAATGGAAAGGTGAAGAATAAATACTCCAGCATCAGACCTGTGCAAATCCTTAGAACTTTACTCTAGAAATATTGGAAATTGATCTTCCATTTCTAGTGCAAAATATGTAACATTAGATACCTTCCCACCTAGTTAAGTGCAGGAAGTTGTCTTACTTCCACACTCTAAGCAAAATCATGCCAATATCTAATCTGTTTTGTACTGTGTTAGAGGGAAGCCTTACTTGGGTTCTGAAAGACAACATCAGGACATGAAACATCACTAACTCTTCTTTTTTTATAGCTCTTGAAACATAATTTCCCTTGTAGGCATAAACAAAGATCTGAATTGCTCCTGCATAATGCTTGCATGCTGTCTGAATTCATTTTATTTACAAATGGATTTGCAGTCTAGTGAGTCAGATTAAGTGCCAATCTGTCCCAGTGAAGACAGAGATAAGATTTCTTTGTGTGGCTGAGGAGGAAGACTGTGAAATATAAAACACTGAATATGGTTACTTCACTTCAGCACTCAGGACTCTTGGAGATTATTTCCAAAGTGCTATGATCAGCAACACGGACCCCATTTCTTCTCCTAATTAAGGTAACTGCTTCTACTTAGGTGTTTGGCAAGCACAAAGAATGTCATCCTAGACACTGGATTCATGGTCAAAACTCAGCTTTTGCATTTGAAAGCAAACAAATGAGCAAAGTCTCCAAATGCTACTGCTTAGTCCTACTTCCTTTGCTGCTGCTGAGGGTAAGTTCCTACAGCAGTTCGTCTCATTACGTCAACGTGGTGACTCTACGCTCTGGAAATTCACTGTAGCTCTGTGAAATCCATCTACACTGCCATACAACCACTAGAAGCAGCCACTTTTCTGTCTGAACATGAGGTCTCCTTCCTGAAGGGACAAAAACTGGCATGGCAGAGAACAGGAGGGAGACTACCAAGGACCAGTGGTAGCGGGTATCGCAAACTGAGGCTTCATGACTTCTGTTTCTTTGCCCAGAGGAGTCCAGAAAGACTTTGTTTCAACAGGATGCCTGTGTTGGAATGGGGATTTCTAACAGCAGTAGGTGAATGAAACTCAGGGAATTACCGTAGGCTCCCTGGCAGCCTCTCCTTTACCCTCCTGTTCCTAAGCTGTATTGAAATTTACAGTGGCCCAACTGTAAGTATTTGTATGCATACATTATTTTAAAACAAACTTGCAAGGTAATACCATTTTCTCTGTGTTGAGATGGATTTCCGAGCTAACATTGGAAAGAGAAGAAAGAAAACCTCAAAACAAAGGTGTTTTAAGTTATACAAAATGTTTGAGATATTCCTCTTGATTAAATTCTGCCTTTTTTTTTTTTTTTTTTTTTTTTTAACTTCAATGTAGTATGGTGATCTGTAGTAGGAATGAATAGAAATTCATGATAACTCATACCATGCAGTACTCCCAGTACAGCCCACGGCACCAGGCCAGCTTCTCCTTGTGGCAAATCTGTTTCCAGTACACAGATGTCAGGAAAGGACTCCCCATGTCCTATTTAGGGACAACTCTCCAGAAATCTGTTTGTCAGATACTCAGGAGGTGGACAACACTATTGCTGAATGCTGCACCCCACTAGCTGGCTCAGCAAACCTGTATTTTCTGTACTGTAAGATCATTTGTGCAAGTGAAGGCTTTCCTTTCCTTTGAAAATCATGTACTAAGCACTGAAATAAGTGTTTGGGAGCCAAAATCTGACTGGCACTTTTGTATTCTCTTCTTGTTCCTCACAGGGGAAAAAAATATCATTCTTCATTCTGACTTCAATGTTATTTCTTGAAAAATAACTTACATACAAGAGATCTAAATCAGTGTATTCAAATACAGAGTGCATGCATGAGGTTGTAAACCATATAAGATGTTTGATGCTGTGTGGTCAAATTTACATCAATGCCGACAGATGTCTGATGTTGTTGAATTGTCAAAAAGCCTCCGGAGTTTTCAAACGGAGATTAAATACATATTTTTCTAGAGAAAGACCGCATCGCCTGCTGCGTTCCCTAGCATTTCCAAGAGCACCCCGTTAGTATCACAAGCTCGTGGTGTTTTCTCCTGCCAGCTGTATCAGCCCGAGCCCGTGCTGCCACCCGCCGGCTGAACACCTCGCTCCTCCTTGCTCGAGCTCTGCTTCCAGGTAGCCGGAAACGATCCCCAGATCTATCATCACTGAGCTGCTGGGTGTGTAAATAGCAGTGAGAGAGAACTAATGAGCTACCCTAGGGCTACCTATAAATTACGGCTAAAAGTGACTTTAGTTAAGTGGCTATTAGTGCCTGTGCTGGGCACGCATGAGTGACTGTGTGTTTAATGGAACTAGCGTGACGGCCACGTATTGCTAAATACAGCAGTGAAAATCAGGCCCTGCTAGCCTGCCTCCTTCACAACAGAACCAGGAAACTAAGAAGTGCCAGATGAAATAACTGCTTATTCATTCTTGTATTGCATTCGTGACAACTTTGTATTATTAATTTTATTGCTAAAGCATTATATTTGTATTAGGATGGTCTTTTTACTTACTCACAGTGACAATTTATTTCTAGATTACAGATACATGTGTACACACTGAACAGCTGTAAGTTTCCCAACACATCCAGAGAAAGGGGAGCTACCTCCATGTATATCAGGTGAACATACTCCCCTGAGAATATCTCTGTAGAAAAATGCTGGTACTACAAAGGTGTGCCACCCTCACATCATCCTCTGACAATTTCCTTCATGATATTATTTCCTTCATGACACAGAGAAAGATTATCCAAAGCAAATGAAGAGCTTTCTCTTTTTTCTTCTTCTTCTTCTTCTTTTTTTTTTTTTTTTTTTTTTGTGTGTGTTTTGTTTGTTTCTTTTTCTTTTTCCCCCTAGAGAATCTATACCAGCCCATTCAGTGCCAACCTTCTCCATACAGCTCGATTCTTACAGGTAGGCTCTGCAAATAAAACGCACTCTTTACTAATCTGGGAGCCTGGATTATTCCTGTTGCAGTTCCCTGATCTGTTAATGACTTGTTCTGTGATCATGAGAATGTTACTTGGCCTGTCAGTGCCTTGTAGTCCTCAGATCAAGATCAATCAAGTAATCATCAGGAATTATTAGTCTCAGGGGAACTAGCAAAGAGTTCTGAAGTGTAATGGTCCTTCCCTCCAGCCGAAATATGCAATGGCACCCCTTTCTGCTGAGACTAAACCAACATCTGCTTAGACTTCCAAGTAACAGCCTGCTTCAGACATATCTGGCTGATGTGACAGCAGAAAATGGAGACAACTTCAAAATGTTTGTGTGTGCTGGCAGTCACTGTTGAAGGGCCCTGAGTCCCTCACAGCAGCCAAAGGATATTGTTTGTGTGCATGCACAGTGTATCACCTTCTCAAAAGCCACACAAACCTGAGCAGTTTGGCTTATGTGATGGGAAGCTCTCCTGAGTCAGGAAGAGGTAACTTTGGAATGCCCAGATGTTCAAAGCCTGTAACTTCCGCCATGGCCATACACGTTCCAAAATGTAAATAGAAACTGCTAAATTTCAAGAGGCACCCTGTGTTTTCCTTAAAACGATCGCCTATCTTCTAGATTAATTAGGAGCTAGAGGAGAGGTGTTTTTTCTTTGGTAATGGTATTTATTCTGAGAATATTTTCTTTACTATACTCTTATCTTTCTATTCACAAGAAATAGCATCTCTCCTCTGAATTTCTGAGGGTGTTGTACCACTGGCCCTAACTAAAGCAGCCAGAACGATCTGGTAATTCATTCTTAATGAAAACATATGTTTAGAAAATTATCTTTTTGCTTTGCGTTCTGTCTGTACCCTGTGGTGTCAGCATCTTCTTTCCATTTTCTGTACTCCAAATACAACAAATACATTTTAAATACTAAGTCCAGTCTGAATTTCCAGGCATGAATGCAACTACAGAATGTTTCAAAGAGCTCTAGGAAATGGAAATTCACTGAAGAACCAACCAGTCCCACAACGATCAGGCTAACAAATGCACAAACAAACTTCACAGGAGCTGCTGGTCTCTGCTTCCAGGCTTAAGCTTCCTACCTTCTTTTACTTTAATATACACTTTCCCCTCGTGACTCATTTTATCTGCACAAATGGCTGAAGGCCTTCTGCTGCAACTGCCGTTTCCTTTCTTATACATTGCAGTGTGCAGAGTCTCTGTAAACTTTGACCAGTGCAGCCAAAAGGCTTCTTCACAGATGCTGGCCCCTTGACCTCTCAGGAAAGGAAGATTTTTCTCATGTGGGGAAGACAGAAGGAAGCTTTGCAGGATATACAGGAAGATGCTTTCCTCAGGGGAGCCTGAAGTGCTGTACAGGAATGAAACCTAGCAGTCTAAAAGGAGGATCTAACCTTGGACTCAGATCTACTGACTGGCCTACCACGATGCTTCCACAGCCCACCCAACCCACTGGGATTACAGCAGGCTTCTGCCAAGAGCAGTGTTTTCTTTTGGGATACAAACTGTTCTTCAGTGTTTGGGGTCTTACTGGAATTTGCTGAAGTCATCTTTTTTTCTGACTTTCATACTATCAGCATTCAAGGAATAAAAAAGAAGCCATCGGATAAATGCAAACACTTTCAGTTTCAAAATCATTTCACCAGAGATCTCACAGAAAGACATCTCTAGCTGTAGACTTCCTATAAGACCACATGCCTCATGCTTGGTCTGGTTATCCCTTTGCTTTCTGATGTTTCTGTGTTAACCTGTGATAGTTCCACAGCCTGGGCTCACCATACTACCCACGCCTTTGTAATCAGCCCAAATAAAGCATTCTCTTTTATCTTGGAGTGTTACAATGGTGTCTATTGCTGTGTTCCTGGCAATAGCTTGTTCTGTTTCAGCTATCTAATTCCATGAAGGAGCTTTACTGTTTCTTAAATTTTATTTCAAATGAAAAACAGCTGTTATGGCCAGCAGCTACAAGGATATTTTGTACGAGCCCTGGGCTAATGCAACCTAACCCCCACTGAATCCTTCTTACAGAATAAAATTCTGACTTCAAGATTTGATCTTTACAAAGGTCTGAGGTTCCTAGAGAAAACTTCTTGTACCGACTGAATATATCAAAGTTGAAAGGTCAGACTACAGAGCCAGAAATATTCTTCTTCAACAAAAAGAAATGTAAAACCAGAACAAAATATTATATCATGTTACTGAAAGGCAGAAATTACAGCCAGCCTGGGAATGCCAGGCGTGTAGCTGGAGGTGGCTCTGGAAGTCAGTTCATTCCCTCTCTGACCAGAGGAGACCTTTATCTGATATGAGTCTCTTCCCCATTAACCTACCCACCAACACATCAGAGTTGACTCTGTAATTTTAAAAAACTGGTGTCCCTTAGAGTGGCAGCACACTCGTATGTCACTTGCCTGTCACAGAGCAACACTGTTCCTTCAACCCTAGAAAGCCACACTAGGAGGATCATCCACAGAAACAGATATGTAGGGCCCATTGCAGTACTGGGAGAGGTGTATGTCCAAGGCCACAGACATCAGAAACACACTAAGCAGAGAGGCATACTTAGAGGTACCACATAGCACCTGGATGAGGATTGTGGTGGGGCCCAGCCTGGCCTGGTTCCCAGATGCCCAGCCAGTGGGCACAGGTAGGTCTGTTCCCAAGTGGAATGTGGAGCAAGACATCAGTTTTCAGTGGCTGAGAATAAAAGTGGTTACAGTCTGTTCTGTCGTATTCCAGCAGGTGAGATCCATCACTCACAGAAACAGGAAAATTATTTTGTAGAATCATAGAATATTCTGAGTTAGAAGAGACCTATAACTATCATCAAGTCTAACTCCTTGTAGAAGTCTCCTTCTGTATTGTAAATGATGTGAATGCTATGCGGACAATCAAAACCAGTTTGTATAATACACACAAAAGGGTAACTACTGAAAAAAAAAGAAACTTATAAATGGTAAGGTCGGGGATCTCAAGTCTGAAAAGTCCTTTGCAACTCACATTATGACCCAACCTACATACACCTAAATAAAGATTAGGGAGCCTGGCCAAGTATCAAACTTTGCTGGAATATGTAATGCATAGGGCAATTGGAGTGTATCACTCCTCAAAATAAAATCACTAAGAGCGACACAAACTCTTGGGAGTCTGGAGGCACATCCAGCCCTTACTGCAAACATAGAAGGATGAAGACTATGTCATTACGTTTCCACAGAGTTGACTGTATCAGTAACTAAACTTCATAATTTATGTTGTACTAAGGTATGCTGGTGGCATTGCAAAAAAGCAGGTGATGGAGGTGTAGATAGAAGTTTCTGAAAGGAGCTTGTATTTTAATGTAAGAAAAGTTGATTTTCCTCTTGCCTGTTAACAGTAAAAGGCTGTAACTCCATCCTAAGCTCTGCGGGATACACACAAAAGTGATCGATGCAGAAGTGAGCACTTCACTTGAGCTGTAGTTACTGAACACCATCATCTGCTTTCAATAGAAAGAAAGCTGCTGATGGCAATAAAAAGACAGTAAAACCATCCTAGGTGCTCTGTAAGGGTATCATGCAGTGGGAAACTTAACTAATCAAGGAACAGCAACTTCCACAAATGCGCTGCTGTAAGACTTAGCATGGTTTTATGGGCTATCCAGCATGAATGGAGCATGTCCCAAACAATCTGAATGTTATTGCCTGAGCGCTGTGATTTAAACTGTTTTTGAAATGGCCACGGAATTGTACAACTTAATTTCTGTATGCTTCAGAAAAAAATGGGAAAAAGTAGCTCAGATCTGTTCATAGCCTTCTGTGCTTTGGCAGTGGCCTGACTCTACTCACATCCCACTACTGAAACATCAAATCTATTAAAAAATGTTCTTGTGGTATTTGACTTTGGATCTACTGTTCCTCTAACAATTCTGCTTCAGAATGGAAGGTTAAGAAAAGTAAAAATGAGGAAGCAGCAGCTGTACTGATTTGGTGTAAAAGATTCACTTATGACTGGTCACACCTGTAAATGGGGAGGAAGATTTCCTACTTTGAGGCATTAATTTCCAATTGCAGTGAGTACAGCTGCTGTTCACTAAGCAGTCCCATTGGCTTCAAATTGCAGATCTGGAAAATTGCTGCAAAATCTGAAATAGATTTTCTGATACTCTGCAGGATCACAGTATGCCCTCGATCATTTTGTGATGTACTGGTTCATCAGTATCTTGGACTCTAGGGTTAGTTACCTTGTTTCTGTAAAGAACTGTGTGAGTATGGCACCTTACAGAAGGAAAATAGCTTTGAGATGGAAGGGAAAAGGTGACAACCTTCACCTGGAAAAGATCAAGCTACTTAAAAGTTTTCTGGATGTGCTATATTCCTCCCATACAATACAATATCTGACATGAAGATGCTTTGGTTACAGTATTTACAATGGTAAAGAGAAGGAACTTCAGGTCTTCACACACCACACTGGAACATTTCTTTGCCTCTCAGAGGAAGTCACCTGGCTCTCCATCCAGATGATTAGCCTTTGATCCCCCAGTGGCCGTCAGGAACCTGACAGTCAGGAAAAACACTCATGTTATTGCTTATACTTTTTCCACCGCCATCTCCAAGCCATCCCTAAATACAAGATGCTGGTGCAGTCGAACTTACAGTTTAACCTGCTATCACTGCTTTTGTTGTCCAGGGTGCGCTTTTCACATCAAACACCAGGGGAATGCTTTCTTGCTCATTAATTTTTATGCACCTGGGTTGGTGAGAGAACAAGATTCCATTTTATTCTTGTTTAGCTCACTCTTGAGTTTCTCTGGGTCGGTAGTATGGCAAAGGCAATGCGTTTGTAGGTGTCATTTCATCATTCTGTTGTGAGCGTATTCATGGAAAGCCACATCCTGCCCTTGTTCACACTCTGCAGCTCCAGTGATCTCACAGGGGATTTCAGAGATGAAATAAGGTCAGAATTCAGCTCTTTGAGTCTCATCATACTTAATTTACTCGGGCAAAAAGCTTGTGTGTTTCCTGGTACCAATACACTATGCAATAGAAGGAAACGTTCTCTCCTAAGTGACCATGGAAACTGATACTTGAGTTTCCTAGGTGATTTTCTGGAAAGTGGCCAAAGGAGGAAACTGTAACAAAATCAGATCCCAGGCGCCAAAAGCATTGAGTTCCTGCCTGTGCTGAGGAACCTGAAGTGACAAGACGCAGAAACAAACATATCAAAATCCTTGCTTTAAAATCATAGTAGGTGTCAAACACAAGGAAAAAGGAAGGTTAAGTAAGTCTGTGGTCCTATCTTCCTTGAGAAATTAGTAAGCTGGGTATGCTTCCTTTCCTACTTGTGTCTGATAAATGATATGAAAGAGAGCCAGTCAGGTGCCCCTGCTGCACAGGAGGATGACGATGACCTGGGCTGCATGAGGAAAGCATCAGCAGCAGGTCAAGGGATATCACCCTTCTCCTGTACCATGAGGCTGCCACTGGAGAGCTGGGTCCAGTTCTGGGCCCTTCCAGCATGAGAAATCCGGACACAGGGAGAGTCCAACTCAGGGCCAAGATGACAAAGGACAGGAGCACCCCTCCTGTGAGGAAAGGCTGAGAGAGCTTGTTGCTCTGCCTGGAGAAAAGGAGGCTCAGAGGGATCTCATCAGTGTTCATAAATACCTGAAAGAAGGGTGCAGAGATGGAACCAGGCTCTTGTCAGTAGTGCTCAATGCCAGGACAGGAGGCACCGGGCACAAACAGGAATGGAGGAGGCTCCCTCTGAACACCAGGGACTGTGCTGTGCAGGTGACAGAGCACTGGCACAGGCTGCCCAGAGAGGTTTTGGAGTCTCCCCCAGAGATCTTTAGCAGCTACCTGGATGTGGGCCTGGGCACCCTGCTCTGGGTGTCCCTCCTGAGCAGGGGTTGTGCTCATGAACCTTGAGGTCCCTGCCAGCCTCAGCCATTCTGTGATTCTGTGGTATCAATCCTACCTAACTAACATCTTAAGGCTCACAGAAGCTACTTTTTGATGGAAAATAAAAGACAAAAATGACACAAAGAAAGAAGAAAACAGCTCCTTAAAGCTGACTGATACCTTGATGTTAAGAAAATCTCACTCTGTGTATATGTATACACAGAGTGTATATACATGAGTGTACATATATATTTTTGAAATGCTTCATAGTAGTAAGAAAGAATGTTTATCTATCTTAAATTTTCTATGGCATGGAAGATACATGAAAAAGGATCAGTTCCTCTTTCAAGTGCAATACAGAGACTTTGCAGGGCAGATCCCTCCTGGGGCTCAAAGCCAGCATTACAGAACTACCCCTCCTTCCATCTCTTTGAGGTCTCTCCTCACCTGCCTGTCAAAATCATTTCTGGAATAAAGATGAAGAGCACTGAGGTTCAACATGTCACAGCAGAATGGAGGAGGAAGGACTGGCGACAAGACCATTTCTTCTGCAGAACGGAGAAAGGAGAGTTCATATGTGCTTATAGACACATGCTCCTGCAGCTCTTGACAAGCATTAAAACCCGACTGTCACAGAATACACTCATATCATGAACTGTGGAGTCTACTGATATACACATTTACATGATCACGGGCAAGGAGCACCTAACAGCAGAACAACCCAGTGATGTGGATGTTGCTGCAGGTTAGATTAAGAACCACTGCAAATTAAGAGCAGCTGCAGCAGAACCCCCCATAAATAGCAGAAAGATATTTCCCTTCTGCTGGAAAAGAAAGAGCCAAAGGAGCTTGGAGCCTCTCTCCACAAAAGACCACCTGCGGCACCTGTTGGGAGGAACTGCTGAATATCAGAATCACAAACATGAATCGAACTGTTACTAAGCATTCATTTGTGCATTTATATACCTGCTTTCAGCTACAAGTAAAGACATAGGAATCTGGATTGCAAGGTTTTTCATTAAAGCCAGAAGATCCTATTCTATCTCTGCAGGATACCGTTGTTGACAAGTTATTTTAAGATTGTTTCATGGCCACAGCGTAGAACCAAATTATCCTTAAAAGTACTGTGAACTATTTTGAAATTGACTCTTCCCTTATCTAACTGAGGGGCTGATTCCAGAATTATTCTTCCTCCCCCTCCCTTCAGTTTTTTATGGAATATCTGTACTTGTGAGTAGTGGGGAAGATGTACAAGTGCAGTCACTGAAAGCACTCTGCTTACCACAAGCACAGAGCCTGTCTGAAAGCAGACGGATGGAGCTCTTCTTATCCCTCTGGAAGTGTAGCAGAAATGCACAATATCTGCAGTATGCATTGCATCAGATACTGCATTGAAGGGAGATGTGGTGATGGGGAGAGGAGATGTAGCCTGCGTTAGTCTGACTGTGTCATGGTGACCCCTTCTGACCTTAACACCAACAAAATCTGGACAAAAGGCCAAAATCTGTTTGTGGCCTCACAGGTGCAGGGCACTCCTTCTCCATCAGTGGAGCACGATGCCCAGAGACCTCTGCTCAGCTTAGGCAGCATGGCATGTGAGGGGCTGCACCTTGCAGAAGGACCTGCACAGGCTTTCTAAGGAGTTGTCGTCTTCATGACACGCTAAATGTGAACCAGTGAGCCACAGCAGGTGAGTTTGCCCTCCACACCACCTACCTGTAGTGAAGTTTGTGGTGTAGTGAAGGCTCACAGGGTAAGCCGGGATAATGGAGAATGTGTTCTCTTTTGATTGATGAGTAAGATTTACTGGAGTCACTTCTTGTAACTTTGGGATATCTACACAGACATGGGAATAAGCTGTGTTTTGTAAGTGCAATTAAAATACCATAAAACTAGTATAGTAAATTGCAAATGAAATGGATGTATTTAATTCTTCATAATTCACTTGGTTAAACAACCTCATGAACTCCATGAAGCTTAAATATCCTGAACTGCTGGAGTTCAGACATTTCTTTGTAAAAATAAAACTATTTGAACTCTCGGTCTATTATTCCAAGATACACATTGGTCATGGATAGATGTTTCCTAAGAACTAAAAGCTTTGTATTAAACGTGTCAAAAACATCAGACTGTTTTCCATATGATTACAATTCTATGGACAGACTGTGAAAGAAGGTAGCATGAACACATAGGTAGGAGCCAGCAGAAGACTTGGCAACACTTACGAACCTTCCATATAAAGTAATTACACACATCAGTGGGCTGAGATCAATTATTTATATCCTCTTATATGCATTACAGCTCACATTTTATCAGCAACTGTTATTACCAATTCACTTCAATAGAGGGCAAGAGAGACTGAAGTTGTCATCTCAGACAGAAGGCTGCATGCAAGAGAGTGAAATAAGAAGATTGGCAGGATTACATACAATTGGAAACATGACCAAATTAAAGAGAAACACTACAGCTGTACAGGGCCTGAATAAGTTTAATTTCCCCTAATTCCTCATTGTTCTGCCTATCTTTGAATCATGCCGAAATAAACTTAAGGACATGATGAAACAAAATGAACTCAGAACTCCTCACAGTACCTCTTTCTTGAGGCTGGAAAAGATTGTAAGCACCAACTGAACAGTACTGGGAAACTGGGAAGCAGAAAATGTAGGAGCATGTACACACACTGGATGGTGAACTGAAAGTACATGCTCCTACATTTTCTTTTACTGGCTTTTAATGCAGAAAATTCCTGAAAAACTTCCTGTACCTGTGGGAATTTCTTGCAGTGAATGAATGTTTTATTTCATTTAGTTTTGTTTTGTTTTATTTCTCTTTGATTTTATTTCTACCATAGAACAGAGGCTTTGCAGGCTGTCTAAGAACACATTTCAAACACTTTCTTTTCTGTTACTGAGTTTCAGCAATGCTTTAAACAGCGCCCACTGCCAGGCACGAAAGTACCATAACCCAGCAGTTATTGAAAAGTGTAATGTTTTATGAAATATAAAATAAGCATTTGCTTGGTCTCTGGGATAATTACTTCTCCCATTCTACCTCAGAATACAAAATGGAAAGATCACTACATTCTCCATTCTGCAATGAATCCCATGGTGATGGACTACTGGGATACTCATCTCCTTAAAGAACACCTCATGCAATGATATTTGTCTGCTGCTTTTCTTCCTATACTTTGCATGCACTGATGTGATGTGCAGTAGTGACTTTAATAAAATATCTTTCAATCATTGATAGCTTTCCCAGAAAAGTCTTTCCAAGTTTTTTCTTAAGTATACTTAACTTTCCAGTCCTCCAAATTTACTGCCTGTATGCCTTCCTGCTGCTCCTGGCCTTTATTCTGCTATGGCTGTGGTTCAAGCAGCGTGCATTTTGTCCCTCAACATTTTGCAAGCACAGTGAAAGGCAACATCTGAATTCCATGTTGTCCTGACAGATGAGAAAGAGTTGATCAAAGAAGGAAGTACAACAAAAGCAAGGGCAACAAGTGTCGACTCAGGAGCAAATCAAATGCCGAAGTACAAAAAGGGAAATAACCTGACAACTGCACTGCAGAAATTAGTCTAAAACTTAATGTGGAGTGCAATATAAAGATGAGTTGATGAGGCGATACAGCTGCAAAAGAAAAAAAAAAAAGCCATTGTCACTCTGGGATGTATTAGAAGGAGCACCACATTGAAAATGGTACGACTGTATTTGCTGCAGGTGAGTTCTTACCTGGAATTCTGCAGTTGCTGCTAGGCACTGTACCTTATGGGAAAGCCTAGCCAATGGAGGTACGAGCTTGTAACAGGAATATTAAGATGTTAGAAATGTGAGTGGGTACAACTGCATGAGCACAAAAAGGAATGGAAGAACACTGTGAAAAAAAGGGCTATGTTCATAAAGAAGGGTATAGTCCACAGCAGTAAAACTGAGGAACGCTGTCTGTGTTAAGCCCATAAGGCCCGCACAACTGTAAAATCAAAGCATGAGGCACTTCTCAGCAGGAGACCCTGCGCTCTGACAACAGGAAGATAGAAACAAGGTTCCAGCACATGATGTATGCCATTCCCGTTCCTTTCAGCCCAATCAGCCTGTGGCCACTAGGCAGAATCTGTGGAGATGCAAGTCAGCAAACTTCAGATGCAAAATAACCTTTGGCATTTGAAGAGTATGAGACCTGTCTGAAAAACAGTTTGTCATTGCCCAAGGGATGTGAGGAGGGCTTGATATGTGGCATCCATTTCCAGAATGGTTGAGATGGGACTTCCAGGTCCACTAGGCCTAAACTCTGCTCAGCAGGGATGCCCAGAGCTGGGTGTGCAGGCCCACACCCAGTCAGCTGCTGATCATCTCCAAGGAGGGCACTCCACAACGACCTTGTCCTCTGTTACACATAGGTGACTGCAAACAGACTGTCTGAACACATCTTGGCTCCTGTGAGCATGTGGGAGTGGGAGTGTAATGGAATGAAATCACAGAGAAAGTGATTGTGAGGGGTAAAGCCAACCTACTCAAGAGATGTTGTAAACTAACGTCACCTTCTCCTTTCATAAAGACTCATACGAGACATTTACACCAACTTCTTACAGAGAGTAAAGCACATGCATCAGTGATCTGTGTTGAAAGGCTGAAAGAATGAGGTTTTGTAACCCAGATGAGAAAAGCTCTAGGGGAATTAAGGTGATAGTTTCCCATATGGAATATGTTATCACTAGGAGGACAACAACCAGCTGTTCTTGATGGATGCTGGGAGAAGGAAAGAAGAAAAGAGCTTCAACTGCAGCAAAATGATTTTGGCAGAGTATGGACAGGAGTGAAACCCTGGTAACAGCTCATCTGGGGCTGTTACGGGATCCTCACCAGGACTGTGCAGAGTGTGACGGCAAGTATTTGTCACCAGATGTTTGCAAGCATTCAGACCTGGGCCAGACTGGCCCGAGGACCAAGAATGTATTTTTGGTGCTTAGTGCCAAATTTATTGCCATTGTGACTCAGAGGTCCCGGTGCCAGCCCAAATCTATGTCAGTTACAGAGCTGGTGCCTGTGCCAAGGTTTTGTCATCACTGGGCTGAACAAGCTCTCGAAGTCCCTCCTGACCTCAGTTGGATGGTTGCCATGAGACAAACCATTGCTCATGGAAGCGATTTTTCCACAGGCTCTACAGACTCCTGTTCTGTATCTCACTATCAGGTATGTTAAAGCATTCTTATTGTTCTCCCAATTCTTTTTCAACAAAACTGAAAAGAGCCGTCCTTGAACTGAGGGCAAAAGAAGGACGTGCTTTACCCTATTTTTTCCCTTCATTTCTGCTGACTTTTGGAACGAATCTATTTGCTGGCTGGAGGTTATGTAAGTGCATCTCTTTGAGCAATCTTTGGTTGTTATACGATCAGCAAGGAGGTGGCAGCAGGGTGGTGCTGTTGCTTTTTCCTCTTCCTTTGCTTTTTTTTTTCCCTATTTATTTTTTTAATCCCCATTTTTCAGGAGTATCAAAACCAAGCTTCTGAAGCACTGGTACTTTGCCAGAAGTACACATGGAAATATTTGCATCAGTTACGAAGTTTAGAAAGAGAAACAAATAGCCATGTGTTTTCAAAAAGTTGTATGGAAATTTCAGGCACAGTGCTCCCATTGTCTTTTCCAATAACAGCAATGCTCTGCCTTAGAGATGTCTATGAAATGCATCATCAGGGTTTGAGAGCTGGGTGAAATCTGCACCGTCTTTATGTTCTGTAGCTGCTGAGAGATGCTTTGCACTCTACCTATATATTTAGCAGGGTCGAGTTAAAAACTCATCTTGTAGCCTGGTTTTGAAATGTTTCTCTTTTCTGCATGTCTTTATGCACCTTGCAGCCTTAAATTGCATTTCTATTCATGAAATACGAAAATAGTAAGCATGTAATTAAGACAACAGCGGTGTCTCTACCATGTATCTGATTGCTAAATCCTACATCAGTTCTAAGCTGTGTCTTCTGTCACAGTCCCTGCTCTCCACCCATCAGTTATGAAAGAAGATCCTACCAGAGAGACCACCTGGGGAGGGTCCACAGGGAAGGAGAACAGCTTCATATTGCACAGTGCAGGTATAGGAAGATGTTTGTCTTCTCTTTCTCTGACAGTGACCAAAATGTGCAGGGCATGCTGAAGAATTCTATATTGTACCTGCAGACCGTGATGGGGATGAGGATAACCTCACCTCTGAAGGATGAATGTCTCCACAACACACTAGAGGTTGGCATTTCACTGTATGCGGTCCTTGACCCTTCCTCTTCCAACTTCCACAACTTTCTCCAAGTAACTCTGCCAATACACATTGATTTATACTCCACTTTTTTACACGCATGGGCCTCAGTGTTATGAAGTATCTAGCAATGTTGAGTTCTTCAATGACTTCGTGATACGCTCTCAGACCCAAAGGTTTCACCCCTGAAGCAATTTTGAATGGGCAAACTTACGGATAAGTGCAGAGAAAGCTTTGTAAAGGGATTTGTAATGGGATCCTTTGGATTCTTTGGATCCCATTAGGATCCTCTTCACTTTATTAGTTTCGAGACAGCATTTGATCAGCTTATGATATGATATGGTTGTGAGTATGACTTGTATGATATGGCCAGCTGCAAAATAAATAAATAAAGAAAAAGCACAGTGATTAATTCAGTGCTTTTCCTGTACTCCTTTTAATCATTCTGGATGCTGTTAATGTAGGAGGTAAACGTGCTTACTTACAGTGACATCATGCAATCATTAAGGTTGGAAAGCACCACTAAGATTATCCAGTCCAACCCCAACCCAGTACCACCATGCCCACTATCCATGACACTCAGTGCCACATCTGCGTGGTTTTGGAGCACCTCCAGCAACAGTGACTCCACCACATCCCTGGGCAGCCCATTCCAACGCATTATCACTCCTTCTAAGAAGAAATTTTCTTAATATCAAACCTAAACCTCACTTGGGGCAACTTAGGGCTAGTCCTTCTCTATCTAACGCTGGTTTTGGTGGTTCTCCGCTGCTAGATAATCTCATCTGTGCTCCCTTTTCCCATCAAAGGTTGGACCTGAGGATATTTTCGACCTGGGCTATTCTCTGATTCTCTGACGCCCAAACACCGACAGCCGAGCAAGGCGGTGCCTTCCCCGTGCCCAGGATGTCTCACGCTGACAGGTGTCGGCCAGGCACGGACTGCGGGAGCACAGCGGCGACACACAACGCCTTCCCGCAGCGGAGCGGCTTCGGGCTCCGGGCACTGAAGGGCCGATCCCGCCCAGCGCCGCCGGGAAGGTGCCGAGCCGCCCCCGCCGCCCCGCCCCGCCCCGCAGCCGGGGCCGCGCCGCCGCCTGGCTCCGCGCAGGGCGCCCGGGGCAGAAGGGGAGCGCTCGGGGCGGCGGCGGGAGGGGGAACGGCGCGATGCACGCGGAGAACCCCGACGTGCTGCTGGACCTGGAAGAGGAGGAGGAGGGGGACGAAGAGGTGGACGAAGAGGTGGACGAAGAGGATGGGGAGAGCGGTGAGTACGGGGCTCTCCCCTGGGGCGCGAAGGGAAAAGTTGCGGGGCGGGGGTGGGAGGCTCGGGGAGCGCTCCTCGTGCCGCTGCCGGCATCCTCAGGGCGAGACGGGGTGATCGGGGGGTCCGTGCTGCTCCGTCTCTCCGCACGGCATCGGCGCCCGGCAGCGCGCTGACGGTGTGTACCTGTCGGCTTCTCTCCCGCGGGGGGAGGGTGCGGTAGCGGCGCTTTCTGGATGCAGAAGCGCTGCCCGCGCACTGTGCCCCTCCTTCGGGCAGCGACGGGAATGACTCTCTCGCTGCCGCCCCCGGCACTCGGCATCCCCGGAGCCTGACCCCGCTGCTGGAAGCGGCTCCTGAGCAGCGCGGCTCCGCTGCAGCGTCAGTGACGGGAAAAAAAAAAGAGATAATGACGGGGGGAAAGTGGGAAAGCAAGGAAAGACGGTCATTTCGCTGAGGGATGCAGGCAATAAAATGACCGCAGAGTTTTACACTCCAAGGCCGGGTGTTAGTCTGGTCCTGGCAGCAGCAGCCCAGGACAATTATTTTTGTAATTGCTGTGGGAATGAATTCTATTAAAGTAGCCGCAGCAAACAGCCCCCAAAGCGGCAGGATCTCAGCAGTTCAGACCGGAGGGCTCTGTTTGTTTCGTGCTGACTGACCTCAGTTCAGAAGCTGTTCTCAGCTGCAGTACCAGATGTATTCTGAAGTATTTTCTTTCTGCTCGTTGAAATAGGTCCAGCAGACCAGGAATGCGGGCAAATGTCAGACGAGCACACAGATGATAGATTTGTATATAGAAATTTTATCACGTAAGAAGGGTTCCTTCGTGCTGTTCTTCAAACTGCTGTGGTTATTTTTTTTTCTGACAAGCACCCGATTTTGATAATGTCTGACTACTGAACCGAGTTTCTGCATTTGTACAAAGCTCTGCTGATGCCAACTCTCTGATGCTCGTGCTGCCTCCATGTACTGATCCTCAGCAATGGCCAATGCTGTTTGCCTCAGTGATTCAGTCAACTTGGGCCAACAGCACACGGAGCTGGAGCCTCACCCGGGTTCTCTGGAAATCAGGGCACATCTGTTCAGCACTGTTTGCCTCTGCTCCAGATGCTGTGGGAGGAGTATAATTTGCTGTATAGTAACAGTCCAAAGAGAGATGAAGTTTTCCATGTGAAGTGCAGCAGAGGGACTGTTTGACTCCACTCCTGTAGAAAGGGTGGATCTGCACCATAATGCATGAATCAACGCGTGCCTTTTCCTTTCCATTCTTCACCCCAGAGAACAACAAAATTGTTTCCTACTCATGACTCAAGCGTGGGGTTAGTTCAGCTCCCAGAGCCAGCGAGTGTGAGCTGCTCACTCTGCTTGCAGGATGTGGCAGTTTGGAGCAATACAACCTGTGATAAAATCAAATAAAAATGGAGTGGGACAGTTTCATCTGTTGCTACGCAAAGAAATTCCAGTGCACAGCTCAGTTGCTATTCTTCCTTGCAATATGCGTGGATAATAGTCCCGAGGTTTTTATGTTAGGTATAATCAAAGGAGAGCTGGTTTATAAGGTTGAGAAGCTCGTTGGTCACCCCCTGCTCTCCAGTTTTATGGTACTGCCTGCATCTTTATCAAGGAAGCCAGCCTTGCCTTGGTAGGAGGCAGGACTTCTGAGTCCTTTCCAGTTCATCCATGATCAGCCCAAAACATGCATTGCTCATCAGGTGAGCATTATCAGTCCTGGCACATAAGGGAGCACTCTGGCTGGTGCTGAAATGCAGCTGGTTTGGGCTCTGCGTGCTGATGACGAGCAGAGCATTCCTGCCAGAGCAGATGTGGGCAGGAGCCCTGAGGAAGAGCAGAACTCAAGAGCCCAAATCCACTGCAGAGCACTGCAACCACGCTGTCTGCACATGTAGCGTTGGAACCCATTGTTCAGGTGGCTTTTTGTTTAGGGAAGGAAGCCTTGTCCCAAAAGTGGGCTTTTTTGACAAGCTGAAAAGCTTTTTTTTTTTTTTCCCGAGTGCTTAAACTTTTTGCTTTGGAGGCAGACCGTCTTCAAGGGGAGTGCTACATTATTGACATCCATTTGTGTGTGAGATCTCTTACCAGGCAGGAATGGTGGGAAGGACATAGAGCTGTGGTTACCACAGAATTAAAGTTTCCCAAGCCCATTATTTTCTGCCTAGAAACTGTCAGACAGTTTCATAAGCTGTAAAGTTTTTCTTTCCCCAGTGCCAAACCTCATGAAATGTCTAGATTAGTTTCTTTGTGTTTGGGGATTTATGGAATAACTGAGTGTGCTTTCCAGAAAAACCATCTTCTGAGGACAATACCAGGGGTATTCACTCCATCTGACCATTCTGTGCAAAATACTTTTCTCTCTATTGGGTTACATGAGCATCTTCCTTGCTCTTTTTCATCTTGTTTTGCTCACAAATAACTTCTAGCAGTTCCTTGAACCTTGTGTGTACGTCTTTGCCTGCCTTTTGAAGCTGCAGCAGTACTCAAGACACTTTTTATGGCTGGCCAAGAAATGGGAGTTCGTGTTAACCTTTTCCTGGTCACGCAGCCTGGATACCCTGCTAATGAGGATTCCAGTTCTTCTTTATGAAAAATATTTCATGCCAATGTCCAGAACAAGTTTTTTACCATCTACGATAGAAAAGTACAGCATTTGGCTGATCCAGTTTGTGGAATTACAGCTTCAAATCATCCATGCGGAGGCATTCTTCTACAGCTTGTTTCCTTCCAGTTTTGTGCAGCTGCTGTACAAAGGAAAACCCGTCCTAGTGGGGGATGTTTAACACAAATAGTGAAGAGCAGACACAGCTACTCTTTACCCCATTGCTTCTGCTCACTGTTCTGTTCTCAGCTTGGTTCCTCATGAAAGGAATATAAGGTATTGAAAGGTATACTGAATTTTATCATAGAGTCCTTTGGGATAGAAAGGACTCTTAAAGGTCATTTAGTCCAACACCCCTAAAATGAACAGGAGCATCTACAGCCAGATCGGGCTGCCCAGAGCCTGGTCCAGCCTGATTCTGAACACTTCCAGAGTTGGGGCATCCACCACATCTTTGGATGACCTGTTCCAGTGTTTCATTACCATCGCTGTAAAAAACTTCCTTATATCCAATCTAAAATTCCCCTCTTTTAGTTTGAAATCATTTCCCCTCCTCCTACCATAACAGATACTACTAATGAGTCTGTCCCCTTCTTTCTTATAGCCCCCCTTTACGTATGGAAAGGCTGCTGTCATGTCTCCCCAGAGCCTTCTCTTCTTCTCCAGGCTGAACAGCCCCAGCTCTCTCATCCTGTCCTTGTGGGAGAGCTGTTATATCATTTGAATCATTTTTTGTGGCCCTTCTCTGGACCATGTCTCTCCTGTACTGAGAGCTCCACATCTGGATGCAGTTTTCCAGGTGAGATCTCACCAGCACAGAGTAGAGGGGCAGGATCACCTCCCTCACCCTGCTGGCCACATTTCTTTTGATGCAGCACAGGATATGGTTGGCTTTCTGGGTTGTGAGGGCACATTGCTGCTCATGTCCAGCTTGCCATCCACCTGTACCCCCAAGTCCTTTTTGGCAGGGCTGTGCTCTATCCTTACATCCCCCAGCTTGTATTGATAGTGGGTGTTGCCATGGCCCAAGTGCAAGACGTTGCACCTAATGAACCTCATGAGGTTCTCCTGGGCCCACTGCTCAAATCTGTCTAGGTCTCTCTGGATGGCATCCTCTCCCTTGGGCTTTTCAACAGCACCACAGTTTGGTGTCATCCGCAAACTTGCTGAGGGTCACTCGATCCCATCGTTGATGTAATTGATGAAGATATTAAATAACAGTGATTCCAGTACTGACCCCTGAGGGACGCCACTTGTTAATGATTATTTGGACACTGAGCCGTTGACCACCACCCTCTGGGTATGAACCCACAGCCAGTTTCTCATCCATTGAACAGTCCACTAATCAAATCCACATTGCCCGCTTAGACCCTCTAAAGTTTCCTACTCAATAGTTTCATTAACGTGATCTGCTTCTCATTTCCACCTTGCAAATATTATTGATACTCCAAAATGAACATACTCCATACTGATAAATAACTTCAATATTTGCCTTCCTTTTCTGAAAAGTGGTCAGTTATGTACAGAAGTGTCCTAAAGGCAACAGAAAGTCTGAATAGTTGGATTTGTCAACTAAGACATGTGGCTTCATTGTGCAGTTTATTGATTGTAATTCTCACACAGTGGGAATTGAACATTTGTGTACCCAGGAGTAGGTGCAGGGGTCAGATCTGATAACAACATGCAAAGGCTTTTGAGTAGATTTCTTTTAAAAAGAAATGGGTGGTATTCTCCCCTTCATTCTACTTACTGCTTCAAGTAGGGCTGTCCCTCTTTACCCATTCACACTTGGCTTTCTTCTCTGTTTTGTAACCAGAGTTACTGGGGCATCTTTCAGTCTTCCACCCTTCCAAAGAAGGTTGTGGAAAGCATATGTCTGATGAACTGAGAATCTGGGATTTCTGTTCCCCGGTTCTGTGCTCTGCTTATGACACTACTCCGGTAGAAATGTGAAGATGAGCAACTCTGTGCGCACAAGTTTGATTTCACTTTTCCTTTCTTGTACATGTGCATCCAGCAGGTGAAGAACATAAGTAAGCAGGAACCTCATCCCCATGGGGTGTAGGCTCATAAACATCTGATCTCAATTGCTGTGACTTGATTTTGAGGCAGCAAGAGGATCTTCATCATGAACTGGGGCACAGTTCTACCATCAAGGAGAGACTGATCTGTAATACTGGCCGTAATGTAAACTGCTTTACATGCCTCCCTTTCCTCTCTTGTCTGTCTGTTACCCAACGGTTTACATGCATTTCATCCTCTCTTCGTGCTTCAGTTTTCTGCCTTTCCACTCACCCCATTTTGCTGAATCCTGACTGTGTGGAAGTAACAGATGGGTCACCAAGATTTTGAGCTGTGCACTGCGGGTACCACGCTCACTTTTTAATTTTGATGTAGTGATTTTCCTACAAAACTACTGAAAAAACACAGCAAGAGTGTAAATATTTAACTACAATATAATTATTGTTTTGTAGCTATTTATAATTCATAAACTCTGGAGGAGATTAGAATATTTTGAGAAAAAGACAGGAAATTAGGAGTCTGATAAGATAAACAGGTTCACCAGATTCTCTCTTTTTCAAGTTCTTCTACCATAACAGAATTCCCAATTGTCCATTAGAAACTTCCTGTATGCTGAGAGTATTTTTGAGAGATCCCATATTTCAGATTTGAGCGGAATATGTGAGTGCAGCCGACCGAAAAATCTGCAGTCAGGAAGTAGGACAAAATTGCTGTCTGCCATTGAGCCAGCTTGGGCCATTTGCACAACTTGGATAGTAACAGTTGTCCTTTCCTGCTTATTAAGTCATTAACTTTGCCAGATATGTATCACAGGTGAATAAGCTTTTATTTACACAGCTGTTCATGAGCTTTTTAGAAGTAAAAACAACCCATGCATATTTATACTAAACAAGTTAGATTTTTTATTTTAACTTTTTTCAAGAGTTATTGTTTATGCAAAAAAAAAGAAAAAAGAAAAAAGAAAACATTATTAAACTTATTACAGCTTATTAAACTAATACAGTGTTTGTGTTGATAATATTTTGGGCTTGTGTTACATGGTACAGGATTGTGGCTAGCAGTTCCATAGTGCTACAGTTATTGGAAGCAATGCAATCCAACACTCATGAGGAATGTCCATGCATCACATGATTTGCAACTTGTGCAGTCTGTCAGATTCCGTGTAGAGATCTTGAGTTTCAGGAGACCAGAGACATGAAGGGGTGATCTGTCTCTGGCGTAACAGACGTCATGTCACTCTATGGGTCACACAGACAGGCGTTTTGAATGTGATTAAATATAGATTATGAAGTTGATCTTCTATTATATGCATGGAAATTTCAACATGATTGTTATCACTTAAATAATTTCATCTTGGTATTTCTTAGTACCTGTCACTTCCTGGGAAATGATGGCTTGCATGCTGTGGGATTAAGGTCTGCTTCGCCACGAGATATGTGGCGAACCCCAAGGGGAACTGATGCTAGAACTGATGTTTTCTGCCACGGTAGGAAAAAAAAAAAGCCCACAAGGGTGATTTTGTCTAAGAAAAATAGCTTGTTGTAAATTAAATAGTCTTTGTAATGCTCTCCAGTTCACACTTTACAAAAATACAAAGATATTTTCCTTTTTTTTTTCATTTTGTTTGTTTTCACTTTGAGATGATACGGTCTTGTACCCAAATAAAAAAATTTAAAAAATCAAACAAAAAAGCAGTAGCCTTGAGTTTAACTGTGAAAGATCAGGAAAAGCAGTTGCTCTTTTTTTCTTTTTTTTACATTAGGTACAAGGTAGTGTGACAGAATATCCTCTTCTTGTCTTCTTGTCGTGAGAAGAGCTTTGGAAAAGGTGCTGCAGTCATGAAACACATACAGCCCCTGTAGGTGTGCATGTAACAAGTGTTCAATAGAGTGTAAATATCAAGGTAGAGAGGCAGAAAAGGATGGGGCCGTAGGTTTGGACTATCTGTAGTTTTTATATTCAGAAAACAAAGGTGGGGACGGAAATATAATGCAAGTGCTGAGCTCTGTATCCTATTGAATAGAAAAAAAACATCTTCCTACTGCTGATCTGTCATATGGCTTTAGTGCATGCCTCTGGCATAGTCCTCCCTAGAAATCTAAAGTATTGCTCTGCAGAATTTATGTTATTTAACTGATATTTGATTTATATTTTTAATTTAAAATTTAAAAAAAAAAAAAACAACAACAACCAACGCTGCAATTCGTGGCCCTAATATCACTTGTGACTTTTTATTAGACTTCTGATTAAAATCCAGGCCTCGCTGAGAATGTAGGTAGAGCAGTTTTGCCACTGGATGGAGTATGTTTCCATCCACTAAACAAGCTAAGATGAAAGCCCACAAGGACATGGTTAACATTTTGTGTTAGAATGTGGGGTTCATTAGTCTGAAAGTTGAAATTAGAGCCTTAGGATGTAACATCATAAACATGTCAAGCCATCATACATTGGCTTGGCTACCAAAAGAAGTATCCTTCCTAGCCACCTCAAATTAACAACTTCAGTGTTTGTGACTTTTCAGCCTTCTTATTCATTGGGGTACATTATTGGCAGCACAGGAAACAGGAGACTGCAGAGAGCTACAAAGTACCCTTTAACTTCCTATTGCTCACCTATGCTGTCTATGAGATCTCTCACCTATAGCGACTGTGGTTTATCAGGGATGGACTGCTGAGCGGCAAAGGGCAGGGAAAGAAGACTTACTTCTTCCACTAGCATCAAGCAGCCTGGTAGATATTCTTCCATTGCATGGTACAATCCAATGGGGGTTAATCCCTTTTTTCTTATCAATAGAATCATAGAATCATAACGGTTGGAAAAGACCACTAAGGTAATCTAGTCCAGCTGTCAACCCATCCACACTGTGTTCACCAACCATGTCCCTTAGTGCAACATCTCCATGTTTCTGGAGCACCTCCAGGGACAATGACTCCACCACTTCCCTGGGCAGCCCATTCCAATGCAAGACCACAATTTCTGAGAGGAATTTTTTCCAAATATCCAACCTTTATAACCTGCTTTGTCAGAGCAGCTTCCTCTTCACAAGTCTTCTATTTCTAAACCATATCAAAATGGATGGCCCATTTCCTATGCAGTGATCAACCTGTTGAAGATCATAATATTACTTAATACAGAATAGCCAGTCTTGTTAGTTTTGTCACTGAAAATAGCCATACTAATAAACTGTATGTTGTGTTTGTAAAATGAGAAGATTCAGACCAGTACAGGCACTGCTCACAGGAAGAACCAGGAAGACCATATGATTTTGGAAAGAGACACATTTAAACATTTTTAATTAATACAAGATTCAGACTGGAAAATTAACGAAGACATATTAAAACACAAAGCATCTGAACTTTAAGCAGTGCAGTTACAACTCTGCTGGAGCATAAACATTCTTCTTTAATTGATTTCATGCCTCATGTGGTAGAAATTGCAGCTTAGTTGCAAAGTGTTGGATAGAAGCTAAATAAGACCTGAACCCTTCGATTCAGTATTTACACTAAATAACTTCCAACTAAGCCACTAATCATCAGCATTCTTTAGACATATAGCCAAAAATCAACATTCTGTGGTAGCTGCTACCACTTTTTTGCTTTTCTTTTAGAGTTACCCTTCGTTCCTGATTTTTGTTGGTGGATTCCCCCTGATCCCCTTAATCTGGTCAGTCAGGTCCTTCAGCATTTTTTCAGTGTGGTTTCTCATAGGTCATTAAATATTTGCATAGGAGAGTGTTCTCTGTCTGTAGTAAGAAGGAACTGTTATGCTAGTGCTCTTCTGCAGCAAACAGCCACCACCTCTCTTCTGTCCAGGTGCCAACTGGGAGCTGCTGCTGCAGCAGGTTACGTGACTGAGAAGTGCAATGTCCTGTGGGCTCATAGCTTGTGTGGGTCCTTAGCAGAAGTGGAGAAATAGAAGAACCATGCCCTGCCCACAGAGAAGCTGGGGTGTGTTGTGTCAATGGAAGGGGCCTCCTCTGAGCACCAAAAAACAGGATTTGTATCAGTGATAAGAATACTGGAGCACAGCCAGGTTCTTGGCTGAAAAGTTTGGTAAAATAAGGAGTATCAAAGAGATGGAAAAGGGTAGCTCTGACAAAGGAGGCGGAAGTAAAAGCATGGCATCCACTGTGACCGGAGTACAGACAGACCGAATAAATAAAGAAATAAAGAAATAAATGAAAAGAAAAAGTGAGAGAGAAAAAACAGTGTATTAATAAGAGTAAAACCTACTAATGCAAGTGTTCATGTACATATATGATAAGCAGTGGCATAAAGATAGTTCCAGGTCAGTTCATCAGGAAAACAAGCTACAGCATGGGGCTAAAGTGATATAAATGTGAATTGAAATAGTTCATCTGTGGCATTTTCATGCATGTTTTTAATATATACTAAAAATAATAATGTGTCTGTAGGTAATTTATCCAGCAGTGAAAATACCATGTTTATACAATTAATTATTTGCCAAAAAGAAAAATCCACTGCTGTAGGTTTAGCACTGCAGTTAGAGATCATCACATTTCACAAAATAAGGATGAGATGATAATCCAGAGGGCTCTATTGTTTCCGGAGAGTTGTATTAGTTTGCATGTAATACTACTAAATTGCTTCCATCTCTCTATCTGTATGTTTTTTCTTAAGTTGTCTAATGGAGTTTATATACATAGGCATTAATGAACAAAGATCAGGTCAAACAACGCACACTTTACCCTTGTAAGCTGTCCCACTGACAAGAGTCTGAATAGCATCATTTTTGTAAATGCTGTTCTTAGTAGAGAATGCAGAACTAGTCCCTAATGAAGGAGATATCCTTATTAAATATTTAATCATTTCAGTGCATACTGATCCATTCTAGGGAAAATAATTAAATTCATCCAGTTAATCTGTTATAGAAGACAATTAGGAATTTACACAAAGGACAGTTGAAAAACTGATGTCCACGTTTAAGGGAAAAAAAGCCAAGCAGAGATTGGATTACTTAAACATGCAATGTATTTAAAAATAAAAGCAAAATCAGTATGACTGGAAGGAGTGAATGCTGAATTTTAATATATAAGCTTCAATGGCAGCGCGGTCCGACCAAATGAAGCTCCGTTTGACCTCTCCTTCACAGAAGGTTTTGGATAGAAGATGATTATTAAGCATGCAGCAACTGGTTAGAAATAAAATCAGAAGAGTCCCTCAATTGCTGAAACTACAAAGTATTTCCTGATTAGGAAACCAAAGTATGCAGTTTCTTTCTAAGCTCCATTTCCACCACTGGGAGTGCTTACACACACGAGTCTTTGCACCTACACATGCAAAGCTCAAAAATTCACATAGGTTCAGACTTTAAACTTACTATTTTCACAGTCAAAGTCATTAAAAGCATCTTTTGGGGACCCTCACAGTGTATAACAGCTGACTGTAAGAAAAATTTTAACACAAACATTCTGAGAAACTCATTACAGAAATTCAATTATATCTCTTTTTTAGGCATGTAAATTTGACAGCAAGAGGTATGATTTTATAAACATACCTCAAACTTCAGATTTCACATAAAGCAACTCATTGGTCCACAGGCACTGAACTCTAACCAAACAGCCATTTGCAATTACAGTTTGGTTAATCATCGCCGTTCCTCCTGAGGAGGTCCCACAGCTGCCTGGAGGCTTCGCATTCCTGATGAGCACCGTGGGATCATCTCTGCTGCTAAAAACTGCTGTATTTGTAGCTTCGGGCATCTCCTGTAAAACACGCTGAAGGCAACATACACCGCTTTTCCATGTAACTGTGCAGTTGCTTTGATAGGAAGCTTGAGATTGATCTTGGTAAGCCTGTTGGATGGCAGAAGTGGCTTGTCTTCTTTATGTTTCCTGCCTAAGGACGGCTGGTTTGGTTGCTCTGGGATTTAAAAAAAAAAAAAAAAAAAGTATTCACATTATTTTAGGTAATGAAGAAAAAGCCTTCAGCTGATGAAGGTATGCTGGCAGAAATACTGCTGTGTCTGTGAAATAATGTACTTCAGCTCTGGAGCAGGTGAAAGCTTATCATACTGTTGACCAGAGGGTTAATTATATGGTTACTGCTGAAGTACCAAATCACAGTCCTTCAGCGAATCAGCATTCAGAAATATACAGGCTTCTTAGGCCAGGTCCTAGGCATGCATGTGGTCTAGAGAGGGGAAGGCAGCATGCTCACGTCAAAATGGTGAATGGCTTTCACTTCTTGTTTTTATCCTTTGTACTTCTTAAAATTGATATATTTTATGTTTACCTGTTTAATCCTATCAGGAGCAACCTGAAGGAACTGGAGGAATTGGAGCTGTTTGGTCTGGGGAGGCTGAAGGGAGACGTTATTGCTCTCTTTCAGTATCTGAAAGGTGCTTACAGTGAGAGCAAGGTTGGTCTCTTCTCACTGGTGACAGGTGACAGGATGAGGGGAAATGGCGTCAAGTTGTGCCAGGGTAAGTTTAGGTTGGATATCAGGAAAAACTTCATTACAGAAAGGGTTGTTAAGCACTGGAATAGGCTCCCCAGGGAAGTGGTTGAGTCACCATCCCTGGATGTGTTTAAAATCCATTTGGATGTGGTGCTCAGGGACATGATTTAGAGGAGGGTTGTTAGTTAGTGTAGTGTGGTTGGGTTGTGGTTGGACTTAATGATCTTTAAGGTCTTTTCCAAACTGAGCAATTCTATGATTCTATGATTGCTTTGGCATGAATACCAATATTTTTGTTTAACGTAGCAGAGTTAAATTAGATCTCACAAACAGCCAATCTGAAATTCCTCAGGGAAAGAAAACACAGGTGATCACTGATATGGTGTTTTATGGTGTTTGGAGCCAAGCAATGCTACTGATAGCTGTTTCATTGCCAAAATTTCACTTGCTTGGTCCATGGAAGGAATCCTGATTTTTACAGGATTACCTGCAGTTTGCCCACACAGCAGCAAGAAGTTCTGGAGCAGTGGGCTGCTATTATGCCTGCATGTCAGCCTGTGTAGGGACCTGCTGCATGAGAAAACGCTTTTGAGTTAAGTGGCACTGTCAACATCCATAAAGTTATTTAAGTGTGTAAATGTTGCAGTCTTGGCCCCCAGAGACTGTGCACTGCTGTTCAGCGTGGTGGGGGTTTGGTTTTGTTTTCTGTTTTTCCACACATATTCATGATAGATAAATATTTGTCTAAACAACAGTACTCCATGTTTTAGTTGTGGTTTGTGGATCTGGGGGGGCTCATTTCCTCTGAATGGAGGATAATTTAGTTAAATGTTTTAGGGATAAATGTTTATCCTTCAAGATAGGACTGAATGTATCCATCAGAGATGTTTCCATACCTGTCACTGGGCATCACTGAACAAATTGAGTGACCCTTCTGCTCAATTAGATTTTCTTGAGCATCTTCCAGCATACAGAAATAAACTCCAGATAAATCCTTTTTCCTTTCAGCAAGTGTCTCACAGTTCCTTTTCATCCCCTTCACTATTTTTTTTCACCTTTATCTTCTGGCAGCTTAGCACTGGTGATTCTCTTGGCCTTTGGGGTGCCAAGCACAACTCCATGGGAGCAGATCTAGCAGAACAGATATGTCACTCAGCCACAGGTCAGAAGTGACAGGAGATGCTCCCAGCATCCAGCCTGCAAAGTGCCAGCCTGCAGCAAATGGACAGGAGGGTTAATTTATTGGATCCTAATTTGCTGTCAGTTTCTAAAGATCTCCTTCCTGATATCAGACTGCAATTCATTGAATTTCTGGAACGGAGAAGTTTATTCTCCTTCAGCCAGAATTTGAAGTTGACGCAAGAGATGATAGGAGATGCAGTCCTCTGGCTTGTATTGTAGAGGTCAGGCTGGATGACCTCACTGCCGCCTCACTGCCTGCAAGTCTATGAGCTTCATTCTTGCACTTCAAAAGTTCATTTGTATTTCTCTCCACACAAAAAGTAAAATCTGCAGTAAATCCACTGTGGTTTCTTCTCAAAAGTAAAACAAAACTTAGCATAGCCAGTATAGAGGGATTATGACCAGCCTCTTCACAGCCCACCACACTCACTTTAAGCCTGCTGGTACATTGTGATACATAGCCAACCTAAGTGTAAATGAAAGGTAGCCCTGTAGGAGGATGCTTTGTTTTTGCCTTTTTTTTTTCATCCTCTCACCTCCACAGTTCTAAATAAGTGGATTAGAGTCTCTGTAGAAATGCATTTAAGAAAGGCTTGGCTGGATCTCTCAGCACTGGTTGTAGGTTCATGAAAAGTCTCTAATGCCATATAAAAAGAGCAAGCCCAACAGTTCCTAGACCATGCGCTCCATAGACACCAAAATAAAATGTCTTTCCATGCATTTCAAAGCAAAGGTTTCATCCCCTCCCTCCCCCTCATTTTTTTTTTTTTTTTAAACATTTTGTGCAATTACACAGTGGCATAGGTGAGATAGTAGGAAAAGGAAAGAATTTCTCTTTGACATTTTACTCCTTGTTAGTTTTACTTCTTGGCTTTGTTATAGCTGAATGGCATGTAAGATTCAAAGCCACTCATTTTTCATCACTGTCATTAGCGTATAGTGTGACTTCTTTTTGCTTCCTCCTGAGATAAGTTATCAAAATACGTACTTTCCATGTTTATATGCTACCTGCCAATCTAAAGGAAATTTGTGCTTTTAAATTCATCTGCTTTCTTTCCTGATGAGTTCTAAAATTGAATTTAATCACTTTATGATGGCTGGTCTTCTGGGAAGGTGCAACAGTTATTAGAAAAAGTATACAAAAAGCATTTTACATCACATAATATCACGTGCTTACTTTGGTTGGTCTAAAGCTGCCTCCACTGTTCCAGCTCTGAAAGACCTTTTCATGAAGGCCCATGCTGAAATCTGATATACGACAATACCCAGGAAATGATTATACTACATGTATTTATTATATGTGTCAGTGTAAAATCTCTGCAGCTACCAGAAGGGAGGCTGTGGTGAGGTGGGAGTCGGCCCCTTCTCCCATGTAACTAGTGATAGGACTAGAGGGAATGGCCTCAAGTTGTGCCAGGGGAGATTCAGGTTGGACATTAGGAAATATTACTTCCCCAAGAGAGAAGATGGAATGGGCTGCCCAGTGAGGTGGTGGAGTCACCATCCCTGGAGGTCTTCAAGAAGTGTTTAGATGTTGTACTGAGGGATGTGGCTTAGTGGGAAATATTGGTAATAGGTGAATGGTTGGAGCGGATGACCTTAGAGGTCTGTTCCAACCTTGGTGATTCTATGATTCTTATAATGTGTATATACTCCATACATGAATAACATCACTGCATACCAAGCCCTCAAAAAGTGCTTGCCAAGAATTGGGAACCATTGCTGATCTTTTTCCTTGAGGATCTATGGCATCTGCTTCAGAGGGTCTAGCAGTAGGTAATAATGTGAGTAATGTGAGAACATTGCTGTGCCACCTTATGGACTGGGGAGGAATCAAAAGTTACTTGTCCTCACTCTTCCCGTTTCCACCAAGTATAAGAAGCAGTTGCAGGTTTAACAGATACAGAGGGAAATAATACAAAAGTTAAAAAGCCACATTTAAAACAGAAAGATACTGCTTCTCTCTGATCATGTCCTCTGGGAATTTGACTACCTCAGCACCCATATTTTCTGCTTTGGCACATAGGATGGCTGTTTTGACTCAGAGACCCTCTGGCCAGTCTTGGGGACAGGAGACTGGGCTAGATGGACCTTTAAGTTGATCAATAAGTACTTTCTTGTGTTCCTTTGTACTTTTGATACCCTTTGGTGGCACATCATACATACTGTTTCTTAAAAAGCACTGGTCTTGCGCAAAGCTGGTGGACAGCCTTATAGCCAAAATGCAGTACAAGAATGTGAACAGGCTCAGGCTGAGACCTGCAGCTGAACAACCACCAGCAAGTGGCAAATTACCTTTTTATGTAGCAAACACTGATCAGTTCACAAGGAGTCCCAATGAGGGCTGATGATGTTACCAGCCTTTCAAGGTTATGTCACCATCAGGCATCCTTCCCATTAACGTCTCTTTTCTCAGAAAGTAATTTATAAACCTCTGTGTCTTGGAAGCTGCAGCTGTTCAGCACGGAGCTGTCAGCACTCGCCTGGCTGTAGTTGGTGGGCATCATGCACAGAATTGTCAGCAGAATCCAGAATTTTGTATTAATAGTGACCGCAATAAGCTAAAACACAGACACTTTTGTTTTTCCATTGTGGCACCGAATTCACATTAATTACATTATTCTGAACTGACTTTTAAAACTCAATAAATTTGATATATGAGCTGCTAAGGAAAAGTGTCCGTTGTTATTATGATTACTTTTCTTACAGTACACTTTGAAATTACTCATCAGCAGTGCAGAGTGATCCTACATGAGGACCACTAATCAAATTGTCTGATTAGGTGAAATTCTAGTCATTCAGCAGTTTCCTCATGCCAATTTGCAATAATAATTTTTCCATCACTTCTGCTCAAGGAATCTCTCAACTGCTTCAGATATAATTTCATTTCTGAACTGACTGTATAATTAAATAATACAGTATAGCCAGCAGTAATCTTTCCTCAAATTTAAATGTAAATGTTACCAGTTAACAACAGGAGCCATAGAATAATTGGCTGTGGCTAATTATGTATTATGTCTAAAAAATGTTAACATTATGGTTGTGAACTCAAGCACTTACAACTTGGGCAATGTCAGAATGAACGTTGCCCAGGCAACTTCCATTTTCCATCCATTTGCTTGCATGCATGTTACACTTTTTAATTGCACAATCATGCTGGGTTTTTTTCCTCTTAAGTCCGCTGCCTCATTCAGTAAACCAGTAATAAGCAAAGATTTCTTTTTATCTTCCTCATTAGAAGCATGCCTCTGAGCCTTGTTTAATTCAGATTATCCCGGCCTTACATAGGATACATTATTATTCATCTCTTCCTCTGTGTTTCTATGATGCTCTGTCTGTATCTGTGCACTATATCCAAAAGGGGTGTGTGTGAGTGTCAGGTTGCCTAACTTCCCATTTAGGCAGGGCTGGAGTTTAGCAATCCAGACTCCTGTGATAAGAATGCAGGCTACTTAAGTGATAAGAACTGAGGAATGCTAAGCATTTTTAAATTGGATTTGTGAAGGAAGTATGGGACTGAAATGCGTGTGCCATCAGCAGACCTCTCTAAAACACATCTGTGTTCATTCTCAAGCACTTCTGTACAACCTAATAGCATCATCATTCTGTGTCTATGGCTGTCGAGCCTACAAAGTTGCTCAACGGCTGTGTATGCTTTTTCATTATGAAGCTGCCAATCACTCGTTAAATCATTGATTTTTATGAAGTAGCATTTCCCAGGGTTACTATTTCAAGTATTCCTGCGCCATACCTCTCCAGTGTACTTAGGCACAAATGCTCAGCTCTGCTGCAAAGGTGCTGAGCTTTGTAAAGGTGCTGAGGTGTTGTAGCAGCCTGGCCAGTTAGTTTGAACATTTTGCTGGGAAAAGCTAGGCAAACCTTGGCTTAAGTAGCTTGCTCCACATGCTGAAGCCAGGGCATAGGATGCACGCAGATTCTTTGTCAGTCTATCTGATCATCTTTCTGCCTTCCTATAGTCTCTATATCCCATCCAACTTTTGCAAAAACAATGTGATGATTGATGACTAGTCTTCCTCCTTGACCAAACCTGGACTCATCCTCATTGCAGCCCCATCTTGTATGCTGAGAGGTATAGTCTTAAAGAAAAAAGAAAAATATGGAATTTACAGCAAAAAAACAAAATCCTTTGCTTTAAAATTTAAATTTTAAATCCACTTCCTGTGATAGATCAAGTGGTAGAATGTACCTTTTGTGTAGTAAGAAACAGGCATGAAATGGGAAGCTTGGTTTTTCCCAAATCCTGTTTTAGGCACCTACATCCTTTCTTTAATGCCAAAGCCAATGTTCATTTCAGCAGGTATATAGTTTAGGGCACAGTTTGTTTTTTAATTTGTTGTTAAATGACTTTTTCCTTATCTGCTAGATAATTACTGTTTACTCACAACATTCATTAAGATATGTTTTGCTGGCAAGTAGAGTTAATAAGCCATGGAGAAAAGCAACATTGAAACATGCAAACTCATTGTCCTAAATATGCTGTGTGCATAAAAAAAAAGGATGCATCTGCAAAACATGTTGCATTTGAAGTAGTTTATTAAGCAAGAGAAATATTAACTGTGGTTAATTAAATTGAAGGATTAATTAATGAAATCGATTGATTGATTCTGCTCTCTGAGAGCCACACGCTGTGTTCTGTATGTGATTAATGCATGAGGCGTCAAACCTGCCACTGCACTTGGACACTCTTGAATCTCTCACCAGGAATTTATCTGGAGTTTTACATGCCAGCACCTACTGCAAACCTCTCCTAATGCCCTTTGCACTGTTAGAATTAGCAGATCTCATTGTCCACCAACTGGATTCCATTCACTTTTTCAGCCTTAAAGAGGTTATTCCAAGTAAAGACAAAATTCTCTCAGAACTTATGAATGCAACTGAAAACCAGAGATGTCTGTAAGGTGGTGCTGGTGCGCTCTGTGACCCATGTGACCCCTTGTGTGCTGCGTTCCTAATGGAGCTGAGGTTGTCGCTTTTCTTAACCCTAGAGACTGGAAGAGTTTGCAGTTTTGACAGCTGGAGTCATAGTGTTCACACTGTTTCTAAGAAAATAAGGAAATAAAGTTTGTGTGTATGGGTGTCTTGGTATACGACAACATGACATAGCAGGAATCCAGCATGAAATGGGTTCATTTGGCAGTCAACATCACAGCAGCTTCCTACCCAATTCCCTAAATCATTAAAACAAAGCAGCTGCTAAATGGAAAAAAAAAAGAAAAAAAAAAAAAGAATAATTTATTGCATCATTTTAATATACTTGAGTTAGTTAATAGAAGAAAGAAATGGAGAAGAAAAGATGATCCAAGCCCATGTTCCAACCTGAAAGTAATTCCTGAAGAGATTATCACTCTGCAGCCGCCTGACCATTACTTGACCATTACTTTATACCGTGACAATGTTAGCTTGCTGTGGGACATCTACATCCAGTACACAGAGAATGTATAGCAAATGTTTAAAATTATAGCAGGCAAGGTGTGTTAGTGCATTCTAACACACCTATCTATGCAGATAGATGAAAGCCAAAATAATTCTTACCAACAGATGTTTCAGCTGAGGGTGGATGAATGGAGATTGCTTAGCCTCAGACAAAAGCATTTAGATTATTCTTATGAGCAACACTTCGGCGCTGATTTACAGTCCGCTGCCGTCTGCTGTTCAGGCGACAGAGGAAAGCACAGCCCGCCGGGCTCTGCTGCGTGCTGCAGCACTGAGGACCAGGCGCCAGCATTTGCATCTCAGTGGATTCCTCTGGACTCACAGAACTGTAGCTAAAGAGACATCAGCCCAAGCGTCTGCTTTCTAAACTGAAGCTGGGGCCCATCCAGGTCTCATGGAAATAAAGTAGGATTTTTTATCACAGGTTTTGGGCAAGTGAGCCACTTCTCGTGGAATCTTTTTGTTTCTTTGAGCTCTGGACACACAAGAGCTGTTTTAACATTCGGTTACTGAATCCCTAGACCTTCCAACTTGGTACCTCCTAAATGTTTAGGCACTGCTATCAGCAGAATCATTTCCACAGGGTCCAATTTCTGGTTCTGCAAGTGCTTGCTAATTACACGGATTTTTAGTGAGATACCTCAGCTCTGTGCTAGCAGTTTCAGGAAGCGGGCTGTTCCATTCGCAATTCTCTTCCTATTATATTAGCTAGTGAACATGCTCCCTGTTTATGGTTAGTCATGGAAGAGTATTTATTTTTGAAAGTTATACCACGTGTTCCTAATGCTTTGTTTGCACAGCTGTAAGAAAAGATAACTTAATGGGAAGAATAATCTCTCAAACAAGAAAGAATTGTCTTCCAAGATGGCCATTTCACTTCCTTTGTAGCACAACAACGTGGGTATAGGTTCATATTGGACATGCTTGTATGTCAGAAATTAAAATCAATGTTTTTCTTATTATGCAGCATAGAATAGGTTTGACTTTGACAATACCTGCAGATCTGCTCTGTGTGACTGCACGAAAAATGTAATTTAGTGACAGCTTGAAAAGTCATTTTGGTGTTACTAATTGTCATAAGTTTTCTGTAGGCAACCGTAGGAAGAGAATAAGAATTTCACACTGAAGGCAGCTGTGTAGATCTCTTATCATCTCTAAACAATAGGTTATAAAGTATAGTTTGTAATAAAAATAATTCAGTTTTACTTTAAAAACATATCTTTTTCTGAAGTGAAGAACACGAGTTCAGTAGCATGTTTTCTTCAAATAAGGCCTATGGGTATGAAGTAAAACTGATTTAAACATATTCCAGTTAAATAACTGAAGTTTAAAGAATAGATACTACTGATCGCAAGCCAGGAGTGGAATGAAATGAAACCATTTATAATCTGTGATGACAGCTCTGCCCTTGTGCGTGAGGAGGAAAGGCTGTGTCCCAGGGAACAGCCTGTCTGCAGCAGTCACTTGAACCCAGGCACAGCTCTGACTGTCAACCAGATCCTGGCAGTAAGGTCTCCTCCTGGCAAGGAATGTTATGCAAAGATCAGATCTACATTTTAGAAGAATAATCTAGGAAATAATTTTCTTTATTATTTATGTTTACCCAGTTAAGCTGTGAGATGAAGGAAATGAGATTAGCATATTATCCACACTAAGGAGGACTTGATGATTGGGAGATTTTTTGTTTGAAGTTGTCTAGGTGATTAAATACAGGTTGGCATTATGTATCAAGACCACCAAGAATAGTTTATATTTAAAACTGATTTTTAAACAAGTAGCTCAAAGCAGCTAGTTGCCTTGATTAATTCTGCTGTAGAACTCCAGATCTCATAGTCTCTTTCTTTGATTCGAGGAAGATGCATATTTCTGCTTTTTCAACTCCTACAGTTTTTTAGATCTGAAAGAACTCCTATACACTGAGCTGAACATACAAAATAAAATACAATGTAAAGTACTTTGCACAAGGAAGAGAGATTGTGGCTCTCAAAAATCAGTTTAACAGTTGAACAGTTTCCATCCAGAACAATTCCATTTGTGCAATGGTTTTACTTCACATAAAATTTCAGCAAGTATTACATATGGCTTCAATATTTGACACTCAACTGCAAAAACAATTTATGCAGGTTGTGATCAGTTCTGAGAGGTTCTTTTTAATAATAACTATTAGATTAATTTATAGGGGGAGGGATATAAAATCTGATATAAATTGAGAGGAGGGAAGGCAGGTTTTTGTTTAGTCTAAACAGCACATATCAGACCTTGTTTTGTCCATAGCCTAGGAGCTCACAGTCATGTCACAGAATGATACCTGCACTTTCTGAGTAAATGTTAACATTTGGAAAAGCAAAATCTTTCTTCAGCAGGGAAAGTTCTTGGTAGTGGTGTCAATTCTCCTCTTTCTGATCTTCCAGGGCATTTAAAACAGCATGGCATAAATTTGTCTCCCACTTTCTTCCCTTTCTCCCCTCAAAAGCTAGGGCAGAACCTTTTACTTCAATATAATTGTTTTATAATGTCGGGACCAAGAGACAGAGAGCTGGATGTTCTCCTTAAGGAAGCTGACATCCACATCAAGTCCCCTGAAGGGGGGTAGCTTCACTTCAGTCCCCACCTGGGAGTCAGGGACTACTCTGGTTCTTTAGACTCATCCACCTGCTTGCCCCTCGTTATTATTTCCACAATTCTGTTACAGACAGTGGCTGCCATTTCCTTGCATGGTATTGTCTTGGGTGCATCAGTACCCATATTTTTTTAGATGATTCTCTCCAAAACGTTAGTTTTATTCAAGGCAGAAGTAGTTTCTTCTTATTTCTAGAGAAAATAAGGTGAAAGTAATTTGGCTTGATTAGAGAATGGGGCTCAGAGTAGTTTTCATTCACTTCAGAGCTCAGTTCACATCCAGTCATACTTCATCTTCATATCCTTCATACTTTCCCATGGCTTCTGAGGCGGAATCTGTGAGGTGGGGTTTCCTGCTGGCTGCCTCTCAGGTTCCTACTTGTGATAGGACCACAAAAGCATTTTTCTGGTAACACAACTGCAGAGTGCTGAGGAGGCAACACCACAGTGTGCCTCAGTTCCTGCGCAGCTCTGTCAGTCTGACATCGTTTGCTGGCTTTGCAGGTGTGGTTACCCATGAGGTACCATATTCCGTGCCAAGGCTAACATCTTTTATTTTGCAACATCACACAGGTTTGTTAAAGGAAGTGAAGTGCCAGGCGCTATGAGTTTGGTGTTGTAAAACCATTCTGGCTTCTTTGAACAGCCCTCTCCTATTAGTTTGGCTCATCTAGGTGATTTGCAAGCATAAAAGCTTTCGTTTCCCTTTCCCACCCTTTCCCTTTTCCCACCCTTTCCGTTCCCCTTTCCATGCCCTTTCCCACCTTGGGTTATTTTCATTAAAGAAGAAATCTATGATAGCCAATATTTTTTTTCTTGACAGTTTGGCAGCCTTAGGCATGTTTGGTAATGTCTTTGCTTACAAAGCTAAGCCCAGCAGTCTTATCAAACACGAGCTTATCCAATATCTTTGTGGTTTTCTTGTCATTGTAGTGTTTTGGGGGTTTTTGTTTGGTTGGTTTTTGTTGTTGTTGTTTTTTTTTTTTTCTGACAACATCTTTCTTTTCCCTCTGGATATTGTTTTTTCCCCATTTTCAGGCTTCTTAATTTAAAATTCCATAAAATCATTTCATACTCATTGCCTGTACTTTGCATTGCTCCTACTAGTTCACTATTCAGACTCTAAGGAAAGGTTTAATTCTTCTTTATATTTATTCTAAAGGGAGAGCAGCTTTTATGCCTATCAGTGTGCCGTAGAGTCTCACCTCTGCCAGAGCAACGGGTGGAAATTGCTAGTAGAAATGTTTGTGAAAGCTTTTGAAATTAAATCATTAAACAGAAAGGTCACTAAACTTCCTGAACAATTCACAGTCAGAATCAATTAACTAATTAACTAGACTTTCTAGTTTGCCTCTCAAAGAATTTTAGGTTCTTTATTCAATCCTGTCACAAATGTTGGCCAACTGTGTTTTACTTGACTACGTGATAGAACTTCATAAGCATCTGTACTTGATGTGCTTTGACCCAAACATTAACAGACGTGACAATGCTTCTGATGAAGAAAAGATCAGCAGAAATACTATTTTAATATAAAATCTCAACAGAGCGGTCTTTGTTGACCATGACTATGAGAACACCATGGGGTCTGGAAAGGACCTAAAAAGCTGATGCAGGCCATCCTCCTAAGATGCATGCCAGATTCAACTTGGCTTAGATTGTTCCAGCATATTTAATTAATCTGTGATGAAGAATCTCTGATATTGTAGACCTCGCATGACCTCATCAGCTTCCCCAGGCAGTCTGTTCCTCTGTTCTCACAGCTAGAAAGTCCCAGACTTTCTTGGTGCAATTATTTTTCATGTCCTCCCTTCCTCAATCTGATTCTGTTATAAGAGGGGAGGTTGAAGAAATAAATGAAGTTATTTGGGTGGTAGAAAAAAGCACTTTGTATGGATGCGGCCCTTTCTGGCAAAGCTGAATTTTTGCAGGTACCACTTCAGTCTGAGAGACTGGAATCATCTCTTCCAGACAAAAGCACAAGTGTCCAAATAGGCATAGCTGTCTCAGCAGAACACCATTAGAACATATCTGACCTAAGCACACACTCATGTAGTGTCAAGGTGCTGCATTCTTTGCTCCACACAGACATTAACATGCATTTAATTTGAGAGAAGTTCTGGGTTAATGTCCCAGAAAAAGTGAGAGTGGCAGATTCCTTTTTCTTGACTCCTGTCATTGTACCAATGCCCCAGGAATTTACTGGATGATATTTCAAGTAAATATGTGTTCATATGATAAATATTGGTAAAATGATAAAGTGTGCATGACATTACTGGCCACAGGCAATGAGACAGAAGTAAACTGTACTCACATATAGATTTCTTAAGAGGATATTCCTGGCCGGGCCCAGATCCAAACAGGATTTGGGAGATCTGGAGTTATTCTTCCTACTGTGAATGCCACATTTCCTTCTTCTCTTCACCTCTCGCTGAAGGGATTCTTAGACAGCATTTTTGAAGGATGTGTGGTTACACACCATGAAGATGTCAGCAATAGGGCTTTTCAGTGCACAATTCTTGTCAATGTAGTTCAGTGGCTGCCATAAATCTTCACGTCTGGATATACCGGTGTACACATCTGTTTGCCTTGTGTAATAACACAAAGGGTTTCAGAACACATGCTTGTGTTTCAGAACAGCATACTTATCTTACTCCTTCACTGTGCCCATTATATATGAGAAGAAGCATTCCCTCTTCATGGGTTTTCTGAAACACTTTGTGTCTGGATATCTTTGTGTCAGAAAACCAGTACCGAAGGAAAATAGGGTGATGCCCTTTACACTGACATCAGGGATACATACTTGTCTTTCTCACATTAGACTGAGTTGAATTCATTAAATTGTGGTAATGTGCATTTACAGCAATTTTACAGCTGAAATATGCCCATGATTTCTGAGTTCTCATGGTGCAGTCTCAGCGTGTGTACTACATAGTCCACATTTTGCTGTTCTCTTTTTAAAAGCTGGCAAACATTTATAAATATGTTAATGCTTTTAAGAGCTCCCAGTCTTTGGATATTCAACTAGGCCAGCCTTCAGGTTATGATTCAGAGGTTTCTGAAGCTATGTTGATGGAAAAAATCATGGATCTCTTCCCTAGAGTATACATTATCAACACAGTAGTGATCTGGAAACTGACAGTTCAACATCTGGAACAATATCCCTACCACAGTTTAGGAAACTGTATTTAAACCACATTTATCCACTTAGAAACCATGAGAGAGTTCTGTTGACTTGTAGAGCTCAACAACAACGATCTTGCAGTGCTCTATTTTTAAGTGTTTTGACATATCTTCAGCTGGTTTAAGTGAGCATCATCAATGAAAAAGAGCTTTTTAAAAATTCTAGAGAATTTGGATACATATCAATGAAGTTTTTAAGCCAAAAAAAAAAAAAAGAAAGAAATTCAGGCATATCAGTTTTGTTGGTCCTAGCATTGTATCTAATGAGCATTTAATTATCCTTCTAAACGTACTGTAGACTTGATTTTTTTTAGAGTATTTTTTATTTATTTATGTTTTAGAGTTTTGGACCGTTCTTGATAAGTGGAGGTTATCCTTTCCGGGCAATACTGTCATCATGGTACCATTTACCTCTGTGTAGGGCAAAATTTGCTAAAATACTTAACTACATTAGGCAGAAAGCAGCCTTCTCCATCAGCCACTTTATTTTATCTTCAGCTTCAGGATTCAAGCTGACTTCTTCCTAAGACAGCCCCAGAATACTTAAATAAAAATATTGTAGTCATTCTCATAATTTATTTCTGAGAGCTATTTTAGGATGAATTTGTGGGTTATTGAGAGGGCTATCTAGTGGCCAGCTTTCCCAGTGTGCTTGATAATGGTATCACAAAGTAGTATACTTCCTGTTATGTAGTAAATGTCACAGCATCACTACCTGTATTATACCCATTCCAGGATTTCAGAAGAACAGTCTGGTGTTGTTAATTGAGATTGCCTAAGTACAGTGAGCATGAACTACGGTTATTTCTTCAGATGGAGCCAGTTCTGATTCCCTCAGTCATGGAAAGATACTTCTAACTATAAGAAGACCGTGGACGAGAGTTTTCTGAAGGACTAAATAACACATGTTAACAAAGGAGGCTTTGCATCACTGTTGCTTGGTTGGTAGGATCTCCAAGCATTCACATGACATCCTGGTGAAATCTATTTTGCTTTCTTGCCACCTGTGGGTTACTACTGAAGTGTGAGAGACAAACATTCCTCTGAGAAACAACCAGGTGCATGGCTTATCCAGACACCATTAATTAAAAGGAAAAAAAAAAAAAAAAGAGGAGAAAGAAATGATAATACACAAAATTCTAAAGTATTTGCTTTTTTGTTTGTTTGTTTTGATTATTTTCAGTCTTGGAATTGAACCAAGTGATCATTCCCACTTACGGAACTGTGCCAGATCAGCAAAACCTTCATACTCCAGAATGGGTGGGTACTTCTTTACTTTAACTATGACTACCAATCATTTTTTAATTGTGTAGGTCTTCAACAACAGATTCCAACAGAATAGCATGCCAATGCATTTGCAGCACAGCCAGTTCATTTGTGTGACTATGCTATATCTCTGCTTCCCTAAAGATACCTGAAGTCTTTGGCTCGGGTGTAAGAGTGCAGGTTGACACAGTCACTGAACACAGCTGAAAGTGACTCGATCAGTTACACATATATATACACTATAAACTGGTAGACACACACGCACTTCCTTTCTGTGTATGGTTTTGTGTCTGCATGTACAGGATTTCTGTGTGCTTGTACAAGGATAAATATATGTATACACCCTACATATAAACACACATACCCTGTAAATTCAGACACACCCAGGTATTAGTTGGCCAAAGTGAGTTCAGGGCTTTTTTCAGAGAAAGCTGGGAAGCAGCAGAGACTCAGCTGTCATAAAAAAGAGGAGGAAGAACTGGAAGTCTCTCTTCCCTTTATCCAAAGTTCAATTTCCCCAACAAATCTACTGTTTTCTGCAGCTACCAGGTTTCTGGCCCCAGCTGAAGATCTCCTGCAACAGTTCCCATTCATCTTTAAGGTCTGGCCTGCTGACCCTAAAAAGCGCTGCCAACTAATTTTGAGCACCTAAGAGCGGTCATGGTTTTCACATAGGGGAATCCATTCAAGAAATTGCAGCAATAGTGCCAAAAAGTAATGACATCTAGAGCTGGTTCTCAGTCAGCCCTGTCCAAGATTTTGGCACACAAACTGCTGGCTATTTACAAGTAACTGAAACAACCTGTGCCTTTTTCTCATCATCATCTACTAAATAGTATTCAAGGAACGGCAGCCTGCTACTGCTGCTACCAGCTATCCCAGTAGTTTGCACAGAGGAAGGCTGTTATATGGGTGTGGAGAAACAGGTCCTGCTGATGTCTCTATATATGAGGAAATATTTTGTTTTCTTCGTATGTCTAAAATAGCATACAATACAAGGGTCATGGTGGTTTTGCTCCTGCCTCTGCTGTAGGAATCAAATACCAAATCCACTAGGAATGAAGTTTCCTTCTGGGAGCTGACCCTGCCTCTGAGTACTCTTACAGGGTCTTCTTCATTTGATGCTGCTTCAGGCTCTGGAAAAATATTTAATCTTTTTCTGAAGGATGAAATGGAATCAAAACCTTCCATTTCCTAACTGAGGGCCTTGACTAGGATGCTATAAAAACCCATCTGAGGCTTTCTTTGTGGTCCAATGATTATTCTTTTTTATGAATTTTTATGAATTTTTTATATAAGATATCAGAACAAACAATGCCATGTACCTTGTGGTTATAAAATTCTCCTCTGAGCAGTCAAGGTAGAATTTATTTTTATTTCTACTAAAAATCAACTGCCAAAATCAGTTTTTACTTTTAGTTCCTCGTGTTGACCAGCACTTGTCATTTCTGTTCAGTTTTAGCAGAAGCTTTTCCACACTGCTCATTCCATGTTAGAACCTCCAGGGTAGCTTCAGTGGCCAAAACAGTTGAATAAAATTCAGTTCCATCAAACCTGCCCATGAAGTAGATGTGTGCTGCTTCACACAGGTGTAGCTAGAAAGGGAAACTAAATAGGAAGCCTAGCCTTAAAGCACTGCATAGAAGGAAGTGCTCTACCAATTGTCTAAACTCAGATTATGCTGTGTAGCTGGGTGTGCTTTGTGAAATTGATTCAGCAAGGTTGTACATGTGGCAGAAAATTGCAGGAAAAGTATTAGAGGTCTTATGCAGAGAAACTGAATGTGGTCCCAGGTAATTGGATTTTACCCTGATTGTACTATAGAGCTTTTGTGCAAGACTTGTAAGACTATATACATCCAGCTTTTTGTCTATCTGCAGAGTGTCAAAGGGGAGTGCCTATGTCCTGTTTGCATTAGCACATGGTCATATATGGGCCTGGGGGTATTGCTCTCCTAAGAGAGAGCCTTTGCCAAGCACTCTAGAAAACCCAGTGTCTTACACTAGAATTCCAGATTCGGGAGCCAGGCAACAGTTTTGACTAAGATTCCTCAGTGTTCCATGCAATCTCTGTTAAATTAGGATTAGAATTTAACTGTTGCTTTCTCTCCAGGGAGATCTTGTGAAATTTAGTTTCTTAACATTTGCGTGAATAGAATATTGAGATTATACAAGGAAAATGCCATAGAAATAGAAGGAAATCCTCATTTTAGGTGTTCAGACTACTTAACAAAATAGGCATTGAATAAAGAAGACAAAAAGTGGAGTTGGCTGTGCTACCAAGCCATGTGTCATACACAGTGTATAAGGAAGACAGTTACATAGACAGCCTTCATCTAAGCACTTCCCAGCTCTTGGATGTTTTGCTTCAGCATCTGTAGAGGAAATTCTTTGCCATTAACTGGCTTCCAGTTTTGTTAATGCTGTTCCTCAGACATGATTTCTGCAGCAGAAAGGCTTCAGAGAATTCTGAAGTGCGGGATGCTCCTGCAGTCAGAAAAGGAGGAGAGGTGCTGAAAAATGTGTTTTCAGGGAGTACTGTCTTTGCCTTAGTTGAGAAATAAGGGCACATGGCCTGTCTGCAGGCAGGAGGAGCTGAGATTCCTCCCGCAGCCAGCAGCTGTATGTGGGATCAGGCAGGAAGTCCAGTGGGTGTCTTATCTAAAGTTAGATCTGGGGATGAGGCTCCCCAGTGCCTGGCCAGTTACCAGCCAGTGTCTGCTGGCAGAAATACATGGCAGTAGTGATGCCACGTGTATTTCTACTTTGTAGAAAATCTTTACTCTCAGTTTGTTTTGATTTATTAGGTACTGAAAATTTCTTTGTACCTTAAGGTACTGAGAAAAACATCTTCTGATTCAGAACTTGCTAATAATCTCATTGTTGCTAAAAACAGAACTGAAACAGTCCTTTGTTGTTATTAGCAAATATGAGTCATGAGGGAGAATGCTGAATGCACAGCAGTTATTGCCCTATGGAGGCACACACCAACATTAGTTTCTCATGGCATGCAAATGCACTTATAACCTGCAGCAAATGCTTACAATGGTCCTGGTGTCAGAGCAGATGTCTCTAGTGGTCACTCAGAATAGAAAGTAATTAAACATCATATTATGTAGCTGTGATAATAATTAAGACTTCACATTTCTGTAACATTTTCACCAGAGGAGCTCAAAACGCTGTACAAATAATGATGTTTCACGATATCCTGGTCATATTATGTGTTTCCTTTTTAAATATGTGATTGGAAGAGAAGTATCCTGAGGCCTGCAGGGAGAAATAGCCATGCCCTTGAGCAGCACCATGACATTCCCACCAAGGCCAAAGGCACTACTACCATGCAGCCTGTGGTGCCGTGCCTGGTGGGCTGTGTGCTGCAGGGCTCTGTGCTGGGACTGGATCTGCACAGATGCCTGTTAGTGAAGGTCTCATTACACAGCCACGCTCTGCTCACCTGTCCCAGCGCTGCTTTACCTCCTGCCATGCTGCAAGAACCTCTTTGGAGGGTCTCTGAAAGCTACGTGATATTGCAGATGAGTGGTTTATCCCTTCAGTAATGATTAGTTTACCGCCATTGGCAATCATACCAAAGGCACCTGTGGACTAAATAAAGGACTTCTTTTATCCTTCCAAATAGTTAATCCTTTCCTGCAGAAACTCTTTTGTTATTTAAAAACAAACAAACAAACGAACAATTTACAATACTGTGCTTGTTCAGGATGTAGTAAGTAATAAAAAACATCTGCAGTTCCCATTCACCTATTTTTTCAATATCTAAAGAGGAGCTACAGGAAAGAAGGGGATGGACTCTTTAACAGGGTCTGTGATGATAGAGCAAGGGGAAATGGCTTCAAGCTTAAAGAGGGTAGATTTAGGTTGGATATAAGGAAAAAGTCTTTTACAGATAAGGCACTGGAACAGGTTGCCTAGAGATGTGGTTGAAGCCCTGTTCCTGGAGACTTTCAGGGCAAGGCTGAATCAGGCCCTGGGCAACCTGATCTAACTGTGCATGTCCCTGTTCATGGCAGGGGAGTTGGACTAGATGGCCTTCAGAGGTCCCTTCCAGCTCTAAGGATTATATTATTTTTCTTCATTCCTGTCTCTGCACTGCCCTTTCCACCATTACCCCCACTTGTTGTTTAACAGTGCAAGGCCCTGAGGAAGCTGAAGAAGCTAAGGCAGTTTCTGTGCAATGCCACTTTTACTGCCCTGTAATGGAGCACTGTTGCTGCTGAGGAGAGTTCAGGTCTCCTTTATCACCTACTGCAGCATTGCGAGTAGCTATGGCTATGGGAGCAGGCTCAGGAGTCAGGCAAAGCAGCTCCCTTGGGTACAGCCATCCTGGTAACATGTGAGGAATCCTGAGAAGCTCCGGGGCTTAGAGCCGGTTCCACCTCCGGGGTTTGGTCACTCAGTCTGGGGCACCAGCCTGCTGGAAGCCAGGGGCGAGGAGTTCTGGACCAAGCACATGCACATGCCAGGGCTGGCTGGGCTGAGCCTGTGCCTTCAGGGCCCTTGCACATAAGTCAGTGTGGTGCCTCACAGACCTGCGTCCCCCTATGCTGGTCGGGAGCACCAAGGTACCATGGCTATGAAACAGCACTTTGATAACTAATGTCTGCACTATACGCATTTCTGGGCTTTTTGTTGCTGCAGACCACCACCAAACTTATCCCTTGGAGTCATTATCCACTGATCCATATCCTGATGTGACCTGAAGCACAGAAGTGCACTTCCTTCACTTTGCTGACCTCACTGCCTCTAGGCGAGCTCTCACAGAGGTACCCAAAGTGTTTCAGATTCCTCCTGCTAATAAAGCAGCAAGTGGTTCCCTGTCTCTCTGGTGGCCATGATTGTACAGCACTCTGCAAAGTACTAAATATAATTAGTACTTCACAGCTAAAGGTATTTTTTGTGTATTTATTAATGTTGTTAATCAATATTAACCTGCTATCCACTTGGGTATCATTATAACGTTAAGGTAAACAACCAGTTGTCTCCCTCAGTACTTAAAATGATTAGACTGAGGCTAAGAAAATTAGAAAGTGCTGTAAATAGACCCCATGTTTTCTTCTTCCAGAACAAAGAGGTATCAATGGACCTGTTCATTACTTTCAGTGATAATGTGCTGCTGATACTTAGGCAAAATTATGGATTGGAATTTCAATCTCCATTAACTTGTGTGTGTGTGTGTGCACAAAGTTGTGTGCATTCGCCTGATAATAACATTTGTAATATTGCCAAATAATATTACATATTTGAGAAGTAAAAAAAGCCCACTGTCTCCAAGGAATTATTAACTTCAGTGTACAGCACATCTTTTAGTTTCCAGCCCTGTTTTTCCCCCAGTAATCACGTTGAATAATATATGATTTTTCATTACAAACTATCCAGTAGGGATTATAAGACATACCACACATCTGAGTTAATGTAACTATCAGAACCTTAACCATTGCATTCCCTTTTGTGTTTTACTTCTTACTTTTGATTGCACCACATTAAATGTTATGTTACAATTGATTTGTATGGGTCTTAATCATATCTCTTAAGTATTCAGGCTTAACAAATCGATTCTTTATTACTTTGTTGTTATATGAAGCATTTATTGATAGGTCAATAGGACAGTGGAAATTACATCTAAGAAGTTAGCTTCATGGGTATAAACTCGTCTGTCTGGGTTCGCGCAGTCCAGTACTGATTGATCTTTTAGCTATATGCAATAATATGTACCTGTAGTTTGATATATGTAGAAAAGTACATATATAGTAACACGTATAAACACGTATGTAAGCAAATTCACGAGTTGGGATACTGATTAATGAGAATTCTCTGCAGCTGGTTATTGCCATTCCAGTTAAGCCAGTTATTGCTGAGTTACAAACTGGCTGTAAATGCTTGAAAGTGACTAAATATAAAGGAAAAATACTCAGTGAGGTTACACAATCACAAATTAGGAAAAGCTTGATCTTACGTTTGCTGTTTGCTGTTTTGTTCTTCTCTATCCTGTGCACAGGTCATACAGGAAGAATAACTTAAAGATGTAACGAAAGAACTTAAAAGCTCTTACTACTACCATGCTCTCAAGTGCTTAAATTTCACAGCTAGAATCTCTTTTTAGACAAAAGTTACAAGGCTTCTGTTTCTAAAATTTAATCGGGCCTCTTCCTCTTTTGAATATCCTTCTGGTTTAGTTGCTGGTAATGCTTCCCCTTCTTAGTCATTGTCATAAGTCTGGGCTCTGTATTTCCAGCATTGCAACACAGGGCAATTTCAGCCAGGAACAGAGCCTGCTGGGTTCCCAGCAGAGCACAGGGGCTGCAGGGGATGTGATTGGGGTCCAGCTGGCCTCAGCTCTTGTGCCTTTTCATCTTGTGATTTTTTTTACCCCAGTTCATACCACATTCAGACACAGTAGCGTCTGGTCTCCGTGTGCTCCCAGTGCAGCACATAGGTTTTTCTCAGGCTCATCACTGTCCAGCCCCATTTGCAGCCCTGAAGCTAATGAGAAGCATCAGCCCTGCAGCCAATCAAGTTAGCATCTCTGTGTGTAACAGGGCATCAGGACATCACGCTTTTCCTGACTGCATCTCCTCCTGAGCACAGCGTGTGGTGCTCATGCTCAGACTACTAGGAGTGGCAGGTAACTCCAGATGGGAGACATACAGAAGTGTCTACCTGGGAACTACATGTCTTAAGCTCTCACTGCAGACAGATCTTTATGTAGTGCATATTGTATGTAGTGCAACTTTACACTGCCTTTACATTAGCCTATAGTCACCAGAGTCTAAGGCATAATTCTTCTGATCAAATATAATAATCTATTTTGTCCCATTGCTATGAATTATTTGTAGATACTGAGTACTGAGTTAAGTGTTTTATAATTTCCCAGTTGTAATTTTTTTATTTTTTGTTTTTTAATGGGAATGATTAGAGAAATTTTCAAGGCAGACTTTCTGATAAAGGCATCTGCCCTGTTTTGGACATGGTTTGCTCCTTTTGTCAGTCCCAGCAGATAAACGTAAAGAAAGTTCATAGAATCACAGAATTATTAAAGTTGGAAAAGGCCTCTAAGATCATCTACCCCAACCACCCACCTACCACCAATACTGCCCGCTAAATCATGTTCATAAGTACTACGTCTCCCCTTACCTTAAACACCTCCAGGGACAGTGATGCCACGATTTCTCTGGGCAGTCTGTTCCAATGCCTAACCACTCTTTCATCTTGGTTGTGTTTTAAATGAGACTGAAAATGGTAGCAGCAGGCTAAATGTTACACCCTTTGCTCGTCCTTAGTTGGAAGAAGTCTCACGAGAATCAAGCCTGCTTGCTCAATGGGACTGCTCCAGTTCTAGTTCTCATGAATATAAAAATCTGCATCTGTAATTTGTTTTGGGCAGTAGAGATGCCCAGTGCCGTTGTGGTCCATCAATGCCATCTGAAAGTTTAAACCATTTCTCCTAACCCATAACAGTGTGCATCTGTCTGTTGATTTGGTGGCTCTGTTTGGATGTTTCCTAAGTGCTAGGCCAGGCTGTGAAACTAATTTGTGACATATCTATGTGTAGTCTCAAACCTCTTAGCAGATGTATGATTCAAAGGGAACTGTTGTAATCAAGTATCTGCTCAAACTGATGAAGCAAATAAGTTAACAGAACGTCTTTGTGTATACAACAAGAAGTATTGAGTCTAAACTCCCCTCAGTTCATTTAAAATACATAATTTTTGTTTTAATTATGGAGAGATGCATTTTGGTCAACTGTTTTGATTGAGCCAATAAACAGTAACAAAGTAGTCCACAGAGAGAGGTCTAGAATAAAACTCATAGGGAAAATTTGTCTTGGAAAAACTGTTGTATTGTTGCTAAAATGCCGTCTGCCCCTTGGAACTGGGATGCTCCTGACAGACTGTTGCCATTCTTGTTAATTTTACCAGCATCAAAGAGAAAACAATTCAAGTGGCAGGTGGGGAGCCTCTGAGGCCACAACCACATTTCCCTGATTTTTATCTGTGGACCAGGCATCCCAGAGTTCCCAAAACTGTATTCTGGGTGGCTGATGTGCCTGGCACTCCTAATGCAGTTTGGTCTTCATTGGCAGGGAGACTTCAGGGAGATTAAATCTGGGAATCTTTTCAGTGAACCCAAAGGCACAGTATGTTCTTGAAATTATTTTGGGGCATTTTGCTGGTCTGAACCTACCGAAGGCCACTGTATATGTCCAGCCCTCTGGAAGGGCTTCTCAACAGTTCTGCATGGGAGTCTTGCAGGGTTTTGAGATTTTACCGCCTCTAATGCAATGCTGAGTCCTCTTTCAGACATTTGATATCCACTAACATTAGTGGCACTATCCATATTAATATAATGTATGGATCTGGCCAGGTATCTTGGAGTTTGCTACTCACTGCACAACATGACAATACTAATAACATTACAATTATATATTAACTGAGAGGAGGGGTTGTAACATGTGATAGTGCTCACAGAGTACTCTAATAAACTCCAAAACCATTACTACAAAAACACTCTTGAACAGTCAGGTTACACCATCATCAATGTGTCTGTATTGTTACACACATGAAATAACACATTAAGATGTTTTTAGTGGATATGACAATCTTTTCCACTTTTCTCTGGGGACTAGATAATGGCTTATGGATATATTAATCCTTTTGATTTGGGCATATATTTTAACATGATGGATGTGTGGTATTCAACAATGTTTTCTGCTTGCTGAGATTTTGCTAATAAAAAGGTAAAAATAAATTCACATAGGAATGTGTCCATTTCAAGAGCACATCTGCAGCCTGACCATGTTCTTTATTCTCAGGGCAATTATTGTTTTGAACGTTAGCATGCATTAAGTGACTGTTTTTTGTTGCTGTTGTTTTTTTAATTGCAGAGATGCTTAAACTTCCAGCAGGTACAGGGACAGATGGGAACACGCTAATTCTGAGACTCCCATCAGGAGACAACATATCTTGTAGACAGAATATTGTATCATGACAGCATGCAAATTACTTGACAGATGCGTTGTTCAGATGTAGTGCTACATCCCAGTGCTCCTCCCATTGCCAAAAGCTAATATGCCATTTTAAAGAAGAAAATTGGGTTAAAGTTCTGCTGTCTTTATGTCATGAAGAGATCTGCCAAACTCATCAGGATGATTTTTTTTCTCCAATTTACACAATGCTAATTGTGATTCACTTTGGACTCCTTACTATATGTGTCTTAATACATAATAATGAATTATGAATTTCTCTTTTCACTGAAATGCTGTGTAACAGGAAGTGAGTAAGGAAGCGATGATTAAAATTCTTCAAATTAACCTAACCTATCTGCCTTACAGGCTGATTTTGATAATAAGCCTGACTCCCTTTTCTTCAGCGATGGGCAGCGAAGAATTGACTTTGTTCTGGTGTATGAAGATGAAACAAAAATGACTCATAAGAGGAGTAATCATAAAAAGCAAAAGGTAAGTTATTTTTTGTATAAATCTGAACATCTGTTGGGTACTAGAGCAGCGGCCATAAAGGACAGCGCCCTTTACCAGAATGGCAGCTGCATTGCCCTGTCGTGGGAGTTCTCCTGAGAGCTGTGAGACAGGCTCATAAACCAAGCACTGTGTCCATCAGCATGTGCTGGGGGACCTCAGAGCATGCTCCTTGGAGGGAACCCTTCAGGAGGCGTGAGCAGAAAAAAATTATAATTAGGATCCCATTTAAAGATAGACCAAAGATCTTCAGACTAGAGCAACTTTCTTTTTCTATATCTACAGTGCTTGAATTAGGCCTTCAGTGGACTTTGGTATTAAAACCAGAGTATTTAGGATAAGCAAGAAAGAGCCAGCTGACTGAGCGCTCCAAATGACAGTTAAATACACTGCTGACATTTTGTCCAGTGAAGTACCTAAGTTGTTTCTGGGGAATACCTGTCACTTTGCCATCAGAATTTCTCCAAGTACCACTCTTTCCCATGATGCTTCAGCAGTTTGACCCTCTTTAAAGACCTTGCAAAAAAACTGACTCAAGCAAATAATTGCTTGATGCTTCCTAGCAAATGTGAACAGCAACCATAAATATTTTTTTAATTCCATTTTTTAATTATTTTCACAAGTCTGTCAGAGAACTTTATTCATTATGGCATCTGAAGCCACAAAAATAAGCTCAGCCATGCTGCTGAGCTTTTTAAACTGCAAACTGCCTGAGAAATAAGCACCCACTGAATGGTAGTTCCCTTGGAATTTGCACTCTCCCACCCACCGCTTTCTTCTCTGATTTAGCAGTTCTCCATGTTCCAGCAGCCTCTGGTAGAAGCAGGCAAGGACAGAAACACCAACAAAAGCAGTTTAAATAGAAATAACAATTTGCCATTGGGGAAGAGAAGAGTAGGAGTAAAAAGGCCATAGCCAAGCTGGTTGATAGTCCTTACACAGTGTTGTCATTGGCACTGTCAGGGCAGCTGTAAGAAATGTGGTTAGTAGGGCTCTGGAGAGTCCTGCAGTGGGTGGATGTTGAATTACACATGTTCACAAGTTCAGCAATAAAAATGAATTGAAAGAGGTAATTAGCAACAAAATCTGCCCCCTTGGAAACAACTATTTTTATCAAGAAGCATTTTAAATTTGTTTGTAGTATTTAGCCATTACCCAGATGTATGCTAAAATTATGAGCGTATTTTCTAAACAGTGATGGAAATTAAATGTGAACAGTGGAAACATGTTTTTAGTGCTGCATGAAGGTTAGAACAGTAGCCAGATGAAAACTGTGAAAAATTATACCGGAAGACTGTGGGCAAATGCACTGAGTGCACGCAGAAAGAGGTTGCTTTCAAAGGTCTAGGGCAAGTTCAGTGGTGAGCAGCCTTAATGGTTAGGAGCTGGAGCACTTGTCTTGTGAGAAGAGGCTGAGGAAGCTGTGCTTATTCAGCCTGGAGAACAGAGGATTTCAGGAGGATCTAACAGCAGCGCTCTGGCATCTGCAGAGCTATCCAGGAAGACAAAGTCAGTTCTCTACAGTGGTGCATAGGAGAAGGACAAAAGACAGCAGGCATGGACTGAAGAAAGAGAGGTTCACACTGGAGGAAGATGAACTATGAAGATGGTGGAGCAAGCTGTGCAGTCCCCATCTGATCTTTTCAAGACCTGACCACCTGATCAGGTTGGGCTGGTGACTTCCTGAGGTCACTTCCAGCCTGAATTTCTGTGTGATCCTCTGACCCTAAGGTACAGCCAACACATAACCAAGGCAGCTCTCTATTTTTGTCATGTCTTTCAGTATCAGGACTCTTCATTTGATTGTGTTTTTATTCAAATTTTGGTGAAACCAAAGTCTATTTTCAATTACTTAATAACTCTGCCATTGTGAGTCTGTGAGATTGCAAGGGATGGTGAAGATGTGTCAGAAGATGAACACAGAGGCGATAGCAATGTTTGCAGCTGGGGTAGACATGAACAGTGAGAACCTAAAGTCAGAGGGGTAACGAGGAAGGCATGGGCAAGAATTTTGATACTGGAAACACAAATAGTGCTGAAAGTGCAATAGAAAGTATAGAAAATTGGGATGAAGACATGGCAATCATAGAGGATTTCCTAAAAAAATAGATACAAGTATGATACCAAGCTGGAGAACTAATGAAGGAATCCACAGCTGATCATGGAACAGATAAAACATTACACAAATTCAGGTGCCTGAGGACACTTAAAGGAAAGAGGAAGTAAAGAAAGGATTTTGTTCGTTAACCCTATAAAGACTGAAATGAGTCACCTAGTCATGACTAAATGCTTTGTGATGCAGATTGGAAATACTGACTACCTCTCACCTTCCAGCACTTCACACGCAGGTTGTCATTAGTTTAGAAAGCATTTCAGTTACCCATTGTTGAAGGAACAATTTTTAAAAACTTAAATAGGTAGAGATTTCCCAAATCCTCAGCATGGACAGGTGCAAGGCAGCTCCAAGCATGCAAGTACCTCGAAAATACAGAGGTATTTATTCTCACTTGTTGTGCAAGTGGAGGAAGCTGTACTCCCTTGAGAGAATAAACATTTTGGCCTATGACAGTTCCCAGAAAGTTGTAGAGGTGATGTTGCTGAAGATATATGCAGGTTTCATCCATGTAGGCATAAAAGCGATTTGCTAGCTTATGTCCGCTGACAATATTATTTGCTTGTTTGTTTTTGTATTTTGGGGTAAATGAGTGTTGGTGTGCTTCCCTCCTGCTCATGTGCTTCTGAAATCTGGCCTAAAGGAGGCAAAACTGAACTACTGAAATCACGTCCTCATGGAAGCTTCTAACATAACTTACAGATTCAAAGGTTAGCAGATAAGGTTCATATGTGCAACTCAGTTTGAACTCCAAATCCTTTTAAATTATTTTACAATTACTTTAGTAAGCACAACAAAAGCAAACTATCAGGATCAGATTCCAAAAACTCTGCCTAGCAAGCAATTAAGATTCCAGCCCAAAGCATGTTTTTTAAACCTCACTATTTTATGTATTCTATTTGTCAAGATAGGTTGCCATCAGAAGAGAAATTAAATATCAACAGTCTCTTTCAGAATGCTCCAAAATACCACTTTTATCTGTTGGGATCCTGAAGTAACTCATTGTGAAAGTTAAAAGGACAATGCCATACAGACAAACTCAAAATAAATTGTTGTGGAATGTCATTCTAGTCCATCCGCTTTCCCCTAGCAGAAATAATCTGAAAAGCTGTCAGTGACTTAAGTAGGAATGTAGACAATGTGGGCAAGGCTGGATAAGTTTGTCTTCTTAAGCAAACAGTGAGCAGTTCCCACCTCTAGATTTGTTTGGATTAGATAGCCAGGAACAAAAAGCATGAATAACTTTCAGAAAACCAATTGCACTTCTCCCTGTTGTCTGGCGTGTGTCACACCCTTGGAGAAAGAACAATGTTTGGGGTTACACAAAGAGCAGTAGCTCCATGCTGTTTTATGCTGTAATTTGATGCAGTGAAGGATGGCAGGCTGTATACACCTGTGGTGTGCCCGGCCAGCCTACCCAGGAAGTTTGATAGCAGAGGTGAAAAAGACTGTTGAACACTGATATTGTTATGGGAAACTTTGCTCAAAAGAAATTCAAGAAAAATATGAGGAGACATTGTTCTATCACTGCAGTCAAAGCAAGTGCTCCCTACAATTCACAAAACAGAGAAAACCCCCTTAGTGGTCTATTACCAATTTCCAGACTCTCAATCTTGTTAGTCTCCTCAGCTTGGCAAGACAATGGTCAGACATTGAAAGCACCGTGGTGAGAAAGCAGCTCCCAAGAGCTAACCCTTCACGTGCCTGTAATTGCTGATATGCATTTACACTATGCTTTCCCTTTCCTAAAATTATGTCTGATTATATATCCCATATTGTATCACTCTGTTGTCTTGCCATTCAATCATCAAAATCTATGTCAATTTTATGTTGGCAGCATTACCATAGTTATGTTGTTATTACAACTTAATCTTGCAAGTAGCTGAGCAAAATACTAGATACCAAAATAAAGTTGGAATAGTCTCCACAATCCAGCCAAATAAGACATTATATCTTTACACTGCATTCCCCAGTCTGTGCAAAACCACTGTAGACTCCTTTGGGTAAAAGTCTAGTTTCTCCATAGATAATCACACACATAATTCAATCATTTATATAAAATAGGAAAGCCCCTAATTAGCAGAAGTTCCCAGGGGCTTTATTTCCCGCTGCTTGCATTAATGCATTATTAGAAATCTTAATATTGTCAACATTCCTCTAAGATTTTGAGGGCAAAATTAATTTGGGGCACTCCTCACCATAATCAATTATTAAAGCAACCTGAATGGTAAGATTTAAAAAAAAAAAGAAAAGAAAAAAAGCATTAGATTTATACAAATGTAAATCACTCAGCATCTCTTTGTTTTGGAAGACATGAAATAAGTATCTGGCCCTATGCCTTCTTTATTAGCAAAAGTGAAGCAGAACTCAGGTTGAAATGCTTTCATGATTCGGTATTATTCACCTTAAAAAGAACAATGTGACTAAGGAAGATACAAAGAGGTAGAATTAAATGAATAATTTTCAGCATGGTGGAAGAGTTAATAATAGAATGACAAATAACTCCGTTGTGGTACATATTTCAGCTATCAGGCAAAAGGACTGAGAGGAAATCATTATGTAGTTTGCTCAGAAGCCAAGATGACACGAACCTTTAGCTTTGAGGAAGAATGGAGAACACTATTACCCGTGAAATGTTGACAAATGCAAAGAAAGATCACTGTGAGGAAAAAGCCTCATTCACATTTAATTGAGCACTCTTAATAGAAGAAAAAACATTTAGACTTCATGGGAAGCACGTATGTTAAGGTACAGTTACACTGATACTATTTTATATATTTACATATGTATAATAAACTATAAATACGCACTGTATATGTACAATGTTAGATACATAGGAAAAAAAGCATAAAGATCATTATCATGTCATTAATAAAGAAGTGAATTAATAGGAGATGGAGAAATACTTCTGTGAAAAGTGTGGATTGAAAGATTTGGATCTCACTGTTCCTAATTCATGAAGAAATGAATAAAAATGCAGAAAAATCTAAAACATGAAAGAAGTACCTTTTTATAAATTGTAGTATTAGTAGTGTTAGTCCATTATGACCATTGCTACAGGTAGATGCTGCAGTTGAGAACTAACAAGATGTAGATTATTAATTTCAAGAATTGCTAGAGTTTCGGAAAAATGTTTTTTTTTCCTTCAGAGATTTTCAACATCCTTTAAACATTAAAGAACAAGATGAAAAATATGTGGAGATGAAACTGACCCATTCCTGTGGAACTCCTGAGGACTTTTGCCTTTTTGCTGAAGTGCCTCAGTTTTGCCCCCTGTATTAGATGGGTCTTCATCCTGGTCCTGAAGACCAGTTTCTACATACCTATCAAAGTTTCAAATACTCTGTCTAATTGATTATTTATTGACTGTGGTCCTTTGCAACAAGACTGAATTTAAGCACAGATCTTAAGGCCGCTATTGTGGTTGTAGAGAACCAGGCTATAGAAGCCATTGGACCATTCTGTCTTAAAGAAAATCAAAGTTGCTGTACTGGGAGCATAGAATCCCTTAAGCACAGCATATAAGCAACCAAAAAAATTGTCCAGTGGCATGAGGACATCTATGGAGCAAAAGAGAAATATACAGAAGTTACAGTTTACTACACTGCATACCTACCATTGCCTGATTCAAGAATAAAGCAGTGAGTCCCAATTTGTAAATGCTATCACCTTCTGCTGAAGCGCTCACAGGCCTCCCAACTCTCACACCTGTCTACAGCCCCACCCTCCTACCCACACTGATACTTAGATATGCAGTGTGTAGGCCAAGGAGAGCTGGCCACCCTTAACTCTGTAAACAAGTAGCTCACTAGGGAACTATCTGGTTGATGTAGAGAGTCTTCAAAGTGGAATGCCACGCATGAATTTTCAATTTTTTTCCTAAATCACTTATGGAGTTCTATATTTTTTATTCTGGGGGGAGATAGGCTGTTTGGGGTTTTTTGAGGGAGGAGAGTTGTGTTTGTGAATAATCAAATTCATTTCAGGTTTGAAATATCAGTCATTTCAGATTGTTCCTAACTGCCAGCAAAGTGCTGGTTCTGTGAGCTGAAATTAAAAGGATCTACATATTTCAACTTTACTGAGGGAAACTTGTCATACCCTTCCGGGGACATTGAATGCTCGTGAGAAAGCACCACTGATTTCACAAGTGCTATCAGTTTCTTCCTTTAGGGCTGCTTATCTATGGGCTACAGTGTAGACGGATCCTACAGTTTGAACCACTCTGTGAGCATGTATGATTACTGTGAAAGAAGAATAGGAAGAGATATAATGAGAAGGAAAGTGGTTATTGATTTTCATGGAACATCCTTGAGAGAAAAAAAAAAAAAATTGTTTAAAAGGCAGATTAATGGGGAAAGGGAGGCTGCCCTCAGTAGTTCACTTAGTGCATAAAGGTAGAGGAGGTCACAAGTTTCAGTGGGAACTGTTGTTAACTGTCAAAATTTGGGGCAAGTTTTTACCTCTATAATGTACTATAGACTAAGAGAGCGAATTCTCCACAATTGCACTGGAGTGCTGAATTACTCATCAGAAAAAGAAATCCCTTATCTAGGTTAGTAGGGAAAGCTGCACCTACCACAGTAGCTGCCAAGTGGGTTATGGAGATAATGACCCAAGAAGTCTTCATTTTGTGAGGCAACTCTGTTATTTTATGCATGCACTTTTGGAACAGATGCCTTACAATTTCAATGCCTTTTAACAGAGGAAGAGACAAGTATATGAATCGAACCTGATAAACAACGGCCTGCAACTTGAAGCAACACGATCGGTGAGTGCTCTTTCTTTTGTGTGCTGTGCCTGAAAGCAGAAGCTGCCCCTGTATGGATAAGGAACTGGATATATGAACTGACTGTTACATTTTTCTCCTCTTCTTGGATTCTAGGTTTTGGATGAAAAAACTATTTTTGTGAAAGTGCATGCACCTTGGGAAGTGCTATGCACGTATGCTGAGGTCATGCACATCAAATTGCCTCTGCAGCCCGATGATCTGAAAACTCGGGAGTCAGCTTTCAACTGGTTTACTAGACTCTTCAGGGTGGATGAAAATATCATCAAACCCGAGCAAGAGTTTTTCACTGCTCCTTTTAAAAGGGAACATTTATCCAACTTTTATATTCAAGACAAAGACTCATTTTTCAATCCAGCAACAAGAAGCCGAATTGTAAGTCCATGGAGTATTTCCAGCCTTTAGTCTTAAAAGGCAAAAAACATTTTAATCAAATCAGTGCAATTGCCCTCATGGAAGCATCTTGAAAAACTGTTAAATATTTGGGATGCAACAGTTCTGTGTCATTTATGAAAGAAAGTGGGGAATCTCAAAGGACAACAGTGCGTGCATCTGTCCTATTTCTGTTTCACCAGAATTTAAAGGGGGGGGGGGGGGGAGGAGGGAGGGAGGAGGCAGTTCCTATGCCCTGTGCAATTAAATTCATCTACACTGCTTACCTTTTCATAACTCACCTGTATGTTGAAACAGGTACAGCCACTTATGATTACTTTCAGGTTGCAAGAAACACAAAATATTTTGTAAATTTTAGGTTCATTTTATCCTGTCCCGTGTGAAATATGCGACCAAGAATGTAAAGAAGTTTGGCATTAACAAGTTACTGGACACTGGAATCTACAAAGCAGCATTTCCCCTTCATGACGTAAGTCCAGAACTTGCAGTAACGGTGAATTTAGAAATAGAACTCTGCAGATTAGAGTGTGTAAAAGGTAGTAGAAAATACAAGCCTTACTCACTGGTGTTTTTATCCACACGGTAGCACATGACATAGTCTGGCTTAAGAAGATTATCTCCAAAATGCTGTTTGTTAAAAATGTAGCTCCGTGACTGAAACATGATATATTTTATTTAGGATATGTTAATCTTGTATTCTCTGGGAGATGTAGGTCAGTAAAGTGCCTGGCTAACAGAGGAGCCTGGGAGCACAAGAGTCATGGTTCCCATGATGCACTCTATCATCATTTCTAAATAAGTTTTCACGTTTTTGCACTACTTCATTCTTCAGTATAAAAACCCATACCAAATGTCAGCATTTTAATCGAGACGTAGAACACAAGCTTCATCTTGTGAGCAAAGACAAAGATACCATTGTATCGACACCCACACACCTCCTCCCCCATCCAAACCACTCTTCTATGTCTGAGGTGTGTTCTGCTGAGAAGAAATTGAGAAAATGGGAGGTCAGAAATGGTAACTACGTGAGATGTTTGGACTCTGCTGAATATATTCAGGAGGTCTCCAAGGATTTAAAGAAAATTTTTAAGTCAGAATCAAGACAAATCACGTTTCTTGGAAGTAACTCAAAGCTTTACAGGATAGAATTAATATCATTCGCGAATATCTATTTTTAAGGTTGTCTTTTAAAGATTTAAAATCTGCCTTGCAGACTATTTCTGACATAGCATGGGGAATTTGGGCTCAGCATGCCTAATAATTAATGACAGTCTTTTTATACAATCAAAATTATATATCAGAGCTACTCTGAAAATCAGAAGTAGCCTATTGATTTCTACAAAAGTGATTTTTCTTGTCGTATTACAGGTACAGAATGAAAAATTCCATGAAATAAAACAGGCTTTACTGAAATGGGTTTTCAAATAACTTGGTAAAAAAACATGAGGATTACCTCCAAGTCTGCTGTCTTTTAAACATAAATACAAAACAGAGACTAGACTCCCTGGATTCATCCCTTGGACTTTCCGATCTTTATTCCAGAACAATATTGCTTTAGAACAAAGCATGTTACCACGTGAAAGCTACTTAAAATCCATATTAAAGCAGTCCTGTTATCAAATTAGAATGGATCCTTTTCTGTTTTGTTTTTCTAAGTGCCAAGACACTGACACAGGCTGAGAATTTAAGTTGATGAGGAGGGTCTGTTACTTTCAGCTCACATGTGTGAAGTGGTTGCTTTAGTATTCAGAGTCTTTCTGACAGCCTTCCAGAATGAATCCTGATGCAATCTCAGAGCTACTTCCCAGGTGTTCTCCTGGATTGCAGTGGCAAAAAGGCTATTCCAGTGTCTGGATTCATGCTGCAAGTTCTATGGAGATGAGAGCTGACCCATGCTGGTTCCATCAATGGTTACGTTAATTATCTTCTTCCCGCGCTTTCTGTTTTGCAGTCTAGTTTTGGGCACCTGTCAACTGATCCTGACTGCCCAAGTGAACGTTATCTTCTCTACAGAGAATGGGCTCACCCAAAAAACATTTTGAAATTGCAACCCCTGGATTTCATCAGGTTGGTGGATGTGAATGGAGCAGCATGGAGCTGTGTCAGGGGAGGGTCAGGCTGGGTATAGGAGAAGATTCTTCATCAGAAGGGTGACCAGGCACTGGAACAGACTCCCTGGGACAGTGGTCACGGCCCTAAGCTGACAGAGTTCAAGAAGCACTTGGACAATGCTCTCAGACCTGGGGTTTGGATTTTAGGTCCTGTTGGGAGCTGGGAGTTGAATTCGAGGATCCTTATGGGTCTTTTCAATCTCAGGACGTTGATTCAGTGTTTCTGTAGCGTGACTATGGCTGGACTAATGCTGAGGTAACAAGGAATTTATGTAACTATGAATTTATGTAACATGTCTGGGTTTTGAGATGTCACAACATAGGTACATATACCTCTATCATAGCTCTTGCATGGGGGCACACTCTGGGTTTGCTTTCATGATGAATCAATTCATGAAAAACATCCTCTTAAAATTTTTCTTTGCTAGGTATAATCTGTCTTTTTTCATTTTCTCTCCCTTCCAGTCCTCATATGCGACCATAAAAGTGGTGACATACATAGAAATACCTAACCATGATGCTTCTGCAATCCCAATGTTCAGACTAGAGGAATGTGGAAATGAAAGCTGTCGTATTTGAAACAGAAATTTGAATTTACTTGCATTTCATTAAATAAAAAAATACATTCCTCCCCACAGGAAATATTACGGAGAGAAAATCGGAATCTATTTTGCGTGGCTGGGCTTTTATACTAATATGCTGATCGTGGCTGCAGTCGTAGGAGTTGGTTGCTTTCTGTATGGATTCTTCATGAAGGATAACTGCACTTGGAGGTAACTGATCAGGTCTATTTCAATATTACATGCATTTTTTATCAGTCCTCTACTGAACACAGTTTTCAAGACATAGCATTGTAGGAGGCAAAATGAAAGAGCACGACTTATGGGTTTGAAAGGGACGGTATGAAATATGAGATAGATAAGTAATAGATGTGCCCGTGCCAATAGAGCACTAGACACGTGAGTCTGTTACCACAGTATTTTCTTCATACCTCGCCCTAAGTCACCACACCTAGTGTAGAAATAAAAAGAACAATAATCAGAAGTCAGTATAAATCTCTGTAGCATCATTTTCAGAGTGGTAATCTTTAAAGGATGTATCCAAAGGCCCTGATAAAACCCCTGAACTTGCTTTCTTCTATTTTGAGAGAAGAAAACTGGGAGAGCAAGAGCACGTGGGGCTTCAGCTGCCCAGGATACACTGGGAAGAGAAGCATAGCAATGACACATATTGTCTCATCAGAACATGGTGAGATTGAACCATGACACAAGGACCAAGGAAAGAACACCTGGGTGCCAGATCACCTACAAGACATCACACCATACAGCCCCAGTGAGGGAGGGAGTATTTTCTCTCCAGGTCATCCAGTTTAGAGAGCTAAAAAATGGCAATGGGGATGTTTTGAGGGAGGGGGGAAGATACATAAGAGCAGACCACTGGTGAATTATTTCTCATATCCCTGACATGATTGCACCCTTTGTGCACAAAAGGACTAAGAATTTAGTGTTGGTGAGTGACTGACTAATTTTGTTTTTAGCCAAGAAGTATGTGATCCCAACATAGGAGGTAATATCATAATGTGCCCTCAGTGTGATAAAGTATGTACCTACTGGAACCTCACCATCACTTGTGAATCATCCAAGGTAACTACATTTACAGCTTATAGACATGCTATTAACCTTTCCCTAGGACTGCATATAAAACAATGTTGTTCTCCACTACTGCATAATTACTACTCTACTCCTGCATAATTACTAGAGCTGTGCAAATAGTTGTGCCTTTTGATACAGCAACTGAACTACGTAAAGTTAACAATTAAAAAATGTTCCATTTTGACCTCAAATGAAAAAAATAAGACTTTTTAATTTTACATAGCCCCCAGTGACTAAAAGATTTTTTTATTGAAAATGGAACATTGTGGTTTCATTTTGGGGTATTCCTTTCCTTTTTGGTAAACGAAGCAAAACAAAACAAACATTCAATTACTAAAGACTTGATTGAGTAACTCTGAGTCAATTTTGCTTAGGAAAAGTTTGGAGCATGTTTTGATGTTTCTAAATACTCCCCCCTATCTCCCCAAAGAAATTATCTGAACCCGTGCCATGAATTTGACATGAGTTGTCAAGGAGCAGTGGGTACAGGGGGAGGCCAATATTAGCCATGACAGGTGCTGTGACTTGTTTGTGTCCTGTTAACCATGGCTTGGCATGGCCACACTCTTGCACTCAGTCCATGTCCATAAGAATCTATCTTTCTTTCTCCATTAACTTTTGCCACTAGGCTAGTGTTAGCCTTTTGTCATTCCTTTCCATAGATTCAGTCACTCCAAAATTACAGTTTTTTAGCTATTAATTATGAGTGTTTTGCCCTGCTTTAATGAATATTCTTGCTTGAGTGCACTTAACGTATAACGCACAAGAAAGAAGACAGGGAAAATGATATTATAGAAAGAAAAGGCAAATACCACTCTCATCAGAATGCATGTTACCAACTACCTTGATTTGTTGTCATCTCACTTATGAGAAGCAGAGATATTCTTTGCTTTTTTGTGGCTGTATTGAAAATACGTAGTTTTATGCCCAGTTCCCAGGCAAGAAGCACTGCTTTTCCTCTTCCTGTGCAACAGGTGGAAGGAAGTTTAACAGCACACCACTCTATTATCCTTTTGCTGCATGTTTCATTTACACTTTTAATGCCAAGCTTTGCAGTTATTTTCCTTAGTTTACTGGAGGGTGTTGTACATTGACAGAAGTTGAGAAAACTCCAACAATAAAGATTGTTTATTAAACTACACGAAAATGAACCTGTCCAGTGAGCAGCTTCAGTTCTGCTTCAATGTAGAAGAAAGTACTGTTTGATTGTGTTTTAAGGCCTTTTTTCTGTTCATTTTTTCCAGAAACTCTGTATATTTGATAGCTTTGGAACACTGGTGTTTGCAGTGTTTATGGGAATATGGGGTAAGTCAGTTTTGATGGCTGTGGTTTGTCATGCAATTTTGGCCAAGCATACAGCATTAGCCAAAAAAAAGTGGATAAATTTACAACTGCTTCATTTTCTAGCACTCTGCAGTTTACCAGTAGGTAGTTCAGTAAAAGACACATACATTCACAGAATCACAGAATCACAGAATTGTAGGGATTGGAAGGGACCTCCAGAGATCATCGAGTCCAACCCCCCTGCCAAAGCAGGTTCCCTACAGCAGGTCGCACAGGTAGGCGTCCAGGCGGGTCTTGAATATCTCCAGAGAAGGAGACTCCACAACCCCCCTGGGCAGCCTGTTCCAGTGCTCCGTCACCCTCACCGTAAAGAAGTTCTTGCGCACATTCGTGCGGAACTTCCTATGCCCTAGCTTCATCCCATTTCCCCTTGTCCTGTCCCCACGCAGTACTGAAAAGAGTCCAGCTTCACCACAGATCTTTTTAGCAGCATAGAATCATAGAGTAGTTTGGATTGGAAAGGACCTTAAAGATATCTAGTTCCAATCCTCTTGCCATGGGCAAAGACATCTTCCAATAGATCAGGTTGTCCAAAGCCCCATCCAGCCTGGCAGATACTATGGTTGACAGATGTCTGTTCATCCGTTTTCCCCCTTACTGCACTATTAAGGATAGATGGGCAGGTAGGTAATAAGAGCTTATTGTGTAAGAGAACGAAAAGTTGTAGAACTTAAATGTTGGTCTTCTGTACCTGCGTTTGTTTTAACTTGGAGAAAAGTCTGAGAGAAGTGATTAGAGCTGCCTCGTGTTCATCCAGCAGGAGCCACATGCTTAATTACATCCAGCAAAGGAGCTGATTTTTCCCAAAAATCCTTGCAGCTGCCTGTGCCTATTAACAACCATATGACTGTGCAAAGCAATTGGAAAAAAAAAAAAAACCATTTATTTTATTTCCCAGTCATTTTTTCCTCCTGTCTTCGTTTAAGAAAGAGGGTTTTTTTTTGTGAAAATGTAGTAATTACAAACAGTAGAGATATTTTTTATCAGAGAAAATGTATCTGAAACCAGGATATTTCCTGTGGGTGAAATCACTCAGCTTCAATGGATTAGGCAAGGTTTCTTTCCACAGTTTTATTTGTTCATATTAGCAACTATCTTAACTGCCTTTTATTGCACTGCCTTATCCAGAAATTGTCAAAATAATTTACACTCTAGGTATAAAGGGTACTGCAGAGAAAATAACTCATTTGACACTTACAGTTCATGTGTAGGCTGACAAGAATGCATAAATTGTTTTCTTTGTAAAACACATTGTATTCTTATTTTCCTAATAAGACCTAAAATGCTTTAGAATAACTATTTCTTTAAAGAGTTTTAAAATGAACCGTCATCTCAAAAAGAATATTTCTTTCAAAACACTTGTTAAATTCAAAATGCCAACAGGAAATTAAAAATAAAAATAAAAATAAAAGAATTAGAAGTTTGATACTAATGTAATCTTCCACCATTTGAATAGCTAATTTACTTGTAATTTGCTTTTTAATTAAAAATTCTGCTTGATGTTTTGAAGAAGGTTCCAAGAGTAATAATTACAAAGTTAAGCTGCATGGTTGTAATGATGGCTGCAAGGTCTATTAGTCTTCTCATTGTAAGTCCACTACAGAAAGAGGTGAATTGTATTACAACAATTGGGACAAAATTGTACTGAATCCAAATGACCCAGGGTCCTGGTACAATTCTAGCTGTAATTTCTATCTTGCTCTGTTACTTTGGTAGACATCCTGGTCCAAAATAATTAAAAGACTATTTGATTTTTACATACTCTATCATATCATTATCATCAATATCCTTTTTAATAATTATTTTTTTAAAAAACTATTCCATTCAAGGATCTCACAGCACCATAAAACATTGGGGAAGTTGGCCTCAGGAATTAACCCCCTGTACATCAGTGCTCCGGATGAGGGCTTTTGCTTTTGCCATTTCTCCCCTGATGGCACAAGCAGGTTGACAAAGATCCTGAACAAGGAGCAGCTTCCACCTTCTCTTGCTGCTGGAGGCCCTCTCTGAGCAAGATCAGTTCAGCAAACATGTTCTCCAAAATGCTGGTATAAAATAAAATAAAGGGAGGAAAAAAAAAGAAAAAGAAAAAGAAAAAGAAAAAGAAAAAAAAAAAAAGGTGAAATATTGCAGCAGCTCCTTCCCAGTTCAGAAAGAGCAACTTGGCTGCTGGATTACTTACTAGCAGAAGTTTTCTTTGCCCTGGGGCTCTGAAAGCTGCCCTGTGCTGTGAGCCCTACTTTTGCTGTTCACATAGAGGGCAGCACAGATGTGGGCCCTACACTCCTGGCCTCCCCAGCAGCAGCTGGATTTGCAGCTGGAGCTAATCAGGATTGCCTGCAGTTTCCCTCATTTGGGCTGGGGCCGCAGCATGCAGTTAGAGGCTTGTGGAAGGCTGATCTCCTTGCTCTGCAGGCAGAGGCAAATGTGATTCCCTGGCCCACTGCTTGGAGTAGCTTTAGTGCTTGTGAGCCTGAGGTAGTGGAGAAATCCCCCTGAAAGAGGCCCGTGAGCAATCAGAGAGGAGGATTTCCAGGGGTTCTGCCTGCATGCAGATGCCAAGGCCATCTCGCAGCCCAACCCTTGGAGTTTATTCATTCATAAATACTTCAGTATGAGGTTTATTGACCACACCTGAATTTGGAAATAACCTTTAATGTTTGGACTTATAACTGCATGCCGTCAGTGCTTCATCATTCAGGATGAGGTGCCAAAATAATAAACGTTGGGGGATTAATTACTCCCAGACAGTGGGAGCTATGAGAGAAGTACAGTGAAGGCAAACACTCACTCCTCCTGGAGGCAGTGATGCAGAGCCACACCACTCATTGAATCTGAGGACATGCAGCCACCATCAGTACAGCATCCCCTGTACTCACACCCATGTCCTGAGCTCCTCCAGCCTTCCCAGCTGAGTCTCTCACTGCCTGTGCTGTCAGACCTACCTGCATCACACCTCAGGTCAAGATCATGAGCTTGGTTAGACTGGCATCTTTCAAACACCATGTAGGCATCTATGTGCCTGCTTCCCTCAGTGTTCCCAGCTCCAGGAGCACAGTCCAGGGAAACTGCTGACTCGGCCCAGAGGGTCTCAAAGCTCCTTGCCATGCAAAAAGAGCTGCAGCGGATTCAGATTTGTGCCAGCAGAGGAGGAAAGGCAGCTGTGGTTAAGCAGTTTTGCCTGAGCTAGCATCATCAGCTCACGTAGTCTGCAAACAGATCATTTGTCCACACAAAAACTGCAGACTGAATGAACACAAGCTTTTCCCTGTGGCAATTTTTTGCTTACTGAGGTTTTCTTTGTGAGAAATCCTGCGCTCTCCAACATTTTTCTTCATCTATCCAAACAACTTGCTGTCTTATGCATCCCATGGTAAACTTTTTCAAAAGCAGTCCATAGTATGAAATCCAAAGTGATAATATTCCAGCCTTGGGCAGAAAGCAGATAAATGTATGTATATTCTTTAGGATGTGTTTACGATACCACTTAGCCCAGGTTTCTCTTATTAAAGTACCTAAATGTCCAAAGCAGTAATTCCATAAAGAAGTAGATCAGTTATTTTCTTCCTCATGGGCACCTGACACCATCATACTTGCTAGTAAGGGTTTTGTTCCATACCTGTGGAAAGTTGCGTGGAAATAGGAGCCATGTGGTATATAGCCCAGCAGTTCAGTGCCCAACTGTTGCTCCTTCTGTTTGCCTTCTGGACAGTTACCTTGTTTTTGGAATTTTGGAAGAGAAGGCAGGCTGAGCTGGAGTATGAATGGGATACAGTGGAGTACTTAGAGCAAGAAGAACAAATTCGCCCAGAATACGAAGCTCAGTGCACTCACGTAGTAGTGAATGAAATCACACAGGTAAGGACTATTTTGGTACCTGGTCAGAGCTACTGCAATAGACATGTTATGGGAGCACTGTGAAAATGATGAATCTGGAGTGGAAAAGAATAAATTGGCAGTGCTTCAAGGAGAGCTGATAAGCTGGCCTGAGGATAGTGAGCTTATAAATTCCAGATGTGTAGGAGGGAGACTGTACTAACCATAGGCATCTCTTAGTTGCCTGTTGGAGGATCTACTGAAGCTCCTGTGTCATTAAGGAACAGAAATAGACATTGTACCTAGCTTAGGAGAGAGACTAAGTCTGCATTATTAAATTTCCCAATAAACGATCCTGTGCTGCTGCCAGAGGCTGAGATCACAGAGCATTTGCTATCTTTCCCTAAAAAGAAGTCAGGAGAGAAAAAAAAAAAAGAAAAAAAAAAAAGAAAAGGTAAAACAGAGAGAAGGATGTTGCATTATTTATAATGGCAAGACATGTTTCTAACCTGTTTGAAATGTATAAATAGGTATTGTTGCCAAGTGAATGTAGATGCAATTACAATTAATAACAGCAAACTCACAGGGACAAGGATAATCCTCATTTTAATGAAATAGGATTCATATTTATGAGGATCTTAGTTTAGATTTCTACTCATTATATATTTTGAGTAGCTTCAGCTTCTGTAGCTCACTCTAGCCCATCGTCAGTTTTTATTATTCACTGTTAATATGTTACTCTAGCATTTATCAGATTATTTGCATTGATTTCACATTGCATCCACATTATACTAGTGCTTATTAGAGGACACTTGAAATGATTCCAAATTAACTGGTTTGAAGGGCACTGATCTCGGATACTATGATCAGCCAAGAACGATGGGTCCATTCAAAAAGACTATGCACCCTATTGTAGCTGAAATTAATAAAAGCTGAGGACATGCAGCCTCTGTGAAGTCATTTTTATCTTAGAATAGGCAGTAGATAGAGGCAACTGTAATCAGGTAAGTCTTCTGAAATCAAGAATAAATGTGAGTTTCCAGGATAAAAAAGGAAGAAGACATTCAGTGTCCTGTCGTGTCACAAAGGGCTAACTGGTGCATACAAAAATGTATGAAGAAAAGATTGGGTGCATCTTTGATCTGTTTCTGAATCTCTTACAGCAAGAAGAACACGTGCCATACACTGCCTGTGGGAAGTGCATGCGTATAACTTTATGTACAAGTGCAGTCTTCTTCTGGGTAAAGTTCTCCTTTTATTCCTTCACCTCATCAATTTACTTCTTCACTAAATGTCTAAAGAAGGATTCTCTTATCCTGATCAAGAGATATCAAAAGAATAAGTTCAGTTAGATTTCCATCTGATGCATTAACCAAGCCCATGAAGTATGGATCCACATGGACAAGGTCACTGTAGCCACCAGATAACTGATTAGCATGCAATCAGGAGAAAATATGCATTGAAATATCCCACAGCTGTAGCTTTATGAATGTCATCCACTGTTTTTTCTCTCATTATTTAAGGATCTATGCTTTTGTGAAGAGAGCAGGGAAGAGGGTTGTGGGTTTTTTTATGTGTTGTCCTCCCTGCCAGCGTGTGCCCTACTCAGTCCAGCTGTTTGGTTCGATATCATGTCTCACAGCTCTGGATTTCTTTCAGGTTTTTTGTTTCACTTAGAAGAGCAAATCCGACTGCTCTTTAATCTTTCAGAACTGCTGCTTTAATTATAACAACTTAAACTTGAAAGAAATCCAGCCACCCATGGAAGTGTATCACATGGTAAGCATACTCAGAGAGGTTGCCTTGAAAAGCTCAGTGTTTCAGCATGCTGTATGTTCTCCTCACATGCAGCACAAGCAGCAGCTGGGAAAGAACTCAAGAACTCATCCTAGATAATAGGAGACACAACAACACTGAGACAGAATGGTGGCTGGCAGTCCAGAAGCACTTCTTAATAGCTGAAGCACAAAGAAAAGAAGACTGGCTTGCTGCTGGATTTATATAGGCATGCTTCAGGTTGAAAGGAAGAGATTTGATCTAGTTTTGTCATTGTGTTACTGTACTCTCAAATTCTGTGCTGGGAGTGTGGAGGGAGGTGAATTTATGGCATTTTGCAGAGATAGTAAATAAAAAATGCACAGCTCTGAGGATCTGAGTCTGAGCAATAGGTGGAGAACTAGCAAGAAACCAGAAAGAGATGGAAAGTAATGTGAGGTGCCTGGAGCATGAGTACAGCTCCTGCAGATCACATGATGTGGCTTTAAATGTGTCTGTAATACCATCATGTGAAAGAGAAGGAACAGCCCCTTCCAGGGTCAGCATGGACCTGCTAGCACATTTGCCACCCTGCTAGTTGCCCAGCGTCCTCCTGGAACCATCACATGCCTTCAGGCATGAGATTTGATTACGCATCTCGTTATCTTAGCTCACATGGCAACAAGGCTTGTTATTAGTCATAAAACAGACCATCTCTTTTTGTTCCTGCAGATTCACTATGCTACATGAAAAATGCTTCTTTAACGGATTCTAGATTTATTGCCTTCTATCCCATTTGCGCATCCTCTTGTACTCATGGGATGGAATAAAAGGCACACAACCAGTTTCCTTTTGCCTATTGTAAAATGAATTTCAAACTTTCTTCCCAAATCCAGTAGTTCAACATTAATATATTTCCTACATTCTCCTGGCAGATTCTTTTGATTATTGCTTCAGTTATTGGAATCATTGTCTACAGACTCTCCGTTTTCCTGGTGTTTTCTGCCACATTGCCACGGCACATTAATGGCACGCAAGCAATCCGCAAGTACCTGACTCCACAGACAGCCACCTCAGTAACTGCTTCAATCATCAGCTTTATAGTCATCATGGTTCTGAACATCGTTTATGAAAAAGTAGCGATCCTCATTACTGACTTCGGTACGTCTTCGCTGTGCCTCAGACTGCAACTTTGGCTAAAACAACAAGCAAAAATAGCATTTGTATTTGTAATCAGAACTCCAGTAAATGAATATTTGTACCGTGCTTTTCAGAATTTTCCCACCGAATCATATGATACCATCTAGAATTTTTCAAATACAGATTTTCTGAGTATCAGAGGAATGTGATATTCAACTCTTTGCCTGGAAACTCCTTGTATAGCCAGCATCAAAGATGAATTGTTTACAATTTTGTGCTTGTAAAACAGGCAAAGCAAAGAAAATTACTATAATAACCAAGCTTTATGAAAACAGATCAGTAATGCATAACGCATTCAATTACATTAGCTTTTGTTTATGGGGAGAATAGCTATTTTCTTGTAAATAAATGAAATAGGGTCACTGTTCCAAAGCTAGATGCCATTCCCTTGTTATTAAATAGATAAACAGTCACAAATATTATTATTCTTCATATCCAGGCCATCAGCTCTAAAGTAGCTATTTACTTTAGATGTGTGAAGTAGTGTTGTGTTTTAATATAGTTTCATTTAATACCATTTCATCAGTTCAGAGTGTTACATTTGCATCTTTCCTGAGTGTGCTAGATTTGGCAGGTTTTTTTTTTCCCAAGTTATTAGATTTTTTGCTTGCTCTTTTTCTTTATTGTCAGAAAACAAATTCTTTCCCTTTTACTACACATACAGATTTGGAATTAGCATAGTGGCTTCAGTATACATAGGGATTATGTGCACTCTAATTTATAACGCTCTCAGTCACATTAAGGAATGCAAGTCATATGCATACTTTTCCAGCTGAGGTTCCAAAGCAGCTTTCAGGTACTTGCTGGTTGGCCTTTTCCTTACCTTTTTTTTTCTGTAACTGCAGAGCTCCCAAGGACACAAACCGAATACGAAAACAGTTTGACCACAAAGATGTTCTTGTTCCAGTTTGTCAACTACTATTCTTCATGCTTCTATATAGCCTTCTTTAAGGGTAAATTTGTAGGTTACCCTGGAAATCCAGTTTATTGGCTAGGAAAGTATCGCAATGAAGAGGTAAGAATAAACCATAGTTCTTGTTTTTAAAATGCAAGAGCCATTAGTCCAGGTATCCAGTTGCATTTAGGGATGTACAACATGGTGGTACATATTTGGAGTTCAAAAAGTGACTGCTTCCCAAGCTACTTGCCTGCTTGTTAATCCATTGCATAAATGAGTATGACACAAGACTAGTTGATCTTAGAAATGCTTTTTATGTACCCAAAGAAGCTCATTTTCCCATGGTCCAACACACAGGAAGGGCACTAGATGCAGAAACTTCCCACTATGCGCTGGTGCATCCTCACCTCAAGCACTGTATGCAGTTTGTGTTACTTGTGTTAACAAGGACAAAACTGTTATAGAGAGTCCAAAGGAGGACTACGAAGATGGTGAAGGTTCTAGAAGGCAAGGGGTATGGGTTTGCTCAGCACAGAGCAGAGGAGCTGAGGGGAGGCCTCATAGCAGCTGCAGCTCCTCACATGGAGCAGAGGGGCAGCGCTGAGCTCTGCTCTGCGTGACAGCAACAGGGCCCGAGGGAACGGCATGGAGCTGTGTCAGGGGAGGGGCAGGGGTTAAGAAAAGGTTCTCCACCAGAGGGCGGTGGGCATGGAACAGGCTGCCCAGGGCAGTGGGAATGGCACTGAGCTGCTGGAGTTCAAGGAGCGTTTGGACAGTGCTCTCACGTGTAGGGTTTGAATTTTGGGCAGTCCTATGTGGAGCCAGGAATTGGACTCAAGGATCCTTCTGGGTGCCTTCCAACTCAGGATATTCTGTGATTCTGTGAACATGAGTAGATGCCTTCCTGTTCTGCGGGGTGATCCTTATGTGGTGACAGTACAGTACAAAGCTGCAAGACTTCACTTGGTATTTTGTGCTTTCAGTAGTGCCCTGTCAACCTATCGTATGTGACCATATTTGGCCTGGAGTTGACCTTTGCATAAGTTAGTATAAAGGATTGCCTAAGTAGTCTTCTTCTGTTGCATAAAGAAGTGTTATTATAATAAATCAGGAATCCGTTATTTTAAATTCGTGCTTGAAAAGTTTCTCAACTTCAAAATTTTTCCGTGTTTCTCCCAACCTGTAGTGTGATCCAGGTGGATGTCTCCTTGAACTCACAACTCAGCTTGCCATCATAGTAGGAGGTAAAGCAATATGGAATAACATTCAAGAAGTGCTTCTTCCGTAAGTTCAACCTATTAAGTAATTTGCCCTTTTGTATTTGAAAGACGCTGCTTTTGCTTGATTCATTCAGGCGTTTGGTCACTAAATGTGATTGGAGCATACTGCAGTTCTAAAAGAACATGACTAGTCTTTTGGGACCTTTTTAGACAGTTTGGTTATTTTTGCGTTGGTAGTTCTGAGCTCCTGTCTCTGTCATTTTGACTGATATTAGTTCTAATCGGAAGTGCTTTCCTCCTCTGCAGATTAGGCTTTACGTGTATCAGGTTGGATACTTAAAATTGAGGCAGCAGGAGCTCTGGAAATACTGAGCTAAATACTGCTGCTTAACGTTGAATTCGGTGATTTGTTGCTATACATGTAAAAATTATGCATAATTTACTAATTTAACTCATTTCAGCTTATAGTTACATGTGACCTTCATAGTCCCTAAAAACACCTTTTTTAGCATGGCATATCTCTGGAAGGTTTTGTTTTAATGCAAACAATAAACAAAGTGCTAACAGTGAATACTCTCCATGTAATTTAGATGAAGTTACTGTCTAGGACTCTGTTCCAGCTCTCAGAACTTGTTCTTTATTTTAAACTGATCGATAACTGCTTACACTACTTGGAGTAGGAGACTCCTAGTTTCCTCATGCCCTCCTGAATGCCATAAGCACCAGTCCACTGCATTATATTCCATTTGGCTGTGGTTCTTCCAAATGTACAAACTGTGCAGCAAAGCATTTTCAAGGCATGTCACAAATACTTTGTAGCTAGTGTGCTCTGCTGAGTTATGATTTCTCCAGACCCAAATGATGCCAGTTGCAGGATGGAACTGCAGACCCTTTTCAGCATCTTTTAGCTGGTTAAAGTGTCCCTAGAGTGACCATGCCTGCAGATGCCAGTTACATCCATAAACAACTGATTCCTACGATCTGTATATAGGTAACATATTCAACTAACCAGAATTTTGAATTCACTTTCATAGATGACAGGTAACTTTTAGGTCCTGAAAGACTGAGAATCATTTCTGGATGTGATTCTTTATTGACCTCTCATTCTTCATTTCTGCAAGTAAACGAGAAGTGTTTCATTTTCATTCTCCGTTGATAGACATTCCTTCACCTTCCTTTTTTGAATGTAGCCCTTTGACCACAGAAAATGGCTACAACTGGTTCATCTCTTAAATTTGCGTGCAACTCTTTTAGACACAAATTACAGTTGCACCTCAATCCTTGTAGCAGCTAATCCAGGCACAAGAAAGTCATCAGGAGTAGTCAGCATGGATTCATTCGGGGGTAGTCATGCTTGACCAACTATTCTATTATGGAATGACTGGCTTGGTAGATGAGGGGAAAGCTATACTGTCTGCCTTGGCTTCAGTAACTTGACACTGTTCCCTATAGGACCCCCACAGACAAACTGTGGACAGTAAGGTGGATCAGCTATGTTCAGAGAGTAGTGGACCGCTGGAGCGTAAAGTCTAGTTCGAGGCCAGTAATTAGCAGTGTACCTTAAGGATCAATACTAGATCCAGTTCTATTTAACATCTTCATTAGTGATCTGGATAAAGAGGGAGAGTGCACCCTCAGGAAGTCCGCAGAAAATTGGGAGAAATGGCAGATAGATACACCAGAGGGTTGTGCTGCCATCCAGAGGGACTTTCTTAGTTTGAAGAAATAGGCTGACAGGAATCTCATAAAGTTCAGTGAGGGTAAATGCAAAGCTTTGCACATGGGGAGGAACAACCATAGACACCAGGACATTTTAGGGGCCACGCAGTTGGAGACTGTCCTTTCAGAAAAGGACCAAGGAGTCCTGGTGGATACCAAGTTGAACATGAGCAAGGAATGTGCCCTTGCTGCTAAGAAGGCTAATGGTATTCTTTACTGCATTAAGTGAACTATTGCCGGCAGGTCAAGGGAGATGATCCTTCCACTCTAACATGTATGCTGCATCAACAGTGGTGAGTTCCTCAGTGCAAAACTACTGGAGAGAGTCTAGCAAAAGGCTACCAAAATTATTAAAAGACTGAAGCGTCTCTCCTCTGAGGAGGGACTAACAGACCTAAGATTATTCATTAAAGATTAGGGGAGATTTTACCAATGTCCATAAATTCCTGAGGATTTGCAGAGAGGATGGAGCTAGACTCTTGTCAGTGATGCCCAGTGCCAGGACAAGAGGTTCCCACTAAACATCAGGAAGCATTTCTGTGCTGTGCAGATGATAGAGCATTTGGCACAGGCTGTCCAGAGAGGTTCTAGAGTTTCTCCTTGGAGATCTTCAGAAGTTGCCTGAATATGGTTGTGGGTCCCTACTCTGGTCCTGCCCAGAGGTCCCTGCCAACCTTATTCAGTCTGTGATTCTGTGATCAGAAGGGATTAATCCATCTGTCCAGAGGCCTACTTTTGTCTTAATTTTGTTACCTTGAAATGTCATTCACCTGTACAATATAAGTATAAAGCACTGCAATTCTGATTGGTGTCCTTTCTACAATCCTATTTGCTGTTCTAAATAACTGCATTCGGGATAAGATAAAATTATACTCATGTTTGAAGGAAGTTTTCGGTAATTTGGGGATAACTAAAACCCACTTTGTTATAACAGCAGGAGAATTTTTATTTGTTTTGGGCATGTTTTGTTCGTTGAGTTGCATTTACTGAACTTTGCAGGCTATTTTACCAATTTTAGTGGTCTTTTTCTCTCTGACTGACAGTTGGATAAAGAATCTAATTGGAAGGTACTGTGCAGATGCTAGATCAGAAAAGATTGTTCCACGCTGGGAACAGGACTATCATCTGCAGCCCATTGGAAAACTTGGATTGTTTTATGAGTATCTTGAAATGGGTGAGTAGACATTTAGTTCCAATTTCTTGTCTGTGCTGGATACAAATATGCTCTAAGGGAAATTTTTATACAAGTAATCTTTAATTTGTTTAGAAACAGGAGATATATGAAATTTTTAGAAATCCCATGCAAGTTTTGATGAGCCGAAGCAGCTTACACCTCACTTCAATTTCTAGCTAAGAAACAGAGTGAGCAGTTGCAGGTGTTCTGCTGCTTCTTTACCCCATCCTCCAAGAAACATACCCAGAAGCAAGAACACTGGGTCTGTAGTCACTTACACCTTCCTGGTTTCCTGGTCACTGAGAACTCTGGCTTGTTTGCCACCATCTGTTGTGCAGTAGAATTGCAACATACTTGTCACAGCACCCAGACACCATTGTTAGTTCAGGCTTTGCAACACAGCACCGAGACAGATAGTCATTAGATTTCCAAGTCTGCATGGTGAAGAAATGAGGAATAAATGAATGTTTAAATATCATAACAGTTCCTTGTGATGTGTTGTGAGTTTGAACACTGTCCCGTCCCCTCCACCTGGAGGGTATTTCCAGTACTGTTATGCCTATATGTTCTCATGCACGTAAGACTCTCTGGGAACTCTGCTACTCTTTCTTGCCTCTCTTTCTCACAATTTGAGTATACGAAGTCTATGCTTATCCCCAGTAAAAGAAAGCATCAAGGCATGTGACCTCTCCCTTTGCCAGTTATACAGTTCGGCTTTGTCACCCTGTTTGTGGCGTCATTCCCCCTGGCTCCTCTTCTGGCTCTTATCAACAACATGTTGGAAATCAGGCTGGATGCATGGAAGCTGACAACCCAGTTCAGGCGCATGGTTCCTCAGAAGGCACAAGACATCGGTGCATGGCAGCCCATCATGCAAGGCATAGCCATTCTGGCTGTGGTGACCAATGTAAGTACTGTGCCAGCCACTATGAAAGGTAAAATCCCTTCACTGCAAGTGTTGCATCTAAATGTGGAATGCCGTGTGCATCAGTGTTTGTCACGCCAGAGTGGCTACATGAAGCACACAGATGATCCCAAATTAATTCAGGAGTTTCAGTCCCTTAAGATGTTAGCCCCTGTGAAGCAGGCTTTGAGTTACTTTTCAGATGGTTTAGAAATATGGCTACAATCTGAAATATTAAGTCTAAATAAAAGAAGTTGTAGTTAGAAAGATAGAATTATCTTTCTATCTTTCTATCTTTCTATCTATCTTAGAAAGATAGATAGAAAGACAGCCTTCATAAGAAGCTATATATCACAGAATCACAGAATCACAGAATTATCGAGGTTGGAAAAGACCTAGAAGATCATCCAGTCCAACCATTACCAATACTTCCCAGCTAAATCATACCCCTCAATGCAACATCCAAAGACATATACAAAGACACACATCTTTTCTGAGATAGTAGCACATCATAAAGAGGTATTTTGAGAGTCTACAACTAAATGTATTCATTTTGAGAAAAAAAAATAGGTTAGATTTCAGCTAAAAGTCTTAATTCATTGTCATTTACAACTGTTAGAATTCTTACGGTCATACCTTCATATCTGAGTTAGTCTGAGCAATTTTGCACTTAAAGCAGCAATTCAGCTTCTTTATGTACTTAAAACTGCAATACATGCTCAACATTACAGTACTTACCTCTTGAGATAGGAATGAATTTCTGAGAATATGAAAATGAATCCATTTTTCACTTGCAGTTAAAATTAATTTCGAAGTGGATTTATTTAACATATTTAGAAAACTTTATTCTTTCCTCACGAATGTGCTCTTTAGCAATGAAATTTAGATATTTCAAATTTCTGTATTGCTGCGTCACCGAGGTCTCATACAGGCTGCACAGTGGGAAGAAAAATACTCCAAATATTGGACTTTACCATTCTGAGTTGTTTGATTTATTCTTAAGCAGTAACTCATATGTATTATGTTTCTAAATTTCCAGTGTTGCCTTTTCTCAAAGGAGCAGTGACCACAGCTTTCCTCTGCAGTGGCAGCAGCTGTCCATAGTTTGCAGCCTTTTTCAACAATGTCACCATGTCCTACTCTTTCCTCCGAGATTAGAGATTCATTCTGACACACTCAGAGATGGCCACTTCCTCCAGGACCTCCTCCTTGCAGTAACAGTGCCTTGTTGCACTCACTGGGGGTTTCTGGAGAAACCTGTGAAGTCTGAAGTTCACCTCAGCCTAAGCTGCCATAAGAGTCTCTGCCCATTTTGAGGATGGTGGAATTTGGGTAAGAGGAGAGAGATGGAAATGAGCACTCTACCATGTATACTACAGGGGACTTATATTTCAGTCAACAGAGCAATTGACATTTAAACCAGGACGCTAACTTACTTTCCTGTGTCTCAGGCACCTTCTACAGTCAGTAGGTGCTCAAGCACCTGCATGGGGTCTCCACCCCAGGGGTTCTACTTTTCAGAAATCATGAGACAGATATGTGTACCTTCCCTCTCCACACCCAGACAAGTGCCCCCGTGTATTGCTCTCTTTTTTCCCCCACTATTAAATGCCTTTGTTTTGACCTGGAAAGAAGTGGATATTTTCAAGGAATGAGAAAGATGAGCTCCCATGGCCTGACAGCCTATTGGGCTGTCACCTTCTTGGTAGTTTGTTTTCACAGTTAGTGAAGTTGGGAGTTGTGACCATACAGGAATAGGAGTGTAGGATGGATTTCAATGATTAGGAATATTTTATATGTCAACTTCAGCTATCAGATATATTTTCAGGTATTTGGCTATAATTTCTTTCTAAAATTTTATCTCAAACTATAGAAATTTAACAGGCATGGTAAACATAGATAGGATGTATAGAAGAGACTTAGGAGAACATAAAAGCAGAGACATAAACACAAAGAAGTATCAGAAGTAAAAAAAATGAACTTGAGGATGGGAAATTTACAAAAGAATCTAGGAGATAGATAGACAACAAACTAGTGCATATGCTCCAGTGGTTTCACACATGTCTACTGAGGCACATCAAACATAAATGCAGCTGTTCCATAGGCACGTGAAACATCCAAGGCCTACCAGCAAATGTGATGTTAAAATTTAAGATAAAAATGATGCAATTTTGGTAACACATGTTCAAATTATTAGAAATGTCAAGTGACACCTGGGATACTGCTGGGCTCTATTGATTTTGGTGTTTGTATAAAAAAAAATTGTTAATGACAGCTTTCCCAGCAAATTAGGGAGATTGTGCAAACACCCAGATGTAGCATAGCTGCACTAACATAGAGGCAACATTACTGCTGCATTAATGTCCTCTTTTGATCTATGCAGCTACAAAACCTGTAAAAATACAAGACGAAGTTTCTGGCGTCCTAGAAGGAAGAAATAGGGAGATAGATAGATAGATAATGCGTATTAATTATGTATATTATACATATTATATTAAATATATTTTATATACTTTTAACCTAAATTAAAAAATAATACATACCTATATTATGTTATGGGGTAACATGACTGTCATTCCTCATCAATCCACCTAGGACTTGTACTACAACTATGAAACAGAAGACTGAATGTATATCTTAAGATTATTATAAACATTGTTATGAGTACCTTAATTGAAGACCTTATGATATTCGGTGCAGAGTTAAAGTTGGTGACCTTATGGTGACTCAGATGTGCAGGCTTCTGTTGGGAGTGTGTACATGACCCTGCTTTAGCTCCTGCAGAAAAGTGACCCAGCGATAGTTTCAGGTGGCTGTCACTACCCATTCACTGCCCATCTGAGGTTGCTGCAAGCTTTACAATGTTTCCATTCCAAATTCCTCGTGTGCTCCATCCCTGAAGTGACATCTCTGAAAACTCAGAGTCCTCAGTGTGCACAAGTGCATTTACAGTTCGGTTTTGCTCCCTGTCCTCCTTGCCAAGCACTCAATCCCAGTGCCTATGTGACTGCTAACAGCAGGCATGTTTCTTTTCATAACCCTGTTCAGAGATCTCATGTGTCAGATGCAGTTAATCTTAGTATGAGCATAGTGCCTTGGCCGCTGACACCAGGCAGGCTGTTAGCATGCAAGGGACACAACAGTAGAGGCCATGCTCAGAAGTCTCTGTTGCAGGTGTTGCAGGGAGCTCAGAGATCCATATTTCTTCCTAGTGAAGTGTGGTCTATAAAGCCATGTACTAGAAATCAGCAAATACTGAAAACAGTTTTCTTCCATTGTCTTTAAGTATGTTTTTTTCTTGTTTGACATCTAGGATCTAGATCTAGCATAAGCCATTAATCTTGCCTTTGCCACCCAATTGCCATCACTATTTTTCATTAGAACAAAGAAACTGCTTCTTTTCTATGTGACTCCTATAGCTGATTTGACTTGGGTAGAGTATCATCCTCTCCTTCCCACACTGGCTTTGTAACACCTACAAATATCAAGTACTTATACAAGTATAAGCAACTTTTGCCAAATTATGTCCATTTTGAGACTTGCCACTCAGGCAGTGGACTTGCTACAGTGTGATATCAAAGCATCTGTTGTTGATTTAAAGACTGATTTTAATTAGTAATGGTATAAATGGAAAACTGTGCATGGTATAGCTTGGGAAGTAGAGAGCGTGCTATTCGTTTGTAGTTCCCCAGTACGATACTCTAAAATGCAGCCTATAATTCAAAAGGAAGAAAAGCTTTTCCTTTGAGAGGATGCCGTAGGATTAGCTTTCATTTTTCTGTCCTTGTAGCCCTCTGGAACACATCTGGAGATCATTCAGGGAGGGGGAGGAGAGTGAGACGGGGCTCGGATTTATGGTGATGAGAGACCTGGGGCCTTGCAAAAAAAAATCATAAAGAGCAAGCATTAAGTTGTATAAATGCTGTACTCTAGCATCTTGCTGAATGATACATAGAAGCAGCATCAAACCAAATTGGTGCAAAGGGAAAAGGATGTTTTTTGCCTTACTGTTCAGTTGCTTTTAGTCCTTTTATGGTCTGACTTGACGCAAACCTTATGGGCTAATAAGCAGTAAGAAATTATATTTAACTAAAACTTTCTGTGCTTATACTTCAGTTAAAAACAGTGTAATTTAGGTGCGAGGTCTTCTTCCTGAAACTACAAGGCACAGTAATATATATTTCTTGTCAGCCAAAAACACCTACACTGCATGTAAATATAAACAACACATAATTTTCACTTCATTCCTCACTGGCATGCATTGCTAAAAAGCAGTTTTTGAAAGTGTATGCCACCTACTTTTTATTTAAGCCAGAATACAGTACCAAAAAATCATTTTGAGGTGTTGATCCTTGAAACTTTTTTAGTGGTAGGATGCCTCTCTTTTCTTTCTCATCAGCCAAATTAACATTCTCTCAATTGAACTAAATTGCAACAACATTCTGGAGAATGAAAGAAAGATTTTGAACCACAGCCTCATGCTTAAGTCCCATTTCTGTAACTTTGTCTTACGGTGTCGCACAACAGGGGTGGGCCCAGCTGGGAACCCTCTCCACACGGGTTGTTGCCGTTCATGTCATCAGGACTGAAGAGTTCTCTTCCAGCCATGGCATGTAAATAACCCCTAGTTCCTGGACCCTAGGCAGATGCCTGCCGTGTTGACTTGGCTGGGCAGCCTCGTGCTGGGCACGCAGCTGCAGTGGAAAGTCTTCCTCATGGGGAAACCTTTTGAATTTGCAATAGCGGGGGAGGGTACTGTATTAAACATAGTAAACCTGTCCTCCAGAATAGGATGTTTTGGGAAGTTCGTGCATTTAGGAAAGACTTCCTACGACAAACCCACAGATCCAATTTCCTGCCCAGTTTGTGACTAGCAGACTGAGTAGGACAGGGCCTCTCTTGGGAGCTTGATAAAAACAAGTGGTCACGTCATATGTAAAGCAGCACTGTGCAGCTGCTACTAAAAAAGTGATCTTGGCATCAAGAGCAGTTTCCACATGTACTGACACTGAAACTCATGAGGCAACAACTGCCAGGACAAATTTGGACTGGCTGTCACCTCGGAAAGAGTGGGATGTTTCTCGGGTCAGAGCTGGATCAGCTATATATGTCATTTATTTAATTATTTTATGCAAACCTCAGGCTTCCGGGTGGAATTTAATTTTCTGTTGCTGAAGAACTCTGCTGTGGTTTCATAAGTTTCACCAGGCAGAATTTCTTCACGCATCTCATGTGTAGCTCTGCTAGCAAGCGTGTTTGCTGGAGGTTATCCTAGCATGGTGCGAGGTGAGTTTGGTTGCTGACCTCCCCCCTGTGCTCAGGAGGATAAAAGTGTATCATAGCACAACTTTTTTGAGGCACCCAGCAGAGCCAGTGTAATTTAAAAGCTAGATGGACTTCACTTTCCAAAAGGAGATTGTTTCTGCCTGTGAGTGCTGCACTCACAGAGGGAACCACTGACTGGAAAAGCACATACTTTCTCTTTTTAGCTCATACTGTAAATTTTGAGATACTAAATGTATGGCAAGACTACACGTAGTAAGGCTTATTTCTTAAATGCCACTCTGCTTTCTTTTCCCCTCTTCCTAAAATGCAGGCCATGATAATTGCTTTTACATCTGACATGATTCCTCGTCTGGTTTATTACTGGTCCTTTTCAGTCCCTCCTTATGGGAGCCACAGCAGTTACACCATGAAGGGGTATATAAACAACACACTCTCCGTCTTCAATATATCAGACTTCAAGAATGTAAGCAAGCCACTTTCCCCCTGGTTTGGGAACCAAACGACATGCAGGCAAGTATCAAATAACCATCTTTTCCCAGTGACAAGGGTAAATATCACTGTTTTAATATCTAAATAATCCAGATCTGTTAAAAATACCCGGTAAGAAATGTTATAACGCAGTGCAAGTAGCATACTTTGAATGGCAGAATTGAGTGAACTATCCACCTGTAAGTAATACTTCATTTTGTTTTCCTCACAACTTATGCAGTCTAAAAAAATAAGAAAAATTAAAAAAATATATATTAAAAAGCCTTACAACACTTTTAAAGTGACTTAAAAAGGTTTATCGCTGCTGCAGTTGCATTCAGCAGTCAGTTCAGGCTGCAGTAAGCCGGGACACGGCTTGCTCCATCCTCTGGCCACAGAGCCGTACTGCAGATTGCTGACAGTGGCTCCTGACTTTCTGCATCGCCTTCAGGTACCGTGACTTCCGCTACCCTCCTGGGCACCAGCATCAGTATGAGCATAACATATACTACTGGCACGTCATCGCAGCCAAGCTGGCTTTCATCATTGTCATGGAGGTAAGCCTGTAGGGGTTTTCAGCATAAGTGATTTAGACTCCTCTTTCCTCCCTGCAGAAAATCCTTGGAAGACATTCTGTTCAGGCACAGCTGTCAGAGCTTTTAGTGTGCAGTGGTGCTGGCATGGGCTCAGGAGAGGTAAATTAAGTGTAGCACTGTTAGAAAAAGTCTCGGAAGTGATGGCATCCATTGAGGATTGCCCCAGTGTTTGCAGTTTCTCTTCTCAAAAACTGTCGAGTGATTTCTAGTATCAGAAATAAAAGGGACAGTTGCACCAAACATATTTTTATATGTTTTTAGAGGTTTGTACCTAGCCTCACGAATACATGCAGCACAGCACACGTGCACTGAGTGACCTGTGTAAAGACAGACACTACAAGAGGTGAGTCTGTAGATGAGACTCTTTGGTTAAAGAGCAATTGCTCTCTCTCATGCAGCAACAATGTGGGGTTAGGAAAGATGGGAGCCAGCCCAAGATCAAAGGAAAGGAATACCAGATATTCTTTCATTATAAAATGTGCTTAGTGCCTGATCCAGGGACTTCTGAAGTCACCAGAAATGTGCAGCTTGCTAGAGCACAGTTCCATAGCAGAGGAATGTCTGCAGCCCTGGAGGCATTTGGACAAACGTGAAACAATTTAAAAAGATCTGTAACCAATATTTCCACAGTTTGGGGGGGAAAGGAAGCACTGGGCACCAGGGTTCCCCCAGAGCAAGCAGAGAAGTGATTAGTAGCATCGGGATTAGAAAATCAGAAAGTTTTGTTTATCAGACAATTATTCTATTCATCTCTGCTTTTTAGGATACTGTTCCACTGAGGTAGATACTGGTAGAAAACCCGCTCACAGCCTTAAGAAATAGGGCGGCATTTCGATATTTCTCAGAGTAATAATAACATCCTGTTCAACCCAACTGACATTTCTTTTCATTTGCACCTTCCCCAGCATGTCATATACTTTGTGAAGTTCATTATTTCCTACATCATCCCGGATGTGTCACAAGAGATCAAGAGCAAGGTCAAACGAGAGAAGTACCTGACACAGAAAATCTTGCATGAGAACGACCTCAAAGTTGTGAAAAAAACCATAGGGAAAATTGCTGACAAAATTATCGAAGGAGTGGACTGCACTTTCCGGCCTAAAACTGAATAAGGACTTTTTTATACGGAGGAACAGTTTTCAACCAGCTAGTACCTGCCCAGGCATTACCAATAGCTAATCAAATGCTTTGGATGAATTCGCCTTACTAAACATGGTTTCTTGCAGCTGTCACCTGCTCCGTTGCCTGTTTCCCCTAGGCAAAAGCAACCACTGAGGCTCAGTTTACAGTTACCCATTTTTTAAACCAGCTTTATTAGGACATACTTTTTGAACATCTGAAGGTAAAAATTATCATCTTAAAACAATGCAGATTAACTCTGAAATGTACAGAGTGCTTCCCGCTTTATTTAGGTACAAGCTAGTAGGTCTGAACTTGAATAAAACTGTAATAAACAAGAATTACCTGTTGTAAGAACACCACCACTTTCTCTGAAGGAGGTTTGATTATTTGGTGATGCAAACCGCAACTAAAAGAAGAAAAAGCCAAAACATGAAGGAAAGAGAAGGAAAATGCAACTTGCAGCCATATTGTTAAGCTGTTGCAACTGACTTACTGAACACTCGAGTGCTTTGCTGACTTAGAAGTGCATACTGAGACTTAAATGGATAACAAGATATTTCAATTAATCATGGGCTTGGATCACAAGAAGCAGTGGGACTGTAAGCCCCGTCCTGTTCATTCCTCTGTGTAAACAGGAGAATTAAAATCAGTGCATTCAAACTGACTTTACTGTACTCGGAGGAAGTGGAAAACTCATTTTATCTTTTTTATCAGTGTACCTTCATTAGCTCACTTGGCCATTCTGTTCTGAATGAGCATAGACTCTAAGGTCTCTCAGCTGCAACAGTAATGAGTGTTAAAATTCTTTTCATAAACTAAATGAATAATTGTAGAGTTTGTCTTTTGCCTATTCCATAGGCATTCTCTTCCCTGATTTTAACACAGAAAGAATGCACAGCTGGACATGTTCTGGTGCAACACTGTATGATAAATTAAATTTGGACAAGACCATGAATCTACTGAAGCTGCAGATTGGAATAAACCTTTTAATATGCATTTACTGTGTTACAAAACTTTAAATAATCAGGAAGATGCTACAAGTGTGGATGAACTTGCCAGAGCCATCAATCATCTTCACATTATGCTGCGGATCTGCTTGGCTGTTTTGGCTTCAGTTGCATCCTAGGAGTTCAGGAATTACAGGGTAAACGTGTATGTAGAGCTCCTGCAGCAATGATGTTCCAGATTATTAACCTGCTTTCTTTTTTAATGGTTCTATTGCACCAAACCCTATGACTTGTGAAAACCAAAATCTTGAAAGAATGGCAAAAGTATCTGCAGTCTGTAAGCCAGATGATTACTGCTGGGTTTGTAATTTTGTACTCTTAAATGTAATTCATATGCATAATACTTAGGCAGATATTCGCATAGCTTTTTACATATTAAGTTCGTTTGCAGAAACGAAGTAGCATTGGTAAGTTGTATTTTATCCCATTAATAATCAGAAGGAGTCAAACGTCTGAATTTTATAGAAAAAACTTCAAAATACTCTGTGTACCTCAAGCCCATCCTTTGAAATGGCAACATACAAACCAGAAGAGGCAACGCATGAAGGGAATTATTTCAGCAGATGTGATACGCAAGCTTTCACTAAGCACAACTTTGCAAAATGATTGCATAGAAGAATATGGGAGGAAAGCTTGGTTCAAAAATCAAACAAAGGTTGAAAGATGAAAGACAGAAACTCGGTTCCAGAGAAGACTTCCATTTCTGACAATGACGAAGTAAAGTTTGCTTTCTGTACTGCCCAGAAAACCTGCTGCCAGACACTACCTGAAGATGAAAAGACGCAGGACAGAAAAACAAGATCATAACTGTAAACAACTGCTGACCAGAGCCATGATAAAACTGGTGCTTCTTTCCACAGGAATTTCTACTCTTTGACATTTTTGTTGCCAATCAAAATCATAACAAGTCTTTACATTTGCGAGGAATCAAATATAAATTTGGCAGATGGATGGACAAACACTCGGAAGTTTCTAAACAAGACAGGACTTGTTGAAATATATCAACCCATTATACTGATATGACCTTTTTCCAGAATGATAGAATGATTAAGGTCGGAAGGGACTGCTGGGTCTGCCTGCCCCAGCCCCTGCTCAGCAGGGGCACCCAGAGAAGAGCGCCCGGGTCCACATCCCAGCAGCTGCTGAAGATCTCAAAGGAGGGCACCCCACAGCGTCTGGAGAGCCTGTGCCGGTGCTCTGTCACCCTCATAAATACAAAAAGATTTTTTCTTATGCTCAGATGGAATTTCCTGTGTTTCAGTTAGTGCTTGTTGCCTAGCTGTCACTAGGCAGTATACCAAGCTTTTCTTTACAGCAAAATTTTGTCCAGAAGACCATTTCATGGAATAGCTTTGATGAAGTACTCAGCTCCATGCAAGCTCAGAGCTTCTGATTTTGGCTTCAAGTTGGCATTTCCCCATTATACTATAAACTAGTATTTTCCCATCGGCAGCAGTGTTCAGCTGGGAAGTGCCATTTCCATCTCCCCGTAAGGAATCACGGTGCCAAAGTGCCTTAAACACCCTCTTAGGCGCAGTGTTGAAGGGCTGGTGCTAGCAAAGAGGTATCGTGTGATAAAGGCAAAAAATAACAATCACGAAATGGGCCATCTCAGGTAATTGTTTGGTCTTAAGGAAACTTTGATTGCCCTCTTTGACAAGAGACAAGGAAACAAAGGAATTAAACGCCTTGCCTAGGGATACACTGTGAACAGTAGTAGAGCTTAAGACAGACTTTCAGGAGTGCCTGGTATTCTGATCCTTTTTTTCTTCCCGTGCCTCCCATTTGTCCCTTATAACAAGCGCTGCCTGAAGGGGAGATGGCCCTGAAGGTCATTATTAAAAAAAAGTAAATAAAAACATGCTACACCAGCAAAACGTGTTTATCTATGGCTTAGCCTTCTCCTGCAATAGACTCCTAACCACCTAGAATCAAGGAATGTCCTGAGTTGGAAGCGTCTCATCAAGTCCAGCACCTGGCTCCACATAGGACCACCCAAAATTCAAACCCTACCTCTGAGAGTATGGTTTAAACACCTCTTGAACTCTATCAGACTTGGTGCCACGACCTGGGGAATGCTGGGTGAGTTTCTGCATTACCGTTTTGTTCAGATCAGGAGTGTGCTTGAAACCAGTCTTCCACCTGTCCCCTCACTTTCTGGGTGGTGGCTCATGTCTGGTCTCAGAGTTCATGAACTGGATTCTTATTGTCTTGAGCTAAACCAGGTGATAGATCTGAGGTATGCACACGACGGTATACCTGTCTCTGGCAAACATTTTAGCACACAGCTCTAAAACCAGAGCTAGTCTGCAGAGAGCAGTGAGTACTCGTGGACATCAGCTTCTCAGCATCAACATTTTGCTCAATTATTTGCGTCCCAAGTGCCACGCTGCTTGCTGATGTAGCCATAACATCTAATGTCAGAAAAGACTGCATCAGGAATTCAGTTCATTTTGCCATATGCATAGTGCTTCTGACAGCACAAAGTGCCTAAACCTCTTAATCTGTGCAATGTAAATAAGCCTCTACCTCCAACTGCTGAAACCTCCAACAGTGAGCTCTGCAGAGGCATAGGAACAAAGTGCATGAGGGGTGGGGGCAATTGCCAGCATACGAGTGTTTTTTTCAGGACTAGGTCACTTTAATCGTGTTTAAAGATCTGCTTCAAGGGAAAATTAATGTCGATTTTAAACTCTAGATCAGTTTTACTATTTTTACATTTTGTACAGTTCCATCGAAGTCAGGATGAATTTGAGTCAGTAACCATTTCATTACCTTAAAGTAAAATATGAGCAACATAAATTGCAGGCCGTTGCCACTGTTTTAGACTTGGTGTATGCTGATAAAATTCAGAATGTAAGAATGTATTTTTTTTGTATTTTTTCTAAGAATGTTTGCTATTAGTTTCTGAACATTGCAGTTTATATTTATTGTCATTAAATAAAGTCTATTTTAAAATAATAATACATTTGTTGTTGATTACCCTTGTTTGTTTTTGTACAAACGATACTGCTGCTGCCAAAGCCACATTTAAATTCTTAGAACATCATCACTGTCTAATTTCCATATTCTCCCGCTTTTTCAATCTTTTGCCATTAAACTGTTACTGCTGCTGTAATTTATCTCCTGTTTTTTCTGCATCCTCTAGATGGAACTCATTCCTTTCAACCCCAAGTCGATGACAAGGACCATTATGTTCTCATACAAATAAACAGTTCAGGTCTTTATGCCTTTTCACTCCTGTCACGATAAGCCCTGTGTTGTGTTTCAGAGTCCTCATTTATTTCTTCATCTGAATCAAGTATGTGAGATGTTCCCACCTCCAGGCAGGCCAGATGCTGCGCTCCTTACGCAGCCCAGGCAGCAAGCGGTGGTACAGCACAGCACAGCCTCCAGTGTGGCAGCCACTTCGTTTGGTCTGAAACAGAGGCGACCGGCAGAGCGCAACTAAACCAACTTCCAAATCTCACTCTCTACATCTCTCCTTGTCATCTGTCTAGATCGTCATCATGTCTCTGCTTCCACTCCAGTTCTTCCTCTCTGCGATGCCAGCGTCCGAGCCATTCCACTGCTCCTGTTCCACAGGGACACCCCTGCATCGATTTGGTTTTGAATCAGACCAAAACCAAAAGCAGCTTCATCGCGACTGATAATGAAGAGTTATTTTTCTGCAGGCAGAAGGATATAGTGTAGTCACAGGCCAAATCTGTATGAGGACAGTGTGTTTTTAAATCCTTATTGACAGATAACATTTAAAACTCTTCGAAGAACAAGATTTACAGTTTTGCTGATAGCTACACAGATAGCCAAAGTAGCATATTACTTCTGATGTTGCCTTCTTAGTTTCAGTTGTTTCTGCCCCAGAATGGATGAACTGCTTTTATTTTGGATAAGCGTACATGCCAGATCAAAGCGCGCTGTGCTCTGCCCCACCTGGTACACCTGCCTGTTCACTATGCACATCACAGGAGAGTTCAGCAAAGGTATCAGCAAGGCAGGTTCACCATCTACACCAAGACCCTTTTTTTTTTTTTTTTTCCCCTGTTATATTTCCATTAGTACTGTGCATCAGTAACAGATTAAAAAAGCATTGAAAAGATACGGATGTAGTTAGTGCTCCACATGGCTTGGAGCAATATTTTTGACACGAGAAAATAATGTGTCTTAATAGGCTGGTAAAAGTAATGAACACTTTCCAGGAAGGCTGACAAATTCATTTTTATTTACAACCTGGAAGCGCATCAAAAGAAGAGCCTTTAAACGTTCTTTTTTTTTACCACGCTTATTACATCCTCTGATGCAGTCATCCTGTATAAGCAATGCTAATAACTGGGATTAAATTTACATTTTATCAGTCAGCAATGATGCAAAGAAATTAAATCACTTCTCTTGCTTTTAGAACATATTAATCAATTCTGTGCTTATCCCAAGCAGCTCTAGTGCTGTAACTATGTAGGGTTACAGAAGTGCATGTGTGAGCACATACCTTCTGCCCTCTTTCCAAAATACACACACGTGCACACACTGACGGGTGTTCTGCCAGCTGTGAAGAGCATAACTCATGACCTGCCTCGTTACGAAAGACATTCATTTCCAGAAACAACAAAGAAAGCCTTCCATCCAGCAGTATGAAGGTAGACCGTTCTCTATAAACATGTAAGGCACACCAATCTCCTAAATGCTGAAGAGGACTAAAAAGCACACAACGCAAACCATCAGACCATGGAGAAAATCCCACCGAGTTCATTGTTACAGCAAACAGAGGTGAGGGCACCAAAAATCCACCTCTGGCATATGAAGAAAAAGCAGGGAGGGAAAAAGTCAGATTCTTAAGTTGTGCGAGAAGAAGTAAATCACATCCAATGATGACAGCATTAACAACACAAGATCAAGGATTTACATATATATATATACTTTATGTTCCTGTAAGCCTCCCAAACCATTTCCCTGCTCCTGGGCAGACATCGCAGGACAAGTGGATAAATAAGCTGTGCTCCCAGCCACATGCACCTGCCAGCTATCGTCTTACCTTCCTGCTCTTATGTGATCTCATTTGGACCCAAGTAAGAAGTCTCCCCTTACAGCCGCACTGTGCTCATTCATGCAGTCATTCTCTAAACCAGTCTGGCTGCTCAGAACGAGCAGAATTACACTTAAGCCTCTGTGACCCGGGCACTACAGGATCCTTGCTTTTGGTCTGTTCCCTGCTGGAGTGGAAAGTGGTGACCGATCCCTCCCACTCAATGGGCAAGCCCAAATGTCCATCTACAGCACCAAGGATCCACGTCTTTTAGAGTTTGTCAGATTCTTGCAGTTTATAGAGCTGAAAGCTCACCAAGAGGTGAGCCAGGGGTTAAAGTTATTTGTCTCATGATAGATCTGTTCTTTAGGTTAGCTGGAATGGGCCACACTGTGCCTTTAAGAGTGCTCTGTATGACTGCAGGGCTAGTCTTGGCACCTGGTTTTGGCCTTCTGAATGTCCCTATTCAGGCAGAGCTATTGTGCTTTGACTTTTTGCTTCACCTTAATCCAAATGAGTTTTCAAGTTCAGACAAGCCCTCTGGTTGTTCATAACTTTAACTACATAGGACATTACACAGGCAGCTACAAACTGGCAGAATCGGGCCCTTTACTATTGTCTTAAGCATGGTTTTGAAAAGAATATGGCACTGTTACTTATGGATTTGCCAAAGCAAACTGTGACCTGGCATCTGAAAAAAGCAAGGAGACTGGGACGCGTGGCAACAACAGATGTCTGCCGTGCAGCTGGGACATGAACAAAGTCAGAGGGAGGATCTGCAGGAGGCTGTGGTAGAAGGCTGAGGCCGCAGGGCAAGGGCAGCTCCTTCCCCAGCCACAGAGACCCCATTTCAGTGCTGTCAAATGCTTCAGAGCAACAGCTAAGAAATTCTTTCCATATCTGCTGTTAATTAGTAACTGCTTATTTACATCCAGGAATGGCAAACACTGGTTTGCCTCTCCTGGAGTGCCATGCTTCAGAATTAGCAACAGACGGACATTCTGCAGCTTGCGACATTTACCTATTGTATTATTCTCTTTAGCAGGTACGTATGCTAAAGCACACTGCATATTATAAAACTGTTTTCACACCCTACTACAAATTAATAATAAAGAAGAAAAGGCCTGCATTTGTTAAAATCTCGCACTTTAACTGAAAATAGTTAAATACATTAATAAATAAAATCTGATTTCTTTCCTTGTCAGTCCGTTCCAATTTGTTCCCCCAGTGATCTATAAGGGGGGAAAAAAATGTTACCACCCTCAAGAGGAGCAAATCCTTTATTACCTTGCAGCTGAAGTAATGACATCTTATTGAAAGCAAAGCAGAGCAAACAATGTCTTACTGAAAGCTTCGGTGCTGGATTTGGGCTGTCCTAAGGACTTGAGATCAAGTAAAGTAAACAGGTTTTGCTACTGAATGAAAGACAATGACTGTTCTAGTTCAACCAGTGGCCTTTAGATCTCTTAGACACAAAGAAGGTATGCACAGCTCACTGAGATATCATTTGCTAATTTTGTACTAAACCCACGGAATCAGACCAGCTACAGATATTTTTGAGGACTGAACTGAGTTGGTGATTTGAGTCGTTGCTTTTCATTACTGTGTGAGACTCTACTAAAATTATTAATGTACCTTTATTCTTTAGGTAGTGTCTCCCTCCAGCAAACTCCTCTCAGCATCCTGTGGGTAAAACGAGATTTTTGCAAAACCAGTTATCCAAATTGAGTCCGTTGTATACTCTTGATTTTGACAGGTGTGTTCTGAAGTTGATGCAACTCATCAGCCCAGCTAAACATTACCTCTGTTTTAATATATTCAATCTTATTCAGAATCAGTGAGTCAAAGTTCCTCACTACAGACCCAGCCAGCACCAGCAGCAGTTCCGGGGGATGGTACATGCAGGCAGAAGCTGGGGCTCGTGAAGACCATTTCCACTCTCCAGGTATCCCTCTTCAGTGAAAGCTGAATTCTCAGGGAAAGGAAATATTAATAAATACTCATGTTTTTTTTGTTTGTTTGTTTTTTGTTTTTTTTTAATAGGGAAATATCAGGGCATTCCCAGTGGTTCTCTTCCCTTGTTCACTCCTGTAGCTCCTACACAGACATTAGAGGCTCTGCACAACACCCTCCTAAGGGATCATTCCTCATCTAATGAGCAAGAGACAAGCTGTGGATTCAGACAGATAGATCCAAAGAGACAGACTTCAGCACAACGTACAACAGGATCTCCAATTTCCATATTCTTCACCCAGGAAGGAGATACAAGCATGCCTGAGCTTTGAGGTGGATTGCTTTTCCTTCCTCCAGACTCAGGATTGCCTGATTTGTGCACATGATCTAATAAACCTACTCTGATTTGTCTCGCTTTTATACGAATCGGAACCACCTGCTTCATCCACTTCTAAATCCCTGAATGAGACAATTTGGCAAAAATTCCCAGACCTTTACTTTCTCTTTTGCTTCTGGTTTTTACTTGGTATTGCAAAGAAAGAGGACTGACTATACTTTTACTCTATAGCTATTGCTTACAATAGCATCACAGCAGTTGTCCTTCACCACCCCGCTCTGGTGGTGCCCCTCAGGCATGACATCCTATAGACTTGTAAGAATACAGCACCACTACATCTCAGTCCAGCATGTGGCCCTAGACATAGGCCTAGGCACTTAGCATCCTATATCTTCTTACCCTTTTCTGCTTTATCTTCCCCGTGATAGAAGTTTCATCTTGTTTAAACAACCTGTCTTTAAAGACAAACAGATTCATCTGGTTTATCTATAATGAAGAGGTATGTGAGTAGTTTATTTTCAATTCACATAGTAGTATCATAGCTCAACAAGTACAAAAATCCCACAAATTATATATCAGGCTTTACACTGGTTTAACTTATTCCTGTTGTATGGTCTTAAGTGAGATTATTGTTTGAAAGGTCGTGGTACCATGTAGATAAACTCTTTTGAATGTCCAATACCAGAAAGGCCAGGAAAGTTGAAACCATGTAGTCTGCAAAAGCAATTTATTTGCCAAGAGTCTCCAGCATTCAGTTCACAGATATCTTAAATCCAGGTTACCTCATTATTTATCCCCAAGTGTACTTCTAATACTAGAATGGAAACATTACATGTGGTCAGTTTGTAAAACAGTTACAATTAAGTCTAATCAATTACTTTCACCGGTTCTAACTGCAGGAGCCTGAAGTATTTCACTGCCATTCTCAATGCAGACAAGCATCTTTCCGAAGAGGAAATAGGGAAGGATCAGAGAATCATAGAATCCTTAGAGTTGGAAGGGACCTTTAATGGTCAATTAGCCCAACTCCCCTGCAATGAACAGGGACACCGCAGCTAGATCAGGCTGCCCAGGTTGCTAGATCAGGTCCAGCTTGACCTTGAATGTCTCCAGGGATGGGACATCCACCACATCTCTGGACAACCTGTTCCAGTGCTTCATCATCATTACCACACACACACACACACAAAAACAAAACAAAACAAAACAAAAAACAAAACAAAACAAAAAAAAAAAAAACCACACACCTTTTTCTTTATATCCAACCTAAATCTCCCCTCTTTACGTCTGAAACCATTTCCCCTTGTCCTATCACCACAGACCCTGCTGAAGAGTCAGTCCCCTCCTTTCTCACAGCCCCTTCAGGCACCGACAGGCCGCCCTCAGGTTTCCCCACAGCCTTCTCCTCCTCGTGTGGAACGAGCAGCGGGGGCAGAGGGAAAGCAACAGGGCCGGGTTTCACCTAAATCAGCATGATAATCACATTGCTTTGCAGAACATTGTCCTTAACAGAGGTTGCTCTTAGCCTGATCCTTAATAAAGGGGATAATAGTTCGTGAGAACAACGGTCACAGGAGATATTTCTAGTCAGCTTTTGTTCTGGTACTTGGCCAGTTTGTGTGCTGCCTAAGGGTATAAATAGAGGGACTATAGAGGGGATTAGCAGACTTTCTTTCCAGCCGGTCTCATGTGCCAAAGCGATGACTCTATTAGCATTGTTTCCCCTGAAAGGTTTGTTTCACTCCGGCTTTCAGAAACCAGCACAAAGGAACCAAGCCCTTCCTGAGGCCCCGTTTTCTCCTCCGAAGAGGAGCGGCGCAGATCTTAATACCAGGAGCGTGTCTGCTTCCACCTGGGACAACCCAAGCGCTCTCCACCTCCCCCTGGCGCCTGGGGCAAGGCTGCTCTGAGGGTTTTACAGCTCTGCACACCTCAGCACCGCAGAGCCGCTTTTTGACGATAGCATTTAACACTCAGTATCTGTAGATGAAGTGGAAGTTAGCGATGGCTTTGGCCTTTCATGTGCCCCAAAGACAGAGCACATAAAATGTCTCCTATGTGCGGTTACCCCAACAGCGCCTGTTAGAGGGCAGAGAAACCCGGGATTTAAAGGCTAGGCCTCACCTTCCTGAGCTTTAGAGCATGGACAGCAATATCTGAGAAAGTGACCCTGTGATCCCTTTGTAATTAACAAATAGGCACCCTTCAGGTCTGATCCTTCTGATCCATTTTGGCTGACGTTGGTATGCAGTGAATCACCTGGGGGTAAACAAACATGTACTCTGTTGTCTGTAGATGACCAAGCAAGGTTGCATTTCTGCTTCAGTTACTGAGCGCCCAGCTTCTCAGTTTTCTTTCTCTCTTTCTTTCTTATTCTTTCTTCCTGTTCCCATTCTCTCCCCTCCCCTCCCTCCCTCCTTCCCTCCTTCCCTTCTTTCTTCCTCCCTCCCTCCCTTCCTCCCTTCCTTCCAACAATCTCATCTTTCACAAATGTGCTTTTCATGGATAGAGCTCACACAAACACAGATGTCACCGAAACACTGAAGAGGCACATGAAAGAGAAAGGTGACTTCCCAGTGGAGCAAGCACATGGAAAATGACAAAGTGACCACATCCATCACAGAAGGAGCTGCCAGATCTAACTGTGTGCTGAACACTTCATAGGATCCACCAGAATGTCTGCACATGTGTTTAAATATATTTAAACATCTTTCTGGACCATCTAGGTGTCTATCATGGCAGAGGACTAAGCTCTTTCAGTACATGACCACCAGCATTCCCAGAGCTGTCACTGACTGATCTGAAAAATCAATCGTTTTGACTGCATCCATCCATGCAGTGCACAGAGCTTTTCTGGCATGCTATAATCATCTCTGTGGTCCAGACCAATATGCGCAGTGCTAAATTTCAGCAACTAGAAACAACAATCCGAATTCCAACATAATCATTCATACCAGGTGCATAATGGAACACCAGGATGAAGGCTGAGAGCCATCTAAACAACTAAGTGTGAATTACTGCACCATAACTCAAAGTCAATGGTAACTTTTATTAATAATTTATAGAGCTGCATATTATTAATATATGCAGAAACAGCTGTCTCTCTCTCCGGTGGAATTTGCTTTTGTGAGCGATTTAGGGGCGGCCAAGGAGATTAAGAAGCAGAAACCCAGCAGAGCTTTCCCGAACAATGAAGAGGAGAGCTGCAGAAGTAGGTCACAAAACCTTTCAGTAGGTGGATGGGTCCTTCCCTCATTAGTCTATTTTTAAATACACAGGACCAAATCCTTAGCCGGTATAAAGGAATTTAGTCCCATTGACTCATATGCAGCCAGCCTGACATATTGACACACTTTGAAAATCTGACCTGTGCTTGTTTAAGTGTAAAGAAATACCCTGACACACACCAATTACAAGCCTGGGTGATATTTTGAGCGTGCAGTAACACAAAGCAGGACATGCAATACGCTGCGATAACAGTGAAATTTGAATATTCTTCAAGACAGGGGGCCAAAGTGCTGCCGTGTGAGTGCCATACTGCCGCATGGTGAATGTATTACAGACATACAGCTGTCTCTACGTATTTGTAAAACAGATATTGCCTTCTTATTCACCAGCCCATGTGCTTTACTTACTGACTCATTAGAGCTGCCCTCTAGGATTTCTTCCACTTGAGGACTGAATCTCTGATCTACTCTGGAAGATTAAAAAGCACTCATGGTTTTACAGAAATCAGTTCCTCTTATTTAAACACATAATTAATTTCATGGCAGGCATTTTCCAGCTTTTTTTTTTTCATTCCAGTCTATTTACAGTCCTGCTGTCTGCAGCAGAGTTTGTTTAATGTGCTAACATTTGTACATCAATTACTCCATGAGAAGACAACCTTCAGGAATGAATTATCTATCTCTTAGCTGCCCTTAAAATTGAGCAAAATATTATTATTATTATTATTAATAATAATAAAATAATATAATATATAACATTATATTATATAGTATATAATATAGTATATAATAATAATAATAATAATAATAATAATAATAAATAATTTCCAAGGCTGGATGGAAAATATTTTCTCTCTCCAGATTTAGGAGTCCAAGATGTTTGATATTGCACAACCAGGGAAACACAAGACCTTGGGAAGTTTCCCACAAACAGATTTAAAAGCCTGAGAAAAGCTGGAGGAAAACATTTTCACCTGAGACTCAGAAAAAGCGGAGTGAGATACTTATGTCAATGTATAATTATCTAAAAGGCAATATAAAATGATTTTATTAGGGGAAATTCAAGGAGTCCTTCTCAGCCAGTGTCCAGTAGTTGGATGGACACTTGCTGAGTTAGAAAGTAGGAAGGTCTGATCTGAATGAAGATCTTCAGCATCCCAGGATAGGTGATGGACACTCACCCACTGCAAGAGGAAGAGGAGAGTCATTCTCCCTGATCGTCTTTTCCCTTCTCCTCCTCCTGTTTCCTCTCAGCTTGGAGCAGAAATGCAATAGTTCAGCCAGGAACGTTTCTGCAAGAATTTCTGTGTAATAGTAACAAAAAAATATTATACTTTATGTGAACAAACTCAGTGTAAATTAATTCGTTTATTGATGAAAAATACAGGTGAAAAGAATCTGAATAGGTAAGATTTTTCTGCCCATAGAAATATCTGAACAAATAAATACATGTAGATGTTAATATCAATCTATGGATTTTAACAGAGTGAAAATTTGCATTAATCTACAAAACCCTGCTGCTGAAGTATTGCTGCTGAAATATATATAAGTCCATAACATACAAGAGGTAGCACCAGAAGCCATAGCTTTGTTGTACAATTTGGCTGAAATCTAAAAATAAAGTAGTAAAAATACAGGTGTCATGTGACCCTTTCCCATTAATGACATTATCACGTGGTTTGAATTGTAGAATGGCCTGGGTTGAAAAGGCCCACAATGATCATCGAGTTTCAACCCCCCTGCTATGTGCAGGGTCGCCAACCACCAGACCAGGCTGCCCAGAGCCACATCCAGCCTGGCCTTGAATGCCTCCAGGGATGGGGCATCCGCAACCTCCTTGGGCAACCTGTTCCAGTGCGTTACTACTGTCTGAGTGAAAATCTGAGTCTATTCATAGTCCGGAAGTGGGTTACCATCTGAGATTAAAAATTTTAACTGTCAAAGAGAGTTGATTTTAAGATTTTCGTTTCCCTTTTAGCTGGTTTTTGGTGTTTATGTCTGCCAAGAATGTGGGTTTGGTTTTTATCCTTGCTGCTCTGGAGCTTTGAGGAAAAACCTGGTCAGCACTTAATACTTTTTCTTTTTTTTTTTTTAGTAATTTATAGAAGGATGGAAAGATCCGTTGCTTTTGTGTCAATCAGTAAAAAAAACTACGTAGGTACCAAGTGTTTTTTTTCTGTTTTGCACTTGTAAATTTAAGTGTTTAGAGGGATTTTTAGATCATCACAGGTGTGCTTTTGGATCTAATTCTTAAGTATGCACCAGATGCGACTTAACAAATTTTCAAGATTGTAAATTGGAGAAAAGTATATTCTGTAATGATCTTGCCTTAAACACAAACAGACAACACTTGAGTACTTACTTTGGATACTTACTTTGGATATTTACTTCACTTGCAAGGTCTGCAAAATTTTCTGATATACATGTCACGTTTGTTCGTGGTGATTTCAGACTACAGATATGAGCAGAAGGTGCTGCATGAGGCAAAGCACTAACTCACACTGCTTTGGATTTCTTCTCAAAGCTCCTTTCCTCATTGTAAAACCAGACCGGTTTTAATCACTCTAGCACAAGTGTGCAGTGCCTCGGGATACCCCGGGGTGAGCTGTGCTCCTGCTGCAGGAATTGCTGTGCGCTGCCCGCTCCTGGCACCATGGGAGCCCTGAGGCACCACATGGCCTCTGAAGGCATCTTCCAGTCATGGATGGTTTTCTGACCCCATGCTGTGCTGCCAGCAGAGCCGTCTCTTTCGGAAGTTTTTAAATTATCCCGGGTACTGCTGACTGGAAAGTTTTCAACAGTACGTGTTCTTTTCAGAAAAATAAAATAAAATAAAACGCCAGTTCATCAAAAAGGGAACTTTGAACAGAAATCTGGTGAGAGCAAAATGAGAGAGAAATGACAAAGAAAAAAAGATGATTTTCCTTCGAGAAAGTGGAATTTCTGCTCTAGTCCAGAGAGACTGAAAGCCCCAGCCCTGCAGAGCAGCATCCTTACCTGCAATAACCATTACCTCCACATCTGTGCAACTCATCTGGCAGAAACAGCCTGGGGTTGAGTCCCCAACACACAGAATCCAAATTAGATCTGTTATTTCTGCAGCCAGATAAGAACGCAGTGCTGTTACCATGGCCCACCACACCATCAATCTCAATGCTGCAGTTTCCCCAGTCACACCTGCATTCCTGTGTTGAAAGCACTGCAAGATCTGTCTTTGTTCCACATTTTCTCATATATTAATATGTTGGACGCAATTATCCAGGGGAAAACTGGCTGTTTGCGAGAGATCAATTTCAGTAGTAGCTTTTCAAGAATTTTTTGGTGGTACAACTTAAAAATCATACCATCAATAGCATTTCTCATAAAATGGATGCCACCGGCCCACAAACACCCCCTGTGGTGGCCATTTGGAAACATGAGGAAGTTACAGCCACCGTGAGATACCCTTGCAGAGCTGGCAGCACTAGGGCTGAGGTTGCTCTCCCCATGGAAGTAGCCCTGAGCTGGTGGGTGGATGGACGGTCTAACCCTATCCCTTTGGGTCTAATCACACCTGCCAGGAGATGTTTTTCGGGCTTCATTTTCAAGTTCCCCACAGCATCCACAGTACCACTGGTATGCAGCATATGGCCTGTGCAGTAACGTATGAGGAGATTTTAAAGGGACTTTTGTAAGCTTCATGACTCACCCAGAACCAGGTAATGCTGTCATCCTTCCAAAGTTAAACTTGTTCCCTCACACTTTTGTGATCTGGGTATGTCTCTCTTGGACTAGTAAATTGTAATTTAATGGGTTGTTTCCTCCAATATCCCACTTGTGCTGGTTAAATGCAATACAATTTACCTGTCTGATGGATCAGGAGAGCGATTCTTCCTCGTGTAATGTGAAGCTTATAAGTCCCATACCTCTGCTCTCCCCATAAAGGTGCAATATAGAGTTTCACTGTTCTTTTTTAAGACAGGGCAAACAGGAACAAGGCAGCAGCTGGATAGTTTTCTTCTATATTCAATTATTTATCTGTTGCACTCCCGATTTTTGGTGCTTCACGTTTGTCTCTGCTGTAGTGAAGCCAAGACATACACACACACATCTCCTCATCCCTACAGCTCCATGTAAAGCCAGCCTTAGTGAAGTTTAGCACTGCCTGTATGTTGAAGGGAAACCTGCTGGCAGCCAGCAGCAGAGTCCATTTCTAAATTGAGGTGTGTGCTGAAAATGGGCTGCAAAATAATGCAGTTAGTGAGCATGTTAAAGAGGAGAAGTTATTAGCAGAGTATTTTAGTTGAGTGCTAAACTGTACTGAACAGAATAAGGATAAGAGCATTTCATTACTGAGGCAGTGCAAGTTACATTATAAATTTCAATGTAATGCTACACAGTTACATTAAATTATTTTCCCTATATTTTAACTTTTGAGTTGTCCCCTCTTTCCTTAAACAGGGCATTCTCCTATGCAAAATCATTAAAAGCCTATTAGCATGAAAAGGCAAACTTCTATGAATATTAATAGAGTATGAATGCATACTGTTACACTTGTCTTTCTTCCTTTGTTTGGGCCAGGCCCATTTCCAGAGGCTGACCCTCCTCGCTCTTAGCAGTGTAGGTATCTTTGTAGGTTAACCTTTGCATCCATATGCTGAGGTGCCAATTGTGAGTCTCTAATTGTGAAAATCTCTTAAGATAGAAAGATGGTGGTTTCTGTCTTCTTCCTTCCAGTTTACTTGAGACAATTTTTCACAGTCTAAAAACAGATTACTTTTATTTTGGAGAAGAACAATATGGAAGACATCAACATATGTGAGTTAGAAAGGTGACTTCTTTAGAATCATAGAATCCTTAAAGCTGGAAGGGACCTCTAAAGGCCACCTAGACTAACTCCCCTGCAGTGAACAGCAATATCCACAGCTAGATCAGGTTGCCCAGGGCCTACCCAGCCTCACCTTGAAAGTCTCCAGGGATGGGACATCAACCACATCAACGGGCAGCCTGTTCCAGATCCTCACCACCCTCACTATAAAAGTGTTTTTCCTTATATCCAACCTAAATCTACCCTCCCTGAGCTTGAAATCATTTCCCCTTGTTCTATCACCACAGACCCTGCTGAAGAGTCTGTCCCCTTCTTTCCAGTAGCTCCCCTTTAGATATCGAAAGGCTGCTATCAGGTCACCTCAGAGCCCCAGCTCTCTCAGCCTGTTCTCATAGGGGAGGTGTTCCATTCCATGGATCATTTGGAGGCCCTTCTGTGGACGCGCTTCAACAGCTCTATGTCTCTCCTGTACTGAGGACTCCAGATCTGCACACGTCTTTACTCTGTCTACTATTTCATTATTTTGTTCACATACATAGTCAGTTTTCATGTGAGCATCCCAAAATGCTGTCAACCTCCCATAAACTGGGATGGATGTGACTGCCTGTGTTCCTCAGACGAACTCACCTGAGTGAGTTCGTACCTACAGACCTCTGAGAACATGAGGAGCAGAAGGCCATCCCATAAAACCACCCGAACACCTACTTTGCAGCTGGTTTCTCTCTAACAGCTATCTCCTCTAACAGCTGTACAAACCATTTCAAGTGAAATGACATTAATTGGGTGAGAAACATGAGAAGAAAAAAATAGAATAAAAAGATAGCAGAAAGTATGGTAAGGGGAATTTAAAACCCAATGAAAGGAGCCGTGTTTGCAGAGTGTGTCCTATCCAGCTGCTTCCCTTTCAACTTGGGGTGCCCCAGTTTCTGCGGGGGCCTCAGCATCGCTGGGGCCAGGGAAGCGGTCAGGGAATCGCTGCTGCCGGGTCCTTTGATATGAAAAGTGAAGGCTCTGCCGGAGGAGGGAAGGGAGTGCCTCGCATACCTCCAGCCTGTTCTTTTTGGTGGGGAGGTTGTTGATTTCTTGTTTGAAGTGATAAGCACTGAAAGCTCTGTGTCTGGGTCTCCATGCTACACACATAAGCTAAAAATAATTTTACAAAGCTCATCAGAGAGAGTAGTACCACATCAGCCAGGCAGTGCGGAGGCTACCCTGGTAGGTTTTCTTCCTGTGATTGCTTACAAGTTTGAGTTTGCTTTGAAAACTACATGGTACATCAAAACACAGGAGGTTTAAGAATAAAATTCCCATTAACAGCTGTTATCAAGAATTATCAGGGCAAATCCCTTCACCACTAAGACAAGAACAAACTTCTAAAATTCAAAGGCTCTCATAAGAAGAAAAAAAAGGAAAAGCCCCACAGATGAGACCCCACAGAGCACACATGCTCATCTGCAGGGCTCAGTCCCCACCAGCAGGGGCTGCAATATCTCACTATCATGCGCAAAGTGACCAAATACCAAATGAATTGCAGTAACACATAGTGCATGTGCATTGCCAGCCCTCTGCAAAGGCGTGATTAAATGTGTTTGCTCTGACTCACTTCCATTACTTTGCAAGATGCTGTTTCTCACGCTGGCCACTGGGTAGGAACACACGGTGCTTGGTTCAGGTGGTGTGTGCTGAGGGCTCCACTCGTGCATCTGGCTCCCTGCAGTGGCTGAAGCATGGTACCCGATCCTGGCCTTTCCCAGGGATGCACATTTGCTCTCTCTCCTTGTGCTGTTGTCTCCCTTCTTAATCAGTGAAGCTATGATCAAATCTCTTAGCCAAATAGAAGTGGCCTGCATAATACTAAAACACTGGCACAGGAACTGTAGCCAGTGCCCCAGCCGGCTGGTACAGCCAACCTGCACCAGGCTGCTTAGACTCCTTTGGGACCAATGCACATTCAAAAAAGAGAAATGGGACTCGTTTCAGTTGGGAAAGCTGCATCTCACATTGTCTTACCACCTGCCTTCTTAGCAAAGCCATTGTTGAAGACAGATATACGAATGATATTTTTAATTATATCAAGCAGGGAAAAAATAAAAATAAATAAGAAGAAGAAGGAAAAAAAAAGAAACTAAGACGAGTGTCTCATCTAAAAGTGGAACCAGTTGTTGCTTGCTGCAGTGACAGTCAGTTGGCTCAGGTCGCCATCCAAGCAGATGACTGTTCCTGTTTTTTTGTCATGTTATGTTTCTGACTGCAGTGTGGCCACATCAGCTCAGCAGAGCCCAAGGCAAATACCAGCGGTAGGAATGGCAGGGCGCAAAGCACTTCTTCATTCAGTGGAAGCAGCGAACTGCTAGGACAGCTCAAGACATGTCATGTATTTTAGCCTGTTTATCTTTGTGGCTTTCAAGCTTTGATGACTCCAGTGTTACATTAGTCCATAAATGATTTTAAAAAAGAAAATGCACGTGGTCTTCTCAGCCATAGGAGAGGCTTGTGTAGAGATGTAAGTAAGACAGGGTAGGGTTCAGAAGAGCACGGGAAGACTTAAGACCCTTTTAAAAGCACAGTCCACTGTCTGAAATGAAATGATTTGCACAAGTTTCTCTTCCAGACAGTGCATTGCTGGTTTTGAACTCAAGGTAGGAGTTGAAGGTAGGAGTTAGGTTAAACCTGGTGAAAGTCTTGCTGCAAAGCACAATCTCTTCAAATGTCGTTTGTTGTCTGGCCTCATGAGCATTTGGCTGTCATGTGGAAAAGCATCTCCCTTCTAGCTTGGAATATGTGAGCCTCCACTTTCTGTGACTACCCCCTTCATGAGTGGGAAATGTGAACAATGGCTGCCCCACCTTCCCTATAGTACTTCACTGGTTTTCAGTCCTTGTACCCCAACAGTTAAAAGAGACTGCAGCCAGCCAGAGAGGAGGAGACAGGTAGCAGGGCCTTAATTTGATTACATTGCCATGGACCTCTAGTGGCCCTTTAGCTACACACAAAGGGTGTGTGGATGAGTACTCCCAGACTATTTATTATTTTCTCTCTCTCTCTCTCTCTCTCTTTTTTTTTTTTAATGTCTCCTTTTTATTTGTCTCATTTCTAAGAGAAACAACTGCAACCTTATCAATCTCCCTTGATACGAGAGCTTTCTTCTGCTCTAGTCATGTTTGTCACCCTTCCCTGAACCCTTCTGAATTCTCTTGTTATTACTTTGAACAAAGATGGATGGAACAGCATTTCCCCAGCCACACAATTTGCAGAAAAACAGGTCAAGGCTGGCCTGAACTCTGGAGCAGTTCTAGGGAGGTCAGTGGAGTTACCTTAGGAATGAATGTACTCCTCTTCAGTTTGGTTTCTAGCCAAATTCAGTTTCTTTGCTGTTGCTCAGGCTACCAAAAAAAAAAAAAAAAAAAAAAACAACCAAAAAAACACAAGTTATTGACAACAGTAGTGCATGCAACTGAGGTCTTGTGAAACATACAATGGCTGCTACAGAAGTAATGCCTCCTATTTTATTATGTTGGTCCATGACACCAGAGGTGGCTGTTGGTGGTATGGCAGGAGAGGCTGAACCTTCCCACCGATATTCCATTCCGTGTTGTCGCCGTGCAACTGATGGCAGCAGAGGGGCAGTCTGACACAATGGTTTCTGATATGGAAGCGTGTATGAAGCAAAGGTGTGTCACTGAATTCCTCCATATGGAGAAAATGGCACCCACTGACATTCATTGACACTTGATGAATGTTGGAGACTGAACAGTGGATGTGAGCACAGCGAGGCAGTGGTGGTGCGTTTCACTAGTGGTGACAGCGACAGCGGGGCATCTCTGCTGGTGCAGATTTTTTACAAGTGTGACATGCAGGTGCTTGTTCATTGCTAGAGTGAAGAGACATGAAACCCACTTGCAGTTAGTTAGGGTCATGTTTTTTGTCACGTGGTGCTGTCAATAGGGTTTAGGTTTTTCTCGTTCTCCATACAAAGACATTTCTTTACTTTTATTTTTATCAAATCCTTCATTCTGATGCATCAGTTAATACTGTAAACTAATAATGCACCACTCAGGATGTGCTGCTTTCCTCTTCCATTTAAAATTGTCTTGTTTTGGCATTATGCAGAGGAACAAATAGGAGACCTTGATTTTCTATGACATTGATTATTTTGTGCCTCCTCTGCTCCACATAAACTCTATTCATACATTTACTTTTTCATCTGCTTTCTGTATCAAGCAGCTGTGTTCCCTCCATCTCTACACAGAAGTATTGCCAGGCTTTCAGCTGATGTATGTTTGTGTGGCCGGACTCTGCTCTGTCCAATTGCTCAGTGGCAGAAAGGAACCCGATTACAATCCAACCAAAGTTCTCTTAAGTAGAACAATCAATCATCTCTTTGTACATTCTTGGGCCTTAGTAACTTTCAATCAGGGAGACAAATTTAGACCAGTATCTTGTGTGGTGCCATACTTCCTACCACCCCATAGTCCTTGCTGTGCTGGACTATGGACCTAGGGCAGCTGGCAGTTCCCAGCTCCTGGGACTTTTGTCATCCATTGGCTTAAGGACACTGTGTAGAAAGAGTGAGATGAAGGCACGGTCAGACAAAGTGAACTGAGCCAAGCTACATAACAGGGGAGCACTGGAATAACTCGTCATTGGTCTGTCTCACAGCTACACTTCATGCCCTGCAAGACCTTCTTTAGCACTGATGTTTTCAACTTGGCAGTGACTGTAATTGCTTTTTGTCCTAAGGATACACGGTGCAGTACAGTGATTTGTATTCAGAAGACACCTGGAGAATCAACATTAATAAAGAACTAACCAGCAAAAGGCAAAACAGATGGCTAGTGATATGTGTGTTAGTGCTGGGCTCAGAGAGGTTCCCACAATCCTGAATTTCTTCATCAAGAACCAAGCCAAAAAGCTGAGAGTGGCCCAGTTTCATGGAGCAGGACTGTGGTTTAGGAACCGTTGTGGACAGCCTGCTCTCCAGCCACAGCCCCCTGCACCTTTACCTGCACCACCTGTACTGAAGTACCCTCATCTTCCTCACCTCGGAGCTGGGCTGGGCACACAGTCACCACTCTGAGTGCTGCCCTCCTTCTCCACCATGGTAGAGTGCAGAGTGCTGTGCAGTCACAGCTGGCTCAGCTGGACTGTGCTGATCTGTGCACCACAGATCTCTGAACCACAGATCTCTGCAAGATTTGCAGTCATGTCCAGCGAAAGAGATATTCATGAATTCTCACTTTAAATCCTGTTCCATTTCAAAATGCTGTCCCCTTGAGGGCTTTTTTTTTTTTTTCAGTGCCTGCAAGCCTGCTAGGTTTTTTTAACATATAGATAGGAGCATTTAGTTAAAAAAAAAAAAAAAAAAAAAAAAGGGACATTTCCTATTTTTGAAATACATCTAATAGAAATACATCTCTCTATCAGAATACATCTAATAGAAAGAGCTTTTAGGAGAAAAAGAAGTGAAAAGATTCACTGCTTTTAAGGAACAGTTGAAACCTATCTTTCATTACAGCAAGACTTAGGGGTGGCTTTGATCTCTCAATATTATCGGACCAAAGCCAGTTAATACCTAGAGTAGCAGCATTAGCTTTTGTACAGAATTCTTTAAATGACTTCTAGGGCCATTAGAGTCAATTGTGAAACACCACTGCGTTTACCTAACCAGAATTTCCCCAGCAGATCAGTCCACAAAAAGCTTTAGATGTTGCAGTAGTGAATGTTGCAGTTTTGAACTTTTAGCACTTTTATCCAGCTACACCCCACTGACTTTGGGAACCTTAGCCACGAGCATAACCTTGCTATGCTCCTATGAAGTCACTGGAGATCTCTGGAGAACGAGTCGGGCTGACTGTCACATGGGATGAAGCCACAATCTTGGCAGTTGCTGAAATGCCCAGCCCTGGGTTGTGTACCTGGGCTCCCTGTTGAACACGTGAACCCACATGCCTCTGGATGGGATCTAGGAAAGCCACCAGAGGAGCCCTCTTAGCTTACAGACACGAAAGGACTGGGGATGAAAGTCCCTTCCCAGACCCAAGATGCTGCAGATGCCTTCTTGCTTTCCTTCCTTTCTAGAAGCAGCAAGGACACATCTGGGGCTGTGGTAGCCTTGTTTCCACTCTCTTCTCCAGCCAAGGTAATTTTAACCTAGATCCTTACGTGGCCAACTGCCTGTAACTGGGTGGTGCTGCTGGTTTCTCCAGGTAAATTGTTGGTACTGCTTCCAGCTCTCTGTGTAGCATGAGTCTTGCAAGAAAGTCCAGTGGCTGCAAATAATAGAGGACATCCTGGGCTCCTTTAGTCCTGATCTCTCCCACACACATAAATGGAGGCATGCATGAAGTCCGTTTTCACGAACAGTTGAAAAAATAGGTGAATAACCATGTCATTTTTGAATGACTGAAGAAGCAAGTTGATCTGCTATCCACATAGTACTCACCATGAAATACTGGCATCATGTGTTAGCCAAAATAAATAAATAAGTAGGTTCTTACCTGATAGTCTGAGAAATAAAGCTTGCAATGAGAAGATATGTTTTAAAAACACACACACTTTGTTAAGAGACAACTGTGTGCTGTTCATGAGTCTACAAGGGTCTTGTGAAAAACTGGGTAAACAAAATAATATGAGGGTCACCATCGAAGGGAGTGGAAAATCATGTACTTTAAGCAAGGAATCAGTTCAAGGAAAATGAAATATCAACATAAAATATTGAATTATTAAATGGACAGAATACTAAATTAAAAAAAAAAAAAAAAGGAAAACAACACAAGAACACAGAAAACAGAAAAACTGTAGAAAAGAAGGGCCATCAAGGTCACCAACTAACAAAAGAAACTTCTGAGAGTTGTTCTCGTGCATTTGTGCACTGAAAACGAGCAGTATTTGGTTCCTATACATGTAGTGTGCTTTTCTGTTCCCAGGGCAATATAAAATGTTTTTGCACAATATATTCTTTATTTTATAAAGCTCTCATAGAAACTACAAACACACACACTAAATATGTATGTGAACATATATTATAATAAGGTAACTCATTCCTTACCTTCGTAGTGAAAATGATCTAGCTTTCGGTCATGAAGAGGAGAATCAGATTCAGGTTAATAAGAACCAGTTTCTCTGGTTAACCTTCTCTGTAGTCAATGACTTGTAATGGTCCATCAGCCATCCATACCTAAGTAGTGTTGCCAAACAAATTCAATCCATACTAAAAAAAATGTTTAGAAAAAGAAAAATCATGGTCCACTAAATAAGATCTGGAATAGTATAAATGAACACCAGGAAGACCTCACTGAGAGCACTCAAACACCTCAAGATATGTTCTTCATGACCAAATTAATAGAGTTTACAGTCTTGCCGGTATTAAATACTCAAGTAAAAATTGAATCATGGGAGGAAAAAAAATTCATGGGCAATTAAAAATCCCATAAGATTTTTACTTGTTAATGAAGACAATTCTGCATAACAGTGACTGAAAGATAATTGTGCTTAGCAATTGGCATATGTCATTCCTGCACATAAAATCAGCTGTTAGTCTTAACCCATCTACTAAAAGTGAGAATGTAGCTGTATCATTAAACCCTGTTGTGCTCTGGGCCCATTGAATAAGGACTGGAGTTTGAGATGTCAAAATGAGGAGATGAGATGGACTTAATTCCCTCTGTCAATACTGTGGTTAAATTATCCGTATAGAATAGTGTGAGGAAAATCTCTTTTCCCTTCAGGTAAAATCCCTTTTTCCTCCAGTGTGAGGAAAATGCCTTTCCAGTATCTGTTACAGAGATAAATACAAGTGTCCTTCTCTTGAAGCAACCAAATAAATGCCTGAAATGCCACTAACTTTTCTTTAAAAAATAAAATCAAAACCAAAACCGCAAGATGTGAGTTTATCCCAAAGCTGGTCTGCAGGCTGTCAAATACTCAAAAGTCATTGTGGAAAGAGATGTGTGAAGACATTTGGGGTTTTCATTGCCCCCAGTGAAGGCATAAATCAGGTATCAGTTGCTGGAAGTTTAGAAGAGCTACTCCTGTGGGTGGGTTACTACATCATTTTGTCGATCCTTTCTTTGAAATGTGGTACTGGCCACTGTGCAAGAAACAGAAACGTGCCCATCTGTCTAGTGGTCTGCTAAAATATGACAATTCTTCTGTTCCTGTGGTACTTGATAGAGCAAAATCAACAGTAATTCACCAGTAATTGATTAGATAACTGTTGATTTTTGCATTTATGAGCTGTCACACACAGAGCTCCAAACTTTCAAATATGGCTATTATTCCAAATTAGTTGTGATTCCCTCTATAAAACCCTCCCAGAGATTAGAGGGTTCATTAAGATAAAGTAAATGGAGAGTGTGCACTGAATTAGTAGGCTTTATGTTGTTTCAGACTTCAGACAATCTCATAGCTGCAAATAAATATCAAAGTACAAATTGAAAACATTGAGTATTACAAATGAATATGTAATGAAAAACTGATTTTTGAAACAAGGAACATAAAGTATGCTACACAGATGGTGAAGGGTCTTGAGGGCAAGATGTATGAGGAGCAGCTGAGGTCCCTTGGTTTGTTCAGGCCAGAGCAGAGGAGGCTGAGAAGGGGCCTCATGGTGGCTGCAGATCCTCACAAGGGGAGCAAAGGGGCAGTGCTGAGCTCTGCTCTCTGGTGACAGCAGACCCTGGGCCCAAGAAAAGGAGCTGCATCAGGGAAGAGTCAGGTTGACAGTTAGGAAAACATTCTTCACCAGAAGGTGATGGGCATGGAACAGGCTGCCTGGGGCAGAGGTCACAGCCTCAAGCTGCCGGAGTTCAAGGAGCCTTTGGACAACAGTCTCAGACATATGGTCAGTTTTCTGAGTGGTCCTGTGCACATGGACTCAATGACCCTTACGGGTCCCTTCCAACCTGGGATATTCAGTGATTTTATGATTCTGTGCCTTTTATGCACACTTGTCACACAAAGCTGCGAGAGATCTAATGCTTAAAACCCAAATATAGTACACGTTGAATTTCAAATGTCAGAGATATACGGCCTAGAGATCTTTTTTAGCCAAATTCTGAGTTTTCCACAAGCCAAATCAATGGACAAACACTGCCTGTTACCCCCCAGCACTTTGCTCACTAGAGGCAGGTTTTGCCATACAGGATCAGTGATGCCCCCACCTCATCCATAGCTCCCACCCCTCTAGCAGGGGAAGCATGTGGCCACTAACTCGATTCTTCAGAAGCACTTTCTTAATTATGTTTTGCTAATTATGTTATTGACCTTCCTCCAAGGAAGTTCCTCTCTTGAGAGAACAGAATTAACTCAATTAATTTAAAAATGGAAGGTGTTTCTTACTTTTTTCTTTTTCTTTTTAGTGGAGCAGAGAACAGTCTAAAAATGGCATAGAAGGGAAGGAAGGCTGCCCGAACTGCCTGTACTCAACCATTTCAGACTCATGGAAATTACTCTCTGTGTGCTGAACCTAGGTCATTGGTACACTTCCTCTAATCCACTGTGAACAGTATATTGTTCTACTTCTGTGACATAAAAAAAGAAAAAGAAGTGATTGATATAAACATACCGAACAAATCAATGGACAGGCATGTCCAACCTGCAGCCCATGGGGCACGTGCGGCCTGGCACATCTCACAGTGTGGCCACCCTCTGCCCCACGCACACCCATCACTCAGCAATGACCAAACATCAGTGTGCTATTAACCCTATCTGGGCTGAAGCCAGGGCATGGAGAGAGCAGAGTGCAGTGCCAGATCAAGTTACGGCAAATAAGTTTATGGATTTTCCTACACTCACTAAATATAGTCCTGCGAGCAGCAAAAAATATGCAGCCTTTCTTTCCACTTTGATACAGGAATTTGAGAACAGGTTTCAAGATTGCAAAAAAAAAAAAAAAAATCTCAAATGTTTTGGTTTATTTGTGACTCCTTTTTCAGTTGACATAAATACATGACCTGCAAATTTTCAGATGAAATGCACAGAGTTGCAATCAGATATTCAACTGAAGAACTTAATCATGTCTCTCTACTGGACTTTCATAAGCCCTATTTTCTCAGAGAGAAATATCCTTTACTTCACAGTCACTCCTTATTCATGTCATCACTGTTGGCAGTACGTACGTTTGTGAACAACTGTTTTCAAGGATGAATCACAGGAAGAATAAAACTTCATCAAAAATCTCTGACAAGCACCTTGAGAACTCAATGAGAATGGCAACCACTGCCATCGAACCACTGCCAACCTCATGTGTTAGTTTCACAAAAACAAGATCCAATATCCCACTAGTTTTATGGTTTTGTTGCTCTCCTTTTTATGTTTAAATAACAAATATGTAAAAATAAAATGTTTTGTTACTTACGTATACATTAACTTTACTAATAGTTTTTATGAAGGCTTCTCCAAAAGTAGTACCTCCTTTTTTTCACAGAATCACAGAATCACAGAATCACAGAATCATAGGGGTTGGAAGGGACCTCCAGAGATCATTGAGTCCAACCCCCCTGCCAAAGCAGGTTCCCTACAGCAGGTTGCACAGGTAGGTGTCCAGGCAGGTCTTGAATATCTCCAGAGAAGGAGACTCCACAGCCCCCCTGGGCAGCCTGTTCCAGTGCTCCGTCACCCTCACCGTAAAGAAGTTCTTGCACACATTCGTGCGGAACTTCCTGTGTTCCAGTTTCTGGCCATTTCCCCTTGTCCTGTCTCCACACACTGCTGAAAAGAGTCTGGCCTTGCCACTTTGCCCCCCACACCTTAGATATTTATAGACTTGGATCAGGTCCCCTCTCAGTCTTCTTTTCTCAAGGCTAAACAGACCCAGTTCACTTAGCCTTTCTTCATAGGGGAAATACTCTAGGCCCTTCACCATCTTTGTGGCCCTCCGCTGGACTCTTTCCAAGAGATCCCTGTCTTTTTTGTACCAGGGAGCCCAGAACTGGACACAGTACTCCAGATGAGGCCTTACCAGGGCAGAGTAGAGGGGAAGGATCACCTCCCTTGATCTGCTGGCCACACTCTTTTTAATGCACCCCAGAATGCCATTGGCCTTTTTGGCCATGAGAGCACACTGCTGGCTCATGGCCAACCTGTCGTCCACCAGGACACCCAGGTCCCTCTCTGCGGAGCTCCTCTCCAGCAGGTCATCCCCCAGCCTGTACTGGTGCATGTGATTATTCCTCCCTAGGTGCAAGACTCTACGCTTGCTTTTGTTAAACCTCATCTGGTTTCTTACTGCCCAGCTCTCCAGCCTGTCCAGGTCTCGTTGAACGGCAGCACAGCCTTTAGGCGTGTCACACAATCCTCTGAACTTCATATCATCAGCAAACTTGCTGAGGGTGGCCACTATCCCCTCATCAAGGTCATTGATGAAGATGTTGAACAAGACCAGCACCGACCCCTGGGGAACACCGCCAGTTACAGGTCTCCAACCAGACTCTGCACCGCTAATGACGACCCTCTGCGCTCTGCCAGTCAGCCAGTTCTCAACCCACCTCACTGTCCACTCATCTATCCCACACTTCCTCAGCTTTGTTATAAGGATGTCATGGGAGACAGTATCAAATGCCTTGCTGAAATCAAGGTAGGCTACATCCACTGCTCTCCCCCCATCCACCCAGCCGATGACAACATCACAGAAGGCTACCAGGTTGGTCGAGCATGACCTCCCCTTGGTGAACCCATGCTGACCACTCCTGATAACCTCCTTTTCTTCCAATTGTCTGGAGATGGCATCCAGCACAAGCTGTTCCATCACCTTTCCAGGGACAGAGGTGAGGCTGAGTGGCCTGTAATTACTCGGATTTTCCTTCTTGCCCTTTTTGACACTGGCTATCCTCCAGTCTTCAGGCACCTCCTCCATTCTCCAAAACCTCTTAAAGATGATAGAGAGCAGTTCAGCAATCACCTCCGCCAGTTCCCTCAGCACCTGTGGATGCACCCCATCAGGTCCCATGGATTTGTGAACATTGGTGTTGCCTAGGCGCTCACGGACCACCTCTTCCTTGACTGAAGGGAAGTCTTCCATTCCCTAGACCCTCTCACTAACCTGCAGGGTCTGAGATTCCTGCGGAAGAGCTTTTTCACTGAAGACAGAAGCAAAGAAGGCGTTCAGTATGTCCGCCTTCTCAGCATCCCCCGTTACCAGAACACCCCCCTCACTTAGTAGGGGACCCACTTTCTCCCTAGTCTTCCTTTTACTGTTAACATACTTTAAAAAGCCTTTTTTATTATCCTTTATCACTTTTGCCAGATTCAATTCCAGGTAGGCTTTAGCCTTCCTTGTCACATCCCTGCAGGCCCTGACAACATTTGTATACTCTTCCCAAGTGGTCAGACCCTTTTTCCACATTTCATGGATCTTCTTCTTCCCTTTGAGTTTGTTCATGAGCTCCTTGCTCATCCACGCTGGTCTCCTGCCACCCTTTCCTGATTTCTTGCTCACAGGGACGCACTGACCCTGAGCTTGGAAGAAGAGCTGTTTAAATGCTGACCAGCTCTCACAGGCCCCCTTACCTTCTAACACCCTAGCCCATGGGTTAGCTTCAAGTAGGTCCTGGAAGAGATCAAAGTTGGCTCTCCTAAAGTCCAGGGTAGCAATCCTACTTTTTGCTTTGCTTCTTCCACTCAGGATCTTGAACTCCACCATCTCATGGTCACTACAACCCAAGCTGCCCCCGACCTTTACTTCCTTAACAAGTCATTCCTTGTTAGTGAGAATAAGGTCCAGTAACACCCCTCCCCTTGTCAGTTCCTCCACCACCTGCATCATTTTTTTATTTATCCTGTTTTATTATGTTGGCCCACAATGTCAGAGGAGGATGTTGGTGGTCTGACAGTAGAGGCTGAACCTTCCCACTGGTATTCCATTATATTTTGTTGCTGTGCAACAGATGGCAGCAGAGGGGGCAGTCTGACTGAATGGCGCCTGATGTGCACATGAAGCAAAGGTGTGTCACTGAATTCCTCCATGTGGAAAAAAATTGCATGCACTGACATTCATCAACACTCGTGAATGTTTTTGGAGACTAATGAGTGGATGTGAGCACAGTGAGGCAGTGAGTGGTGCATGTAAGCAGTGGCGACAGCGACAGTGGGGCACCTCTACCAGTGCAGACCTTTACAAGCATGGCATGCAGGTGCTTGTTCATCTCTAATAAAAATGCAAAGCTAATGGTGGTGACTATGTTGAAGAATAGTGTTTTGTCGCTGAGAACTGGCTCCATCAAATAGTGCTACTGTGCTTTTTATATCTATTGTAGTTTCCACAGAAATGAATAGGAGGCATTGCTTTCAGAACAACCTACATATATATACTCCCAACACAATTTTTCTTTCCTCTGTGCAGTCCAGGTAAGTCAAAAGGTTGGACACCTATGCCCTAGGAGGTCTGTAAAGAGTACATTTTTGTGAGGAAACAGTGAAATCGTGAGGAAAACAGAAAAACTGTTTGAGAGATTACTTAAAGGAATAAAAAAAATCCTCAAACCTTTCCCAAACACACTGAAAGCCAGCAGCCTGATAGATAATCGATAAGGCTCAAGGGGCTTTCAGAAAGGGAAAAGCTAAGTGGACTCTAAATACTGAAGAGCATTTCAGGGAGATTCCCATAGCATGGGCTTTCCTGGTGAGAAGAAAATAGGAGTAACTCAAATTTAGTAAAGAAAGATGTAGGACAGATCAATAAAATAAGCAGCAATTAATCAGCAGGACTGTATTATATTTCCCCAGGGCTGTAAAAGACCTGCTAGCTGCAGTGCACAACCTACCACTTAACAGGTGTTCAGGGAATAAGATGTGGCAAAGGTGATCCCAGCTTTGGAGAGGAAAATTTGGAGAGGTCCAGAGATTAACAGATCCATAATGATGACTTGGGAACACCGACCTGGGAAATTTATGATGAAGCTTAACATTAAAAGACACAGGATAAACATGATACGAATAGAAGAAAATACAGTGGCTTCTGTGGAGAGAAAATCTTGCCTAATAAATCCATTGAGCTCCTTTGAAAGAGTCAGAGTGATCACAAGTTGTGGTGGTGGTAGTGCTACAGGATGCCTGTGTTTGCAAAAAGGTTTTGACAAGATTGAGAGGGTAGATAATAAAGATCTCATAGCAAGCCAAGAAGAAAGAGTAAGAATAAAGAATTTTTATTTTATTTTTTTCCAAAAAGAGTGATTTCCAAGGGAGTTCCACCATCATTTACAAACAGCGTAGCTAAGGTTACTGATGCTGTGAACTAGTTTAGGACAATATAGACTAAAGCTGACTGCAGAGTGTCACAGAAACAGCTTTCAGTCTAACACACAGAATTAATCTCACCTAACCATGGCCATCTTCAACATAGCTGTTAGAGAAACTGAGACACCTGAGGCTCGATAGTAATCAGTGGAAACAGGCATTTCTGAGGCTGGATTTCTCTGATCTGTAAAAGACAGTTACATTAGAATTTGAGGATTCACAACTCTAGAAATGCCTCTTTCTCTCCATTTTCACAGTGAAATGTGAATGAATGGCTGAGGCCATTCATCTACATTTAGCCCAGTGGACCTGCTCTGAATGTGCAGGCAGTTAAATAGCAGACAAAATTCAATGTCAATAAATGTAAAACAGTGGACATGGAGGGAAACAACCTTAACTACATATATATAATTTAATGGGTTTTAAATTGGCTATTACCACTCAGAAAAGAGAACTAGGAGTCACTGCTGATAATTCTATGTGGAATGCTCTCGGTTCACTGTTATCAGTGCTCAAAAAGTTACTAGGAAAGGATTAAAATCAAAACAGAAACTAAGTGGTGGCACTGTGAAGATGGTGCATCCCTCCTGTTTCAGGGGGGACATTCAGGCCCCATCATTTCAAAAAATCATGGTAAAAATGGAACAGGTGTAGGACAAACGCAAGAGGGTTGCCCAAGGGTTGGAACACCTTTTGAACGGGGAAAAGCACAACAAGGAGGACTCATCATTACTGGGACCAATGCTCTTTGATATCTTCATCAAAGTCATAAACAGTGGACTGAGTGCACCCTCAGCAAGCTTGTAGACAACACCAAGCTGTGTGGTGTTGTCTACACGGCTGAGGGATGGGATGCCATCCAGAGAGACCTAGATAAGCTCAAGCAGTGGGCTCAGGAGAACATCATGATGTTCAACAAAGCCAAGTGCAAGGTCTTACACCTGGGTCATAGCAACCCTGCCTATCAATACAAGCTGGGGAATGTAAGAATAGAGCACAGTCCTGCCAAAAAGGACCTGGGGGTACAGGAGGATGGCAAGCTGGACATGAGCTTTTGTAATCCTCTAGCAGCGTAGTGTCTAAGTAGAAAAACTGCATATTCACTGCACTGACAGATATGAATCAGGGACAAGATGTTCCCTTTGTTTAGACAGATTATTCAGAGCTGCCTATGTCTAGCAAAAGGCCGGTAAGTGATCTGCCAGGGCTTCCTTTAATTGGCAAAGTTTAAAAGGGTCCCAATAAGGCACAGCAAAGCAGAACTGTGGCGGAGATGTGGCCAGACATACTGAAACCCAGGCAGATCTAGCAGATTGACTGGGGACCACAGCAAGGGACCTCAGTGGAACCCTACAAAACCAATCCATATATCTTTATATTTGATACATAACATGCTTTATATAAATACATAATATATTTTTTTAAGTCTGAATACAGGCATTTGGAAAAACGACTAAGCTGCTGTTCGAAGATTGATTCTTAAAAACTGCCAAAACTGCAAACCCACTAATGTGCCACAGAAATTGAGAATGAGCAGTTTCTGCCTTGGAGAACTTCCAAACGCAGAGATAATACTATGAAAAATGGCAGAGAGAAATGAAAAAGAACTAGAAATCTTTCATGTCCTTCACAGTGGATATACCACAGCTCCGTGCAGGAAGGAGTGTGGAAGTATTTCTCTTGTGCTTCTCTTGTGTCCTCCCAGTTCCACAGTACCACTGCTGGCACTGAAACCTTCTGCACACTGTCAGGAACCTGCCCAGCCCTTCCATGGGGACACGAGGCACGAAGTCACTGCACCCTTTCAGTTGGGCTCTCCCTTCTTCAAAAACTCATGCTGGATGATGTCAACCTTTGTGGTTAACAGCTTATTTAATCAAATATTGACTTCTTCTTCCTCTTGCTTTAGGAAATAAGACCTTCAAGCACTTTGATGAAGTACTTCAGTTTCCTTAAATTCTTTCCAAGGTCTTAACTGAAAATCTGAATCCTAAACTAAACATTTCCTATTCAATTACGCTCACATTTCCTGCAAGTCCTATAAAATATGTGCACCCAGTCGGCCAATGATGGAGCACACCACAACTATTTGGATTTCTCCAGAGGTAGAGGTCCACCATCAGCTGTGCATGGAAAAATGTATGAGTGTGATTCTGAGAGGAAAACACCCTCACAAACAGCACAGGGGTAAAGCATGGGGCAAAGCATCAACATCTGTAATTAATAGCTTCTTGCCAACCAAAACTAAAGAAGAAGTGGAAATGAAACGGTTTGTATATCTCAAGCAAGAAGTATATGTAATTTGGATAGTGTAAACTGCAATTAAATAGTGTATGCGAGAAACATACATTATTTGCATCTCATTAATGATTAATAAAATTAGTATTAGGGATGAGGATGTGCTACAAGCTGAGGTATAGAGATTTGGTTTATCCCTGAAACAAAAATTTTGAAAACAGAAACCATTAAATTTTTAAATAATAAATGAAAACTAAAGAGTATCTGCAGGGTTCTCAAGCAGTATTTAACTGAGGACCTAATTTATAAAATACAGGAAAAAAAAGACACTATAAAGACTTTTATTTCAAGAATATACATGGTATTCCTATTAGTGTTCACTATAATGCAGAATCGTACTGAGGAGTAACAGTACAACTTGCTGATGATAGACAGGAATAGTACCTGCGCTGATAGATTATGAAATGAAGTAGCATCATCTGAAATACAGAAACCTCATTTTAAAATTGTCTTTATCTGCTAAGTTTATAATTTACTCTTTCACAAAATAAATTGATTTAAATCAAATTCTCCTTTTTTTTTTTTTTTTCCTGCTTTTTTCCTTATGAGTTCCATGGAATAAATAGAGAAAAAATATTCTTGGGGTCCCTTCCAACCCAAGCCATTCTATGATTCTTGTCCTGGGAACTTCTGGAACTTTTCTGTACCATCAAAAAAAGAAACAAACCCATCAACCAACTTCAGGTATGCTGGAAACTTGTCTGGGCCAGAAATTCAGTTTGCCCGGTGAAGACAATCTGCTGCATAACTGTTATAAGCAGGTTTAATGTATCTGTCACTCAGGCAGGTCTAAATGGACTCTTGGTTAGAAGAGCTTGTGATCTTCAGCCATCTTTATACTTTGTTTAAATTTGAGATAAACACGAGTTTCAGTGCACGTAGCTGAAACCCTTTAAAAGTATAGGCTGTGCACTAATGCCAGCTTAAATCAGCTGAGGATCAAGTCAGAAATATTGTCCAGAGCACTCACCCAAGCCATGCACAGATTGACTGTCTGCATATTTTCAGCATGCTCTGTACAAGATTGTGCTGAACAAAGTCATAGGTAAATGCTGTTATTATCTTCTCTATGTTATCTGCACCTGCAAAACATGCTTTATGTTCTTCTTCCTTTAACTTTACACGATTAAGGCTTGAAGCTATTAGCAAAGAAGTCTGGGCAGATAAAAGATGTAGCACTATAGTATGGCACTAAATAACACTAAAACAAGGATGCTGGGTACTTAAACCAAGGAGAGCGAACAATCTTCAGAATAGTAACACTATGGCTGGATGAAGGGCCCATCAGCTTTTATAAGTGCCTCCAGGCTGCTCCGTTTACTGGGATGTGAACATAGAAAAAGAACAGTCTGTTCATGTGGTGTGTGCTAGTGGCAGAGCTGACGGAGGACTAAAGGCTTGGGGGAGAAAACATGAACATTGATTTGCTCTACTAAATTCCTAAGGAAAAAAAAAAAGGTTAAACAAGGCATGACTTTTGTTTTCTTCTTTTAACTGAGAATTCAGAGGCTGCATCTGAGGCAGCTCCCCATCAGTTCCATCCATCCACAAAATACTCACATGTGTCTGGCAGCCAGGGTTTCTGCTGACGTTCAAAACTGCAAAGAAAGGTAATTAGATATCAAATACAATAGACATGAGGAAGCCCTCCTAGGTCTTCCAAAGCCTAGACTAAAACCAACTTTCACCAAGTAAATAACAGATAAACCCAGGCCGGATGTGGATCTGGGCAGCCTGGCCTAGTGGTTGGCGACCCTGCCCGTGGCAGGGGGATTGAAACTAGATGAGTTGATCTGTGAGGTCCTTTTCAACCCAGGCCACTCTATGATTCTATGACTCTATGCTTTCCTTCTTAATCTTGATCACCATTATTGGCCACTATAAAGAAAATAAAAGACATTGTCCCACCCCAGCTATATGTAGAACAGTGTATTTGTTTGGTGGTTGAGAGGCAGGAGTTTGTTTCATACAGACAACTCACAGCTCTAAACTGAATGACTAGGAGACCCATTCCCAAAGTGGGGACAACCACCACAGAGCAGTTGCCTTAACGTGGGATACAGGGAGCCCTCTGAAAACATAAAACTCAAAAGATGACAGTGAAGGCTGTTCCTGACATCTTCCTCCTGCTCCCATTTTTAAATGCAGCATTAGAATCCCTCCTCTGTTTGCAACTGATGAAATATAGCTGTTGTAAATTGCTAGCTAACCACATTTAGCAAACGGAGATAATCAAATAAAAATGAAGTTCTACTTACCAAAGAAACAGTTTCCAAAACACAGACTTTGGCTGGGGACTGTGTTTTGCTTCGGAGTCTGCCAGGAGATCTGTGGACTATTTTGTAAACAGTTCTCAGGCTGGTGTTTGTGGGAGAGACACATGGGAAAGGGATAAGAGGCAGATGAACATATGAAATGCATCCCAAGAAAAGTTCATCGGGAAAGAAAAGCTTGAGAGCTGCTTTGATGGAGATCTATGAAAACGGCATAAGGTAGAAAGAGAGTGATAGGGAATTACTGTGTGCTGTTTCCATTGCTTGTGTTGCACGGGAGCTAGGGACAGCTTAGACTCTGTGCTTAAAGCCAACCAAAGGAAGTATTTTTCCCACATACTGCATAATTTATTTGCATAATTTATCATTACCAAAGTTATAAATGAACTCTTTAGGAAATTAGATGGGTGTGTACAGCATGGGGTTAGCAAGACATTAGCAGGATGGTTTAGGTGCAATCTGCGGGCCCTGGCAATCCAAAACCAAAACTGCTGAACTGGTGTCCCTGGGCGCCAGAGTGTGTTCCTTCCTAAAGTGGTATTCTATCGCTACACAGTCTTCTTTCCTGTACTCAGACCACAAGGTTCCTTCCAGTCCAAATTATCCTATGGGCCTATGATGCTGTGATAATAGTGAAACTAATTCCTTTCACTCAGATATCACCACTTTTTTCTATCCTGGTCATTTCAGATTAATTGATTTAGTTTTTTGAAGAAATAAATACCTTTTTTTGCATACTTTTGTCTGAATTATGATTACTTTACCTGCCCTAGGTTTTGAGCTGTTAAATGTGAAGCCCTGCTGTGCAGCACTGCCCATACCATGTTGACCTGCTCTCTCCAGACACAGCAGAGCTTCCTGTTGTTGAAGCCTGTTGCCAGGGCAGGTCACTGCCCAGATACACAGCAATTTGGGCTGCAGGATCAGTGCTGAGCATCACAAACCCTCTACACTCAGACACCCCATGCCCCCTCCATGGCTTCTCCATGGTCAGGCACTGTGCACTAAGACACCCTTCCAGGAGGGTTTGGGACAGCAGGGAAAAATGCTTCTCTGGGTGAGATCCATCCCTGCTCAGGCTGGAGAGCTGCACCCACCTTCAAGAGTATGGAGAGGAACACATCCATGAGCTCAGTGCTTCAACTTTCCTACTTTCTCAAGTCTTTCTCAAGTCAGGAAACATGTAAGCCTTAAGTTATTCATGAAGTTAATTACTTCTCTCATATTTGCTCAGGCAATTTTATCTTTCTGAATTATATGGAAATAAGAGTAATTAACTTTTAGACTATTGTCCCTTTCATTTGTTTCAGCTGCCCATTTCCCATTCTTCTTTATAGGGCAGATACCAGTAGATATTTTTCTTAGACTGCTTTTAAGAATCAGAATTTTAAAGAATACAAAATCGTATTGTCACTTTACATTTCTCCATATCTCAGAAGGCTCCCCCCACTGCAGCCCTGTGACCCCACAGCTCTGCCCTTCTCATGGTACCAGGTGAGGCAGTATCCTGAACACCAGCAAGCTGAGCATAAGGGAGCACAGCCAGGCAGCACAGAGAGCATAACAGAAAGCTGTCTTCAGTGTGAAGGATAGTGGAAAAATCATTAACAAATGTCATGTCAACAAATATATTTAACTGCAAATTTCAGTTGCATGCAATTCTTCTTGGACCTGAAGGATGGGAAGGAAGATCATTGCAAGATGTTTAAATAAATTAACGTTGTCTTGAAATTAAAAGATCACTGCTGTGGAATCTGATGCCATTGTCTTGGAACTCATGGGGGTCTTGTACATAAGGAAAAGCTACTGTACATTTTCCATAGTAAATCTGAATTTATGATGACAAGCATATGAAGAATATTGTCACCCTGTTCTATTAGAAATGTCTGTAATTTCAGAAGGGTGGGACTGGGGATGATGATTGCTTTGTATACCTTAAAGCACGTTCCTCAAACTGAACACATTTCTGTGCAAAGCCTGTGGGTGCTTGTGGACAGTCTGAGTAGCGATGTGGTCTTTTGAGATGAGATCCAGACCCAAAGAATGATCGCTTTAGTTTTCCTGATGCATTCCCTTCACCTTTTCTCCACTTTTTCCCTAAAGCCCTGTGCAACAACCAGATGATGCTTCCTTTTTTGTCTCCTGGGGCTTCCTGCTTGTCCAACGGTTGGCCATGGCTTCTTGGTGCACCTGGTGGGAATCCCTGGCCTTCTCTCACCCTAGCACTAGGCAAGATCTATGCTGCTTGCCTTGCGAGGAGAAGTCTACAAAATACAGAATCATTTTTGCTAGAAAGCAAAACAATCTTAATTTTATTGTTAGGTTTGGACTACCTTTATGTCAGGAGATAGTAAATTTATAAGGGAGAACTTTTAGTTCCACCGAAGCCCTTAAGCATTATTTGTACCAGCAACTTTCTGGGAAACTCCATAAGGATTTTTTTTCTGTGTCACAGGGCACACCTACTGTGTGTACTGCTAAGTCAAGACCAGAGTTATGACTTGTGCTACATGAGATTTCTGAATATATGAAACCCATCATTTTTGTATTTTCCTCTTTGTTTTTAATGCAAAAGAATGGTACTACAGTATCTTGGACACCAATCCAATTATAGGCAATATTTAATAATCTCAGCACCACTTAACTTTTTAAAATGATAGAGGAGGTAGACTGATGGCTTATTTTTTGCACCTGGTATGAATGCACTAGTATCCTCTCATTTCAAGTAGTTTTTCATAATAAGAAGAAAACAGCTTCAGATGTGTTTTAGGCAACAGCACCCAAGGGGTGCAATTACAACTTACTGATTTTAGATGGGACACTGATTTTACACTGACAGACTTTTGATAGGTTAATGGATATCCTATTTTCTAGATACTTTTCTTCATGTTGGGAGTTGAAGAAAATATTCAGGAGGGATGACCAACTGTGTTGTTATTTCATAAAGGTGATACAGGCTATAGGGTATGCTATGTGGGGAAGTGCACTGGGACCTCAGTTTGGATCCACAGTTCCACACAGCTGTGAAATGTTGTGAAGGCACAGAAATACACACATGGAAAACATTAAAAGGTATCCAGTGAGTTAGATTGAACAGAACAAACTCAATTTCTATGGACTGCCAAAGAGAGAGTTCAGGGGAGAAAAGATCACAGAATATAAATACCTTCAAAGGAAGAGGATAATTCATACAACCAGCAAATGGCTAAACAAAAAGTAGTGCTTTCAAACTAGGAACACAAAATGCAGTGGAGTAATTATTCTGTGAACAGAGTATGGTGCCAATGAGAAAAGGGCCAAGACGGAAAAAAGAGGTGAGAAGAAGGGACTACAGGCATAAGTAATGTAGTTTTTGGAATACCGAGGGATTAGCAGTAGGCACAGCAATGTTCTTCCTGTCTGCACAAAAGAGGTCTGGGGTCGGCTGCAGCTGCCCACCACAGCCCTTGTCTCCAGCAGGCCTCTCTGTGCATGAACTCCTGTTTGGAAGGAACCAAGAGGCGAAATGAGGGCTGGCAGGACCTGTACATGCCCTGTGCTCAGCTCCCACATAAGCCTGCATCCACTGAGCTGCTGGAGGGACAGGCAGAGTCCACAGTCTGACCAGGCATTTGATTTGCCCCAGGAAGCGTCAGGAGTCCCAAGTTGCCAAGGACCTCCAGAGCAATAAATAAGCAGGAGCTGGGAGGAAGGCCTAGGCTGTGGATGCATGGCATGCCATATGTCTCATGGAAAGCTTGCTGTCTCGCTCCTAACACCACAGATGTATCTCATGGCCCCAGGCAGCAAAGGCCTCCTACTGCACTCAGAGCCCTGAGGCCCGGCAGGCACCCAGAGTGCTTCACATACTGAGGTTTTGCTACAGGTTTCTCCTCCATCTGTTCACAGCATGGGTTGCCCTTCCAGGAGGCTGCGATTGAGATTTTCCCTTTAACTTTAGTGCTCATCATTTGTGAGCACTGAAGGCTTTTAAAACGTGCTCAAAGTAGTTGCCCTCTGTTATTAACATCTCATTACACTTTTAGGTTCATTGTAGTTCCTTTCCCTGCATAGGAAACTCCAGATAGGTAAAAATTAATCTCCTTTTTTTAAAGAAAGAAGGAAGCATTGGAAAGAACCAATGAAGACAGAGAACTCAGCGCCTTCTGAGACAAAGTGTCCAAGCTAGTTGATGGCAGTCTGAAATGGCCACACACCCATGAGTGCAAAGATACCCTTTCTTCTACTGAAGTAATGTCAAAACCAAAGACAAGTTCATTTTAAAAATACTTTTCAACTTAAAATATTTGCTTATGCTTATTGGAAAAGGGCTGTGGCCAAACAATGACACAGTTGAGACGTATCAAAAATGGAACCCAGGTTGGAGACTGTGCCTCTGAAATAGACGTTTAAATTGGTCTTCTAGTTTAGGATTTTTATTTTTTTTTAAGACATTCATTCCAAAGCATACACGAGTTTAAAATATTGCCATGATTTAAAATATACACTTGTGTTTTGACTGAGTAAAGAAAATTATGGAAGATGGCAAATTACCATGCTCCAGCTCTATTTCCAGAAAAGCTGTGCTTGATTAGTGCATAGTTTAATCAGGTAAACAGAGGGCACCGTCTCTATAAATAATATTGGGTTTTATGTCCATAAAAATTAGCAGGATGAGATCTTTACCATCTCAGTTGTTTTCAGATTAATTGGAATACATAATGAAAGTAATTACACTCTGGTATTTTGTTGCATGTCTCAGTGTATCTTGGAAGGAGTCCAGTAAGCTGTCTGTCTGTAACCGACTTATGGAATGGTGATTTGTCATTGAAATTGCTCCTTATGAGCAGTAAGCAGGGAGTATTTGTACAAATAGTAAATGTCTCTTGATTTTTACCAAACTGATTTGCATTTCTGTGCCACCCATAAGATATATCTAGGAATAAATTACTGAAATTACTTGTGATTTAACTCTCCCAGAAAGCCCCTATTGAACATAGAAAGTGAACATTGCCCAGAAATTCAATGTGTCTATATATACTACAGACGTGCATGTACAAACCGTTCTGTATTCATGGAAATATATTTGTGTATTAGGAAAGGTCTCTTCTCTGCTAAGGAAACCAGTCATCTTTTTATTTATTTATTTATTTATTTTCCCAAGATATAGCAGGAGCCCGTCCCCTGTGAGGAGAATTGTGAGAAAGGCTGGTTTAAAATTACTGAGTGAAAACAGGGCATGACCTGGTGTACAGAACAGTGCTTCATAGCATTTTGGATTTTTATGCAGGGCATAGAGTCACTGTTCATTTAAAAAAAAAAAAAAATGGTGCTGGATAACAGATGAAATTGGAGATAACATTTAGGGAATAAAAAGGCTCTTGAAGTTTGAAGTCAACATGTCCAGTGGCTATGAGTCCTGCAGCAGTGTCATGGAATTAGCTCCTTCCTGTCTCAGGGTCCACCTTGGGTCCCACTATGCTTCTCACCACATCACAGTTGATTTTACTCTGCTTGCTCTGCAGCGTTTTGGTCTGGCGCCACCAGTGTGTTCCAGTGCTCCTGGACCCACATCAGCAGGCTCCTCAGGTGTAAAAGTGATAAAATAGCAGACTCAGCTATGGCGGGTAACAGAATCACAGAATCACCACGGTTGGAAAAGACCTCTAAGATTACCCAGTCCAACTATCTACCCCACCAATATTTCCCCACTAAACCATGACCCTTAGTACAATGTCTAAATGTTTCTTGAACACCTCCAGGGACAGTGACTCAACCACCTCCCTGGGCAGCCTGTTCTAGCATCTGTCCACCCTTTGAGAGAAGAAATTTTTCCTAATATACAGCCTCAATCTTCCCTGGTGCAACTTGAGGCCATTTTCTCTCTTCCTATTGCTACTCATGTGGGAGAAGAGGCCTGTCATGGTCTGTCAATCCCTGCCTCGCCACTACCTCCTTTCAGGCAGTTGTAGAGAGCAATAAGGTCTCCCTTGAGCCTCCTCCAGACTAAACAATTCCAGCTCCCTCAGCCAGACCCTTCACCAGCTTTGTTGCCCTTCTCTGAACGTGCTTCAGAGCCTCAATGTCATTGTAGCGAGGGGCTCAAAACTGAACACAGTACTCGAGGTTTGGCCTCAGCAGAGCTGAGTACAGAGATGACCGCTTTGCTGCTCCTACTGACAACACTATTTCTGATACAAGCCAGGATGCCATTGGCCTTCTTAGACACTTGGGCTCATGGTTAGCAGTGTTGACCAACACCCCCAGGTCTATTTCTTCCACACAGTCTTCCAGCCACTCTGCCCCAAGCCTGTAGTATTGCCTGGGGTTGTTTTGGCCAAAATCCAGGACCCAGCACTTGATCTTATTGAACTTCATCCCATTGGCCTCAGCCCAGTGATCCAGCCTGTCCAGATCCCTCTGTAGGGCCTTCCTACCCCCAGGCAGATCCACACTTCCTGTCAACTTGGTATCATCTTCAAACCTACTGATGGTGCACTTAATCCCCTTGTCCAGGTCATCAGTAAAGATAATGAAGAGGACAGACTCCAATACTGAGCCCTGGGGAGCACCACTTGTGACTAGTTGCCAGCTGGATTTAACTGCATTCACTATCAACAGGCATGTTTTTGGCTTATAATTTTTATCTGGGATTTTTCTATGAGCTATGCTTAGGTGACAGGACTAAAAGTTTAAGAATGCACAAGAAGAGTTTGTTAAAGTAGTTTCCGCAGGTAACATCAGTGACCTGCTTTACAGTTGAAAAAAAACAAAAACAAAAACAAAAAACAACGCAAGTTTTTAAACTATGCTTTGTATTTAAAACTAATATATTACACAAAAGAAATACTAACTCTTGTTAGTGAACTGACAGATTGCTTCTGGTCATCATAGGCCTGATTTCCAAAAGTATTTGGCGCCTAATAAAGCAGTTCATTCCTGTATGGGATTTTAGAGATGTTACAGTAGGCCAGCTACCATGTCTCCACTAAAATTGGTAAGAGTAGGATGTGAGGCACTTCTGAAAAGCACTTATCTGCAGCAATATGTGCAAAACTATCATCTCATCTCTGTAAAGACATCCAGGTATTCTTTAACTTTCAGATTCAGCTGATGCCTTTTCTTGTCTATTTGGGGTTCTGCTTGTAAACAAGAAGAGAGAAACAAGAACCTTATTATGATCAAATTTTTGAGTTCCAAGTTGATGAAACGCGCCTCAGGGTGTTGGCCCTTCTAGTTATGTCTTGTCCAGTTAATTTAGTATTATCATAACAATCTGGCTTCTTTTTTTATTTCACCATAACACCAACAGTCAAGGCACAAATGTGCTCAGAGTGCAAATCTGCTTTCTGCAATTCACAGGCATAATCTTCCCAGTTGTGAGAAGTTCACTGGGTCATGCCTAGAAAGTGAAATGAAAAACAACCTACTTGAGTTGCTCTCCCCTGTCCCCCCCGAAGACACACCAACTATTCTGATGATACCTCAGTACATAATAACCTCTTCCATGCTGTATTTTCCAAATTTTATTGCCAGGTTTCCTAGCAGTAGGCTGTAATTGGAATCTGACTGTGAAATAAACAGGTACAAAATGATTGACAATCCCCAAAGATGTAAAAATACACACATTTTAACCCCATGCTGTTAAAATAATCCTGCACTGATTCTACCAAGTATTGTCTTTACCTGAATCTGAAGAACCACCTCCAATCATCGGGATCTTTGGCTATTTAAAGCAAATTCTGCCATAATAATAAGCTTACAAAATAAGCTAGAGTGTCATTTCACTCAATGTTTCTTTGAGAGAAGTCAAAGAAACAGCACTTGTACCACAGTAACACAATATTCCCTCTATTCTCTCTCCACAAATTATTTGACCGAAGAAATACATGCTGATTTTTTTCAAATGAGGACAGGACCAGTGTTAATGATCTTATAGTCTGTCTGGTTCTCACCTCAAATTAACATCATTAAATCGAAACTAATCTGTAAATACACTGATTTTACAACTGAAAGTTATCAACTGCAAGTAACATATGATGGGGTAGCAAGAAAAAAATTACATCTGATTCACTGTTACTGCTCTTTCCAAAGATATGAGCAAACTGAAGGATTTCACTGCACATTTTGTGGAAATTGCACAGAAAATGCATTTCTACTTTTAATTTTATCATTATATAGTTCCATATGTTTTCAGCAGTTCTGTCTTCCTACCAGCACCATAGACTACCTGGTGACTTGCCAGGGACGTTGACCTTGGAGAGTTAGGGACACAGGTGATTCGCAGCTCAGAATTTGAGAAAAACAATTATGAGTCAAATGGTCAAGGCTCTTTCTTGTTAATGCTGCCAAACTCTTCCTAACACAAACCCTTCATTTCAGTAGCTCATAACTCTTTCAAAATGTAATTGTCGTGACTGGAATTTTTCATGTCTGGTTTCCAGAAGGGTGTCAGCACGGATTGTCCATTTTTTTTTTCCAATCATAAAATCAGCAGAAACTATATTATTTGCCAGTCATACTATTTACTACAAATTTACTACAGTTCTGTCAATAATTTCTGGCAGTACAACAACTTGAGGCAAGGAAGTAAAATTTGGCACTGAGTAGCCTTTGTGTGATGGATAAGCCTTTTGTTGTGCATCTATGTGTGTGGAGGGGTATAATGTTCAAATGTAGCCAAGTTGTTAATAATTGAGAAAAATTCTGATTGCACATGCTTAGTAGCAGTTGATCAACAGCATTTTCTGTCTATGCTAAGCCAACATTCTTCCTGACCCCAGGATAAAACAATGCTTTTCCTGCAGTTGAAGGTCCCAGCTGCTCTGACTCCAGAGCTGGACATAAAACCAAGGCTGAGGCTGAGTAGATCTGACCCCTTGCTGCAGCAGAGGAGCAGAGAGGGAGGCATCAGCCTCCTTTTACTGGGGACACCCACAGGGCAGCACCCCTTTGATGAGCCTTTCTCATCGCCCCACGCCAGGGACATGAGACAGATCTGACACAGCTGGAGGAGTTCTTTCTTCTTCACATAAAACAGAGGCTATCCATTAGGCCAGACAGAGTGCAAGCAGGCTGGCCAAGGCAACAGAATGGAAGAGGTCAAGCTCCAGAAGGCCAGCAACCCTGTGACTCCTCCCCAGGCTCTGCTGAGCAGCTCTGGTTCTCCCAGGATGTCCTTGAAGGGCTTCAGCAAGCATCCCACTGTGAAGCTGGGCTGATACCAAAACCCTGAAAATGTACAAGGAACTGGAGAGCAATTTCCACCCTAACTCTAGGTGGAACGCACGTACCGCTCAAGAAAACAAGCTGCAGTAAAATAAAAATTGATTTCATAGTTAAGACAGCTGAATGCTGCTATGGAGGCCTGAAATCTGCCACTGACTGATAGAGGTTCTGTTTGAGGCAAGGTACTTGAAACTTCATTTGCTTCACTTTTGCTCTCATCATTCGAATCAAGACCCTACCTCTGTCCTGCAGGAGCGCTGGGTCCTCACACATTACATCAGTGAGAACTGTGCTGTGAACAAAAGACTGTACCAGAATCTGATGAATAGTTTTGTTTTTTTTCTTAGTGTCCAAAATTTGTAGTTAGTCTTTATTTATATTCCTCTGCTTCAGTTTATTATCTGAAAAAAATGGACTAATAATACTCTTCATTGCAGCAAAGTAGTATGACAGAAGTTCATTACTGCTTGTGAAACAGCCGGATACTCTAATGATGACCATAAAAGAAATGGTCATAAGGAAACAAATAGTTCTGAATTAAAGTAACTTTGCACAATGTGGAATTAATAAAGCATTGGACACTCAATGAACACAAAGATAAAATCAAATACTGGGTTCATTAATTTGTCATCTATATGAGCTATGTTCCCATACCAGGTGTCTGACTTTAAAGAGTTTCAGCAGAACAGATCTATCAGCAAGTACAAAAACAAAGTATGTGTTCTCTTAATTAAAGACTGATTGCAACGCACGAACCCAAAGGAAGCAAAAATTGCACAAACTCTATCCAGAAAATACCAGAATTGTGTTTTACTGATCGACTTTCAAAGCTTTGCATCCTTCTAACATTTCTTCTAGTAGATGATGTTAACACATGCAAGCAATAATAATAATAATTAATGATATATATATATTTAAAATGCATGATGGCTAAACTGAAAATTATAAACTTATGGCTTTGGATGCTAATATGCTTTCCTAGGAGCATAATTCAGACCACATGATTTTGCAGTATGTAGATGTAATACAAGCAACATCGAGACTTGATGCAGTACCTAACAATATATTCTTGAAACCCAGAAGAGACAAGAACAAGATCAGCCTCAGAAGTCCTACAAAAACCAGAGCTTTAATGTAAAGCAATGCAAACAAAACTTGGGATGACAGCAGCGACACATTTTCCATTTTTCCTGCCTTCTTGCAGAGGTTGATGTGATTTAGCACTGAAATGAAATCCAATGACAAACAGTAAAAATCCCTCTTTGATGCATCTTCACAAAGCATCCACTTTTGATAGCATCTTTTGCGTGCACATAGGCTGACAACTGAGAAAAAGTCAGGCTAACCCTTTACTCTGTGCAGTCACTTTCTTTTCTCTAGCCTGGTGAATTAGAAGGCCGTGGCAACAGGCAGGGATACCAAGAAGGAGAACCAAGTGGACATGTGAGCACCTTTGGTCCCTCTTTGTGAGCTGTGGAGGCGCAGACCAAGGTGCAGGTCCCATCTGAGTGACCATCCTGCCCGACTGAATGCTTGCTAGCTCCTCTCCTCTGGTCCATGCCTCTCACTTGGCAGACCAACATCCTTGAAGCTCAGACCATCAACAGCTGCGTTACAGACATCATAGACATAAACCTGGAAGGATTTCATCCTTCTCACCACCACGGCCTTCCACAAAATGGAGGTTTCCGGTAGCTTCCCCTCTATCCTGTGTCCTTTGTAACCGGGAAGTTCCTGGGCATGACACACCCCTGCTTGCTTGTGCTTGAAGAACATTAATGTGGAGCAGGGATTTGGAGCCCACGAATTAATCCCGTGATTTACAATAAGAAGATTTCATACTGTCTTGCTAGACATTTTAAAAATTTCCTTGTCGTACATTAGCATAAAATTCGAAAGATTATTTGTGCTCTGCAGACAATATTTATGCACTGTTCTGGGCTCCGGACATTGACTTATGTGCATCACACACCCTGCTGCCACATGCTCCTAGGCTGCACATACAAGATAACCTGGTTATCGCTAACGCCGTGGTATAGCTTGGACTTGCCAGTAAAGTTAAAAGCCATTTATAATCATGAGGAAAATGAAGATACTGTGTACTTCTGACTGTAATACAGCAAGTGAGTACTAGCCATAATACTGCATTTTTCACTTGCATTTTCTTCCCCAGAATATCTGAAGAACCTTTTGGATATTAAATTAGCTATCATGATTGATCTTAATGCATCAGTCATATATTTCTCTTCCTCGTTCAAATTACACTTACTGAAGAAATAGAAATGTATGGAACAAGGAACAAAACTATGTTCTCAGTACAAAAAGAAATGTGCCCTCAATTGTGAAGTTGCAATGAACTGATATTTTTTATTTATTAATCCAGTGAAATATTTCTGGTTATTTTCAGATTAATCACGGGCAAGGAGCTCCCAATGAAACTGCTACATTTATAAACATTATTTAATCCTTATTTATTTCGCAAGTCACTGCGTGGACTGCACTGGTGCAATTCCTGAGGTCCCCAGAATGTGTGATCAGCCCCGAAGTAGTGGTGGCCCGGTCCTGCAAGGTACACATCGACTCCATCTTTCATTGCAATGGAGATGTTTTGCATCCCTTAGGAATAAACACATTAAAGAGCCTGCTCTAAATGAGCTGAGAAAAAGCTTCATGCAAAATTTTGCATTTGTTTCTAATGAGGAAAGTTATTTCCAACAGAATAGTACAGCAATGCCAACAGAATATTTGACCCACTGCTTTCAGAATTTCTTTCCATTTCTGAGAAATCTCCCATACAGAGAAAGACTGGCTTGTACACTGCCCAGTTTTGTTTTGTTTCCTACGTTTCTGAAGCATTTCTTAATAACACTTCCGGAATTGTTCTGAGCGCTTACAAAATCACTGTAAAGTACTTCGTTCCAAGTATACTACCCATGAACAACAAACGTAACCTTACGGTGGCAATGTAACTTCAGCATTCATTGAAAGGTCTATCCGTGAGGCAGAGAATTGTTAATCATAATCCTGAAGTCATCCACTAAAAAAGAGATCTGTGCAACCTACCCTGGGGAACCTGCTCTGTCAGGGGGCTTGGGCTAGATGGCTCCCACAGGTCCCTTCCAACCCCTATGATTCTGTAATTCTGTGATTCTGGTATAACAAAGACCTCAGTAGAATGCTGATCACTATAAAGGAAAAAAAAACAACACTGCACTACATACCAATATTGCAAAGGCATTCCTGTTTTCTCATTCTTCTGGTTTCCTTTCCACATTCCAGCTGAAAGGTGGTTTCTTTTAGGAGGTCGTTCAATACCTCATCGGCAGGACTTACCTGAGCTTCAGACCCAGTGTGTGAGTGCCACCACATCTTCTGTGCTATGCGAAGGAAAATTCCAACAGCTGAGCTTGCTGAAATTGTAATGATTGACACAAAATCCCTCTTAGTTTCTGTGTCTAACTACCGGCTGCATCGATCACGCTGAGTGAGTGGCACTTGCAGCAACAGTTGGTACTGACGCTACAGTGAATTTTTGCATTGGAGCAGGTAAGCCAAATAATTTTGTCAAAAAGTTTTGCAGGTTCAGTGGAGATGAACTTTGTTAGAGCAAAAGGTGATAGAGGAGAGAAGAGGGATCTATTTATCCCTTCTACAAACAAGACTTTAGAAATTCTTTTGATCGCTGGCATTGTTCAAAGCACATTTTTCAAATGAAAATTGATTTCTGTGCTTTGTAGTTTTTTGTTGTTTTTCTTCTTCTTTTTTTTTTTTTTTTAATCTAAATCTCCCTGAAGTTTGGCATATTGGACAGTTTGCTTTCCAGCAGTCACGTTTTAAACCTCTAATAGCAGGCTTTGGTACAGGACTTACACATTATGTACAGTGCCTCAGTTCATTCTGTGTTATAACTAAACACGCTTTTATAAGAGATACATTGAAGTCATCTACTTTAAGAAAGTTACTTAAAAAAAAATTCTGTAAAGCATATATTTTGTTCCTTCCGTTTCTCTCTTAATATTTGCCTTAAGATTTGTATCAAATAAAAAATATCTGCTCACCCTAGGAACAGAAATTACAAGGTCACTGATGCTCTGTTTGCTCGTCATTGATTCTTGTTTATTTCAACGCAGTAATCAGAGAATGTTATTGAATATGAGAGAGTAAACTAAATGCTAAGTCTGACTCATACAAATTAGTTGATTGTATCAGACCCACTGCCTACTTTGCTGCCCTGCTGGTTCACACAAGGTGAAGAATATAACCTAGTTGTGGAGAAAAAAAAAAAACCACCGGTTCACTCCTGCTGCACCCATTTGTATAGCCTACATACCTACCATCTGCCAGGAGAAAAAGGTGGGTTGAGCTGCCCCATTTCACGGTTTCACAAGAAGAGCATGAAAAATACACTGCAATCTAACCACAGTAACCACTGCAATTATCCAGCTCTGCAGAAGCACTGGGGAAGTGGTCAACAAGTTCCTTTGGCTCATGAAAAGAGCAGTGGGCTTGCTGACAGGTGGGAAGGACAGAGCCAGCTGTGCCAACTGTATCTGTATGATTCCAAATGTCCCACAGCACCAGACCTATCTCGAGCACAGATGTGTGCTGCACTCTGCTTCCAGGGCTTAGGTAGCAAAGGCACAAATAAGAATGAGCTTGTTATTGGATTAAGAGCTCAACTGCCATCTCCTGAATGGAATATAATGTGCCATTTCCCTTTGCAGTGACATCCTAGTTAGATAATTTCAGAACAGTTTTGTTTGCTGGAGTATTATGTGTAGTACACACCTTTACTCAATCAGAAAACAGCTAATATTTTCACAGTGCTTATTATATCAGAGCAAAACATGACTTGTGTCTGCTTGTTCTTGTCAGCCAGTTTGAGAAAAGCGGTTCCCTTTGGTGGATGACATCACCTGGTTTCTGATGCTTTGCTGTGGACTACTCATGATCAGGTCCTAAACTTACCTGGGGTTGTGCACGTGGTTCTCTGTAGGCAGTGAAAGTATATTTCACACTGAGGTAGGGTATTTACTGCTCCCAGCAGCCAGTACACGAGCAAACTGCAGAGTAAGCTATAATAGTATCAGTGCTTGATATCTATTCACACTCTGCATGCCTGTGGTTACATGCATTGACTTGCAGCATGAGTCACATAATGATGGGTTACATATGTGATACCATATCATAAGCATGGCACAACAGGAATGGGAAGGGTAAAAATATAGACACATGTCCAGATGAGTTATATGGAAGCAATGATAATACATGTGCCCACCAAAACAGAGGAGTAGGTTACAGGAGGAGCTCTCATACAACCCTAGGACTGAAAATAAAGTTTTCCTTGTAATGATGGAATGGTCTTTTTCAGCAGGAGCAGTGAATTCAAAACTAGGGCATCACTCAGCACAGACACAACAAAAGTCCTGAGTAAAGATAAGGGTCCCTACCAGCACTGGAGCAGTATGACCACATTTCTCCCAGCCCTTGCTTTTGGTCCTGCATTGGTGTTCTCCTCAATCACCTCACAATGCCATAGTTCACGTTAATAAACTGTTTTTTATCACTTAACGGGACAGAGCTACTAGGGGAGGAATGATACCTACCTTTGCTATATGTGGGACTGTCTTTTCCTACTCAGCAGCTAAGTTTCCTGAGCTGGCCAAGACATGGGGAGATGCAGGTTTGTCTCCAACGTGTCAGGCAAGCAGAGCCACAAGGGCACAGCCACTGTGAAAAGGGTCTTGGGTGGAGGTGCAGCACTGCACAGCAGGAGTATTTTACTGTGAAAATAGCAACATCTTCACACAGAAAAAAATGATTTTCTGTCTGTAGAGGTACTTTACAGCCAAGACGTATCAGAAGAGAGCCCAGAAGGGTCTGCAGGAGCAATTGAAACTTGAGAGCGTGGAGAGTGAAGGGAAAATGATGCAGCCTTCTCCACAACACACAGGTCTGGGGCAGGCTCAGCGTTGCTTCTTCTGAGAGAAGTGGAGGTTGGAAAAACCAGATAGATAGGAAAAGCAGGTAATCCAAGAAGTTCAAGAGTTAAATGGTCTTAAAATTCATTCTCCCACTGGGATGACAGCTTACACGTGGCCAAGCTGTACCTCGGCAGTACAGCTGTGCACTCACCTTGCCTCTGCTTTCAAACTCATGGGTCCTGCCCCCACGTTACACAGCACATAAACCAGGAGCCTCACTCTGCAAGGTGATTTAACTGTTGGTAAGTAGACTCTGTAAATAAGGTGCAGTGTTCCTAGTTTGGAAGAAAACAACAAGAAGAAGCCATCCAAGCATGTATGTTGTTTACGAGACAGGTCTCTGTATATTCTTTTGTGCTGTTATCTCCATATATTTGCCTTTTATGCTGTCTACTGACAGCATTTGATGCATTTTTCCTCCTGTGCTTATTTTTAGTTGCCATAGGAACTTTCTTATTTCCTGTCAGCTGATGTCAGTGTTTATTACTATTAATTGTATAAAAGGGTGTTGAGTCTGGTACTCTTAGGAAGGCAGAACACACATTTCAGTTTACTCAATCTCTTTTTTCATTTATTTCTATCAATATTTAATTCAAAAATCCAGATACTATAATAACAGCTGTTAGCACATCAGTGGAATCCCGAGTAGATCCTCCCCAGCCATTCTTTCTTGTTTGGTCTTAGTCTCCCTCCCACTACCAGATACACACTCATTTGAAATAGTATCTACTGTCTGCTTGGTTCAGCGTTTCATTCTTCCTCAGTCCCCACACATCCCATCCTTTTTTGCTTTTTTTCCAAAAGAAAAATTAAAAGCTGCTGTTAAAATGAATGGGAACGAAAAGAAAAATTTCCAGCATGTAAAGAAATACTATTATCTGGTAAAATATTGGGATCTGAGGAGGGTTTCTTCCTGGCAAAGTCCAATTTTTCTCCTCTTAAATACAATAGGGTATTTTGCAATATATATATTTTTTCCTATCAAACGTGTTTTGTGACCAGAAAGCAATAAGGACTGACCAGGCCTGATGGAGAGCAACAGCAGCTTAATCCAGCACTTCCTTTATCCGCGTCAACTTTAAAATCTCTGGTCTTTCCCACGAACTGATCATACATTCGGGGAAAGGTCTTGATCAATACATACATTTGGGTTTGAACTACCATTGTATGGAGTGCCTTTGTGTGTTCAATCCATTCCTTCTCTGGGGAAAAAAAAAAAAGAGAAAAAATAGCAGCATTTCAAACCTTTCTGTTCCTTTTTCCATTTCACATCACTATTTTTCAAAAGATGGAGGAGAACAGGTAGCTTGGAATAAAGAAACCAGCATATAAACTATCATTTATGATTTGAGAATGATTCCATTAGTGTGACTTAAATGACGCCATCCAAGGTTTGTATCCAGAGAACCTTAAAGACAGCTTTGACAATTTCAGGGGCCTTTGGATTAGTCCCACTGAATGGAATAATGGGAGTATTAACGAGCATGCTGGAGTGCAGTGAGGATAGTATTCCGCTTGGGAATGCTCCCAAAGCATATAGTGTGTGCTGTTGCTGAGACAAGCGCTGCTAAGTGTTTTAGAGGCTGTAACTCAGCAGGGCCCCCAAACTGAGGCAAACGATTTTCAACCTGAACCATGAGGCCCCTCCACAGAGGGCTATTCCTGCAGAAATCCTTGGTGCCCCAATTTTCCTCCACGAGGAGGATGCATCCCAGGCCAACGTGCTCTGCCATGAGTGACACCAATCCTGTTTAGGCCCTTCTAGTTTAAGGTAGGATATTTGTGCAATGGCACCATATGCTTTTATTATTTTAGTGAATGTAAAATACATTGAACATCTATCTTTTCATCCAAATAGGAGGAACTGAAGGCTGCAGGAGCTGGATATTTACTCTTTTGAACGGTTTGGGTTTTAAGAAATAGATTTTTTAAAGTAATTTTTTTGGAAATGAAAATGTTCATGCATATTAAAGGTTGTATTTACAAGGGTTATTCATAGAGAAGATAACTGTGCAGATTATTTCACTGTTGGATTGTTTGGGATCATGAAAAGCTTTGAATATTGTTTTATACATATATAGAAATAAAAACATAAAATAAACACGCTATCAGTCCAATCTATATGGAAATACTGGAGTTACATCTGTAAGTCAGCCAAGCTAAGCTGAAAACAGCTTCCAGTTCAGTGTCAGTAATATGCAATGGCATTTGCTGTATCGCATTAAATTTTGAGGAAACTACAAAGATAATGAACACAGCGTCCAACCTTCCTGGTAAAACCATGGCAGAAGCTCAGATTGGCAAATCTGAAGTGCATGTTTTGTTTCCATCTCCTTTTCATACAGCTGGTGGGAGAGAGCAGGGTGGCCATGCCTGTGGGAGCAGAGTGGCAGGAAGTGCTATGGGGTGCGATCTGTGCCCACCAGATCACCATAGGACAGCAGAAGGAAGCCAGGCTCACTGTGTGAAAGCAGCAGGAAAGAAGCAAGCAGGAGTACAAGGCCAAAACACCATGTGAGGTCAAAGGCAACAAAGACGAACACCGCTTCTCCAAACAAAATTGGAGTGTTGCTCTTCCTCTTCTTTGGGTCACTGCAGTGGTGATGGGAAAGCAGCAATCTGCTGCCTGCCTTGCACTGAGTGCAAGCATACTTGCTTTATCCACTGAACAAATGCTGGCACAGCAGTGACTTTGTAAGATTTAACAAAGGATGAAACAAGTTATGAGAACCACCCCACTAAGACTGAGACTCAAATAACATCACGCGGACATCTCAGGACACTGTTGTACTTACCAGAGCATGAGAATCAACATCATCCTCTCTAAGTTAAACAAATGAGAGAAGGTTATTTAGCGTCCATCTGGTTTTGTTCAAGAGATAGTAAATAACTGTTCTGCAGATAACCACGTAGGGGTCTTGATTGCTTCTAGCTGCCAGAAAACAGGATTTTTCCTAGCCTACTACTGTCACTTTCCATGTCATCTGAGACCTAAGCGAGGCATTCCCACTTTTTATACCTCTTTCATTAAGACAGTGTGATTGCTTTGTTTATGCAACACAGATATTAGTACAGCTGAGGGAATAAAAAATTAATAGGTACTATCCAGCAGAGGGAGCACAATAACATAAAAACCCTTCAGCTGTAAGGTGGAGAACTTTTCCTATTAAAATCCACAATATTTAGCAATCTGATTTTACTGATTCAACATACAGAGTAGAAAGGCAGAATTTAAATTGAAAAATAAAAAATAAAAAGAGAGAGTGAATAGGAGGGAAGGAAATCAAACAGAAGCAATAAAATAATAGCTTTCCTGGAATTTTCATTGATAATAATGGAGATATAAGTTTCAGATGGAAAAAATGAAGGTTTAACAAGAAAAAGATCACAATCTTCAGAAGACTACTAACATTTGTTTTAAAGGGCTGATTTTAATTTATAGAGAAGTGGCTGCTCCAGCTGAAAGATTCAAGTGCTGCTTTCAGTTTTACTGTGCACTTCCTCTCGCTTTTAATGAAGTCATCTATCAGAAATAACTGATGTACTCATTCATTCGGTTTATGTGTAATTTTTAGAGTCCAGTACAACAGAAATCTTACTAGGTACGTTCTCTGTTCTGTCACTGTTACACTTTTCTAATCCAGTCATGCTGAAATAACTGTGAATTAAAAAAAAGAAACTAGAACTGAGCACCTATTTTATAAGAAGTGGTCATATTGTGGAGAAAGAATTATAACGTTCTCATAGGACTCACATGCACACAGTAATTAAAGGAACAACATAATAGTGTAGAAGTGTTGCCATCTTAAATGCAAACATTTCTCAGGGTGCGTTTCATTAATATATTTATACCACAAGATTTTTTTAATTAGGACATCTAAATTCTAAGCTCTGCCACTGACTGTTATTTGACCTTTGGCAATTCACAGTCTTTCTAAGAGAGTTTCTGTTATCTTTGTAATGAAAATCATATTGATTTCACAGCTGGGTAGAGTGTAACAGCAGCTTTGCCTGCTGGTAGAAAGTACCGTTGAAATAAAAACATAATTTTAAAAGGAAAGAGAAGAAAGAACTGGATGTTCTGATCAGAAATGCTAACTACAGACAACATGAGGTAGACTATATTTGCTTTAACTTTTACATGTTTTCTAAACAAAATGCCACACGTGATGAAGACTGATTAGAATTGTGTGGTTAAGCAAACTGCTTTTTTTCCTCCACAAGCAGGCAGTAACATTAGCAGTGAAACAAAATATCTGTACTGTTGAATATTGCAGATGCCAACATCCAGCAGGCTCTTAACTTTGTTGTATAATGTCCTAAAGACATGAGGCCTAAGCAAACACATAACTCACTTAACTATTACCCCGCTTTCCCTGGTGATTTTTCAACCTGTTGGACAGTTTCAACCAAATTTAGAACAGTGGAGTATCATGATAGCACAGGGATAACACAGAGCTAGTGAAGACTTTTGGCCATCAGATTGAGATGAGAGTGGATGAAGTTTAATGGACGTTTGCTACCTTTGCTGGCCTCACATTCCCAAGATAACTAACTCCAAAAGTAGGCTGAAAGCAAGACATTGCTGGAGGTTTATCACCCCTGTTAAAGACACTGCATCTTTGCCCTGACAGGACAAGCTGTCCCACACAAAGTAAAGGCATTGTCTTGGGAAAGGTGATTATTTCTTTTAGCATATCAAATGATTTCTTAAGCATACCAAAACTCAAACTGTTTAGCTTTTATATTTGTGTACTTCACAGCTCTTCTAGAATATTTTATTCTATTAGTCAAACATCAATTAATTTATATTTACACAGTTCTACATTAGTCATGTCTAAAGGTCACAACCGACTTGTAAATGCGGTATAACATCCTTATAGAATTATGACAACTTCACGAAGATTATTAAAGTTGTAGTCAGAACTGCATACGTTCAAAAATGTGCTATTAGAAGTTTCTTATTGTTTATCACGAAAGCATTCTCCCTTTTTAGATATGCAAATCCAAGAAAATAATGTTTACAAGGTTTTATTGCCATTTCTCCAATTAACAAATGCAAATACCTTTCACTGGGCCAAGGCAATCCCTCATTATCTCATGACAACGAACAAAATGTCCAGCACAGGCAGTTCCCAACAGCCCTGCTCACTTTCATGTACATGCTGCTGGTGCCAGCACCTGCTGTGTGGTTAACAGGTATGAATAGCGACCAGGAGAATGAATTAACCCCGGGCACAGCCCGCTGCACATGTGGGGAATTATCTGTGATTCAGCTTTTCACTCATTCTGGAGGCAGCTGGACAACCAGTGCGTAACACCTGCCCTCACAGACAAATTCTTTCCCAGGCATGCAGATAACCTGATGTATGAGAAGATATTTGATGTGAAATACCTGCGAGAAGAACCCTGCGTGAGAAGGATTCAAGTATGGCAAAACCTAGCTGCAGGGATCCAGGGTTCACAAGTTCCACTGTCCATCAGCAGTCTATTCTGGACTAATGCAAAGTCCCTCCAACATATAGGAGCCACATGGAAAAGAAACCCCAAATGAAAGAAGCTTTGAAATCCAGAGACTTTATTTATCAAGTCCCAAGTACTCAAGAGGTCAGAAGGCCTTGTGGCAAGAGGCCTAACAGGCTGGAACCCAAACCACCTGTCCCATGTTGGTGGGTTTTTTTTTGTTGTTGTTGTTTTTGTTTTCTGTAAAGACTGTATTTCAGGTGGACAGCAGAGAATTTAACAACCTTTTGTCCATCCTGCACATTAAGCATGGCTGGAGTTGGCACTGCAGTGCCCCATCTCTGTGAACATAAGGACCAAAGTGTTTCATTAAGGTGCTGCACAGCACACAGGCCTTGGGGTTTGCGTGAGCACAGGGTGATGGCTGAGGCACAGCTGGGCCAAAACACAGTGCACCCCAACCCAGAGCTTTGGGCAAGGCCTACGCTGGCCTTTGAAATCTGTCATTTCAGTGTGCATACTTTTGGGAACTGCTGCTATGCAAACACATTGGTGCTAATGCACATTAGAGATACACGTTCAGTTTTAAATTTTAGTCATTTTAAACATTCACTCTAAGTTATTAGTCTCAGACTCAAGATTTGATTAAAATTTAAAGTCTTCAACTGTGGAGAATTAAGTCATTTAATCCAATTTTCTCTAAACTTGCCTCTTACTTTTGTCAGCCTCGTTAAGGTTCATGCAAATACGCACCATGTGCAGACAGATGAAGATACCATGTAGTACACCCCAGCATACTGAAGCAGTACTTTCAAAACACAGCTCTATGCTGCTCTTTTATCATCTAGGAGAATCTGGGGATGGCCCTCAGCCCATGCAAGCTCTGCTGAGATCTTCCCAAATGCCTGCACCGTGCCAGGCTTGTGTGCAGGGCAGAGAAGTCGCAGCCCCCCGTGCACACACTGTGCTGACACAACGGCTCTGCCGGTTCTGCCTTCGCAAGCAGGGTGGGTGAGGCACTTCTGCCAAGCTTCTGTCACAAGGAGAGATGGTGCAACTTCCTCTGAGATTTACAGCTGTCCTCCCACAGCCAGCGCTGCAGCTCCGCTAGGAGGCTCTGCCAGCACAGCCACTCCGGCATCGCACAGCCCAGGCCCAGGGTGATGGCACCCGGCCTTAATCCCAAAATCCGAGGACCTGGGTCTTGCCCTTCACAGGGCTTGGCAGTAGCTCCATCAGGTGTCATGGGGCTTTCCTCCCCTGCCCTGGCACTAGCAGTGTGTTGTGGGCAGGGCGTTCTTTTCCAGAAGCAATAGATATGGTATGTCCCAGCAGCATGAAGGAGCGGCATACCAGAAACCAAACATCAGGCCGTCCTCCCAAAGTCCAGCTGGCTCTTTTTCATCAGGTATAGGAACAGTCATCTGAAAATCTTTATTACTTAGGAATGCATTTTAAGCTGATGTCAAGTTTTGATTACCTGCTGGGCTATGCTATCAGTACTAAATTCCAGAGCAATATACATTTCTTTGGTGGTAAATGCTCTTACCATAAAGGCCTTTTCTTGAATGCTTTTTTTTTTTTTTTCTCCTGATTGCAAAAATTCACATGAATCTGCTCTGTAAAATACAATTGTGAAAGAAAAATTATAATAAAATTCTTAGAAACAGATGAAGAGAAAGATTTTTTTACCCACAGAACATTAAGGATGCAACAAACTGAAATTCACTTATCTAGGTTAATGGCCATCATGAACCATCCGTTGCTATGAAACTGTTTAAAATCCATTGTGCCTATTCAATGTAAGGAAATGTACCTATAAAACCACTTTGAATACGTGCCTGATCACCATTAGAGAACATGAATGCCCAGAATAGAGGTGCTAGTTTTAAAAAATACTACAAGAATCTGTCAGGATTCTTGCTTCTTACAACTACTTAATTTTGAGCTTCTCAATTAAAAAGTTGACTGTTTATTAAACTCGTCATTTTCAAGTGTTCTTCATACAAACGTGTTCCTAACAGTTAGATCCACGATGAATTTAACTACATCAACAAGTCGCTAAATGACACCTATTCTTAGTATGCAGGACCACAGTTCACCCTTTTTTATGGACATCCAGGAACTCTTTTCTTGTTAAACTCCAAGTATTTAAACACGTTCCAAGAAATCTGCAGGTCACAGATTGAAAAATATCAGTGGCAAGGTGCTATTAAGCTTGCTTTAATCAATCAGCTTCGCGCAGTGGAAGCAACATAACTTTGAGAAGCCAGAGCATCTTACTGATAAATTTAATGAACACAGCTCCCTATTACAGGGTCCAGACTCCTTCCAAAAGCTGACCAGACTTATTTAGAGTTAACTTCAGACAATTACACTGTGCTGAAGTCTATGGGACATGTATGCCTGCAGAAGCATAGGTTTCCAAGTCCAACAAGTTGCAGCCCTCAGCTGGTAAAGTGATGTGCACTGTGTTTGGAAAAAGGGTGATCTTTCTGGATTTCCTGGAACTTGGGCAAACCATCAACTCTGACCTCTACATTGCAAAGCTGACTAAGATGCAGGCTCAAACTTCCAGAGTCAGGTCAGAGAAAAACACAGCCCTTTTCTTGCAACACTATAATGCCAGGCCCCATACCAATTTGAAGACTGTCATGTATACTGCCAATCTTGTCCGGACTGTTGCAGCACACCCACTGTGTAGTCCAGATTTGGTGCCTTTTGACTTCCATCTGTCCAGGCCAATGGAAGATGGAGTGCATGGGCAATATTTTCCTAGCAATGACATCATCACAGCAGCTCAGAAACAGTGGGTCACCTCCACCAGTGCAGATTCTGACAAGCATAGCATGCAGGCTCTTCTATGCTGCCGGTGAAAATGCATAGCTAGTGGTGGTGACTGTACTGAAAAAGAGTGTTTTGTAGATGACAATTTGCTCTATAGTGTTACTATGCTCTTTGTATCCATTGTGGAATCCGTGGAAATAAATACAAGGCATTATTTCTGGAGCAACCTACGCACTTAGAACAATTGAGTCAAAATTCTGTAATACCCTGCAGTAAAAGTGCTATGCCCTAGTCATATTACAGATATGTAAACAAGCTGCATTCAAGTTATAATGCAAGCTGCAAGAAATTAAGGTTGCAGAACTAAACAAATGGATTCAAAGCTCTATGTCAGGAGAATCTGATGGAGAACAGTTTTTTACAAGTCCAGAGCCAACCTCTGCAGCCCAACCATTTGATTCTGGATGATTCAGACACAAAGGCTGTAACAGGAATATCTCTGAAATGCCTAGATTTTCTCTCTTCCATTTTTTTTAATGGATTTCATATGGTACATACAATTTTTGAGAACTCAAGTGCTACTTCTAATACTTCCAGTTAAGTGAAATATTTGAAACAGAAGAAATGATAATATAAAATATAAAACTATATTTAGCATTCTGAATACAATTAGGGCAATTTTATTCAATTGATTTCTGAAGTTCCCACATGAGTGATCTACAGTGATATCATTCAGTACAACAGTAACAGGTGCTGAAAAAGTAATTTTAAACAAATGAATTTTATCACATTATATGTTTTCCTCTATTATAGCCAACTTTCCAAGTGCTTCTGCACAATTATCTAAATGAAGGTATATCAAAATGTACTTTATTCCAAGATGTATTTCCATTTTTCATTACAAGATCACAGAACTAATAGCATTGTTTACTCTCTTTTCCACAGATAGATTTTATCAGTGCTTGAAGACGATAAGAGCATAAGAAGAACACAGGAAGCCTATCTTTTAAACTACAGTTTTACTACTAGAATATACAGTAGAGCTAGGAAGAATCTTGTAAGACACCTAATCCATCCTTTTTCCTGCAGGAAGCAGTTATTCAAGTACTCTGATCTTACAGATCTCCAATGGAGACAGAAACTCCAAAAGCTTGCCAAGCAATCTATTCCCTATCCTCGCCATTAAAGTTTTCTGAAATTTCTAAAATAAATCTTACTGGCTGTAATTTAAGCCTATTACTTCTTGTTCTATCAAACACAGGCAAGATAAATAGATTGCTCTCTTCCTCCTTGTAGCAACCTCTTGTGTTATAATGTCTTCGATCTCTCCTCTCAGTGTCAAACTAAACTAGCATAATTTTTTTTTCTTTTTTTTCTTTTAGGTGATAATTTCTACACTTTTGATCTTTCTTGTCACTGTCCTCTGGACTGTCTCGTGCTGATTCACTTTCTTACTGCGGTATCTAAAACTGGGCACGGTATTCTAATTCACTATAAAATTAAGATTTGCTTATCCCAGATTTCATCTGATTATTTAAATAATGAAGCTGATCATCTCCCAGGAGAAGGATACCAAAGCTGTCATTCTAGTACATACTAATTGTCCTGCTGGAAACAAAAGTTGTGAGTTAGATTAGATTAATTAAAACACAGTTAAGTGAATATCAATCTAAAGAAACTTGACTTCCTTTGGAATTGTGTCTTAAGACTTACTGTTTTAACACAAAAGAAAGCCAACACTCCGAATCAGGTTTCTTTTGGTCACAGTATTTATATGGATTTTCTGGTGTCCTATAAGAGAGAAAACCATACAAAGCCTTTCCCTCAGTGGAGTTTACGCGCTTAAGAGCATCTACACAAACACATTAAAACAACAGCAGGGAAGCTTCCCGAGTAAGAGCCTCTGGATGACAGCTGGAGTAGACAGCTAAGGAGGATGAGGAGGAGACAGAGGTTGGGCCAAGTGGAGCTGGTGTGGTTTTAACAGCAGGTTCAGTGTTGTGCAGCGATTTTATGGCTAGTTCTGCTGCAACTGAGAAAACAGCTCCCAGAATAAGCCCACCATGTCAGCTACTCTATACAGTCTCTAGAAACAGCATCTGCGAGGGCTTTACTTGCAGTGTATGGCTGAAACTGGTCAGATGCTATTTTGGAGGAGTGGGGGAGTGGGACACATACAGATGTATGAACAGCATGATTTCACAAGCCTTTACTTCTTTAAGTGAGCAGACTAAATAGTTTCCTCGCCACTTGTGAGCTGTGTAAACAACACCTTTTTATATACTACCTCGCTATATTGATTTTAGATCTCCCGCTTAATTAGAGCATATTAAAGCTTTAAATGAGATGTGCAGGTGAAAACACATCTATGCTCTTTCTTCTTTTCTGTACTCCTTTATTCAACTGCTCTACTCTTTTCCCAAGAGAAAACATGCTTTTGAGAGCTGGATCCTGACATTCAACACATTGTCACTTATTTAGTTCTTACAGTGATTCAATAACAAAATTCCATCATACTTAGGTGGAGTCACTCAAGAACTACTTAGCATATTCATGACACAAGGCCGCTCTGTTCATTAATTCCTAGAGGACTACTGCTTGTGTCACTAGTGACGATACCAATTTCACTGCAAAGAATTATGATGTGACTCTAAGATTTCAGTCATAAATAAGAGGGTACTGATATTTCTATTTGCCTAAAATTGAAAAACTTCTCTAGCAGACATCATTTTATACAATCACAATGAGGAGATGCATTCCTCTGGTATTCAGGTTAAGCTGAATACTGAAGATCTCAGGAACAGTACCAAAAAAGTTCAGCAGCACCCAAGCCTTAAGAATCTGCCTCAGTTTATTGAGGAAACGTCTTATTTGCTTATAGTTACTCTGACAGCTTTGATACAAAGAGTGTTGACACGGTCTGTTTCAAGCATCTGTCTTCATTATTATGTATCACCTCTTCAAAGAACTCTGCTTTTTTTAAGTGATCATACAGAAACTTCAGAGGCTATTCCTACCAACAACTCTACAACACAGAGTGCCTAACATGGCCTCCCCTTCCTTCTCTCACTGCTGAATTAGATACTAAAAGTACAGGACATATTTCGATCAGTGAAGGATAGAGGAAAGGAGGCAAAATATCATGAAGAGATTCTCTATGGAGCAAGCGGTGACTGATCTGACAAGTTGGCTGCTAACGGAAGGCCTGAAACAAGGCTGCTAGGGCAGGAGATTGGAGCGGGTGGAAGGACATGGGTAAGGACAAAAAGAGGAAGTCAGCTTGGTTTAGCTTGAGAAAATCAGAGATAAAGACTGGGATGATACTAGTGGAAATGGAAGTGATTGTAAAGAGGACTGGAGCCTTTAGCTCCTAGGACAAGGATGTACTGTGGAAAGAGAGAAAGAGGGAAAGAATGAGAGAAACAGAAAGAGAGGAAGAGAGAGGTTAGAGTCTATATGAATAACCTGGAAAGAAAATTAGGATTGGCTAATTGAGGAGGATGTGAATAGGACAGAGGGTCACAGACAGCTATTAGAATAGACTGGAAAAAGATGGGACAGATTAACATACAGTTGTCTGAAAAGGGTATAAATGGTGTCTCAGCCCCAAGACTTATCTGTTGTCAGCAAATGTGTGTCTCACCAAAACTGAAGCTCACCAGGTGAAGATAATATTCTGCTGTTACTATTTATTCCATTAGGTCCAGCTAGCAGGATTGCAGTGTAGCCACAGACAGCACAGCAAGGAAAAGCTGGTTTGCTGTGAGAAATTTTCTCCTTTCAGTAGCTCTTTTTTGGGTGTGCAGTCAAAGCTTCTGGGGTTAGAGGATCTTTTTCAGTACTACCTGTGATAATTTCTGTTTGACATCTTGATTTGATAATGGAAGTAATATTGGTAGTCACAATTAAAATCGATTACAGCTCTCCTGCTTGAATTTTACTTCAGTTTTTATACACTGGCACTTGCAATGCCTTTTTTTCCTCTATAATAGTTTTCCCCATAACATTATTCACTTGCTGTAAGCAAGCTGCCGCCTTCATAAAATGAATTCCTTAAGGATATAGACAGGCAGTCAGCAAGGAAGATGCATCTCTCTTCCATGACATTTTTTTTCTAGATTTTACATTTATTTCTTGAAATGGAACTAATCCCTAATGTAAACAAAACTGTGGACAAAGAATCTCTGCAGTTTTGCTTAAATCACGAGAACAAATTGTTTTACTGAAATCATCTTTAATATACCGTGCATATATAACACAGCTCAAGAAAACGCGGGGCAAATCATCAATCCTTGTGTTTTACTGAATGACACGGCGTAAGCAATGTGGAATGTTTACTTATTACAGAACCCAACTTAAGGGCACTGTACAACATTTTTCAAATTGTAATTAGCTAATGGCCAGGGAAGAGAATTGTCGTAGGTGCAAAACCAGATTATGGAATTCACACAGTGGGAAAAAAATAAAAAATAAAAAATAAATAAAAAAAAATCCCTGCAAGTGTAAAAACTGTTTTAGGCTGTTATATTGGGCACAATGCTGAGATACCGTACATTTTTGTTATTTGGCATCAGTTCTTGGACGTTCAACGGAACTGCAGAGGCTCACTGGTTGAGGGAACTATTGGCACCAGATCCCTTACGTCTCTGTGAACCAAAAGCTTTGCCACAAGGCAAGGAGTCCTAGCCTTATGATTTTGACACAGCTTTGAAATCTTATAGCTCACCCTTTAAGCATGAATGAGATTCCCACAACAGGACGTTCCCTCCCTGCCTCATCTGTGGGGGCGAATCATTCCTCAAGAACAACCACTCAGCCAGTGCTTTGGCAAAGGCAGCTGGAGCGTTTGGCACTAGCCAGGATATGCTCCCCCGCACACCCCAGTGGCACAGCAATTAGGAAACTCCCCTGGAATGCAGCCATTCCCCACCAGCTTGCTCAAGGAGCTTCCTGATCAGAGGTTTCTGTGAAATTCACTCCCACTTCTCCTCCCACACCGCTAAGGAAACCTCAGCAGCTCACGTGGGGCCACGTCTTCCTTAAGGCAGAGGGTACCCAGAATTATGCAGAGGGATGAAGGTCAGAGGAAGAAATAACTGGGGTTTTGAGGATTTCAGTCTTGGAGTAAGTGGGGGAGGCAGCACTCTTGCCAGGACCTGACACTTGAGACATCGCAAGAAGGAAACAAAAGTTCCCATCCAGATGTCATGCTCCAGAGTTGATTAACAAAAAGCTACAGAATACCAATTCCCTAAATTTCATGCTGTTACTAATTTCTTCCTCTACTTATGCAAAGCAAACAATAGTCAATAGAGGATATCAGCTCATACTGCCTCTGCATACTCATAGCACTTTGTCAGTCTGAAAGTAAAGCCTTTAAGGATCACCCCATCTGTGATGAAAAGTGGTGCTGGTAGTTGCTTATAAGGACCTACAAACTACCAGCCAATGCTTTGGGCCCATGCATTCTTTCATCATTCTTTCTTTCATTCACCCCCAGCTGCCAGCAACCCATTAGGGAAGATGTGGAATCGCGCATTAAACAATTAGTCCAGTTGAGATGAGGGACAAGCACATAAAAAGGGCATAGTGTTTAGAGAAAATGACAGAGCATAAGCCACAGGTCTTAGAAGATCAAGACTGCTTCACCCTCTCCCATTAATGTTGATCCATCGGGCCTATATTTCCTCTCTCTATCTAAAGCACATTCACAGCATCAACCCATCTGTTAGACATTTCTCTTTCTTCTTGAGAAGCATGGAGGTAGGAGGTCCAGAACAGTAAGATGTCTCTCCTTTCATATACCAGCAAACAAGATCACATCCTAGACAGAATTTAGCACACATTATATAATTATGTTGAATCCAAATTTTTATCTGATACACACATGGTACACTTCTTACAACATTTAAAAGCACTGCATTCTGGAAAGCTTTAAAAAGTGTCCAAACCAAACCTAAAATAGCGTAGCTGGATGTTAGTAACGGATACTCATATTAGACGTGGAATGATTCAGACCTAAGTAACTGGAAGTATATCTAGTCTAATTGGTTGGTTGGTTTGTTTGCTTCTTTGTTTTAGAAACAGACATTCAATACAATTTAAAAGTTCTGGAGCTATTTAGAAAGTAAGCCTTCTAAAGTGTAAATATGCTTTTTATTAAAGTCAGTTTTTCAGAAAAAAATAACACCAAAGGAATGTGTTGCATTTAAATGCTGAAGGCACCAGATGCTCATGTATGGAGTATGAAGAGTTCCTGTGTAGGAAGAGTTCATGCAGGCAGCAGGCAGTGCTAAGCCAGTAATTTACAGCTACCTCCATGAGGCCCAGATTGTAGTGGTCACAATTGCAACTGCAACGCAAACTGTAATACCAACCTGTTTTTACTGCTTCAATTCACTCTGAAACAAATGAGCACAAACATCTAGGGAATGTAATGGTAGAATCCATCTCATCCAGCTTGACATGTCTACATCAATGGAGTCTAGAGAGTGATTCATCCAACTAAAAGTAGATGCCTGCTTTAAAATTAGTTGACTCATTTTCTGGACAGTATTGATGGTTTTGACTAGATCCTCATTGACTATGACTCCAGGCCTATCAGCTGCCTTTACTCACTCTAAAACAGGAGAGAAATTCAATGGGTTTGACTGAAGGCTAGGGATATTCCAGGACATGATCAAGTAAACTAGCAGCAAATATAGACTATCTTCCAGTTCTCATTGTAGAGGAACTATTGATGAACCTACAGAGACATCGCCATGGCAGAAATTATAGGGAGATTATAGCGTGCTCAAAACAGGCATTAAGTAAAAACAGAAAAAAGGAAAGTTAGAAAGGAATCATTAAGGTTTTTTAAATCTCCAGTAAGTATAGTGTTTTGTTTTGTTTTTTTTTTTTACAATGATGTTTTTACACTTGGCATTTATGAATATTCACCATGAACCAACAAAGTATTTTTATGCAGTCAAAGTCCTGGCACATGAGGAAGATCATCTGTTTGAATGTTTTCAGATTGTATCACAGGCTTTAAATTATAGCTTAAAAAACATGCAGATGTTGAATTTTCAAAGATATTTAAACAAAAATTATTTTTCTTAACTACGAGAAAAGAAACTCATTAGTTACATCTTCTTTTGTGCAAGCATATTCTTGCAATCAGCATATGAGTGATGCTTTTACTAGATGCGTTGAAACTGTTATGTTTTTTTAGATCATAGACACTCTTCTAAAACAAAATTGAGCAGCCACATTTTTTCTTACCAAGCATAATATAATTTAATCCAAGTGTTGAAAGCTGATAAATATTTTCTTCTTTCCCCACTTGGCAAATCCCATTTTCCCCTTCCCAATATTTCTAATCAAATATAAGCTAGTGTCTGGATTTGTTAAGCATACTACCGAGGAAAGGAGAAGAGAGTTTGTATCTGTTTTGTCACATAAACAGAATCTATTTTTAATAAAACTACCGACGCAATGCTAAATTTAAGACTAAATCCAAGTAATGCTTTCTAGATATCAAAGGTTAAAAATATGCTGGACATTTTTCTTTATGATAAGGGTTGTAATTATCCACTTCTTTATATTTATCCTGTTATCTATAGCTGTGGAAACTGTTGCCTCATAAGAGATCTGTATCTATTTTGCTAAACTGCCCATGATTACACTAGGATAAAGAAAGTCATACAGTCCATTCAAACAAGTATCATGTACATTGAATTTTTAGTGGAACATGAAATAGATTCATACTATTTCTTATAAAATTTATTTGATCATAGTCATAAAGAGATAGCTGGCATTTTTTTCCAACCATTGTTTAGGATGTGCACACTTCATAACAGAAAGTTAATAATAAGCTGACTACTACAGTCCACTTTTCACTTTATGCAATTTTTGTAATGTACAGCTCCGTATACCTCAGCAGAACATTTTCTGTGCAGCAATATCACATTCTTGCATAGTTTTGGTAATGCTGAAGTAGAGTGTTTGGAATGCAGGAATTAACACCAGTTAGAAGACAACTCTGATCTTACTCTAAATAGGCGTCACCCGCAGTCATTCACACTAGCTATCAACAGACAATCACGTGTTAACTATTACATAGAAAAGATCCACAAAGGAAAACAGCAATTTGCAGACCCGAAAACAACAGGGCTACTCCAAACCATCTACCACTTTCTACTATCTGCAATCTCATCTGAAGGCAAAAGGAAGCAGAACTTCCCTCAAACTAATCCTAATTAACCATCTTCTTAGGTCGTTCCGTCTTCAGTTGAGAAACATGAACTCTTTGCACGTAGAGCCATGTTTTTCAAATTCCATTATTATGAGCCAGATTCAAAATAAGATTTAGGCTGTTTTTATGGTTCTACATTGAAACATGCAGTTTTCAAAAACAAATTTCAGCTTTCACCTTTTGGCATCGAAATGTGGAGGTGCTACACCTGTGACACTCAATCTCTCTGGCAGCACAGAGATTCTAGCAGATCTGCAATGGCAAACTGTCGCCATCTGCTCCCTGATTTGTCCATCTGATAGACAGGTTCAAAGTGATATCAAGAGGTCATCCAATCCAACTTCTCATTCAAAGTACCTCCAACTGAAGCAAGTTGCTCAGCTAGGTTTTGCATAGCTCCAAGGATGTAGGCTCCGCATCTACTGAATACCTGTACCACCATGTCACTGTCTGACACCGGTGAAAATATTTTTCCTGCAGAATTTCCAGTGTTGCAGCTTGTCTCCGTTGACTCTTTTCCTAATATCATACACCTCCTAGAGAAGTCTGGGTCTCTTCTCTATACCCCCCCCCAACACCACTCCTCATGTACTTGTGCTCCAGCCTGTGTGACCTTGGTGACACTGTGCAGCATTCACACAAGGACGTCAATGTCTTCTCTGTACTGGGTTGCCAAAACCATTTGTCCTGAACGTTGTTTCACAAGTACCAAATAGAAGGGAGTCATTACTTCTGCAGACCTGCTGTTATTCATCTTGCTAGCACTGTGCAGGGTATGCTTCGCCCTGTTTACTCCAACTGCTGACTTGTGTTCACTGTCTCCACAAGGTTCCTTTCTGCTCTAGTCAGTTAACCTCCAGCTTGTGCAGCTGCAAAGGGTTATTCCATGCCCAACATGAGACTTTTGCCTTTGCTAAGCTTGGTGAGGCTCCTGAAAACCCATTCTTCTAGCTTGTCTTCATCCCTACGGACAACAGCCATACCTTCCAGTATTTCAACTGCTCCCCTATGAGATAGTATCATCCATACATTTGCTGACAGTGTACTCTCTTCCATAATACAGATCATTAACAGTGATCATTAAACAGTATTAGCCCAGAATCAGTTCCTGAGGGGGACTGCCATTAGCAACCAGCTGTCAGCCGGACCTCGTACTACTCATCACAACCATTTAGCCTGGCAGTTCAGTCAGTTTTCCTTCCACCTTATCATTCTCTTATCCTGTCCATATCTCATCATTTTGGCTGTTAGAATACTATCAAAGTCCACGGGAAAAGCTCTGCTACAGTCAAGACAAACAATATTAATACTCTTCCCTTGATCACCTTGCCTTGGAAGTCAATCAGGTTGATCAGGAACAGTCTGCCTTTTTGCAAATCCATGCTGCCTCTATCTAATCATGTTCTTGCCCTTTACAATCTCAGAAATGGTTTTCAGGAGGAAGTCCTCCAGGAGATTGAGGTTAAACTGCTTAGACTACAGTTTCTTGGATCCTCTCTCTCAACCATCTTGAAGATGAGTACGATGTCGGCCTTTTTTCTTCTGTCTCTCAGGGACCACCTCAGTAACTGTAACTGTCAAAGACAAGATGGTCAGCAGACTCACAGAAGCATGGGCTAGTTTCTTCAGCACCCTTGGATGCATCCTATTTATTCATGTGACTTGTTTATGTCCAGTTGACTAAATTGCTCATCCCTTCTCTGCTGTGGTTACAGCTTCAATTCCACAGATTCTACTATTAGCCTCAGAATTCTGGTTAATTCTTAACAGTGAAACAAAATGAAACAAGAGGCAGAAAAGGCACTGAACACCCTACCCATCTCAATACGTTTCGTTTCTGGGTCCCCTGACAGATTATTTGGCCCACATTTTCCTTAGGCTTAATTTTTGCTACCACTTAAACCCTTTCTGTTGCCTTTCATATCCCTTGCTACTGCAACACCAGCTGAGTTTTGGCTTTCCTAATTCCCAGCTTGCAGACTTGGGTAATATCTGTATATTCTATTCAGGTAGTCTTCGTTCTGCTTCTTCCTTCTATACAGTTCTCCTTTGTGTTTGAAGTCATTCAAGCATCATGTTCATTCATATCGGCTTTGTACCACATTTCTTAAACTTTCTATGATTTGGAATGATCACTTCTGTGTTCTGAGGTGACTGCTCTTAAAGGTCAAGCTGTCCCACAACTCCTTGACTCCAGGACAGTCTCCCTACCAAGCAGATCTCCGAACAAGCTGAAATTTGCTCCCAAGAATTCCAGGCTTCCAATTATACTGTTTGCTTTGCTTTAAAATTCTCTGAGAATTTTTAACTATACAATCTCATGTCCAACACAGCCAAAGCTTCCCTCAGTCTTCACATCCCCAGTCAGTTTGTTCAGAAGTAAAAGGTCCAGTAGAGCACTTCCCCTAGGTGGCTCAACAATCATTTCTGTCAATAGACTGTCAATGGATTTTTTTGCACTTAACCCATGCTTCAAAGGGAAATGTGATATAGAATCATAAAAGTTGGAAAAGATCTCTAACATCACCAGGAGCAACCATCAACCGATCACCACTCTGACCACTAAATCACATCTCTCGGTGCCACGTAAGCGTCTTTGGTTATCCTTTGTTTGCAACAAGATTCTGGGTGAGACAGATCCTATGTTCAGGATCAAAATCCACGAAAGAGAGAAAGGTAGAAACTTGTAGCACCTGCTACATCAGGCCTCGGTATTATCTTCATCACCCCCGATAAAGTTAGGTACAGAAAGGGAGACTAAGGAGGCCTTCTCAGGTTGTTGGTGCCAGCTATGGAGATGAGCAGATCAATCCTATGTTGAATCTCACCCACTCATCAGCATCCAGGGAACACGTAGTGCTCCAAGGCTGATCGGTACCAGATGAGAAAGGTAGCACGTTTGTGCTGGAGATGACATCCTGCTGCCTTATTTCACTTGCCAATGAGTTTCCTTGGTAATCTCATGTGCTCAAGAATTCTTGATACAGTGAGGGTTAAAGGAACTTCTTCACAGTATGACTTTCTCAAAGAAAGGATTCAAATGGGTTCAGTGACTAAGGCTTTTTCCAGTGCACAGCTCCTGCCTATTTACTGCGGCCACAGACTTCTGAATTTAATGATGTCTTCACAAACTTCTGACAAGCTTCTGATCTCTTTTTGTTCTAAAATAATGATGGATTGAGCATTTATCAGAAATACATCACTTTCTAAGGCAGTAAAGGCTCCATGTTTGCACAGGAAAGGATAGGAGCCAGTCTCTCTAAGTCATGCTGAGTGAAAAGCGGTCTTTAGAGAAGACTTGTAGAGGCACACGCACATCACATGTCTAATGAAATAAAGCAACTTACTACTTGTCTGAAATTCATTGCAGCAAGACTCTCCATCTCATCAATGCCATTGAGAGTAACCAGTCTGGGGCACTGCCAGCATCACAGACTGTAAGAATGGGGAAAAATTATCTGATCCTGGGAAGCAGGGCATGCAAGTATCCTAGAAGGTGAATATAGATGTGTTTTATCACTTAAAATAGAACCTGGCTTTTCTCCGGTGAAGGTCATAACTTCCCAGCTAATGGATTAGAAGCAGGAAAACAACTCTTCCTCCTGAGGAAGATTCCTTGTCATATTTTAAATGAAAGAACATAAACACCAATCAGGATAGCACTCTAGGTTATAAATCCCAAGTAAAATAGTTACCTGCTGACTGCAGTACCAAGTACCCTAGCTTTAAAAAGCTCCAAGATCCTCTTTTGTGCAAGATGCTTTCACTAGGTTAAGCTGCCCCTCTCACTCAAGTCCTGCAGTTCCTATTCCAGGGCAATTATCCTGCCCTCTAACAGGGTAGGTTTGACATTTCACTTGAAACTGCAGATCTTCCTGCTGACTGATTGACTACTAGAAAGCTTTTTCAGGTGTTACAGCCAAGCTCCAGGAATATTTGGGGCAGGATACTATGTTTAAAATCCTTCACCTAAAAGTTGGATACTATGCAGTCCCGATGTTCACTTTTTCATCAGGACTCAGATTTTCCTTTTCCTTCAGACTAGAAATCCCATTCCTTTGGAAGCTGGGTTGCTTTTCAAGTGCAGAAGAGAACAAGCACCTCTCTTGTTCTCTTCATCAACAAATATCATACCGTGAATGTTAAAGGATACTAAATTTGGGCTCTGCAGAAGTGGGAATATAGTCTGTAGGGCTCATTCCCACTGAAAAACTCAGCCTGGCTGATGAGAAGGGCCATATAAAAGTTCTGATTTTTCCTCTTAAAATTTGTTATCCACTTTAAGTCCAGGCACAATAGCTTACTTAAAACTTCATTTTATGGCTAACCTTGACTATAAGTTAAAACAAGTAAACAGAAATTTACTCTGGTAGCACTCAGATTCCCACATTAATATGTCATATTTTAATCGGAATTCTGTGTCCAGCAGATAACAAATTGTCTCCGGGGGAATCTGTCTGTATTTTTAGGGCACTTTTCTTCAATTTATCTGCGTGCAGAAATTTACACACGAATAATCCCATAATGATAATAGAGGTTTCATAGATATAAGGTTAATACACATTTTCATATTATAGGTAGGTTCACTAACATGGGAAAATATGTGTGAAAATAGAGTTTGTTATTGGTTACACACTCATGTTTAATACAGCAGTGTCTCTACATTTAATAATTATCTATTTCTGATGTTTTTCTTCCTAGCATATAGAGACTGAACTTTTAGAACATATTTGGAAAAAAGGTAGGTAAACTAAAGGGATTTACAGCATTTTAATGAAATAAAAATCTTGCGTGTGAGGTATCAATAACGTTGAAGAGAAAAAAAACCCCAAAAACATGATGCTGCCCTCCCAGTTCAGCCACAACAATTCTGAAGCATCTGGCACCTTTGATTTCACATGGAGTGTTGAACTGGGAGCCGTTTCAAGAGAAAACTGAAGTTACGTGAAAGACAAATCCTTTTACAATGCTAAGTTATTTGTACAGTGTTTCTCCAATGCGTGAGAAGTGCAACAGCTGGGCTGGAAGAGTATGGACCTTGTGGCTAAAATCTGAATTAACTGTTTTTAAAAACAGACAAGCAAGTTAGTTGTCTCTTTAATTCCCAAGTTTCCATATCCTCTGCTCTAGCTTATATACGTAATTGTCATTTCTTATTGTGACAAAAAGATTCCAGAAGAAGAACATGAATTTAGATAACTTTGAGAACTCTGAACCTGTCTCAATGCATAATCTGTATGACATCTCTTCTCGCTGCACATGCTGAGGCATTTGACTCACCATTTTGGAGCTTCCCAAGGCTTCCAAGCAAATTCAAGGCAATACCTGTGCTGGAACTGTAACACATTACGAGCAGTTGTGTTGTTCCGCTGAAGCCAAGGCCCTTGCTGCTGAAGAGTAGAGGTGGCAAGGCTAACGTTGCCACATCATCCTAGGCTCCAGCCCAAGCCTCTTCCATCATCAGAATAGTGAGACTTGCACTGTGAGGTGTTAAAGGAGCTGCCTCTCCCCTTGCTTTTCTAAAACACGGCCCAGGTTTGGTACGCCTGACAGGGAAAGGGGAATTTTCCTAATTGAAAACAAATAGTTTAATATTTTCATTAATGTAACTATACTGTATATGCCATAAAATTCTAATTTGGGAATCATTTAATTCTTCCTTCTGTATTTATGGAGAGTTCGTGAATCCAGACTGATGTGCTGCAGCTCCAGTACCAAAGTGTTGCAGAAAGAAGGAATAGGAAGCAGAAGCTGGAAAGAGGGATAAAACAATCCAAACTTAACAGAAATTAAAACCGATGAGCCTACAGGAGGACAGCAGTTTAGACACGAAGGGAGACAACACAGTGCTTCAGCACTAAACTTTAATGTCGACCTAAAACAATAATCTTAACAAACTCAGGCCTATGGTGTGTGCTCTCACATCTGCATGACGATGCGTGGGAAGCACAGCCATTCCAACAGTATCCCATATTTGCACTGTTTCAGGAATGGAATTTATTTCATTTATATATATATAAATATATCTTCTACATATATATATATACACACACACATATATATTCACATATATATACATATATATGAAATATATGTATGTCTGTATATATATACTGTATATATATATCTTAAAAATAATGCAAAGCAAAATATAGAAAACATATAAACATACTTATGTATAGAAAACTTAAAAATAGATGTGCTACTGTCCAAAAGGTTCTATCTTAAAATTCTTCATGAACGGAGATACTTGCTTCCAACTCCCAGCCCTTAAAATAAGCAGCAAGTTCTTTATGGATATACTGGCTCCACTTCCTGCCAATGTCAAGGACAAAAGACTCCAAATTTTAGGTCTTGGGAGGAAGTACAATGTTCCGCAGCATTAAGGCCCCAAAGCAGAAAATACAAGGTGCTGATAAGCAAAAATGCTTTTATGCATTCCTAACTAATTTAGGTATTATCTGCCTCCATTCCATCAAGGACATGCTGCGTGTATAATGAAAGTTAGTCTTCTAGTACTGCTTCCTTGAAAATACCACAAGATGACAGTTGTACCCTGCCTGCTCTGAAAAAAGAAATAAAAACACAGTTGACTATTCAGCCAGGTGCACTCCTTTCAAAACATTTGTGGCAACACAGCTACAAACTGGAGGAAATATTTATCAGAAGACCCACCAACTCTCTTCATCATCCTTTTAAGCAGTAATAGGGAAGCAGTATCAGTACCTAACTGCTTTGATTTCAGGCTCCTTGCACTTCTTAATTGCTGTGAACAAGAGGAACAGTGCTTTGTCCTGATACTCCTACCTGAATGATGAAGATACTGGAGCCTCTGAAGATGCAACAGTGGAAGAAAAAGCCTTGTCTTCCCCAAGCTGATTACTTCCACCTTCTCTTGAACAGAATCTTCTTAGGTACACCTTTAAAAGGTAACTTTTATGTCCTGTACATTTTCAGCTGAATTAATCTTCATCTGGGTTACAGTATGGCTGCACGAATGCCAGTGCCAGGAAGAAGGAAGAGGATGAGGGTCAATTATTTCCTCCTTTTCAGAGGCAGCACCAATTTAAGCTGTAATTCAAGAAACTGTTGAATAGTTCACTATTACCAAACATCTAGCAGTAGTGCCACAACTTCACGTATGAAGAAATGAGTTTGAGTATTTAGAATCTAACTATAAAAACTTATTATTGCTGTTCAGAAACCATGTTGTCAGACTGCTACCAATCCATGAGCAGCTAACTTGGCAAGTCAACTACTGTTTTATATTAAGTGATGCCACTAAGCAAATTATTTACCCTCATCAGTGATTTGCCTAAAACTGCAGTTGTTCCTAAAACTAGAGCGCACCACAGGACCCATGTTGGTTAAGAAGAGATATGGATACTGTATTCATACACGTTCATGACTAAGAAGTGAGCCCATGAACACTGACACCTAAGTTATACTACATTTCAGACTTTGAGGAAATTTGAGAAGTTTTTACCTCAAAACTTGTCCAGTAAAACAGCTTGTAGTTGTCTATTACATTTTTCTTCCCTAGCCTAAAGGTTCACAGGACTGTGGTGCGTGGAATATTTTGCCCCCAATTAGTTTTATGGACTGGGGTATGAATAATCTTAATACATAATTTGGCACGCAGTTCAACAGCAACTTCCCGTACTAGCTAGTCTGTGGTAATGACATGTCATTTCTGTACACTGTGTAAACTGCTGGCTCTGACTTTATACTTCAATAAAATCTGTTTGCATAGCTCGTACTTCTCCTTTCATTGCTATCAGGCAGGCAGAAATTCAAATAACAAGACTTCACTGTTTGTGTCTGTAACTTAAATAAACAATGCAAAGGATATTTTCAAAATCCATACAAGAACGAGCAAACCACTGCTAAATTATACAGAAATTGTGGTGTACTTTATGAAGTGACTGATGTGCAAAGGAAGAACACAAGTATTAGATGCTTGAAATTCTCCCATCTCCTCTCCACACCCTCTTATATCTTGTGTAAGTGATGTATCACTGAACAGGAGGAAAGTGCTTTGGATGGCTAAATTCTGGGATAACAAACTATGGAAGTAAGTATACCTGAACTGTGTGTAACATATTCAGACAAAAGACTGCATTTTTTCTAATAACAATCTACTCCTTTCTTCCATTTTCACACACACACACACACACACACACACACACACAAAACTGAGAACTCCTTTTTTAGAGCTCAGAATACATGTAAAGTATTTCAAGATAGCAAACCCTTAGCAAAAACTGACAACAATGCTGCAAAATATGATCTCAAATGGTTTCTTTGCAAGTTTCATTATTATCTTTGAGAAGTCAACTGGCAGCAGCTTTGTCCAATTAACTCTGACAAGAACAAAGTGTGATAAAGAGAACTATTTATCAGTACTTACGCCCCGATACTTTTATCATCCATAAGACATCACACACAATACCAAGCCTCCAGTTGTGAGAGATGATCCAACATTTTCTAAGCACCATCGCTCCAATTCCAACAGACTTGTAGACACAAACCACTTCAATAAATTTGAGTTCAGGTCCTGGAGAAAACTACAGGAGCTACAACTAAAAAAGCTCCTGTTCTCTTACTGATAGGTGGAGGGCAGCTGCAGAAAGAACAGCTCACTCCATGAGGCTGGCACAGGGCTGCATATGATAGTTTACACTCTAAATGTGCCACCCCAGATAGCTGGCATGCACTACCCTTCTGCTGCCACACCCAGGCACGTGCACCTGCCTACTGACTACTTCCCTTCCAAAAGCTCAACTTCAAATAGCTGCATCTGCATTTATAAAGCAATGGGATTTGAGTTTATGACATTTATTGCTAGCTCACATTTAAGATGAGCACAGTTTACTAACTAATTAACCCAAAATTCATTTTGCATCTGGTGGCTTTTCTTTTCTTTATTTTTAGGAGGCCCTAACAACAACCAGTGGTCAGTACTCTGCTGATAAAGGACACTGGACAAAGGGGCAACTTCCATTAGCCAGGACAACCCGTTTTCAAAACAACAGAAATGGAGACATCCTAACCTGGAGAGCTTTGGTCTTCAAGGCAACTGTTTGGAAGGCCAGTGACTGTACAGCATATAATTTGTGATGGAAGAGTTTTGTCATCTACCAAGGCAGGGGAAGATCTGTTAAGTAGCCTAAAAGGCTACTTAAAATCCTGTCCACTTACCCTTCAGATATTTGAAAATATCACATCCCCTCACTTTCTGTGGAAACGATATTGAATACAGAAACTGCTTCAGTGTTTCATTTGAAAACTGCCAGTTTCTTCCCAGCTGGCAATGAGCCAATTGCAGGGATGCAGAGGTCAGCTTTGCTGGCTTCTATACCCAGGAACTGCAACTTGCCACTGAAATGAGTAAAAACAAACAAAATTCAAACAAAAAACAAGTCTTCATTTCTTCATCTTCCCTGGGACTACACAGCACCAAAAAGCAGACTTTTGGTGACCCCTCACTATAACAAACATTCAGGATTATACATGAATACCTTGGGGAATATTAGTGATTTTTTTTTATTTTTTTTTTTAAATAGGATGTTACTAACTGTAAGCCACAAAAACCTCAAGTTGACTGTACTTAAGAAGACTTATAAAGAAACCCGAAACCCTTCCGTCTCCTTCAACCATTTTTTTCCTCTCCTTTTCTCAACTGAGAGGCATACAGCCATAGAACCCTTCTGTGTTCTAATTATATTGCTATAAGCCATGTCCTAGACATTTTGTTAAGATGGAACAGAGACAGGATAAGGACTGCTTATAATAAGGCAAACTGCTCTATAAAGCTCTTCTATCACTGTCACATCAAACTGCAATCGGTAGTACCACAACGAGGACAAAATGCTCTTTATCAGTATAGTCTGTAGCCATACACCAAACAATGCTTTTCCCCCCCTCCCCCGCTTAAATAAAATTAAGCAATAAAACAAACAAATAAAAAGAGAGGTATCAGATAATACTTGCTAGGCTTAGCTTTTATTAGCGATGAAACCACCAGAGCCCCTTGAACAGAGAATCTCACACCAGGGTAGTCCTTAGAGAATTTTCCCAAGACATTCAGTTAGGTGATCAAACTGTTCCAGACAGCCTGGACTGAGACGCTGTAACCACAGTTACAGGTAGCACAGGATGGCAAGCACAGCTCAGCCTAACAAAGAGATACAGCTCGGATGCTATCAAATGGCCAGTTAATATGCCCAACAATACAGAACTGCCATAAGGCCATTTGATGAAGTCACCACCAAAACTCCCATTGTGAGGAACATGTCTGCAAGTACAGCACTTGCTACCCTCCTTTCATACACTAACTCTGTACTTGGCAGTGTTATTCTGAGTAATTAGCATTATCCTGGAACGACCTGAGGATATTACAGGATAGCTGACTTCCTGTATTCAAGCCCATGGACAGGTTGCAATCATACTGCACACCGTATATAAAGTCTATAAATGCAAACGGTGCCAAATGGCTACTAAGATACATTTACAGGATTCTACTTCAAGCGGAACAACGGAAGATACACTGTTGGTTTTGTGGGTTTGTTTTTTTTTCCCCCAAAGATCTACTTTGACTAAGGGATCAGTCTTTCGGGAAATTTTCCAACTGCATATCATGATAAAGCAATTAACATCTGAATCTCAAGCTGCACGTGCACAGGAAAAAAAAAAACAACCAAAAAAAAACAAAACAAAAAAAAAAAACAACCAAAAAAAACCCCACCATCCAGAAGCCAGCAAAGTGAGGTTTTCTTACAATTGCACGGCATCAGCAGTGCTGCAGATTGGTTACTCCCACGTGAGGCAGCAGCGGGGACTGCAATCAGTGCCGGGGCTGCACTGCGCTCGGTGCTCCCTCTTCTGGCACCCAGGCCAGGAGGATGGCCGTGGCACATGGCACAAAGTGCAGGAAGCAGGCCGCAGGGGGCAGGGAAAGTCCTAATAACGCAGACAGGACCACAGAACCTATAGACAAGCTGACAAGGTAGCCTCCAGCTGAATTAAGCACTGAAGCCGTGGTGAGCTCTTCTACTGCTGAACTGTCTTCACTCTTAAATAACCTGTAAATTATAACCAATAAAACTCTGCTTTGATTAAGTGAAGAACACCCCAAATCAGCAGCCATTCTTGCAGTGAATCCCCCTGTGCCTTAACTTTGGCAACACAGATGATAATGTTACTACCTCGCAATTTTGTTAACTCATTCGTATACACGAAGCACTCAGATATTTTTCCAATGATTACACTAGAAAAAGCATGTAAGGAAAAGCAAAAATCCTCTATTCAGGTAAACATTTAAATACAATGTAGATACAGATGCATTACTCCCCTTTCTTTAAATTCAGTGAGCAGTAGGCATCTCAAACTGAAGGATCCTGCATAAAAAAAAAGAGTGTGATCATATAATTAAAGACACATACGATGTCACACATGGAAAACTCCTACATAACGAGCACTGAATTTTGCACCCTTTATTTTTATGTTTACACGTTAATTTTGTGCGTAATCACACAGCACCTTAATGTTCTGTTGCAGATAGAAACTATCAGACTTTTATTTATAGTCAGGAACTCTTTGGCATATGAAAAACAAAAAGAGTAAATCAAGTGTCTCTTTATTTTCTTCTAGAAATAAAGAAATGGATCCTGAGATGAACTTGCCTCCAGGCAGTTACCCAAAATTATAAAATTTATCATAAGAACCATCTTTGAAGGCTTAGTTAGCACATTTTGGCAAGAGGACAGAGACAATATTTAAAGTGAGGAAACTTGCACCATCAAATATCTGCTATCATTTTTGTATAGCACTGCAAACATGACACAAAACACCTGGATTAAGGACATGGCTCCATTTTCCTAAGTGCTAAGGGAATGCAATGGGGGGGGGGGGGGGGGGGGGGTCTGTAACAGCTTGGGAACATCTTGGAAAAAAACTATCACCCACATTATTTAATTTCCCTAGCACACAGTGAAGAATGAGCCCAGACTTAGTAAAATGTAGGTAGATCAAACACTATTCTAAGGGTTCACTTACAGTCAGACTTCGCTTCCATTATCTTATAAATCTATCTGGACTTGTAGCACCGAAAAATAAATCTATCTTCACTTCGTAAATTAACATAAGAGTAACTCGATGATGGATGAAATGACAAAGGAAGAAGTTTCATTCTGAGAAACTAAACCATATCAAAACCTTACTCAACACTACTGTTTACACTGGAGAACACAACACAAGCAGTCCCTGGTGCAGCACATGACTTATGACACTTGTTTGCGTTCTAGAAACTGAAATTAAATACTTAAAACTATAAAGCCTTAAGATTACCAATTGTGTGAACATGTGCAGAACTATTTATTTCTAAATCAGCCAAAGATGAAAACAAAGTCTGCATCAACTGCTCCCAAGGAAATATATCTGAAGCGGATGCCACTGAGAGTTACTTATCACTACTGAGAGGCTGCCAGAGTGGGGTTTACTCTAAAACTATCAGGGTTTTTTTTTGGTTGTTTTTTCACTCTCTTGCTTGCACACACACTTTTTTTCATCTCCTTTTTCCTTCTTCAGCAGGACTGAAAAAATTCTTCAAGCTTCTGTACTGCTCTCTGACACAGGCAAGGAAGTCTAAAGAGAAGGATGAGACCTCTCCCTAGAGCGAAGTTCCCCTACACAGCACACAACCTAGATAAGGACAAGATAATGTAAGGCATTTTAACACTGCTACTTCACCTTATACCCAGAGACGATATTTTTGCCTCTTGTTAAGGGGCTAGAAAATTTAGGAGACTGCGTTCACTCTTCTCTCAAGAACATATCAAGTACTTCTCAGCTCAGAGGCAGACTCTTCCAGACCTGCAGATTAGTCATTCTCAAATATAGCAAACCTGGTTACCTTTGGAATCCACAAAAACCAGGAGTTGGTGGTACAGAATCATATAATCACTTTACTACTCGGAATTACAGAATCATTAAAGTTGGAAAAGAGCTCTAAGACCACCTAGTCCAACCATCAACCCATCACTAGTATGCCCATTAAACCAAGCCCCTAAATGCCATGTAAGCATCTTCAGTTATCCTTCGCAACAAGATTCTGGGTGAGACAGATCTTATGCTCAGGTTTGAAACCCAGAAGAGTAGCAGCCCAGCCTCATAAACCTTTCTGTAATATGTAGAGAAGATGAGCACCGTAGATTCCCCTAAGAACTTTGAATGCTATCATGTCACTGCAAGCAACAGGAACTGATACTCGACTAAATTTGACAGGCCTTTATATGTAAATACCACCAAAAACTGTTTCTCACTAGTGGTTTTTTTCAGTTTTGTTAGACATTACCGAACAGTTTAAAATCAATGTTTTAAGTGCAATTTTAAAGTTACGTGTTACCAATGCAGTAAGTTCGAGATTTTTTTTTTTTTTTCTTTCAGTTAAGCTGAACAGAGGAATATTTCTTTTTACCTGGGCAACCCAGCAGCACTCAGTGCAATGCTGCTCACCTATCTGTAGCCTGTAAGGCCAAATCCCTACTAAGCAATGCACCAAGAGACAGACTGACAATAACAGCTCAACAACAAATTCTCTCCTTCAGAAGTGCATCTGTGGGTACTCATGTTTTTTCACTGCTATTAAGTATTTGATTGGTGTGGGCAATTTCAAAAGCATTGTTTAATTGGTCTTTCTTTCACTTACTACCAAAGTTTTCAGAAGTTTTGCAGCGTATATTATAACGAAATGCATTAACTGTCACATGTAATGTCTGTCCACACATTGACACTACTTCCCTTTTCATTTATGTCTCTATAAAACTAAGGCACCTGCTTAGCACTCACAGAAATTTCTACATATTTTTAGCTACTGTTGACTGCCTTTTGAATTGATAAAAATACATGGATGAGACAGTGCTACATGATGAGTGACTACTGCTGGCAGATCTGTAATACTGAGAACTCTCACATGAGTAGCATTTTATCACATGAACTTCTGAAAAACAACATATAGTTATTAGGCCTGGTTTTCTACATTAATGAGACCTCCCACACCAGTGTTGTGCTACCATCATTCTTGCTCCACAAAAACCTTTAAAGTTTGAGCCAAATATAACAATCATTTCTGCATTTCTGAACACAGCTCCTTTTAAACATTCAAAAGAACTCTTTCCGTTTTGCATCTCAATCAAACTTTCACACATGCCACCAGAAACATGAATCACACTCATATTACTTCAGGGAACAAGTACAGCTAGTGGCAGGGGAAGCATGCCATCCACTAGATCATGCAATCGTACAGGCAATCACTAGGTAATGCTGCAAATCTGTCATTTACTAAGCGCAAAACCATTCTTTTTCTTTCTAAAAAACATGAATGTCCTGATGGCAAACTGGTGCAGATGTCATGCACTTCTTATGAGAACCTCCAAAAATGTTCCACTGCTGAGGCCTTAGTTTATATTATATGTATGATGGCATACGAAACGCAGCACATAACTTGGCCTGATAAATGTAAGAAAAGGCTATGAATTCATTAATCTAATCTTACTGTTGATGCATGGCCAATCCCAAGCGTTCAGAACACAAAAGTCAGGACCTACAAAAGAATTATGATTTCAAAAGCACTGCAGTTTTGAAATCAAGTGGGAGCATGTTCACGTATTTATTTTTTACTTCTCCTTCAGCTGCTTTCAGGGTTTTCCTGCTTCATGTTTCATACTACACTGCTCAACTGAAAAACTTTCAACTATCAAGTGTTTTTAATTGGGGCCCAGATGATCCTAAAATGTATCAATCCCAATAGTTTGACCTCTGCAAAGAACAGCAAATACTGGAAAATTGCAATAGTTACAGGTAAGATTTAAGAAAGTGTTTAAGAAATTTACTTGATTATTTAACACTGTGTTAATGGAGCCCATTTTTTCAACTGTTCTACTTCCTGAGAAGTAATAACTGAAAAATAAGATCAGGAAGGCATACAACACATTCAGAAGGGAAGTATCTATTAAATAAACAACATACAAAGTTTATTCTTCTCAACACAAAAGCATTATTTATTTATTTATGTAAGATAATCCAAAACAAGCCTGCAAAGAAGGGCAGTTCGCTCCTCTAACTGTAATGGAAATTTTGTACAAGCGTGCAGAAGTAGACCATAATACTGCACATTTGCTTTCCCTCTGCTCTAGTGTTTAGCATTTAATTTCATGTATTGAATTCTTTAATTTATGATTTAATAAACTACCATTGAAGAGTAGCCACTTACTACAAAGCAGCAGCATCTTTAAGAACAAGCTCACATATTCATATCAAATAAAGTTTCAAAATATTACTTGGTAAGAAGGGGTAGGACTAATCCCTTGCTGAGCAAACGCCTCTTGTTAAAAGGTACATTTGTCACAGCAAGCTGCGCAAACACTGAAGCCTTTCACCTAACATACGCAGTTAACTTCAACACTTTAACACATCTTATAAAAAACAGTTGAGATGAACGTCACTAAAACGTACCACAAGATTTCTAACCCCTTCTCCTCTATCAGATGTTCATTCTGTAATTCTTGTGTTTATTTCCAGACTGCACCTACATTAATGCACCACTGCTGCCTGCAGTCTTCAGAGTGATTTTAGTCTCTCTTCCAGCCCACTTAAGAGGCCGCATTTTCTAAAAACACACATATATACACACATTGGCGTATACACACAAATTAACTATGCTAACTTCAGTTTCTCAAGATTTACTGTTTACCATTTAACATAAATAGCACTCAACTAGTGATACTAGTTACTCTAATCAATCCGTAATGCTGCCACAGTTCATGAGAAGTACAAGCAAAAATGGAAATGGAAATGAGCAAGAGTAATTCACCCACCAGAAAGCCAATGCAGTCAGTGGCACGCTGACAAGAGCAATTGTGGCCTGCGCTCTGGATAGGAACAGTTGGTCAGACAGGTGATAAGCACAGAATTTAATATTAAAGATTTGGGGGAAAGGCTTGAAACTGCAACACAGGACACAGCTATCAGGATAGAAAATTTGTTTAAACACAGTAATACTTAGAAAACAAGAACAACAAACCCAACCACCACTATCATACAGTGACAGTTCAATTACTGGACCTGCACTGCCCGCAAGAATGCTGCTTCTATGCACACCACTAACACATAAAATTTTTGCACATATTAACTTCTATAAACAGTTAATAATAGCACAGATTTTATTTTACAATTTAAATTAATTCAAATTGCTTTGACAGCTACTATACAGACAAATAAAGGAGTATTTAAAAAAAAAACAGAAACACGTGCTCCAAAACTTTTTCCCTTTTAACCATCTGATTTTTAATACACAACAAGCTGTATTTCCTAATTCTTAACTAGAAATGTATTTTTGGTACATTAAAAATCATCACATTAACAATGAAATACATTAGCTCCTTTATTTAGGTATCATTAAATGCATGCATATTAAGGCACGTAAGTCAGGAAAAAACCCTTAATTCATTAGCCCTCCAAAGAGAGGGGAGCTCCTGATAGCATAAAAATAGCAAGACAGGCGATGCAACGCAGCCTCATCACATGGATCTCCATCCACTTCAGCGACATGCTGAAGAACCAGAGCCACAGAACGAGCCACAGAAACCCAGCCGCGTTAATGTAAAACAGCAATTATTACCGAGCCGGCATCACAAGAGCCCCATACAGACATTCTGTACCTGGGTGCTGGATAGTGTTACTTGAAGCATCAGCCTAATAGCCGGTTTATTCATAAGGCACGCACTAAAATGAAACAAACAGTAATTAAGTGCTGGCAGTGACCTAGTTAGCTCGGTGCGGCGCAGGATCGCCTTGTCACTCATTGCAGGCTCGCCACGATCCGACATCAGCGCTCCCTCCGCACGGGGAGCAGCGCCTCACGCCCCGGAGCCCCGCACTCCCGCCGCCCGCTCCTGCCGCCCTCGGTAGCGGCTCCACGGCCACGGCCACGGCCACGGCCACTGCCGCCGCCGCCTCGCCTCCCCTCCCCCGCGCCGCTGCTCCGCGCTGGGACGAGGCCGCCTCTGACGCGCTCGCTGCTCGCGTCCCCCTTCACCTCCCTCTCCTCCCTCCCCCAACGCGCACGCTGTATAGAAAATCTCCTCTCGGCGGCGGGAGGGCGGTGAAATCCTTCGCTCTCCTCCCTCCGCTCTCCGTAACGCGAGCGAGCCGCCGCCTTCTGTTCCTCAGCCTTGGCCAAGTCGGCGTTTTGTTGACAGGCTCTGCCGGGCACAAAATGGGGCTGCCGCTTCCATGGGCGCCGCCATTTTGTGAGAAGCCGCCGCGCTGGCGGCGGCCACAAGCCTCAGTACCAACGGCAACGGCGATCCGGTCGCGGCGCAGCGGCGGCCGCCGGGGTCTACTTAATGGTTGAATAGAGTGACCCCCTCCAGGGAATCCCCAGCTGACGGTTACGTAAGGGACCGTGAGCAATTGCCGCGCTCCGCATGGCAGCCCACCTAGCCCCGCTACGCAACGCGCCCGTCCGCCCGCCGCCACCCACCACCGAGCGGGGCGAGGAGCGCCGCTCACCTCTGCCGCCGCCCCTCGCCGAGGGGGACCCCGTGGCTGTAAGAAGGCACGGCCAGCTCCCGCCGCCCCTCCGGAAGGCAGGGTGCGCTGCGTGCGTCGGAGAGAGCGATATGGACCCTCAAGTCGCTTGTTTGTTTTCAGTCCCTCTGGCTTTGGGAGTCTCAATGCTGAAATAGCAGAAACACGGAGTGCCACAGACAGGGGTGCAGCACAGAAGCTGCTGCAGGTTTAATTTGAGGGTGTCTCCTAATGCTGCAGCAAATAGACACTGCATTTCTTACACTGAAATTCACTCACCACCACTCCATCCACACAGAGAGGCCCATTATCAATATTTATTAATTTGAAACAGGTATTTCTTTCCTAGCTCCCTGGCCCCCCAACAAGAGTGACCCAAGGGCAGACCTTCAGCAAACGCCTGGCTGCATGTCTCCATGTCTACATTCAAGCTGAAACAGCACTCGAGGAAAAAAAAAAAAAATCTTCCTAAAAATATTTATACATATATATGTTTTATTTCCCGGAGTAAGTTAGTACATGGAATAGAAGGGAATTACAGTTTTCTTCTAAGTGCTCCCTTGGGGCCATAATGTGCCCCACAGCTCCTTACTGACTTTAACAAGGAGTTCTGCTTAAGGACAACGCAAGGCCCCGCCTGGCCCTGGGTTTCAGCGCAGGCTGTGAGGGAGGAGTGCTCCTCCAGAGCCCCACCTGCAGCTCAGTAACCGGTAGGGAGGCAGAGAGGCCCACCTGGAGCCCCACAGCTTCACCATGGGGATGTTTGGGGCTGAAGGCCCCCGCAGGCCGCTCTTGCCCCAGCTGCCTGGCCTGGCCACAGGTACCTGCGCTCCTAGGCGATGGATACACGTGATGAGGGAAATATTTACAAATACTGCACCACCATATGTGGAGAGGAAGGTGGGCTGCCGCTTCTGGCTAACGCCTGTCTGGGGTGAGGGCCACGTCCTTCCTTCTTCAGCAATGTTGTGCTTTTGCGTTCTTTTCAACAACAACATACAGACACATCAACGTATCTTGGATGGAGCAGAGCAGCCCTAAAGCTCTCCAATTACAGGGCACGGTATCTCGAGGAGAAAAAAAATACGTGCTTGTGGGGCCTGGCGGAGTCCCAGCCCTGCCGCAGTCTTCCGGGGCACCCCCGGTTCCGCGCGTCCCTCGGGGCAGTGCGGGCCCCCCGGCCCGGAGCGGGGCACCCGCCGCCCCCGCCGCACGGCGCTCCCCACCCCCACGCCATCCGGGGAGATTTCCTGTCCTTGGGAACACCTCGGGCCGGGGGACTCCAAACTTTTCCAAAAGTCAAAATCCGGCAGTGCCCCCTTCCGTCGCTGTCGCTTCTCCCCTAGAACTCGGGGCGCTCGGCTCGGCCCCGTTACCCAGCCCGGCGCTCCGAGCCCACCTCTCCCGCCCTCCCCCCGGAGCGGGGAGCGGCCGCTCGAGCGAGCCCGGCGCGGCGGGCGCGTTTCCCGGCCCTCGCCCTGGAATAACCGGTAGTAGCCGTTTTTTTTTTCCTCCCCTCTCGTCCCTCTCCCTCTCCTCTTTCCGCCCGGCTTTGTGTGAAGTTTGCGGCACATTGCAGATGAGCCCTTAGCGGCGAGAGGAGCCTATTGTTCCCCGCCAGGAACTGCTTGCTGGGGCTGCGCTGGCTTTTGCCTTCGGAGCTGCCTCGTGCAGTACCGGGAGCGGCCTCCGGGCTCCGCTGTGTTGCGCTCTCGTCCAGGCAGAAGCACGGCGGCCTCAGATCTTTTTGTCTGAGAGAGAAGAGAAGTGAATCCCGTTGCCGCCGCCACCGCCGCCGCCGCCGTAGCCGTGCAGTGTGTGTGTGCGAGAGGAGGGAGCGAGCGAGGGAGAGGGCGACCGCGCGGAGCCGCGTCTGTAACACACACACACTGTCAGTACCTCACTCCGGCTCCCCCCACCCCGCCACAACAGTAACCCAATTCATTGTGTGATCCAGCAGCACCATGTTGAGTCTCATGTGCAGGCTGGATCGGTTGGGTTCGCGGTGCTGAGAGCGGCAGCGGGAGGAGGAATCGCGGAGCGTGCCCCTCTCGCTCCCGTCTCTGTGCCCGCGCGCTGTGTGGAGGCAGGACTCGCGGTTACCGCACTCGCGGGGCTCCCTTATTCCTTTTAAACTTTTTTTCAAGCAAGCCCCTCTCCATGGCCGATCCCCGGCCGAGCACGGGCACCTGGGTCTCTTAAAGGCGAGGAGGAGCCGGGGATTGTTGTTGTTGTCGTCGGCCGTTTTTTTTTTTTTTTTTTTTTCAAATTGGATTTAATTTTTTTTTTTTTTTACGAGGACCTTTTTTAATACAAAAATGGCAAATTCGACGGGTAAAAACCACGCAGACCAGCGGAGAAAGGGACTCGCTTTCCTGGACGAGCTGCGGCAGTTTCACCACAGCAGAGGGTGAGGAAAATGGGGAGATGGCACGGGAGGGGGGGAGGCTTTAACCGAGCAGATCCAACTTCCAGCCCCTTCCCTGAAGGACACGGCGGCCCCGGCGAGGGGAGAAGAGGGGGCAGAGCTGACAAGTGGCGGTGTTTTGTGTGGATCTCCTTTGGCAGGTCTCCTTTTAAGAAGATCCCTGTGGTGGGTGGGAAGGAGCTGGATCTTCACGCTCTCTACACCAGAGTCACCACTTTAGGCGGATTTGGGAAGGTGAGTGGAAGTTTTAATTTGGGTTTCCCTCCCGCTAACCTCTTCCCAAAAGTCTCCTCTGACCCCCGGGGGCGGCGGGGGGAGCTGGGGTGCCGGGAACCGGCCTATTTCCAGAGGGTTAGGGAAGGTGGGGGGTGGAAGGAGGAAGCAGGCAGGCAGGTTGGTGGCTCGGCCTTGTCGGCGGAGCGATGCGGGGGGATCGGGGTACGGCGTCCCCCTGCCCCGGCCTCGCCCCTGCCCCGTTCCCTGCCCACCCCCACGGCCCCGGGGGAAGGCGAGGGGGGAGTGGGGCGTGTGGGGCCGTGAGAGGCAGTTTGTTTCGCTTGTGATTGCGGCTCTGCCTGCCTCTCTCTGAGGGAGACGGAGAGAGGAGAGAGTCTGAGCGCAGTTTTAGTGCAACTCAAAATTAGCGGGCATGTTTAACATCGATAATCGGCACGGAGCATGGGCTAGGAACCGAGCCTCGCGGCCGGGGGGGGCCGGGCGCTGCCCTCCGAGCCCTTCCCGGGGAAAAATAACAAAAGGGGCACCCAAGACGGTGTGTAATCAAATAGCCATCTTTAGGCTTCGAGGCTGGGGACAGAGATGTAGGCCTCAAAAGAAAGGCCTCTCCGTGGCTGTGGCTCCGGCCCGGGGGGACCCGCCAGGAGGACCCCGCGGCCCAGGGGGCGCCCCTCCCGCACCGCCCCGCATTGTGGGCAACTCGTGCGGGTTTTAACGGACCGCGGCAGGATTTAAAAGGGGGCGACAGAGGGACTCCCGATTGGTTATTGTCCAGGCAGGAAAAACAACAACAAACAAACCCCAAAACGACGCGAACCGTCCTGCTCGTCCCCGCGACGTGAAAAATAAAAATCGGCGGGGGGTGGGGGAGGGGAGGGGAATACCGGGGAGAAGCAGGGGTATTCCCGGGGGGAAATACTAGGAAAGGCTGTCAGCAGGAAATGCGGCCCCGACCCCACACACGTTCCTGTTTATTTATTTCAGTATATTTATCGGTTTGCTCCGTGGCAGCCCCCTGTTTCGGTGGGCTCTGTGGAGTAGTGCTGGGGGCACGGTGTGCATCGGGCCTGTGTTGTTCTGACAGGTCTCCGAGAAGAACCAGTGGGGAGAGATCGTGGAGGAGTTCAACTTTCCCAGAAGTTGTTCTAACGCTGCCTTCGCTTTAAAACAGTATTACTTGCGGTGAGTGCTACCAAGCTGTTGCTGTGGTATTTGTGAGTGTGGGATTGTATTTGGTTTTCATTGCGTGCAATAATAAAAATACCCCTGCTCTTCAAAAATGCTGTAATGTAGACCTGAAAATACTTCCAATTCCTTGTTTGTCTGGTGCAATGGTCGGTTAAAGGTAATTATGTTTTGCGGCTATTTTATTTGTATTTTACATCTGCAAGCCTTAAACTTTGATGGGATCCTCAGTATATAAAAGAGATATGTGGGAGACGTTTCTGCTGTTCGTTTCAGAACGGTGGTACTAAAGGACAGTTAGTAAGGGATCTTGTTATTGTAGTTACAGAAACTTAGTTTAATTTTTGAAGTGCTGAAATGTGTTCCTGTATGTAAAGTTGTTTACAGCTCACTGGGGTCAGGCAGTGAATGAAAATGCATCAGCAGGAAGACAGACTGCTTGGGATAAGTTATATTGTTATCAATTACTAGCAGCGTTCATTAGGTTTTATTTTAGAGTACAAAAGACAAATATTATTTTTTTTTTTTACTGGAAAAATAATAGATTGCTGCAGTTTTTAAAAATAAGGTTACCTTCCTTGAAATCATACAGATGATTTTTTATGAGGCGGATTATTTTTTAATGTAGCGTGGAGTTAATGTTGAATATTTTAAATTACTGTGTGTGGTGCTGTTCAGCTACTGGATGATTTTTTTTTTTTTAAAGAATTAATTTTGATTAACTTGGTGGTTATTTTTTACGTGAAAGATTTTGAAATTATTGCATGTGTAGTGTCTCTAGATGCCTTGTAGAGATGATTATATTTAATTTAGAATGAAGTTGTATGCACACTGGTTAAGGAATGTAGTTTTATGTTTCTGAACTGTATGGATGGTATATTTAATTGCAGTTAAAGATAAGATAGATGAGCAATATGTATGGAAGATGTATGGGCTTCTGGACTTTTGGCGATCTGAGTACACACAAGCTTTATCTGTCTCCAGTTTGGCCTTCTGAATTAGGAAATGCAGTAATTGTACAGGTGCACTTTCTATTGGTTGTCCTAGATTGACTTCCAGCTTGAAGCTGTAGGGTTCAGAGCACAGTAGAGCAGTTATTGAGTTACAGTGATGCCTGGAAAACCTTAGTCGGATATCTGTAGTTACTGAATTTTTCTTTTTTTTTGGTGATGACGTATGATTGCTTTAAGATCCAGACAAGGAAATAAATGCCTATGGTTTATAGCTTTAGCAAAGTTTAGGATTGCTACTAGGCCTCGGAATGAAGTGGGAAGCTCAATTTAGGTTGTCCTGTTTATTTTCTTTCTCTAATACATAATATTATGGTAATGTTGCTAAAGAGTTACTGAATCATTGAAATTAGTTACTGCTTTTTGAGTTCTTCTCTTGGACCATGTAGTAATCTATTACCTGGCAATATTTGCATATAATTTGCAAAATGATAGGTGTGGTTTTTTTTTTTTTTTTTTTTTTTAATATATTGCTTTTGATTTCATATTGCAGAAGCTTGAAAGCCTAACTTTTTGCACTGTAGTGTCATACTTGTATGTCATTTGTGTTTTCATATACATTTTGGAAGCATTTATGTGCTGTGAGAGTTAACATAATTAATGTTAATTTAGCATTCTAATGACCATTAATTTTTAACAAGATACTACTTTCTAGTTTAGAATCCATCATCCAAAAATACTATTTTTATTGTTAACGTTTTGTTATTGGCATTATTTTATATACAGTTGCTGAAAATGCGTATAATTGATTATATACAGATAATATAAATTGTTGTGGTGTTTTTTTGTTTGTTTATTTTTTTTAATTTGGAGTTTTGAATAAGTTGATAAGAAGAGTCTTTCAGAAGGTCTGGTTCATCATAATCTTTGTCATTTGCATAGGCCATCCTGAAATAAGCTGTCAAGGTGGTTGTTTGGGGGGTGGTTTGTTTTTGTTTTGCTTTTTGAATTACTGCTTTACTCACTGTTGCTCTGGCATAATCTGAGTTTGATATGTTTTCCAGCTGAGTTCACCGCCCTTTATGTGCAGTATACAGGCTATATATACACATATATCTCTGCTAGGTTAATACTTGTTTGGCTTTAGCATTAAAGGTTTTGGGGGGGATTTGATCATAGGGAAATAAAAGTGCTCTAATGCTAAATTTGTAGAAAGAGTTTTGTGTATCTGTGTCTCAGACCATAACCTAAGGTTTCTCGTAGGCCTGTATTTTTATGAACCGCTGAGAAATTACCCTTGGGTTTAAAAAATACAAAATAAAAATGCTCCTCTTGAGTCTGAAATATGAGTGTAGTCTTGATCTCGCTATTGTAATGACTTTGCAAACAAATTCAAACAAAATGAGGCCTGTTAACTTCAGTGTAAATTTTTATCCAATTGTGTGTTGTGTCCTGTGAAGCGATGCAGTGACCTGCGTGGCAGGTGGGATCCTGCTGGATTCAGAGGGATTCGGGGCTTTGCACCTACAGGAATACATTTGCGGATTTGGATCTGTGATGGTTCGTGATGAAAGTTGCTTCTTTCTATGAAACATCTGGCATGCTGCGTTGGCTGAGATAAAATCTCAAGCTGCACGGACCCCTTGCTCGCTTTACTGTTATCTCTAATAATGCAGTCATTTTGACTCTAAATTGCTGTGTAAATAATTTAGGAAGTTGAATTATTTTGTGTGGCATTAGTAGTCCTGTTGGCTGCATCGTACTGAGTGTTTTGCAGAACAATCGTCAGATAACCTTCCTATAAGCTGTTGTGAGGTGTGTCTTTTTTCTTACAACTACTTTTTTTTTTTTTTTTACTGTTGTGGAATTGTGCTGGTTGTCATTGGGAATGTGTGTTAGGCTTCATTCATGGTGTGAACTGTTTAAACTTCTGACACAGTTCTGATAAATGGTAATTGAAAATATGATAGACCATCCCATCAGCCTCTTCTTTTCCCTTGCACTGCCCTCTCTTTTCTCTCACTAGAAAAAGTTATTTGTAACAGTGAAAGTTTGAACCATTCCAACTTTGTGCCTGCATTGCTTTGAGCTGTCTGACGGGTGAAATAATTTATGCACTGTGGTTCTTAGTGAGCAGTCAAAAGCCGCGCTGCTGATGACCATTGATAGGCTGTACGTGTTAATGTAGTTCTGTAAGTCTGTGTGAGCGTCACAGAGTGTAATACCTTTGGATGTAGTGCAAGTTAGATATTTCATCTCAGTTGAGGTGAATTAGGAAAGCATTTTCTAAATGCACCTCTAAAGATTATTTTACAATGTTAATGAAAATATATTAATGTGGAGCAATAAATGTAAGTATTGGTAGTGTGGGCATGCATTTACATTACATTTTTGTTAGTTGGTAAACGTGCAGTAGGTGAAGAAAAAGTTAACATGAAATATAGGCTGTTCTTTATGTTAGTAGTTGATTAGATTACAGTCCAACAAAGAATTGGACTGATGTGACCTTCTGTGTTAGTGTAAGGTTCTGCTGGTTTTCATGTGAGAGCGATACATGTGTTTCTGTTGTGGGTCTGCATAAGGCCTTTGAGAGTGAGAGCCCTTGCGCAAATGAAGTACGCAATTCCAAATAAGTTTTTGCTTTTAAAAAGTATTTGTCTGCGTTAAGAGATATTACGTGAAAGGACAGAGTGTCAGGTAAGGTAAGTTTGAGTCTCAGTTCTGCGAAGCTGATGGTGAAGGCAGCAGAAATCAGTTAATGCTGGTAAAAAGGTGAATAACAGTTTGCTGTTGTGAATATTGGGAAGGTGAGGGATAATCGAGTAGAGAGAGAATAGGTCGATTTATAAATGGAAAGGGGCATAAACTTATTATAAAGACAAGCCATTATGATGAACTTCCTGAAAATCCATGTATTGGTAGAATGGAAAAGAGTGAGCAGTTAAAAACCGGGACTGTATGAAATAGTTATTGACAACAGAGGGGCACTTGGAAGTTAGGAAAATAGTTAATGATAGTACTGATTTCCTACTTAAAAAAAAAGGAAGAAAGAGCGAATAGTGGGGGGGGGGGGGGGGGGGGGAGGGGGGAAGCATGAGCTGAAGAACTAGATAAACTTACGGAATTCTAGTTCCTGGTTTTAATAAAATAGTGGCAGAAATAATAGGGAAACAACAGTAACAGCATGAAATTTTCCAAGCAAAATTACTTTAAAGAAGTATTTTTTGTTATTCTTGCTCTGATACTGCAGCAGCATCTGCACATAGATCAGTGATGATGCGTAAGTATGGGACTGGCTTGCTTTCCAGATCTGATTGCAAGTTGAAGGCCTCAGAGGACGAAGGGAAAGTTGTAGCTGTAGTATTATTATACTTATTTAACTGAAATACAAATACATCTCCGAGTCACTCGTTAACAAATTATTTATCTATACCTATAGACATCTGAGTGAAAAATAATACAGTAATACAAGATTGGCCATTTTAGGCATATTTAGTGTCTGTGTTGAGGAACTTAATGGGAAAGTGACCAGTATGCTAGTGACATTAGCAGGTGATAAAGTGGGAAGGGTTAAACACAAGTCAGAGCAGAAAAAAAAAAGTTATCTAAAGAAATTAGACATGTTGGAAAATATAAATGAGATTATTTTGGAAAATGCATGCTGAAACATCTGAGGGACAGTAATCCAAAACAGGTATTCACTGTGAGGGAATAACCTGGAAAGCAGTGTTGCTGAAACAGGGATAGGAGCGATACCATGGGCCTGATAATCCTGTCAGTTGTGTGCACCCGGCTCCCCTTCATATAAAAAGGATTTGTGCGCGCTTCTGATAGGGGGAACAGGCCTCAGTTTACAGTATGGTGTATAGACTTTGTAAAACAGGATGGAATGAGTTTAGGCTACATCCTCAGAGGTACTGGAAATGAGAGAGATTGATTTTTGCATGAGATTGTGCGACTGTATTCTAAGTACTGTTTTACATCCAAGTACCTTTGCAACAGGTGTGGCAACTTGACAGAAACTTAGAGGAGAACAGGAAAATATATAGAAGGCAGGAAGGACTAATTGATTTTAAAATAATTGAGAAATAAATACATCTTATGTGACTAAATGAATATTTTGGGTGAAATGGTGACATGGTATCTTAGAAGCATTTTGAAGGGCCTACATACTTAAAAGGAAGATAATTTTTAATAAGATAAGGAGCTGTGTTAATGTGTGAGCTGAGATGAAACTGAAGGAGAAAATTCAGAGCAGACAGCAGCACAGAAACCCTAACACATGCTGTTCAGAAGTTGAATGAGTATGACAAGCTTAGCTGGGAGGGAAACCCACACCATGGGCTATACAAACCGAGGCTGGTCAGGGTGATAGGTACTGTGTGATAGGGAGTGAGCCAGGACTGGCAGAAAAGTGGACCAGATAACCTTGCAGGTTCTGTCCATTCTTGAATAACATTATAATGAAGGCTTTCATCTTAGAAAGCTGTAAACTTTTATTGCAACGCTACAGACTTTACCTGAAAAATCTGCTGTGCTTAATTTTATCACAAATCCTGTAGCCATTGGCAGGACTGAGAATGAATACATGGGTGACATTTTTGTGATTTCTGTCTGGAATTATTTTTCCCTCTCAAGGTAAGAATTGCAAGGCCTGTTTCAGTGAGGTATCTGAGGCCTTGCCTTTCAGTCTTAAGTGAGTATTTTACGTAGTTGGAGGGAAATTCTGGTTTAGTTGTACTGTAATGATACAGTCGGCATTTACAATCAAGAGTAGGTACTGTTTGTGCCCTGAAGTTTTATTTAGAGGAGTTAAATCTGTTGGTTATTAAAATCTCAGAATGTCTCTCTATAGGAGTTAATTTATTTGGATGGTTATTGTCTAGTCAGAGTTGTGCATCTGCTCAGAAGGTAGTAGAGCCTGTATAAAAACAGAACCTGCAAGCAGCAGGTGAAAGGAGAAGTAGTTACCTTAAAATTTATCTTCCTTAGAGTTGTGTTGTCTTACTAGTCACTATGCAGATGAGTTTGACCTCTATCAAAGTTCCTGTGCTTTTCCTGCAGAGGGTAAACACCATCACTGAAAAATGCAGTGAAAAATTAGTGAGGTGAATGTTAACATACTTTCTCTTTCTGATTATTTTCTTACAAGCATTTTAGTAGAAATGATTACCTAAATGCTCTTGAGGTGAAATATTCTGTTACTGGGAGAGGGGAGCAGTGTTGTTCTCCAGTCATAAAGCAGAATTCTGATTGCTTAACTCGAAAGGTTACCTAGACAGATGTCAGAACTAATAATCTACAAAAAGCAAGTTTCTGGGAACACCGTAGTAAGTCTTGGTGACTTCAGGGCCTACTGAATCTTCTAATAACTGGTGCAAAGCTTGTATGTTAATACCATTTTCCAATCATCAGCTGAAACAATATAAAAATTAATTTATGTTTTTGAATTACTGATAGCTGTGGTAACATCTTAGGTTTGAATAAACGGTAAGCATATTACAGCAAGACTGAGAATGCACAAGGATGGAAGGGTATTGTTTCTTTCCTACTAGAGTGGAATAAGCCAGGGCCAAGAAAAGGGGTTTCAGACTTTCTTCTGCAGCTAATAGGCTTTAATTACCTTTTTTATTTGCAGTGAAACCTCAATAGATAAAGCTTTCATACTCTTTCCCATCGTAGCCCCTTTCCCCCTTTCCTCAATATTTGTTTAGAGGTACAGTTTATTCTGGTTTACAGTGTGAGGTACTAGAAGTACGTAGAAGTTCAGGCCATTCCTTTGAAAAGTGCATATCAAATGGGAATGAAATCCAAATATAGTAGAACTTCTTGTTTGTTTAATAACACAAGATTGCAGTTAGGATAGCCAACTTTTTTCTTTCTGAGCCTTATTTCAGCCGTCCATAAGGGGGGATCGTGGTAATTACCATGTTTCAGAGTTTTAATCAGTAGCTGAGGAAGCACTGTTTGAAAAATACAGCAGACTGGAGTTGTGTTCTGTGAATTGGAAAAGTGAAAACTAAGTGTGCAACAGATTATGAGAGTGGATTGTTTGTGGTTTGTTTTAAAATGCTTGTTCAGAGTGTCAAAGTGGTGTCTTTCAGCTTCTGTGGGACTACTTGAAATAACTGCAGTATCAGTCAGTATTGTTACAAGATACATAGTTCATACAGGGAGTTAAATATAGGCCAGGGATCCCATAACAAAATCTTGTTTCTGGTTATCAATCTGATGCATATTTATTCAGCGGCCTTAGTTAAATCATTTGCCATCTTTTTATTCATATTTATAAAGCAAGTATAGTGATGTTTGTTTACCTGTCTCACAGAGAAGTGTGAGACTGTAAGCTCTTTAATGCAGGGATTGTGTCTCTTCGTGCTTCTATGTCATATCTTAAATATATGAAAATGAATATAAATTAGGAATATATGAGGAAAATAAAACTGTTCATAAGCTTGTTTGCCCTCTGCAGTATTGAAAAGCAGAAAATATAGCACAGATGAGAGAAAGAACAATCTTTACTCCTTAGGGAATAGATAAACTTGGGATACCTAAGCAGAGAAATATTGGAACAGTTGAAAGAAAGAAGCTTATCTTAAGGAAGGATAATAAAACAGCAAGATGGTACCCAGAATAGCGAGCTTAGGCTTTGCCTGAGGTACTAGATTAGTGAGCTGGGTATCAGATCTAAAATACAGTCTCCTTGGAGCAATGAGTTCAAGTCTGAGCAGACCTGAATTAGGTTTTCAGCAACATGCTAGTGACACTGAATTCTCTGCTTCTAGTTTTCATATGTTTAAAATGAATGTGCATGTATTTATTGTAACTCTGGATAAATGGTAGCAAGCCAGCTATGCTGTAAAGAGGGATTGCATATTGTTACAGCAGAGAGGAGTTCTGCTGAATGATGCAGTAGAGCATGTTTCTCTGCAACAGTGAACTGTGTTCGTATTATTTTCCTTTTTTATTGGTGTGGGAGGAGCAACTGCTCAGATTAGTAGTCTTGTGGAATAATTTACAGGGTTTGTTGTCAATTCATAGCTCTATGGACTGCATATAAGTCCTGTGTGGTAATGCAGTTATTATGATGCAGAGAGACCCTTCATATCACAATGTTTGCAACAGTTTTTGTATGTTTGTTTGCTGAAGTTTTGGTGGGTGAAACTTACGGCTACAGTTATTTCTCTGTTGTTATGTACTGTTACGTTTGCTGGTTGGCCTCTGCCTCCCAGTCGAAAGGTTGTGGTGCTTCCATGATAATCCATGTGGGGAGATTCTCAGCTCTGTAAATCGCTAAACCATGTGACTGCCTTTGAGTAGCTCTGTTCTTTTGGGAGGTATTCTGTAGCAGTGTTATAAGATTGTGTGTTATCAGGACATGATGCATTGGGGTAACTATTCTTCTGGGATGCAACCCAAGGACTTAAGTTAAATAATAGTAGTTTAAGTTGGGGGCAAATTTAGCATGTTCTTAGTATGTTAACAAAGATAACTATGTAAATAGGTGTAGTAGAACTGTGTGATTTATTATTAGGACTATTTTAAAATTCGAATTAAAAGAAAGCCTATGAAAATAAATGTAAGAGCATTACTTCCCTTACTCGGTTACTTTACTCAGGACTGTCTGGGTTCTGGTGACTCTGATTAAATGCTGTAGAACCCGGTCAGGTAAACAGTTCCATACTACAGGGTTTACATATGTTCTCTGTGATTTTGGGGAAGATAGGAGAGCTCTGAAACGCTGGAGATTGCAGAGCTGTTTCTTGAATGCTTTTCGCCTCCTGATACCATCTATGAAAACCTGGGGAAATTTACATTTGAAATGAACAGTCTATGTATGTTCATATAATGCCACAGTTGCACAGTAAATACCTGAAAAGATCAGGATTGACCTCATTTAAGTATGAATATGCAACCTTATCTTTGTCTCCAGAGTATATTCTTTATAATAAAGCCCTTATGCGCTCTGTGGTAATAAATTCCATGACAGTATTAATCTGTTGTATCACTGAGGTATTTTTTTTTTTTTTTATATATATATACATTTACATAATTCTGACTCATTGCTCAATGTGGTAATAGATTATTCTCAATAGTAGTTATTTCTGAGGAGTTTTTGGGTGTGCTTTCTCGACATCCTTTCCCCACTATCTTGGCTTCTGTGGTGTTATTCTCATGGGCCAATTCAGAAATTCCTTTGCTTGTGGGTTGAGGGGGAATAACCTGTGATACTGGCATTGTAGCTCACGCGTCTTTTTTTTCTCCTTCTCTTCTAATCATAGTCTTCTCAATCTTTGACTGCAAGGAGGAATTCATTTTCTGTTCCTTGACCCCTCGATATCTGTAGCCACAGACTGCATGTGGAATATTTACTGTAATCAAATGAATTCCTAATTGTAAAGACAAGGTGTATGCAGGTAAAAGGGCAAGAGGATGAAGCGCCAAAATTCAGGTGCTTAGCAACCATAAAATACTGAATTTTACAACAAAATGATGATAGATTCCATTGGATCTGGGGGGGGGAAAAAAAGTGCATCAGTGGACATGTGGAATTCCCAGGATCCAGACCAATTCTAAAAGGTATTTCACACATCTGAAAAATGTGCTTTCAGGTCCTGTGCAGACCCAGTCAGGCATTGCAGCATTGGTGTGCATTTTGCTTGTTCTCCAAGGTCATTTTGGTAACAGTAGTGCATAGAGACACAATTTTTATTTTAGTGAAAATTTTGTTTTGGAGCACAATTATGTGCAAAAGCTGATCACTGTAGTAACTTATTGTGTTTAATTGGATTTGAAGAATGTTCAGGGCCTTAAGTACCATGCAGATTGAGGTACCTCTAGTAAGCATTTTTCTTCACATGCTTCAAAATGCATTTTCCAACAAACTTGTTATCCTGTTGTATACCGTGCACTTCTTTGAGTATAACATGAAGTTATTTATTGAAAAGTATGTTAATCTGTGCATATAGAATCATAGTAAAAGTGGAAGGTATTAAAAAATCAAAATACAATACTCAGTGACAATGACTTCATTACATTCTGTAGTGTTTTATTAGTATGTCTTATAATTAATGTGCTATTATTACTGAAATGCAATTTCATTTCTAGAAAGATGTTTTTTGTTGTAGAAGAATACAAGATTTGTTTTCTGTTTAGACTTTTACATCACCGGTATACAAATCCTACTTTTCTGCAGTAGCTTACATTCTCTTAGTGAGCAATTTAATTGTATTTTAAACAGTTAGTCCGGCTGTTGAAGAAAGTGCTTCTGAAGTAAAATCAAAGAGAAGGGTGTCTCTGAAATAGTTTACTGTTCTCCATACACCCATACACAAACACCCCACTTCCCAAAATGTGCTTACATACTTCTGTATGGATATGTCTGTGCGTTGCAGTTTGACCTGATAATTGTCCATAAAGTTACGGGTCCAATGGAAAGCCAAAAAGTTCTGTTAGTTTTATGGTGACTTGCAGGTTATATTGATCTGCCATAGGAGCTCTGATTGTGGACTTTTGCCCAGGTGCCATAGAAGAATCTCATTCTTGTTCAGAGTTGGGCTGATAGCGATGGCATTCTGTGTCAGTCCTGCATGTGTACTTTGAAAGGTCAGATTGGTAAGATCTGGGCCGTGTGTATTAACACAAAGTGTGCTGGCTTTAGAAGGAGAGGCCCTCAAATACTGCAGTATGTGTAAACGGGGTTCATTTCTTCACTTGTCCTCAGGGGGCTTTTGCATAGAAGCAAAAGTTGCATGCAAGGGTGTGTGTGTGTTTATTTAATATATCTGTATTAGGTGTTTATGAATATAACAGGATTTTTTTTTTTTTTTTTAATATGATTAAATAAATTTAAGCATTTGGAAGTTTTGGTCATCTAGGTAAGTCTGGAAAACAAAGAGCTGTTGACACCTACTGAAGATCCAGCTGGTGGAAAGATGTACAGAAGATCTACATCTGCATTAAACTTATAAAATGACTGCTCAGTTGATTTTAAATGTTAAATATGGAAATGTATGTCCAGACTTTTACTTAATTATTCGTGCAAAGATACTTGTTGTCATTATGTCTTGCATAAATGTACCAAGGAATTTACTCACTTTAATTTCACTGTTGTAGTGTGATCTGTTTTATTGCAAACTTTTACAGCATTTGTAACATCAGAACTATGATTAGAACCTTCCTTATGTTGTGGAAATAATGATGGAAAGTTAGAGTGAAATAGACACAAGATAAATGTGATTATTCACATACCATATAGCATACAGCAACAACATAAACATACAGGATTGTTGATCTGATTGCCTTACAAGATGGAACTCTATAGGGCAGCTTGCACAGAGCTCCACTGTAGAAGGCAACCAGGTAGAAGCAACTCTCAGTGCTGTATTTAATTTTAATTTTAATTTTTTATTTTTGCCAAAGCTTTTTTGGCTCAGATCATTTGCTGAGGTTTGCAGATTCAAAGAATAAATGTATTTCTTGACTTGGTGTGTGCCCATTGGGAAGATATACATCTCCATGCCAAGCAATCCAGATGTGCAGCATGGAGGCACTGAGATGCATCTGTGCTGCTGGGTTGCTGGCCAGTCCAGTGCTCATACCCTGAGCTGGAAGGTATACCCTGAGCTCCAGGTCTACCTGGTCCCACCATGTGAAAGCCAAAGAAGAGGAAAGACAAAATGTGTGGAGCAGTTTTAATGGGAGAGGGAGAAGGGCTTTTGAACATAGGTAGTTGATTTGCAAAGGGAATGTGAATGTAGTGAGCTGGGTGCATTTGTGCACTGGGTGAGAAGACCTGCATGTCTGCAGTATATACTGATGGTGAGGACAGTGTTTGTCATGGTCTATGGGATAGATACATTTCAGAAAGAAAAAGAGTGGTTATGCAGTCACATGCTGAAAAGTTAGTTTTTAATGGCCAGCCCCCTCATTTGAGTTGATTCCTGGATATTATGATCTGTGGGCCAGAGCTGGGTTGCTGCTGGGTGAAGGATGTCATTGTGAAGTGCTCTGTGATCTCTGGACTCGAGCTGCACCATCTGCTTTCTGCAGTGAGGTTTTAATGCATGATATAAACCTTCCAGTTGTTCTTCTGCATCTTCATTTGTACTGCCCAATGCTGCATTAATCTTATAAATTTCTATTCTGCTGGTTTATATTTTTTGTTAATGCCAAATTTACCATTCTTGTTTTGGTGCAAAAATTCTGACATTGCCATAATTAGTTACTTTTATCCTTATATTAAAATATGTTAAGGGCATAAAATTACATATAATAAAATGATTCTATGAAAATAAAGGATTTTCTATTTTATCTCTTCCCTAATGAGCTTTCAGGGAGGTGGTTTCTTGGTTAAAAAAAAACAAACGCCACTTCTTTACAGGCATTGCTGTGCTTAAGAAAGCTAGAAAGATACGGTTGTGGAACTGTGAGGGTTTTTTCAAATGCTGATGTTGTAACTTTCAGAAAGACAGAAACATTCCTGAGTAATTTGTTCATTAATTATATGAAATGCAGAAATGCTATTATGTATGTGGCATATGAAACATTGATTGTTAGCTTCAGTTTGAGATAGTTGCAATAGGACTACTTCTGTCCCACCTCTAACGTTACGTATTTGTTAAGGATCAGTTTTCAACTGAAAATTGAATGGAGTAAGCTTTCACAAATTCTAAGAAAAGCTTTTATACCTGTGTGAAAGTGAAGATTTGGAGTCAAAATTTCAGTCTTGGGGTGGATTAAAGTGCAAAGTGCTGTTTCTTTTTGATTGTTCTTGACTATATGTGTTCTGAAACTACTGCTTGCCCTGGGCCTTAGGCTTGTATAATTTGGGAAGAGAACTACTAAACTCAGTCGGTAGTGTAAAAATGACTGCTGGTTAGAACTACTCCGAGTAGGGGAATGTAAATTGTCAGTGCAGTTAGTGAGCAGAGAGCAGGTGGTCTACTCCAAGGTGTGGGCAAACTGTATTTTTTGTGCAACTGCAGTTTCTGCCATAGTATACAGGTACCATCATACAGCTGCATGGCTTCTATTTATGATTGGAATTATTGTTTATAATATACACCTTTTCTTTCTGAAAGATAACAAAAATTTGTGTTTCGCGGATGTGCTTATTGCCGCTTTTCTTTTGAGCTCTCAGTAACGTTGATGTCTCCAGAGAATAAAAGCAGGAAATTATTTAAAGGGGATACATATCTGCTTTCTCTGCCTCTTGCTCTACCTCACTGCATGGAGGAGGGTGGAAAAAGAGCGTAGCTCCTCATTGTTTCTTGCAAATGTACATCAGAAATTATTGCTGTTATCTTACTTAGCAGCTTGTGGCATCCTTTTTCAAGCAGACAGTATTGCAGTCCCTTGTGTGACTGCTGTGCTGCTGACATTGCCCCCCAGTAGTGATACAAGCTCTGCTTTCGGGTTGTTGGTGGTGCTGAGGGGTTGTGGTGTTTTTTGTTGTTGTTGTTTGATTGTTGTTTTTTCTTTTGTCATTGTTTGGTTTGGTTTGGTTTGTTTTTAATTATAGAGATCTGTTTTTAGGGACACCTGCATCAGGGTTCCACTGAGTGCAACATTAGCTGCAGAGAGGCATGCCAACAAACTGCAGTCCAGAATTGCCTACTGCTGTTGTTAGTTTGTTCTTTTGTTTCTTTTTTTATCAAGTTTTGTAAGTTACTCTTATTGCGTTACGGTTGATTTTCTGAAAAGAGTTTTTCAGTTCGCTTTCCTTTAGATTTGCGAAGGTTGTCGTATGTACCAGGGGAAGTCTCATTATAGGCAAAGCAGGGAGAGCAACTCTAGAATATAGAGAGCAACTCTAGAATATAGAAAAGACTCTGCGTATTTAGCAAGTATTTATTTTTTATCTCTTTCTCCCCTTTTTCAGTAGGTTTGCTACAGTAGATCAAGTCTTGTCACTTAGGTAATTCTCGAGGCTTAACGGTTGTCTTGTGTTCCTGGAAGTTATTTACAGATGGAGATAAATAGGTTTCTTTTCTTTTTTTTTTTTTTGGCTAGTACATAAAATGAAGCAGTTTAATGAGTGATCAAATTAGTAAAAACTTCAGGCCTCACGGTAGTATGTTTGTGGATACTAAATGAGGAAAAGAGAGAAAGATCAGAGGATCTTGGTGAGTTTTAAAATGAAGATACTTGATGATTAAAGAGGTTGTTATTTTTGCAGTGTTTTCAAGAAGGCTGAGTAGGGACATTTTGCTGGCAGTGGTCTTAGAAGAAGAGAGTTTTCCTAGTCACAGATTGTCAGGTAGAGAGTTTGTGTGCTTGTAGGTTTTGTATGCAGAAAGTGTATGTGAGAGAGTACTATGCATTGATGATGATACAGGAGGCAGTGATAGAAAGATTAATGCAGTATGGAAAGTTAAATGACAGAGTTTATCAAGGAATAATACTATAGGTTAAAAGTGTTGAGACAGGTAGATTTGTGGAGCAGAATGTGTGCAGAATGGACTGAATTATGCTTGAAAACATTTTCCTTGACCATGAGAAATTCCTGCGTAATCAAGACACTTAATCAAATGAAATTATGGCAGTACTGTGAGGATATTTGGTGAAAAGAGTACAAATAGCATTGAGTTAATAATAATAACACAAGAGATGTATGTCTGATTATGAGCCATAAAACATAGGCAGTTAAGGTTGAAAATAAAATACAGTATAAGAAAGTGAATACAAAATGCTGCGTAGTTAAGAATTTTTTGACATACCATCAAAACGGAACAAGGGAATCCTTAGTGTAGGTTTGGACTTTTTGGCAGAAGGTGGGGCATTTGGAAACAAATATTGTTAAATCAGTTTCTGCTAAGGCTTAAGTCCTTGACAAGTTGGTATCTCTTACATTGGGAAGTGAAATGCCTGAAAAGATTCCAGAAGTCATGTAGTAAGGTATTCAAAGTAGTATTTATGTAATGATTTATGTTTATTTCCTTATGACCAAGTTGTTTTTATACCATTTAAAGGACTTTTAAAAAAGTAAAGAAGTGTCAAAGAATGTACCAGCTGTAGTTTCCATTTGTTCTTTTTACTTTAAGTATAAAATACTGCTGTTACAGACCTCATTTAAATTTTTAGTGCTAATCATTTCAGAGATCACAACTGTGGTGCCTGGCAGTAATCCAGCTCCTGATACACAAGGCAAGAACATTTGCCCTTAGAGGAAGAAAATCTTGTGGAAGTATGTTACTGCAAAGTCATGTTAGTGAGCATCAGTACTTGCATAGTGGATGTAACTGCCATTGTTACTTTACCTTCTTTCCCTTTGTATCTCTGTCTTTGTGCATCTTTCTCTGCAGCCGTGCTCCCATGGGTGTTCATTGAGGAGGCAAGGATAAAAGATTCCCAACATAAATAAACAGAAATAGTTGTGTGAAATAAGGTCATCCGTAGGACTCATGTTCCCCTCTCAACCTTTCTCTGCGAAGAGATATACATACTTTTTTTTATCAGTAATACTTAGGTTAGACGTCTTTTTGAGAAGTGATTGATCTCCCACCACTTCTTCATGTACTACATTCATGCTTCAGAATTCTAAAATCAGTTCTCAGTTGTCAGCTACCTTGTGGAATATTCTCAGCAGGACCCTCTTTTCTTAATAATCAAGGCTGAAATGCAGTTTAGGTGCAGTCTCACTATTTTTTGTTGCAGTTGTGTATGCTTTGAACAGCAGTTGTGAGATTATAGATGCAGAAATGGTCCTGAGTCTGAAAGGATAAAGGATATCTATCAAAAAGTTTGAGAACTGCTACCACAAATGCCTCTCACTTTTATGGTTAAATAAGTATATGTATCTTAGGGGGAAAAAAAAACAACCCACAACATATTTCTATTCAGTAATGCTGTACCATATGTGAAATTAGACTCGCCCTATGGCTGGCAAGAATTTTTGTAAGAACAACGTAACAAAAGGTGTTTGGTTGAAAGGATGCTTATATTCAGATACTGTAGTTCTCACCCTGAAGGTCTCAGGCTTGTTTTCAGTTTACAAAATGTTATTTACCACAATTATTTGTTGACTTGAAAATGGATTGGTAGAATTGTGTTTTGCAGTTGTGCAGCAAGTGTAATATTTCGTACCTAAGCAATTTGATTTAATTAAAGGAAGATTTTTTATTTTTTTTATTTTTTAGAAAGTTCTTTAGTGCAAAGGAGGGCTGGCCGTGGAAGACTGCTTTAGTAATGTGAGGCCTTAATTGTGGGTGAGCTGCTTTGGCGTTCCAGGTGTCTGTGTCTGCAAGCCTCTCAGCTTGGAATAGGAAGTTTTAATATCTCCTGTCTCATTATGCTAAAATACTTTGGAAGTTGAGATTATAACTAGGAATTTCCTTTCTTCGTGGCGGTAGCAGTATTTTAGTGTAGGTAAACTAAAACCTGAATGCCACTGTCTTGATTAATCAGAGGTGCAGTTATTACCCCAGCAGTATCAGCTGGCTGTTTTACGCAAACATTTCTCAAGTTTGTCTGTCTTGATCTTTGGCTTTTGGAGTTTTATGTAGAGCTGCTCCATTTTTATTTTTTTTTAAACCTGTTTATAGGCTTTCTCCGGTGGTGCTTGTTCCTACATCGTGTGTTTTGCTGCTACAGTAAGCACTATGCTTGTATGTACAAAAAAACCCAGCAAGTCTACTTTTCTTTTAGCAGACTGCAAATGGCTGATTTACTACTGCATAAAGAACAATCAGTTTTAGGCTTTACCTTACATGGTGATCTCAGAAATAAATAAGATCCCTCTAGTTAGAGTGGCTAACTGTTAATGTTACAAGATGCTCGTGAACATAAGGATTGAGCAGCCTTCTAGCAGAAATGAAGAAGCTGCCATAGGACCACAGTTTTTTCATCAGATACCATAAAGACAGTAGGCTGTCAAATTTATATCTAGTATAAAGCTGATGATGACTGACTATCACTTCTTTAGAAGAGTAGGAAGGAATTTTTTGCAGTTAATATTGGTAGCAATTAAACTTCAATGTAATGATGCTCTACGTGTCAGGTAAAGGCCGGAAGCTTGTGTGTTTGCCTCTGAGGCAGATGAATAGCACTACTTCCTGTAGGCTTTTACATTATGGATGTTCTCTGAGTGCCAGTGAAGTCAGTGACTTCACAGCCAGTGAAGTCGGGGATCCCTGCTTTTGGAAGAAGTTTGCTGCGTGTTACAGAATCAGAAGTTTTATGTAAGGAGCGTGGTCTAGTAAATCTTCGTAATGCTCTCTTGATTAATCCACAATGAGCTTATGGTGCTGTTGTACATTGGAGATCTACCATACACACCACACGTAGCGGATGGAACAGGTTTAATTCTGGTAAAGAAATAGTACTGAATATACGTTTGCTATAAAACATTTAATATACAATAAGATTTTACATCGTGTAATTTTTAGATCAAATAGTATTTGCAGAAAGTAAAACTATTTTAAAGATATACATTGAGTTGCAATAATAAAAATATTTCTGAAGCGAGTCGTATATTTGAATGTAATATTGCTCGCAGTTATGGCTGGCATAATAGAATGTTACGGTAATACGGTTTTGGTAAGAGTGGTTCTTACTGTGAACATTTTTGTAAAATAGGTTAGCAAAAAGGTATTCGTGTCGTCTCTTGAAGAAAACTCTTAATGCCTGGAACGATTTCAAACAATTCATTTATATGGTTAAAATAATCTGTTTTAACCAAAAATAATTTCTCTTCGTCCCAGAAATCTTAGAAGCATTTATTTTAGGGACAATCTGTACAACACTTAAAAGGATGAGGGTTCTTGTTCTTGGCTTTTGTTTTAATTATTGATGTTTACGACAGCTTCTGTTCGCTTATTGAATTTTGTAGAAAAACTATTAGCCATTCCTTATCTCTTCCATTATGGCAAGTTCAGAGTTCAGACCTTGCTGCAACTCAGCAAGGTTGAGGCTTGTAGTTAGAGAAATGTCATTCATTTGTTCCATCATTACATTCTGGTTTGTCTGCGCTTTAGATAGTTAAAATTGCCTTCTTTATTTGCATTGTTTAGGTTAATTTGACAGCGTATCAAAATAGTAACCACATGTGAAGGGCACCGATGCTGCTGTTGAATGAGCGAGTAGTATGTTGTACCTAAATTTTTATGGGGACTGCGGTGGTCGCGATGGTGGGCAAAGAACAGTCTGGTTTTCCTGAGGACCTTCCTGTTCTGATATCTGTGCTGTTGTGCCAGTTTCCTCTTTTCCTTTTAAACACGGGGCACTCGGCAAATATAACAGAAGTTTTCACGTCTCTTGACAAAGGGGAGGAGAAACTTGGCTTCCATCTCTTTAACTCGTAATACTAATAGCTCATCACACTTGTCTGGGATGATTACTTTATACCTTTTAAGCTCTGGTACTTTTGGGATGCTGAAGAAATTGATGATGGATTCCTTTGTAGTTTTATCCTTTTTATTCAGGAAATGAGATTGAATAGGAGTTTGTATTAAACAAACAAAAAACCCTACAGATTTTAGGCTATGTCAGGTTTATTTACCAGATTTGACACTTACATTTTCCCTTACAATGACCCGAGACTTTTCCACAGCTCATAGATATGCTCTGAATTACTGGTGGATGTACAGCAGGGTAGAAACAGGGGACTGTTCAACTTATTTCTTAGAAACTTTTACAAACAGCTGCAAACGGTTGGTTTTGCAGCCTAGTTTAAAGTAGCTTTGATTGGAATATTTGTGCCATTACATTTTCACACAACACAAAAACGTAAAACAAGGAAGTGTGGAAGGTGAAAAATGGAAGAAGTTTATCTACCTGCTCATACGCTGTTTAGTGGTCTGTTTTCCGAGAACCATATTTATGTGCACTGATAAAAGATGAAGTTTTGTATAAAGACAGGAGGAAAAAAAAAAATCCTTTTTCTTTACTGTCTCATTAAAAAACATGACAGTAACACGCTGACACTTGGGCTTTTCATGGAAACACCTTTAGTTAATAGTAGGGAATGAGAAAACATATCATGCTTTTTGGAGAAGTTTGGGAAAAAAAAAAAAAAAAAGATTGAGAATGTATTTTGTGCATTTCTTAAGTGTGCTTTATAATAAGGAGCGTTTGCAGGAAAATAGAATCCTTGTTGGGATTAGCCTGCTGCTTTTTTCTTACCTAATGCTGCAATCTCTGATGGTATCACAAACGGATCCTATGCAGAGTATTATGATCCGGTGATTTGGGATTATGATTTCATATGAAAACAGGAAAGGTGGAATATGCAGTATATTTTCACAAAATGTTGGTTTTGTTAGTTGATAACTTGTGATTTAAAAGCAGTGGTGAGTTGGAACCAGCTGTCATGATGGTATAAATTGGTCTCCAAACTTGTAATGTTGGTTATTACTTTTTTCAAATGTATTTTGCTATTAAAAATATTAATAGAGTGTTAAAATGAAGTGCGACAGCATGTGGTTTATCAGTGAAGTAGCTTCTTATCTTTGGCACTCTCGGGCTATAAGGGGTTTCATGCTCTAGGAAATGTTACATGGTGTATGTTGGGTAATATTTTTTTTCCTACTTTTCAGTACTTAACTAAGGCAATAAGAATTACCTCATTTAAGGCTTTGTGATAAAATTTGCATGCAAAAGGTTATCATTAATGATGCAGTGAATTAGGAGGGTAAATTGTGATTTGGCCTGGTATTTTTTTTTTGTGTGTGTTATCCCCTATGCTCTGCCCTGGTGAGTCCACATCTGGAGCTCTGTGTGCAGTTCTGGGCTCCTCAGTTCAGGAAGGACAGGGAAGTTCCATACCGGGTCCAATGGAGGGCCACAAAGATAATTGGGACCTGGAGCATCTCCTGTATGAGGAAAGGCTGAGAGACCTGCAGCTATTCAGCCTTGGGAAGAGAAGACTGAAAAGGATCTTAGCAGTGCTTACAAATGTCTAAAGGACAGGAATCAAATGGATGGGGCCAGACTCTTTTCAGCAGAGATCAGAGACAGAATGAGGGGCAGTAAACACAAACTGGAACATAGGAAGTTCCATATGAACTTGAGGAAAAAGTTCTTTGCGTTCAGGGTGATGTAGCGCTGGAACCCAGAGGTGGAGCCCAAAGTTTGTGGAGCCTCCATCTCTCGAAATACTCAGAACCCTCCTGGATGCTTTCCTATGTAACCTACTGTAGGGAGCCTGCTTTGGCAGGGGATTGGACTAGATCGTCTCCAGAGGTCACTCCCAACTCCTGTGATTCTGTGGTTCTGGGAAGTCCTCAGGTAATACTGGGAATTTAAGAAAGAGGACAAAAGTACAGCGCACTGCTTTTGGCTGAAGATCCAGAAATCTGTTCCTGTATATTTTAGGAGGAATTGGTTCTATTACATTTGCCTATCATGGAACAGAATTGAGTTTCTGTCCATTTGTATTGGTATTAGTGTCAGATGATAGATAGGATGACAAATGCTGTTTGTATGTCATTTTTATGCTTCTCAGGTAGCGAGGCCACACCTGTACGACAGAGCATCCTCTAAACTTGAAACACCTGTAGAACTAGTTGCTCAATTACGTTCAGTTTCCAGCACTGAAAGAAGTGTGGTTTTTCAATGACTTCCATTTCTCATTAGGCTGTGATGTGGTTTTTCATACTACAGGTGAGGGGAAAATAAGGAAGTTCAGCAGTTGTTATTTTTTGAATGATGCTTTATAGTTGCCTGTGTGAGATAAGAGTTAAAAGTCTAAGTCAAAGGTAACTATTGTAGATCCCCTATAAATGTGGACATTATTAAAAGGAAAAGCTAAGCTGTGGAAGATCGAAACTTCAGTGAAAGTTACAGCATTGCTATAACATCTGATCTTTTCATTATGGTATACATGAGTCCTAATGAAGTTATGACTAGTTAAAGTTATGCCTAAGAAGTCTTTTTTTTTATTTTCTAACCACTTGTTTATTCTGATTCATGAAATGTCTGTCTGCATTTAAAGTATTTAAAATGCAAGAACAGTTATTGACGTGCCAAAATTGCAAAAAGCGGAACGTTGTATTATCAGGAAATAAGTGAATACATAATTGCTATCATAACCAGTGATCATTTTAAGTGTTAAAAAAAAAAAAGTGCATCTGAAAAGCAAACTTTTTTTCCTGAAACTTGAGAAATGTTCTTACCTTCATAGCTTTGTATGTATAAACTTCAGTGGTTTTATTTTTTCAAAGCAGAAGTCAGTTGCAAAAAGAAACATCAGAGCGTATGGCCAGTAAAGCATTCAGACTGTGACAGTAGGGCTTTGGGGTTTGTCCTCCAAGTATCTTGATAAACAAAGGGTGTACCAGTTCAAGTTGTGGTTGGGTAAATTGTTTAGGTCCTGGAAGCTAAGTGGCATTTTTAATTCTGAAGGTTCTGTGTATGTTTCAAGCAATGGTGTTATGTTTGTGTCCATTATTAAGGTTAGTTTACATTGCTTAATTTCATATTTTCTTAGGGCTATAATAATAATTTCATATTTATGTCTATATTGATCATTTCAGTATCAACTAAGCAATTGCTATAGTGCACAGATAATTCAAACTAGTTTATTTTTCAGCCACCTGCCTTTGTATGTGTAATACGACACGTATTTTGAGATCTGTCTGTCTGTTTGTCTTCCAACATATAGAATTATAATGGCAAATGTTGGCAGTTTGGAGCACTGCTGCAGGTTTCTGCATCAGCATTTTAGCAGTACTGGTTTAAATGCTTCTTGGCAGCTCCTTTCATGTATGTTGTGGTGCCCTTAGAGCATTTGGCGCTTTGCGTTAAGGTTAGTGAAGCTTCTGGGATTGGAGCTGGGGTATGTGGGAGCATCCTGACATTGGAGTAGCGTCCAGTAACAAGAAATTCTGCATTTGTCACATATTTGTGCATTTACAGATCTTTTCTGGGAATTTTAGCTTGCACAAATGATTGGGCAAATGGCTTTGGAAGGATATTATCAGCACATAAAGTCCTCAAAGTAAATAATGTTCAGCTCTGTGAAGAAATGAATGACAGAATCCTGCCTTATGACATCGTGCATTCTCTACAACCATTGACGTATTTGCAGAACTTGGTTACCTTTAGTAACTTTTCTCTAGATCAGATATGACTTTTACAAGATATTTCACCCTGCATATGAACTGTGTATCCAAACTTGTAATCTCAAAGCATGTTGCATTTGACAGTCAACAGCCTGCCAACTGATTTAGTTGAGGCATTGATTTAGAAGTTGCAGTCTCTTTCATTTAACTTTCTTTTTGAAATGTCTTTAAAAAAACCCCAAAAAATAAGAAGATTAATTCAATCTGTAATACATTATTAATTATGGTGGTTCAGTAATGGACTGTGCACAACGAAAGAATGCTCCCTATTCTAATCTTCAAACATTTGCAGTAACCATTGTTTATTTCTCTTTCTAATCCCCGCTGCACCTCCCGTGTCCTTTGGGCTCAAGAGATAAATTGTTACCTGTAGCAGAGTGCTCCAGGGCTCTACTACCTGTGTTTTGTCATAGCTTTCAGAGTTTGATAGTGTATTTATAGGAGAAGACAGTTGCTTCATTAAATATAATGTAAAATATCATTTTTTATATATATATATATATATATGTATGTGTGTGTATGTGTGTATATGTATATGTATATATATATATACACACATACACACACATACATATATATATATATATATATATACACATACTACATAGGCAGTTCCAGGTACCTGGCTATTATTGACAATGTTGGTGAAAGAATGTGGAGACAAATCATGATCAGAGCTTCCATTATTTGACCAGACACGTATTTCAAGAAACTTAGAAGAAGAGGAGAAAAACCAAAATGCTAAGAGTGAGCAGAAATTATCATTGTGCGTGTTTTTCTAATTCACTGTAGAATATAAAATATCTGTGGTACCTTTTCATTAGTTATTTATAATTTTCTGCACTTATTCAGCTTGGAAAATGTGTTCAAACATCAAAACAGTCATTTTGAGTGTTTTGAGTGAGCAGTGAAGAATGTTACACAGCCTTTCTATTTTTTTTTTTTTTTTTTTTTTTTGGACATGGACTTGCAGGACTGGCTTTTGTATTCCTATGATTCCATGATTTTTTTTTCTTTTGTGTGAACTGAGTCAAAGCCAATTAAAATAATTCCTAGGTTTCATCTGAGTTGGGCCCAGCTTTATGAAAAAATAAAGATTTGGAATCTGATATATTGGCAAAATTCTACCTTTGGCTCTAAGTGTATAACTTACTTAGAGTGTTTTTATATTTTCATATAACTAGCTCTCTGGTAAAGTAATTTGTCTTCCTGAGCAGATACTTTGATATTCCATGGTTTATCTGATGGTTGGGGTGTGGTATATTTTTGAAAATGGAAGTTACGGTACTAAGCTGCTCATTGGTTGTAAAGGTGAAGACTTTTTTTACTTCTGTATTTGCACATCATATCCTTCACCCCTCCTTTTTGCTTTTCCTTTAAGCAGGCAGCAGCTGCAAGCAATTGGAGAGGGCCAGATGGCTCCTGTCAAGTCTAGGAAGCAGGCAGGTAGTAGAAGTCCAGGATTTTCTTTTTCATCCTGAGGTAGCAGGAGAGGTGACTGAGAGACACCTCTTTGGGCTGTTTGTACATATGTATGTATGCTGCTGCTTGCTCGCTGTCCTTTTGTACAGAATCTGCTGATCGTTATTGTGAAAATATAGTACTTTTCCTTCTGAAGGTACATAATGGTTAAGATGTACCTTCCAGTAATGATCATTTTTATCACATATTTGTGTAGTTGTTCTGAATGAAATTTTGGTTCCCATTATACAAAAGATTATAAAGAATACAATTATTCCAAAGGTCTTTAATTAAATAAGCAAAGACTGAAGGTGAGACTTGAACCAAACTGTTATGCATTCAAATCATTCTGTAGGTCAGTACTAAGAGCTACCAGTGTAACCCTTACATTCAAGGTTTGTTCCAAATACAGTGATGTTTGAGAAGGACTTTCTAATGTACACGCTTGTTTTAATGTACTGAAAGCTTTGCTTTTCAGGTTGTACGTTAGTGGTAAGCATAGCTTTCAGACAAATAACTATTCATGTTGTCAATAATTCCTGAAATGTCAATAATTCTTAATACTAAAATATTAAAAGTATTATAATGTAGATTTCTCAAATCTACATTATATTATTATTATATATATTTATATTATAATATATATTATATTTATATTATATATATTTATATTATTATATTGTATTATTATATTATATTTTCTGTGTATAATATTATAATATATATAATATCACAATATATAATATTATTATATTATATATTATATTATATAATATAAATATATAATATTTTATATATATATATATATATATATATATATATATATATATCTTAATATTTACTCATCTCTCTGGCTGTGCTCTGTACTCCTGACGAGAAAATGTGCGCAGATTCTGTGGTGGATTTTTTTAATAATTGCCTCTTTTTTTTTTTTCTTTTTTTAAACTAAAGCCTTAACTATACTTTATCAACCATTTATTCTTATTAAGAATACACTCATGGAAGCAGAGTCTTTTGATTCCAGAAAGACCCTAACTGAGAACTCAGCATTTGTATTTGAAGAGCCCAGAGAGCAAAGAAAGGTTATGAATATTGCTTACAAATATTGTAGCAATGAGTTTCCCTGATCTGCCCTTCTCTGTTCCCTCCAGAAGAACCACAAACAAACAAACCTTCTGGAATGAGGAGGACCAGGAGTAATTTCAGTCCCAAAGCAGGAAGTGATTATTGTTTTAGTAAGTCATAAACTGGAAGAATGGCTGATAATGAAAGTATAATTTTTGGTTATAACTGGGCACTCCTGCAAGTGAGCGCTCATCTCCTTTTTCTTATGAACTTCAGTTTATTGTATTTCCTCCGTGGTGATTCTGTTGATTTCTTGAGCATAACTGAGCAGTTAATGCTATTGTGCACTTCTTAGCACCAGCCTACTTAATGGCTGTTCATGCACCTGTTGGTGTACAAACAAAAGAACAACATATCGTGAGTTCTGCTAACTGCCATCCTTAACTTTCAGTCAAAATACAACAGAAAAGAGAAGTAAGATCCCAATCGGGAAACATTCTATTTACCAATAAATGGGTCACTTACAATTTATATTAAATACTTCAGATGACCAGATGGTTGCAGTTTTATCTGCTTAATTTGTGTTCAGTATGTTCGTGTGAGGGCATGAAATAGCTGTGGGCTGTGGACATACCATGTTCCTTTTAAGACCCAACGTAGAATACCTTTCTAACAGAGAGCATGATAGTGGGGGAACTCAGTATCTATTGCTTTCATGAACACCTGTGCGTTGTTTTTTGCTTTGCTTTTAATTTGTCTATATCTGAAAGTGATGTAAGCAGCATCTGGCTATTCTTATTTAGTATGCCAATGCTGCCAAAAAATCAACAGATTCCTACTGTACTGCATTTCAGAACTAATGAAGACATAATTATATCCCTGAGCAGGAAGAAGAAATTACGCTTTGTTGGGGACTAGACTAGAATAGAAAGTGTAAAAGCAAAAGTGTTTTCAACAAAGCCGGAAAAGCTATAGCTTCTTTCAAAATCCCTTTGTTATTATTTATTTATTTGTTGCCAGTTGACTGAGGAAACACGGTAGTAATACTTGTGCTTCTCTCTTATCCATTCATATTTTCAAAGATACACAAATGCTTTTTTCCCTTTTAATTTTTCACATATATTTGCTGTTTTTGATTTGTAGATTCACATGAACGTTAATAAAAATACACTGATAATTAAAAGCAAGTCAGGTTGTTCAGTGACCTTGTTGATTTGTTTTATGTATATTCTTGAAAAGTCAGAAAATTACTTAAATTTCATGTGATGCCATTTAATTTCCTGAAAGGTAATGTAACCATTTTTCTAGGGGGTGCAGTTTTATTTTAGGTCTTTTTTTTTTCCTCTTTTTTCTTTTTTTTTAAGTGTTGGACTTGATTGTACAAAGACCTGAATAACTTCCTTTTGAGCAGGCAGTGGATGAAGTCACCTTCATTGGTTCCTCCAAATCCTATTACTCTATTGTTATTGCAAGATTATACCTGAATTTATGTTCAGAATATTTACCAGGTTTGTGCCATGTTTCTGGTAGTCAGCAATCCTGTGTACACCAGTAGTACATTTCGTGACTGCTTGCTCTTGTGTATTCCTTCTTTTTACAGTACTGTAAATTGATCAGGAGGAGATCATGGAGGTGATTGCTGATAAATGTTTTGCTCTCACAATGTAACAGCCACCACATTGCAAATGATGAGAGTTCAGCTGCTCACTGAAGATACCTTCTGACTTGAAAAGTACAGTTGTCTTCCTTGGGTTCCCATAACACCTCTTACGTTATCACTAGTCTTTGGCTAATGAGGTTGGCTTGCTGATTGAGCTGGAAGATCTTAAGGTTAAAAAATTTAAAATGAAGTAGTATTTTTCAGTGAATTTGAGCCTTCTAAGAGGTGTGAGATGGTAGAATGGATTGTTTAAGGTGTTTTCTTAAATCGGTAAAAACAGGTAGTACAGCTCTTCAGAGCACCATACAGATCTTCAGAATGGAAACAGCTGCTGTGGAAAGACATCATTTGGCATCTATGTGTCGTTTTGACATTTTTTATTAGCATAATTTGAATGAGATGTGAAGAGGATGAAATGGTTTCAGCAGATAGTAACTGTGTGACTATTGCATTTTTCCTCAGTGTCTGTTGTTGTGAATCCCCTCGGACCCTAATTTCAATCCCTAAAAACAGCATAATTTTGCATTTTATTCTTTCCCAAAATACTTCTTCACCATGTGGTAACTTATAGAAGAATCACAGAGTTTGCTCAACTTTAGTATAGAATATGATACTGCTTTAGCGTAGGCTGTGATAATGATTTAAATTAAATATAAGGTTGCTTTAGTTTTTATTCTGTTTGGTTGGTTTTCTTTTTTTTTTAATTGAAATCATAAAATTGGAGATTAAGAAGGGGCGTTTTGTTACAACTTAAAGTTTTGGGCTTTAAGTTTCAAAGTTGGACTTTTTTTTCGCATTATACTCAATCTCATTTACTGTATTTTAGATCAAATGGCAGAGAACACCAGAGGAATAACTTCTAGCAACCATTCCACAGCTGAATCCCTTGAAATAATATTTTTGTATTTCACACAAGCTTTTGCTGTGTTTTAGAGAAGAAATGCTTAAAATGACTGTAAGTGAGCTAATACGAATAATGCTATGCACACAGGTGGAAAATAAACATGCGCCTTGTTTCTAAGACACCTAAATTTATCTGGTTAGAGACCTGGGAAGCGGCTCCATAATTGAATCAAAGATTATGCTGAATCTTGGTGTTGGTAAATCATGAGATAATATATCCTAAAATCACAAGTAAGATGTTTTTCACAAGGAAAAAAAGGTTTGCTACAAACATTTGTGGTTATCTGCAGCTACTGTGGATTTCGGGGGCAGGGGAGGCATGGAGTGTCGGAGTGAACTCTTTCTTGTTTGGTGGTCTAAGTTCATGTTCTGGATTGGATAGTATTAGCTCAGTTTGGGAAAATCAACCAATTTTGCATTCACAAAAACCATTTTTTGCAAATGGCGTGCGTATAGGTTACAAGCACTAGATGCTGTTTTGATGCGTTGGGACTGTGTGGCATATGCTTGGGGTGCTGTACAAGTTACTGTTTTTGACTTTAAGCTGGTATTGGGTCACTTTGTGTATAGGAAGGTGTAAATGAGCAACGTGAAGTGATAAGCTACAAACTAGTGATTTCCATGGTAGTCCTAAGTAAGTCAGCTAAAATCTGTAGAGCAGAGGGAGCTTAGGAGAGTGGCCAGGTGGTCACCAGCATTCCTGGAGCAGGGGCTGGGCTGCTCTGCCTGGCAGGAAGCAAAGTGCTGAAGGAATCCAAGTGGTGGATTTCAGGGCACCCAGTATGGAGGGAAAACACAGGGTGAGACTTGTTTGCTGGAAAGTATGTTGGTTTAAAAGCACTGAAATACTACCCCCTGCTGTTTCTGATGCAGCAGTGGAATGCCTAATTCCTAGCATTATTTACACATGGCCTGTTTTAATGGCTTGCTTTCTTTTGTAAGCACATCATGAAATGTAAAGACGTGAACTGTAGCGTGTCTCAGAAGTAGCTGGTCTTGACTGTGTCCCAGTAGCAGAGGTGCTGTTTGGGTTGGCAGTGAGAGTCTTCTGCCTCTGTTCTGAGTGGTGAACACAGCATATCCTCTACAGAATGTAGCTTCTGGAGTATGTGGTGAAAATATCTGAGATTTTTGTAAGCAAATTCGTTAATTAGTTTGAATTTAAAGGAACAACAAGAAACGTAGCCTTCTCTTTCAATATCTTATTGATCAGAATTAACTTAATAGTAGGTGAGATCAATTATTCAAACTTTAGATGCAGCCAAAGCATACTAAAATCTTTTATACAGTACCTTAGAAAAATTTGGCTTGTGACTGTCCTAAGTTGCTGACCACTGTATGTAACAGTGACAAGTGTGTAGCAAAGATTGGATAAACATCAAAGTTGTGTCAGCTGGGGTGAGCTGTGACACCAAAAGTAATATCACCAGTTGCTTCTGTAGTTATAGTGGTTGTAGTAAGTCGGCCAGTCCTCTGCCATGTGTTAAGTCATGTTTTCATCCAGAGTTGGGGTAGTTATAGTCTGTCTCCGCAGCTGAAATAACACATCTGCTGCGATTCTTCTTGAACATTGGTACTTTTAGGGTGGTTGTCCAGTAAATGCAGGTACAAGGATTTAAGAAATGGAAATGCCTCTTTCTTAAGGATTGCTTTCCTTCTACGGAAGAAAATTATCTTTCCAAAGGTCAGATTGGGATACAGGTGCTAAAAAGCGTGAATCAAAATGTTAATCTAATTTATTAGAGCTCAGTAAAGCAGAGCTAAAGTTGTTCTGATTCGTGGTCTGTCAGCTTGTGTGTCTTTAGGATTTCTTTTGGTGGTTGATGTAGTTGCAACATTCTTAAAAAACAAAATCTTTAATTTTACTCTTTTATTTCTAACTTTAGTTAAGCTGGAACAGAGTTTAGTTTCTTTGGATGTGTGAAATGGGATTGTATACAAAATATATTGCTTTCGGAATGCTTTCTGAACAATTAATGAAACTTAACAGAAACTCTTGCAGCATTATTTTTCCTCTTTTGTAAGTGGAGAAATGCGTCTCATATCTCATGATCTGTCTGTCTATACATATCATAAACAAGCAGCTTAATGTTAAGGTGCTACTGGAAGTAAAAGGAACATAAAATGATTTCCTAAAAGAGTTGAGGGACTTCATGTGTAGATTGAGATCAGTATTTTTGTGATCTATTCCTCATCTGACTGACTTTATTAACACAGCATTTACTACAGGGTGGTCACTGCAGGAGTTCAGCAGCAGGAATCAGGAGAAGTGAAACTTGTGCGAATTTTGGACCCTTTAAAGAAAACTAACAACAAAACCTCCAAACTCTTCTGATAAAATGATTTATGCAAGTTTTCATACTGTTGAAGGAAATGCAGTTCAGGGAACAGTGGAGAGGTGTGATAGGAGCAAATGATACTAAGATTAAATATTGTTAAAAGGTTCCTAATATAAACAGTGCATTATCACTTCTCTGCAGAGAATGGACAGAATCTCCATGGATAACATTTTTGTAACAGCTCAGACTGACGTCTGCCAAGAAGGGTCCCTTCCGATTGGTACCTGCAAGCAGTGTTGGATGCGTGGACAAGGCAGCCCTTCTAAATTTCTTTCCAGCTCTGTTTTCGAGGTTTCCTCATTTCAAGCTCATATACCAGCTTTTAGAAAACTGTAGCAGTCATTGATAAAATGATGTTCATTTATTTGAAGCGAGCTACTTTTAAGACAACATTAAAACCTGTTTTTCATCTCTCTTAAATTTTTATATTTGAATGAAAATCTCCTTCAGTTGCTATAGTGTATATGTTGATTTTGACTTTTTGTTGTTAGAATGTTTCAAAATCGTATCAACTTCTTAGTACTGCTGTGTTTTCTGCAGTGGTACCGTCCATGGGCACTCAGTCCTCAGCATTTTAAGAAATGAAGGTAGTTATTAAATAAACTGAACCCAGATCAGTAGTGAGAAAACTACCAGCCTGCTTTAGTAACAGTAGTAACTGTTAATAAGATTAATGAACTTGCAGTATAAAATTTTGAGTGGAAGACTGGCTGCATGGAAGACATTGAGCTCATAGGAAGGAGTTCTTGCTACCTCTTATCAGTCTTGCAATCGTGTTGAATACCATGTGTCTATTTGTACTGGGAATTTACTAAAATATCACAGAATTGTAAGGGCTGGAAGGGGTCTCTAGAGTTCTTGGAGTCTGACCCCTGCCGAAGCAGGTTAACTGCAGCAGGTCATGCAGGTAGGCTGCTCTTGAGTATCTTCAGCGGAGGAGACACCACAACCTCTCTGGGCAGCCTGTGCCAGTGCTTTGTCACTCTGACAGTAAAGAGGTTCTTCCTTGTGTTAGTATTGAGCTTCCTGTGTTCCAGTTTATGCCCATTGCTCTATTGCTGGACTCCACTGAAAAGAGTCCTCCCCCATCAACTTGACACCTGCAGTTTAGATAGTTATCAGCACTTAACGAGATCCACTCTCAGCCTTCTCTTTCCAGACTGGAGGCTCGGGTCTCTTGGCCTTTAGTAGACCTTTCAGCTTTTAAAGCATCCCCTCAAGGTTCTGAGAATAAATGATTTGTATCTGCATTAACATAGTATGTTTCTAAATCAGTATTAAACTAAAATTAGTACTAAACTAATTCTGTTTTTACTGCTGTTAATGCAACTCTTGCTTGGTGCTAAATTTCCTGTGCCTCCTTTGACACCTCACCAGCAATTTTTGAGTGATTGCACAAGTAAGACCAATGCTATCTGAATTAAAGGGGAGGTTTTGCTCTTACTGTTGCAAGTAATGATCATTGGTAAGTCTGACAGGTACAGAGATAAGCAAGGCTAAGATGAGATTTTCACAATTAATAGGCAGAAAGTTGGAAGTGCAAATTTGCTTTTAATTTAGCAGGAATACTATTTGGGAAATGGAATTATATATATATTTAAAGTTAATCTTCAAATCAAATTTATAAATGCTTATAATTAAATTCTGCAGTAAATATTAAAAAAAAAAAGGTAACAAGACAAATGACCACTGCTGTTTTGAGTATACTGTTTTGCATATAAAGATATGGCTCTTAAAACTGGAACAGTATATTGCATGTGATGACCTCAGTCAACTTTTCCCATTACTGCCTGCTGGCAGTACAGAATTACAGTGTGGTATATTATCTCAAATTACTGATATCTTAGGAAAGATCCATTATTTGAATTGAGGGCAAGCTGAAGTTAAATACATTCTAGCCTTCTGCTCCACGAATGTTGTTTACTTCTGCCTTTCAGTTTAATGGTGGCTCATGTATGTGTTCATACCAGATTGAAAATTGGTCATCCAGCTTGTCCAATCCCTCGGTTGTAAATACGTTGCTTTAGTTGATGTGTGACAGTAAAATATTAGTCCAAGCAGATAAAGTAATTCTTTGCTTGTTTTCATATGGAATGTGTAGAAACATACATCTAGTTGTTAGTTCCTAGACATTTTTAGTAGAATTTTACTAGTCTGGTTTTATGAAGAATGTTTTTCATGTAATTTCACTGTGTGTCTGTCTTCAGGAGCTTTAGAACCTGTTGACCAAGTTCAGCCAAGATTGATGGAGGGAAGTGAGCCTCAAATTCCAATAACCACAATGATAATTAGCAGGTACATAAAGGAAGCAGACCACAGAAATGTTGGCAATGTTAGGGACAGCTTGAACAGTATGTGTTCTGAGTATAATGGGGTTTTGATCCATCGGCCCTTGCATACCAGTGTGCATCTTGTTCTGAATCAGTTGTAGTGCGTGTCACTCCTTGCTCTGTCAGTTGGAGGAGTGGGAAAATGGGAATGGGAGAAGTCTGCAGGTCTGTGGTGGGCATGGGAGGGAGAAAGCAGTGACTGCAAAGTGTGAAATAAAGAGTTGAGGGCAGTTTAGAATGTGCTGCAGTGTTGTGATAAGGAGCTCACATTTTTGCATGGGCCAAAGGGATAAGTAAATATATTAATGGAATATGAGGAATATAAAACCCAAATCCATGATTCATTATTTCCATTGCTCAGAGTGATTTTAAAAGCATTACATTTTCTGTTGCTTCTTCCCTTGGTATGGTATACTGTTTGTTTTTTGCTTGGGTGGTGGTGGTGTTTACTAACCTGCTATGGTTAAAGAATGGAAGAGAATTACAGAAAATTATCTGTACTGCTCTTAGTGTCACAGGATGTAGATATGAAAATTTGTATAGTAGTATAAAATTGCCTTAACATATTTGGCTTTATATTTTGAAATGCAATGAGTAATTGGCACATAAAACCTAAGAATTGTAAGAACTGAAGTACTGCATGCTTGAAAAGCTTTTTGTTTTGCATAGCAAATATTTTTGTCCTATGAAACTTAAACTTTAAAGAAAAACTTACAAACTTGATTGCTTTACTGACTAGACGTTACAGCAAGTTAACAGATCTTCCAGCAGGGTGCAGTCTTTTCTAAGGATTTCTAACACCTTCAGCTTACACGGCTTACATGCTTTTTGTGTGTAAATATTACTTTGCCCTGCAGCTGTTAAGAAGACAATCAACTTTGTTTTTCAGTGTGCACTTTTAATTGTATTGTCTGTTTGTGTGTTGTGATTGTGTTTAACACCTGAGACAAAATTAGATAGGATCAATTTAATGGTAGTGTGGAACCATCACATTCCAGCTGAGGGAAAAATCAAGGTCTGTCCCACTATTTTTAGTTCTCCAGGATGGAGGGGGGGATTCCTTCCCCCCCCCCCCCCCGCTTCTCATTCATTAAATAAGATCGCTGTTGCTTTGCATCAATAAATAGATTCAGACAGGAGTGAACTTTTTCCATTCAAATTAATAGGATGTTAACATCAAGGCCTAATTGTCTTTAAATGCTTCACACTTCTGAACAACTAGCCAAAATGCAGCCACCCAGCTTAAATGGCTGATATTTCAGTAGCTGCCTCCTGACTGGGTAGAATTGCGAGTCATAGGATGACATTGGAGCCATTTGCTATGTCTGCAATAAAAATACTGTAAGCTGATGTTATGTTTGTCCTGACTAGATAGATACTAAACAAACATATAACTTGCATTGTCATCTTAATTCTGTTTCCTAGGAGACATAAAATTACATAGTTTTGCTATTTAAATGTAATAGCAAAATGCTTGTAATTTGGCTTGCTTATAGTGATTGTGAGCAACAAGTGCTGCAGCCAAAGGCTGTTTGTTCAGTGGGCTGGGTATTTCTTATTTGTTGTGTAGGTATTTCTACTTTGACCTAGGAAGAGGGTGACATAAATCCTTTGTGCTGTAAGCAGACTGACTGTCTCCTAGGCCAGCTCAGTTTTGTCTACAGGCAGTCCAGTATATCACTGAGAGTGTATCTGTGTTCTATAGCACCAGATCTGGTATTTCAAATATGCCATTCCTTTGGCTTCTGCATATTACTATTTACATAAAGAAGTATTAAAATTTCTAGTTTTGGCTACGTGGAAGTGCTTTCAGCGCATGAAGTTGCATTCTGTGAAATGATACGTGTACCCAGCACATATCTCGTGTAGGGCCTTCGATGGTACTTGAAAACAAGGTGACAAACAGTTTGTCACTGACCAGGTTTTAGTGTTGGGGCGTCAGGAGTGAGGAAAAGTCAGAATGTCACAGATATGTCATACATTATATGTCTAATTCAAAGACTTGTATTAAATATTTGAAAGTAAAATAATTCTCATTCTTATCTAGGAAAGAGTTAACATTAAAAAAAAGTTCAAGCAATCTAGAAGGTTACTAGTAGTGAAAGAATGAGCTCTTACATCTTTCTGTCCAGAACTGTGAACTTCCACTGCTTTTTTGGTTTTTTTTTTCCTTCTTTCTTGTCTTTTTTTTCCCTCCCTTTTCCCATTGGCTCTGGGTTTTTATTATTATTATTTTCTTCCAGAATTTAATGAAAAATATTAATCTGAGAAAGAAAGAAAAGGCAGGATGTATAGCCTGTGTTTCAGTTAGTAGGGCTAGCTTGGAGAGTATTTTGTCTCTGATCCATTGTGAAGTAGTGAAAGTTGTGTAACAGTAGTAGGGTTGCATAGTACAGCTAGGAACGAGAGTGAAAGATTGGATAGTAACTAACCCAAATGTGAGCTGCTTTGGCAGGGCAGCATGACTTGATCAGACTTCTGGCTCTGGAGTCATATCCTCCTTTGTGCAGCTTTCAGCGCTCTTATGACCTGAAATTCTGCTAATTCAACCACTGTGCTGTGAAGAAAATTATATGTTATATTCATGTGCAATTTTGCTTTTGAATGCACGTCTATGTACTTTTGAAATTATGTATGTTTTTTGGTTTTTGTCCATCTTTCTGTATTGAAATGGTTTGGCACAGGGTCAGTCAAACACCAGAGGGAGCAGGAATGCTTTGCTGGGGTAAAGGATCAACATAGCAACTGCAGCTGAATTTGCTTATTTTGCTCTGGACCTACGTTCTCTAGGTTTTGTAGGTTTAAAAAAAAGAAAAGAAAAAGATGAGTACAAAAACACTATCATCTTGCTGTCTGGATTTCTGTATACAGGCTTTTATTTATGCTTGAACTCAGAAGACTCAAAGACAAAAATAGTTCTGCTACATTTCTAGCTATCAGGCAGTACCAAGGCAAAACCGTGCTGGAAAGAAATCAGTGATTTTTAAGGCTAGTTAGTAGCTTGAAGTATAGCCTAATATTAGCTATGTCTGCTAATTGGTATGATCACTGTACATTCCTACACTGTGTTAGGGTTTTTGTTTTGTTTTGAGCTAATGAAGTCAAACAGTGCAAGATGTTAGAAAGCTAAACCCAATTAAAGGTTTCTACATCATTAAAGGAATGCCGAAGGTCTGAATCCTTTACTTGAAACAAAATATTTTTAGAGAGGTTTGAATATGGAATGTAAGTGCATCAACTTGTATTCAAGTAATAATTTGATTTTGCTGTCTTCCAGTTGTGTGTTTGATTGCATTGTGATAAAACCAATGTAAATCGGCCCTTCAGAGGCCCTGTGAAATTTAAGGGAAATTAGTATGTGGTTATAAATTATTATGTTTTAATAGCATACATTCACTGGACCTATCAATGTAAATAGTAATAATAAAATCCAAATAACTGAGAAAACACCAGTAATATAAAAAAAAAAAAAAGTAGGCGTATGTCAGACTGTTAGTAAGCGTGTGCTGACAAAGTTATGTGATATCTTTAGACTGGATCCTGATCATGCTTTAATAAACTGGTTGGCTCATTTTCCTTCTCCTCCCTCTCTTACCACTGCCATAGTCCAGGGTGAATTGCTCTGTAGGCTGTTGATGAATCCCTAGGTATAGGTTTTGCATACAGTCTAACTGGGATAAATTGCAGCTTCTGTCCTGCCTGCCCTATGCCTCTGCCTGAATTTGTGGTCTGTGCTGAATTAGCAGTGTTTGCCTCCACATCTGTGTGCTTTAATTGCTGCGCGGGCAGCCTGGCTGAGTGCAGGCGGTAGTTGTGTGGCAGGAGAACAGACGTCCCTCCAGGGCTGTGACACCTCCCATTTGGAAAGGGAGGTTCAAGGAAGTACATCTGCAAGGAACTACAGCTGTGTGTGTTATTTCCCAACTTGACAAGGCAAAATTGTAGTAGGGATTGCAGGTGAAAGAGTTGGAGATGGTGAGGTGGCTGCAGCCGCTTTGCAGATAGGATTTCTTGAATGCTTTTTGTGCTTGCTCGAATCATTTAAAATAATATCTGACCTGGTGGACAACTTATTAACATACGTGGTGTGATGTGTATACCCTGCATAAAACCCAGTCTGTTGTGCTTGCATACAGTTCTCGTGAATACTGGTGGGACCTTTTCTGAGCAGACTCGGGAGGCTGTAGGTTCTGGCAGACACGCAGTGATAGATGGAAATCAAATGGCTGAGGCTGTTGCTGTTACAAAGCTGTCGCCTCATGCTTGTCCCACTTTCCAGCTGATGATGTCAGATGTTCACATGAATCAGCTCACGGGCCACCTATTTTCAGGTAAAATCATCTCTGATTCCAGTTTGCCTTGAAGACATTGGACTGAGAGCAACAGTGATTCATGAGCTGATTCAGGAGTGGAGCAGCTGCCTTCCTTTAGGAGCAGCCGCATTTATCAAAAGGGAGGGGCAGGAGGCTGGGTGCTGACAGCTTCCATTGTCTGATCTCTATCTGCTGGTGCTTGTCTGCTAGAACCTTATGCTAGTTTGCTCAACCTAATGCTAAAACTCACGTCAGTAGCTGACAAGTGTACTTGCATGTGTTACAGTACAGTGTGCCTAATCTCAGCTAGCGCAATTTGATACCTTCTGAGCAGTGCAATTTGAAACCCTAATTGAGAAAGGGCCAGCCAGTCTCGTTGGATAGGCAAGTCTCAAAGTAGTCATTTCTAAGTCATGAAATTGGCAGGTATGGCAGAGATTAATTTCTAGGGAAACAGACCTGAGTAGTATTAAGAAATCTGACACTTTGGAAAGAAGTGGAGGATCCTGAGATTATACATTCAGTTTAACTTTCCCCATGTTATCATCATGGTAAGGGTCACATTCTGTGGCACGTTTCTAATTTGAAACGTTTTTACCAAATGTAAGTTGTTATTTTTCACTTTGTTATCAAAAAAGCTCGTTAGATGGCTGTAGTCCTCTCTCACTAGATTAACCACAGGCGTTTTTGTGATCCTAGCCCACTGTGAGGTCAGACAAATGCAAAGCTCTCTTGTAGTAGCATTTAACTGTGTGTTACAGCAGCGTACCATATTTTATATCGTTCTACACTGACAACATGTTTTTCTTCACGAAACGAGGACCATGCCATTGATGTGTTTGTAATATAGCAAGTTAAAACTGTCTTTGTAATGTTCACTTTTTTTTTCCTTTGTAAATGGATATCAGTATTTCATAGTATTACATCATTCTGATGTGTATGTGGCTAAAAATAAGACAGTAATATTTTCAGTTTCTTTATGTACCCCCTTTGGACTGCTGATGTTCTCATGACACAGACAGCACCAGTGCAGGAATGATGTAACCACTGTTCTGATAACAGAGTCATTTGTTGCACTGTGAAATGACTTAAGTTGACTCTAATCACTTCCTAATTTCAGCAACCAGTTGTCAGTCTGGATTTAAACAATATATTTCCATCATGTTTACTCTTTAAGCTTTTTGATTTCTTTACCGAAAAAAACAAATCAAGGATAATACAAGCTTGAACTCATACACAGACTGAAAAAAGATTCCCAGAAATCCTATGGCCCACCTTCCTTTTCTGGGGCAAGAAGGGAGTAGAGAGAGAATATCGTGTGAGATGTTCAGTTACTCACATGTAATTATTAAAAAAAAACAAACAACAACCTGGGGAGGTCTCACCAAGATGATGTTTGCTGTGTGGCCACACATCCTTAGAGAGCTGAGTGGCAGAAGGCTGTGCTGGGGGACTGCGGGGCAGGAATGCTGGGGAGGCTCAGCAGAGGCTTACAAGGATAAACTTGCTGAAAAGGTGCGTGTGAAACTGTACCTCTGATATGACTGTATTTGATAGGCCAGAAGAGAGATACACTTGGAATCACTACAAGCTAGTTTTTGTCATCGGCCTGATTTGTCACTACTCAGACCTGAAGAGATTCAGAGTTTCATTTTATCAGACGTTTTTTGTCATTTAGATTTATTTTCAGTCTGCTTCTCCAATTGAGCAATCCCGAGCTCTCTTAGGACTTCTGTATGTCACAGAGTACTTTATTTTACTGTCCCCTTCTTACTGCCATCACATAAAAGCTAAGTAACTTGCACAAAGCCAGCTAGCCCATCCTGATGTTTGCTGGGTCTTGGCCCACTGTTTTTAGTATGACTGTCATTGTAGTCTTTGTTTTTCTCTTTCATCAGTGTTTTAGTGGATTGAACTAGTTCATAACTTCTAAAAAGTAATCACTAATAATGCTGGAGAAACAAGAGAGATGTGGTGCCCACCTCCACCTGATAACTTGATTACACCATTATCATAGTATTTAAGTGCCTGGGAGGGAAGTTACCTTTTTTTTTTTTTTTTTCCTTTCCAATCTACTGTTAGACTTTATAATACTCTTTCTCATTTAATTGCACTCCTTCATATCCTACTCATTTGTAGCATTCTAGATCAACTGCTGTGTGTAGCAGAGCAAGCTGAGCTCAGTGTGCCAATCCTTGCTGGCTCCCAGCAATCCTTTGCTGCTGTGCATGCAGCCTGTAACCATCCGGCTTAGATCACCCCTGCCCTTTGCTCTTAGACACACACTTTATTCTTACACTGAATGTGGTCTTGGTAATTTTTTATTTGTTTCCTTGATATTCTTACCCATTTGTTACATACAAGCCTAGGGTGTTACAGATAAAGAGAGCATAGAGCTCTCCAAGTCTAAAATCTCTTCTCAAATTCTTGTATCTTCCTATAGCATGACAAAATACTTACGCATGAGATTGTTTTGATAAACTGTAACTTGATGCATACAGTTCAAAAGGTACTTTATTTTCTTTTTAAAACCAATCTCTTCCTTATAATGGTCCCAGCATGTTGGTTTTAAGCCCTCCATGTGTTGTACAAACATACTGCCTGGAAATGTGGCGGCCTGGCTTTCTTGCATGTGTTCATTGCAGTCCATCTGGTATGCTCTGGCTCCCCCGAGTTTAATGCTTTTAAAAATATTTAATAACTCTTTCTGTGTCCTTTCCCAAAGGAAAGCTACCTGGAATAAATGTTCAGGCCATTTGGGACTTGAGTTGAAACCCTTGGTCCATTTGAAACAAACGAACAAAAGCCTCAGTTGCATTTTTCTTTGGCAATTAAGACAGAGGGCAACTTGCTCAAGTGGTGCTGGGACTGCATTACTGGCTCCAGCCCGTGTTTGTATTGGCCAAGGTTAATTCAACACAGCTTATGTCAGATGTGGATTTCAGAGTAGTCGAGAAAAATGACTTCTAAACTGACTGTCTCTTAAACTTTAACTACAGTTGTTTGCTGTGGTAGCTTGGAAGAATTGCTAGGCAGCCTTTGCTCTTTGGGCTCAGGCAAGCTTCTTCTGGCTCCATGAACAGCTGGGTCTGGCCTGGCTGATAATTACTGTTCCTGGTCCTGCTTGCTTGCCTGAAGAATCTTTTGTAAATACCTTGCTGGCTATAGTCACACAGCAGTTTGTTTTAGCAGTCAGTGTTAGATAGCTTCGCGAAACAGTAGTTAGCGGTTTAAAACGATTTAGAACTACTCTCTGCTGTTTGCTGCCTGCTTCTGTTGGCATTCAGAATTGTCGTAGCAGGGTTGGCTGAGCAGTTCATTGTGAACGTTCCTGCTCTGCTGCAGGCCAGATCAGCCAGGTTGGTTCAAATAGCTGAAGCGAGCAGTTGAGCTAACCCAGCTGATGCTGCCTGCAGCTGGATTGGGTATCCTGAGCAGAGATGGGCGCACTGACATCCAGGTGGTGGCTTCTGCAGTGGATCCAGGGGTTCTATGCTGGTGGCCTGATGCAGCCTGGTCGTTCCTTGCCCAGTGATACAATGCATGAGCACAGGTACTTTTGCACCACAGAGTGCAACACCCCCCCCCCCCCCCAGGTCTGCTCTTCCTTTTTCAAGCATCTTAATGTTTTATGTTAGAAAATACTTAAGGGCATTTCTTATTTACTAGAATTTTTTCTTCCTTTTAGTCAAGTTTTGAGAAGTTTTAAGTGTAATTGGTGAGTTATGAACTGTTCCTTGTTGTTAGAGCCCTATTTCCAAAGTAATTTAATGATACAGGGAGTTGCTAAGTAGCATCTTACAGTAATGCTGTAGTCTATTTGATGGGTTGGGTGATGGACTTGCATAGAGATTAGTGGGAAGCATGTGCCTCGGTGTTTATGTGCTTGTGAAATGGAAGTTGGCACACACCTACTTGCTTGTGTCCTTACATAGCATTGAAGCTCTGACTACAAGTCTAAGAGTCTAAGACTCGGTGCATCTTGTTTTTTATATTACTCTCATTTTTTTCAGCGTTATAAAGGAGCAACAGACTCTTAAGTTCCCAGTCTGCACGTTTTAAATAAAGGAAATAAACATTTATTTTGTATTTATTACTAAATTTGCAGACTGAGTTTAGAAAAGGATGTTTCGTGCATTTCAAGATTCTCACTGTAAAATCTTGTTAATTTATAGATTAAATTGTTTATTTAGTGAGGGATACCTCTGTGTTTGCAAGCAGGTACATGATGAACAGTGTATCAATTTAGACAATTACTTGCTGTATCCTGATGGTGTGTAGGCGAAATTAAAAAGTATATTTTTGAGAATTAATTTGAAATTCCATTTCTTGTAGTACCATTATTAAGAAAAAAGCCCTAACACCTAAGAAATAGGAATTCCCTTCCTCTTTCCTAGTGAATTAGTTTCTTTCTATCCTGTTTCTTAAACAGTGCTCCATATTTGTGCACAGTACAATTACGTTTCTATTGACAAGAAGAAATGTAAGTATTAGTACCACTACTACCATAGGAACCTATCAAAACATGACAGCTAACACCACCATAGTGGGATGTAAAGTATGGACATTGTAACGTGATCCTTGAGGAGGCTGGCCATAGGCTTAAGTACTTTTCCAGCTCTTAAGTAATGGTAGCGATTAACCTAGCCTAACGAGAAAGGCATGCTAACACCTCTTTGCTGAGATGAACTGCAACTTCCATGAATCCTATTGGTGCTGTTGTATTACTATTCAGATGTTGTGTGGAGTTGTTCTTATTTGGGAGACTGCATCTCCTTGATTCTGTTTTAGTTAGCAATGTTTTATAGTGTTTTTATTCATACTTAAAAAGTCGTATTAGGAAGTGGTTCATTGGGGAATATTTTTTCAGCTTCCAGAATGGGTTATTTTAGAACTTAGTCATGTCAGTGTTGTGCTCATTCTCTTTCCACTTCTGCCTAAGAAGGATGATTGCATGCTTGGGAACAGGCAGGGAGTACTGATGTATTGCATTGATTGTACTGTTTTACTGTGAAACATTATAAATAGAGTTGAGAAGTTTGTTATCTAACAGGTGCTGTGGTGTTTAACTTCAGGTTACTTCTTGGGGGGTGTATAGTTGTAATTATACAAGGCGTAATAGATGGATAGCCAGAGGTTAAATAGGAATAACTCACCAATGCTGAGGCTCATGGTTAAGATGGATGCTCGCCAACATTGAGGTTCACTACAAGGAACTCCACACAGGAGCAATCTCCAAAAAGAGATGCTGCCTTAGTGGTGGTCAGTCCTTAAATGGGATCTAGGAGAGGTGGAGTCAAGCTCCACCCCTTCCGGGAGCACAGCTGAATTACCTTCACCTGTGCTCCCGCGGGTGACCCGTCACTTGCCTCAGATGGTTAATCAGAGGTTCAGGCTGTGATTAACAGTTTCCCATACAGGGAGGACAAGCAGAAGATGTCAAAGAAAAGGAAACCTGCTCTTAGTAGGCAATTATTGTGTTCAGTTCTTACTTCCACTAGGAATTGTATAGTCAGAAGATGTTGACAACACTTGAATTCCTGTGTTGTGCCATTTCTGACTGTGTAAGATACCTGAATGGGAGAGACCTGTATCTAACATACCTCAGCATGTTAGATATTGTGATATTTAATATACAAATGGCATGCTTTTTCTGAAATGGGCCATATAAATATTATGTCAAATCTTGGTCGTAGTTATCTTGAAGCAATTTTTGTTTAAATGAAAACCTAAAATGACTGTATTGATTTAGTCACAATTGCTGCATATTTACACTTCTACGCATTCTGTTCTTGTACTCATGGGCATTATTATGGACCCCTGGAACAGATGGGAAACAAAAATGAGCACATTCAGAGTTTGATTTTCATTAAAGCAGTTAAAAATGTAAGTCAAAGTTTGTGTTCCCAAGCCCTCAAAGAAGCAGCACTGGAAAGTTTTTTTGCTCTTAACTTTCCTGAATTTTTTTTTTTTGGTGATGGAAATAAGCAAGACCTGGGCTGGTTTCAGTGTAGGTGTTTGTATCCTTGTGAACATGACAGAAATAGCTGCAGTGGCACACTACAGGTGCTGGAAATATCCGCTGCTCCAGGCTGTACCTGCAGAAAATGGGAAAAAGAAATGAAAAATGGCATTTATGAAGAGGAATTGACTGTTATTTCATAGAAGGAAATGTGGGAAGGGAGAACTCAATATTGGAGAGATTCTTAGAAAAGGCAAAAAGGAAACAGGAAAAGCACTTCCTCCTCCCCCCCCCTCATTCCCCCCAGTTTCTTTTGTTGCTGGGTAGGTTTTAAGTTTCTCATATGTAGCAGACAAAAAATGTGAACGGCTGAATTTTTGGAAGGTGTTTTCAGTTTCTTGAGCTTCAGCTTAAGTTCTAGAAGCAGTGCTGTCTTCAGAGTACGGCGTCTGATCACTTAAAGGTTGTTTTTGAAGCACACAGTGTTATATGTGCTTCGTTCTTTCTGAGGGTTGGATGTTATTGCTGGGTTAACACTTGTTACACCTCTGAAGGATTTAATTGCTTTCCTCAGCGATTGGAAGGCGCGATGTTACAGATGTGCAGAATATTCTGCAGATACGTTCCTCATTGCTTGTTTGAAATTTATCTCCGAGAAAGTTTGCTCGTTTGTACAGCTGATTTTATCTCTGGGAAGAAAGTTGCATTGGCCTGAAGGGTCGATATGCATGTCCTGAGCTTTAGGTGATACCGGAGGGCAAGCTCTCAATGCTGAGTATTTAAAAGTCAGTTGTCTGTTTTCTGTGCAAGTACACCACAGAGAAACTTCTGCAAGGTTTTCTACAAACTGGTGTTGTCTTGTCAGATATTGCGCGCTGCCTAGAGGAAGGGTGAACAAAAGTAAAATTAACAAATTAGTTCATTATGAGCAAATAATAGAGAGCCGTTCCTCGCCAATAAGAGATGATGCACAGCATTGCTCAGATACATGCGGAGGTCAGCACAGTCAAGAAAGCAGGAGTGCTTCTAATCTGCACGCTACGTGATTAGTTCTGCGTATGGAACTTCTTGGTAAAAAAATTAATTACTTGCAGGGCTTCCCTCTGCCTACCAGCATGCCATGAAACTTCATTTTAGTTTCAGCAGGGTGTGTGTTATCTATTAGGTGTTCTTGTGTTACAAAGACAATGCAACGATAAAAAAAATAATAATAATAAATAAAGGTAGAAATGTGTGATGATGAGGAAGTAAGGATATGTCCTGTGCGTGTGCCAGTGTTTCAGTCCATGTCATCTGAAGTGTACCTGTGTCTGCATGTAGATTGAGCATAAACCCAAGGGAGAGATGTTCTTTCTGGGATCTCTGAAACAAGAGTAGACTTGAGAGGCATGGTTTCCTGATAGCTAGCCGTGGATCCTCATTCCAGAGAGCATTTTTGAGCCAATTTCTCATACCAAAGATCTGACTGTCTCAAGGCCAGCACTACTGAATGCTGCTAAGAAGTCCAAGGCATGGAGAAAGGCCATTTACCTTCAAGCCATCAACAGCAGGAGACTGTCACATCTGCTAAGGCGCACTGGGAGGCTGTGTTTAAGCTGGTAGCTTTAGTTACAATTCGTGTTTCATTATGATCGAATGTTCAGGAATAGATATATATCTTTTTAAATGCTAGAAGAAAATTGTTCACCTCTGATATATCTGAACTACATGTACAACGTGTTCTGATTTCATTATTGCAGTGCGTGTGGCAGTGTGTGTAGCATTTAGTGCTATTTGTTATCTGTGTACAGTGTAGTAAAAAGACTTGGGAGAGCAGGAGGTAACAGATTATTAAATTAAAAAATGCATACTTGTTTATGACTTAATTGAGATCGATACTTATGTGAATTTGTGGTTTCCAACTGAACTTTTACTGAACTTTTTTCAGTCTCGGTTTACCTTCTCTCAGCCTCTTAAAAAGGTATGCAATACATTAATTGCAGAGCTTTTCCCACAGATTATTTCCATTCAAAATAATAGGAATATGATAAGCTGTACTGGATTTACTTGATATGAAAAGCCTGGTCAATCCACAGTGGAGGATCAGGTCTTATCTCCTCTAAACCCCAGACCACCAGCAGGGACTCGGTACCATTTCTAATACTTAATATTTGAATGCTGTTAATACTGTATTCTATTTTTCAGCCTTCCTGTAAAAGATAACGATTTCTCTTCCAGTGCACTTAACACATTCTCAGTCTCCATCTACTCAGTTTACAGTTTGTATTTTTACTACATACTTCAAATTACTCAATGAGAATGCTGTTGTGGTAGACAAAAGTAGGGTTTTCTGTTGTTCGTTTGTTTTTAAATAAAAATATTCAAAATTTCCTTTTGCCTTAAAGGAGATTTACCTGATAATCTTTAATGCCTTGGACAGATACTTCCCAACAGGACGTCTATCTCTGGGCTTTATCTGCTTTCATCACACCCTTTTGTTCTTTCCTTTTTATCCTTGTATATGTTCTAATTTCTTTGCAGTTATACAAGCCAAAGCACAAATGCTTATAAATTGTTCATGTTCATTATGTCACTGACAACTTCAAAATCTACTACGGAGTAACTCTTCATCTTTCTTTCAGTTTCCCCACTTTGTATTGTCAGAGGCTGCCCTTGCAGCATTCAGCGTTTACCCCCTATAAACACTACTTATTAGTGAATCAGTTGAGCAGGAGACTAGTTGACACAAAATGCTTCATGTCCATACTTCTAGCCCTAAAAACCAGAGTAGCTATATCCAGATTTACTTCTGGGAATGGTCACCTTTAAGGGTTAGGGAGAGAGCTAATTGGCCTGGAGAAATTGTTTCAGGCCCTTCTCTTAACAATTTCACAGTGCAGGCAGTTTATTTCCATGCATGGGAACACTAACAGCATTGTTTATTTTAGTATAGATGTGTAGCTTTTACATGTTTAGACAGCTAAATCAATATGTTACCTCTTCGTCATCATTTCTTAACTTGTGCATGGCTACGTTCTCAGAATACGCTGGGATGCTTAACGAGCCCTGTAGCAGTGTGTTGGTGCTTCTTGATCAGAAGAACTTAAAATTAGTCATTGTTCTTTTAGATTCAGTCTGGATGTGTTTGTGTTTCAAACACACAGATATTTTCAAGTTGAATGTTTTTCTGCAGGCCAGATTGTGTACAAACCAATGTCTGGGAAGATCGTGAGGTAAAGAAGGGACTCACTCCCCAGACAGCTTTTTCCTCTTCACATAGAACTTAAAGTATTTGTGTTCCTATTGTGCAGAATCCCAATAGGATTTTCTTAATCAGATTTTTTTTATTCTGCTCTTATTTTTTTTTTTTATGAATATTTGATGCAGCTGTAGTATAATGTTCAAGAACTCATTAATTTTCATATTTTTTGTTTGATTAACTACATAAATAGAAACGTGAGCTAGTACGTTTGCTTTGATTATGTGGTCTACATGTGAGAAATTGTGAATGGATTTAATTGCAGGAAAAATACAATTGATAAGATGAAGGCGGAGGAGCGCAGCACTGAATACGTGCAGATTCTAACAATGAAGTTACAGAAAAATTGGTGTAGCGATGTATTTTATAGACTTGTAGAGCCATTGAATTAAAAAATGGCCTGTGAACAATAGAAATCAAGAAACTCATGTTTTACTTAGTATCTGCTGAACAGGCAGGAAGAAGTAGTGTGGAAGCTTTTATTTTGGTGGACGGAGTAATTGCTGGGAATCCAGAACACTTTTTTCTAGATGGCTGGTTTCATGAGACTTCTATATCCAATTAGCTATTCCCTTGTATAGTCTCCTCCCAGTTAGCTGGCTTCCTACTGCACACCTATCTGCCCCTCTTTCAAAGGAGTTTTTGAAGGAGTGTAGGAATGTAGCAGAGTGAAGAGAAGGAGAGCAGAGAAAGGACTGGAGAGAAAGGATCACTTTCCAGTGTTTGTGATGCTTCTTTGGCCATGTAGAGTTTGGACTTTGAAGCCTAGTTCTAGAAACTGCTTAGGTGTTTTGTGTTCAGAGAAGAACCAACATTTATCTTGGCATTGTTATAATGAAATATGCAAGCATGAAGCAATACCTTTTTCTTTCTTTCCTGTAGTGTTTTTAAGTCACGGAGCAAGTATTTCTGTCTTCACTGCTGTTTCAGAACTGTGTAATATTCCTAAATGTTGGAACATATGCAAATAAATAAAGAGTTACTTATTGCCATGTGTAATACTAAAGATATCTATGTTATTTATAATGGCTTGAGAGAAGCTCAGAGAACTGGAAATCCCTGGTAGGATAAATTCTGTCCAGGGCGTTGTTTCTGTACAGTTTTATCTATTGGCTGGCAGGCAGAAAGTGAGACACTTATTCCTCACACAGGGGAAAAAGCCTTGCGGATGTTTCTTAGTTTTGTTGTGCACGTACCATCTATCATTTTCATATTAAGTGATGAAACTCTGCTAAAGACAATGGGGAAATTGTGTCTGTAATTGTGGGTAGTTTTCATCCTAAATTTTGGGAAAAAGTTGAGACCGACTTACCATAACAATCTTCCCCTCATAAGAACAACTCTTCAGACAAGGCGCTGACAGAATGCAATAAGTTGTACTGTTGTAATATGCATCATTTCTTTCTCCTCCTTTTGTGCTGAGGGGGTGAAAAAAGCAAAAATATTTTCTTCTGATTTGAATTTCATAGTAGTTAAATCATAGACACAAGTAGCAATTGGCAAATGGATTTAGAGCTGTTGATACTGCATGCTATTCTTTATTTGGTTAATTAAATAGTTCTGTATCACCTACATGGCTTTGTACAGCCAATACGTCTTCCAGTCAATATTATTTTCAATAATTTCATCATTCAGAAAGTTGCATGCATTTGTACACCATCTACATTAAGAGTGTAAACATGTATTTGCATTAAAATGTGTTCGTGGACATAGTTGCTCAGCTCTGGAAATAATTCTGTAACTTTGTTGTTTCCTGAGTGGCCATGGTCAAAATCCACTGGGTGTTAAATGTATTTTGTTTTTAACTTTTGTGAGCAGCTCAAAATACGTATTAGATTATTAGTTTTAGTCTTAAAACCACTGATTGCAGTTATTGCACTGTGTAGGAATGATCATTACCGTTCTAATTTTGCTTCCTCGTGATATGTATTCTTTTATATGTATATTTTAAAAGAGTATTTCCTCTTTGAATACATGTAATAGATAAATATGCAGGTTGTAGTCAAAACACTGCCCCATCCTAGGATGTGACTATGAAAGAAGGCATGTACATCGCCAGCTTCTGGTTTTGCATTTGACACATGACTTAGTGACCAAAATAGCATTCGCTGAACACAAGTTTTTGCATTCCATGCTGACTTTGTGTTATACACAGATGCCTTATAACTAATGCTGTATAGTAAGCTATACTGAGTTGAAGATACTATTGTATTACAGTATATCTTCAGCGTGGCAATAATCTCTTATATTGCTGCCACAGCTGCACTGAGTGCAGGAATGCTGCAGACTGTTGCAGAGACTTTCACAGTGTGATGGCATTGAAGATTTCAGGCCATTCTCTGTATGGCTGCCAGTCAGTCCGTGGTTACCTGAAAAGCGATGACAGGTGTGAGGTGACACCATGTTGTTATGACCTGCTTTGTGCAGGTCTCAGTGCTGAGGTTACCATTTTTTGTGGTGATTCCTACCATGTGGTACAATTCATGATAGCGCATCTTTTCCGTTTAGATTCAGGCACTGTCAGTAAATCTTAGTGCTGTAGATTGACTGTTTTTCAAAATAAGGGAAACTTGAGATTTTTCTAGAATTTGTGAGTGTGTTATGGATATAGCAAAAATCTCAAGGATCCTGATATTTTGCTTAAAGACTAAACCTAGACTACTGTCATACTTGACAGGCTTGATGAGCTGTCATCCTAGGAGGCAACAGAATAACTATAAAATTAGTAAGATGAGTAGGTCGTTGTTGGAAAGTTAATTCCCAGAAGTAGACTGGAGAATTAATACTATTAACAGTGGCACAGCTCAGATATTCCTGGATGTGAAGCCTGTCAGCTCTAGTAAAACAGCTGCTGAAGCAGTAAGAGGTGTTCCTGGGTTAGAATACTTTTTGCCAAGCAGTGAGAGCGCAGTAGAAGAGTTACTCCTGGAAGGTAACTGTGGACTGCAGCACTGGTCCACAAGGAGACTTAGTTTAATTTTATTTAAATATGTATAGAAATGAAAGCAAACCTGGAAGTGAAGGATTTCAAGTAAGTGAGTGTTGGAGACATTCTGATGCTAGTTACGCAGTGGAGTAGACCAAAACGTAGTTGCTTAAGTGTGAAGACTTTGTCCACTGGGTCACTGTCGTTACTGAGCAGATACTTTCCCATGCAGTCCTCCTGCCAGCTTGCATGGCAGGCATGGCAGGATTTAAGAAGAGTTAGAGGAAAGTTAAAGGAATGTAGAAGTAGCAAGAGATCTGATTTTTGCCTTCAGCTGCTACATTGGCTAACAGGACCTCATGGTGAATGAAGCTTTTGCCTTTCATTTCAATACTTCTTTAGCAGCACAGGCTTTCTCTTAACTTCGAGGCAGTCAAAATAAGTCATCTTCTCCTGCTGTCAGTTCTGTAGTGTTTGTCCAGAATCTGTTGGAAGTCCTGGTAATGCAGTTTCTGCAGAGGCACGTTTTCTGTTTTGTTTTGTTCCCTTCCCACCCCAGCTGCCCTAACCTCTTGAATTTGCACTCCAGCATACACTCATCTAGCTGGCATAGATCGCTTATTATCTTCCTCCTAAATTAGAGCATTATTAGTATTAAAGCATAAAATAGCGTCTTAATTTCTTTTCTCTTACTGTTCCCATTGATGTTAAGAACATATTTTCGGTGACTTGAGAGTGTTGGGGTTGGTTTGTTTGTTTGTTTTAACTTTAAAGCATTACGTGTTGCCTTTTTCCTGTTACTGTAATGTCTAATGAAGCAAAACTTTCTAGATTGCTCATGAATTCTACCCTTCTTTTCATAACAACAGATAATCCATCCTTCCTTAGCAGATGCAGAAGTTCATTCTGCAAAGGCTTCTTGATAGGACACAAACTTCTTAACCAGATTTCAAGTGAAGCACAAATTGGACCATCTGTCACGTAATCTTACATAACCTGTGTTACAAAACGTTGTTAACACATTTAAATGCCGGTGCATGCAATCTTTGTTTACATGTGGATCTGTTGGAAAGTCTGAGACTCCCTTTCATGGGAATGGAGCTTTCCCAGTTTGCTCGCAGTTGGCCCAGCGCATGCAGGAGGGGTGTTGGGCAGAGGCTGGAGCTGGAGCCCCAGGCGTGATGTGATACATGCAGTCAGATGGGGCTGCATGGGAACAGAGTGGGGAACAGTGTGCTGCTGCCAGCTGGGAGAGCAGCGGGCCAGATGTTTGAAAAGCACGAATGCTGGAGTTTGCTATTCAGCTGGCTAGCTGGCCAAATACAGTGTGAAGGTTTTGATTTGTCAGCAAGTCTTACTACGTACTCCCAACAACCCAGGCATCAACTGAGTACTTGCTGAGAACTGCTGTGTAAAGAATGGTTTGCTGGGTGCTGCTTTATGTGTGAGGTACTCAGTTTCTCAGTTCATACAACACAAAATTGGAAAATACACTAACAGTATTTTGAAGGATTCAGTTGCTAGCATGTAACTTGGAGTAGAATTCCTGGTACTCTTGCAGTCAAGGGAGAAAGTTCTGAAAAGATTGATGTCAGTGACAAAACTCACGTAAATACAGGAATCAAGTTTGAGGCAGCTTGGTGGTGTGTGTTGTAGTTTGAGCAGAACCTTGAAGCGTAGTGTTGAGTTAAGCATTTCTAGGAACTAGTTTGCTTAACTCTCAAGGCAAGTTTTATGAAGGAACTTCCATGAGATGAGTGAGTATGTTAGACATGACTTGAGGCAGCAGACTCATTAAGTTCCAAGCAGACATTTCCATCCAGAGTGTGGCACCAAGCTTCACCATGTGCACTGAATGTTGTAGCCTAACTAGCACCACAAATTAATTAGGAAAGACCAGGAAGAGATCTCTGATGGAATGGCACCTGCTTTTCTTTCAGCTTAGTGTAGAGGTAATGAATTGATCATTGGACTGTTATAGGTGATGCCATCTTTGCTGTTTGTCATGCGTGGCAAATTGACTGTGCCCCAGTACAGGGAGTAAAATATCAAATAAGCCAGGCACTTCATAGCAATACATAAAATTGATTGACAAATACTAAGCAAGTGTGTGGAGGACTCCTAGGTTTTCACTCAGATACCATAGTAATTTGTCTAGATGCTTTTTTATTTAAATTCTCCAATTTTACAAGAAGAAGATTCAAAAGTCACCAGAAACCACAGCTTGAAAGCTTGCTGCATTCTGTAAGCCCATTCCAGGTTACTGTTGATAGTAGATTCTGCATGCCATTAGATGTAGGTACTACAGGATTCTTTTCATTTGTATTTTTTTTTCTCAAACATCTGAAAACAATCCTGAAGCAACTTCTTTTTTTTTATTATTATTTTATTTTATTTTCTCATGGACTGGAATGAAACAAAATGAAGGTCTGTCACAGGAACAGAATGTGTAATATGTGAATTTTCCAAATAATGTTATCTTTTGATTTCCAACTCTTTGGATCCTTAGAGGAAACAGATTTTCAGAAAGCATTGAAATGACTTGCCCTGTAAAATTCGCCACCCTTCACCGGCCTTTGGTTGCCCATGTATTTTCCTGACATTAAGTACTTTGCATATCCTGTAGATCTGGCTGTTCACCAGACGTTTTCTTAAAGAAGTGAAGCCTCTCAGAATAGAGGCATGATCCAAGCTGACAGGAGGTAGTGGGTTGTAAATTGAAATTGTGTTTCAGTTTCTTGAATATTTTAGATCATGCGTTCACTGGGCTAATGTCAATGTAAGATGCCACGCGCTAGCAGGATGGAGCCTTTCGGTACAGAAGCCAGATTTCATCATTACTGCATTATCGCCGATGCTTCAATGTAGTACTTAGTTGTCGTCCCAGATGCCAATGAAAATTTTATACCCTATATAAATGGCTGGTTTTATTAGTCATTTCCTTCTGGTCCTTCATCTATTTAGTTGCTTTAGTTCATTTTTGTACATATTAGCTGCATCTAATCATTCATTGGCATTGAAATTAAAAGAAGAGAGGATGAGAAGATTGAGACCTGTGTTATTGATATGTATACCTGGGACTTTGCCAAATTAAGGAAGCATTCTGACTCTAAAATCTGAGATTAAAATGTGCATTGCTGATCTGTAGATACAGATGTAAGTTGTTTTGAAACATGACGTTAGCCTTTTGTAAATGACTGATTATAATTTATGGGCTTTTGCGCAGCTGTTTTTCAGTAATAGAAAAGCTCATTTTATTATACTTCAATGTCTTACATTTTAAAAGCAAGACCTATCTTTATGGTAAGTATTCCGCTGTTTGTCCAGTAGCTGTATGCCAGACTGATAAGATTAGTATTTAAGACTAGTAAAGCTCATTTATAAGCTAATTTACAAAGCTTCTCCTCTACGCTAAAATTCCAGGTCATTCTTCCTGAAGTAAACAAAAGGGGAGGGTTTGAAGGATTGAGGTCTGTGCAGTTGTCTGTAAACAGTCAGTGCTTATGTAGCATTAAGGAATCATACAAAGTCAGGCCATTATGGTTTGGTTATTATAGCTGCAATTCAGTAATACAGTGTTGTTAAACTTTGTGGATTCATAAATAGTAAAACGTCCTCCCTCTGAACTAGCATGATCTTAAAATGGTTAAGAGTATCTTGTAGAGGTAAGGTAAGTCTTCTCACTTGTGATAGGGGGAAAAAAAAAAAAAAGCATTTCAGCCTTTGTGGGTTTTTTTCCCCAGTAAGCTGGATGAGTTTGGGGTGTGTTAGGAAAGAGAGAATGTTCTTTGAAGACACGGAACTTCAGTAAACTGAATGACAGCTAAAGGAGCTGAGAGATTATGAGGGTGAAGTTGGTGCATGCTTAGGCTTAGGGAAAAAGTACATCATCTCTTTAGGTTGATTTGAATCCTGCTTTCCTATAAAAGAGGACATGATAACGTGAGAGTTGTTAACGCTAAAAAAAAGAAAGATAATTTTAGTTTACAAAAGTCTTTTAATTTATACACACCCATAAGTTTTTTCTAAATCCCCCAAAATTGTTAGTCCAGTAGAGTTGGAAACGGTGCAGTTATTTGCTTTCACAGGGGAAGAAAGGGAACAAGATCTTTAAAATTTCAGAATGCCTGTGTTTGACAGAACTGCATTTACACATTTTAATAAAGGAGGTATTAGCAAAGGAGTACATCAAGGATATTCATATTGCTTGGCTCTGCTGGGACATGGGTTTAATAAAAAGCATAAGGTTCGGTATTTGTATTTTAAAACATGGAACAAAGTGGATTATTCTGGAATACAGGCTTTTTTTTCCTTTTTTTTTTTTTTTTTTTTAAAGCTTAAGTAGCTATTCATTCTTGACAGAATGGACAAGTCCAAACGAAGGTGATTGCGATCATACTGTATTTTGAGAACTGTATGTGTTTTCTCTGTAGGGATTTTGCTTTTATTAAATATTCTTAGGAAATGTTACTTTCAGCAATGAAAGTGCATTATGCTAAGCTCAAACTTTGACTTGGGCCAACAGGTATGAGGAAATTGGATCCAGACGCAGCACTCCTGGAGTCCTGTTAGACAAGCTAAGGCAGTCTAGCTTCTGCCACTGGTGAAATGGCACATGCACATGCTCAGCCATGTATGCCTGTATTTCCCCTGCTTCAGTGTTCACCTGACCCTTGTTCAGTTTGATGAACTAGCAGAAAACCAACTTAGAATTCTCTTGATTTGCTAAATGTTTTCACTTATGGAGTTAGGGATGGGATGGTCAGGAGAGATAGTCAAGCAATCCATTGAACTACCCCTTTAGGTCTTTATTATTATTTTATTTATGCTATATATATACTATATATGTGTGTGTGTATGTATATACATATAGTTTCAGATTAAATGGATTAGATTTATTCATGAATTTGATTAATCTGGTCCAGGACTTTGTGAAGCCTGTATCTTTCTTTGGTATGTTTTTTCCTTGATTTCAGTAGCTTTTCAGTGTTGGTCACTTCAGTTAAAATACAGACTCCTTGAGTCAAAGCACGGTGGTGGTAATGATGACAGACCCAGTGATTGACTGAACAGTTTGGAGTCTTCTCCAGCTAGACCTTTGCAGTGACCGTTATTTAAAATTGTTAACTCTTCTCAAGGTTCATTTTGGGCCATGGTAGCTTGAAAATACTGGGATCCTGAGAGTTTTTAGCTTTGCATGTAGTTCAGGATCCTGCAGAAGTGTGCTCTTTCTCCTGAATTTAGAAGCCACTGGTAAGACTATCTTAAAATACCAACCACTAATGCATACAGGTAGGAATTTAGCCTGTCAGAATACATAAGCCACAGGCATATTTTGGTTTTTGTTCACAGTTACTAAAACGTTTCTGGCTTCATGATGATCAGAAAAGGGAAGAGATGCTGGCCAGTACATAGATTAATACAGTAAGAGCTTTAAATAGATGCTTCTGTCACTGAGGGAGTAAGGTACATTTCAGATGATTTAAAATTGTGGTTATTGAGCTTTCAGAATTGGAGATGAGCATTTGATTCCAGGAAACATTTTTGTATCTGTCTTAGGATTGCTACATGCTGAATGTTGAGAAACCAATGCAGATATGCTTTAGAGCACATGATGTCGTGGGACTCATAAGGTTATGTCATGCACCATTTCTGACTGTACACTTGAAAGTTTGGCTATGCTATTTCATGTGTTTTATTAGTCATGTTTCACAGTGTGTCTTCACTTCACTGTTTTTAAATTGACTGAAGCAAGGAAAAGGCATTGCCTTCTCAGTGTCCTCAGTTACAATGGCACCCACCTCAGTTAGCAGCAGGCCTGCATTTTCCCCACTCTTTTGCTATTGATATTTTAAAAAGCCTTTATTGTTGTCCTTGACTTCCCTCACCAGATTTCATTCCAAGTGGGCCTTAGCTTTCCTTGTGGCACCCCTGCATGTCCTGACGACATTTCTGTACTCAAGTGCCCAGACTCCATTTCCATATTCCGTAGATTTTTTATTTTTATTTTTTCCTTCTGTTTGAGTTTTTTCATGAGCTCCTTACTCATCCGTGTGGTCTCCTGGCACCTCTGCCTGATTTCTTACTCTCCAGGATGCACCAGTCTTGGAAGTAGCAATGCTTGAATGTCAAACAACTCTCTTGGGCCCGCTTACCTGCCAGCGCTCTCACCCATGGGATACATCCAAGTAGGTCCTTGAAGAGGTCACAGTTCTCTTGAAGTCCAGTTTTGCAATCCTTCTTATTGCCTTGTTTCTTCTGTGTAAGATCCTCAACTCCACTGTCTCATGCTCTTCATTCACATCCCCAACCAGTATTCTGTAAGAACAGGTTCCCAGAGCACTCCTCTCCTCATTGGCTTCTTCACTGCCTGCATCAGAAAGCTATCATCAACACACTGTAGGAACCTTCTGGACTGTTTGTACCTAGCAGCATTGCTTTTCCAGAAAATATCAGGGTGATTGAAGTCTCCCATGAGAACGGGTGCCTGTGATGATGAGGCTGTGTGTGGGAGGCCTCATCAGCTTCCCCCTCCTGATTAGGCAGCTGGTAGTAAACACTCACAGTGTGCTACCCCTGTTTGCTTGGCCCTTAATCTCACCCATAAGCTTTCCGCTTTTCATCATTCATCCCTAGGCAGGGCCTGATACATTCCAATTGCTGTCTCACATAAAGAGCAACTTCACTGCCTCAACTTGCTGATTTGTCTTTCCTAAAAAGTACATAGCCATCCATAACAGCATTCCAGTCTTGCGAATTGTCCCAACCATGTCTCCGTGATCGCAGTGAGATCATAGCCCTGTGACCACACGCTAATTCTTCCTGTTTATTTCTCATGCTGTGTGCTTTGGTATACGGACACTCAGAGAAGAAAAGGGAGCAGAGGATGCAGGTTTCCTTAGGGGGATGCAAGAAGGGCCCCCCACAGCTATGCACACCCTTGAAGTTGCTGGCCTTCTGGCTCATGCTGTGGGAGGCAGCTAAGGAATGGTTGTACTGTTCTGGTTGGCCTGGCTTATTCGCTGTCAGTTGCAATGGCGTGAGCATTGCCATTTTGGGCCCCACTCTCTGAGTGCTTCAGCTTAAAGTACTTTATGCATAGAATCATAGAATCGCTCAGGTTGGATAAGACCTTAAGATCATCAAGTCCAACCGTGACCTAACCTTACTACCCTAACTAACAACCCTCCACTAAATCATGTCCCTGAGCACCACATCCAAACAGTTTTTAAACACATCCAGAGATGGTGACTCAACCACCTGCCTGGGCAGCCTATTCCAATGCTGAACAACCCTTTCTGTAAAGAAGTTTTTCCTGATATCCAACCTAAACTTACCCTGGTGCAACTTGAGGTCATTTCCCCTCATCCTGTCACCTGTCAGCAATGAGAAGAGACCAACCCTGCTCTCACTGTAAGCACCTTTCAAATATTGGAAGAGAGCAATAAGGTCTCCCCTAAGCCTCCTTTTCCCCAGACTAAACAGCCCCAGTTCCTTCAGTCTCTCCTCATAGGGCATATTCTCCAAGCCCTTCACAAACCTTGTTGCCCTTCTTTGGACCTGCTTCAGCACCTCACTGTCCTTTTTGTACTGAGGTGCCCAAAACCGAACACAGTATTCGAGGTGTGTACCTATTGCCTAGTGCAGGGGCAGGATGACTTCCCTAGTCCTGCTCACCACACCATTCCTGATGCATGCCAGGATGCCACTGGCCTTCTTAGCCACCTGGGCACACTGCTGGCTTATATTCAGCTGACTGTCCACCAGTACAGCATACATAAGTACTACTCATGTTAACTGCTTTTATTAAAGATCTTCATAAAATGATTAAGAAGTTCTCACAGTAATGTAATTGCTTAGTTCTTAGTTAGTTAGTTCCAAATGGCCATTTTATTATCACAAAAATAAAGTTATTTAGGTGTAGATGAACTATTTCGTTTCAGTTTGTTCGGAGTATTATCAGTGAGACTCATCTGCTTATGGTTGCCTTTTGCCATAGAGAACCTTTGAATTGCATTTGATCTTAATCTTTGGATTTCAGATTTAAGGGAAGGGAAAGAAGTGGGATGAGAGGGTAAAGAAGTAAGTGGAAAAGAAATAGGATTTAGATTTAAAAACCTTTGGGCAGGAAAGTGTTGAGTTGCAAGTTTTAAAAAGTTGTAAACAACTTAGTTTTGTAGGATTTCGGTTTTTTGAGATTTTAAAGTGGGATCTAAGTAGCATAAATGGTTATTTCTAGTTTAAAGGAAAAAACAACTCTAATTAAATGCAATCTTTATTCTTTTGAATCCATAAAAACGAATTATTGTGCAGTGAGGATTGCTGTTGACTTGTTAACAGAGGGCACTGTAGCAGTGGTTTGCATGAGGATTGCATACATACGCTTTGAATATCATAAGCACCAGTGAGACTCAAATCATATTTGTGTGGGGTACAGTCATACGTATAGTATAACTTACTAACTAAAGGAAATTTTCTTCTTCCTTCTGGAATTTCCTGACATGTTAAGAGCATGGTTATGAAACTACTTCATTTCATAAAATAATAATGTGTGCAAAATATTCCCTGGAGGTCATCAATAATGCTGTTTTCTTTAAATAAGTACTTAAAATCGTTCTGATTCACCATGAGTTAGTGGCTTTGGTGGCTACTGACAAAAAGTTATATCAAAAGCTTTTTTCCTCCTAAGATATTAAATATTTTTAGTGTATAAAAATGGGAAGATAAACGTTTTGAATGATCTCCTGATTATGTCATGTTTTGTCGTGTACAATTTAATATACTTGACATTGTTTTTCAAGAAGTTGAAAGCTTCCAAATGTAGGCAACTTTAGAATAATTTCATTAGAGATGTCATAGCTACGTGTCTATAAAATGAAGGCCATTGTGGTCATGTTGTCCTTATATTCTGGAATGTTGCAAGTTTGGAAAGTTACAGTTTGTAATGCTAGAATAACTAAGTTGAGATAATTAATTTACTGAGCCGATTAGGTCTTTGATTTTGATGTATACATAGCTTCTGTGCTTGCAGACCACTCTGGGATAATCTATCACTGTGTAGAGTATATCAGCATTTTTCTGAAAGGATTTAAAGGGATTTCTGATAGTCATTAGTTGCAGCTGTGGCTCAATTTCTGACCTTGAATCACTGCCTGCAGTAAATCTTAACTCTCTTCATCTTGTGTAATAGGTAGAATTTGGTACGTTGTTTTTCTTTAGGTCAGAAGAAAGGAAGGAGTTGTTTTTCTGGGCTTGACCTCAGTAAGGGTATTGGTAAACTGTACAGAATAATTATTTAAGAGAGCAAAGGAAAAACTGACTTTGCAAAAATGGACTTAGTCAGAAGAAAACTCCATTGGTTGTACTGGGTCTGTTCAGCCTTGAGAAAAGACTCAGAGGTGATTTTATTAATCTTAAGTGTGAGATCCAAAAAGACATGGTCAACCTCTTTCCAGCGGTCTGTCGGGACAGGACAAGGGGGAACAGCCATAAAATGGGGCATTGGAAGTTCTGCACCAGTATGTCAAGGAAGAGGGTGACAGAGTACTGAAACAGGCTGCCCAGGGAGGTTATGGATTCTTCTCTGGAGATGTTCAAGACCTGCCTGGATGCCCACCTGTGCAGCCTGCTGAAGGGAGCCTGTTTTGCAGGGGGGTTGGACTCAATGATCTCTAGAGGTCCCTTCCAGCACCTACAGTTCTGTGATTTTGTGATTTAGTTATGAATTGTTGCTGAGGTTTGAAAAGATGTTTAATATCTAAAGCCAAAATTCCACATACCTGCATTTTCTGTATCATCTATTGTCAGTCTGACTATGACTTTGTTCTGTACCATTTGAGTACCATTTGCAGTATATCCCCATGTTTGGGTAGTTTGTTTCCTTTGGCAGTTCAATTCTTGAGAGATAAGAAGGATTTAGTTATATATATTCAAAATCTTAGTAATTTTTTTATTATTATTATTATTATTCCAGTTATCTAGAAAAGTATGAAAAAGTCCATCATTTTGGAGAGGAGGATGAGGAGGTACAACCAGGCAATCCAAAGCCACAACTTCCCATTGGTGCAATCCCAACTTCCTATAACTACCAGCAACACAGTGTGTCAGGTAAATTTTTGAGATTTGTTTTTTAACTTCTTTTCTGTGTATTTTAGAACAAGCTACAGTAATAGTGTATAAATAAATTCATAATAATATTAAAATCATCAAATCTGTAGGTCATTCTGGTTCTTTATTTAACACATCCAAAAGCTTTCCACTGTGAGCCACAGCAGAATGAGAACCTGTAAGCCATTACACTTCTTTCCAAGTGTTTCTTCTTCTAATTAGTGGGACTAAAGTTATTTGTCTTGAAACATATCTTGAAAATTCACAGATTTTGTTTCCATTGATTCAGTCATTTCTCTGAAGAGCCAAATATCTGGTTGAGCATAGAATTGCTTAAGCTTTAAAATCTGAATAATAAAGCTCATGCATAAGAAACCTGAATCAACCCCACTGTAAATTATAGACTAAGGTGTCACTCTCAAAAAAAAAACAACACAAAACAATAAACAGATCTCATGGACTCTGGAATGGGTGGGTAATTCATTGCATTGAAAGCAAGTTCTTATTGTATTACAATTCTGTTTTAACTAAAGTTTACATCTTCAAAGCTTTTCTTTGGAAGGTCGTATTTCAGTATTTCATTCCAGAGTTTCTGAAAGCATGAATACCTACCTAGAAGGGTACACAAATAGGTAGCATGTCTTCAAAATTTTGGTCAAAGGCAAATGGGGCAAACAAGTTGAGTACTGTGAAGGCAATACCTTAGAAGTGCAATATTTAAATATATATATATGTATCACTCATAAAAAAATAATGGACAAAATATCATTTGAATATTAATCAGTTTAGCTATGAAAACATTGTTTAATTTTTTTTTTTTTCTTATTTAGATTACCTTCGTCAAAGCTACGGGCTGTCTATGGACTTTAACTCACCAAATGATTATAATAAATTGGTGCTTTCACTGTTATCTGGACTCCCAAATGAAGTGGATTTTGCAATTAATGTATGTACTCTTCTTTCAAATGAAAGCAAGCATGTCATGCAGCTTGAAAAGGACCCTAAAATCATCACTTTACTGCTTGCTAATGCTGGAGTATTTGATGACAGTAAGTATGTGACATTTTTGCAACAGAAAGGTTAATACCTGTTTATTGCTTTTTTTCACAACCCTTAGTAATCAAATTGTTTGTACTTTTTTACCCTGTAATATACTTGTATCTAGTTGTTGGGTTTTTTTCTCTTTTTTTTTTTTTTTAAACCTCTTTCTCAGTTACTGTTTATGTCATACCTGGAACATTACAAATACTCTTTTAAGTTAGATAATTTGAAACAGTGTTATTTAACAATTTAATGAAAACTGAGAATTAGTCTTTTATTGGTACAGCTCAAATTTGCAGCATTGGATTTCCATTACTTGTAGTGCATTACTGCTTTCTTCTGAATTCATAGGACGGTGCTGATTTTTCATAATTCTTTCCTAGTGGCAATTACAATTTAAAAACTAAAAAAGAGTGCTCTGAAAACTGACCCACCAAGTTCTTATCCTTTCACTTCATATTCACGCGTAGTGAAATTCAGAAAACGAATCTCAAAGGATAAGAAATAGTTAATGTATTAACACTTCAGTTTTTAAAGATAGTCTATTCCCTCAGTATACAAAAAGTATGTGAAATAAATTCTGTTCAAAATGTTCAGTGTGGCTTCCATGACAAGTCGTTCCTTGCTAATTTCTCGTCTGTCTTTCTGTCAGGGAACGGGGTAGAAAGGAGAAAAGAAGGAGGGAAAAAAAAAAAAGTTACCCTGAACCATCCTAAAATCATAAAAGCGTATCTCCTATCTCATAGTGATGGGGAGGAAGTATTTACTGTTTTTATGTAACTTTTTTTTGTAACGATAGTAAATAGATGAAATGAACATTTTTAGTTAAATATGTTTGTCTGCTACTACAGATGATCATATGTATATGTTGAGTGTAAATATGTTCTGCGCATGTGAGCACAAACATAATATGGTTTGTCAGAGACTCAGTTTTAAAATTCTGGGGAGGAATCCATGTTAGACACCGTATACTGATTTTTGGTTGTGGTTTTTTTTTGCTTTTTAATATCACAAACATTTTTACATAATTATCTGTAGCTTTCTTTTTTTTTCCCTCAGCATTGCATTAGTGTTTTCTGACTTCTCTCTTATGTTTCTGACTTGCATCTCTGCCCTTCAGTTCAATTCAGATCGGTTAGATACTGATCTGTCAGTATCTTAATCTAGCCCAATTACAGGAACTTTCTAAGAAAAATGAAACTTAGTCCTCCAGATTAATAGTTCCAAGTAAAGTAGAGTTTGCCATCACTCATTGTTCCTCTGATGGAACATTTATGGATTTAGGAATTGGTGATAATCAAATTTTGTATTGCTATTTCACAATTTCTTGGACTTTGAAAAAGTAGGCAGCATTTTCTCAAGCTCTTACATTGGAATCCGAGCACAGGCTTATCCTTAGCTGGCCTGTGCTTCTGTTACTTATGTTGAAAATATTTGAGTGGCAGTAGTGATGAGGAGTGGCAAGCATGGAATGGGGCTTACTCTTTTCTTTCCCCGTGGAGAAGGCTTCGTTTTTATCTTACCTGATGCCCTTAGAGATTACATCTTCTGAGTGTCCTAGCAACATTAGGAAGACTATTTAAGACAAACTGGGGAAGCGAAGGGTGATGTTTTCGTAATTCTGAGCGTGAATCTTTTGTGTTATAAATATTGAAGGTAAATTGGCAAGTTATGTGATTAAACGAAGTCTGTAATAGCAAACTATGAAAATACTGTCACAGTAATTTCAGGTGTAAATGATAGCTGATTAATTTCATTTGAAGTGAATGTGGGTTTTAGGCTTGGCTTGTCTATAATTAAGGTGTTAACAATGATAATAATATTTATAATGCACTGTTTCTAGGTAACAAGAAAAACATGTTTTCAGCTCCTTCTCTGACCCTTCAGTAGTTTGAGATTACAGTTATATTGCATATAGTAGGACAGTCCCAAAGGTTTGAGATATTTATGCAGTATCTACAGTTTGAAATGCTGCATAAAGCCCTGGTTTGGGTTCTGTAAAAGCTGAAATAGTCTTGGAAAGGAGATTTGTTGCATTTTGCTCAAAGCATTGAAACATTACAAATCAAAATGTAAAAAAATATATACATAAAAAGTGTAGCTTTACCTGCCCTTAGCTTATTACAGAATATTGCAAGACAAAGCTAAGTTTTAGTTAAGCTGAATCTTATCTGCTACTTGCAAGCAGTGATGGTTAGAAAATCTGTGGTACTGACTCTATTAAACATCCAAGAGCACTGATTGGGCTTCCAGGTTAAATACTGGCTTTCAGCTGAGTGCTATCAAACTATCAGTGCTGCTGTTCTGCTTTTCAGAAAACAGTAGTGGGAATTTGCTTGACTACTGAAATAGCGTTTATGGCTTATACTGGGCACATGGAAAATAGTTGTTTGTGTGAGGTTGAAAACTGAACACTTGTCTTCTTTAAAAGAGCTATAGAGATTTTTGGCATGTTTTTTTAAATTTATTTTGGAGTTCATAAACCAGTCAATTCTTCTGGTTATTCTCTGTTTAAACTGTAAAACTGCAGTAGTAATTAATTAAATCACTGGAGAAAGTTGAGGAGGTTTGTCCAATTTAGTACAGGATTTTTTGAAGGAAAATGGGATGCTAGAATAGCCTGTAGTGTTGTTGAATCTCTATTTGGTTTGGTTTGTGGGCTAGAAAAAAAGTTAAAATGTTCAAATCCCTGTCTCTTTTTTTTTTTTTTTTTTTAACTGAATTCTGCTTTTTATGCTTAAAGCTTTAGGATCATTTTCTGCTGTATTTGGAGAAGAATGGAAGGAGAAAACTGATAGAGATTTTGTTAAGGTAATCTTAAGAATATTAAATTATTTTAAACTGCATATGGTGGGTCTCAATTCCTTAAAAAAAAAGAAAAAGAAAAAGAAAAAAGGTGTAGTAGCATGTGTCTCTTGAATTACTCAACCTTATTCTTTTCATTTAAATAAAGTAAAACACTAAGTCGCAGTTGTCAAAAAATGTTGGGATAAGCAGGAAGAAAAGTAGTTAGAGAAGGTAGGTGCAGGTAAATGGATAAAGAGGTTCCATGTTTCAATTCATAAGAACCAATGTGTGAAGAGAACTATCCAATGTATTCAACAAGGGGGGGAAAAAAAAAGTAATACTTAAAATTGCTGTGATCAGTAAAAGAAAAAAAGCAAACAGAAACACGCACAGCAACATTCTGAACTGTGAAAATAGGGACCATAACACAAGAAGATAAGGCAAATTTCATTAAGTTACAAATGAGTGCTTGTTTCAGCTGGTGTTTTTGCACAAGACATTTTTATGTTTCCACTAGAGGGCATGATGTACTGTATTAGTAATGAAATGAGGTTAAAAATATCAGAGAAGTTGCTTTGTGTAAATGCTTGCTCCTTCTTTTAGATGAATGTTTTGAGGTGAATGAGAGCCTGAAATGTAGTTGAAAGAGGTTTGACATTTCATTATATTTACTGCGATATACAGCAACTTCCTTACACAGAATTTCAGGTGAAAATTTGTGTGACTGAAGAAAGCCAGGTTAAAGTGTGTTTTGCTAGTTTATGGCTGTGGTTACGTGAAAATATGAAAAAGTGAGCTGCTGAGTTATTTACAGATTGGGAGACAGTTTTCTGCTCAATTTCTTAATCCTTTCGTGCATTTAAATGTCTTGTCGATGTCTTTATATAACAAAATATTTGTTAGGAGCTCTTTCTATTTATTTTCTGTTTAATCTTCATGTAACTCAATTTTGGGAAAAATTGGACTACCGTAGGGGTACTTAAATGATAAATATTGTTGAAATATCAATGAGTAGATTCCCTAAGAATTATTTCCTAAATAAAGTTAACAACAACAACAAAAAGGTAAGCTTTAATTTTTGTTAGTGTATGAACTTGAAAACGTGGTTTAAGTGTGCTGAAGAGAAATGTGGAAAATCATGCTTCATAATATTTGTTTCCTTTTCCACTAAGGACTGGAATACCTTCGGTTGTGGGGTTCTTCTTTTTGTTCTTTTTTTAAAGCACTCAGCACTTCTGTTTTGACTTCACCCTAAGCTGTCACAGACTGTTGCTGATCCAGAGCAGCAACAAGTACTACGTTTAGATCTGTAAACATTTAAATCTGCATGGAATTCTAATTTAATATACGTTCATTAATTATATAAATCTAAGTAATTGTGACAGATAAAGGCAGATGGTTCTGATAAATGTTTTTAACGAGTGTTAAGTAGAACCACTGTAGCTGCAGTAAGATTTACTAACAACAAACTTGGACACTCTCCAAGGTCTATTCTTGAGCATTCAGCATATGTATAGTACCACCCTGTAGTGAAATACTTCTGAAAGCATGATAGAAACGTACCACCACATCGCAAAATATTTCTAATGCCAAGAATCCGAATTTTTCATAACATCTCACTTTAAGCATTTGTTTCACCCCATTACTGAAAGTCCTTTGTTTTATACTGCAGCTGTGAATATATTAAAACAGAAGACAAAGCATGATGGGAACTTCCTGACGTAGAATGGAGATATTTAATTGGCAGTGTAGATGTAGTGCATTTGTGTTTTTTTTTTTTTAATTTGCTTTTTATACCTTTAAGGTTAATAGAATGGTTATTGAGCGTGTGCTCCCCCCTTTCACTGTTCTCATTACCTTTATTACAATTCTTGTTGATTTGTTTCTATTTTACTGCCAGTTGTTCATTTGCTTTTGTTGTCATCGTTTGAATTTGTTTCTCTACTGTAATGGCAGCAGAGGAAAAGAGCAAAATTATGAATTAAAAGGACATTGTGATAGCATGAACATAGAAAGGGTGGAGATGAATAGAAAGCAGGGGGAAAGAGCTATTTCTCACATGTATAAATTCCAAGCGAATAGGAATTAAGTTGACAGAGAAATTCTGTTGAGCTCGTAAATGTTATCCTCAAACATCAGTGGTTTTTTTCATTTGTTGGAGTTTGGGTTTTTGGTTTTGTTTTGCAGAGAAATACTGGGAATCTTGGAACTTGTGCAAATTATTCTTGGGGTTAAATTCAGGATTCATAGGGAAATTGATAATTTGTGTTGTTGGTAAACGAAACTTAAGTGTTGGTATGTCTGTTTTATGCAAAAAGAAAAACCAAGAAACCAGAACTCCTCATTTTAGTTAGCTGAAAATAGCTTTTCAAATGCAATGTACAAAATATAAGTGATCAGAAGTTTAGAACTTTTCATTTGTCATCTGTGTAGCTGCAATTACTGAATTACCTTTTTTCTAAGCTACTACTTCTGCTTATTATAATACATAAACACAAACAAAAGCTACAGATCGTACAGGAGGTTTTAGTTTCTGCACTTCAACATCTTTATGCGCGTTTGCTGTAATTATAGAATTATGTATTAAAAAAATTCTCAACTGGCTTCTAGGGAAAATTAACATTTGCTTAAAATAAACTTTAGTTTTTGTTCTCTTTAATCATATTAGTATTATTAAATTACTGTTCAAAAAAGATTAAATTTTATCCATCTTTTTCCTTAGTCGGCGTTTTAGGAGCAAATAGAAATATCTGTGTATTCAATGTTTTACTACTGCTGCTCTGTTTTCTCTTTTCTATATATAACCACTTCATTTTTCACAATGCGTGGTAAGCTGTCATTGATTTTTGTCGAGCTTTGTAAATGGTCAGTAGTATCATGAATTTTTCAGAGCAGTCTACTAGCCTGATAATGTCATACAGACAAAGGGATGTGCATCTTTGGTTGTATTCTCTGACACCACTAATAGTCCCGTTGAAGGTGAAGATGAAAAGTGGTGTATTTCTATATTCAATGCTAAACTTCGAGAGAATCCATTTTTACTTATTTTTTTACCAATCCTCCCTGCATTACAAATTTTCCAAACGGTTTTTTTTATAATTTCAGTTTTATGCCATGCTGGTTACTTTCTCACTTTATACAGTGCTTCTAAATTAAATATCTCAAACATGAATATGTACTCAGTCTTTGTTCCGTTAATTGGCAGAGTTTGAATATCATTTTAATTATGCCTGCTGTTTTCCTTTATAGCTGTGTTAGTTTGTTGCTTTTGCTCCTTTTGAGGTTTCCTGTTCGTGCCATTAAGCTTAAATCTCTAGTTATTTGGAATGACACTGTGTCCTTATTTAAGTTCTTGGAGTTCTTGGCCTTGGAATTCCAAAGTCCATTCTCATGCAATTTTTGTGCTTTCTATTGCTTTGCGTAATGCTTTAGTTCTCCAGTTTTCTTCTTCTTTTTTTTTTTAAAGTTGTTATTTTGTTGTCCAACTCTCTTCTCTTATGAGCTTAAATGCACAGGAAGTAAATGTTAATCTTTGAGTCTGACTCCTATGATGTGTTGAGAGAGAGAGATCATTACAAATGCAAATACCTGAAGGACTTTTCAGATGTCTGCTCTCTCTCTCTTAGTGATCCATCAAGCTGTTAAGCACAGACTTGGCTCCACTTGCCCTACTATTTTTCTTGGACAATAAGTAGCCATGATTGCTGCTACATTACATGATTTGTGGGCTCAAACATCGGTCGTTTATTATGAACAGAAATTTAGTTAACCTGATTTTCACTGAATTCTGTGTAATCTTGTGCATCTTTTTCCAAAGGAACTTGTCTGTTGACAATAATCAGATTGTGCACATGAATCAAGTTCCTTAACTCTTGGCCATTATCTCTTACCATCGGGATGTCACATAGTCTAGCTCCTTACTTGTTTGCTTCCAAGTTTTAGCTTTGTATTCAAATTAGATAACAATCTAAAATATAGAAATAAATGTTGAAAAGAGCTACACCTTTGCTTCCTTTCTGTTAATTTCTGTTTATATACAGTATCAAACTGCAACTATCCATAGTTTATAGTAGGGAAGAAAAACTTCTTGTGATGCTTGCTTTCTTGCCTCCGTATTTTTTTTTTTTTAAATGAGCGCCCAGACAGCTTGACCTAACCCATCCTTTTCCACTTTTGCCTTTTCTTTGGGAAAAAAAGCTGGTGTGTTTTGTCTTGTTCTTTTCTCACAGGTGGATCTCAAACATTGTATGTAGATCATGTAATTCTATTTTCCACCTTGTCATTCTCTGCTCCCCCCCCATTCTTTTCAGGGATCTTTCCTGCTTAGGCAGGAAACAAATGTTGAATGGACTGAGAGCAATCAAGCCAGTCTGCTTAAATCCAAAAAAGGTGATTTAGGACCCTCTTCCCGTGTAAAGAGAAGGAATAGAGGCTGCAATCTCACTCTGAACTTAAGATGTCTCAACACCTTTACTCAGGTATACAAGATGGCAAACACTGAGGTAACCCTAGTGCATTAGAGGCTTTTTTTTTTTTCCCCCCCTGATCATTTACTAGCAGGACACTTGATTCCAATGTGAAGGTCTGTCTTAGGTATGGAAATAGCTGTATTTCACAAGTATTCCAGAGGATAACTTTCAGAACAAGATGCTATTCTTTGTTTATATGCTTTTTTTCTCTACTATGGGTTTTTTTTGTTTGTTTTTTTTTAAAGGTTTTTGTAATTAAAGAAGAACAGATCTCAGCTATCTAGGGTGAAGCCTTCAGGTCTATTGGAGCTCAGAATGGTGATTAAAACATATCAAGCTTCCATCTGTACATTCAGGATTTGTTGCAAAACACTTGTCAATAACTGGAGTACTGGGAAATCCTGTCCCTTCTACAGTTAGCTGTCCATCTCTGAGATTGCTACATGAATTACCAGATGTCCTAGGTTTTGCCTTACATACTTGAGTTTTTGAACATGTTACTGGTTAGTTAAGCTATTTAAGTTACTGGCCTGTTGAACGGAAGATGTAGCATTATGTTTCCTGAGTTTGTTTTTGTTTATTTTTTACCTTCTCCAAGAACATACTGGTGCGTGTCTGTCTGAACAGACCAGTATTCATTCCTCTGTATTAATCAATACAAGAAATGAATATTCTCCTAGTCTAGAGCCCAACTGGTTCTAGAACCAGGGGATTACTTACCGCCGACCTTCTGGTTGTGATAGCATTTCCCTAAACACTCCGATGAATCATCTTCAGCTGTCAGGAGTGAATCAGCTAGGTTCTTTTCCATACCCTGTATAGAAACAAGCTCTTCTGCCTTATTTGGATGGATGACTAGACTGAAGAGAGTATGATAAAAGAGTGTGAGCATTATCATCCACAGTGATGGTGTATGTAGACATGAAAGAAGAAAACATGCACTTCATAAATTTTGAAGTTACGTTGTCTGTATGTTCACATCTAATCCTCCAGGTTCTCCTTCTTAGAGCTTTAAGAGACCTCCAGATTTCTTGGGTATTTCTTGGAACTGAGGCAGTGGGGCACATGTGTTCTTCTGGCGTGCGTTGAGTACATTACAAGGCTTATGTGTATGTTCTAGGTAACAAAAATCTCTAGTTTGAATGGTTAGCATCTTGTGCTCACAACATGACTATATAATGGAACAATTCAGGATAACAGTTAAATAACTGTAGGTAAACTTTCTTTGGTGCATTGGTATCTCATTTTAACTTACAGAAAGAAGCTGTGTTCTGTTCTTTTCTGGGGAGGGGGGGGGAAATCTTATCTGACCTGACAGCTAGAATTGTTTTACTCCTTAAGAAAGGCAAGAGTTTTTCAGTTTTTCAGACACGTAGGGTGGGTCTGTTAATGTTTTGCAAGTATTAGGTGAAATGAGCAGTCATCCAGAAGTATATTTCTGTATTCATCTTTAACTCTAGGACTATGAGGCTGTAATTTCAACAGTACCTGTTGTGTCTTCATCTGCAATAAGCTTATATCCTCATTTTCCATCCTTTTGAGAACATGTCCAAGATGACTGGGTATCAGGAGGAAATTCTTTACTGTGAGGGTGGTGAGACACTGGAACAGGTTGCTCAGTGGGGCTGTGAATGCCCCCTCTCTGGAAGCACTCAAGGCCAGGCTGGATGGGGCTTTGAGCAACCTGGTCCAGAGGGAGGTGTCCCTGCCTATAGCAGGGGGGTTGGAACTAAATGATCCTAAAGGTCCCTTCCAACCCAAACCATTCTATGATTTGCCATATAAACAGAAAAATTTGCTCGTTTGAGACTTTTTATTACCAGAGATTTTCAGATGTTACATTTTGGACTATAAGCTGAAATATTGAGTGGCAAAAATTGATCAGTGGAGGATTCAGCTAGCAAAACATGATGATGCTATTTTAATATTTAACATGTGATAGCAGTCTTAACATGACAGTTTTTGACTTTGTCCTCTTCCAGAGAGGTTTGGTTAAGACTTTAATCATCTCACTTAAAAATAAAGTAAAATAAAATCTTAACTGATTCAACAGCTGATCTTCAAAAGCTTGTAAGGTTTTTCTTTAGTGGTGGAATATGGAAGCTTACTGTCTTTTCCAAAAGGAAGCATTCTAAAGGAAAGCATATACTGACTAATGCATTTCCAGCAGATAGACTTTTTGTGTGCTCTTTGCAACATTTATGGAACAAGTTTCAGGAAAGGCAGGTCAAAATGAAGTACATTCAGTAAACTTTATTTCCGTGCCTTGGTCTTCTTTAAATTTTCATGGTTGCCTCAGAATTAACTTGAAAAATCTGTTTGTCACAGAAGGTGGGAAGTTAGACTTTATGTAGCTGTTCTTGTCTTTACTAAAATGAGGTAATAATCCTTTCTGTGCAAGCAATCCTCTTCACTAAACAGTGTTTGGATGCCATTTACTGGCATTGCAGTGGAAAATAAAATTCTTTTCTTTCCAATTTAGAAAATCTGTAGTATTCTGTTTTTTGAAGAATATGATAGTGTGAAGCTTGGTACGAGTGCTGTAATTTAGTAATTATATTTGCATAGCATAATTTCTCCCGCTGTTTGGCTGGATGTGCCATCCTTTCCTTTTAATCGAGATTTATACATGCTTTTATTCTGTGTTCATGGCTAGTAGAGTAGCTGTATTTCATTAGTGAGTTGGGAATATATACATTAGTCATAGGAAAGTTTATGTTTTTATTGAAACCTATACATTAGGGTATATATATGTATACACATATATTTGTATTAGTGTATACTAGTGTATGTTTTTACTAGTTTGCAAACTTGATCCTTTGAGTGATTGTTATTTCAGCAGTTCTAGCGACATAACCATTTACAGATCAGCCATATATCTGTAAAGCAATTTGAATTCTGTTCTGCTGAAGCATTCTGATTTGCTTTACGAATAAGGCTGGTGGTGATGTGGTGATTGTTGATTCTGTTTTCACTGATTTAAAGTGATGTGGAAAACATAGGAGCTTTAACGTGTCTCTCCAGATAGAAATCTTAAGTGCTGGACTTGTGGCAGGAGCTATGATTTTCTGAAACTCAGAGGGGTCATCTTCCTTAGGACTTAACTACTTGTAGAAAGAGAATGAAAAGGAATTCTACTTTTTTCCCACTTACTGCTGAATTTCTAATTTATTTATTTATTTATTGTGGAAAGCTGTCCATGTGGTTTCAGTATATCTATGCGCAATATAGATTCAGGGTAGAGTTGGTTCATCATGAACACATACTTCTGGTGCTTGTAAAAGAAAGAGCTTCCTAAATGTAAGTTATTAAACGTCTCTCATATCATTCCATGACTGAAAAATTGTGTTACTGTTAGATAAGTTAAGACTCAAGGTACTGGGGAATTTTTAAAGAATGAGCTTTCTCCCATTCAAAAGTATTTTAAAGAAACGGAAGTAAAAATAGTATTTTAAGAAATATAATCCACTAAAAATTAAGTGTATTTCTAATTTTTTCTTCAGTTTTGGAGGGATATTGTTGAGGATATTGAAGTACGTGACCTAATTTCTGACAGAAGCAAATCTCAAGGTGAGAAATCTTGGCTAAAATTACATACATGTGTGTTTGCACATATAGGAAAGGAAGGACTAAAATATATTTATTTCCTTTGTAGATATTCCATCAGAAGATTGGATTTGGGAATCCTTATTTCATCCACCTCGCAAACTGGGCATTAATGATATTGAAGGGCAGCGGGTACTGCAGATTGCAGTGATTTTACGTAATCTTTCTTTTGAAGAGGGAAATGTTAAACTTCTGGCAGCTAATCGTACTTGTCTTCGGTTCCTGCTACTCTCTGCTCATAGTCATTTTATTTCTCTACGGCAGTTGGGGCTTGACACGCTGGGAAATATTGCAGCAGAGGTAATGTTCTTCCAAACAAAATAATTAAAATATCATTTGATAAAGGCTTTACTTTAATGTTAATTAAATAAATGGCTCTTCCTTGATCATTGAATGAAACAGTAAATAAATCATTCTCTTAATATGTAAATAGCAAATAGCCCAAAGTAAAATACAGGTTGTGTGTATTAGTTTGTTTAAATGGACTTGTGTGGAAAAGACTGATGATGCGGGGATATGTAGGAAGTTCATACTGCATAATTTTCAGTTTAGTTTTACAGATGGGCGGAGGGAAATCAGTTACATTGTGCAGACTGTGCACTAGCTCATTTGCTTTATACTTCCTGTAGTTATAAATTAAAAATCATATGTTTGGGAAAGGGGGTGGAGGTTTTTATGCCACATTTAGTGCACACTAGTTTGATAGTCACACGGCCCTGGGTATACTGCCTGAATGATGCAAGACGTCCTTTTCTTTACAAAGAGATTTGAAAGTAATAAAATATACTGTTTCAGTCTGTCATCATTGTGCACGTAAATCATACAGATTTTACAAGATATGTTCAGTCACTGTATTATTTTAAAATGAAACAAGTAAATTTAATTTAAATGGCTAGATACCACAGAATAAGACTTGAAGGATTGGCCTACTGTCTGAAAAAGCTATTTTTATTTACTGTGTATCCACTTTCTCATGAATGAGAAAGAATATTACACATTTCAGTGTCTTGAGAGATCTGATCAGGAAGCAAAAATGGATAGAAACAGGATGAATGGTTGTGGTGGTGCCTTTTGGGAAGGAATGCCTCTTACTCAAGTTCTGTTCTTTGTTGGATGCTCAAATATTTGAGTATACCGTTGACTTTACAGAAATAAGCTCATTTTACTTATTCCTAGGAAAGTATAAATTAGACAGCTACTGCAGATTAGGAAAGGAAGAGGGGGCTAAAAATGCTTTAAAAAAGAAAAAAACAAACAATAAAACCAACCCACGGGATTTTGTTTTTGCAAACATAAATGTCGTGTAGCTGTGCTGCATTTAAATACTCTTGAATCTTATATTTTGAAATGGGTATGCAAGGATTTGAACTAATAGCATGATGTGCATTGTGTTAGTCATAGATTTATTTTTTTTCTTTTCCTATCAGCTTCTCTTGGATCCTGTTGATTTCAAAACTACTCATCTAATGTTTCACACTGTTACAAAATGCCTCATGTCAAGGGATAGATTTTTGAAAATGAGAGGTAAGTTATCAAGCTATTCTTGTTGTGATATTAGAATTGCAATTATTGCTGTTAAACTATTTTGTATTTGTTTTTCAGGCATGGAAATCTTGGCGAATCTTTGTAAGGCTGAAGATAATGGTGTCTTAATCTGTGAATATGTGGATCAAGAGTCCTACAAGGAGATCATATGTCATCTCACACTACCAGATGTGCTGCTTGTAATTTCAGCACTTGAGGTGCTATACATGCTCACAGAAATGGGAGAAGTAGCCTGCACAAAGATTTCTAAAGTAGAGAAGAGCATAGGTAAGAGAGATGCAAGACAAAATATACTGTTCTCACTTACATGGGAAGAAAGACTTTAGAAAAGGTCAAGTTCCGTGGTTAAAAATGTGTCTTTCTTGTGTGTGTGTGTGTGTGTGTGTGTGTGTGTGTGTGCGTGCGTGCAAGTTAGGGATGGATATTTCAATGGTAAGTTTTACCAAAATAATTCTTTATGTTTGCAAGAAATTAATTATGCTAGTAACTGTGGAAGCTAAAGTTTTTAAATGCCATTAATAACTTAAGTATAGATCTACAGAAGCATACAGAGGCTTGTTTTTGTTCAACACAAGACAATTTTAAAGCACATTAGAACATCCTAGCCTCGTTTGTATTGTCCTAATGTCATTTTTGGTTTTGCATTTAATACTTCAGATACGTTAGTGTGTCTGGTTTCTATGGACATCCAAATGTTTGGGCCTGATGCACTTACTGCTGTTAAACTCATTGAACATCAGTGTGTTAGCCAGCAAGGAGTACCTGATGTCAGACCACCCATGATGGATCATGGTTCTTCACAGGCACATGCAACAGGTATCACAGGTTAGTATCACTGCAAGGGAACATGCTCTTCTGCAGACTTTTCTATGTGACATATGATTTCTGTCCTTTGGAGGTTTCTGATTGGGTTATGTAAGTAAGTATGGTGTTATACACAATATATGGTATCTTTCTCAGATGTTTGCTCAGAAAGCAAATAGAAAGCTTTGGTAGCTAAAGCTGTTGTGAAAAAGAATCTTAATATTTTTCCAGTTGCTGTTTTGAAAATTTACTGAAAAGTCATGCACGCTGTTTTAACTTTTTTCATTTGAAACAGAGTATTCATTCTACATTAATCTCTGGAAATCATGGAAACAAAATGTTTTATATTGCATTTTGTAGAGAATACTATTGGTCAGTAAGTAACAAACTGGTAGAATTAAAGAGATAACAGAATACCTATTTTGAAGCTGCTAAAGAGCTTATTGTGATGTGAACCCAGTTTTAACTGCATTATTTAAAGTGTGAAAAGCATTTTCTTAATTGACCTTGTCTATTAATCAGATTTTTAAGGATTAACTTGTGCAGTTTTATTTTAGGGTAAATACTAGTCCTTTTGAAGTTGATGACGCAGCAATTATTAGTGATTGAGGAAAACATATAAATCTCATTCTGTCTTTATTAACAAAAGCACAGAGCAGTATACCTCAAGTGCACACAAGATGGAGCAGAGGTATTTGTTCTGAACAAAAATGGAGAAAGAACTGATGAGACAGATATGTAGATTGCTCCAAAAGTAATGCTTCCTGCTTATTTCCAGGAAAACTACAACAAGTACAAATAGCGCAGTAACAGTATTTGATGGAGCAAACTCTCAGCTACAAAACACTGTTTTTCAACAGTTACAAACATCAGTAATGCATTTTTGCCAGCGATGAACAAGAGCCTGCATGCTGCGCTTGTAAAAAAAATAAATAAATCTGCGTGGCCATCCGGAACATGGCTTGTGTTTCATGTTGGTGTTACTATTGCTGAAAAGCACCACCCACTGCCTCACTGTGCTGACATCCACTGTTTGGTCTACATATATGTTCACAAATGTTGTTGAATGTCACTGGGTACCATTTTTTTCCACGTGCATGAGTTCTGTGACAACTGTGCTTCATATGCACTTCTATGTCAGACACCATTTTGTCAGACAGTACTTCTGCTGCCACCTGTCACACTGCAACAAAATGTCACACAATATTGGTGGAAAGCTTCAGCCTCTACTACCGTACTACCAACATCTGCCTCTGATGTCATGGACCAACATAATAAAATAGAAGGCACTACTTTTGGAGCAGCCCTTGTACTAACTTGTATGTCGTATGTTTCTTGAATACATTCAGATACCTCAGTGAAAGCAGCTGAAAAAGAATGTGTCTTAAGGGAATAAACGGGTGAATAAAAGAAATCGATATGATGTTGCAACAAAAAACTTGTTTCAAGTTAGGAGTTGGAAAATTGCCTGCTTAATTTTGGTAAATTGGAGCAAATCTGTAGTGTGCCTTGTGCCACCTGTGCGCGCATTTAGTTGGAAATACCCTGCTTGCAGAAACAGGAGAAACTGTACCACTGAAAGTTATGGCAATGAAAGTTATTTCCTTCATTCAGCAAAATTTGTTTTTTTTAATTCCCTATAGCCTCTAGAGCAGCACCACATGTTGCTCCACCACCGGGAATAGTAGAAATAGACAGTGAGAAATTTGCATGTCAGTGGTAAGTGCATCGTTCTATTCAAATATTTTAATGAAGAAGAAAAATAATAATGCCTGTGTTCATGTGTCACAGATTTTTCTGACTTGCTTCTATTCACTGTTTGACTACTTTTTCTGAGAAGTATGAAGTAAAACCATTCTGTCCTTGCTTTGAAGGAGTATGAAAGAAAAAAACGCAACCGACACATTCACTCTTGGACAGCTGATGGTTGAAATTCTCTCTTAGAGTATAATTCAATTAGATTTTTAACTTACGTTGATTTTTGTTAAGCTGTCAAGCAACATTTTATGTTTCGCAAGTATTTTCATCAGGTAATGTTTTGCCATGTTACTACACCAATGTAAAAGTAATCCTCAAACTATAGAGGTAAACTGTGCAAAACTCTCATGTGATCACTGTAAATCTCAAACAGGCTAGGAAATATTAAAGCCTCCCCTCCAAGTTATCTCGCTTTTATGTAGTACTGTCATTGTTGGCTGCTTGTCAGATATTAAGAAGAAAACTGTTCTGCTTATGATTCTTCTGTGGACTGAGCGTCATCTTTCTGAACTATGCTTAATTTATATGAATCTACTCACATTCTGAATATTTGTACTAATCATATTGGACTTTTCCGCTTCTACTCCACACCTCATGTGTCCATCAGTTACCTTGCTGATCAGACAATGGCCTTCAAAATGAAGTAGGTGCAATTTGTGAAAGCTTAGTGTTTTTACTTCTCCAGCAAAACATTGTCTTTATGGGAGAAACACTGGAGGTTCTTTTTGGTCAATTGATGTTGCTCTCGTGCTGTTTGCAATCCATTCACAGACTGAAAAATTTCATGTTTAAATATTTAAACGAGAATACCTGAAGTTGGGATCACCACGCTTCAACTTATCCATTTACAAGCTGGTAGTTGCTCAAAGATGCTTTTTAGTTATTTGAGGGGGAGAATTCCCAGTAGTTAAAATAAGTGTCTTCATCTGGCTGATTTCTGAAGAGATTATACATTACCTTTTGCTGCTGCTTTCTCTCTCTGAAGTGTAGGGAGCACTGGACGTCTGGCTTGCAGAAGTGAGGTTTTAGGCAAGGTAAATTTTGCATTATGTATAAAACGTAAAGTGCAAGTTTTGACTGTTAAAAGAAGTAATAGGTAGGTACCATTATCTCACTGTAAAATACCGTCACATTGCAAAAAGTAATGGAGTGAGCCATATATCATAGAATCAGGAAGATTTGGAAAGTCTGCTTGGTTTCAGAGTCTGCGTGCAGTGTGCTTCTGCAGCTATCAGTGATGAGTATTACTAGTATATTGTTCTTAATTTTCTTCTAGTGATAGGTAAGAGCCAGTGAATAATAAATAACGTATAGTTCTGAAAAATTTCCTTACATACTATCTGTGCTGACAAAATAATAATTAAAAGAATTCAAATCTAGAGCACAGAACTAGCCCCTTGCAAGTGTTTTTCTCAGTGCTGACATGGAGTGTCTTACATTCATGTAGATTTTCATTGAATGTTTTAACAGAAACTGGAAAATGAACAAATTATAATGATAGGTGTTGGAAAAGTTATTATCTCTTGGAAGCAGCAGAAAAAAAGGTATTTAAGCTGACCTTCCTGGATGTATTATAAGCCAGCTTAGCCTGGGTAGGAGTCTTGTAAGATAGTGTGTGCGTGTGACAGGAAGTGCTAATCGCCGTTCACGTTCCACCATTGTAAGTCCTGGCCTTCTGTATGCTGCTTGAACCAGTGATAGTGTGTCAGCCCAATGGAATATACCTAGCTGGACAGTCATTTGTCTCATATGCCAGATTAATTAGTACTTAGACTTTCTATTACGGAGTGTGATCTCAATTTTTGTTGTAATAAAATTGTAACTAAATTGCAGGAGAAATGACACTATACTTGCACTTCACTGTTTATCAGAGAACATGATTTAAGGAATGTAATCCTTTCTTTTTCTCTTTGAAACATTTAGCTCTTAGGGGAGTATGGGACTATACAAAGGAGAATGCAGTGCGGTTTTCCAAAGTGCTAGCACCACACAGTGAATGCTGATATCCTAAATATATTTTTGTTCTGCCTGAGCCTGTACTCAGGTTCAGCCACTATTTGAGAATTGTGCAGAGAGTTATTTATGTCCATGTACTGCTGGGGATGAACTGTTGGCGTGCCTATGACCCGGAATAATGGATCTTGAGTGAATAAAATCAACAGATAGAAACTGCTGCCGTCTCTCATAGCTACCTGGGTAGTGTGTGCATTTGTGGAGATTCTTCTGTAGGAGATACAGGAGTCTTCTGGAAATTTCCCTAGAAATTGACAGGCAGAATAGATTGTTCAAGGATTTTATGATGCCGGCGTAGCACATGGCTCCTGGAACACGTGTGTGTCTTACTTGCATGCTCTCTTAGAGTTCCAGTCCCCTTTCTCCAGTCTTTTTATCTATTAGAGTCACAGATTGAGGTGGTTGTTCTATCTCTGTTTTATCTTGTGTTTTGAATTAAGATAGTATTCGTGTATAATTGGTTTTTACACGAATGTTCAGTAGGTTTAGAGTAGAAATGTTTGATCAAGAATTAGCTGATACTCAGTCCATCTTTTGATAAAGAAGAGTCATTAAGAAATAAGCATAAAGGTTTTGGGGAGGAAAGCTCACCAAACAAATCCTCTATTTTTTTGTTGCTTCTGAATGTGCAGTAAATGGCGACTGTTCTACATATTTCTATGTAAGTAAAGTACTGACTGGATATCTCAGATATCATAAGCAATGAGAAATGAAAAGTGTGGATCAGACATTGGACAAGACAGTAGATGGCAATTTCATTGTTCATGTTATCACGTCTCAAAATGCTCTCATACAAACAGAAATGTTTGAACAGCTGTACTATCACTGTTTTGCTTCATAGTCCATTTTTTCATCTTCAGGTTGAATGCCCATTTTGAGGTGAATCTCGATTGCTCAATCTCTCGAGCAGAAATGTACTCTGAATACCTCTCTACCTGTAGTAAGTTAGCTCGAGGTGGAATCCTAACATCAACTGGATTTTATAAATGTCTGCGGTAAGAGAAAAATTCGCGCAGCAAAAAAGAAACTGTTGTATGTATTACAGTGTTAGCAGTGTTAACACATAGCTTAAGAGTTCTTTGAGAAGAGATGTACTAAGTTGGGTTTGAAAGACATGCAGTTTTGAAATTTTAATTGAAATATGTTTATAATTTAATTTGATTTCATCCCATTTCAAGATCTTTAGTAGACTCGCTTCTGTCCTTTTAATTCTTTCTCACGAAGTTCTTGAAGATACTGTAGTTTTCACTTAACTTGTTCAAAGTCTGTTTGACCTTTTGGTCTCCTGTGATGAATACCCTGAAGCTTTCAGAGAATTCTGCTGTACTGCAAAGACGCAGGCACTGGTGCAGTTACTATGCATGCAAGAGTAGTGTTAGATTTGTACTTAAAAAAACAAACCTACACACTGTAAAAGGGTAGAGTTATTTTGTTTATTAACACTGATTTATGTTCTGTTTGGCAGAACTGTCTTTCCAAATCATACAGTGAAGAGAGTAGAAGATCCAATTAACAATGGTCAAGCACATATACACGTGGTAGGAGTGAAGAGGAGAGCTATACCACTTCCCATTCAGATGTACTATCAGCAGCAACCAGCTTCGTCTACCCCAATTGTTCGGGTTGATTCAATTCCTGACATGTCTTCGTCTCCTTCGCCAGCAGGTTTTTTAATCATTTAAATATTGAGTATTCTGCATTGATTCTCAAAGAACAATTAAAAACAAACAAACAAAACCCAAAATAATTTGCAGGTGTTGGAGTTAGGGACAGTATGGTTTTATTCCTTTTATTGAATGAAGTTCTGAATAATCGTATTACTGTTTGTACTTGCATGTGATCTAATACTTGATGTGTCACCCATAAACTTGTCAGTCAGCAGATAAGCTGTTGTCATTGCATCATTTATTCAGACGCAATATAGCTGAGAAAACACTTCTCTAAAATTAAAAATTCAAGCCTTGGGGTTTTAAAAATTCTTTGTTTTGAACTAACTTTTGCTTTCAAACTTTTACCTTATTTATTTCAATAGGACTCCCGCATGGGCCACAAAGCGTAGGAAATCATTATCAAAGGACCCCTATTAACCAGTCTTCAACTTTGACAGCAACACAGATGTCTTTTCCAATTCAAGGTGTTCATACTGTGGCACAGACTGTTTCTAGAATTCCACAAAATACTGTTCATGCACAGCAGCAAAATGCTCCAATGACTGTTATACAGAATAAAGGTCCAATACCTGGTGAAGTTGTGAAGGCCACAGTAATACAGAGCTCTGTTCCCCAGTCTGGAGTTCCTGTTACTATTGCTGTAGGAGGAGCGCCACAAGCTTCAATTCAAAATCACAGCAGTGCAGGACCACAGCCGTCCGTTACTGTTGTTGGTTCTCAGACGTTGCTTCACCACCAACCTGTAATTCAACAGCAGTCTCCGCTGCATGCAGTGGTACCAGGACAGATACCTTCAGGCACTCCTGTTACAGTAATTCAACAAGCTGTACCTCAGGGTCATATATTTGGCAGAGTACAAAACATACCAGCATGCAGTTCAGCAGTTTCACAGGGTCAACAGCTGATCAGCACATCGTCGCAACCTGGGCAGTCGTCATCTCAGCAGTCCTCTACTGGAAACCAGCAACAAGATACAGTCATCATAGCACCACAGCAGTATGTCACAACCTCTGCATCTAACATTGTTTCTGCCACCACTGTTCAGAATTTCCAAGTAGCACCTGGGCAGGTGGTTGCAATTGCAGGCGTCCAAAACCCACCAACTTCTAGGGTAGGCTTTCAGAACATTGCACCAAAGCCTCTGCCGTCTCAGCAAGTTCCACCTAATGTACAGCAGCCGATGCAGTCACAGCAGCAACCACCACAACCACCATCCCAGCAAAGTGTAGTGATTGTCAGCCAGCCAGCTCAGCAAGGTCAAACGTACGCACCAGCCATTCACCAAATAGTGCTTGCTAATCCAGCTTCTATTCCTCCTGGTCAGACTGTTCAGTTGGCTGGACAGCCAAGCATTACTCCATCTTCTTCACCGTCTCCAGGTCCAGTTACAAATAATCAAGTACCTACAGTTATGTCATCTTCATCTACCCCTTCTCAGTCACAAGGACCCCCTCCTACTGTCAGCCAGATGCTTTCTGTAAAGAGGCAGCAGCAGCAGCAGCAACAGCAACATTCACCAGCATCTTCGCAGCAACAGGTACAACCACCGATGCAAATGCAAGTTCAGTCCCAGCAAGCTAATACAGGAGTTGGCCAGCCTAACTCTGGTGAATCTAGTCTGATAAAACAACTACTTCTTCCAAAAAGAGGCCCCTCAACTCCGGGGGGGAAGCTTATACTCCCAGCTCCACAGATTCCTCCACCTAACAATGCAAGAGCTCCTAGCCCTCAGGTGGTTTATCAGATGGCCAATAACCAAACGCCAGGTTTTGGAGTACAAGGGCAGTCTTCAGCTCAACAGCTGCTAGTTGGACAACAGCTGGTCCAGGGTGCAGTCCAGCCCCAAGGGGCAGTACAAACAGTACCCATTTCTAACTTACAGATATTGCCAGGTCAGTTGATCTCAAACAGCCCAGCAACTATTTTCCAAGGGACTACTGGCAACCAGGTTACGATAACAGTTGTGCCAAATACGAGTTTTGCTACTGCAACTGTGAGTCAGGGAAATGCAACTCAAATCATTGCTCCAGCTGGAATTGCAGTGAGTGGGGCTCAGACAGGAGTTGGGCTACAGATGCAAACACTTCCAGCTACTCAAGCACCTTCAGCTGGACAATCACCGTGTACTGCTGCTCCCCCATTCAAAGGTGATAAAATAATTTGCCAAAAGGAGGAAGAAGCAAAGGAAGCAACAGGTTTACACATTCATGAACGTAAGATTGAAGTTATGGAGAATCCTTCCTGCCGAAGAGGAGCTGCAAACACCAGCAATGGGGATGCAAAAGAAAATGAAATGCAGGTGGGAAGTCTTTTAAATGGGAGAAAGTATAGTGACTCCAGTCTACCTCCTTCTAACTCAGGGAAAACTCAGAATGAGGCCAATCAGTGCTCACAATTCAGTAATGGGCCATCATTAGAAATGGGTGAGAACGGAGCTCCTGGAAAGCAGAACTTTGAACAAATGGACACACAGGAAATTAAAAGTGATTTGAAGAAGCCCCTAGTTAATGGAATCTGTGATTTTGATAAAGGAGATGATCATTTGAGCAAAAACATTCCAAATCACAAAACTTCCAATCATGTAGGAAATGGTGAGATATCTTCAGTGGAACAACAAGGGAATTTGGATGCCACGCAGCAAGATACTGCCAAAGGTGATCAAGGGGAGAGAATTTCTAATGGGCCTGTATTAACTTTGAGTAGTTCACCTGTTGTAAGCGGTACACAAGAGGCTGCGAAACTGTTAACCCAGCAACTTAGTGGTACCAACACTGATTTACCTAATGGACCTCTAGCTTCAAGTTTGAATTCAGATGTGCCTCAGCAACGCCCAAGTGTAGTTGTCTCACCACAATCTACAGCCTCTGTTATACAGGGGCATCAAATCATAGCAGTTCCACACTCAGGACCTAGAGTGTCCCAGTCTACCCTGTCATCCGAAGTTCGGTCTACTAATGGCACAGCAGAATGCAAAATTGCAAAGAGGCCAGCAGAGGATAATGACAGGGAAACTGTTCCAGGAATTCCAAATAAAGTAGGAGTTAGAATTGTTACAATCAGTGACCCCAACAATGCTGGTTGCAGTGCAACTATGGTTGCTGTGCCAGCTGGAGCGGATCCAAGCACTGTAGCGAAAGTAGCAATAGAAAGTGCTGTTCAACAAAAGCAGCAGCAACCAACCACGTATATACAAAGCATGGTCACACAGGTATGTTGCAGTGTACTTTTTATGTTTATTCCAACTCTGATTATGACTAATGCTGTGAAATATATGTGAAAATGTAAACTCGCTTGATATCTTGCAAGGTATTTAAAATATTCAGAAAATGATGGTTTGCATTCTTTCACAAACTAAAGTTCAAATAGTTTGCATACTTTTTGATATAAGTGACTGTAGTGGTATTTACAATATTCTGGAGCTTCATAATATACAGTCAGGAAAGAACTTGTTCTCACTAGTTTCCTTCTTAAAGGATTTACTGTTTAAAAAACAAAGATGATTTATTGTACGGTCTTGTAAAAAATGGTAGTGTTGTTCTGCATTTTATTCTTGGTGCCTAACTGCATATGGAGGAGCAAACATATTTTTTGCAAGGCAGTTCATTAATCACTTCAGCTGCATCTGGCCTACTAAAATATGTTGAAGTTCTTGTATTTAAGGGTGATCTTGTAAGGCCTGCTTCAGTTCACTACAGTCAGCATAAAGTATTGCTTTGTAAGCGTGTCAGAATATGTGCTTATGTTTGTTCATGACAAAGTACTTGTAATATGTATTTTATTGATACAATTAGGAATGGGTTTTTTTATTCTGTTCTAAAAACTTTGGAGAAGACCTGTTTTGTCTTGAACTTTAAAAAAAAAAAAAAAAAAACATTTTAAAGTAGTTTCTTCCTAAGACTTCACGAGAAGTGAGGTATGTCCAGCAGTTTCATGAGTATTTAAAAGCTGCAAGTAATCGTTCTTTAGATTACTCCAGTCTCAAGATTTTATTTTGGCTTTGTACGTGGATCTAAAATCCCTCTCCAAAAAAACCTTCACCCGTTCTAACATGAATAAGAGCAAAAAGAATGGAGTATTAGGTTTGACAGTCACAAAATTCTGACAGCGTAGCGAGAGGAAATTTGGAGTGTATGTTTGTGTTTTTTGGCATTGAGGTATGAAAGTTTTCATTTATTCATTTTCCTTTTTTTATTTCTTTGGTTTTGGTTGGCTTTTGAAATGGTAGGAAGTTTAGGCCTTGTAGACTTAAACAGGGCTCGAATGCAAGTTGAGCAAGTGATAGCTGGCATTACTGCTTTTTCCATGTGAAGTTCAGTTTCTGTAGAAAGCTCTTTCATGTTTCCATCATGTTGTTGTAGTTTTCTTTCCTTTTAAACATATCACATGGAGCTATATTTTCAGAATGTCTTCAAAACCTAAATATTTACATGCGCATTTATGACAGAGAGATCTGTAGTTCTTGTGATACTTTATTTAGTTCTTACTGGAAATGATTAGACCAAAATGAAAGTATCTCTTGGCAGCACAGGGACAGTGCACTAGATAAATGGCACATTTCCTGTAGTGTGGATATATTAGCTGTATGTCTTGCTTTTTGCAGTGAATTTTTTTAGCTGTTGCACAGTTTGATTGTCTTTAACAGCTTCAATAAGGATTTGGCTGAAATAGAAAATGCTATGACAGTGTCTTTGGACTGGGATAACTGTTGCCTGTGGTTATATTTTCCCTGGACGTGCAGCTGTCGAGAATTTGCATTTGGGTCTCAGATGGCTACTAAACTGCTAAAATTTCAGTTTTGAGGAGAGCGGTACAGCTAGCAACTTCATTTGTATTAGATTACCTGTTCTATTATGAAAATTAAACAAACAAATAAGACTATTTCCTGTGATTATACTTTCTTAAAGATGATGTATAATTTCTTGTACACTTTCCTTAATATTTTGTATGTGTTTATGGTTTGGTTTGGTTTTCTATTGCCTGTGCAAACAGAGATGCTGCCAGTGGCTTCTGCCGTTCAGTGCAAGTCTGCTTAATGTCTGCCTCTGTGGAATTTAGCTTGCCCTTGCTTTCTTCAAAATCACAAAAGAAAACTTCATTTCAAAATTGCGTGTTGAATTATAAATGGTACTGAAGTCATCCTGTCTAGCTCTTCCCTCCTCCCCTCCCACCCCCCCAAAAGCTGCTGCAATAGCCTCTGTTCTGTCGGAAAAGAAGATGCCAAGGGTTACCAGTATTGAATCTGCTTTTAGGAGTACACTTAAGACATCCAGAAGTACTACAGAGCTTAATTCTTATGAACTCAGCGTGAGTTTCACTGATGACTGTTAGGTCTAGGACCTCTGTAATCATAGGAAATGATTTTCTCTCTCCTATTTTGGGAGTCTTCCCTGTATGATAAACAGCTTCCTTGTCTCTAACTTTTTGAAAGGCAGCAGCTAAGGAGCACTGTTTTCAGTTGAACATCTGTATTGTTTTATCCTCTCTGTGGTACCTCCTGTATGTTTTGTATCTTGCAGCAGAAATAAGAGAACAGACGTCTTCTACAGACAGTGTGAAATTTAGTATAAATACACTTCAGTGAAGAGAAATGGTGAGGGACAGGAAATAAAGGGATATTAGCCATGGCAAAATTATATAGCTGCTGAAGCTGTTAGTACATGATTTCCTTCTTGTTATCTTTAAATTTTATTTTAAACTAGAGTGTGTATTTCAGAGAAGTAAGAAAGAAATAGAAGGAAGTTTGTAATAAAATTAGACCACAGCAGGAAGGGTGGAAAAGAAGATGCCAAGGATTGCAAATGGAGGAGAGTGTTGGTTATGCAGCAGGAGAATTGTCATAAACGGTGGAGAGGGGAAAAGGAGGAGGCTTGAACTAAAGAAAAGGCAAACAAAAAGAAAGGGTAACAGCGAAGTGGAGGCAAGGAGAAAAACAAAATAATTCTCAAGGGAATGTAAAAGTTAAGAGAAGGTTGGTTTTGCAATATGAAAGGTGGTATGAAATTGGCTGCCACTAAACCCTTGGGGGGAAAAAATGGCTTGCCACAATAATGGAAATTATGATCTTTGTGTTTATGAGAAAGCCTATGTATTGCTAGCTAAATCCAGTTGGACAAGTACACATATCTTCCACGTATCATCTATGATTGTTTGTTAATTGCGCACGTGGGCAGAACTCACTGAAAAACAACTACCAAAATACTAACTTGAAAGATTTTTTTGAATTTTTATACAACTATTGACCTATGTGTATATGGGTTACTTCAGGAGAGGAACTGCAGTGCACAGTGTTGGATTTTTTTCTCATAGTTTCTAAGCCCTTGAGAGTGTAGTCTTGAGAGACAACAAAGTTGGCACTTTACGTCATTGGCTTTCTTCTATTTCTGGTACTCTGTTCCTGGATTATGGCTTTCCTGAGGTATTGTGCTGGACTGATGGAGGAAGAGGAAAAAAGGAAATGAGTAATTACCTACCTGTTTTCTTATTTTTCCTTTTTTTTTTTTTCTTATTCCTCTTAAAATTCTTCCAAAACATCTGTTGAATGTAATCATGTTGGTTTGTCCCAATAGGTTTATGGTTTGAAAAAGCACTCTGATATTTCACCAGGTGAAAGTGAGCAAATCAAATCTACATAGATCGGTCTGAAAGTAATACCTCCTGTTTATTTCCATGGAAACTACCACAGATATAAAGAGCATAATAACACTGTTTGATAGAGCAAATTCTCAACTGCAAAATACTGTTCTTCATTGTAGATACTACCGTTAGTTACTCATTTCACCAGAGATGAACAAGAACCTACAGGTTGCACTTTAAAAAATAAATAAATAAATAAAAATCTGCACGGCCATCCCAAACATGACTTGTCTTTCACATTGCTGTTGCTGAAACACACCACCCACCACCTCACTATGCCGATGTCCACTATTTGGTCTCCATGTATGGTCAGCAAGCTCTGGTGAATGTCAGTGGGTGCAGTTTTTTCTGCATGGAGGATTTCGGTGACACCTCTGCTTCATACACACTTTCATGTCAGTTACCATTTTGTCAGAATGCCCCTCTGTTGCCATCTGTCGCATGGCAACAAAATGCAATACGGTATTGGTGGGAAGGTTCAACCTCTATTGCCGTACCACTGACATCCACCTCTGACTAACATAATAAAACAAGAGGCATTACTTTTGGAGCAGTCCTTATAAACCGCCTCATCTCTCTTTTAAAATAATCACTTTCCTGCTCTTCACTGTTTTGCCCTCATAATGCACTCCCATTACTCTTAAGGCCTCCCACATGGAGCATGCTTGTGTGGAAATTAAAATGGCCAAAATTGTGTAAGCATCTCCTAACTTTTTGCTCCTGCTCTCCATTGTTTTGGAAGCTGAGAATTACTCCGCACCAGAAAGCAGGTGTGTAGCCACAGGAGATGTAATTCATTCTTATTCACAGAGCAAATGAGTTTCTCAGCTGGAAGTACTGAAATTCAGAATGTCTGTGCTTTTATTGCTCTTTGCTTGTGTTGCGCACTGTTGCAAACACACGTAAACCTTAGCAACCTGACAAGAAAAGAACATTTGCTTTAGTGTCTACCCATGCACCTGACCCCACCTTCATACTCAAATTGTGCTGTATTCATTTCAGCTTATGGGTTGCCTTTTAATGTACATTAGTTATCTTAAAGTTGTGAAACGTAAAATTTTTAGTAATCGTAGTATCACCTGTGTTGGAAGGGACCCATCCAACCTGGCTTTGAATGCTCCTCCAGTGCTTGGGCATCCACAACTTCTCTGGCTGACCTGTTCCAGTGTCTTGCCACCATCTGAGTAAAGAATTTCTTCTTGAATACCTGCTCTAAATTTTCCCTCTTGGTTTAAAACCTTTAGTCTTCTGTTGCTATGTGCCCTTCTTAAAATCCCTCTCCAGCTTTCTTGTAGGCCCGCTTTATGTATTGGAAGTTTGCAATGAGGTCTACCTGGAGGTCTCTCTTCTCCAAGCTAAACAACCCCAACTCCCTTAATTTGTCTTTGTAGGAGAGGTATTCCAGCCCTCTCATCATCTTTTTGGCCCTCCTCTGGACCCGCTCCAACAGCTCCACATCTTTCCCGTGTTGAAGGCCCCAGACCTGGTCACAGTACTTTAGATAGGCCCTCAGGAGGGCAGAGCAGAGTGGGACACCTCCCTTGCCCTACTGGCCATCCCTCTTTTGATGCAGCCTCAGGATATGGTTAAGCCGCATCAGCACAGAAAGATATCCAAGAGAAGAAAGTCTTAGAACGACCATCTGTATTGTTTTCAATTTTATGTGTAGCAGTGTGTAGGGTAGATCGTGAAATATATTTTTAAAACTATTGGTAGTTTCAAGTGTTGCAGTAGGATACAGTGCTCAATTGTAAGCAAAATTTTAACAGCCCATCCTAAGTATAGGCTCTAAAAATAATATACTTCTCACTGTGCTTAAATTTGTAATTCTGTAAAGACTGCTGCCTAAGGATTTTCTTCAAAATGAATTGGGGAGGGATCAAACAACTGCCTCTAAAGTCAACATGAGTGATGTAGTTCAAGGAATATGCTCTGAGAGCCATACAGCCAGCATTGTTGGTCTTGGCTACCCAACTCACTTATATCTGTGTTGCAATATATTCTTGTTTTCATTGGCCCAGGGAGCAGGATGAGAAAACTATTCTTTTTAACCATCCTCCTCTATATTTTAGTAGTCTGTGCCAGGTTCTTGCTGAGGCAGTATCTCCTTTCTTTCTTTTATGTGATCAGTTCGGAGGTAACTTTTTTTTATCCTGAAAAAACAACTATAGTTAAAGGTAACTGGTAAAGTAAAGGTAAAGTTAATATTAATTAAAGAAGTGACTAGGAAAAGCTTAATGTTATTCTTTTTAATTCATAGTTCAAGGAATTCTTTATGTGTACAGTCACAGCTCTCCACTGTACAGGAATTTCAGTAGGCTGAAAATGAAAATAGCTGCCTTCTGGGATGGGATTGTGCCCGGGCCAGAACCTACTGTGATGAGAAGTACACTGTAGGGATCCTGGTGGTTCTTAACAGGGCAGCTCCAACTCAGCTGGGCTTATTAGCCATAGTTCAGCATTTACTGTGTCTCCATATTGGAACTTGCTTTCTCCTCTAAACCGAAGTACGCTCTGGTAATAGGAAAATGATTCTAGAAGAGGTTAACTGGTTCCAGCTATAGCAAGTCAGGCTAAGCCTGATGTATCCTCCACTTGTGAGAGCAAAATTGACATGTAAAGCAGAACAACTGCATTTGTGCCACACCAAAACAGGCTAACGCAGGTCACAGCTGGTTACGTTTGCACCCACTGACATTCATCGACAGTTGCTGAACGTTTCAGGAGACCAACCGGTGGCTATGAGCATGGTGAGGTGGTGGTGGTGCATTTCAGCAGTGGTATCATTGACAGTGGGGCACCTCATTTTTACAAGTGATGCATGCAGGCTCTTGTTCATCTCTGGCAAAAATGTGTCCCTAACGTTGGTGCTGTCTTATAGCTGGGAATTTGCTCTTTCAAACACTATTATTGTGCTCTTCATAGCTGATCTTCCATGGAATTAAATAGGAGGCATTACTTTTAGAATGACCTGTATATGTAGGCAAGCGGGCTTTATTGGTGAGATAAACTACTGATGGCAGGCAACCTGCATAACTCAGTTCTGCACAGAAGTCAATAAAGTTACAGAAATCCTAACTTTTATCATCAAAACTTGAGCTTTTACACCTGTGTTGCAGGCTGAGAGACATGCCTTGAGTTGAGATCTTGCTGCAAAGACCCTAGCAATGAACAACAGGACATACAGGAAAGCTCCCATAAAGTGTTTAAAGGAATTTGGAATATACTCGGTTAGGGGTTGCCATCAGAAACTGTAATTAAAGAAGGAATCAGTTTGTCAGAATGTTTACTTCTGTGCCTCTTTTTAAGAAGCTACTTGAGGCTGCCCCGTGTCTGGTTGTCTTTTACGCTGAAGTCATTTATTTGTGCAGTGTTTTAACTCCTTTAACACAATTTGCCGTGTTCTAGGGTACCCTGAAACATGTCAGGCATAGTTACTAGGTCAGTTTGTGTGGAATTCATAATTCATGGCAAATTTTGCAGAATAGCTCAGATTCTTTGAGACAAGAACTCACTAAGTACAAATGCATTCTTTATGTGTGTGTAGGTAATATAAACATATATGTAGCTGCCCTACAGCAGTTAGTGTTTAGTTTCTCAAAAATGTGTGTATTTATGTCCTGTATAAGCGCTTGTAAGTCCTTAAAATGGCACTCAGTGATCTTGGAAAGCGAGTTTATAATTAAGTGATGTATTTCAGAGAAAAAAAAAAACAACAATGGGATGCTGATGTTGGAGGTGCCTTTTCAGGGCAGGGGTCCAGCGAGATCTGATCTGCAAAAGTGCAGAGTGGTGTCAACTGCAAACAGTAATAATGAAGAGGGCTAACCTGAGTATGTAAAGATGCTTCAAAACTCTTTCAGGTGTGTTAGACTACTGGGCATTTGATTTCTGAAGGAACCTGGGATTATTAAATGTTTTTGCTAGCGGGGGAAATTTTGTGAAATTTCTGATGACACGAGGAAATTTCTTTCAGTAGTGCTTCTCCCACAAAGAATTCATTCCAGGAAATGAAATATCTGTCATATTTATTTCTTTAACATACACAGCTAACATTACATAGACTTTGCATATCAGTGATACAAGTGAGGTAATTCATAGCAAGTATTTCTGCTGTAGTTCTGAAATGGAGGAGTTTACATTCTGAAAAATGTGCTCCTAATATTACTTCTGATCTCTGGAACAAAGAAAGGAAAGCTTTAAGATGTTCACATGTAGATCTTGTGCTTCAGAAATAAGACATAGGAAAACAAATGTGACTTCCCCTCATCTATTTAAATTTATCGTAATCAGTCCAGATGATGGATGGGCAGTAAATTTGACTTAAAAATGTATGGGCATTGTAAGCACCTAATGCTACAAGTTTGAATAAAGCTACCTGACTTCATGGTACTGCAGCAATAAGAGAGTACTGAACAACGATTAGTGTATAAATTTCAGTTTACCGACTTCGTATTTTCTCCTCACAGGAATCTAGAGTAGAAGAAAATTGGCATCGGTTTTAATTTTTGTTTTGAAAGTTGTTTCCTTTTCTGAACTATTTCATTTTTGGTATTTAACGTGTTGTATTCTGTATCTCAGTTCTCCTTATTTAAAACGATACTGTCTCATTAAAAATAATGTTTAAAACCTTAGAATATCACTGGGAGAGCTTGCCAGGAAAACCCTTGAGAAAATTCATAATTCTGGATTAATTATAGGCTTTGCTTAGAATGGGGTAAATAATACATGAACCACACATTGAATGATGAGAATTAAATGAAATCCTGAATTCATTCAGTAATTTCACTCTCTCTTCAGCATATTAAATGAGACAGAAGTTCTGTAGGGATAAAAAGTTGCACAAAGACCATGATTATGTACTGCTGTACAGATGCTAAATGAAGATTGCAAAACAAGCTGTATTGCTGACTCTGGATGTTTTTACTTTCAGCTTCACTTTAAAAATGCCTGACTGAAGGGAGATTGATCTTAAAAGGGTCTGCTTGTGTCTACCTGTGATAAAAGATATATTGTGAAAATTAATTACCCAATCTGTTAAATTGATTAGAGAACTTTAGGTGAAAATAATTCAGAGTTCAAAATAATTTTCATTTATGACTAATGGACTCAAGGGTCCTTTCTTACAACTTCTTACACATGGAGGTCACAAGCATCACGTAATAGTCACGTGTTCTGCACTTTTTGCTGAGCATTGTCATGCTTTTACCAGGATTTAGGCTTGGACATGAGGATAGTTTGGTTTTGATTAATTTTGTTATCTGTCTTCTAGAGTTGTACAATCTGTAATGAACTCCTTACTTTGTGACATGGTTTTCTGCACTGCCAAAAGAGAGCAGCTGAAAGGAAACTTAAGACCAGTGCGCCAATGAAGTGTTAGAAGTTGCCCTTAACTGTTTCTTTCTTTGCAGTTAAAATGTAGAGCTATTCAGTAACAGAGCTGTAATGGTATCAGCAAGGTATTGTGTACACCATTTGAAAGTAAATTTGAAAGCCATTTCCTTTGGTTTTGTAATGTTGCATTCCTTTTGGAACAGTAGAGGACAAGAGAATGTAAGGTCTAGATAATATGTAAAAGCTTAATGTTTTTACTGTCATTATTCTCATAAATGTCTGGTCAGTCAGAGCCTTCTAGGAAAAAAGAAGAGAAACAGTATTCTAAAATAGCCAGTGTTTCAAAATTGGGTAATCAGCATCCATTATTTGTACTGTTCAGAGGAGAGGGAAAAAAAGAAAAAGAAGATGTATTTACCTGTATATTGCCTTATTTTGAACTTTGTAGTTGACTTAAGATAATTTTTATTCAGTATTAAGGTAAGATTCTTATAAGCGATGAAGCATCTTTTTCCTATTTGAGATGTTTGCGCTTCTCTGTACACAAGCATACACTGTACAGCACGTTTAGATGTTCTGGTGTTTCTATAAATGTACAATGTGGTTTTGCAAGAGCTTAAAGAATTGCATCATTGCAAAGTTTTATGGGGAATAAATGTCATGGGTTGAGCCTGCTGCTCTTTGACACTGTTCCTTCAGCATTGTTCAATTTACGTTTTTTAGCGTACTCTGTAACACAGACTTGTGTACTAATGAGGCAGTAGAATTCTACAGAAGTGACATGTAAAACATGTCAAAGAAAATAGGGCAGTTTTAGGCATATTGTTGGTCCTTTTATTTTTAGTAATATTCTCTCCTACAGTTAAATGGGAAAGTAAACTAATCCCTATGCTGATATTGCGCACCTTTCAGTTTGCCATTTTTCTTTTGCTTTAAGTAAAAGCTTTATAAAATAGCAATAACCTTTGTTCCACAAGTACCCTTGAGAAGTACCTTTGGATTCATAATTCTGCGTTTGAATTTCAACATAAGGGTTTGAATATCAGAAACTTAGGCCTAAATGCTACACTGTATGAGCTGTATGTGTCCCTGGTTATTATGTCTCTTAATGCTTATTTGGAGATGAAAGTGTTAAAATCTGAAGATTTGTTGGTTGATTGAAGTGTAAAGCAAAATCTCTTTGAGCAAACAGTGAACTGTTTTTCATGTCTTGTTAAGTGCCATGTTTAAAACTGTGTTTTAACCTTTTCTACAGAGCACACCTGCAACATCGATACCAACAGTGCAAGTACAGGGCCAGCAGCTCAATTTGCAGCCACCTTCATACACTGCAGCAAGTCAGCATGCAGAGCAAATGAAGAAACCTGGACAGAACTTCATGTGTCTATGGCAGTCTTGTAAAAAGTAAAAAGCTCCTTTATTTAACTACCTTTTTGTAATAAGTAGCACATGTTTGTATGTAAAAAGAGATCTTACAAGTTCTGTCCATTCTACTTCCTTAAGATACCTTATACTTTGTTAATAGGGAAAAGAAAAAGTGAAAAGTGTTGAGGAAGCGGAGGTGGGAGAAAGCAAGGTGTTTAGCTGCTCTCAAATATACTTCAATAAATATGTTTTCTGTTTAATAAACAGAATTCTGTTTATTAAACAGAAAACATATACTAGATGGCTTTCTTCTAATTTTATTTTTCAGCAGAAAATTATATTCATGTACTTAAGAAAAAAAAAAAATCCAGTTCTAAAGCTTGTTGTCTGTATTACAAATATAAAAATAGTTGCTGTACTCCAGTTAGAACTGTTGAGTCATTTTCTTACATGTACAGCTTTTAGTATCTTCCTTGTATTTCCAGTTTTGCAAGAGTGGCGTATTGTACTTCTCTGTCCTGGTCAAAGTTTTGTTTAGATTATGATTAATTATAGTAATTATGGAACCATTTGTATGTCACAAGACTCCCTTGTCACAAAAGGAAGTAAAATGGAACTTAGCCTTAGGACTTGACAGCAATGATTAGAATTCTTGGATTTGTTGGTATTGTCCTTAAAAAAATAATAATAATAAAGAGAGGGAGGTGAGCTAGCAGATGTTTGGATGTAGGCTTATAAAAACACATAATACTCTCCTTTTTATCTATATGTATATCTTGACACTAATTTTTTTTAGATAACGTTGGTTTGTGAATGTGATGAGTTTTCACTGAAGGGTACAGACTGATGAAACAAAGGTAGCTGTCAAATTGCCACTTGGAAAACAGAGATATTACATGAGTTTAGGACAGGCATGAAAGAGGTTGAGACACTTAATTGTAGTTGTTGGACAAGATAAAGGAGCATACAGATGGGCTCATTTGGCAGAAGGTTGTTACGTAGATGTTCAGAAAGTAGGAATGAAATAATGGAAAAGTTAGAATTGTTTGAACTGCTGGGCAAAATGAGGCATTTGAACAGAACGGAGAAATTGAGCAATACTGACGAACAGTTTATAGAACCTCTGAAACACTGGATTCCATTTCTTTCATTTCTTATAAATAATACAAAGATCATTAAGTCAGTGTTAAAACGTGTGTGTTTTAGATAAGGTTCTGGATGTTGCTGTAGCCATCTACTAGATTTTATTTTTAAATCCTTGGCCCGATTTCATCTTAAGAGTGATTTTTGGGCCTTTGGTAGGTGACACCTCTGTATAACAAAGAAATGCATGTAAGCCTGCTGAGATGCTTTACTACTAATAAATATAACTGGAGATCCATCCTCTCCTGGCTTCACAGTAGATGCATAATTACCTGCATCTAGCTGTTGATAGGAAAGTGGACTATACTGTGGTAGAACTGAAAATCGGAGGGTTTTTCTTAACAGAAGCCTGAACAGAAGTTGTGAAGCATAAGTCAGTCAGCAACTTTCTTCTGTGCTGTCAGTTATGTGGGAGAAGTTACACAGAACTGAGGTGACATCTAACCATGGGACAGATTGATGTCACGTGTGAACTAAGATGCGCTTATATGCAGACAAACCATGACGTGGGAGAAGAAGCAATACAATTATAATTGCCTTACATCATCAGTATTTTTATAAGTCTGTCTTAAGCTATTTTTCCAATAATTTTTCCTGTAGTCAATGGCTATGCCCTGTATTTTTTATGTTGAGCTACATGTTCTATGTCAAAGATACTGTACTATTTCTGTTGATTTGGTTTCTCCTGTCATTGTACTGGGTTTTGTTCATCGTTAAGTTTTGTTACTTTTTAAAGCCTTCAGAGATTTTTTCATTGTTACAGTGTAGTCTTTCTAACACTCAGTTCTTGTTCTCATACTGGTGATGATTTTTAAAATATTTATTTTAACCCCAGTCTAAAACCAGTTTCTATAAATGTTACTCTCAGCATTCTTTGTGGTGAGGAAAGAATCAAAATGTTAAGTTAGCATTTTCATCATTGCTTATATTGCTTATGTATATTCTGTCACCAGCTTGATAGAAGTCAAAGAGTATCATATCTCCTGGTGGCTTCCTCTTTGTACTAATCACGTAAAAATCCGGACTTAGCCACCTATTACTAAGAATTTTTGTGAAAAGTCACAGTCCCAGCTGCTCTTACAGAGTTGTGTAAGCGGGAATAACAAGCTTCTTTTCAGTGGGTTGTGAGTCTACTTCATTAATTTTACATCAGATACTTGGTTTTAGACATTAGATACTAAGCAGTTAGGTTTATCGTAAGACAGTGATAGAGCCGTGCTTCCTTTGTGGTGTTCACAACTCACTGCAAAGGTATGGCAGCAGATTAAGTTGATAGTTATTTAGATATGTTTCTCTGAACATGTTCTTTAGTTTTAGTCTCACAAAATATTAGCATTACATTTTTCTTCCAGGATGCGTTGCAGGGGGCATTGAAGGCCTTTAAAAATATTTTATTGACAATCAGGATAAATATGAATAAACAAAATTGTATTTTCTTTTTGTACTTGCTGAATTGCTGGTGTTGTGACCAACAAGATTCCAAAGGTGGGAAGAGGGATGTTGTTTAGTTTTTTATAGTTTACTGTGGCAGCATTATACCAGGTACTGATACTTCATCCTGCAGAGTTAGTAGAGTGATGTGAAATATGTCCATGGCGTGTTCTTCATTCAGTACATGTGGCATTTGAAGACCACAACAAAATCAGACTCAACTATACAAATACTGTTAAAGATAGGCCACTCTCACATGAATTCTTCTTAAGTACCTGAACAGGGAGCAAAACTGTGGAAGCTGTCCGTGGTGGCTTGCATTAAGGATGTAACAGAAAATAGGTGTTTTGCTTTAAAGTTCAGCTGTCTGCAAGTATAGCTAATTTCTGAGGTTAATTTAAAAGCTGTTATTTTGTTTCACAAGTAGGCAGGAGTTGTCTGCTCTTGAATTGCTTTGCAGTTTTAAGAACAAATTGGAAATACTGTTGAGTCTCCACTGCCTGTCAGGTCAGCTATTAATTTAATGTTCTATTCAGCAGCAGAACAGAGTGATTGAGGAATTAAGTGGCAACTAAGAGCTTAGGTTCAACTGACCATATTCTCAGTACTTTAAATTTTATTTTATTAGTATTGTTAGATGTTGCTTTAATTCCTATGAAGAAGTATTCTTTTTCTGAATAAACTTAAAGTTTTGCAGACTAATATTGTAGATCCTGACTGCTCTGCCTTAGTTACTGAATGGAATCTTGTTAATTTGAAAAATAGTTTCTCCTTGCAAAGTTGTAGTGAATCAGAGTCTTCTTAGATTAGTGTTTCAAGTACAGCATTGAATGTATTTGTTATATAGTGAATCAACCAACTTGGCTGAAATGGCAGAGCTTTAAGAAAAATAAAGCCTTGCTGAATAAAATGTTTTAAATGACATTTTGGGTTTGATTTATGCCATGAAATTTGTTTTATTTGTGCCAGTGATTATTCATAGAATGGTTTGTGTTGGAAGGGACCTTAAGGATGCCCTAGTTCCAGCCCTCCAGCCATGAGGTGGTTATTGCAGTGGGATTCAGTTTATAACTAAGATTTGTCTCTGATAGCCTTTTGACACTGTTGTGAGCTTCAGGTAATGGTATTTTGTTGCTTAGGACTACATATTGATTGCGAGTATTGTATAATGGATGGTACTGAGTTGAGTAGCGGCGTGTAGAAGGAGGTGCCTTGAACTTGTCCATAACCCTCTACTATAGGTTGTGAGATGGTGCTTCATCCTTGGCTGCTCATTTCCCATGGATCCAGGGTCATTTTCCTCTCACCACTGATCAGCCCAATGAGTTCAGTTAAACATCTTAAATATTTTTCTTGTTATTTGAAACTAAAATATTAGCATGAAGACTGGAGTGGCTGCAGGGGGTGTATTGTGTTTTCTCTTTGCTGAGACTGCTATGGCGGTGGCCTCTGTCCAGCAAATGTATGAAGACAGCTGGTGCTCAAATGGCAGCAGCTAGATTACCAGATCGATTCTATCCAAGCTATAAGCATGTATTCACAAGCTGGGTTAGCTGTATCAAAATGGGTTGTAAGTGGCCAAGTCCTTTGTTTAATTTGGCCGTTTTCTGTCTCTTGAAGTAATGGATGCAATTTGAAATGATAGAGTTATATTTTAAGATGTATCTAGATTGAAAAGAACAGTCTTAGTCATTCACAGTTTTCATTTAATATTTTTTGAAATATATCTCCATTACCATTTGATTTTTGATAGGCAACAAAAGATGGGTTATTTTAATGTATGTGCGACCATTTAAAAATGCAGCTCTAGGAATGGTAGGTTGATCAGTATTTTGAAGTGAGTTGTAATTTTGCTCCCACTTTGAAATGGAAGAAAACCTTACTATGCTGAACAGGCCTTCACCAACAACACTGAAAAAAAACATATAGAGTGATACACGGGCAAGCTTAGGACAACTTATTTGTATTGCTGCAGAAGCATGTTGTTTGCTGAAGTATCTAATGCCATATCCTTTAGGACTGTGGGGGAGCAAACTGATACATTTAAGGTTTGAGGAAGTCATTTAAAAATGTATGTTTAAGTGAGTATGTCAAAAGGGGTGTGATCTCAGTGACATATTTCTACTTCTGTGTGCATCAGGAAATGTCGTCTACCGATTTTCTTGAAATTCAACGTTCATGTACTAAAAAGCACAAATTTTGCACTGATCCTTTATTTTCCATCAGTTTTGGCAAGTATTCAGTATTGAGAGCAAATAAGGTGAATTATTTTATTCTTTTATTTCCCAATTATATTTCAAATAAGGTCTGAGTATGGCCATCAGCAAAGAAGAAAAGTAATGAATGAAATCCAACATTTTTTTTACTGCTTATGGTTCATTACTATGTTTTGCTTGTTATTTCTTTAGTATAATATAAATTGAAAATCATAAGATTTTAATTGGATTCGGGGAAATCGTAATGTCATTTATTGGTAGCTCACCGATGGTATATGCATGGGGGTTTATTTCCATTCAAATGTGTACGCTTTTTCATTTATTTATCCACGTTTTGTTTCAGGAAATAAAATAATTAGGCAGCACGGTTTATGCTTGTGATATTTGCACTGTACTGTTAAGCAAAATTAAAAAAACAAAAAAAGCTTTACATTCTCCTTCCTTCCCTTTCTGTAGGTGGTTTCAAACACCATCACAGGTTTTCTATCATGCAGCAACTGAACATGGAGGAAAAGATGTCTACCCAGGGCAGTGTTTATGGGAGGGATGTGAACCTTTCCAGCGGCAGAGGTTTTCCTTCATTACCCATTTACAGGTGCAGATTTCACTACTTCAAAATACGGTAGTAGTTTCGTGGGAAATTTTCACGCACCTTCTCACTGTCCTTCTTTTATTTTCCCATTACAGGATAAACATTGTTCCAGAGATGCTTTGCTTGCAGGATTAAAGCAAGATGAACCAGGGCAAGGTGGAATTCAGAAGCCTTCCAATAAGTAAGAGACTTAGGCCTCCTTAGCACTAAAGAAAATGAGAGTATTAGAAATTGTTGGAAGAACTTGTGTATTTAGAACTTGGTTTATCAGGTGAAACTGGTACATGGAGTCTGTAGCTGACTATTATATAGCTGCTAAATTTGAAGTCCATTGCATTAAGACAAACTAGTAAAAGAGGGAAAAGATTCTGATGTAGGATATAGAATTTAGTTACCATTAAAAGAGCAGGTAGTTCTTGAAGGTATGTTTGTCAGTATTCTATTATAAACGTGACTCTTAAAATACTCAGCTGAATAGTGTTTTATAACTTTTACTGTAACAGATAAATGCTTGTAATGCAAATAGAGAGTTACTTGGGTACAAATCAGCTCTTTCATACAGCTGAGTTGGATTGTGTTGTAACTTGGAATCATAGAATCTTTAAGGTCCGAAAAGACCTCTAAAGGTCATCTAGTCCAACCATGAACCGATCACCACCATGTCCACTAAACCATGTGCCTCTGGCTTGCTGTGTTCCTTCTAGTTTTGTGGTCAGCTACTCTTATAATAAAAACTTCCTTTTAAATAAATTATAAAGGTAAGTATCAAGACCTCTAAATCTTCATATTTTGTGCTCCTATCTGGAATCAGGTTTGTGTCTCCTTTTTCCCAGGATTATTTCAATGATCTGAAAATTACAGAGTACAAATCCATTGCTGTAGAGTTGTGTTACTGTTGGAGTTATTCAGGGTTCAGTTACTTATATGCTTGTATTAAGATGCGGGTTTTGTTAGTAACTAACTGGAATCTCTTTATTGAAAGCCAGAGATGTGATTTACGTGTTCCCAGGCAGACTCTTATTGTCTGTTGTGTGGCTAGTTAAATTGCTACCATGCTGCTGGAGGCAGCAGCGAGAGAAAATTGAGAATGGAAACTGTAAAAAGTTGTTTTGTTGTTTTTTTTTTAATAAAAAAAATTAAAAGGTCCCCAAAATTCTTAAAACACGAACGTGTGATTGCCTTACAGTGCCTTGTTTCATGAAACTAAGTGGCATTCTGACCTCAGAAAACCACAAAATGAAGAATAATGGTAAAATTTAAAGTCTTAAATACTTGGCAACTAGGAAGCATCAGGCTGATACAATCTGCAAGCATGATGTGATTTCAGTTCTGCCATTCCAGAAGTATTCAGTCACACAGATAACACATGCAGTAGGCTCTGTCTTTGCAAGTTTCTTTAGAATAGGCACAGGTTAGGAAAACTTCCATGCATCCCCCTATTCAATGGCAGAATTCTCTCATTAGATCAGAATCAGAAAGTAGGAATTTATACATCAACAGTTCTCAACAAAACACTAAGACTGCAGCATCACAAGATACTGAGGATATCATTTCAGAATATGAGTTGAAATCAGAGCTTCACACTACTCCAGATAGGAGGTTCTGACTGTCTCTGCCATCTCACATTCCTTCTTGTGGCTGTGCGCTCACACTGTTTACAGAGAATTGGCTTTAGTTTTTGTCTGACTGCATGGATTAGATTAAAAGTAATGATAAAAATTAAAAGAAAAAACAACCACACCACAAATAACTGATCAGCTGAAAAATGGGTTTGCTAGTTTAGCTTAATGCACTAGCCTTACAGTCAGTTGAGCACTGGTGCAGGAGGTAAGCTGAAACAAAAGAAAGGAATGAGACCTTTCTGTGTCAGTACTCCTAACTGTTAATGCCATTCAGCTGTATCATGAAATCAGAGGTTCCGTATGACCTCTCTTTGCTATGTTTCTATTACTCCTCTTTTACTACCAAAGAAAAAAATAAATGAACATGAAAAATACATCTATTTTTTATGATATGTAACCTGTATAATCTGCCATAGAACTAAGTTTGCACAACCGAAAAGGACATGCAACCACATGAGGGAAGCAGGATCTGGTAACTTGCTTTCCAGAATCAGTGGCTTGTCAGATGACACTTAAGATTGTTCCAGCCAGTCATCTCAAGTTGGCTGTATGGTCAACTGTTTATAGTGTCTTAACTGACTTAGAAGGTTTTGGATTAATTTACTTCTCATAGAATCCTAGAAGCTTAGCAAGTATGTCATCATGCATCTGATAGACCATATGATTAAATTGTTGTTTGGAGCCCAAACATCTTAGAGAAATGGTACTGAGAGGAATTGTGTTTTAGCCATCAGCTTTTAGGCATGCACCTTCTCATCACACACTGTCTGTTTTCTTAATCATAACTTTTTCCAAGTAGGCATGGTATTGTGACAGGCAAAAAAAAAATAGCTGTGGTATCTTTTGCTAGAACCAGGTAGCAAAATTAAGCTTTATTGCAGAGCTGGTTGTATACCTTAATTCTCTGTTTCTTTGCTTTTAAAGTTGTATTATAATAACTCGTCTTCTTTTGGTTTTCAGAGGTAGCTGAATATTACAGTCTGGAAGGTCAGGTAGCAGTAGCAATTATCAGTATGCTGTCTGTAGCTTTGCACGTTTGAGTCTCTTTGGAATCATGCTATTTTATTTTTTTTTTTCCTTGTTGCCACTGTAGCTGGTGGTATCAAGCTATCAAAACTGTTCTTCACGCAGCATGGGAATAGGACAAGGGGTAATTATAGTCAGAGAAGTGGTACGTTTTGGCATTAAAATGATGCTGAAATTAGGAAATTTTAGAACTCTAGAGATGTGTCCATGCACATGGATCCAAGTCAGTATCTGTGTACAGCTCTGCTTGAGATGTCAGTAAAATTTTATCAACTTTTCCCCCCTCCCCCCCCCCACACACAAAAAAAAGAAAGAAAAAGACCATATTTATTGCAATTGTCCCTTTTTCAGTGTTTCCAGAATTGAGGCAATAGTAACTCAGCTTTCTAAATTATGTTCTGGTAGATGTTCGAGAGAGACATTTGGAGAAGCCTCTGCTGATGATTCATTGTTCTTCTCAATATAAAAAGAACAACAGTGGTCCAGAAATTGAAAATCAGTTGTTACTGTGCAGCATAGTTTCCTATAAACATGTATAATTGCCCAACCATTTCTTAATTCAACTTCTGCCCTTCTCTCATTCCTTCATAAAGGTTTTTAAAATGTTATTTCTCATTCGGAGAGGATGATGGGGATTATGAACTGAGGTATTAGGGTCGGCCTGTTTCCACTTCTTTTTTGCTAGAAAATACCTGAATATTGCTACAGACTGATTTTCATTTTAAAAACTGAAACATTTACATCTGATTTATGCTACCTTTGCAAACAAGCACTAATGTGTGTTTCTAATATGTTGACATTTTCTAACCAGGTTGTACAAGAATTCATAGTAATATGACATAACATTGAAATGTGCTGATATTTTTACTATTGGTACTTCAATCATCCTTTGAGATGATGCCATAAAGAGTCTTACTCATTAAGTTGTATACTTAAACATTTTAAACTCTAGTGGTATGACTTGTGTCAAAGTCTTACATGGAAGAACGTTGACTTCGATGTTAATAGTTAAAATTAAGGATTTGCTTCCACCATGTCTGTCACTTGTACCAGCTTTATAAAATACCCTGTGTAATTTCTTAATCTCAGTTTGAAAGCTGCAAAAAAGGTAATAAGGGTAATAAAGGTAGACGTTTGGTCGAATTTAACAATTAAATGTTTTGTGGCTTAGATCATAGTTTAAGTGGTTTTACCTTGTATTGCTTCCCACTAAGTACAGCTATTATGTGTTTTATACTGTCTCGATGTCTAACAGTCCCGGTAAGCTGGGTCAGGTTTTAAACAGCTATATTTTTAGGACATTCTCTGGCCAAATCTCAGTTGACATTTGTATAGCCAGTATCACTGTTCACATTGAATTCTGTCTAACAAAACATTTCTTCAAGTAGGTATGCTTCAGGAAGGTCGCTGTGTCATTATGCAGTATATTGTACTTTTCCATTGCAAATATCGTGGGTGGATGAGCTGTACTTCTTTCTCCCCCCCCCCTCCCCCCCCCAAATAATGTTGGTGGCACTTCAGAAGGCTTTGCAATAATGTTTCTCTCCGTGGAAACAAAACACAAATTGTGTAGCAGCGCTGTGTGTTAATGGATCTTTCAGTTCAAATAGGTTGAAAAAATTATCAAAATAAATGTCCAGAGTTGTTAATCTGTTAGAAAGTGGTGTAAAGTTTATTGTTAATAATTCATTCTTTGCTCATGTAGGCCGCCAGTTGTAGGGAGTACAGCTGCAACTCCCAGAGCACAGAAGGCCATTGTGAATCATCCAAGTGCTGCCCTAATGGCATTAAGGAGGGGATCAAGAAACCTTGTCTTCAGAGATTTTACAGTGAGTATTGTTTGACTGAAGTATGATTAGATACAAATTGTTGCTTACTACTAAGGAGCTTTTACTTTTTTTTTTCTTCTGTAGGATGAAAAAGAGGGACCAATAACTAAACACATCCGATTAACAGCTGCCTTAATATTAAAAAATATTGGTAAATATTCAGAATGTGGTCGCAGGTAAGCATTGTTTGATTCTTCTAATACCAGTGGGCAGTGTTGGTTTTGTTCTGTTACATACCAAAAGATAGGCAGTATTTTCTTATCCTTTAAGAATACAATATGTATACTGACAGTACAGTTTTTTTTTGCCAGTTCCTCACTGTTCCTCACTCCCCACACAGCTGCTCAGCATCACTTTATCTAAGATAGTTTTGTGATCCAGACTTTTGAATTGAGTCTGGTGAGTTCAACAGGCTAAATTTTTGGAGGCAAGTAAGAGAAGTCTTTGCTATGGGTCTGTCCCTTTTTCTCCTGAAAGCGGTCCTGCCTGACTCTGGAAATTAATTCTTCTGTGAGGAACCTCCCATTGGCCCTACCCTTTTATCTCAACCATGGAAAAGGGTGAACGACGTTTCCTGAAACTTTTTTAATGTTGTGGAGAGACACCCAGTTGCATTCCACATTTGCTAACTCTATGTTAGTTTTCCCTTCAAAGTTGTGTTAATTCTAATGAATGACTCGATCAACTTTTCTTTGACTTGCAGGAGATCCTTAGTATCATAAGTCCCTGTTGTTCTGTTTATTTACTAAGTAGGAAATGTTCTTTATCATGGAGGAGAGTGGCAGCCACTTACTGTGCCACTGTTTCACTTCTTATTTTTCAAAGAGTTTACAGGCATTAATTTCATGTTTTTGTTTTACGCTGTTTTCACAGCTTCATAATGGGGGAATAATTACTTCTAATAAGAGTCTATTAATTATTCTTCAAAAACCTGTCAATAGGAGGGATTGTCCTAGTTCTACTTAAAAGAAAAAAAGACTCAGTACTCATTGTAGAACACTTCCCAATGTCTTTAACTGTCTAAACGGGGGCTGTAGAAAAGACAGCCAAATTCTTCTTGAACAGCATGGTGAAAGAATGAGGGGAAGAGGGCAGAAGTCACTGAGCTCCCTAAAGAGGCTGCGCAATCTCCATTCTCTTAGATATTATCTATTTTCTCTTAGATAGACCTATCTGGATATAATTTTGAGCAGTATGATCCAACTTAGGAGTTGGCCCTGCTTTGAGCAGGAGTTGTACCACGTAACTTCAGGGGTTCCTTATAACCTGAATTAGTCTGATTTCAGAGTTAAGAAGCTTCAGAAAATTTTAAAAGCTTAGGTATTTATATTCATGAAGTGTTTTTGTAGCATTTTACTGATGATTAATTCTGAATATTCATTTATTTTTCAGTGTTAAAAACCACAAAAAAATTCAATTAATTAACTCAAATATGGAACAAGTTTTTCTATTATCTTTACCATTGGCAGCATCTCCCGAGTACTTTCCTCTACCAGATCCACGTAAATACATATCATATACTTGTCACAAAAGTGATTGTTCCATGTACTGATAAGGTCTTGGAGGGTTTTTCTGTGCTGTGTTATACGATTCTTTTATACAAGTGTTGGCATTAAACTTGTGCCATGATGGATTGAGCTCAGGTGTTTGTCAGAGTATGCAGTTTCTTTCACAAGATAAGAGCAAGTAGATTTTGAACAAAAGAAGGTTGTCTTCTTCCTGGAAAATTTTGCCTTATTCACTATTTTTGAATTAAAGAACAGTGCTGAAGATTATTTTAAAAGCCACATGGGTTCTGGGCTTTATCCTGAGCACAGGCTGATTTATCTGCTGATTTCCACCACTGCCGTTGGTGGTCATGAGGGAACATGCCTGTCTCCAAGGCAGGGTC